>CM048852.1:54418645-55696145 GCA_026545225.1 Cornus controversa
TGAATACACCGCCATAGCAAAGAAATGGGAAACCATCAAAGTTGAGGATCTTAAGATTGACAAGGATGAATTTCTCGTTGTCAACTGTTTGTATCGCTCTAAGAACTTACTTGATGAGACTGTGGTGGTTGACGGTTCAAGGAATATGGTTCTGAATCTGATAAGGAAGATTAATCCAGATATCTTCATCCATGGGATCATTAATGGAGCCTATAATGCCCCCTTCTTTGTTACCCGATTCCGGGAGGCATTGTTCCACTTCTCATCAATGTTTGATATGCTCGAGAATACTGTACCCCGTGAATACTCTGAGAGGATGCTAATTGAGAGGGAGATGTTCGGTTGGGAAGCTCTGAATGTAATAGCTTGTGAGGGCTGGGAGAGAGTTGAGCGGCCAGAGACATACAAGCAGTGGCAAGTCCGTCATCTGAGGGCAGGCTTCATGCAGCTCCCCTTCGACCAGGAGATCAAGAAAAGGGCAACAAATAGGGTGCGCTTAAGCTACCATAAAGATTTTGTGATTGATGAAGACGGTCAGTGGCTGTTGCAGGGATGGAAAGGGCGAATTATTTATGCTCTTTCTTGTTGGAAACCTGCTTAGGAGGGGAGGGGTGGGGTACTTGAATCTTGCATGCTTATTATTAGCACTAAAAAATCTGCCTCTGGTGGTGGTGGTGTCTCTTGAAGTAGTTGCTTATTAGTTGAGGAGTTTCCTCTCATTGTTGCGTTTGCTGTACTACATTTACTTGCAAAGTGAGAGATTTGCTACCCCAAAAGATGAAGTACTAGTTACTGATTTCGGTAATTAACTGCTCATGGATCAAGGTACGACATTGGGTATTTGGTAGATAATTTAGTTTTGCAGAATTGAATCATCTTGTAATCCATTCCTTGCTACGGAATACTCACTAGTTTCTAAGATATTTTAGTTAAAATGCTGCAACTTCAATGTGATTATAATGCTAAAAGATCTAACATGTATGGGAGGAAAACTGTGCTACATAATGAAACATCATGTATTAATATTATCTGCTGTCAGTTGATGTTCTCTCTCTCTCTCTCTCCTTCTCCTGCGTGCATGTGAACTTTAGTTTTCATTTCTTTATGCATGTTAGAGACTAGAAATCTCTATTCAGTCTCAATAATCTGATATCAGTATATCACACCATCCAAGGTTGATACAAATGGGATAAACATAGGGTTTTCAAGGAGCCAAAACCATGTGGTCTGGTCAACGCGTTTAGAATATTTCAACTTACAACAACCAATGTGTACAAGTGGAAACTAGAAAATGTCTTAGATATTTTCCTAATTTGCACAAGTGAGAACTGAGAACATGTTTTCCAATTTCCTCACTGATAAGTGATAGCTCAACAAAACAAACTGTCAATCAGAGAAAGTTGCTCTCTCTCTCTCCTGAAAATAAATGTATTTTTTTGGGGGAAATGATCAGCAAGAAAGGGACTTGCGTTAATTTGGATGTCATGTGGTCCATACTCATCTACTAGTATTAATTTGTCCCATCATATATATATATATATATATATATCTTGCGGACCCTCTGTCTAGCCTCTTCCACAATAACATTTTCCAACACCAACCTGCAAGACTGACCTTTTATTAACCAAATGAATAATAGAAAATATCTTGCGGTGACTTTCATGCATCTTGTTTACATGCAGCATACCATTGCAAGAACTAGTCCTTGCTAAACTATATATACATATATGTATGTGTGTGTGTGTGTGTGTGTGTGTGTATTTGTCGACAATAGTAAGAACAAACTTTTGACACTACCCTTTTTAAGTTTAGATGTTATCTCAACACCTCCCTTTTCAAGATAGTGTTGAAGGAGCGAAAAATCAAGACTATTATAACATTGGTTTCTAGAGTTCTCTGAATTTCCACAACCAAGAAGTCAGGAAACAAAGTTATCCAACACGAGTCAACTCTTTTTGTAGCTCATATATTTCCACACACTTTTCGAAACATATATATATATATATATATATATATATATATATATATGTATATATATATATATGTAGAAATTCATTTGGTGCAACTACAGCTGTGAGTGTGGTCCTTGGAGAAGGACACATCAGTGAGCATTTCACTTCATTGAGATTGGAATGCTCCCCCACAAAACAATAAGATAAAATGGAATTGTTAAGCAAAGAATAGAGTCACAAGGACCTGGCTAAAGATGCTCTCTCAATGGGACCACTACAATGGATCAAGCTAGCACATTATGTTAGTAAGGTTGATTCCATTGATTTTTCAAAGCAAGTATCAATGTGTTAAGTTAGAAAATAAGACAAATTTTTACTAAAGAAATTAGACTATGGAATTGACAGTTGTGATAAAGACACAGCCATTGACAAAGCATAAATAAATCAGGATGATATCTCAAGTAGACATAAAATCAAAGAGAACACTGAGCTCACTCTGAAGAGATATATATATATATATATATATATATATATAGAGAGAGAGAGAGAGAGAGAGAGAGAGAGAGATTTGCAAATTATTAAGTAACAGATAAATACCTTCTTGGGTAGATATCACATTGCATCACACTTGAACCTAATTCTAATATAGCATATGGTTCCAATCTTCTTGTTCATTGGTTCAGGTATGCTCCACCAATAATACTATGCAGTTATTGAAAAAATTATGACAAATAGGGTCACTGTAAACCTAATCACAATATAAAAATTAAAGAAAGAAAGGATAACATCACTTCAATAACCTAATGAAAGAAATATTATTTACCTTTTTCGCTTCAATCACATGACAAATTATTAAGGTTGCTGGTGCTTCACTAATATTCTAAAGCACTCCACTCCCATCTTTTCTTAAAATAAAGTTACAAAAGAGTTCTTACACTATACAAAAAAAAATATTTAAACATGCGTAAGAGCTTTTTTATAATTTTATTTTAAAAAAAGACTAGAGTGAAACGCCAATATTTGTTACCATAATAAGAAGTTATACAACATTTTGTATGCATTTACCTCAGGTTTTATGATAGCACCTGAAATATAAGCCCCATCCACTATATTCTTCTTGGCATGTTCCATTCACCAAGTTGTGATGAAAGAGGGTACTTTCTCATGGACTAGTTTTGTTCCTTTAAATATTATGTCCCTTTTGCTTAGGCCAAACTCCATCTTGATGCACACCCATATGATGACAATTTTTTTTTTATTAAAGTCCAATTGTTGATTATTACATATTAGTAAAAAAAATGTTATGGTTATTGGTAGAAAATATGCATTGACCAAATGAAAACATTATTAGTTTGACAAGTTGGTTCAACAGTTTGTGTGGATAACAAAGATATGATAAATTTGTGGATACAGACTCAAATGATGAACATCATCCACATGAAAGTTTGATTTAATATTAATCATAATTGCTAACAAACCCACAAAGACTCATTAAATCCAAAATTGATCTCCTCAGCATGAAAATCACATGTGATGATGTCATGACAAAAAATAAAAGGCTAGCATAATTCTTTCTTTTTTCCTTCTTCCTTTCTTTTCTTTCCTTTTTTCCTTCCTCATTTTTTTTTTTCTGAAAATAAAAAATAATTACTACATGGCATATGGTAATAGATCTTAGTGGTAATTTTGAAACTTATAATCATTTAGGAAGTCTAACATATTCATTAGTTGGTGTCTTATTTTGGAAATAAAAACTCCTTTAACTATGCCACTTTACCAGTTAACTCTTCTTAACTCATGCTAAATTGATTCTTTTGGCAGATATTAATAAGAAATCAAAGAGTTTCAATTAAAGAATTTCTTTACAAACTATTCTAATATTGGTTTGGGAGCAGCAAATCGGGGTACTCAAATTGAAATTCGAAGAAATTTAGTTTTAACTTTGAGCTAAATTTATTTCAATTTTAATTCTAAGGCTTCAATTTGGTACTCCCAAACATAACTTAGGGTTTAAAAGACTTGATTTGATGGAACACTAGGTTTTGAACCCCAAATATTCTTTCTTCTCCTTGAGTAAAAATTCTCTCCAATGAGGATTTTTCGCAGCCCTCTAGTGACAACAATTATAATTATCGGTGATAATTGATGTCACTCATTCCAACAACGCATATGGACCCAGAGATATGTTATAACAAGTTCCAATACTCGGTGGTCTTCTGATAACCTATGGCCTGTGGCCTAAAATTGTTAGTAGTGTGAAACTTTTGACCCAACTTGACTCATTGAGCATCTATCAACAGTCACCGTCTTAAGAGTGTGCTTACAGAACATAGATATTTTGCGAACACAACCAAATGTCAACAAACACCGATATTTTAGGGACTCTAATATATGGTGTCCAACAAAGACCCCTCTCAGTATTTGATGAAAATAGTCTCTCATGGTGGTAAACTCAATGATTGCCACAACAATAGTGTTAAACTCAATGATTGTCACATCAGTCGGTAACAAATTTACAAATTTATCTTTTTCCTTCTCAAATAAGAAGGTTGAGAACAACTTTGACGGAATATATATGCATAAACGTATAAATTCCTGTAAACAACAACATTCATATTTACAATCTGATTATCTAATAGCATTAGCAAAAGGAACTTGAAGCATTAAGGCCCAAATAATGCACTCTAATCCATCCAATACATGTTAAGAATGGTCTCCAATTACAATAAAAGGTCGGTCTCCATTAAAATTATTATGGGGAACCACCCTATCATAGATTTTACTTTAATTTGGCAGTGTCAATAAACTCATGAAAAAAACAACCCATGCACAAACTGCTAACATCCTTGTTTTATTCTGTGTTCTTTCCTATATTAAAATTCAGTGTCACGATATTCTAGACAACTAACTTTTGAACGTTAATTACATAGTTCAAATATATAATTCTGGCCATTGAACATCAAAATGGCGTTGTGATTTGGGAAAAGAGACCCTTGAAATCCTTCGTTGGCGCGCCACTTCCCTCAGGCTTTGAGGCCAGATCAAATGCCTTAAACTTGGCCTCCTCAAACTGTAGTGCCTGTTCATAACAGAGCATATAATATGTTCTACTTTACTATAACTCAGAATAATGCATAAACAAGATCCTAGACTCTGCTTAAAGATTATCAGAGGAGAAGAACTGATAAGCAAATAAACGTGTGCTAACCTCTTATAGATAATTACCTGAACACAGACTTCTGCAACGTCTGCCCTGGCAATGGTTTTCGTGTCGGTTTGAAGAAGCTCATCATCCTTTCCAACAAGTAATTCCCGGACACCGCCTTCTTTATCTTGCAAGCCTCCAGCTCTGTATTGACCAGAATGATGCAAGTCAAATTCTCCAATTATTACAGAACAGAGCGACTACAACTACAAAGTAAAAACATAAAGATATACCAAGTTTCCAGAATTCTTCATTATCTAGAATAATTAGAATATTAAACTTGATCTTCTGAACTCTCAAGATGATTCAGAAAAAAAAAAATTAAAGGACACAGAAAGCTATAAAATTTTCACGAATTTAGAATTATATAGAATCATTAGTTGACTGATATGGGATGTAAATTGGGATTCCATAGAGAATTATTCATCTAGAGGAATAATGAGAATATCGATTTTAAACCATGGAAATTCTCAGTATAGCCAGAGAGAAATTTAAGACTAAAATTTGAGCTTGAGAAGATCCATGATATTATAAAAATTTCACTACGATAGAACCCTTGGATTTATTAGATATGTGGGAATTACTGGATGAAATAGGATGGAGCATGACACTGGGGAATCTGATAAAAAAACCGAGAATAACTTGTGAATACCATAAGACTACGTTTGGTACGCAAGAATGGAATGGAATGGTCATTCTCATTCTACTGTTTGGTTGCAAAAATGAAAATATGTAGGAATGGAGTGAAGTTTAAATTGAATTATCCAAAATACCTCTCTATGTGACGAATAAATTAAACTAACAAAATAACATTATTCTATAATTTTTTTAAAAGAAATGGTGGTGTTGGTGGAATGCAGTAGCAGCAGTAGAAGGTGGTAGAAGGCAGTGGCAGTGGTGTAGGTGGAAGGCGGCGACGGTGGTAGAAGGCAGTGGCAGTGGTGGAAGGTGGCGGCGGTGGTGGAAAACAACAGTGGTGGTGATGGAAGGTGGCGACAGTGGTAGAAGGTAGTGGAGGCGGCGGCGATGGTGGTGATGGAAGGCGATGATGGTGGTGGTGGTGGAAGGTAGTGGTGGTGGTGACGATGGTGGAAGGAAACGACAGTGATGGTGGAAGGAAACGGCAGTGATGGTGGTGGTGGAAGGCTGCGACGGTGGTGGAAGGTAGTGGAGGTGGAGGCAGCAATGTGGTGAAGGGTTTATTGGGAACATCAAAATTTTTTTTAATCATACTTGGGAATGGAATGACCATTCCATAGGTTTAACTATTGAATTGACTTTCAATTCAAGGGAATGACGATTCCAACCTTAAAATCCATACCAAACAAAGAAATGATTGGAATGGCATTCCATTCTTGCGTACTGTTGGAGAATATATTATTGGAGTGATTTAAGCCTTGATAGAAGATTGATAAGAGTGATTTATGGAATTGATTTTAAGAATCTTTCATTAATGTATTTTCCATGTTTATCACGTGTATTCTTTCACCTATAAATAGAGATAGTCATTGTAAACAAAAAGAAGAGAGAATACAATAAAAGTAATGTAACAATTTGGACTTTGTGTGTCATGGATGTAGACTGTAGTGGCCGAACCATACTCTATTCTTCTAGTTTAACTTCTTTCTTCAATTTTATTTTATTTTATCAACATGGTATTAGAGCAGGTTATTATACCCTACTCTAAATTCATCTCGGATTTTCGGATCAACTCGTCTCGGATCTCAGGATCAACTCGTCTCGGATCTTCGAATCAACCCGTCTCGGATCTCAGGATCAACTTGACTCGGATCTTCCGAAACTTCGTATTTAGTTTCAAGTTGGACACTTGAGTTAAAATCTCTATGTACCAACTTGAGAGGGGGCACTGAAGAATATATTATTGGAGTGATTTAAGCCTTGATAGAAGATTGATAGGAGTGATTTATGGGATTGATTTTAGGAATCTTCCATTAATGTATTGTCCATGTTTATCACGTGTATTCTTTCACCTATAAATAGAGGTGGCCATTGTAAACAAAAATTAAGTGAGAATACAATAAAAGTGATGTAGCCCTTTGGACTTTGTGTGCAGGGGATGTAGGCCGTAGTGGCCGAACCACGTGATATTCTTTTGTTCTTCTTGTTATTTCTTCAATTTTATTTTATTTTATTTTATCAACACGTACCAAATACAACATAAAAGAATTCAAAATCTTGTCACTATGAGTAGACATGGGAAATCATTTTGCTGGTTGTCAGGTTAATTGCCCATGAATGTAGGTGTGTCAAAGTCCTCACACATCACTCATAAGGATTAAAGGAGATATGATTCTGTGGGATATCTTAAGAAGCCATAAATGAAATTCCAGATGTTATAACTTAATATCTTCCATTCAGCGTAATAAGGACATTTTAAGACGTTATACAAACACTACAAAAGATAACCTGTCAACTATTCCTACAGATTTTGTTATGTCTATAACAATTAACAAGAATAACATTATCAGTTCTCCTGAAAATAAAAGTGAACAGGGATGGCATACCGTATAATTGTATACGGGATTCCAGAGTCAGCCAGGTATTGTTCGGCCTTTCTTTTCCAAATCTGTGGTGTAGAGAACATTATAGAATAAATTGAATGCAATAAGTTTCTTGAGAGAGATGATAAAAAAGAAGAAAGAAAGAAAGAAAGAAGAAAAAATAAAATAAAATTTACCAGGCTTATAAAGATAAATGTGTTTGACTCAAATTACGTTTCCAAGTTCCTGTTAATTGATATCTAATGTCCAAGTGCTGTTGCTGTGGACTTTTTGCTCCTAAGGTGTGAGATCTATACTAGCTTGTTAGGTTCAAACCTATGAAGCACGGATAACTATATAAGAGAGGTGTATGCGGGATAACTATATAAGAGAGGCGTATGCGTATTGGATATCGATGATCCTCATACACTCATTGTGTCCATATTTCCTAAAATATCCATAATTTGAAAAAAAAATTAAAAAAAAATTAATCTATATTTGATACTTCACAGATACTTCGGGACACGTGTCTGAGGCATCTTGAATATTGAATTGCATCATTTCTAGCATAGCATCATAGTATAGTTAGAAAAAAGCATAATAAATGTTTCAAATACTTGGGCTTTCTTAGAGAAGAAAAGTTGTGATATGATGAGAATGTACCATAATCTAATTCAGTCCAAGGTCCATGTCCATGCAACACAACTTAGCTTTTCCATGTGGCTTTTAGTATTATAAGCTATAACATATGCAAATTTTTATAGATTTATAAAAATCCTTATTAGCTGTTTTTTTAATAAGGAATATTGATCATACCATATGTATCTAACATGAAGAGCAATTATAATTTTAAATTTATACATAGATAGATAAATATTTTAATCTTTATAGATACATGCATAGAATAAATATATGTTCTTGTATCCTTGCTGCATTAATCATGCTGCTAAAAAATTTGTTGTATGTACTGTGTAGTATATGCATCTCATATTTATGCCGATCCTTCATAGGTTGGACCACTCGTACATTTTTATGGCAATCTTGTATGCACAAAGATTACCATGTGTTAACAAGAGAGAGTTTCAATGCTTTTTTGAATGAGTTTCTTGTTACAAAAATAAAATAAAATAAAAAATACATGGAGTGAAAATAGAGATTAAAAGAGGTACTTCAACCTTTGAGTTCCAACAAGAATAATTAAGAGTACAGGGATGTGCCATAAGGAAATCAAATGTATGCTTTCAAAATAACCAAGAAGGAGAGCGCATATAGATGAAATTAATCAAATATGCAGCCCCTTAGGCCGTAGTCATAAACAAAACCAAAAGGAAACCAAAAAAAAAAGACAGAATAAGATATTCAAAGGGAAAAGAATAAAAAAACAGTACAAACCAATATATTTCCATTTCCCAAGCTGTTCAAGGGGTGGTTGGGGTTTTTTCCTCCCATTGACCCAACCAACACAATTTGCTTCACTCCTGCAGCTTTAGCTGTACAAATGTATCACATAATTCAGAAAAACACACACTGAAGCAAACCATATTTGATTAAGGAAGAAAAAAAAATTGTAAAGAAATAAATTCTCACCAGCATCTATTTGATTCTTTTGCCCAATCCAATCAACCTAACATGCAAAAAGTATTCAACGAGTGTCGAGAGAAAAACAAAAGATAAAGGAAGCACCAAGATCCTGAAGTTCAACAATGTAGTAGTTACCTGTTCAGGATAAGCTCCATCTTCAAAGTAGAACTCAGGCCTTCCACCTTTAGCGATATCAAACCCAGGTTTCATTTTTGGCACACCACTTGTGAGAATTATAAGAGCATCAATACCTTGGATTGCAGGAAGAATGCTGTCCGCATCTCTTATATCTCCAACAAAAACATCATCAGCACCACCAATTTTCTCCTTGCTCTCTACTGTTCTTACCAAACCTTTTCCAACATACTGATCCGAACTTTCCTTCAACTTCCTATAAACAATTTGTCCTACAAAGGAAATAGTAAATAAATAAGTAATGCTTCACAAAAGAAGAACAAAGAGCAAAAATTAATTTAGTTTCATTTTCACTTTCACAGGGAATATATGCAACTATTACAAACAACTTAAAAAGATTGATTCAGTAAAATTCGAGTACAATCAGACAAGAAGATTCTTCATCTCCAAGGACAGAATAAATCAAGGTTACATTGGTCCATGGTGTAGGTCTTGTCATTCATTTAGACAAAAGATCAATCATATAAATTTAATATACTATAAACCTGCATCATTGCCTAGACAGTCTCTGTTGCTTCCACAGTTTCCCACATGCAGATGTCCAATGAACTGCTTGAATTTGTTGGGGAAGCTATCAAAGAGCTCTTATAATAACATCACCCTTATCTAGAAGTTGCAAAATTTTAAATTTGTAGGAATCCCATTACTAAAATCATTATAGTCAAAGGTGCTTAATTTACAGTTTTGGTGCTTTTGGCATATGAATGTGTCTCAAAGTACCAATGCTTAACTCGAATTTGAATTCAAGCCAGCAAAAGAACAGCCTTAGAAGAGGGCAACATAAAAAAGAATATGGAAATTGATATGTGAATGCATAGTCAAATCATCATTAGGTAGGAGCTACTCAGTATTAAGCCTAATAAGTGAACCCACAGGATTAACCATTAGGCTTCAGTTTGGCGGTATGTGACAAACCCATAAAATCAAAAAGCACTTGATGCAAGTCTATCACTCTTGGACCTCCGTTTCAGTAATTATGTTGCAACCTGAATTATCAAGCGGTCTTAAAACACTATATGGATGCATATTTTTCTTCTCTTACCCCTCTATTTTGCTTCAGTCATTAGAGGATAAAACAAGGAAATAAAAAAGATTCAAACCACCAACTTCTCCAAAAACTTAGGGATCGTATGGTTAAGTTCTGTGACAACAGTTTTCAAGAACTTTAGAAAACAAAAAACAGTTTTTTGAAAACTATTCCTTTTTTAACTTTGTTTTCAGAAAATTATCAAGCAAACTAATCTTCATATTGCTTTTTGTTCTTCAGTTTCAGAAAACAGTATTTAGAAAAGTGAACCAATGAGTAGATGGTAAACAACATGGTATCGGAATCTGATTTCATATATTGTGGGACCCATTCCTTAATCGATTAAGCTTTTGGAGCAATTGATAGTCTTAACAAAATCTATTCCATGAAATTGAGTTCGAAAGTTAATAGCCCTGCCCAATTTATATTTTAATACAAAGAAACCCAATTAATTTATCAATAACGGGAAAGTAACTAATTGTCCCTAAATATAGTCCCGTTTCAAAAACCGCAACTGTGTGTGTATGTATACAGAGTGATATTAAATTGCGCATCCACAGACATAGAGAACATAAATATATATATATAGTTACAATAAAGAAGATTAGAGAAGTGGTGGTACCAGTTCTACCGCCAGCTCCGGTAACAAGAACTGTGATTCGGTTCAAATCCGCCATTGCTGATTAGAGAGAGAAACCACTGCAACTTCTCTGAAACCCAATTCTTGATTTCTTCTTTGTTGTAGATATGGCAAGAAAAGTGTGTTTGTTATATAAGAAGGGAACCTCTTTTTCTGGTAAGTGATATTAAGAGGGGTTCACCAAACAATATTTATGACATTGAAGAAGGGCTTAAAGGCGCAACTGAAATCGGGAAAAACAAAACGCGTAACTAACAAGATTGGGACACGTGTCGTCGTGACCAGTAAACGGAGAATGGTAGGACGAAACGAGTATCCAACCACGGTGTTCGACCATCATGGCGCGAAATTACTCGAATCAGCTTTAATTTAGATAAGAAAGGAAGGAAATGAAAGGACAGAATTATGCTCATATTTGAAGAGAGGGAAAAAAAATCTTAATAAATTTACTATTATGTCATTCTACATTTAAAGTAGAATATTGAGATACTTCCTACCACCACTATATCTTATAAAGTTAAATAATATTTTCACCAATAAAGCATTCATTTAATTTTTATATTTTAATTGTTTGTTAATATATTTAAAATTATAATTAACCCATGAGAGTAATTTTTAAGTAAAGTCATGTTTTTATAGGGATTAAATGAGAATGGAGGACAATAAAAAAATGCCCTAGTATTGAGATATAATATTTTGTTTTCTACGGAGTATCACTTTAAGTTAATTTTGATATTATGAAAATTTTATTAAACAAATTCTTCTATTTCTTTTCCTTCAGACTCCTCCAGTGACGTTACTACAGTAGTTAGATCAATTTCCAATCATTTGGGCCCTATTCTGGCCCATGGTGCTGGGCTGTAAAATGTGCCAAGATGCACCAAATAACAGGCCGGATTAAAAGTTCTGGGTACTAACCACTAACCTTATTCCAAAAGCGGTTCTAGAGTTGAACAAAATCCCCTCTTGAGAGGTCCAATTTGTGATATTAGGGCTCGAATTTTGTTTACTGGATCGCATCCCGATTTGATTTTAACCCATTTTTTTTTTTTAAAAAAATTGACCAATATTTTTTTTTGGAGGTTGTGAACCCATTTCTAGAATTTTTGGAAGCTTAAACTTGTAATCTTAATTCTTTCTTTCGCTGAATCTTTACTGAATTACGCCAAATCACATTAATCTTGTTTTTTTAACAAAAAATATTGTGTTCTCAGCTTGGATTTTTGTCGCATAAGTTGATGATGTGATCCAAACACAATCTTGAATTCTTGATCAAGTATCAGACATTAGTTATGATCAAGTGTCAGAACTTATTCATTACAAATTTACAGTAGAGGATCATATACTCCCCCTAGAGTTTCTCCATAAGCCTATCTAACTCCAAAAATCTGCTTTGCCTAACAAACCCATTCTGTACAGTGCCCAAACATCATATGAAAGATCAAGCACCAGGCTATTATAAACACGTCCTGTGATCAGCACAGCATTGTAGTGATTAAGACTGCTGCCAATAGAAATTAATATATGTTTACCCAAAAGAAAAGAAGAGGTAGTTAATTTACACAGTTATGTAACACAATAATTTTTTTTTTATTGATTGATTGATGATAAGTTACAGCATAACATCTACAGGAAATTGGTATTGACAAGATCCCATATACAAAGATATCCATATACATGGTTCCTCCCCCCTCAGTCCGTCTAAAACTATGACAGAAATCTAAGCTGTCACAGGTGTCACCTCCGCAACCTTGTCGGAGTAAACAACTTCAGACATCTTCTCAGCCTCCCAAAGCTCTGGTAATGCTTCCCTCATGTTGTGGATGCTTTCTAATGCATAATCTGCACCTTTAGTTCTCTGAGAAGTCCCAACCTGCATATATATATATATATCATTTTTGTCAAACAATACTAAGCAGCCCACCAGATATACAAAAATGGAGAGAGGAATGCTTTGGACAGTAGCAACCGTCCAACTTCATTATGGCGATAGTTTCATTAAGAACCCACCTCATTTGATGGATGAGGCTAGATAGTAGTGAGCATGTGAATATTTCTCAAATGAAAAAAAACAAAAAAAAAAAACCAAATTTCACAACATCAACAAGTCATAGCCAGCCACTTTTTTGTTATGGTACCAAATTTCCAGTGACTTACCAATACAGTGTGGAGACCTACACGCTTTCCAGACTGTATGTTGCGGACACTATCCTCAAAAAACAGCTGAACAGCAACAAAATTCAGCATTGGAAAAGCATGAATACATTAAAAAAGAAATTAATTTGAAATACACAATGTTGATATACTAGATAATCAATCATCTTACTGTTCTGTGAGGGTTGATGTTGGCTATCTTGAGAGCCCGCTCAATGGCATCTTCTGATGGTTTGCAGACAATTGGTGTCTTAGGTAATCTCGACCCTGAATTAGGTTGAGAAAAATGTCCAATGATGTCAAATATTTCGGTGCTACTTGTCGGAGTTGAAGAAGTTAATGTCAAGCCCACAAACTCAATGTCATCCTCATCATCAGATGCAGTGCTCTTGTGAATGGGATTAAGAGTCTCAAAGCAGATAATCCCTTCAAAACAGTCTTCCAATCCAAGTTTACTAAGAGCTTTAACGGCATGGACCTTGTCCGCATTTGTGAATATCTAAGATACAAAAGGAATTGAAAAATAATGTTATAAGAACACAGCTCCACACCAATATTCTTCCTAATGTAATCATCCATTTCAAACAACAGACTTACGGTTTTCCGAATTGGCAAGCTTAGCAAAAGACTTCTTAAAACAGGATCTGGTTTTAGATTCTCATAAGGTAATCTCCCATGAACAAAACTGCAAAGCAGGGAAGTGAACACCACCTTTATAAGAACCACAACAAGAAGAAAAAGGAATTATATAAAAATATAGCCATTTAAAGTGAATTTTCTCACCTGTGGTATTCATCATAGTCAAAATCATAGCCAATTGCCTGCAGAAGAGGAACCATGAATAAAAGTTTATTATAAATGCTCTTGGCTTAACATTTACATATGATGTTAAGATAAAAAAAAAAAAGCATACCCTAAGACCTGCCATCGTTGTCCCATAGTTCTTATATAGTAGGTTACACAAGTCGCATATTTTGCTCTCGTCTATGCCAAGCTTTTCAACCATATAATCTAGTAAAGTTTATTCAGATTAAAATTAGAAAAAAAAATAAAAAAAATAGGAACATTTAACAATATAGGAGAGGACTGCCGGAATAACAATGACACAAAATTACCTTCAATGTTCTTGCGGCATCCAACTGCCAAACCAGAACTAAGGGGATAAAGAGTATCATCTAAATCTGCATGTTCAAACACATTGTTATTTATCTTTGCTGCAGGTATTGCAGTTTGGCAACTGAGATTATCAAAAAATCAGCTTACCAAACAAAAGACAGTCGTATTTTGGTCCTCCCTTCGCCTGTCTATAGCGGCCCTCAAATTCCATTTTGATCTACAAAAACTTGAGTAGTGAATGGAAAGATGTGAGCATTAGGAACCAGAAAATCTAATATGAACATTCATTTTAGTTCTCGGTCTACGAATTTTCATGGCTTAAAAAATAATTGAATCCGTCAAATCTTGCAGCCTATTGATTCAGGTTACAAACAAAAGAACGAAACAGGTCTATATGAATGGAAGTTATAACCAAACACAATCACTTGGGATAAAGATTTGATGACAACTCAGAAGTTCTGAAGTTGTATATAATGGACAGTTGTCCACAAAAGCAACCTTCAGCATATTTACAAGTATCAACAAGACAATACATTAATCAAAAGTTCAACTAAATAAAGTTTTGTGGAAGAGAAAACCCTTTCCACTGCATATATTAACTATAAAGAATCCAGAACAACTGATGCAATATATTTACAAGATTAAGCAATAAAAGAGGAGAATAAAAGTTGACTCCCACCCCACAACAAAAAAATTATATAAAATAAATAAATAAAAAAAGAAGAAGAAGAGTGAGAGGACAATTTTAACAAAAAAAATAATTAAAAATAGAATGATTTTCTAAAAACCATTATTATGAATTCAACTAACAGCAACAAAGAAGATTAATGAGAGCCAAAAGAGGAACCGTCAAGGAACAGAAAAATGCATATTTGGGCCAAAAGGTCAGAAGGAACAAACTTTTATTTTTTATTTTTTATTTTAAATAAGGAACAAACTTCATTAAATATGAATGGATTCAGAATCAACATAGAGAAAATCAGACTAACAAATAAATTCAATTTTGAAACCATAAATTGAAAATTGATAGTAAACGAGCACAACCACACATTAAAAAAACTAAATCTTCAACCTTGAATCTGATACCTCATTTTTCAAAACAACCATAAATTTCATAAACAATTACTGCATAAATTTATGATTAATTTTTTATTTTCTTCACGCATGCGGTCTACATAGGAAATGAAAGAAAAATCAAACAGCATAGAATGGGAAATATGTAAAAACCTGGAGAACTGAAACATACCAAGTTCAAGAAGACGAACTCTAGAGAGAGAAAGTAATGGGATGAGAAGGAACAGGGCAGACGAGAGGGAGCCAAATGCGAATGCTAGAGAGGGAAAGTTGCACGATAAGATTGAACGATGCAGGGGAGAGGGAGAAGGGAGAACAGGCCTTCGTTGGATTTAAATAGGCAAGCCGTTGCGTCCTTCTTATTTTAAAAATAAAATAAAATAAAATAAAATAAAATGATAATTTATAAAGTACTAAAAAAATAGATGTTCACATTTCATTTTCTTCCACTTGCAAGTTGCAATTCCTTTGTATTTTCTTGATAAATGAATTTTTTTTTTTTTTTAAAATGAGTGTGAGAGTATTCTTGAATTCACCAAGCAGCTATTTTTTTTTTTTTTACCAAGTCTTAATAATAGAAAATAACAATTGATTATTAGCGTAATACTTTTTTGAAACTCTCAAAATATCGAATATTTATTCACAAAAACCATACTCGTTTTCTTTTTGAAACACATGACCATTTTTTTAATTCACCTATAGAATATTCGACAATCAAACTTAAAATGTAGGGTGTGTTTTTTTAGTGTATTTTCGAAGAGCAATTATGTTATTTTATTTAAAAAGCGAGTAAGATTTAATTAAATATTATTTTCTTATAATAATGGCGTATAATTAAGTGGTTTGAATAGTAATTGTTAAGAAGAAGGTAACTTTCTAGTTTCATTGCCTGGAACTTCCTGTGTGCTATTCATCGCTGCCCTTGCAAGACTTGAAATACACATTTGGTCTCCAAGGAACAAAATTGAATAAAAGGGAGAGAAGAATAGATAAATGAGACATTTAAAAAAAAAAAGTTTATTCTCTCTTTTTGCATAGTTGAATGAAAAAAAAGAACATTAGATAATATTTTACTTTATTTATTAGAAGAAAATTTTAATTTGTTCTCTCTCTGCCAGAGAAAGAGATCTCTTTCTTTCTTCCAATATTCGCTCCACTGTTCTTCATTCTTTCTTACCAAATGGACTCTTAGGCTTCGTTTGGATTGAGGGATTTGGAAGGATAAGGAGAGAAAAGAAAGGAGAGGATAGGGGATGTTGTGTTTGGGTGAGTATTTTTAAAAGAAAAGAAAGGATAAGGAGGGATAGCAATCCCTCCTTATCCCTCAATTGCAATCCTCCCAAAAATGAGAAGATTGGGAGAGAAAGGATTGAAACTTAAGTATAAGTTTTATAATACCAAAATTGACCTCAATATTTTAACACATAAAATTCTTATACTCTTCCATAAACTTAAGTAAAAGGGTATGTTAGTAATTTGATTGTTATCCTTTCTTTTCTTTTCTCTATCCAAACAAAATTACTATCTTTTCCTTTCTTTTCTCTCCTGTTTATCCAAACATGAATAGAGGTTATTGCTATCCTCTCCTCTCCTCTCCTTTCTCTCATAACTAATGTTATCCTCTCCTTTCTTTTCTCTCCACTTTATCCAAACGGACCCTTAGTGATTGGAAAATGGTTGGCAAAATGTGAGGCTTCAATTATTGTCCAGCTGGCAGAAGCTAAGATGCCGTAGCAGCCTTCACAATGACTAAATTACCCCTATCCAAACTATTTTTAGAAAATGCTTAAATTTAACTTTATGTCCAATTTGAGATAATGACACAACTAAAATTAGAATGCACACAATTGGCCTTATATTAAATAAAGAAATAATAGTGTGTTGTTTAGAGGAGATTAAAGCATTAGATATAGCCAATTCTAAATAATTGGGATAAGATTTTGTTAAATTTGATTTGAGTATCGTTCATCCTTTAATGTTAGTTTTGTATTAATAGCTAAAATAATTATGGACATTTTGGCGATTGAATAATATAGATACTCATCTTTGGCTCCACATCAAAGCATCTAGACACTTCTGGGCACTTGGTGCATCAAGTGGTTTTGGTTTCTCTGACCCTTATGGCATTTTATTTGAACAAATATCAGCATCAGATATAGTAAACTATTGTAATCCTACTTTAAAATGTGCGTGTATATAATATAAATATTGTGATCCATGGGACAAGTACACTTTTATTTGGTAGTACTTGTACCAATGTGTTATGTGTATTGTAATATAAATATTGTGATGCTTTAATGTATGTATACATAAATGATTTCTTGTTTATGGGTGATTTTTTTTTTTTTTTCGTACCATGATTGATTACTGGTAGAAATAATTGTAATAATTTTTGGAAGTTACTTTTTTTACACTTAGATCATATCCAACGATTACTATATTTGGTGTGTAAAATTTTTTTTACTCATCACTAAACAAGAGATCATTACTCTATATGTATATAATTACATGTATATGCGTCAATGTAGTACCTAAAAATGATTATACAGAGCTAAAGCTCTTTTGAAACTTGATGAACTTTTAACATATGTTCCATTTATATTATTATATCCTTGCTGGTGGAAGTAAAATATCTAACACCTTTTTTCCACAATTATAGAATGCTTTTGATATTTTAGATTAGGTGGGAATTATATATATATCTAATGTTTCAGATTGAACTAACATAATGGGCATTACATCTTGCTAGCCATATCCTTTGTTTGAAGTAGGGCTCATACTTATTTTATAAATCCATTCACATTACCACTAAATAATGCAACTTTTTTTTTTTCTAGGGTAGGGCAGTGTTGTGAGAAATTATTAAAAGTGATGTGGTTTCCATTAATCACAAATTATCACGCAATTAAATATGTTAGTTTTATTCAACTTTTTAGTTAGGTGAAAGTTTGTAATTGATGTGGCCAGAACCATTTGATCTCGGATTATTTAATAATTTTTTGCGATTTTGCAGAGTTTGAAGTGACTTACTCTTTCAAAATATGAGCTGCGGATCACAAATTCTTCACAATAGGGTAGCAAGAATATTGACAATATAAAACTCAATGCTGACCAGGTAAACTTTCCAGCTAAGAAGACAAAGCTTCTTTCATTAAAAAGTGAGCAGCCAAAGACCATACCTATTTGTATGAATAATATAAATGAATGGAAGATAACTCATTTCTCTGCAATTTTTATCAACTCTTAGTTCTCTGCAATTTTTCTGATTAAAATGAATGGAAGATAAACAATCAATCCCTTTTAAGAATCTGGGAGAAGCATAGATATCCAAGGATAATTGATAGAGTATAACAATCAACACACTGATAACTATTCAATAATTAATCTATGAATAGTTGATTTGTTGTTTTTGGTAGTCCTGAATCGGTGTTTTGGAATTAGAATTGGAGGAAATTAAGATGCGGATTTGGTGCTTCCAAACATAGAGTACTAGGAAGTTTGGATACGGATATGAAACACATGTACGATACGATATGGGTACAACAATACAACAAATCTAAAAAAAATAACATATAGGCACGACTGAATACGACAATATAAAAATAACATATTATATTTTTATATATACAAAAAAATAGTTATTAACTTTCTTTATAAAATTTTATGATTAACAAACAAAATAAGAGTTAAGAATCATATATGTGTAGATAAATTTTATACTAAATTATGATATATATCTCAACACATTTTAAAAAATATATTTAGACTTTTCTTAACAATTATACTATGATATTATTGTTGGAAAAGTTACATTTTAATATTCAAAACTTATTAGAAATGTGTTCTGAAGTATCTGAAAAGTGTTAGATACATGATTAAAATTGAAGTATATCACATACGTGTTAGAAGTAAAAAATATATTTTAAAATTGTGGATACATTTATGAAGTATCTAATATGTATTCGTAAGTATTCGACAAGTTGTGTCAGTATTGAATAAATATTTGATACAGATAACTTAGTTTTGTAAAAATATTCGTCCTTTCTAAATAAAGCATAGCCTCAAACTAAGAAAAATAATGTAACCTCACATTATTGATACTCTCTTCTTTTCACTTTTGCAAATTAAATATGCAGCATTATGATTTTTTTAGAGAACATCATCTTTTATCAAATGTTGAGATCTATGATCATATATATAGATACACACACACACACACACACGAAAGGCATATCCCTTACAGGTTGCCACTGCAGGAAAATGATTATTTGGGATATATAGCTTCAATGGAATATAATAAGTGATACATGACAACACTAATATGTAACACAAGTTGGGTAGTTGAACTTGTGTGGGGGTATTTATATTACTATATATATAATAATATGACGTATCTTTATGCTTACATATATAATACATACATATATGTATTTGTATGTATAATTGTATAATGAAGTGACATTGACCAACTCATGATAGCAGATCATGACACAACTTTCTTTTTCTATTGTGTAGGGAGCAATATAATTGGACCCCTAACTTTATATATTAGAAGAAAAGAATGAATAAAGTAATAGATGAATAGGCCCTAAAAGTGGAAAAGATGAGACCCTTGTTTAGTCATTACTTCCTATTATTATAACCTTATATGTTATAGGAATTTGAAAGAACATTGCATTGGCAATGGCAATATGATTTTGATTTCTTTCTGAAAGTGACATTTATTACAAGTCTTTCAATTGAAGTCTGCTTCTCCTTAATTAAATATATCACTTGGATGGCCATGAATGTGACCCCATATATATATATATATATATGTTATTGTTATTAATGGAATAGTATAGTCTGATTATTGGACTCATTTCTTCCAGTAGGTGAGGTTTGTTGACGAGGAGGAAAGCTACAGCAACGGAGATGAAGCATTTAGATCACATTTTAATCGAATTTTAAGAATATAAGATAGTGCCAGCTATGTTATTGTCAACGTTGCTTCTAAGTTGTTGAGAAGGTTGCACAATACTATTAAATTTGGGTTTTCAGGTCATATTTCATAAGATTTGGGAGATTCTGGCTTCTTTAAATAACATGTTTAAAATATATATATGAATAATGATTTTTGAGCCAAAGTCAAGGTGAAATACATTGTGATGGGACCCACTCTAGAATCCGCCCGTTCACAATGCATCCATGAATGTATGGAATTAAGCAAAGATTTGATCAAAATAACATTGTTTAATATATATATATATATATATATATGTGTGTGTGTGTGAGACTTGAGATTATTTTTTTAAATAAAAAAATCTCTCTGTATGTGAAAGTAAAATTATGTGATTCGTGCCTGTCGGTTAAGTTTTTATTTTTTATTTTTTTTGCATGTATTTGTATGTGGTTAATGTTTATTGTTTCTGACAGTAAATAAAAGCTTGGAATGTCAATTGTCAAGTGTTAAAAAAAACACAACAATGATTAATGACCCTCTATATATATATATATATATATTCATCCAAAATCTATTCTATGTGAAGCTTGATTAACGCTTGGAAGCAAAGGAATTGTGACTGGACAAGGTCAATAATGCATGGACATGATGAAAATCAGCTAAAGTTCTTCTAGATTTTAAATATTAAAACATGATCTGCCCAAGTACGTCAGGTGCAAGTCTTGGAACTACATGACCAATAATGCATTTCATAACATAAATAAATAAATATAAATATAGATGTGAAATTATCCTTATTATCCGGAGAAAACAACTCTTGAATTATTGAGATGATCAGGATTTTCTTGTTTATTTGCTATGTTTTATGTATTTCCATAACATGAGATGAATAAGATGACCAATCATGCAAGATCAAAATAAAAGACAAATTATTCTAGTATAAGAGATTTTTAAATCACAAAACAACTTTATTATTGCTGTTAAATTATATATTTCTTAGTATATTTTTTGTTAAATTATATATCTTTTCTTAAACCGTATAGGTTTGTTACATTTTTTTTAAAATCATTTAGTTCTAAATGGTTTAAGAAAAGGTAAGAGATAAAAAATCTTAATCCTAAATTGTTTAGGAAAGAGGATAAGAAATTCTAATTGTAGATGGTTTTGAAAAAATCTAAGAAATTTTAAGTGGTTTAGGATAAAATCAAAATAGTAAGTGAGAAATATAATATTAAATATATTATTTAACCATCTTTTTAAATTAAATGTGAGTTATATATATATATATATATATATATTATGCAGATAATAAGATGATTTAAAAGAAGTGTAACAAAAGGAAAAAGAAATCATCCTCTACACGATGAAACTAGGTAAACAAAAACCATTTGAGAACGCAGTTTTCTCTTTATACCAAATGACGCTATAATTTTTTACCAAACCTTCTCGAGTGACCATTTGTAACCAAGGGGAACTTTTTCAATTCAAAAAAGAAATTGCATGTATTTTATTTAAATTTTTTTTTACTAGCATTGGAGAGAGTCAATATACATAGGGATAATTACACTTACCTCCCTTCTAGTTTGGTTTTATAACACTTACCTCCCCTGTGTTTTGGAATATAACACTTACCTCCCTCTAGTTTGCACATTGGTAACAAATACACCCTTTTGTCAATCAAACTAACAGTTATTACTAATATCATTAAAATTTAATCTTAAAAGGACAATTATACCCTCAAAAATATTGCAACTGAAGTTAGCGGATTTCGATTTCAATGACAGCTCCGACATTAGGATAGTAGTGGCTAGTGGTTTGGCAGGAGCTGGGTCTTCTCAGCAATGGGATGGCATTGGGATGGTAGTGGCTAGTGGTTTGGCTAGAGCTGGGTCTTCTCGGTAGTGGTTTCAATGGTGATTGTTGATGGTGCAGGTGGTGGGTGGTGACTCTTCTGGAGGTAATGTTGCTATGGTTGAAGGTCTAAAGTGGGTCTGCTCAAAATGGTGGCTCATAGTGGGGTATAATTGTCCTTTTAAGATTAAATTTTGATGATATTAGCAATAACCGTTAGTTTGATTGACAAAAGGGGGTATTTGTTACCAATGTGCAAACTAGAGGGAGGTAAGTGTTATATTCCAAAACACAGGGGAGGTAAGTGTTATAAAACCAAACTAGAAGGGAGGTAAGTGTAATTATCCCATATATATATATATATATATATAACTCAGGAGATGTGACATGTAATTGTGCCTCAGTTGAATAAAAGTACTTCCCTTTTCCATTTGGTACAGTTTGGACTTTAGAAAGAGTTGTTCTTTAGAATAATTTGTAGAGCCTGTACTTTGTGCTTTATGCAATACTTATTTTATATTCGAAGTTTGTCATATTTAACTTTTCCTAGGAATATAAATCAATCTCAACTAAACCCAAGTTTTAATGCATCTACTATATTAATCCACAAGCCATGGTTGAGAGAACTGCCTTTTCTTAATAAATGAAAAAAAGGTTCATCCCCATTGTTAGGACATTAGAAGTACAATTATGTGCAGCTGTCACAAACTAAAAAATCAGGACATTTGATTGTTTAGTTAAAACAGATATAACATTTAATATTATTGATTATTCTAAATTTTGAATTTGAATTCTCATTATTGTCAATTCTAACTAAACCGTTGGGCCAAGTAATAGAGTACATCTATAATACACAGTGTATTTACACCGGTTAAATTTGAACTGTGCGTATATAACACCTACAGTAGGTCTCATCGTGCATGTACAACACACAAGGTGTAGATGCACCTCCAAATAATGACCCTGAACAAGAAAACAGTTTTTATGCCATAGCCAACTACCTTGCAAATGATTGGTGATGAATTATTTGTTGTGCTGGAGAGCACATCTTCTCTGCTTTCCAAGTTGGAGACCATTTGTATCTGTTTAATGGGGAACCTTTCTAGCTCAAAAGCAACGAAGTGTGATCCACATTTAGCCAACTTAATCCATTATCAATCTACAGTCTTGTGCGAATATAGTCCCACCATAGAGTAGCATGAGTGTTCTAGAAAACAAACCATTGGTGATTGGGTGGGTTACTTACACAGTAGCATCAAATTGATACATTGAAATTGAAATTAAAATTATTTTTTTTCCCCGCTGATTTGATGCTTCCAAACATAATGTGAGTAACTTCAATACAAGCCTACATTTTTCTAGTCCTTTGTTTGGACATCAAAAGTGACACCCTTTATCAATTAGTTTTGTCTGTAGTTATTACACTACTAGTATAATTAAAATAAAAGGAATACAAAGGCCACAGTAATATGTATGGGGTTCCATTAATTGACACCTATGATGCACTGAAAATTTGGGACAAACCCACAGTGTCGTCACATATTTTGTAACATCTAAAAGACCCAATGAACAAATATTTTCATGTGTGAGAACATATATTGCCAAGTAACTTTAATTTTCAGATGTACTACAAAATGTTGTGATAACACTAAGCTACAGTATTTTCCTCCACAAATAGGTTCTTCTTCACAACCTTCTCATCGTATAGGTCCAAAATTATATGGGTATAAGACCTTTTCGGAGGTTTAGAGCCAAAAAACTCTTACTATGAGTTTTGTGTCTTTGTTGTATATCTACAAACTCAAATCAAACATCCATCAACCAAAGTACCCCTAGCTTTATATAGGATTCCAATGTGGCAAAATCTGAACTAGGAATTGGACCTGAGTTCGAAGAGATGAGCCCAGTGTGTAAGCTCCTTTTATTTCCTGAATAATGAAAAAGTAAGAAAATACCATTCATTTACATAATAATATCAGATTTAACTATTTAAGAAGAAAAATGCTAAAGACCATAAGCAAGAGAATCAGGGCAAAATGGGTCATGAAGATTCTTCCTTCAGAAGCTTTATGCTCGTATCTTAATTAAATAACCACCGCCCAGTTGCTATCATTCATATAATGTCGGTTTGGCTTTTACCAATCATATCTCTCCATAAACAGACAACTAAGAGAAACACGGCTTTTACCAATCACATCTATCCAGAAACAGACACAGCTAAAAGAAACACCTAGAAAATATAGCAGTTCAATATATAAACACTAATCATCTAAAATAAATACGCGCGCGCGCGCGCACACACAAATAAGCAGATAACCTATCAAAATAGAAAGAGAGAAAGAAGCCTACAACCTCCACTAACGCATCTGGACATAAACTCCCCCTTTTAACTATGACAGTCTGGAAAAGTGTTGTGCAATTCATATGAGCTGGATACATTTCTGGAAGATGCTATCACAGTGAACTCTCCCTCTCAGCCGTCAAATTGAGAGAGATTCTCGCTGTGAGACTCTCCAATCATCCAACGGCTGAAAGAGAGAGCTTAAGTAAGAGTGCTCTCATGATAACTTTCTCCTCTATGGAATGCATACATGAAAGGTTTTATATCAAGACGTGTGATCAGAGAATATTCAAATGTAGCAGAAATTTTGTTAGTGCTATTATTTGCAGCTGTGATGATTTTTACAATTTAGTTAACCTCAAATAAACAAGGCAGGCAATGAACAATATCACTTCAATGTAATTTCATATATACAACCATAAGAGCTCTTCAGTCACTATGCTGGCACAACATCAGGTTCCAAAGGGGGTGATCCATCATCCTCTGTGGTCCTAGCCCCCGGTGCCTCTTTCGTTTCTTTTTCTTCTTCTTGAAACCCTTGCTTGAACCTATCATAATTTGTAGGCTCACTACTCTTGAATGGTCTTTCTCCCAGTACTTTAACCAAGTCATCCTGATGTAGGACCTCCTTCTCAAGCAACAACTCTGCAATCTGAGCTACGTGCTCTTTGTGTTCCTCTATCAGCTGTATTGTCCGCTCATACGCCTTGGCTACCCATTCTCTAACTTCATTGTCAATAATTGCAGCAGTCTTGCTGCTGTAAGGCTTCGTCATCTCAAATGCATCATCCCTCTGAGGAAAGGAAAGAAGACCTACCTTGTCACTGAAACCATAGACTGCTACTTGAGCATATGTCATCTTGGTCACTTTCTCCAAGTCATTCTGGGCTCCAGTTGAGATCTTTCCTATTAAAACCTACTCCCAAACAAAAATCACATTACCACAATTAAATAGTTCAAGTAGTGGGCTTTTAAGGCAATTATAAGTTTGAAGCTACTAATTGACAATTAGATGCCAAGCAAAAACGTGTTTCCATGTTAAAATGGGCCATAACAAATGCGATATAATGATCTATTTTCAGGAATAGTGTGTTGCCAGGAGTGGTAAATCTTCTACAATAAATACATAGAAACCATGCTATCCTTTAAAAGATATAGCAACATGAGTTCCTTTCTGTGTAAGATTCACAACTGATAATTTGGGAGCACGCAATTGCCAATTTACGAACTCCAAAGAAGCAACATCCATAAAGGATTCTATTTTTTAATACCTCACATGAAAACACTTCCAAACTACAGTAAGAAGTGTTTACAAAGATAAGTAGCGGCAAGGTTTCAAGGCATGCTACCATGAGATTTGTATATCCTAAGGAGGTTCAAGACTTGAGCCATGGAAAATCTCAGTTAATAACTGAAAAATCAATTATTCTTTTGAATGTTACGGAATCATTACCAAAAAAGGAATCTTGATACATAAAACAAACACTTCTCCAACTAGTTATGAGGATCTAATTATTCCCTTTTTTCCTCCCATGTATACACTATTTATCTAACAGAAAACTATATATCATTTAAAATGTCTTATTTATCAATATGAACAAAAGAAATAAAGGTTGGAAGAAAGAAATTTAAAAAAAAGTGAAAATGCAAAGTAATAGCTTAAGTTTTCTCCTGATTTACACAATTTTCAATAAATGCATAGTGAAGTTGACTGTAAAAGACAACAAACATAATGCCTGCAGCAGAAAGATATATGACATGCCCCAAATGCCAGCCTCAAGGCTCAGCCCTGAGATGTTTCTCTTTTTCTGGACTCAGTAGTTATAGAACACCAAATTAGCATATAAAATTACAAGATTCTCTGTAAATCTATAATGGCTGGTCCAGATTTTCACTTTCAAAAAATTCATGATTTGGGGAGGCAAAAAAGTAAATGGGGAAGGAGTTTTGATAAATTCACCTGCTCAGATGCTCGACCACCAAGGGTCATGCATGTCATATCAAAGAGCTGTTCTTTTGTCATCAAAAGGTTTTCATTAGGTACATACTGAGCAAACCCAAGTGCGGCAGTACCACGAGGAACGATTGTCACTTTAAGCAATGGTTCTGCATGTTCCAAGAACCATCCAGCTACAGCATGACCTGATTCATGGTAAGCAACAGTTCGCCTTTCCAGCTTACTTATAACCTGCATGAAGAAACAGGTTCAGTCCATCTCAAATTCCCAAAGTTCCACCTATCCCTGCCAACACACGCACACACCCCAAACAAAATCCACCTCGAAACTATGATGGCAGTGGCAAATTACTGTGTTAAATCATATTCATGAATCCACACAGTGATAATTTAGCTTTTAATTTTTAAATTGGAGCCTCTAATTCCATGATGGAAACCAAAAACCAACCATGCTTGCACATTATTCAAGGTAATAAATGTAAAAAAACCAGCCAACAAAGAGTTTGTTTAATGAGGTGGGAAAACTCCAGCAAGCAGCTTAAGAATAAGAAAGTAGGGAGAACAGAGCCTGCGTGCTCATGGGTGGGTGGTGTTGGGGAGGTTGAGGAGGACCACTTCCATTCCATTTGTTATCTAGTCACCAAAATACAACAATAATACTATAAATGAGGTTGTGCACCCAAAGGGCTACCTCATTTCTGAACTACCACGACCAATGAGATCTCATTAAATCACATTATTTTTCATCAGCCATATATTATTAAGCAAATTTCTGACAAACAGAATCTAAGCCAGATGTGTTCAATGGAGACAATGTTAATCATAAAATTAAAGTACAATGGATTAAATGGAGGGCTTCTGAAATATTGTGATCAACATGTACCTCTAAAATTGAAAGGTAAATTTAATATAACAGCTAATCAGCTATTAGACAAACAATACTTTATGAAACAAAATGTTGAGACTTGAGCGGTTTATAAACAACATATTCAACAAATGACTATAACATAAACAAATATGTTGAGATGGATTTGTGGCAAGACAGAAATGGATAAAATCGTAAATGAACACATTCATGAGATGGATGAAGTAGCACCTATCGAAAAATAAAATGAGAGAAAACCTATTAAAGATGATTTGGCCATGTCCAGCGACAGCTAATATTTACATCGGTTAGGAAAAGTGACGTAGTACTTATTGAAGGAAATGTCAAAGGAAGGGAGTAAAGCAACCTAAGAGTCTTCTTTAGGAGGTTGAATTGGATATTTAAATAGGTTATGAGAAAATATTATGGGTTAAAGCTAAAGGTTTTAAAAAAATTGGATTTCTGAAGTAGCTCTCTGCACACATAATTTAAGCAGATAAAACTTGAGGAAATTTGGCCAACATAAAGTTATGTTAGTGTTCATTTAAAACTTCTATACATTATGCAACTTCACGAAGTCATAATATTTATTTATTTAAGTTATTGAAGGTACAAATGGGAGATACTCAGGGCCAGCAAGTATAACGCCATGAGATTACTTCTTCTAAACAAAAAAAGTCAAAAAAAGCAATGAAATTTGTCACAAAAAAGGTGCTCATTCATCTAAATGCTGGTAATCATCACGGCAAGAAGTGGTAATGTGAAAATAACTCTTAACAGACAAGGAAAAATTCATTGTGTGCTGATCTCATTAATCATATAAGTGGATCAAATAATGGAGATGCAAACATGAAGTAGAATGATAAATCATTAGTAGATAAGGAAATGAACAGAAGGTGAAATATGGGAGAAATGAGATACCTTATTCTTCTTCTCCAAACCTCCAATCACCCTGTCTATAGCAGCCTCAAAATGTGCCATTGTAACCTGTGAACTCTCATTCCTTGCAGCAATTAAAGCAGCCTCATTACAAACGTTTGCAATATCTGCTCCAGCAAATCCAGGAGTCAAAGCAGCAAGTCTCTGAGAGTAATGTGATGGCTCTTGATCAAGTTTTAACTTGTTCAAATAGATACGGAATATCTGGTCACGACCTTTTATGTCAGGTTTATCAATGGTAATTTGACGATCAAATCGACCAGGCCTCAGTAAGGCTTTGTCTAAAATATCGGGCCTATTTGTGCCAGCAAGCACAACAACCCCAGAAGTGGTCCCAAATCCATCCATTTCCACAAGCAACTGATTTAAAGTACTTTCACGCTCGTCATGGCCCCCTGAAAAACCCCCACGCCCTCTTGCTCGACCAATTGCATCTATCTCATCAATAAAAACTATGCTAGGTGCACATTGTCTCGCCTCTTGAAATAAACTCCTGACCCTAGCCGGTCCAACTCCAACAAACATTTCCATAAAATCTGACCCAGATATAGATAAAAAAGGCACATCAGATTCACCTGCAGTTGCTTTAGCAAGAAGTGTCTTCCCTGTACCAGGAGGGCCGACAAGAAGAGCACCTTTAGGAATTTTTGCTCCCAACTCCTCATATTTCTTAGGGTTCTTGAGGAAGTGCACGAACTCCATAATTTCTTGCTTTGCCTCATCACAGCCTGCCACATCTTTGAAGAATACCTGGATCACCAAATAAAAATAAATGCAAAATTGGTCGTGCCGTTCTGATGAAACACTTCTGAATGCTATTTCATATTTGGAAACATAGATGGTGCCAATTTTATAGTTACTAAGATAATAATTTAAAATGAATGCCATTGCTGACCTTGTTTTTGGCGTTCTTATCCAACTTTGTAACATGCGCTTTTCCTATATTGAATATTCCCCGACCACCCTTTCCACCAGGACCACCACCTAATCCACCCTGCTGCATCCTCCGTCCCATAAAGAAGAGGGTTCCCAAAAGCAAGATTGTTGGGCCAAACTTCATCAGTTCTTGGTACCAATTCACTTCATTTACATATGTCACAGGAACATAATTATGAGGGTCGATCCCTAATGCCTCTTGGGCCTCCTCCAGCTTCTCCTCAAAAGAGTCAACACTTCCAATATTAAAATAGTATTTATAATGGCTCACATTGCTTTTAGCATGGTTTCCATTAATGGGACCTTGGACAATCTCATCGTTGGTTTGATTAGTAGCGGGTGGCGAGCTCTTCACATACACTTTGGCAAGTGATTTATTTGAAACAACAATGCGGTCCACCAATCCAGGTTCAAGCAGCTTGTTTTTAAACTCTTGGAAACTAATCTGAAGAATATATTTATTAGAAGAAAAAAAAAGTAATAAAAAAATAAACAATCAAAATACAAAAGCAAATTTTATGTATTCTAGGAAACGAAATGTTGGAAGTATTAATATTCAACGCATGCATAATGTCAAAGACAATATAAAATCCTTGCATATACAAGCTCAAGCAAAGCAATTTCCTGAGGTACAACAAAAAGATAAACCAATATAAGAGAAGGATGCATGATGGTAGTGGCAATTATGGCAGCAATGATGGGGTGCAAACAAGCCTATTTTAAAAAAATTAACTAAAATAATATATATATATATCAATGATGGGGTGCAAACAAGCCTATTTTAAAAAAATTAACTAAAATAATAAATATATATATATATATATGTATATATATATATATATATATATATATATATATGCAAACTACTTGGACAACTGCAAGCTTACCAACACTGACATATTCTTTTCCCATACACCAGAACAAGGGAAAGAAACAATGGACACAGATCCTCTCCACTATTCACTATTTCTTGAGGTGATTCAATGGTTAGTATTGCGCCATATCATCAATAAAAAGTGAATATTGGTTGCTATCCACTAATGCACTGGCAGAACATTTGACAGTGGAGAGGATCCATGTCCAAAAACAATAACCTCATGTTGACTTTGAAATACCTACCTAATTGTACCACATCCGTAAGTCCATGACTAAGCACACGTATACATACACATGGATTTTAGTTATACTCCTCCCCCCCCCCCTCTCTCTCTCTCACACACACACACACACACACACACGCACTATGTTATATAGACTCTGGTACAAAGTCATTCAAGTGTGAGTAAGTATCCAAGTGTAGAATGTATCATATCTATGTTACATGGACTTCGATATGTTCAAGTGCGAGTATGTATCCAAGTGTTTGATGTATAATCCCTAAATAACATAACAAATGGGCACTACTAAATTTATTTAATAATTTTCTTTTATTTTCTATATCAAGGTTATTTTTTAACAGTGTTCAACATAAAGCATCAAACTTGTTTAGAGAGAATAACATAATATTTGAATTATTGGATATGCTTTTTAAGAGCAAAAACTTGACTAAAAAGTTGATACGATGTCATTTTGCTGATGTGGTACCACCAATCAATTAATCAAAATATGTAGTCATGAGATATACCAAAATACATGCATACATGTGTTTGCATTACACATAATCAATACATATATTGAGTGGGCTCCATGTGTTTACATGACCAGATCTAATTGATTGGTGAAACCACATCAGCAGCAAAATGACATAGTATCACAGTTGTTTGGAGAATTTTTTACTTTCTAGTTGCATGCCAACCAAATGTGCCTAGCACATTATCCCATATATAAAAGGAATCCACTTATACCGGGTATAAAACCAAGTTTTACCCCTTTTGTGGTTTCTGATTTGTATGAGATGCAATCGTTAATAAAAGGCTACTTCTTACTCAATATTCATATTCCACATTTTTATTTTGTCTCATTTTTCAGTACTAATATCTGATTTTACTACCTTCACTAAAACGATCTCTTAAACCGCATCTCCATTACACTTGATCACAATTTCTTTTTTTCTCCTGTTCTTGCTCCGACTACTTTTCTAAATATTCTATGGCCATCATTGCTCCAAACTATCCCATTTTTCTCCCTCCAAGCTGTGATTCTTTTACTTATTTCACTTCTCTTTCTGTTTCTCCTAAAAATATTATGGACACCACCTAACCCTAGCAAGCAAGCTCCTGAAATTGCTGCAACCTCACCAACCTCTTTATCAGTCCAAAACCCCTCCCAACTCCACCAACAATATAAAACAACCGAAACAATTTATCCTTAATTTCTGTCAAATATAACAATTGCAACAACCAATTCTGAAAAGTTGTCAACCAGTCATACATGATTAGTTGTTTACTTGTTTAGTAACAATGTGCGACGGTATTAAAAAACGAGTATGATTGGCTCTCTAAAAAGTGCCAAAGTGATACCCTCCATAAGTAATTCAAGGTAGAGAAACTTAGCCCCAAAAAAAAGAAGAATGAAAGAAATCTTGAAAATAGGTTGCATTTCAAACGAGGCCAACTGGAGCCTTGCATAGTCAATTTTTTGTTTACATCCAGTATTATTTTATGCTTTCTTTAAGTTTGGTGGTTGCTAGTTCAATTTATATATTTTTTATTTTGTTTTACGAGTAGAAAATATTATAGCAATTTCTGCCCTTTCTGAATGTGAATTGACCCATGGGTTAAATTTGCTAGTAGATGGATTTTTGGGTCAATATGTATGGTTTTACCAGGTCTATAACAGATCCATTAGTTATATTTATAACCATGGAGTCCAAGTCCTATTGGAACCAGGACTGTGTTGGATTTCAATATAATCCATGTAACCATTAATTCAATAAATATATAGGTCCAGAGAATTTTCCACAGATTTTTGAAGCCTTCTTAGATGTGATGCCTAAGGGTCTCTAGAATCCATTAACCTAGCTCTATATTACATGGAATCTTCAAAAATAGGTGAAGAACACAATAATAGGACATAAGTATGGGTCATGTATCCGACACTTTTGGGTGGACATGCACCTAAAAGGAATATCCAATTTAATTATTTATTGCTTCAACAAGTGATATATCTATATTAAACATTATTAACATAAATAAATTATTTTTTTCTATAAAAAAAAATAGAAATATTAGATCAAATGAATATTTAGCAGTGTCCATGTGTCCTTCTATTTGAGGATTTAATATGTTTGATGCTTGGATGCGTACCTGAGTCCAGGTAACATAGCCCTAGCTACCATCTCTGGTTGCAACCACACTGATTTATGAGCAATAGAGCAAGCAAAGTAATTAGTAATCCATTTCTTCATTATGAAGTGGTTTAATAAAATTCACTCTGCCTTTTGAGCATTTCTTACCCACAGAAATTTATGATTACCAAAAGACAACCTTTTTCTGGGGAATTTAAGCCACTATTCGTTCTACAGGGTGAGACGAATGAAAAGGATTGCTGAAGAATGGTGAATGAACAATCCAAGGAGGGTGCATGACCGTGTTTTTAAAAAAAAATTATATTTTTTATGGAACCACTATGCTTATGAGAGGGAGGACTCAATGTGATGGGCATTAAAATGTGACGCAGAATGAATTCATTCAAGGTATGCCATTTACTTAAAAACCAGCAGACAACCTCCCAGTTGTCGTATTCTTGTATTTGCATTCCTGTAATGCTTACAAGTTACGACACAGTGACTGTCATCTAAATGTCTCCTTCATTATTTTTTCGGAACACCCCTCGCAATTGTTTCGATTTATTGTTATATACTTGCTTTCACCATCTATGCAAAAGAAAATAAATCCATTGCTTGTGAAGGCTAGGAAAACTTCATATTTTTGTAAATGAAAAGGAAAAAAACAATTACATACTTAGACAATGAATATAAATCCAGATGAGATAAAGTATGCACCAATTGTTTAATTTGTTTCTCATAAGATACCTTACTAAAGTTCTTTAGCAAAAGGCATGCAATAATGAGTTCAAAGTTCAAACATGATTCCATCTAAATGAAATAAACCATGAGACAACAGTTTCTAACTCGATATATGACACCGACATTGTTTTTATTTTTTGACAAGTATGACACCGACATTGTCTTTACATAACATAAGAATGCATTCTTGTTTCATGTTTAAAAAAAAAATCAAAATGAAGGTCTTGCACATTGTGTAGCCGCCGCCAAAAGTAAGTATTAATTATGAAGCCCCAAGCTGCATTAAGAACATAGAGTTGGATGCTGAAACTCTGAAATCGTCAACATATATGTGTAGTGATAACATCATACTAATACACAGCTGTCAAAATTAACTATTAACATGCACCTACACATCCAGTAAAGAATACTTAATGAAATGTTGGAACTTTGGTAAAACAAACACTGACCTGCTTCTGATCACGGGGACTCACAAAAGTTGAAGTAAGCACAAGCCCAATAAACAACAAAGGTGTCACTAAATTTTGATACTGCTTCATGAAGTTCTCCTGAAAATTCCCATTATCCCCAGTACTTGAGTCCCCTGGTGAATAACATGACATGAATATTAACTGTGTATAAAAAAAAGAAAAAGATCAGGAATATCTTGCATTGAAAGGACTGAAGAAAAAAATAAAAGGCAGGAAATGGAACCTCGGGTTCAAAGTTCCAATGCAAATATTAACATCTGATTCTGCCACCACTAACAATCTTATGATTTCATATGCCAAAATTTTATTTGTCCTAATAAGTGATAATATGAGCATCTGTGGCACCCTTGACAATATTTTACATTCTTTGGCGAAAAAAGCATTGGTCTGCACACACAAAAACAGGCACACTGTCCTCTAACATAGACCCCCATGAACCAGCAGTTACAAAAATTAGTTTCTGTTATGAAATCATGTGTTTAGTGCAACTTCTATAAGGCACATTTTTTAACAGCAATGGAAACCCTCAGTATTACAACCAGAATAAAAAAAATTGACAAAGCAAGACTGGGGACACAAAAAAAGGGGAAGAAAATAGGCTTAAATCATTGCATTTTAAATATCTAAACTGAACAGTATTGTGCTTCTAAATTTAAACACATCCGGCCACATCATTCTGCAAGGAATTTCCTTGCAGGAATTCTGTTTGTGAAAGATTTTTTAACTAATTACCAGCAGTTTCTGCCAGAATGTAACTTCTGATACATCAAATCCAAGCTTCTCAACATAAAATTCTATTTCTAAAAGAAGTTATAGTTGCATTGGATAAAACCAAAATTTCCCACCAATCACAATAAATTACAAAAATATCCACAGCTCTTAACATTGAGAATGCATACCTTTAACCAAGCATCTAGCTCAAGTGGTATCTCCTCCTCCTTCCAAATGGAAGGTTGAGGATTCAAGTCCTTTAGGGCCAACTGTGGGCGTGTCTGTGAGTTGGGTGCATGAGTAACTTACCTACCAAAATAAAGTGCATACCTTTAGACCCCGATTTGTGATTATTTTCTTTCGGGATTTCTTTCTTCTGTTTCGGATAATACTTCTCATAATCTACAACAAAGTGCCAGCAAAAGAGGGTATCAGTCAGATGAATACAATAATCATCCAAACCACAATATAATCAAGATGCCCAGTTTTTCTTACTTCTCTTCTTAGGCCCCTCACTGGAGAAAAGCCGCCTGAGACGAGGATTCGCGAAAACGGAATGAAATTCTGATAAAGATGCATTCGAAACAATCTGCCTCCCAACTCCAATTGAAGTCAAATAACCTCTCACAAACCCTAATCCGCCATCAAGGCGTGCAATGCTCGCATCAATCGATGGCGAGAGCGATTCATTCAGAAGCACAGACCGCACACCATGATTAGAAGGTATAACACTCTGCCAACAAACCACAAATGTATATCAAACTCTCAAAGAAACAAAAATGAAGCTAAACCTAAACAAAACATGAACTAAACCTTACTCTTTGGAGTGTAGAGCGAGAGTACCGAGAGAGAGAGCGTCCGATATGTGAAAATATCATTGCTTTGTTCTTCTGGACATGAATCGATCGGTGACTAAAACCCTAAACCGAGTAGACGATACTGTTTCGTCAATCAGATAAACATGAGCTTGACAAAACTGGAATGAACGTACGCTATTAGGGTTAAGCCTGCGTACAGATAAAAATATATTTTATATATATACAGAGAGAGAGAGATTACTGAGTTGGGGACGAGGGAGACAAAGCAAGAAAATAGTAAAACTGTTTTTGATGGAAGAAAATAGACACCGTCTGGATTCGGTTGTCGAATTCTGAAATTGCCCTCCATGGATTCTGTGTGTAAGGGTGGGTGAGTGGATTATTAGGAATAATTTGGTCATTACAGGCTTCATCACGTGTTTCTGCTTTATCAGGTCCGTCGTTGCAAGACGGCCAGATGGGTCACAACAATATCATGAGCCCAATTGGACCAAATTTAGCCCGCAGAAAAATTTGTTTGACCACAATTGGGCCGGTCCAGGAAATTCAACCCAACTCATATGATATTCTCTGTTCTCATTCTTCCAGGGCAGGACCAAACCAAGCTCATGTGAGAAAGTTTCTTCATGATGATCAGGGGCTGGGTTTGGGCCAGCTAAAATATGACACTACCTCATCATTCTGGAATGGCATTTTGTACTTTGAAAACACTTGGGCTCAGTTTGGGCCAGCTTAAACATGACACTACCTCGTCATTCTGGAATGGCATGGCATTTTGTACTTTGAAAATACTTGCCAACATTTTTCAATCTTAAATAGCATACCTTGCCTTTATAAATTTATACGGTTTTTTCCTTTTTTTCAGAATCTAGTTTTTCAAGTAATGATAAGCATAGTGAAAATTATCGCTGAATTGAGAAAGTAAATCATTCTAATCCTTAAATAATGTAAGTGAGACCTACATTTTTACAATTGAATGGATGAAACTTCACTTCAGATTCAGTATCATTTTTCGAAGGAGAAATGATCTCCTTTGAACCCACAGAGAGTATCACCTCAAAAGTGAGATTTATTATTGAAGTACAACATGGGTTGAATCTCTATCACTTTCCTTGTCTTCGTAGTAATTCTTATTGAGGTAATTATATATTGTCGTTTGAAAATACAATTTCACTCCACTTCACTTCACATTAGAAGTCATTTTTAACAACCCTCGGGTGACATCTAATTTTCTTCATGATGTTACAAGTGCAGAAGTGGCGGAGGGCCTGGAGGCCATGGTTCTTCGGGAAAGAACGAAGTTGTTAACCAGTTGGGGTTATGATACAACAGATGTGGAGAGTGATAGTCAAGCAGTAGCTTTCTTGAAACCTGCTGATTTACTATCTATATCTATTATTCTAGATATCAAGTGTTTGCTACATAAATAATTAGGTTGGAATGAAGCCATTATAGGCTCTTAGATATTGTAATAACTGTTCATGAAGTGAGCAAATGGGCTCTTACTCATAAAGTTTCTGATCTCCAGTGGGATATTTGGTTGTTGAATTTTTTCCAAGAAGATTGTTCCTCTGTTCATGATTAATAAAACTTGGTCTTCCAGCAATAAAAAAAAAATGGTGAAATTCAAAGTATAAAACGACATCATCTTAATAAGTGAGTGATGTAAAAATTTTGTGTGTTGTTGGATATCCCATATAGGAAATGATTTAAGTCATTGCTAGGATGATGGTGAGACAATAATAGAAGCTTATGCTAACACACATGCGCACAAGTTATGGGTAATTTTTTGTTACAAATAAATGAAGATCAAGATCATGTGTTATGTATAATAATCTATTAGCCCTTTTTTATTTTGTTATTAGTGAGAACTAAGATTAATAATTAATTGAGTTCGAAGAAATGCTCAATACTAAATGTTTGGAGACACAGGATTATTTCCAATCAAAATGTAGATGACACTCGAATCTAAGTCTGAGTTATATAGTCTGCTAAATTTTGTCATAATTCTATCTGGGTTCATTTGGAACTCATAGATCCATAAGGAATTTTGGATTATAAGTTATCTGTTGTAGGACTTGATTGAGTTGGTGGAGTACGACTTCTTATTTGGAGAATCTTTGTGATAAAGGAAATGTGAGAAAGCCGTTTTGGACTTTCTTTTTGGGATAAGAAAATTTTCTTTGTTTTGGGTTTTCTTTTGGAGATATAAATTAGAATTTAGGTTCTGCGAGATTGTGAGCAAGTTAGATATATGAGCATTATATTTATGTGGCGTCGTAGAGTCGTAGAGTTGTGGGTTTGTGAAAAACTTATTGTAATCCTTTGTTTGTTGAGATAATGGAGATTGATCATCACTATTCGAGGATGTATGTACCAAATTGGCGTCGAACCTCGTAAATCTCTTTTGTCCTTTTGTGATTTGTTTGTTTTTTTTTTTGTTTTCTGTTATTTCTATTTGTGTTTCTCAATTTGTTGTGTTTTGGGTTTATTCTCGTTTCACCAAAAAAATTGCTTTCGTTGTGCACAACAAATTGATATCAAAACTTAGGTTTCGACTTATGGTATTTTGGATCGTATAGATCGTTTAGGTTTGGGTGTGCATTATTTTTTCATGGATGAAACAAGTTCAGATTCGAAATCTTCATTGGCAGCGAGAACAATAGTTTCAAATACCAAGTTTGAAGTAGAGAAATTTTATAGCAAGAATAACTTCGACACATGGTAGTGCAAAGTTTTGGATGTCTTGGCTCAACAAGAATTGGATATTACTTTGAAAGAAAAATCAGAAGACATGGAAGAGGCAGTTTGGAAGAAGCTTAATCGATTAACTTGCGGTATGATTAGGTTTTGTCTTGCAAAACATCAGAAGTATTTTGTTATGAGAGATATTATAGTGAATTATTTATGGAAGAAGCTCAATGACAAGTACATGACCAAGAGTATTGAGAATCGGCTTCATTTGAAGAAAAAGCTCTTATGTTTTGAGTTTAAGGCAAACAACACTATTTCTGAGCATTTGAATGAATTTAATAAAATTATTATTGATTTGCAAAACCTTGATAAGGATATTAAAGATGAAGATAAAGCCCTCTTGCTGTTAAATTCTCTTTTTGATTTGTATGAACCCTTGACCACAACTTTGTTGTATGAGAAAAATAAGGTTAAGTTTGATGATATGTCTAATGAGTTGATAAACAATGAAGTGAGGAGAAAAGATGTGCAAGCTCATCATGGTGCAGGGGACGTTTTGACATTAAGGGACATATCAGATGAAAAGAAGATTCCCACGAAGGATGAGTGTGCCTTTAGTCACAAGAAAGGGTATTGGAAAAATGATTGTCCAAAGTTGAAAAATAGGGACAAGAAGAATCCGATTGCAAACGTTGCACAAGTTGAAGATGAGGATGTGAAATTTGCCTTGACTACTTCAGCTTCAGGTAGTCAATTTGCTTAGTGAATTTTGGACTCGAGGTGTTCTTATCATATGTGTCCTCATAAAGATTGGTTTTATAGATTTAAAGAATTAGATGGTGGAGTTGCTTTGATGGGAAATAATAATTCCCGTCAAACAAAAGGGATATTAAACATTTAGTTGAAGATACATGATGAGACCATTAGATTTCTATCAGATGATTGATGATTTGAAGGAGAATCTCATCTCATTGGGACTGTAAGACTCAAATAACTTCAAGATTACCATGGTAGTTGGAGTTTTAAAGGTGGTTTTTGGTGCACTTATTGTAATAAAGGGTACTAAAATGGAAAAATTATTTGTTTTGGATGAGAGTATAGTCACAGGAAGAGTAGCTGACAGTTCGGAGGAAGGTATGTTTGACATTTCTAAATTATGGCACATGCTTTTGGGGCATTGCGGAGATAAGGCTTTGCAAGGTTTTGTGAGGTAAGGTCTGCTAAAGGGATACAGACTGTTGTGGTTACTCTAATCAAAGAAATTTGTTCTAAACAGGGATGTTACATTTGATGAGTTTGAGATATTGAATCAGAAGAAACACAAGAATTCTGAGAAGGAGAATATGATAATAACTACTTCGCAACAGGTGGAGTTTGAGGCTTTTGTGATTTTATTGAAGACTGTTCAAACAGTTGATAATTATGAAGTTATTTTAGACGGTGAGAACTCAAGTCCAGATGAGGAGGAGGCTCTAGTTACGAAGTTCCCACAATACCCGGAATTTACACTTCCAATTGTTGATGTTCATTTCCATTTCATTAGAAAAGTTGTGAATAAAAGGGACACTCTCCTTCAGAAGATTGGGAATGCAGATAAGATAATCCTGTAGATATACTTAGGGTTAGAACTAGTTTGGTAGGCCGGAATGAAAAGAAGTAAGAATGAAATGAGAATGATAATAGAATGGAATAACCATTTTTATTCCAATGTTTGGCTTCAGATAGAGAATAACGTAGGAATGAAATGATTTTACCTTCCAACATGCTATATTTTGCTATATAAAATAGAATCAGTTTTAAAAATGACATTTGGCCAATTTAATTTAATTACCATGTGAAAAAAAAATTAATTACTCATTCAGTTTAAATTTTATAAATCAAGATATAATCCGTCTTTTTCTTCTAGTCAAGATTAATAAAATCTTTTATACGAAAAAAAATTAATACTTTATTAAAACTGAAAGTGATAAAACAAGAACCTATATACCTATTAAATATATATATAGAGAGAGAAATTAACACTAATTACCTAATATATATATTCTAGAGTGAGTTGTAAAAGAGAGAGAGATGCATTAATGAAGAGAGAGAGAATGATTTTAATAATAAGTAGAAATGAAATGACCATTTCATAACTCAAGAAATGAAATGCTTTTGTTGGAATGAACATTCCAAGGGGATGACTTGGAATGATTATTCCATTTCTAATGTAGCACAACAAACGAGAGAAAGAGAATCAAAGGTAGAATGATGATTTCATTTCACCTCCATTCCTGCGTACCAAACTAGCCCTTAATGTCCGAACAAATTTGGAGGTAGCTTTGATCTTGTTTACACTATTTGGTTGGTTGTTTAAATTTAAACTAATGTGGAGTTTGTTGGATTTTGTTATGAATTCTATTTGGGTTCATTTGGAGCTCATAGACCCATAGGAATTTTGAATTATAAGATGTCAGTTGCATGCCTTGTTTGAGTTGGTGGAGTAAGATGTCTTATTTGAGAATCTTTGTGACACAGGAAATCTGAGAAAATCATTTTGGACTTTCCTTTTAGGATGAGGAAGCTATCTTTGTTTTGGGTTTCGTTTGGGATATGAATTGGAATTTAGGGTATCTAAGATTGTGAGCGATTTATATATGTGAACTTCATATTTGTGTGGTGCCGGAGAATTGCGAAGTTGTGGGTGTGTGAAAAATCTTATTATAGTCCTTTCTTTGTTGAGATGTGGAGATTGATCATCGCTCTCCGAGAATGTAGATACCAAATTGGTGCCGAACCTTGTAAATCTCTCGTGTCCTTTTGTAATTTATTCGTTTTCTTGTTTCTTGTTATTTTCAATCCGTGTTTCTTGATTTGTTGTGTTTTGGATTTGTTCTAGTTTCACCAAAAAAATTGCTTCTGCTCCACACAACATAGTTTGCATTGAAAATCATATGGATGCAGGTTGACAATAATTCAAGCACTATATTGCGTCAAAAACTTTGAATGCTTCTTAAGTTTCATATAGTCTTTTTACATATTCCAAGTTATTAAATTCTAAGACTATGTTGGAACCCATTTTTTGATTATCTAATTCCTGAAAAGCCTATTGTTTAATCCTAACCATGATTATTTTCAATCTTGGTGGAAAATAAAAATAAAAAACTAGAATAAAGTAATCTACAAAGCCAATGCATAATAATATATATAATTTTTAATTTAAAAAATTATAAGAAAAAATTTCAATAAAAAAAGTTTGAAAAAGAAATAGTATTAAAGTTATGTTCTATTGAGGTAATGATGCCAATTGAGCCTTTGATAGACATAGGTGTGTTGGAATTACTCGACATGGCATGGGGGTTGGATGGCACATCTCTTTATCTTTCACCCCATAAATTGGGATAGAGTAACTACACCAGCTAAAACAAATCCATGTCCTTTTTTTTGGTTAGTAAACAAATCTGTGTCTTGCTTTTTAAATATCCATGATGATGGTCCATGGTCATACACTAGTTATGTCGCAATTTACAATCTTACAATGCTTTATTTCAATTGCTTTCGATCACCTAATGATCAAGAATTGCTAGATAGAAGTTGTCACCTGATGATCACGTGCCAACTTATCCATTTATAATAGTATCCTTTTTGTTATTATTGGTCCAAGGATTCACTAAGAGAATGAAATTCAATATCAAAGAAATCACTCTCTCCTGTTAATTTGATTGTTCTTCAAAAATAGACACAAAATATGAGGAGCATTTTACATGTCACTCTCCTTTGTTTTTTGATTTTTCGGTTCCTATTCATTTTTTACAGAAAATTTAATTTTAAATCTTATCTAATCACTACCCTTCCCATCACTCCACCATACTAGATATAACTCTTCTATTTAAATTTAATACAAAATATATTAGAAATCATTTTCCTTTTCTTTTTTTGGGAAAATTGCAGAAAACCCCCTTCAATTATCCCTATTTTGTAGAAAACCCCCCTCAACTACTTTTTTTAGCAAAAAAACTCCCCTCAACAAACATGATGGGGGCTAATGTGACTAAAATGTCCCTCTAGATGTAAAGAAACAAAAATAACTTGTAAAATCAATCTCTTTATAAAAAAATATCAATAAATTCTAACTTTTTTTTTCTTTGAATGATCATTTGGATATTAATTCTAGTGTTCTAAATATCAATAAAAAAAATATTACGATATTAGAGGATAAATAAAATTTCTTTAGAAAAAATTTAAAATGAACATAAATATTTAATAAATTACAAAAATATACAATTATAAAGGATAAAGTTGAAAGTTTGAGAGATCTAGAATTGATATTTTTTTTATTAATATCCAAATGATCATTCAAAGAAAAAAAAAGTAGGATTTATTTATTTTCTTTATTTTATATAAAGAGATTGATTTTACAAGTTTTTTTTTTTTTTTTTAACATTTGGAGGGGTATTTTAGTAACAAAAAAAAAGAAAAACTGGAATTGTGAGTTGTAGTGATAAGGAGTGACGTGAACCCTTGTAATAACATAAAAAAAGGTGTTTGCATTTTGATTAGCTAATGCAATTTGGTGAATTAGCCGTAATTGGCAAGACAAAACAGTTGGAGAGTGGCCCAGCTGAGGCCCATTTGAAGCCCAAGAATTAGAAATGAAGGCAAATAGATATATTATATTGTGTCAGGGCTCAGTCTAAAACTATGCAGTCTCATCACATTCAACGAATTTTCCAGATGTAGCATCATCCATTTTATTGATTTTTTTTTTTTTTGAAGTTCAATTTCTTATTTCTTCTGGAAAATAATAGTGGTTTTAAAACTTTAAAAGCAGTGTGTAATGTGTCAACTTCAGAGTCTTGTATTTGGGCCACTGTGATTTGATAACGGGTTATCGTTTAGTGGGCCCACAAAAAAAACAACCTAATAACATCTTTGCCATTTGACCTAAACATGAGTTTTGCCACAACATTTTTTTTTTATTTGGGCTCCGTTTGGGTTGACAAATTCAAAGTAGAAAAGAAATGAAATGAAAAATAAAAAAAAAGTGAAAATGAAAAGAATACTAACTTTCCTAAGTTTCACCTAAGAAAAATATTATGAAGCCTATTTTAAAAATAAATTAAAATAATTATGTTTATTATTTTTAATAAATCATCATTTTACTATTTATTTGCTAAAAATGAATATAAATAATTGGAAATAAAGAAGATTCATCTAATAGAAAATGGTTCTACTTACCAAAACTACTCTTATAATTTCAAATACTAAAAAAAAAAATTAATTTCTATTAGATGAATTTTCTTTATGCCCAATTATTTATATTCATTTTTGCAAATAAATAGTAAAATGATGATTTATTAAAAATAATAAACATAATTATTTTTATTTATTTTTAAAATAAAGCTTCATAATATTTTTCTTAGGTGGAACTCATTGGTGATTTAAACTTTATTTTTTGTTAGATGTATGCAAATGTTTCAAGTTCATGTCATCAAAATTATGGATATATATAACTTAGTGATAGACCAATTGGTTGGGTACCAGAAGGATAGAGAATGAGAAAGAAAAAAAAGACTAAAAATATATATACCATAATTAAATAAAAAAATAAAGTAGAAATAAAAAAGAGAATTCCAAGTCAAATAATAAAAGAAGAAAGACAAAACATATTATTGTTTAAGTGAAAAAGAATGTCTTATACTATAAAAGTTGCACCAAAGAAAAAAAGTAAACGGAAACAACAAACGGGACATAATAGGAAAATAAGATTTAAAGTCATGCGAAAGTAAAATTTTTCCATGGGAAAAATATGTCAGTACGGAATTCTATTTTTCTCAAAAATTTCACTTTCTTTCTAACCAAACTCTTAAAAAATTTAATTTTCTTTCTTTTCTTTTCTTTTCCTTTTCTTTCATTTCCTTTCCTGCTGCTTCTAGGCTTCTAGCTAACCAAGCGGGCCCTTGAAGTTTAACCAGACGAGTGGTGCTTTTCTCAGCTTATGTAAATGGCTTTTCCCTCCATAAAATTAATGCACTTTACTCAAGAAAACACACACAGCTCTGACCTTCCTTTGTGTTCTGAGTCCAGCAAATGAAGCGCAATTTCATGTCTGTTAGGCATGCAGACACAAAATCATAACATGTCCCACGGAACTGCATGTAATACAGAACATGCGTGTCCTTCACACAGTTCATATATAGAAATTAAAGCTTGAAATGATCGATTTTTAAAGACACATGACATAAATAGTTTCCTTGGAAAAGTTTAACTGAGGTTGCTTAGCTGAGTTGATTATTTGAGCTGACAAGTGACACAAGCCAATTACTACGCAATTGAAGCGTTAAAACCACTAATTCATATATATATATATATATATAACACAAATTGTGTTATGCAATTGAAGCATAACACAAATAATTTTTCAACTGCTAAATGAAGGCAATAATTTGATAATTCTTTACTCTCTAATTATGTTTTGTTGATTAATCTCTTGCTTGAACATGTGTGCAAGTGATCGAGTCCTCTTGGCAATCACAATTAAGATAGTCCAAAAGAGAGTAATATTACTTTACCAACACTCTAAAATTCAACTTGACCAACAGCAATATTGCGGAGCATGCAAGGTGAACATCCATCTCAAACAGTCAAAAAGAAACTCCTTGATGACATTAATCTCATTACCTAATCATCTATATTAAAATATATACGTGTGTGTGTGTGTATATATATATATAAAGAGCCTAGACCCCATAGGCCAAGGTATCCCAAGTCTCTGCACACATTGGCTGTGTGAGCTAATTATGCTCCACCATCTTACTCTATCATCCCAACACACACACACACACACAGAGATGAGTTCTTCTCGTCTTCATTCATCTACTTCAATGGCAGCCCTGCTATTTGGTTTTTGTGTTTTATCGCTGTTGCCGGAGTTCGTGTTTGGCAGAACGAGGCATTACACGTTCAATGTACTATACTATAAGCAGATTTTTTTTCCCCCTGTAATATAATCTTTTATAAACTTATTTCATATCTTTGATCATACCAGATTAATTCACAAAATGTGACAAGATTGTGCCACACAAAGAGTATTCTAACAGTCAACGGACGCTTCCCTGGGCCGCCGCTTGTAGCAAGGGAAGGTGATCAAATCCTTGTCAAGGTGGTTAACCATGTCCAGAACAACGTAACCATTCATTGGTATGTAATGCATCAAACTAGCTACATTTTACAATGTACTCATTACAACCTTAAGGTGATGATGTTATGGTCATATATAAATATAGATAGAACGGAATGACAAGATACATGCATGGAGCTAACCCCAAAATAATTACGGGAAAAAAATGGTTGAGTTGAGAGTTGATTTTGTGTGTACATAAATACTTCCTTCATTTTATATGAGAGTGCAGGCATGGGATTCAGCAGCTTAGAAGCGGATGGGCGGATGGACCAGCTTACGTAACACAGTGTCCGATACAGACTGGACAGACTTACACGTACAACTTCACGATCATCGGCCAGAGAGGCACTCTGTTATGGCATGCTCACATTTCTTGGCTGAGATCAACCCTTTATGGACCTATCATCATCCTCCCAAAGCGCAATGAAACTTACCCTTTTGAGAAACCGCACAAGGAGGTCCCCATTATCTTTGGTAATTAGCACATAAACCATTGACTAATCTCTCACTTCAGCAATAGAGGTGGTTGGTGTAGTTGAGCGTGTTTTTGCCTTTTATTTATTTATTTATGGGTTCATATTTTTGCTTTCCATGATTATATATATATATATATATATATATATATATTTCTTTATATTGTTTGTGTGTATGTCCAGGAGAGTGGTGGAATGTGGACCCAGAGGCTGTAATTAGCCAAGCTCTTCAAACTGGAGCTGGCCCAAACGTTTCAGATGCATACACCATCAACGGCCTTCCGGGGCCCTTGTACAATTGTTCCTCTAAAGGTAAAGGTAAATCATAGTAATAATGGCACTTAATTAAAGGGGTGTGCATGCCTCTATATATATATATATATATATATGTCACATTCACGGGTATTCTAGAAATCCAAAGAAGAAGAAGAAGTGCACGGGTATGGCACATTTTGTAGCTTTTATGATTGAAATGATACATATGATCAGTCGACTTGACTGGACAATGGCCAATCACAAACAGCGTGGCCACTTTAAAATAATTAATCAATGTATATATATATATATATCAATTAGAAGGATCGCACATATACACACACTGTAGAACATATAAATATTGAGATAGGCCAACAAGCATCTCAAATATGTGATTTGGTCTGAAACCGACTTGCCTAAGATTTTTAATCAAAAAATAATTCTCATCAACACCGGTCCTCGCATATCTTTGTTACTTATTACCGTGCTTATTTTTTCAGATACATTCAAGCTGAAAGTGAAGCCAGGGAAGACATACCTTCTCCGTCTGATCAATGCTGCCATGAACGACGAGCTCTTTTTCAGCATTGCCAACCACACAGTCACCGTCGTCGAAGCCGATGCTGTTTACACCAAACCTTTCCATACTGACGTAATTGTCATCACCCCAGGCCAAACTACAAATGTTCTTCTCAAAACCAAACCATTCCACCCCAACGCCACCTTCTTCATGACTGCTGGACCTTACTTCACCGGCCTTGGCACCTTTGACAATTCCACCGTCGCCGGAATCCTCAAATATGAGAACCCATCAAACCACTTTCCCAACAAAAAGCTTCCCCTCTTCAAACCAACCCTCCCACCACTCAATGCCACCAGCTTCGTCGCTAATTTCACCAAAAGATTTCGTAGCTTGGCTAGTGCTAAATTCCCTGCCAATGTTCCACAAACAGTGGACAAGCGATTCTTCTTCACCGTTGGCTTGGGCTCGAATCCCTGCCCTAAAAACATGACTTGCCAAGGACCCAATGGCACGAAATTCTCCGCTTCAGTTAATAACATCTCCTTTGCTCTTCCGTCAACAGCTCTTTTGCAGTCCTACTTTTTTAAACAATCTTATGGAGTTTACACCTCTGATTTTCCAACAAACCCGCCTGTTCCATTCAACTACACTGGAACGCCACCAAATAATACCATGGTCAGTAATGGCACGCGCGCGGTTGTGCTGCCATTCAATACTAGTGTGGAACTGGTGATGCAGGATACAAGTATTCTTGGGGCTGAAAGCCACCCTCTCCACCTCCATGGCTTCAATTTTTTTGTGGTCGGTGAAGGGTTTGGCAACTATGATCCAAACAAAGATCCTGCCAATTTCAATTTGATGGACCCTGTGGAGAGGAATACGGTCGGCATCCCATCCGGTGGTTGGGTTGCTGTGCGCTTCCTAGCTAACAATCCAGGTACCTCTCATACTACTTAGAAACAAAGCCTACAAACTGACACACAAACTAGCTTCCACTTCCGAGGTAATTCCCATTCTAAATCATACAAATACTTGGTGAAATGCAACTGCATTGAAGCCTTTTGGATCACAATTAGGGTTGCAAATTAACCAAATTGAACCGAGCTCAAAGCATTCGAGCATGACTCGTTCTTTTGTGAACTCAGCTTAGGCTTTGCTTATACTTGAGACAGGCTAAAAATGCAGAGTTCCAATTCAACTCATTTGCGAGTCAGCTTTACTCGGCTCATGGACACATACGAGTCTTGCCTGCCATTGTTCAAATTTGACTCTTTTAATAAATAATTTGATAGTCTAGAATAAATCGCCTGATTATATGAGCCTAGTTTTAATGAGTTGAATCAAAATTGTCATCAAATGAGTTGAACCAAATATTCTTTGTGAATAACTTGATGCATTTATAGTTGGTGCTAACTGGTACCTAATATTTGTTTTCCAACAGGAGTATGGTTCATGCACTGCCACTTTGATGTCCACACAAGCTGGGGTTTGAGAATGGCCTGGATTGTATTGGATGGATGGCTTCCAAATCAAAAGTTACCACCACCACCGTCCGATCTTCCAAAGTGTTGACTTTGACCACAAGGTCCAGATCGGCATTACAATTTTTTGAGTTCTTTTGTTTGTACCCCATTATTTTTCCCTCACATTTTATAATTGAAATGTTGTTTTGTTGTGAGCCTATTTAAAAGGGCAAAGTTTGTTGTGAGCCTATTTAAAAGAGCAAAGTCTATCCAATTGTATGCCACTTTGGTGGCTTGCTTGAGAGAGAGGGAAAAAATTCAACAATAAATATCCAATGTGTAAACATTATGAATGAACATTATTTGATATTGACCTCAAAGAAGTTCTCCTATATACCAACACATATCTGATTGGGATTTCTAACTAGTGTCAGCGACAACTTAATAAACAAAATGTCTCAATCGTCTAGACGCGTTAGTCTCTTCTGTGGTTGAACTATTGTAATTGGGTCTTAATCTGCTTTTGATAGGTTAACATTTTTGTTAATATCTTAGTCCTCCATCAACTGTTGGACCTACTTTATGTGGAACTTAATTTATTTAAGTGTGCTATAAGTGCAAGTTAACTAGCAATAAATCCTAACAAGGCAGCTGGGTTGGTTTGAGGCTCTGGTGTAACTGTCAGATGTTTCAGATTCGGCTCCTACACTGAACTTACTCGATACGAGGGGACTTATCTACATAAACTATTTTACACAGATAATTGATGCAGAAATACAACTATGATATATCTTCTTCTCTCTCACTTTTTTTTTCCCCAGTAAGTTACAAATATTATTCTCCTTGTCCCTATGAAAGGAGAATACATTTTTAATGGTTCTTAGGAATGATATGAGTTTTAAGAAAATGGGGGACTAACTCATAATGAGTTGGAGAAATCAGACTTCAAGAGAGCATTTGATGAGGTCACAACTGAGGCAATACTAACAAAAACAAAGGATATAGGGAATACCTGGCTAAAATAAGCATAGTTGTTGAGTAATAGTAAAGTGAACCAATATAACAATCGAAGTAAATCATATCCTGCAGAAATCATGAAGGAAGAATTGGTGAGTGATAAAAATACTTAGCATGACATGAACAATTGCCCACCTGAAATATGCCTAACAAAAAGACCAGCAACAGTCCACAAAGATCTGAATTTATGAAAATTATCAATTTCAGATACATGCCGCAGTTCCGTCAAAAACAAATTGATGAACAAAGAACAAGAATACGAATTGAAACTACCATGAATGAATCACATAGATGGCAGTACAATACAGTGCAGTTTGTGTCCAGAGGTTTACAGTCAGAAGTGGCACTCTTACTATTAACCTGTCACCGCAATAAACAAATATGAAAAAACCTGTATAAATCTGTATTTTCTGGAAAATAAATAAAAATCAACATATGGAAGTCAAAATGGAATACAAGCCGGATCAAGGAAGAAAGATAACGAGCAAAGCTAATTAGAGTCATCTCACATTGACGGAAAATAACAAGCTTACATTTTCATGGTAGTCAGTAGATACTCATACAACACAAACCTTTGAATACACACATTTTTAGTGTTCATATTTTAGCAAACTCTAGTCTAGCATAAACATGGAAAAGTACTGCTCGAATTCTTTATCAATGGTCATTTTCTTGGTGCTCGGTTGAGTCCCTGCATTCAAAATGATGGCAATGTTTTTCAAATTAGTAATTCATATAACTCAAAAAAAAAAAAGGAGAAAAAAACTAATTTTGCTAGATATATGAACATATACTAGCTAGCAAAAATAACCCACAGGAAGAAGATAAGATGAGATGGTTAAGCATTTGCAAATTACAAGCATCATGGAATTTTATAATCCTTCTATCACTTCCAACCATTTTCAGACTAAAACTATTTTACCTTGATTAACGCTCCATCTTCCAGATGAAAGAACAAAATTACTTTGGTTCACCCCATTCGAGTAGAGCATATCTTCAGGTTCCTTATCTCCCAGTTGCTCAATGCTGTCATTTTTATGCTCTGAGCAACTGTAACCTACATGGTTTCCAAGTTCCAGGATGCGGTCATCAAAACTCAAAGATGTCTGTAGCCCAAAATCACGGCAAGGAGAATCATGCTCTCTGACAATATACGGTGGTTCCTCCTTGTTAGAGGCTTTTGTCACTGATATGCTGTTCCAAGAATGGAGAGAATTCCTGGAACTGCTGCTGCTGCTGCCCCAATCACCAGATGAAGTAGAAGACCAATCATATGAGCTTGTCTTTGCATAATTTGACTCAATTTTGGCAGATTCAGTATCTTCAGAACTGTTGCTATATTTTACCGACTCTGGATCTGATCCATCACCTATTGCCCGAACAACAGATTTTCCTTTGTTAATGCATACAAGGAAGTCCTGTGCTTCTGTGTTTTTGTTAGACAAGAAATCAGATTCCGATCTAAAGCTTTGATCCCAGCATTTAGGCTTTGATACAAGCAGGCCCAATTGGTTGGCTTGGAATTTTCTTTTCTTGTTCCAGTAAACACTGATGGGATTCAATAATTTTTGTTAAAACCAATACTGATAGTAACAAGTAATAATAGGCCATGAGATAAGCTACATGTTTAACATCAGTGCTGGAATGCAATTCTTTGTTCCAGTAAATTGTTATGCTAGCTGGCCAGAAGTAAAATGGTGAAAAAGGAACATGTTTCAATACTCTCTTTTATCCATAAACACGAATTGGGCTTTGAATTTTCTTTTCTTGTTCCAGTAAACACTGCTGGGATTCAATAATTTTTGTTAAAACCAATACTGATAGTAACAAGTAATAAAAGGCCATGAGATAAGCTACATGTTTAACATCAGTGCTGGAATGCAATTCTTTGTTCCAGTAAATTGTTATGCTAGCTGGCCAAAAGTAAAATGGTGAAAAAGGAACATGTTTCAATACTCTCTTTTATCCATAAACACGAATTGGGCTTGGAATTTTCTTTTCTTGTTCCAGTAAACACTGCTGGGATTCAATAATTTTTATTAAAACCAATACTGATAGTAACAAGTAATAAAAGGCCATGAGATAAGCTACATGTTTAACATCAGTGCTGGAATGCAATTCTTTGTTCCAGTAAATTGTTATGCTAGCTGGCCAAAAGTAAAATGGTGAAAAAGGAACATGTTTCAATACTCTCTTTTATCCATAAACACGAATAGAATAACACCAAAGAGTATTTTAAATTTTAGAGAAATTGAAAGAAATTAAGGCTGCGTACATCTAACCCTCCCCAAATTCCGCAATGGCGGGAGCCTCATGCACTGGGTTAATCCTTTAGAGAAATTGAAAGAAGGAATTCACAACTCCTTTAAAGTTTGACACACTTCACTCTAAAGATAAGAAGATTATCAAAGCAATGATAATGTTAGTGCTAAAACACTCGAGCATCTAAAAGTTGGAACAGATTGAAAATTGTAGTCAAGGAACATACATATAGAGCAACAAAGAGAGGACAATAGTCAATTACCACATCTTTGGTCAAACAAGTAATGCTTGCTTTGTGATATATTTGCAAACACCAGCTAGGCAGCAATTTAATTCCAAATAGCTATATGGACTTGGGCTTGTGTATCAGGTGCAAAGTGTGTGCATTAAGGTGTCAGACTCATCTAGTCTTGAAATGTTAGGACACTGTGATGCTGAATTTGCCTATTTGTCTCAAGTTTATTCTTCTATACATAGAATAAATGCAAGTTTACATGAAATGAGTGCCTAGCATGGATCTTCATCCATTCTGAAAAAGCCATGTAAACTTGGTCATTTTGGCATTGTGAAGCTCTTAGTTGTCCTACCAAGGGACTAATCATGTTTCAAGAGAAGCTCTTAATACTGGTGAACAATATGCATTGAATCACATAATTTTCATTGCAGGTGAAAGCTTATGACATGGAAGCCTTTTTGATTTATGAGTTAGTCTCCCTCGCCTGCCATACCTCACCCAAGATACTGCCATAAGTAAACATACATGTGCCCACAATAGCATCTTAATTCTGACATTCAATGAATCATAAATAATAAATAATGCACAACTATCATTGTTGGGCAATAAAAGTTGAAAATTCATTTGTTGCAAGTACAAAACAATAATAACACTACCACTAACATAATACATCAAAAATTTTTACCAAGCCTGTACTAGTAGCATGGTCCTAAAGGCCTAAGGAGGCAATCCTCTGGTTAGTTGAATATATTTTTTGTGGTAAATGAACAATAAAAGTATACAACTCTTGAACCTTCTCTCTAACCAAGTATTTTATATTCATAAAGCTTAGAGCTTGAAAGGCTCATTAACCCACTACATGGAAGAGTTATCACTAAGTGTCATGAAACCCAAAAGATTTGAAACTTCAACTTTATGTCCTATTTAAAAAGATGAATTATTCTAGCAAATTACACAAATCATTTAAAATATTTGCAAAAACAAAAAATTCAAATTTATGTACAATTCCTATTTGCATATATAAATGATAACAAGGTGTAAACAACATTAACTTCGCAAGTGAAGATAATATAACGTGCTAGAAAACATAATAACAATTTTAAATTCGCATAAATCATTCAAAATATTTGCAAAAACAAAAATTTCAGATTTATGCACAATTAGTGCATCATATATTGGATTTTGATCTGAATCAGATAATCCATTAGCTAAACATATCGAATATGAATTATAGTCAATCCAATCCGACAAAATGTATTATACAATATGTTAAATATACATAATCTAATTTTATAATATATAATATTTACATATTATCAAAATCATTATTTCCTCATTTTCTTCTTTCCTCTATTTTTTCTTACTCTTTTTTCTTTAACAAAGAGTAAAATATCTAATTTTCTTCCCCTTTTCATCCATATTTTATTTATCTTCCGTTTGCTATCCTTTTAATTGTAATAATTGTTTGTCAATCTCTTTTGACATTAATTTCGTTTACAAAAAAAACACCCTTGACGAATTGGATATCCATTTAATAACAACTCGGATATGGATTCATTCATAAAATATCCGCCGGGTTATCGCAACGGATCGGATCAAGGATTAGCCTTATCGGATTTGGATTGGATCAGCCCTGATCTGGTTCAAATCCGATCCATTTACAAGTCTACTAACAACAATTTCAAATTCGCCAGAAATCATTTATATTTGCAGAAACAAAAATTTTCAATTTATGCACAATTTAAATGCATATATTCATGATAACAAGGCTTAAACAACATTAACCGTGCAAGTGTATAAAATACAAGAAAACATGACAATAATTATGGACAAAAGTTGCTCCAAAAATTAGCAAAATCATATAAATCAGTGAATTTGGGACTTCATTAAATTTACATATAAAGGTTCAGGCACATGGATCAAAATAATCAAACCATGAGTAGGCTAAGATTTGGTCATCTTCAACTTCCAATCATGTTTCATCACCCTGAAACTTAGTTTTCCTTTTCACTTGGTTTACTGATTAGATCAATTCGAGACACAACACTTTAAAGTATTATTCGCCAAATAGTATGAACCTAATCACAATATTAGTAGTCTGGATCTTGCAGAATGTTACCTGAAGGTTGAAACAATTATGACAAACCAAAACATACTAGTTTGGTCTTTTTTTTTCCTTTCTTTATAAACCGTATGTTATGCAATTAAACTTTTAATCTCAAACCAATCAAAAATGTTAAAAGCAGGGGTCTCGATTTTGCAGAGAATTCAAAGTTCTATTAAAATAGACTTTCCTAAAGAGAATAGCTGGAACATAATAAGCCCAAGGAACGTCTTCTACCCTCTTCACAAGGGGTCATTTGGCAAATGCTTTTATTTTGTGTTCTCTGTTCTGAAATGAGAAAAAAATAAATGAATAAATAAAAGGGCTGAGAAGTGAAAACATGTTTAATAAAATCATCGTTGACTGGCAAAAGTTGGTGGCACTTCCAAAAAAGGGCAGAAAAATAGAAGCAATAAAATTACACTTCAAGGTGTTTCAGAAGCAAGGCACTGTAGCGAATATATATACATATATATATATATATACATATATATATATATGTCGACAAGCAACTTGCAACATTTATATGTTAGGCAAATGTGTTTTCTATATTTTTTTTTTCAATCATGGTTGTCCGGGCCAGCTTACGCGGACCTCGACTAATTCCATGAATTCCTGAAGCTGACGACCAGGCAAGCCTCCAGTGGCCTTGAGGAGATTCGAACTGGTGATCATTGGGGAGCAAACCCAAGACCTGACCAGTTGAGCTACCCGCAGGGTTAAAAAAATGTGTTTTCTATTTTATGCTTTCAAAATTTGCACGACAAATATATGTTACCAGACATAGTTTTTTTATTTTATTTTTTCCGGAAAATGTAAACAAAACAAAACAGTGCTTATGTTTTCTAATCTAAGAAATAAAAAGCCAAGCATCCAAATATACTTTTTATTTTCCCAAACAGGATACAATTCTTGGCACACTCTGGAAAAATCTTACAGTTTTCAACCAATATCATATCTTCAACAAAAACCCATCAAACACTCAATAATTGGCTAAACTCTGCTAATTTCCTCTGACAATTACAAGTTTAAACATGTTAATGTCGAAGTCCAAGACAAGAAGAAACTTACTATATATATATATATATATATATATATATATATATATATATATATTCACTACAATACAACCAATAACGAAACAAAAACTGTGAATCATCGAAAATGATTAAAACATAACAACAGAGAATTCAAACCTGTCAAACTTAGATGGGTTGCTGTGATCTTCCTCCATAGAGACGACTGAAATAAGAATAAGAAAAAGAAAAAGAAAAAGAAAAACAATAATCGACGAGTTCAGACCAATTAAGTTCCAAAGAGTTGCATATAAAAATATGAAGAGGACAGAGCTAAAGTGACGCTATCAATGGACTTTGCTAATAAATAGCTCACCGGAAAAAATTAAAAAAAAAATAGCTCATCAAGCTCGAGGTTACCCTGGACTCTCTCTCTCCTCTCTCTCTCACTCCCCGGATCAGGATCTCCCTGGCTCCACCTCTTGCCCTTGTCTTCTCTATTGTTACTGTACTGAAGGTTGTCTTAGGAGCGCGTGCCCAGAACGGACATAAATATTGTAAATAATCATACAAATTATACTATAATCGAGATTTGTTGAGAATTTACTATAATGGTCCCAAATCAATAAATATTATATTTTCAAAGAAAGTCAATTACTGTTATCCAAAACGTTATGTCTGTGCTGTAAATATTAGAGTACAATTTGGGTTGGGGTAACTTGAAATTAATTAGAGCTCAGTTCAAATTTTTATGAGCTTGGATAATTATTTTTATAATTAGAGTTGAGTTTGAATTGAAAATTTTTAATTTAAATTTAATTAAGGTTGACCTTGAATTAAAGTTCTAACAACCTAAGCCCAATCCAAACCTGAATTGTAATATTATTTTTATTCATATTTTTTATTTTAAATATAATATATATAATATTCAAATTATGATAACCTTTTTCTTTTTAAACTCCTTTATGTAAATATTAATTTCTTGTATGTTAACACTTTATATAATTAATTTTCAAAAAATATGTTTGTAATTTTTTAGAAATTTGCATTAAGTTTTTAATTTTGTATGTGTTTAGGAGTAATTTAATGTGAAAGTTATTAAAGATCATTTTAAATTTTCAACATGGAGATTGGTGATATAGATAACCCGAATTACCATGACTTTCTAACCCGAAATCTCACCCCGAGTTTAAAAATTTAAGAATGAGTTAGGTTAGGATTGTGTAGTTAGGATTGAACATTTAATCTGTAAGGTTGAATCCGAGTTGTACCTCCAACTCGTTCAATCCACCCGAGTTGCAGCCCTAGTAGATATTCAGTACACCGATGTACATGCACATGACACATCTTGGTCTTTCGTGCACTACACGAGTGGTAAGTTCCACCACGCATGTAACGCATAGAGGACCATGATACGTCTAGTGCACGATGGGCAAGACACAACCAATACTTTCGCATGCCTGTGCCATTATGCTCATTATCGTATTAATAAGTTTGAGTTTATCAACATTGTCACGATAATAGTGGAAAGAAATTATGAATTTTATTTAAAATAGGTTGACAACATGTTTAATATATTTTAACATGATGTTTCGGTGATGGTGATGCTAAGTTTATGTGAAGATGATAAATGCACTCTTGTTTTAAGTTTTAACTAAATACACTCATTTTTGTCTTTTTTTTTTTTTAATATTAATGACAAAAATACTTCTAATACTTAATTTTTTTATTTATGAATTAAGAACACATGTGTGATTTCACTTTAAGAGTAAGGTGCAAATTTTAGTTGTGCCTTAAAAATGGAGTTCCTTGATTTGATTTTTTTTAAGTGTCAATCCCATAAAAAGTGTTTAAAAAATAAGCTTATTGAAAGAAGAGGGTCGTCCTCCAAAAATAAAAAAAAATAGAGTGTGCAAAGCATAAAGTTTGATGTGAATTAAAATGTGTTGGTCAGTCAAATTAATTCAATAACTAAGACCAACGTGGAATTTGACTAAATTCAACTAGTTGTTACTGTTACATGATATTTGAAATGAAAATGGAACCATAACATCCTGTCCCAGATAGAATTTCATAATCTAATTTTTGCATGAAATGAAATAAAGAGAGAAGAAGGGATATTGTAGTCATTTCATCTCCTAAGAAGTGAAATGTTTTCCCTCCTAAAGTAGGCGCGTTGGTATCTTGCTGACAGAGAATGGCACGAGAACCATGTAGAGCCCACCTCGGGGGTTGTAGGTGGGGGTGCCGAGGTATGAAGTTCGGTGGGCCCACTCTTTTCTCACTACGCATGCCTAGTAAAATCACGGATATATCCCCAAAAATTGTTGAAAACAAAATTGACAACCTCCTAAAATGTCCTGAAAATAAAATGTCATCCACTCTCATTTAAAATAATTAATAAGGGTCCACCGCGGAGGACATGGCCTTTCAAAATTCTAATTTTGTCCTAAAATAAATGTTATATTGCAAATGAGCCTAACTTTTCATCCCAAAACTTATTTTAAAAAAAAAAAAAGGTTTGCTAGCATAGTAGAATTTTGAAAATGCCCCCATTGAAATTATAAAGAAATTTCAAGTTTGTTTCTACTAAAAAAAATTAAATTTAACTTATTTCACTCACTAGTTTATGATTTGTCAAAATAGTTTCAATTTTTTTTTTCTTCTTCCTAAAGGCCGCTTCCTCTCACATAATTTTTTGAGTCTGTCGTCCTATCGGATCACTTATCCGTACACATGTATATGTGTTTTTTTTCTCTTACCCATTCTCTTCGTTTTTTCTTTCTTTCTTTCACTTTCTTCTTTTTCTCTCTCCATATGACAGTGAAGTATGAATTCATAATATATTACTAACAAACTAAATTTCTCTCTCTCTCTCTTTTTTTTCTTTCTCTATCTTCTTTTTTCTCTCTCTAAAAATCAAACCCAAAAATCTAATCCGACAAAATTTAAAATGTTCAATAATTTTTCTTGTAACTTGAAATTTTTTTTTTGTTAATATATTATTTGTTCATAGTTGTAGGATGAAAGAGAGACAAAGAAGTGAGAGAGAAGGAAAAAAAAGGAGAGAGATAAGAGAAATAAAGAAAGAAGAGAGATATATCTTGGTAATCATGGTGGATAAGAAAAGAGAAAAAAAACACAAATTAATTGAACCCTCTAAATTTTAATGAAAATAAGTTTTGTGATTGACATTTCCAATTTCTGGTTATTATCTTCCTTTAAGTTAAACACTCTCTGGTATTATTGTACGTTAAGTTAAATTAGTAAAATTTTGACACATGTCATTTTACATAGATGTAGGACTCAAAATGAGCCACGTCATCAAAAAAAATAGGGGTGGTAAAAGTGATTGTTTCAAGCCTTCTCATAACTATCATCGGTAGATTAACGCATGAAGTTGTTAAAGGATCCCAATCTTAGCGTCACGTGACCTGTACGCTCTTTTTGGACAGACAAGAAAAAAAAAAAGAAGATAATTTTAGTTGTGAGAGGAAAAAAAGAAAGGAGAAAATAATGATAAGCTAAATTTTTGTTTGAATAAACACGAAAGAAAAAAAAAATGATAATATTTTTAATTTCTTATTTGGATAAAATAAAAAAGAGAAAAAAAAAAGTATAACAATTAAATTACTATCATACCCTTTTATATTTAATGGAATATGAATAGAACAATAATTTTATCTTTTTAATTGCTGAAGGCAAATTTTAAATTATGAAAGTATTACTTAACTTCCTATCATTTTACTCTCAATCTTCTCATCTTTTTAAAGGATAGGATTCGAGAGATTTAGAGGGTTCATTTCTCTTCATTTAAAGTACCCAAACACACATCCTCCCCTTTCTTTTTTCTCCTTATTCTTCCAAATCCTTCCATCCAAACGATGCCTTAGTATCTTTAGGTGAAAACATAATCAAGAGAAAAAAATAGGAGCTGCAATTACATAGAAACTGACAAGATAGCGAGACATTAATAAACTATCAAATATCAAAGCAAACACATCTCACTGATTGGCCACAACACAAACTAATTTTCAAGGAAAAAGAGAGTTTATTGAAAAAAAGAATGTCAATCGCAAAACTATTCATCTTTTGCAAGGTACAAGTGTTACAACTCTGTAAGCTAGATGAAGATTTACCTAGAGAAAAACTAGATGAAGAATTTGCTAGTTTCAGTGGCTTTCAGCTCTCTCTTCTATTTCGGATATGGTGGGTTATAGTCAGGGATGGTGATTCCCTCTTTGTACATTGTCTAGAATATCAACAAAAGTCATCTTACTTCTACATCATCTAAACAATCACCACAAACACCTTAGTATCTGAATGCTTTAGAAATGACGTTTGGCTATCGTGAAACACTAATGAACAAAAATGGCACTCGTTTTTGCATCTAAAAGCTTCAAGAACTCCTCCACTTTTTAGCAACTGCTGAATTAGGAATCTTTCCTTTTCCCAAACTACCTGAGCAAAAGTTTACAAGCTGCTACACTTTGGGCAAAGGCCATACGGTGTCAAAAGAGTAGGTTGCATACACCCTTCACAGGAGAAAGTGAATAGACTCTTGCTGCCAAAAAAATTCCACAACCAACCAACACTGTGACTCATTTTGATGTTGAAGTGCCAATCGATATATCATAAGCTGTGCGGAAGCGAAGACCAAAGCCAATATGTCTTGATGTGGGACATATCCAGCAGAGGATACTTGGACCCAGCACCTGAAACAGTCAAGCAAAACCATTAAAGCCAGAGACACAGAGAACTAGAAATGCTTAGACACATCAAGTGATCTAATTATCCCCATACCCCGCTGCGGACTCGAAAGATCAAGTGATCTAATTATCCCCATCTCTGATTTTAAACTATTGTCCACAAGTTAAGCCACGTACATGCACAACAAGATGATGACATGGGTAGTTTGCATTCTATCAAGTGATCTAATTATCCCCATCTCTCATTTTAAACTATTGTCCACAAGTTAAGCAAGTTAAGCCACGTACATGCACAACAAGATGATGACATGGATAGTTTGCATTCTATCAAGTGATCTAATTATCCCCATCTCTCATTTTAAACTATTGTCCACAAGTTAAGCCACAAGACAAGTGTGGGCTTTTATGGAATTCTCTAGAGTTGTGTAGAGTACATACTTGTATAGAATTCTCTAAATATGTTTAGACATGTCTGCATTCTAAACTTCTCTAGACAAGTGTGGGCTTGTATGAAATTCTCTAGAGTACATACTTGTATAGAATTCTCTAAATATGTTTAGATTTAGAACCCCATTCTAGAATTCTCCTGGGTGTAAGTGTGGGCTTGTATGGAATTCTCTAGAGTTCTAGAATTCTCCTGGGCGTTGGATTATTGACATGTGTACATATCCTAGTGTTAGGATTAGGCGCTTGCCAACTTAAGCCAATTGGTAGTGCTGCCTACCGCAGACTTATCCTCCACTCGGGTGCTCGCATTGCACTTGTTGCAGTCGAACCACCTTGCCTACCCCAGACCCGAACTCCACCCGGGTGGGCGCTTGAAGTGACACCGAATCAATGACTAGATTTGGTTTTAATATCAAATGTTAAGAGTAGAACACTTGCCCTCTAACTCAAAAGCTTAGGCCAATGGGTAATGTTGCATACCCACCCTTGTATGAGCAAGTCCTTACCCATCCCGATCATGTGCAACAAATCGACGTCATTTGCTCATCGCCAAACATGTGAAGAGTAATACAAGTAACATTTTCTCAAAATTTCTCTTGCTCACTTGAACAATGAGGAAAAAACTATAGGAAAACAATAACGACAGGAAAAAAGTTCTATACCGATATTAGATTTTCATAGGCACCAAGATCATATGGATGTGAATAAACATTCCCTCCTTTCTCTGCAAGCCACATACTTCTCACTCCTTCATGGTACTACCAAAATAAGCATAATAAGTCACCATCATGATCTCAAAACTGTTTTGACCATACACAAACGAACAGTAACAAATAATGCCAATTTCTGTAAACCTCAATTGTGGTCTTGTTGTGCAAAATGAGATAGATATGCCAACCCAAAAGAATGCTAAGCGCGACAGTTAATGGGATAAGCAACAGTCCAGAAATGACCTGAACATAAAAATTGATAAGAAATTCATTGATATGAAAAAAATGTAACAAAGTCAAATAGATTATCAGAATAATACATATATAGTTCTGAAATATCCTTCACTTTGCTGATCTTCCTTTTGATCATCATTAGTTAGACTACCCACAAGCAAAACCTATAAATTTGTTTCAAAATTAGGAAACAAGGAAAGTTAGTATTACGCTTTTTCCTGTGGGCACAAAAGAATAAAAATGTAACATAGAGTAGAAGCATGCAACAACATACACAAAACAACAGAGGTTTTCATGTAAGGCATAAAGAATTTAAACATACCAAGGAGTAGATGCATGCAATTACAGCATACACAACAAAGACGAAGAAAACCTTATAGTTGGCATGGCCCACGCAATTATTCATCCAAATGCAATGGTGATCCTAATATTCAAAAGGCAACACTTTAACACATTAAACGCAGATATATGAGATAAGGTATGAAGGATAACGTAGATAATGCGTACCATTCGCAAAACACATCTTTTACACACACGGCAATGATGTGCACGTGGAGGCTTATAGTGGGAACACTTTTGGCAGTATCTCAAATCTCCACCCTGCAAAATCAATCCATAGAAAGGTCAATCTGTGAAGGTAAGCTTCGGATTAATAATTCCAACTTCAAATAAAATTGCCTTCGAATGTGTACTAATTTATTTGATTAGAATGTGTACTAATTTATTTGATTACATTCTAAAATATTGAATTATCAGTTCAGAAAGAAGCCTTTTGACTACAACTTGGTCTCAGATCCTTGCACTCTTTTTCATTTTACTTGCTCACAGTATTTTGATTTACAGATCTGATGTCAACCAATAAAATGCCCAATCGAAGTGCCCATATGCAGGCTGCAATGGTAAGGAACTTAGCAACCAAATTTGACAATACCATTGCTACAGGCCTCTTTGGTATTATCTTTAACATGCACGAGGCAGACTAAGTAAGGAAATCAGTTTAGCAGTGTTGAAAGAGGACCTAATAACGGCACAATCGAGTAACATTCTTCCATGAATATAAACACGTTCAGTTGACAGTTACGTAAAAATTCTAGTCATGGCAAATAGTAATGCAATATCTGGTACCGACTGTGTTTCAGCTAAAACAGGAACCATTATTAATTAGTACGAGATCAATGATGGTATAGAGTACCTTCTCACAAAAATAAACAAAAAATATCTGATGTCAACCAATAATATACTGCCCAATGGAAGTGCCCATATGCTGGCTGCAATGGTAAGGAACGTGGCAACCAAATTTGACAATCCCATTGCTACAGTCCTCTTTGGTATTATCTTAACAAAGTGATTGTCCTCATAGTAGAACCTATACATTCATGCACGAGGCAGACTAAAGTTTTACCACTACAACAAGAAATGGTTCCAATTGACAAGTAATTGTACTCCATGAATTATAAGGAAATCGGTTTAGCAGTGTTGAAAGAGGACTTAATGATGGTACAATCGAGTAACATTCTTCCACGAATATAGACCAGATCTTGATGATCGTTCAGTTGACAGTTATGTAAAAATTCTAGTCACCACAATTACTTGTGCAATATCTGGTACCGACTGTGTTTCAGCCAAAACAAGAACAATTATTAATTAGTACAAGATCAATGATGGTATAGTGTAACTTCTCACAAACTTGATTTAAAAGGTCACCAAACAAGTACATATGAATCATACTAATTAACACAAACATATTTTACTGATAGTAACACACAATATACTAATTTTTTGCCCAGTTAGAAATCAACTAATATTGAAATAATTACTAAATGGAAACAAGATCAATGAGTGCATGAAAAGATTCATCTGTTGGAAATATAATTTAGAATTTCCTAGTTGTGTTGGGTTACATATGTGGAGAATACATGAACTTTATGAAAAGTCATTCTTGGGGAAGAAGTTGCATTAAAAAGCAGTTATGTAGGAAAGGCCTATAAAAGGGAATAAATTGTTTCATGTTTTGAAATCTTCTCAAAAATATAAAAATATAAGTGTTATTTTAATAAGCCAAGCATTTTATATTTACATTTAGCACTATATGGCTTTGATAGCACATCTCCAAACTCATCTCTTTTTACATATTTCTTTTATTTGATCATGCTTCTGTTGCGACTCCAAAAGTGGTATCGAAGCATGATTCAATTCTTCCCCATTGTCTTGCAACACTTTTCATAAAAATTCATGTCTCCATTCATCTTGTCCGTAATACTAATTCAATGCAAAAATTGATTTCCTTGAGAAATTTGTTCACGTAAAATTTTTATATCTCCGTGATCCAAAATCAAAATGCTTTAAAATTTTCAATTCTTCCCAATAAATAAAAAAGAAGAATTAGCATAAAGGACCTGGTAGCTAGCAAGTGCTATCCATGGTCAAAAGCAAAAGCAACAAAAATTGAAAAGCTAGCAAGCACTTAACAGAAAGCAAAATCTACATTTGACCAATGTCAATCAAGAATCACAAACAAAGAAGGCAGTAGACCCACAAAAAAATCAAAGATGCAGCAACCATCGGAAAGAAGTTGGATATTCAATTTGTGGTGCAAAATCATGGAAGAAATGGCAACTAAAGCAAGGAGGATGCAAGATGATGGCATCGGGCACGTTTCAAAATAAGTTGACTATTGTTGAGGATAAAAATCTCAAAATTCAAGCAAAAGTGTGCAAAATGAAAGTGGAGGCAAAGCAACATGTGCAAAAATGAAGATGTTATTGAAAAATTCTAAATTATGGTGGGTGCGTTGAAAATATAATTTAGAATTTTTCTAGTATATGTCTGGATACATATGTGGAGAATACAGAACTTATCATCTGGAATGATATTGAAAAATTCTAAAATAGGGCTGACAGTTGGAAATATAATTTAGAATTTTCTAGGTCATGGTACATGGAGAATACAAGGAAGGAAGGAAGGAAGAAGAATTTTACATGTAGAATAATAAAAGGAGAATTTTACAGGGGAATACATGAAAGGAAAAGCGAACAAATTTGTATTTAAAATCAAAACCCTAACAAAAATTGAAAACAACAACAATGAGGTATGAATTCATAACTTGTTTGCATCTCATTCAAATTGTTACAAAATAAAGATGTAATTATGCTATTATATAAGCATGTATATGTTTACTCAAAAATTGAACAGTTTGTAAATCAAAATAGAGAATACATTCAGAAACATTAATGTCAAAATCTAAAAATTATAAATAAAATTAAACAATTCAGATTACCTTGCGTTTGATCTCGTGGATAGGGTTATCCACGTCTTCAATGTCAGGGACGAATGTGGACGGTACCTGTCCCGGATCGGTGAATATGGCGACGGAATAGTTGAAGACGCACATAACAGCAACAGCGGTGAAAACTAAGGTGTTCATGATGCCAGGGGACGAGGTGAGACCAAACCACCCCTCTATATACACGAAGACGGTGGAGAAGTATATGAAAGCAATTGCTGCGCTAACCACGCTCACCGAAAGAGACAACGGCCAGCTCCGCTTCATTTCTTTGCTGGAATGCTCCGATCACCGGATGACCGGCTGATCTGGCTTTTGAGATGACAAGAAAAATTATTGTTAGTGTGAGAATTTATATGCTGTCGGAGCCACCGGCGTATATGAATTACGACGGTGCTCCGGCAGTTGTTGTTGAGGTCTGAAACTTGAAGTAGGAAAAATGGCGATACATGTCCTCCTATATATATATAGACGGTCCGATTTATTGGGTTCTCAATCTACCGAAATGGACTCTAGTGTTTTAGAGTTATTTTTACGACACTATTTTTGCATCAAATGGTCATTTTTAGCATTGGTTTGAATTACTTTTGAGAGAACACTTCTAAAAAAAATTCTGAAACAAACTAGAAAATTATCCACCAATAAATTTTTTTTGTGTTTTTAATATTTTTAAAAATAATATTTTAAAAAAAACTTATATTGCTAATTTTATTATAATATCCTTTAATAGAGTGCTACTATATTTGATGGTAACAATTTTATAAAAGAAATGGTGAAATTGTTTTTTAAAAAAATCAAAAAAAGAAGAAGATAAAAATTGTCTAAGAAAAAATAGTTTCCTAATATATAAAATCTCTACTCCGCCTACTAATTGTAACTTCACTCAAAAATTAAAATTGGTAACTATTAAAAACATTTATAATTATTATCAAACACATCTAAATACAATATTTTAAAGGGTAATGCTACTTAGACAGAATTTTTAGGCAGAATTCATAAGCAGAATCTTTTAGATCCATTAGATGTATGTGGTAGGTCTCACCACATACACTCACCACATACATCTAATGGATGTAAATGTTTCTGTCTACGAATTCTGCCTGAGTAGCATTACCCTATTTTAAAATAAAAGTATTTTTGCTGTTAAAAAATAATCCCAAACAAACTCAAAATTAATTAGAAAATAAGCTATGAGCCTCAATGAGTTAGCATGTTCACAAATCTATTTATGAGAAAATGTGAGAGCTCAACAAATTAAGACAATTATGTTTTGTGATTGACTCGATTAATATCACATATCTGAAAATGATGTTCAAATATGATTTGTTTAATTAATAAACAAGTACAAGTTAAATAATTAAAAAATTAAATTCAAGTTTTTATAAATAAATCGATTTATTTACAATCTTGCTTACGAGTTAGCTTGACAATCAAAATTCTAAAACTTGTTGTCCTTTCGAGAAAAAGAAAATAAATTTTATTTGCAAGTGGTGGGACCTACCTCCTACTCTCTCATCTTTTTAAATTTTGCTTAGTAATCGAGCATGCCTTTCTTATCCAAGATAATGCCTATAATTTAATCTTGAATTGAGAGAGGTAAGAAAGAGAAGTCCTTTGATAAAGAAATTGGACAGTACACAAAACTGAAAACATACTCAAAATCTCCACTATTTGTTTCTTTGTTGGAGTGGGTCCGTGAAAATGGAACCCAAATTGAAGCAATCATCATAACCTAAAACCCTAAAAATACTTTTCCATTGCCCTTTCTAGGGGGAAAAAGAAGGAGGAAAAATAAAAGAATGAACATGATGAGAAGCTACAAATGAATGCTAAAGAGAAAATCATGATCAACATTTGGGAAGATCAGACGGTGGAGGTAGGAGTTTTTGATTCCGACGCTTTCCATCGTTGACAACCCAGGCCATCTTCAAGCCCCAGCTTGTGTGGACTTCCAGGTGGCAGTGCATGAACCACACACCTGTTCACACAACATCACAAAAGGAAATCAAATTATTCACACCAATTTTTTCAACGACAACACATAAAGAGTAGACATTGGGTACACAATAATCATAATGAAAGGAGAGAGGTTAAGAGTTGGAGTCCGCAAGAAACAAATATTTGTAATAAATTGGTTGATACTCACCTGGATTGTCAGCAAGAAATTGGATAGCGACCCAACCGCCGGAAGGGACACCGACGGTGTTTCTCTCCGGTGGGTCGACGAGGTTAAACTTTGCCGGATCATTCTTTGAGTCATAGTTTCCAAAACCCTGACCCACAATAAAGAAGTTGAAGCCATGGAGGTGCAGAGGGTGGCTTTCTGCACCAATAATGCTTGTGTCCTGCATGACCAGCTCCACACTAGTATTGAATGGAAGCACCACCACTTTTGTGCCACTGCTCACCATAATGTTGTTTGGTGGGGTGCCTGTATAATTAAACTTGAAAGGTGGGTTTGCAGGAAAATCAGTGGTGTATACACCTTTAGATTGTCCAAAGAAGTGAGCTTGAAGTAGAGCTGTGTTTGGCTGCACAAATGTCACATTGTTAATAGCAGCAGACACCCTAGTGTTGTTTGGTCCTTGGCATGTTTGGTTCGTAGAGCACTGGCTTATTCCTAGCCCAACGGTGAAGAAAAAGCGCTTATCAACTGTCTTTGGGACATTTGCAGGGAACTTCTTGGTGGCCAAGCTGCGAAGTTTATTGCTAAATTTTGCTGCATATAATGTGTCATTGAATTTAGGAAGTTTTGGTTTCAAAAGTGGGAGCTTATTCCTTTGGGTGTTGGTGGTGGAGGAAGGGTGGTGATATTCAAGGATTCCGGCAGTTGTGGAGTTGTCAAAGGCGGCAGGGCCAGTGGCGTAAGCCCTAGCTGCCATTAGGAAGGTGGCGTTTTTAGGGATGTTAGAATTGGTCTTGAGGAGTACATTGGTGGTCTGTCCAGGGGTAATGAGAACTGTGCTGGTCTTGAATGGCTTCATATAGACGGCATCAGCTTCAACAACAGTGAGCGTGTGGTTAGCAATACTGAAGAAGAGCTCGTCATTGAGTGCAGCATTGATCAGACGGAGGAGGTATGTCTTCCCTGGCTTCACTTTCAGTTTGAAGGTATCTGCAATATGTATAGCTCGTCTTAATTTCAATTCACTAATATTGTACTCCCAATACTACAAATTTATCTATCGAAGTGTATTCTTGGTACATGTTTGAGTTAGTTATCTATAAACAAATTTCCAAGGTTATGTGAAATTGGGTATTTTCTAATTCTCTATTTTCAGGAAACTGTTAAATATTAAAGGCGCTTTTAAATTGTTTAATTACTTGTTAGAAAATTGAAAACCAAAATAAGCATTTGTATTTCAGTCATTATATACCTTTAGCTGAGCAATTGTACAACGGTCCTGGAAGACCATTAATGGTGTAGGCATCAGAATTATTTGGGGCTCCTCCGGATTGCAGTGCTTGGTTGATAATTGTCTCTGTATCTGCCTTCCACCATTCACCTGCAATCCAAGACAAAAATCATGCCAATGAAAATGAGCACAATTCAAGATAGCTAGGTTTAAAAGAATGTAATTATTTATATATATATAATCACAATAATTGTAATGATCGATAATGTGCAACACTTTATTTTGTTCTTCTACATGATCAACTGAATTACCAAAAATGATGGGGACTTCTTTGTGGGGTTGTGGAAATGGGTATTGAATGTGTCGTCTTGGGAGGATGACTAAAGGTCCATAGAGAGTCGCTCTCAGCCATGAGATGTGAGCATGCCAAAATAAGGTTCCTCTTTGGCCAGTAATGGTGAAGTTATATACATAGGTTTGGCCTGTCTGAATTGGGCATTGTGTAATATATGCAGGTCCATCGGCCCATCCAGTCCTAAGCTGCCGGATCCCATGCCTGTCATGCCCACAAGTTCAAGTCATATAATATACAAAATCCAAACTAATGTAACTAATGAACACTCGCAACAACCAGAAGAACTATAATTATAACAGTTATATATATATATATATATATATATATATACCAATGAAGGGTGACATTGTACTGAACATGGTTAACCACTTTAACTAACAATCTGTCGCCTTCCCTTGCGATAATCCGAGGCCCTGGAAACTGCCCATTGACAGTCACAATGCTCTTTGTTTGGCACAACCTTGTCACCTTCTGCATCTTGATCTGTTAATAACATATTAAAATTAATCAGATAAAGTAAGGTGATGCAGTACGTTTAGTGTGTGTATATGTATATATATATATAGGCCGCAGTGCAATGCATACATCAAACTTGTAGTGCCTAGTAATGGCAGCATGTTTTGCAATCACAAGGTCAGCAAAAGCTAACAAAAAACTCAAAGCAAAGAGTATGGCCCTTGGGGAGCAAGAACCCATAATCTCAGTTGTTTGTGTGTGTACGTTGGATGATGGAGAAGATAAACAAGAGACAATTGGTAATTTTGTGTGACTGAAGCTTGATTGATGCAGCAAGTGAAGAGTGTATATATAGTGAGAGAAATAAGAGGGTGCTTTTGGTTAATTAGGTGTTTAGTACTGTATAGGATTATCTATCACCTACAAGCTAGGCAGACTATACCTCCCAATAACAGATTAATGTTGACCTGACATAGGCTGTTGACCAACTTTACTCAAGAGCTGTCCAAATTAGATTGTCTTATTTGATTAAATAATAATTTTAACGGTTTACACAGAATTCCCAGAATGCCCTTTTTCACAAAAACAATGATTTATTTCGCAAACTCGTTCGATAAGCAGAATATTGAGGGTATAAGAGTCACTATCTGGGTCATGCATTTTCAATTCATTTGAAAACAACTTGTATGGTTTGAGTAGAAATTAAAATACCCATGAATTCAATATGTTGGCAATGGTTGCCTGGTTGCCTTCAACCTCCTACCATTGATATATAATATATATATATATATATATATACTTACTAATCAAGTCAAAATTGGAAGGTGTTAACACCATCTTGTTAGCTAGCTGTCGGTTGTTCCTCACTGTACAACTTAACAGCTTTGATGTGTACCGAAGTTAATCACTTTCCTTCCTAAGAAAATGCAGTCTAATATTCACCACATGATCATATCTATTCTTGATAATACTTCATTATAAAGATAAGCAAAGCTACTTGTACAAAAATAGCAAATCTGCAAATTAAGTTAAGACTCACTTTTATATGGACTTTATTCAAGTTTCAAACGAAATTTTGATACTTCTTAGCACCCCCTTTCCCCAATACAGGCCTCATTTTGCAAATGGGTGTCAATTGTATATGAAATTTCAAGCAGAACTTCAAGATCAGCCTGTCTTTTAAATTTTAAACCATTGCAATTTAAACCCTTGTTCATTTACTTATCTTAAAAAAACACTCTTTGGTCAATAGATAATTAATAAGACTCGTTGATTAAGTGAAAATACTGTGTGGCTTTGTTCGGCTACGTGAAATTGGAGTCTTAGAATTGAATTGCAAATTTTCTCAACCATGAACAAATTTTTTTTTCCAATTCCACTAATTTCAATTTCAAGACTCCAATTCCATGTAGCCGAACAGAGAACATAGTATGTATGCATTTGTTTATGGGTTCTTCAAACTTGTTGAAGTTGTTCATACTTTTTTTTATTGCTGACATATATGGTCGAGATTTTGTTTGAAGTAGTGCAGTATGAAAATGGCCATTTCGAAAGGAAAGGGGCATCATGATCTTTATACATAATTTATAGTAGCCTAAATAATATCTATATAGACAATATTTACAGAAGTTTCATATATAGCAATTTTCTTTTGGCATAAACCGAAAATTGTATAATAGGACCAAATCAATGAGTTAATTTTTCATATTCCTAGTACCCAAAACATAATGACCTTTAATAGGAAAACAAAGAACTCGTAACGCTGGGTTAGTGTTAGTTTTACAAAATGAAACGAGGATTGATGAAGTAGCAAGCTCATCTGCTAATCATTTCCCCCCCCCCCCCCCCCCCCCTTCTCCCTAGGATGAATTTCCTGAAGCTTATTGGATTGGTGGAAAAGACCTTTTTGATACTGGCTTTCAAGAGTGACCTTGTTTTAATCTCTTAATTTTCAGTTATTGTTCTTCATATGCAGAGCGATGAAAATTTGAAGTTTCCTTACATTTTTCATTGGGTCAGTTATCTTCATGAACACACATGGTCTCATATAATCATATATTTGCAGAGGTATTTTTACCCATGTAATTTCTAGATTAATATGTCCCTAAATTCACGAATAATTTAATGTTCCTAACAATACTAATTTTGAACAATTCATGTATTTTTAAAAGCTAAAAATTTGTGCTCTTCTGTGGCTTAGTTTTGTAGGATTGGCTCTTGCTCTGTTTTCGTTATGTTTGCTGAGAGTTTTGGTGTATAGTGGAGGTTGTTTTATAGCTGGCTTCTTGAAGCCTTGTCGTTCTGTACAGTTTTCCCATATCTATACAATTTCTCTTACTTGCCAAAAGGGAAAGAAAAAAAAAAAAGCTAGAAATTTGATGGTTGGCCAAAGTTTTTTGCAGCCTTATTGATCGATTTTATAAAGTATGTAGGTTAAAAGCTTTGAAAAGTAAAAAAAGATTGGCCAGCATGCCAGCCACATAGATGTTGCAAAGTCAAGACAAAAACCCTTTGGTCCACAAAAATCCAAAGGCTTTTAAGAATCATTTCCTTAAAAAAAACATGGAGAAAGAGTCTTAACACCATTACAGGCCATTTAAGTCTCGAATCACAAACTCGAACACTACTGTAAGACTTGACACATCGTCAAGCCATTTAAGACTCGAGTCACAAACTCGAGCACCACTGCAAGACCTGACACCGTGTTAGGTCATTTAAGCCTCGAGTCACAACTCGAGCACCACTGCAAAACCTGATACCACGTTACGCCATTTAAAAGCTTCAAGTCACAACTCGAGCACTATTGCAAGTCCTGATACCACATCAGGCCATTCAAGCCTCGAAGTTATAAAACTCGAACACCAGTACTGCAAGCCTCGACATCATGGCAGGCCATTCAAGCCTCGAGGTCATAAACTCGAGTATCACTACAAGTCCTGATACCACGTCAGGCCATTTAAGTCTCGAAGTCATAAACTCGAACACCACTACAAGCCCTGACCACGTCAGGCCATTTAAGCCTCAAAGTCACAAAACTTGAGTACCACTGCAAGCCTTGACATTATGTCAAGCCATTTAAGCCTTGAGTCACAAACTCGAGCACCTTTAAAAGCCTTGATGTCACTTCAGACCACCTAAATTAATCCCTGATGCCTTGTTAGTATGCATAAAATGCTCAAACAACTCCTCGAGCACTACTATGGAATAATAAGCTTTGTCGTATTTACCAGGTGATGAGCGAGACTTGGTAGGATCTCTTTACTCTGATAAAACTACTTCATTTGGGACACTTGGATTGGATTGGAGGATGAGAACTATAGAGAGAAAACCTAACACGACTAATGGGCCTAATTTCATGGTACAGTGAATACATGTCGCGACAACCGCCGCTATGGAATAGCTGAATGCATTTATTACCTACGAAAACTCTCACGCCACGCCACCTGAGAACACGACGATGAGAGAGATTTGACCTCTTAGGTGTTTAGGGAATTATTACCTAAAACCTCTTAGAATTAGTTAATAACTCAAATGGGTCAAATTTATTGGGAGATCTAGCAAGGATTGGAGGCTATAAATACGAGAGCCTCAGTAATTACAAAAGGGGAAGAGAAAAAGGAGGGGTCTGTCACAAAATGGCAAAAGGAATTCTTACCTTCACTGTTTTTTTACCATGAATTAACTTTACTTCTCCTCCTTTCAGAAACACTTATCTGAATCCTTCAGAGTTGTATTCAATACATCGTTCATTATTTGTATCATTACTTCTTAGTAAAGAACCACTCAAAGTATTATAAGGATTTTAAACTGGTAAGTTGGCCAACCATTTTCCACTTCTTATATTGCAAAAACTAAGATATCATAGTAGAGGACTTGTGCATAAACAAATCTCGCGTTTGAAAGTGATTGGCTAAATTTCCATGCCTTGCTTAGAAAATAGAAAACCGAAGGAAAAATAAAAGCTCAATATTCCAACAAAGTTATTGATCATCCTTGCATAAACATGTTCCGAAAGTTACAAAAGTTAGTCCCACTTTTCTTCTTCGTCTTCTCCACATACAAGGACAAACAAAATCAAAACAAAAAATTTCTAAATTAGGAAAACGTACACAAATCCTCCAAAACAAAAGGCCAACAAGTCAAGTATATCGGTACTCGGTAGAAAAAGGCGGTCATTTTTTTGGAAATCAAGAGTAGCGAATCCTGAAGTGAACCAATATTAACATTTGGGAAGATCTGTTGGTGGAGGAAGTAACTTTTGATTGGGAAGCTTTCCATCTAAGACAAGCCAAGCCATCTTCAAACCCCAGCTAGTGTGCACTTCCAGGTGACAGTGCATGAACCACACCCCTGTCCACAAATACTTTGTCATCTTCACTATAACTGACTTGAAACAAGTTAGAAAATATAATGATACCATGCATGTTACAATTCTGGATCTATTTAATACTGTAGCTAATGCATGCATCATTGTATGAGTGCTTGAAGGTGAATGCATGATGCAGTAATAATATAATTACTTGAATTTTTTTGTCTCTGCATGTCCTATATAGAATTGAAATCTATAAATGAAAACTAGGAAAAAAAGAATCTATAAATGAAATTTATCACTAGCCTAGATATATATAATGCTGATTTTATATATATTTACCCACCTGGGTTGTCGGCTAGAAACCGAATAGCAACCCACCCACCAGAGGGCACACCCACTGTGTTCCTTTCAATGGGGTCAACAAGATTGAAGTTTTTAGGGTCCTCATTCGGATCATAGTTCCCGAAACCTTGTCCAACAACAAAGAAATTGAATCCATGAAGATGAAGAGGGTGGCTCTCAGCTCCAAGAATGCTTGTGTCCTGCATGACCAGCTCCACACTAGTGTTAAAAGGAAGTACAACCAATTTGGTTCCATTGCTCACCATTGTATTGTTTGGAGGATTCCCAGTATAGTTAAACCAATGCATCGGATTCATTGGAAAGTATGGGCTATAAACACCATTTGATTGCCCGAAGAAGTGAGCTTGGAGGAGGGCAGTGGTTGGTTGTGCAAAGGAAACATTGTTAACCGAAGCCGCGAACTTGGTTCCATTTGGTCCTTGACATGTTTGGTTTTGCTGGCATGGGTTAGTTCCAAGTCCTACTGTGAACAAAAAGTGCTTATCGACCTTTTGGAGGACATTAGCCGGGAATTGAGAGCTCGCTAAGCTACGTAGTTTGTTTGTGAAATTGGTGGCAAAGGAGGTGTCATTGAGAGGAGGTAGGTTTGGTTTGAAGAGTGGAAGCTTCTTCATTGAGATGGTTGAATAAAGGGAAGGTGATTCGTATTCAAGAATGCCGGCAACTGTGGAGTTGTCGAAGGTGCCAAGGCCGGTCGCGTATGGTCTAGCTGTCATTAGAAATGTAGCATTGGGGAAGTAAGGTTTGGTCTTGAGAAGGACATTGGTGGTTTGTCCGGGGGTGATGAGAAGTGTCTCCGTTTCAAAGGGCTTAACATAAATGGCGTCGGCTTCAACCACTGTCATTGTGTGGTTTGCCAAGCTGAAGAAGAGCTCGTCATTGAGGGCTGCATTGATGAAGCGGAGAAGGTAGGTCTTTCCAGGCTTAACCTTCAGCTTGAATGTATCTGTCAATCATAACAAATTTATTTTCTAATATCAGGACAACTGCGACAATGTTGTTAAAAAAATTTCTCCTGGCCAAAGGGTTTTAGCCACGAATGTTGTGGTTGTATTTGATACCTTTTGCAGAGCAGTTATACAATGGCCCTGGAAGTCCATTGACGGTATAGGCATCAGAGACATTTGGTCCCCCTCCGGTTTGCAGAGCCTGGTTAATTATTGCCTCAGGATCAGCATTGAACCACTCTCCTACAAATTATGAAGTAACATAATTTGTGTTAGTCAATTTAGATCGAGCTAGTATATCATAGAGATACAATATATAGTAGGGGTGCATACGTACGGTTCGGTTTGGTTCCAAAATATCTCAAGTCGTACGGATCGATTTTATTAAATTATAAAATCAAATCAAATCGTTTCAAGTATAAAATCAAACCAAACCGAACCGTATGCACTTCTAATATATAGAGTTGAATTGTATCTAACTTAATTACCAAAGATGATGGGAACTTCCTTGTAGGGTTTAGCAAATGGATAAGGAACATTGCGCTTGGGAAGAATGAGTAGAGGACCATAGACTGTTGATCTTAGCCATGAGATATGTGCATGCCAAAAGAGAGTTCCTCTCTGGCCAACAATGGTGAAGTTATACACATAGCTCTGACCAGTTTGTATGGGGCATTGAGTTATGTAAGCCGGTCCATCAGCCCATCCGGTTTGAAGTTGTCGAATGCCATGCCTGTTCCAATGCAAACATATATATATATATATATATATATATATATATATATATATATATATATATATATACTCAGCCATGCATTTAGATAATTATGGTGTTTTACATCAATAACTATTAATGCTTTTAAGTGACAAAGTGAAGATTCATACCAGTGGATGGTAATATTGTTTTGGACATAGTTAACCACTTCAATAAGAAGCCGGTCCCCCTCTCTAGCTACAACGCGAGGCCCTGGAAACTTCCCATTCACAGTAACCATGCTCTTGGTATGGCATAGTCGCGTCACATTTTGCAGTTTGATCTACAAAACAATTTTCCAAAGCTGTAAAGTAAGAAACAAAGAATGCAAAATCTATGTATATACACTATAGTTCCAACAGGCCATATATATATATATGACACATACATCAAACTTGTAGTGCCTAGTTATGCCTTCATCCTTGGCAAGTGCAGGGCAAGGAAGGAGAGAGAATGTCATCAATGAGATGAGAATTCCCACAAATGCTGCTGAAGGAAGAATAGAACCACCCATATTTCTCTCTTTCTTTCTCTATAGAGAAGGTTATAGCTCCTTGAGTATTGATATATCAAATTTCATGAGGTCATGTATATATAGAGAGGTTAGGAAGGCGAGTTTGGTCGATTAGGTAATGGAATTTTTATATTTATATGTGCAAAAACACACACACACACACACACACACACACACACACACACATATATATATATAGCTTGCAAATTTGATAGTACCAAGTACCAACTGAACTGATAGAGAACAACTTTAGAGTGTTGTCAAAGCCAATCTATACAGTTTGTTTTACCTCCTGTCTTTTTTTTCTGTCAGAACTTTCCTCTTATGATCAACCTCTAATTCCTGATTCACATTTGATTCTATATTTAATTTGATGATATTTGCATTATACATGATTAGCTACCAACTAGTAATGTGGACTTTTGCCTTTGCCTTCATAAAGAATTTAGGATGTTTGAAGCTAGGAATTAATCATGAATCAGTCCATTTGGGCTGAAATAGCATATTACGAACTAGGTAATAGTAATCAAAGAACAACTTTCAATTTCAATATCTAAAGATTGTAATAATAAGTTCCTCTTGGTAATTAGTTGCTTAAGCCAGTCCGTGCACCTGGAACAACTTAATTTTGTGATTAATAGTCCTTCGGGAGGAAGAGCTCTAACTCTAAGTCAATACCAATGACCAAAAGAATATATAGTGCTACTTAGGCATGGTAAAGGACTATTTGATTCGGTATTTGTGAGAATAATTTTCTATTTTCAGAAAATCAGAAAATTATACAAAAACTTATTTGGTTATCATTGTTTTTCAAAACATAGTTAGAAATCCAATTCATGTTTTTAGAATTATAGTCTATGTTATACAATTCTTCAAAAGTAGTTAGAGTACATGTGTTGAACACATAATACTCTCACATGTGTATGAGATATGTGTTCAATACTTTTGATTGGATATACACCTAAAAAAACATATCAAATGATTAAATTTTATTATATCATTGTTTAAACTGAGTGAAATGATTATATTAATTAAACATTTTATAATATAAAGAAATTATTTAACTTTATATAATAAAATAGAAATGATATATGTCTGCTGTAACACTCCGTTCCAACACATGATATGATATTGTTTGTTTTGGGCCTAAACCCGCACGGTTTTGTTCTTGAGTTTTATCCCAAAATGTCTCATACCATTTGGAGAGAACACACCCCCTTCTACCCTTTTGAGTTCTTGAACATTGCTTCATACAAAATTTTACCATTGGACCAAAGAAGGTACCCTTCGAATATGCATTATATATTTGACATTTAAATACATAACGGCAATGCATTTGTACATGCATCAAACTATATATAGAATACAAGTTTGGTCTTATTCTAAATCCTAAAAGAATTTTATGCAATGATGATTGTTTTTTCTTTTTAGCATGTGACATAATCAATATATAACTTTGGAGTTTGGACGTCAATCATTAATTTTTCAAGGTTAATTTCCATGGGCATCATAGTTAAAGAAAGTAAGAATGCTAAGAGCTTAGATTGATAAAGTGACCCATATATATATATATATATATATATATTTGAAATTAGCTCCATTATGATACTCCAATTTATGATTAGAAAGTAAATCGGGAAAGATAATGAAGTTTAGAATATTATTTTCATTGGCTTGTTAAGCAGTTTTAGGAGATTGAATGTACGTGATCAATCATATCATGGGGGTAACATTGTGCACCACGTGTAACATTCTTAACCGTTAGGCTTGGTGATCAAGCAAATCAAAGAACCAATCAAGCAGTCCTTCAAAGATATATATATATATATATATATATATATATATATATCATGAAGATGAACTACATGTCATGGATGAATAGTTGGAGAAATCAGCAGGTTGGTGCCGAGGTGTTGTCACCATTAGACTTCCTAGGCAAAGGGGAAGTGAAAAACATGTGGACCATTTTAAGCAGTTTTGTCTAAGGGTGTGACTTGGATTGGGTAATTTAAATTCAATTCGAGTTCAGTCTGATTTTTACAATTAGGGTTGAGCTTTGATTGAAAAACTTTAATCTGAACTTAATTAGGGTTGGATTTGAATTGAGATGCCAACAACCCGAGCACAATCTGAACCCGAACCCGAATTATAATATTATTTTTATTCATATTTTTTATTTTAAATATATTATATATAATATTCAAATTATGATAACCTTTTTCTTTTCAACTTCCATTCTTTAAATCTTAATTTATTGTATGTTAACACTTTGGATAATTAATTTCCTAAAAATTTGTTTGTAATTTTTTAAAAATTTGCATTAAGTTCTTAATTTTGTGTGTGTTTAGGAGTATTCTAATGTGAAACTTATTAAAGATCACTTTAAATTTTCAACATGGAGATTGGTGAAATAAATAACCCAACTTTCTAACCCGAAATCTCAATCCGAGTTGCAAACCCGAGTTTAAAAATTTAAGAATAGGTTGGGTTAGGATTGAGTAGTTAGGGTTGGAAGTAGAGTTAGGGTTGAACATTTCATATGTAGGGTTGAGCCCGAGTTGTACCTCTAACCCTCCCGAATTACAGCCCTAGTTTTGTCTGAAGCAAAGATGCGACAACTTACCTCCCTACCACATCACCAACCATCCCTGAAGGCCAAATCCTCCGCAACTCCAAAAATCTCAACCACCATCCTTGAAGGCCAAATTCTCCTCAACTCTGCAAAAATCAAACCCTCATCCAAATAAACCTTTGAAAATCATGTAGACATAGAAAACTATTAATGGTTCTAAGTCTATTAAGAACAAGACTAACTAAATTGATTACCTTTCAAAATTCACCATGTTGCCTATATCTACCCATGACAGACCATCTACCACACATTTTCTTTCATCTTCCTTAGATGGAAATCTACCATTTGAACCCATTTCCAATGATTTTGAACCTGAGATCTTAGTGTTGTCCATTGGAGTTGAAAACTCAATTATTGATGGTGATAAAACAGACCGCATTGAGCATGTAACATGGTTTCGACATATGTTGAGTGAATCAGGTTCCAAACATAATGAGATGCAGTTTATTATGTGTAAACTCAAATGACAGATAACTGCTATGGAGGAGATGCTAAAGGAAACCAACAGACGAAATAAAAGATTGCTGATGAAGCTCATAGAGCATAAAAGCTCTTCCACCATTGATGAATCTGATTAAGCTCAAGTTTCCCCCCTTCTTTGCAAGTTTCAAAATTCAAAAAATAAGTTAATTCACTTGTCAAACCTCTTACCAAACCTTCTGACATCTTTGCAAAAGTCCAGACATGCAATGTTAACCACTTAAGCTTACAAACAAACCCCATTAGTTTTGACCCCAAAAGTCTCACTTTTAATTTACCCAATCTGATCAACCAACATTTACCATTTAGTCCTCCACTTAATACCAGCTCCAATCCTCCAGTTTTTACCCAACCCAATGTACCCTTTGAACCAATCTCACCAAATCAAACACAACAAACATAACAAAAGACTTGGGCATCAGTTGTTAAAACTAACACTGAAAAAATGGTCTTCCATTACATCGAACCATCCAAAGCTGAATCCATTCCCATCCCCATTGTTGATCCTCCTTATGAAATTGCATTAGAAGGTATTACCTACTGAAAATCCTATTTTGTTGGTTATTTCACTTAGAGAAAGCTTCCATTTGGAATGGTGCAAGCTGCTATTTTTAAACTCTAGAAATCATCTGGCCTTAAGGAAGTAACAATGTACAACAAAGATTGCTTTCAGGTTTCATGACTCCTCCTCAGCTGACTCTATTCTTGCCACATGACTATGTTTTATTGCTGGAAAGCCATTGATTATGAAAAAAATGGAATCCTAATATTCATTCTCAGAGGCATGAAAGTTTCATTGTTCATGTTTGGGTGAAACCTTTCAATGTTCCTCTCCATTTTTGGACTACCAATGGACTTAATCATATTGCTAGTGTTCTTGGTAAGCCATTTTATGCAGATTAAGCTATAGAATCAACATTGAGGCTTAATTATGCTCGAATTTGTATTGAATTGGATACCAAAGCTCCCCTTATTAAGCAAATCCAACTCAAGATTGAGATTTCCTCATCAGAAACCATTAAGGTGGAATATCAATGGCAGCCCCAATTTTGCAACTACTGCAAACAATTAGGGCATAATGGGGTTACTTGTAGAGTGAAAGCAACTTATTGAAGGGCCCCCTGATACTAGGGAATGGAAGCTTGTTTTTTATAAAAAGGGCAAAACATCTCACAAGATGTCATCTCACACCCCTGTTATCCCCTACAATGATCATTCCCAAGAGCCTATTCAGCAGATACAAAAACCAAAACACTCATCTAACAAGAAGCTTTCCCACACCCCTGCTATCCCCTTCAATGATTTCCAAGAGCACAATCAACAGAGACAAGAATCAAGCTACTCTAAATCTCTTACCAATTCCCTAAACAAAAATGTTTCATCTCCTGAACCTAATCTCATTTCTCCATTAACCCAATGTCTATCTAGTCCAATGACCAACCAGCCCTCCCACACTTCTTACTTACAAACCAGGCATACCATCAAAAACCACAAACTCACCCATTGACAATCCACCAAACCCATTCTCAGACAAAAATTCTCTAATTGCAATTAGAGTCACTCTTCAAATGATTCACATTTAAGTAGTAATGCCTCTACAACTCACAGATCACCTTTCTCTAAAAGCCCTACCTTTTATACCTTCATCAATCTAGAAAACCACACATTGGTTGTGGATTTATTTAGGTCCTTTAACCAAGCATCACCATTTTATACATTCTACTGCAGCAAATAACATGTTACAAGTATTGGAGTCATAAAGGGAAATGGCTACTGAATCTGATTATGAGGATGGAAATGAGAAAATGACTGACTCAATCAATCAATCAAATTCCAATCTTGAACCATTGGTGGGGATGAGGAAGAAAAAGATGAATGGAGGCTAAAATCATGTTAAGAAGCCTAAAAAGGCTAACATAATTCATGTCAGCTCATTCAAAGGGCTCAGACATTTGAAGGAAAACATCATGCATATGCCCAATTGACTAATATTGTAGCATGGAATGTGAGGGGTATGAATCACCCATCCAAACAGGTAAAAATTAAAAAGTTTTTATTTGACAACAAGGTTTACTTGTTTGCAGCTCTAGAAACTAGAGTTAGTATAAAGAACGTGGACTCAATCCATAGGCAAATTACAAGTCATTGGAAACTATTACACAATTAGAATCACTCATCCTTTGAAATATTTGGTTAATGTAGAAGCCAATGAGGATAATCATCTGTTTGGAAGCTGAAAACAGTCAAGCAATGCATTGTTCAGTTACTTTGCTTGATTCTTCAACTGAGTTTAAGTACGACCTAGTTTTTGGGGCTAATACTCTATGTGCTAGGAAAGCTTATCGTCTGATATCATCTTACAATCTAGTAATTTTTCTTATCATCCATGAATTTTACTTGGGGACTTCAATGCTATCTGCAGTATTTATGAAAGATTTGGGGGCTCTGGTAAATGGACTATAACCATTACTCATTTTAAGAAATGTTTACATAATGCATGTCTTGATGACTTGAAATACTCTGAAATTTTCTTCACTTAAAGTAACAAAAGTCCTGGAGTAGCTAACATTACAAGAAAACTAGATAGATATTTGATTAATGATCAACGGAGTTTGAGGTTTCCTTTGTCAAATTGTTCTTTTCTGCCTCAAGGGATTTCAGATCACAATCCTATTCTAGTGAATCTTGGAAATCCTATGCCCAAAAATCAACTTCCATTTAGATTCTTTAATACTTGGGATGATAACCCCCAGTTCATGCTAGTTGTTAAAAAAGCTTAGTACTCATTTATTGATGGCACTTTTATGTTTCGGGTGGTTAAGAAACTTAAATTACTCAAATCTTCTTTGAAAGATATCTTAAAGAAGACATATCTAACAAAGTGTCAAATGCAAAACAAAAATTGTTCTCCTGCCAAGAGAGTCTTGATCTTGATCTCATGAATGACTCTTTTAGATTTCAAGAGAATAAGTTTTTGGAGGAGTACATCCATTTTTCAAGCATTGAAGAACATAATCTTAGACAAAAATCTAGGATTAGATGGCTGCAAATTGGGGATTGTAATTCTATATTCTTTTTCAAATCCATTGGATCAAGAATCAATAGAAGGAAGATTATTCTTCTCATAGGAGCTAATGGTGTTCAGATTGAAAGAGATTTACCTATCAAAGATGCAATTTTAAGTCATTTTCATGCTCTTCTTGGTGATAATCCTCTCTTTTACCTTGACAGGTTAGTATTTTGACCATTTGTTACCAATTTTGTGTCTTTAAGATTCATTGATGCCTTATCTTCCATTCCCATTGATCTTGAAATTGAATCTTATTTTTTCTCCCTCTCAATAGAGACAAAGCTCCTGGACCAGATTACTTTAATGCTTTTTTTCCCACAGAGCTTGACCAATAATTGGTAGAAGCATCATTAAAGCTGTAAGAGAGTTTTTCCAGAAAGAAAAACTTTTGAAGGAACTGAATAGTTGTAACATTGCCTTGGTTCCAAAAACTCCTAACCCAACCTCCCTAAATGAGTTTAGACCTATTTCTTATTGTAATACAATTTATAAATGTATTACAAAATTGTTAGCTAATAAACTCAAACCTATTCTTCCTCACATTATTGATTCCAGTCAGACATCTTTTGTCCAAGGAAGAAACATTCGTGATATCATTCTTTTGGCACATGAACTTTTCCTTGGATACCACATCCCCTCTTCCAGTCCTAAATATGCCCTTAAAATTGATATCCAACAGGCCTTTGATTCTGTGGGATGGGATTTCCTTTTTGATGCTTAATTCCCTCCATTGTTCATTCATTGGATTAGAGCTTGTGTGACATCTCTTTCATTTTCAATATCAATCAATGGAGAACTACATTGATTCTTTCAAGGTGTGAAAAGGTTGGGGCAAAGTGATCCACTCTCACATTTCCTCTTCACTATTGTCATGCAAATCTTATTCAGAAACTTATCTCTCACAGCCCAAACTTCAAATTCCATGGAAAATGTCAAAAAAGATCCATCTCTCACTTGGCATTTGCTGATGATCTTCTAGTTCTCTTATATGATAATCTTAGCTCTGTTAAAGTTCTAAAGAATGCATCGGACATTTTTTCTCATCTCTCTAGTCTTTCAATCAACTATTCAAAGAGTTCCTTCTTAGCTGGTGTTGATGCCCCCACTGAACAACTAATCACCAACTTGCTAAGATTTAATAAAGGGAGTCTCCTAATTAAGCATTTAGGGGTCCCTCTGATCTCTACAAGACTTAAGAGTGGATTGTAAGGTGTTAGTTGACAAGATAACTAGGAGGGTGGACCATTAGACAAGCAAATTTTGATCCTATGGGGGAAGATTATAGCTTATTAATTCTATTTTGATCGATTCTCAATTATATTGGGCTTCTATGTTTGTTTTTCTAAAATCAGTGCTAACTAATATTAACAAGGTGTGTAGGAACTTTCTCTGGTCTGGTTCAAACATTCAAAGCAAAAAGGCTAAAGCAGCTTGACACTCAAAATGCAGACCTAAACAAATGGGGGGATTGGGCATTCTAAACATTGAGTTTCTCAACTGGTGTGTTAAAGAACTTATGGTATGTGATTTCAAACAATATTCAAAGTTCTTGGGCACAATGGACAAGAAAGTATCTAATCAGAGGAAGGTGCATATGGGAGATAAAATGTCCTTAAAAGAACTCTTGAAACTAGAGGAAGTTGCTACAGCTCAAAGCACTTATCAAGCCTCTTATTAGAATCAAAGTGGGCAATGGTAGCAATTCTTCCTTTTGGCATGATAATTAGCTAAATAATTCACCTTTATGTTCCAGGTTTCAAGATCATGAGATTACAGATTCTGAAGTTCCAAACAATGCCACTCTGAATTCCTTTATTTTGAATTCTACTTGGACATTTCCTTTTTCTATTTTAGCTTTGATTCTTGAGCTCTACAATGCCCCTTCCCCAACCCTCACTTCTGACTCATATATTTGGTTGCCTTCTTCAAACCATGAATTCTCTCTGAAGTTTAACATGCAATTCATCTATCCACAATATGATCTTGCAGCTTGGACTTACTTGGTATGGAATTCAATGTCCATTCCAAATCACAAGTTCACCTTTTAGCTTATCATCCTTAAGAGATTGCCCACCTTAGATAGGGCTACCTATCTCAATACTCCAAATATGTGCTCATTATGCAGGCCATCTACTGAATCACTTGTTTTTCAAATGTGCATTTTCAAAGCCAATTTGGACATTTATTCAAACACCGTGTAGGTTTCATATAAACTCTATGAATTGGGATTCTCTTATCTCATGGGCAAACCATCATTGTAAACAAAAAAATTGTGGCAACTCTATTAATAAACTGACTTTTTCAGCATCCATTTACCACATTTGGACTGAGAGGAACATTAGACAACTTTAAGGAAAAAAGAAACCTGAAAGCTTAGTTAGTGCACAAATTGTCAATTGTATCAGAGAGACATTGTTCCCCTCACCCTGAGGTTTTTCTCAACTTCAAGTCGAGCACGTCCTCCTCCTCAACCTCCAGATTGAACTATTAATCCCTCATACGGGAGTTGGAGAGTTAAAAACTCTTGTGGTAACCGGATGCGAATCTTATAGTCATTACAATTAGTTATTTGAATTAGGATTGATCATCTTGGGCCTGTTTCCTCATTGGATTTGCACTGTTAAAACCATAAAGCTATTGTGGGCTTTCGGTTTCATTTTTGTGGGCTATTGCTCCTTTGGGCTTAGTCGTTCCCATTAACTAAGTCTTGTAATTACTTACTTACATTTCAATATACATTGCTTAACCTTCAAAAAAAAAATGCGATAATTGAACTATTGAAGTGTTTGCTTCTTGATTAGTGTGTTTTAATAACTATATAACTATAAAGTAAAAGAAAAAATATAGGGTAAAATACACTGACCTCCCCTGAGGTTTGACTTAATTACACCCGGCATCAAACTATTAGATTTTGTTACAATGACCTCCCCTGAGGTTTGCTCTGTTAGATAAAGACCCCCCGCCTTCCAAAATTCTGTTAGTTTTGTAAAAATTTTTAGGGTAATTTACACTGACCTCCTCTGAGGTTTTGTGTAAATTACACTGACCTCGCCTGAGGTTTAGCCTAATTAATATTTAATATTTTAATTTTTATAATATAAATATTAAATATTTATTATATATAATATTTTAATAATATTATATATAATATTAAGATGTAATTATTAACATTATATAATATTATATAATGTTAATAATTACATCTTAATATTAGATATATATATAATATTATATAATTAAAATATTTATATGTATATATATAATTAAGATGGGCAAAAGTATATTTTAATTATATAATATTATATATATATATAAATATTTTAATTTTTATATCAATATAATATTAAGAATAGAATAGACATTTCACGCATCTTAGGTGTAAATAATATATGTTCATAAGGTTGGACTCTTTTTTTAAAAAAGAATATATATATATATTTCTATTATTTTAATATTTTTTTTAAAAAACAAATCGTATAAAATAGAAAGACCATTATGCCCTATCTTTTATTCCTTGCTTTCTTTTTCATGCCAATCCCTTTTTAAAACTCTATTCTCCTCTCTCTAATATTCTCTTACCAACTCAAATTTTGCATAATCGAAATCTGTAAAGGCCAATAAGATGAAAATGAAGAGAGAGACTTTTTAAATTGTTAATGAGGGTATTTTTCTCATTGCATTTTGTTAGAATGAGGGTATTTAGCTAATTTCAGAAGAATTTCCAAGAGAATAACAATGCTTTTACATATGCTTCAAGGACAAAATGGATATTTTGAAAATCTAAATTGTCAAGAAAAATCTGATTCAAAAATGCCTTTACCTCTATATTTTTTTATGTTAATAATTACATTTTAATATTATATATAATATTATTAAAATATTATATATAATAAATATTTATATTATAAAAATTAAAATATTATATTAAATATTAATTAGGCTAAATCTTAGGGAATGTCAGTGTAATTTATCCCAAACCTCAAGGGAGGTCAGTGTAAATTGCCCTAATTTTTTTGACAAAATTAACAGAATTTTGGACCGAGGGGGGTCTTTATCTAACGGAGCAAACCTCGGGGAGGTCATTATAACAAAATTTAATATTTTGATGCCGGATATAATTAGACCAAATCTCAGAAAAGATCAGTGTATTTTATCCAAAAATATAAGTTTGATTCAATTGCACGTATGGGAATTATATACATCAGTTTTATGTTCCTGTATATAGTCATGAGGCTCACAAGTCTGATTGTAGTTGTGCCAACTATGCTCCTTGTACAAGACCTCTCTCTCTCTCTCTCTCCATTGTTTGAGAGGCTTAGAAAGTGCGCCCAAAAAAATGGGGTGAAAGAAGACATGCACTAACCATCTTACAATGGGCTAGAAGCCTAGTACATTAAATAAATAATTATGGAGTTAATATGAGACGGAAATAAAGTTTGAATTTAAGGTAAATTGGACTGACACTATAATTTGACTTAATATCAGACGAAAATAAAGTTTTTTTTTATAGACATTGTAGAAACTTCAAGTGACGTTGTTAACACGGTTGATTTACCTATGAAATATTTAATATACCTCTAATATTTTATTTCAAAATATCAGTTATATTTAATGACCATTTTACCCCCTCATCGTTACACTGTCCTTTCATTTACTCTCCCTTTCAATCTCTGGTTCATAGATGTACAATGCTTTAGAATGACATCTCAATTTAGCATACAATTCAATCTCTCTAATTATTGAACTGCAAATTATATGAAAATGAGACTAACATAAAAAAGAAAAAAAAATGGAGTACAACACATTCAAACATTTTCTTTTTACATTAAAACAATTGAAAAATGCAAGATCTAAACATTGAAGCAACATTATCAATATAATTTCCTAACATTTCCAAACTGGTATCATTGATGGAATTCTCTGAACCGCCCATTTAAAATGAGAACTTCCATGGATATCTATAACTTCTGTTATCCATGCGTCAAGTCATTGCAAACTTTTCCAAACTATTGTTCAAAAAATCAATCAACGCCACAAAAATGCAACGATGATAAGAAAATTAGATCGCTGATATCATAACTCCACCAAACTCACCAAAATTATAGCCAGAAATAAAAATAAAAAGTAACAAAAATAAAACATTTAGCCATCATGAGACTGGAATAAATCTATATGTCAGTCTTACAATTTCAAAATGTCTGCAACCATTATTAACCAATGGTAATGAACGGTGTCGTTTGGATTGGTTTGTGCTTGGTTTGGGGTAGCGGAAGGGAGTGACCAAAGGTGGTTTGCTACAGATTGTGATAATTAGGGCTTGTTTAGGTTTTGGTTGGCTTGGGTATTGTGGATGGTGGTGTAGACCTTGGTGATAGGTATTGTTGTTGGGTGTGACAAAGAAAACGAATATGGTGATAGAGAAATAACTTTTCTGATTTTCTGTCCGATGAATTTCAACACGGATTTGATCGGACAAACCGGTGAATTTGTTAAAATTAATGTCATTTGACCTATTTGCGAACTTGTTTATTCTAGGCATTGTCTAGTTATTTACTTTAATGATTAAGTAGTGGGGTGTTTGACAAAGTGTAATGGCTACCACATATTTTGTATAATAATGTTTGTATTAGGTCAAAAGCAAAGTAAATAAACAATACAAAAATAGTGTGTGCAAGCATTGTCAATATAATATTTCAGTGACCTATTCTTTGGCAGCTGCCCTGTATTCTCCTCTATTTTGTACCTTAACTTACTTCTCTAGTTTTCTTCTATTCTTCTTATTACACAAATCTTGATGGTTGGTTGAATCTACATCCAACATAAGTGGTATTAGGGCTCAATTTTGATCCAGAGAAATCTGGGCGTGAAGATTATTGACTGAAAAACAAATCTCGAAAAATATCGGTAGCCATGACAACTTCAAACAACCAAAATATGGGTTCTATTCTTACTTTTGATGGGGAGAACTATGCTTTTTGGTGTGTGAAAATGAACACCATATTCCTTATGATCTTTGGGAGTACGTAGAAGAATGATACGAAGATTCGAAAGATACGACACAAATGCTCAAAAATTAAAATTGAAGGAGCACAAGAAGAAGGATGCAAAAACTCTTGCGTTCCCTTTCTTTTCTTTTCCTTCCGGTTTCATTAATCCAAACGACCCCTAAATCACTGATGCTCTCTCTCTCTCTCTCTAAAAATGGTCTCTGTCATGTATTATATTTCTTTACAGTTTAAACCATCGGAACCCTCTCTTTAAAATTTTTCTCTCTCTATAAGATCTTGTTATAGATCTGAGGCTCTATTTTCCTGTGGTTTCTCTCTGTTTTGTTGTTATATATCTTCATTTCTTGGTCGATTTAGTTCTTTTGGGGCTAGATGTTGGTAATTTTGGACTCAATACTAATAACCCATTTGATTACTCTGTTGAAACCTTCAATTTCACAACAAAAACATTTGAGATATGTAGGTGTTGGAGTCTCTCAAATTTTCTCTCTCCGTCTCAAATGGGTTTTTTAAAGTTTAAACCATTTCAATGATCGGAAATCTAAGTTTGTCCGCCATTTCATTCCAATCTTGACATATATATATATATATATATATATATGCCAACAAATAGAAATGGTTTATGTAACTGATATATACCTAACCCCTTTTCCCTTGTCCTTTTCATCTCAATCGATTCTTCCCTCTTCTCTCTATTCTAGATTCTTGTCTTGCTATTCCCAGATACTTAAAGTCTCAGCTGGGTATATCTAATTTTTCTACAGATTACACTGCTGATAATATATCTATAATTATATATATATCTATATAATATAAAAATGATTTTTTTTTTTTTTTAATCATGGTTGTTCGGGTCAGCTTACGCACACCTCAACTAATTTTATGAGGTCCTGAAATTAACGATCAAACAAATCTCTAGTGGTCTTGCGAAAATTCTATATAAAAATGATTAAAAAGCATGATAGTATTATAAGCATCGATATATACAGAGTCTTTATAATGTATAAAGAAAAATATAGAGAGAGATTCTAATCCTTGCATCAATAAGAAAACAACTTTAGAGAGAGAAATATCATTTTTTGAGAACCCACTCCTTTTTTTTCTTGACCATGGATGAACATATCGAGATTTCTCCATTAGAGAGCGTGGGTAAAAGTAGTGACAGACCCAAGAATTTTTGTGAGAGGGGCAACTTTTAACACTAAATTTTTTTTTCAAGCTATCATAATAATTCTATTGAATAAATTTATTATTGTTCATTGATAACATTTACTTTATTATTAAAAAATTTCAAAAAAAATATTTATTTCATTATTTTTTTAATTTATCTATTAAAAATTAAATAAAATTTATTAATTTAAATTGTTTTTATAGATATAGAGAGAGAGGGGACAGACTCAAAGAGAGAAAGAGGGTAAAAAAGAGAGAAATAGATCGGATAGAGAGGGGACAAAGAGAGAAAGAGAGAGAAAAAGAGAGAGAGAAAGAAAGAGAAGGATAGAGAGAGAAATATTGGGGAGAGAAAGGGGACGAAAAGAGAGAAAGAGAAGGGAAGAGAGAGATATTAAAAAAAATTAGGGGGGCCTAGTGGAGTTTGTAATTTTAAGGGGGTCAAAGTGTTATATATAAGTAATATAATTTTGGGGCCATATGCTCCCACTGGACCCTTCATGGGTCCGTCCCTGGGTAAACGTGGAAAATTTAGAAATTTCCTCCACTGTGCTTTTTCCTCTATACCTTTCCTTGGGGTTTCAGGTTCGTCCGGCGATTCACTGGCCGAGGAGAATTTCGACCTGGAGTCTTTCCGGCGAGTCACCGGTCAAGTTGGGTTCAAGTAAGTTGAAAACAGCTGAGAAGTACTTATGTTGACGATTGTTCAAGAGTTTTTAAGTTGCGTTTCTGGGTTAGATTTTTAAAGAAAAATAAAGAAACAAGAGAGAGCTTAGAGATAGAAAGAAAGAGGTGAGTGGAAGTGGGAGGGCGGCTCGGGTTAGAGATTGGATAGAGAGGAAGAAGAGAGAGAGAGAGCAACGTGAGAGAAAGAAGGAAGAGAGAGAAAAAGAAGATAGAAAGCACCTGGTTGGTGTACGTGGCCCAATCAAATGGGCAACCGCTAGCTAGCTAGCAAATCTCTTCTTACAATACCCTGCATAAGGCTTTTCAACTGGTAAGCTGGCCATGCATTTTCCATTTCTTATATTATAAACAGTAAGATAGCAAAGCATGCCCTATTTTTTTTAAATTTAAAAAATGTCTCTCTCAGTATATTTTTTATCCCGCAAATTAGATGAATTGTTTCATTTATTGGGTTAATACACTTTTTTTAAATAGAAATACGCAATTTTATTGGAATCCAATACGTTTTATCTATTAGGTTAATACACTTCTTTTAAATAGTTTTAGAAAAAAAAAGAAAAAAGTGCAAGATATAATGCAACAAACCCTTGTTCTGTTACAGCGACACAAACATTTCTCTCTCGCAAAGGTGTGTATCAAATCTCATCCTCTCTCTTCTCTCCTAACCCAAAGTTTCTATGTTTTAATATTTTATTTTCTTCTTTCTTAACCTAAATCTGAACCTCATGCCATTGTTAATTTTTCTAATTTTTCCTTTCTTCTTTCTTTGGGCCAAATGTAATGATATTTTGATATTGATATCTTATTATGCTTCTGACTTAAAAAGTTGAGTTTTGACTTTCAAATTTCAATTGGGTATTTCTTAAATATTTTTAATATTTGAAAAGTACATCTTAAATTAGGACATTTAATTTACTGAATTTGGTAAAGCTCTGATTATTTAGAAAATTAGATCATTCAAATATAGTTAATTTCAATTTTGAATTGCCTTATTACAAAACCAAATATGGTATTTTACAAAGATTCGTACGTTAATGGCTGAATTGTTTCACCCACTTTGATATGGGTTGAAGTATTAGATCTTAAACCAGACATCGGATTGGATAACAAATAACAATAGAGATGTCTCTGTTAGTTAAGCACTTGGAGAGAGAGTATGATTGCTTTGACATATCTCATAGTTCAACTATTATTTAGATAATTTTTGTTTCACTTTAACTAAGTATTGATATAAAATTAGATTAAAAATACTACACTATCCAATGAAAGAAAGTGATTTTGCTATTATATTTGTTAGGCTTGATTTTTTCCCCTAACTCCCCCGCCGCGGGCGCCCAGTGGGAACTAAAATCCTGGGTCTGCCCTGCCCTTGCTTATGCATAAACATTAAAGCTTGGATTAATTTACACGCCTTGCTTAGAAAACAGAAAAATAAATAAAAGCTCAATATTCCAACAAAATTATTGATCATCATGCCTTAAACATGTTCCGAAAGTTACAAAAGTTAGTCCACTCTTCTTTGTTCCTTCGTCACTCCACTTACCCACTCCACTTACAAGGGAAAACAACATCAAAACCGAAAAATTTTAAATTAGGAAAACACAAATCCTCCAAAACAAAAGGCCAACAAGTTAAGTATATCGGTAGAAAAAAGGCGGTCATTTTTTTGGAAATCAAGAGTAGTGAATCCTGAATTGAACCAGAATTGATTAACATTTGGGAAGATCTGCTGGTGGAGGAAGTAACTTTTGATTGGGAAGCTTTCCATCTAAGACAAGCCAAGCCATCTTCAAACCCCAGCTAGTGTGCACTTCCAGGTGACAGTGCATGAACCACACCCCTGTCCACAAATACTTTGTCATCTTCACTATAACTGACTTGAAACAAGTTAGAAAATATAATGATACCATGCATGTTACAATTCTGGATCTATTTAATACTGTAGCTAATGCATGCATCATTGTATGAGTGCTTGAAGGTGAATGCATGATGCAGTAATAATATAATTACTTGAATTTTTTTGTCTCTGCATGTCCTATATAGAATTGAAATCTATAAATGAAAACTAGGAAAAAAAGAATCTATAAATGAAATTTATCACTAGCCTAGATATATATAATGCTGATTTTATATATATTTACCCACCTGGGTTGTCGGCTAGAAACCGAATAGCAACCCACCCACCAGAGGGCACACCCACTGTGTTCCTTTCAATGGGGTCAACAAGATTGAAGTTTTTAGGGTCCTCATTCGGATCATAGTTCCCGAAACCTTGTCCAACAACAAAGAAATTGAATCCATGAAGATGAAGAGGGTGGCTCTCAGCTCCAAGAATGCTTGTGTCCTGCATGACCAGCTCCACACTAGTGTTAAAAGGAAGTACAACCAATTTGGTTCCATTGCTCACCATTGTATTGTTTGGAGGATTCCCAGTATAGTTAAACCAATGCATCGGATTCATTGGAAAGTATGGGCTATAAACACCATTTGATTGCCCGAAGAAGTGAGCTTGGAGGAGGGCAGTGGTTGGTTGTGCAAAGGAAACATTGTTAACCGAAGCCGCGAACTTGGTTCCATTTGGTCCTTGACATGTTTGGTTTTGCTGGCATGGGTTAGTTCCAAGTCCTACTGTGAACAAAAAGTGCTTATCGACCTTTTGGAGGACATTAGCCGGGAATTGAGAGCTCGCTAAGCTACGTAGTTTGTTTGTGAAATTGGTGGCAAAGGAGGTGTCATTGAGAGGAGGTAGGTTTGGTTTGAAGAGTGGAAGCTTCTTCATTGAGATGGTTGAATAAAGGGAAGGTGATTCGTATTCAAGAATGCCGGCAACTGTGGAGTTGTCGAAGGTGCCAAGGCCGGTCGCGTATGGTCTAGCTGTCATTAGAAATGTAGCATTGGGGAAGTAAGGTTTGGTCTTGAGAAGGACATTGGTGGTTTGTCCGGGGGTGATGAGAAGTGTCTCCGTTTCAAAGGGCTTAACATAAATGGCGTCGGCTTCAACCACTGTCATTGTGTGGTTTGCCAAGCTGAAGAAGAGCTCGTCATTGAGGGCTGCATTGATGAAGCGGAGAAGGTAGGTCTTTCCAGGCTTAACCTTCAGCTTGAATGTATCTGTCAATCATAACAAATTTATTTTCTAATATCAGGACAACTGCGACAATGTTGTTAAAAAAATTTCTCCTGGCCAAAGGGTTTTAGCCACGAATGTTGTGGTTGTATTTGATACCTTTTGCAGAGCAGTTATACAATGGCCCTGGAAGTCCATTGACGGTATAGGCATCAGAGACATTTGGTCCCCCTCCGGTTTGCAGAGCCTGGTTAATTATTGCCTCAGGATCAGCATTGAACCACTCTCCTACAAATTATGAAGTAACATAATTTGTGTTAGTCAATTTAGATCGAGCTAGTATATCATAGAGATACAATATATAGTAGGGGTGCATACGTACGGTTCGGTTTGGTTCCAAAATATCTCAAGTCGTACGGATCGATTTTATTAAATTATAAAATCAAATCAAATCGTTTCAAGTATAAAATCAAACCAAACCGAACCGTATGCACTTCTAATATATAGAGTTGAATTGTATCTAACTTAATTACCAAAGATGATGGGAACTTCCTTGTAGGGTTTAGCAAATGGATAAGGAACATTGCGCTTGGGAAGAATGAGTAGAGGACCATAGACTGTTGATCTTAGCCATGAGATATGTGCATGCCAAAAGAGAGTTCCTCTCTGGCCAACAATGGTGAAGTTATACACATAGCTCTGACCAGTTTGTATGGGGCATTGAGTTATGTAAGCCGGTCCATCAGCCCATCCGGTTTGAAGTTGTCGAATGCCATGCCTGTTCCAATGCAAACATATATATATATATATATATATATATATATATATATATATACTCAGCCATGCATTTAGATAATTATGGTGTTTTACATCAATAACTATTAATGCTTTTAAGTGACAAAGTGAAGATTCATACCAGTGGATGGTAATATTGTTTTGGACATAGTTAACCACTTCAATAAGAAGCCGGTCCCCCTCTCTAGCTACAACGCGAGGCCCTGGAAACTTCCCATTCACAGTAACCATGCTCTTGGTATGGCATAGTCGCGTCACATTTTGCAGTTTGATCTACAAAACAATTTTCCAAAGCTGTAAAGTAAGAAACAAAGAATGCAAAATCTATGTATATACACTATAGTTCCAACAGGCCATATATATATATATGACACATACATCAAACTTGTAGTGCCTAGTTATGCCTTCATCCTTGGCAAGTGCAGGGCAAGGAAGGAGAGAGAATGTCATCAATGAGATGAGAATTCCCTCAAATGTTGTTAAAGGAAGAATGGAACCACCCATATTTCTCTCTCTCTCTCTCTCTATATATATATATGGAGAAGGTTATAGTTGCTGAGTGAATCTAACTTTGCTCAAGTATTGATATCTCAAAAAATCACGAGGTCATGTATATATAGAGAGGTGAGGAATGAGAGTTTGGTCGATTAGGTGATGGAAATTTTATATTTTATAGAGAACATATAGACAAAACCAATAACCATAATAGCTTGCAAATTAGAAAGTACCAAGTACCAACTGAAGTGATAGAAAACAACTTTAGAGTGTTGTCAAAGCCAATCTATACAGTTTGTTTGACCTCCTGTCTTTTTTTTCTGTCAAAACTTTCCTGTTTTGATCAACCTCTAATTCCTGATTCACATTTGATTCTATATTTAATTTGATGATATTTGCATTATACATGATTAGCTACCAACTAGTAATGTGGACTGTTGCCTCTTATCCTAATTTGCCTTCATAAAGAATTTAGGATGTTTGGAGCTAGGTTCAAAAATTAATGAATCAATCCGTTTGTGCTAAAATAGCATATTACAAACTAGTTCTTATGTGAAATATGTGGAAGTAATCAAAGAACACCTATTTAGACAGACAGGGACTAGTTATCGGTTTTCTAAAAATTATTTTTCAAAAACTTAGTTACAAAATGCATGTTTTCAGAAAATAGTTTCTTGTAGTTTATATAAAGCGTTTGACTAACTACTCCCTCATCCTAAAAGGAAAACTGGGCTAATACAATGTTTTAGATGGCATTTAACTACTCCCTCATTGGTTTGTTAAGCTTAGTTTGAGGAGATTGAATGCACGTAACCAATAAGAATTTCAAATGTGATTATAATAACATGGGGTAACATTGTGCACCGTACATATAACATTCTCAACTGTTAGTCTTGGTCATCGAGCAAATCAAAGTGTTTCGATCTATCAAGCAGTCCTTCAATATATATATATATATATATATATATATATATATATATATATATATAATGTTTATATCTAATTGTCATGAAGGACATGTCATGGATGAATAGTTGGAGAAATCAGCAGGTTGGTGGCTGAGGTGTTGTCACCATTAGGATTCCTAAGCAAGGGGAAGGGAAGTGATAATGTGGATTGTGGTCCTGTGGACCATTTTAAGCACTTTTGTCTGAAGCAAAGATGAGATGAGTGAAATGTTTGCTTCTTGATTAGTGCGTTCCTGGTTTATTCAATTGTACGTATATATGGAATTTGTATACATCAGTTTGATGTTCATGCAGTCGCGAGGCTCACAAGTCTGATTGTAGTTGTGCCAACTATGCTCCTTGTTGTACAAGACCCCTCTCTCTCTCTCTCTCTCTGTGTTCATTCATTGTTTGAGGGGCTTAGAAAATGCGCCCATATAGGCCCAAAAAATGGGGTTCTGAAAGAAGAAAGTAAGCTTCATGGACTAAGAGTGGGCTAGAAGCCTAGTACATTAAAATTAGGCCCACTCTATAAAGTTACATTGGAAAACTTTTACTACTACTAATTTCTTGAGAGAGCTAATTTGGAATCGCATCAGGAAGAAAAAGCCAAACATGGCGGTAGTACAATAAAAACTGATTTGTTTTAGAATTTTCTTCAAGGATTTCTCTCATCTCTCTGAGTATTTTCGAGGTATCATTCAAGGATTGTGAAGATGTCACGTTATTATTTTTGTTTGAATTTAATTATGTATAGAACAGTAAGGTAATGGGTGGTTGGTGAGTTTGATTAGCCTTAGAAATTTGTTATCATTTAAAAGTCATACTACTAATAAGTCTTTTAAATTGGAATGCCAGAGTTTCCTACTGCCATTGATTTTGCTGTCGTCAAAATTGACCATCGAATTTTTTAGTCAGAATACTCTCTGGACGTCGCCGATATTGGAGTCTTCCTTAGTCCTCGTTTTTGCCATCATCTTCGGTCGTCGCTGGAGTCGAAGCTCATCGGCCTGGTTGGAGCCATCTCAAAAACTTAGCGTTCTCTCCCTACAACTATCAATTTTAGGAAAAAAAATTAGGGTTTAATCCAATTTGACCAACTTATGAACCAGAGCCACTCACATTGAACCAGATCCATTAAGCCCCTAATATTTTGTAGCTAAATAAAACGACGTTGTGCGCTCATGGGCAAATTCATCATTTTAAAATAACTCTTTTTCTTTATCTAAATTTATTAAATAAATGAAGGATATTTTGATAAATTTAAATGCCAACTGACGGAGCTATAACGATTTGTTCTTATATGAGAAAAATTGGTAGTAAAGGGGATGTTTTGTTAATTTAAAGGATAATTTGAGAAAATTTGAAAGTAGAGGTTTCCTTTTTTCTTTTTTGTTTTTGGGCCATTTGATTTTAAAGGCATCGCATTATTGAGAAAGCCAAACATTGCAGTAGTACAATAAAAACTGATTTTTTTTTTTTTTTGGTAAATAAGAAAATTTGAAATTTGCAAATTAGATTGCAAGCATTATTAAGTTAATATATACGAAAATCAATTTTTCTCAAATAATTCTTGTTGAATCTAATTTGACTTAGAAGAGAGATACTTTCACGCAAGTGATGGTATATTTTTAGAATCTTGTTTAGGTCCCTCTTATCATACTTACTTATTCACAGGTGCATAGGTGAGCTTTCCTGACCGCTGATGTGTTCTAATAAAAAATGAACACATCAATTTTAAAGTGTAATAAATAAGTATAATAAATGAGGTTAAAATGCAATAAATAAGTATAATAAATGAGAATGACCTCATTTATTATATTTATTTATTACACACACTTTAAAATTGATGTATTCATTTTTTATTGGAGCACATCAAAGGTTAGGAGGACTCACCTACACACTGGTAAATAGGTAAGCATTATCTTATCCCAATAACATTGTCGGAGATTCTTTCCATGAGAAAAAAAAAAATGTTATCATTTAAAGGTGACAATACTAACAAGTCTTTTAAGTTGGACTAAATTTGAAAATAACAAGTGTATTAGTATTATAGTATATATAATGACGCTGTCACCATAACAAGTGTATTAGTCTTTATCCGAATTATGGTGTATGTATGAGTTGGGAACAGTAGTCAATGATGCATAGATCGACCATCGATCATTTGGACCATCCTTCATCAAATTGGACCATTCTTACAAACCCATCATCAAATAATGGAAATATAATGATAATGACGATGGTGTAAAAATATCCAACTGCCCTATTCAGTTCCAAGGGACCAAAGCTTTAAAACTTACCCTTTAATGGAGGGCGTATCAGATAGCTTTCTTGGTGGGACTCAGAATAACTACATTACCAAACCACATGAATGTGTGTGAGTGTGTGTGTGTGTGTGTGTGTGTGTATATATATATATATATATATATACTTCGCATTGCCCAACCTAACAAAATCAAAATTCACCCATACCTTCTTTCAATTTATTGACACAATTTACTATCATACCAATATACATTATTGTTATTATTAGTAGTTTTTCGGATATCTGACTACAATCACTACTTTCTGGTCGGACTAATTACTTAATCACACCATACAAACTCTCAATTTCTGTCTAAATTCAATCCAGATATATTTATCACTATCATATCAGATTCTCAAACAACCAAAACTATTCCACTCATGAAATGTGATTCTTTTTTTCTTTTTCTTTTTCTTTTTTTGGAAATTAAATTTGATTCTGGACCAACTTTTTTATTTTATATAATTGAAATTTCAATGCATTTTTGAATAAAAAAAATATTTTTAAATTAATACTAATAATTTTACCTACCAAAACAATTAATGCTACCATACCTTTTGAAAAAAGAAAAAAATAATAATGCTACCATAATATCTGATCATGATGTACAAAAGCGTGGAAGGAAGAACAACCCTCTCCTCGTCTGACTATTGCCGTAGGATCAAAGAATCACCACTGATCGTGCGGATGAAACATTGGCTGCAGCACCATAACAAAGGTAGGCCCTAGTATCATAATGTCATTGAGTTAAGTTACACCACGAGCCATTAAATCCAATCACAGCATGATGTGGGATCACATGATCCAAGCATGATGTGTGATCAGTGATATACACCGATTCTTTGACCAGCTAACTCACACTGTACTTGAGCAAAGCCAATCCTAGATTTCTCAAGATCAAATTCCATCCACACGTTCTGCTGATGATGATGCCCAATCACGTAGGCTTCTATAGGTATCATATCAGAGTTCCCAAATGTGAAGCAATACACCGAATCATTCCCCCTGACTTCACCCGGTACCCGATACAACAACCGGTCACCCGAAACCATCATCTCGGCGCCCCTAAACACCAAACTCACTGTTGGTAACCGAGGCAAAGAGGTTTGATTCATGGGCACCCGAAAACACAGATCCATTGCCCCTTGAAAAACGAAATTCGAATCCTCCAAAACCCGCAAAACTCCAGACGTTTGGTTCATGAATTCCTTCTTCAAAGCACTGTAAACGGGGCCAAGAAGGAATGTGAACTGGGTACCCGAGTCAACCATGGTCTGACCAGCTCCAGTATGATCCGGCTCGAATATTGACTTCGGTAGTGGAAGTTCTTTATCCGAAACTTTGATCCTTTCGAGCTGAACCGAGTAGGCAACCCGGTCAAAGTAAGGCAATGGAGTTGAGATTTGAATCAACGGAGTGTAATTCAGCGGCCCGACCCACGTGAAATTCGCGTCACCGAGGAGTAACACGCCCGAAAAATCGGAACCCGAGATGCAGTAAGAGAATTTAGGAAAACCCATCTGGGAAACGAAAGAGAGAGAACCACGGTTCATACCCATCAACCCGGTGGTCTTGGAATCTTCATCGGAGTTACTGCTATAACCGGAATCCATGCACCCGAAAACAGTGCTGTTGACTTCGGATCCTCCGATGTAGAACAAATCGGACGCGAGGTTTCCTTCCGAGGAAGAGGCGTCGGCGTAGGAGAGCACGGCGTGGCAGAAGTTGTTGGTATCGCACGAAGCGGGTATGGAGAAATCCTGGGTTCGGATCGTGCAGGTGGGTGACGAGCAAGTGACGGGCGAGTAGGATGAGGATTGATTAGAATCGAAAGCGGGTTGGGAAAATCGGGTGGAGTTGCAGCGAAGCCATGAAAGCTCACTTCCCGTGTCGAGGACCATGGTAACGTTCTGTGGAGGTGTGCCCACTGAGAGAGAGACGGTGAGGGTGACATTGTGGTGGAAGTGAAGCTTGTTTGGAGGTCTTGAGAGGGACCCAGATGGTATTACTTGGGTCTTGAGGGGCAAAACCAGCATTTGGGTTGTGGAAGAGAAGCAGAGTTTGGTTTGAATTAGCAATAACGCAATACAGAGATGAAGAAGACACAGAAAGTAGAGGACTTTCATGGCTTTCTGATAGATGGATCAGAATAGTTTGGTGGGGAAATAGAAATGTAGAGAACATAAAGAGCTTTTGTGATCTGTGATTCTGGAGAGAGTGAAATATGTAAGAGAGAGAGAGAGAGAGTTGAGATGTGTTCCTGGGTTTGGGAACAGACGCTGCGAGGAATGTGAAAGTTTTCTGAACCAAACAACGCCTTATCAGACCCCATGTTGTATGAAGATATCTTGCAAAGTTACAAAGCATGTGCCAGTGCGGCAGTGCCAGTGCCATTGCCAGTGCCAGCACCTAGGTGAAGACACGACGTCGTGCGGAGTGTTTTTGAGTCTTCTCTTTTTCGAGAGGGTTGTTATGCGACTTGACTATGACTAAACATCTAACTTTTGGTTCGTTTGTCGTAACGTGACTTTACATGAAGATTAATTGGTTTAGGGGAAGAAGCTTCGTATACTTAAAAACTAATTTTCTGGTTGTTTGTGCTAATCCAAGTATTCCTTTAATTATACCTGTGGGACATATGATATGTATATGTGACACACATTTGTTTTTATTTTTTTTGTTGTCACTACTATTCCAATATTTTTGCCTTTTCTTGTTTTTTTTTTTCCTCACGTAAGCAAACCAACCAACGCACCCAGTCTGTTTCACTTGAAACTTGAGCCCTCCTGTTGAAAAGGACGACGTCATACCATATGTATTTCAAACAAATTGCATAAAATCTGTTTCTACTTTCAATTCTTTTTTTACAATATCCCTTTAATTAAAAATTTGATCTAAATCCCTCCAAATATATTGTATATTGATTGCTGCTAGATGTTTGGGATTAACGGCGAGTTGAAAGGACCAAAATATGTAATTATTTTTCATTGATATGACAAAATGTTATAATTATCTATTTGACGTGTTACATTTTGTTATAATTATTTTTCAATGATAAGATTAAAATTAATTCAAATAACTCATTCTGTGGTATTGTTAAAAATTATTTCAAAAGAAAATTTAAATGGTTTTATATATATATATATATAAACTATAAGATGTTGGTTATTTGTGTTTCCAAGAACTTGCATCTATAAGAAAATGAGAATACTTTGGAACAATTTTTAAATTTTCTTAAATTTTTATTTTTAAAAAAATAAAAAGAAAATGAAAACCAAAAATAAAAATTATTTTCAAGAAAACCTATTTTTTTTTAAATTTATATTAAGGGGCCTTTTCGTTATTATAATATCACTATAATGGTGCGTAATTTTCAAAAAAATCATTTCTTAAAAATTAAAAATTAAAAAAGAAAATCTAAAATTAAAATTATTTTAAAGAAAACTAAATTCTCTTAAATTTTTATTAAATAACATTTTGATCATTATAATATCACTTTAATGATGGATTGTCATATACTTATCCATTGGACCTATTGTCATGTCATGTTGTATGCAACAATACTGATCAATTTTCAGGAAGAATACAGAAACTATTAAGTTGTTACTTTATTACTCACTCCTATCATCATCATGGGCATTTAATGAGTTTGATAATTTCATCTTAAAATTTAAACTCAATCTGGATTCTATATTATTTAATAAGTTCATTTACATTTTGAAGGAGAGCTCATAAGAAGGTGTCCTAGAACATCTCAAAAACAAAAAAGGTTAAAAGCTTTTCTCATCTAGTCATTGAGGAAGAAATCATCAATAAAGGCTTCAAAATCTGTTAGCTACTTTCTTGTTAGCTGTCTAATCCCACTAAAGCTTGAATTTATTAACCAACTAACAAAATTAATTGGCCGCTTAGTTTCCAAGGTATATTCTCTGGATTACAAATCATGATAATAAATTTAAAATGTAATATAAAAATGTTGTCACAAACTAAGTCACATAATTTGTTTAAAGGAGTGTTGCTCTCGCGTTCTGCGCACGTTTCTGTTTTGTCACTCTCTCTATATGATATAAAATTTATCTTTTTCGTGTTCTCACTCCCGACTTAGATCACTAAATATTTAATGTTGGGCATTTAATTCTTGCTGGTGTAATGATAAAAAATCTGACATAAACAGCCTGAAGATGCAGGATTTGACTAATTTTGTAAAATAATGGTAAAGCTAAACCAATATTCTTTTAGTGTCAATACATGATGTTGAGCGAGAAAAATGTATTACTTATTTTATAAACCGTGTCTTAATTGCCCTTATATCACATTGAAGACTCCGAACCTAAGATGACCTACACTAGATCTCCTATATATGGTTTGATTATGTCCATAAAGCTTGAGGCTAAAAAAAATGTCTTCAGATGGTTGCACATGTTATGTTGGAACAAGGAATGGACACAGGATGATGATTGTGGTTGAGGACGTCCATTCCACTGTTGGAAGCCGAGTGAGATGCTAAGGACACTTGTCCACGTGTTAACTGTCAATCGGTGGAAATTCCAATGGTTGACAATTGGATGTGAAATCCAGTTCGGATAATATCCTATCATCCAACCATGAACAGTCTCACACGAAGTACGAGAAAGTGTCCGAAACACTTACTACTTATCAAGCAGATCATAACATTACTTCGATTCACCATATTTATCTTCTTGCACGGTGAGCTTTTGCCAGCTTAAGTTTATATCTACACTATATAATTACAGAAGAGGGTTTTAAGGAGGAACCTGAGAAGGACCAAAATAATTATACTATGAATGGTATGATTACATGTCAACAAGACTCTATATAGTTTGCTCATCCTCTCTAGGAGGAGTCTTTGCTCAAAAGAATGTACAGTTAGGCATTTACTTCGAGGCTTTAAATTATATTTCCTTTACTGTCTGTCCAGTATATTTTGCTATAGATCAGAGTTTGCTCATGCTTTGGTGGGTACTGGGTACAAAAAGAATATGTGAAGTAGAGCTAGGCTTGCCTTAGTACTCTTGTCAGCCTATCTTATCAGCAATGCTTGCAATTGCTGAATATGTGCCAACAATAGCACACACCACCCCCGCAATGATGATAAAAATGCAAACTCCAACCTACAAGAAAAACAAGAATAATTTTTATTATTTTTTTCCAGATTTCAAGCAATTGTATAAATGAATCAGTATTCACAAGTGGGCCTTCGGGGTCACAGGGCATAAGCCCAAAGCATTCATTAAGCCCAAGCAAAGTCAAGACATTGCAAGCCAGCCCATTGGGCAATTTCAAAAGTTAGCCTATACCACAGCTACCTCTCAAGTCTTAACTGTATCCTGTCAATAATTTTTTTTCCCCTGCCAAATAATGCACACATTTTACTCTACCACGGTACCACCAAGGAATGTAGTCTAGTGGTACTTTCTCACTTTCTAATGTAAGAAGTCAAAGTTCAAGTGTCCACAGGGACAAAGTGGGTGTGTGAGAGCTTCAACTAGTGTTACCACCAAAGAATGTAGTCTAGTGGTACTTCCTCATCTTCCAATGTAAGAAGTCGGAAGTTCAAGTGTCCACAGGCACAAAGAGGAAAAAATGAATGGTATGCTAAGTTTTTGTTTAAAAAGAAGATAAGAGAACAAAGAGTAAAAAGTTTAAATGATATAATGATAATGAAGGAGAAGAAAATTTTTACCTGCAACTTTGATAATCTATCATGGAGTATGCTGAGATAGCATGCGGACGGTAGGATAAAACTCTATAATAAACATCAAGCAGCCAAGTTAATCCATAATATATTGTGTTACTGCATAGATGACTGGACATTGAATTGAAGGGTAAATGATGAAAAACTTACTACAAGCATGACAAGTAAAGATCCAATCAATGCCGTCACAGATTCTAAAGCCAAAATTTACAAACAAACAAACAAAAAGAGAACAGTTTAGCAGACAACAATTGTCCATTTCATTCTTCATTTTATTTCTGTTATGTTTAATATTCCCTTTTAGGGCCATAGATTCTTTACTGGCTGCTAATAAACATTTAGAGTCAGTGAACATATGAAGTGGAGGTTCATACCAAAGAATGGTACTGCTAACGCCACGATTAAAGTTGAAATTACTAAAACTGTTCTGATAATTATTGATACACCGTAAGATCTCAACTGAGCCGAAGGCAAGAGCTCCTCTATACTGAAGGCTACAGGAGTGATTGTCAAGGCATATTTTGTAACTGGGCTCAGAACCTAAAATGCGAAATAAGATATATTTAGTGCAGCATCATATTACCGCTAGTCCTAGCTAATATCAGTATATAGTTGCATATTTGGTTTTGGACTTAAACTAGTCTTTCAATCCAATGAAATGCTGTGAGACCAAGCAATAGGACACCTACAATTTGATTAAATTTTTATCCATACCGTAGTCCATGCTGCAATTTTAGAAGCAACAAATTTTTTAGGCATGTTTAAAGTGAACTGAGATTCAGTCGAGTCACCAAACATCAGAAAGCCGCATATTGCTACCCCAGCATAGAGAAGCACAGATGCAACAAAGCTGCACAAGAGTACTAAACAAATATTAGACAGATAAAAGATTTAGTCCTCATTTTAAAGGAAATCCTTAAAATTCTCATATTTTTTCATATTATCATTAGGATTTCATGTCATTTTCAATTATCAGGATAAAAGAATACTTGTGACAAGTTTAAGAATAATTTCAATGAATTCGCCTGAAATGAAGTAATCACCTGATAATTAGAATAGATGGAAATTTTGATGGTTGCTTCATGGAAGAATAAATATTCGGAAAAACAGAATGGCTGCCAAAGCAAAAACCAAACAAACCAACTGTGACAGGAAGGTTTGCAAGGTTTAAAGCTGTCCCGCTTGGATGAAACCCAACTTGATCAATGACCCCAGCCCATAGCAAGCAAAGCACTACCAGCACCGATGTAACTATTCCTCCAGCTGAACACAAATGCTTCAAGATTAGCTGCTGTAGCTTAAATGTGCAACTTTAGTTTTACATGTGAAGAAAGTGGAAAAGGGACATAGGATTAGAAACCTGAAACATACGAAAGTAGACTAAGGTCTCGAAGCCAAACAGTTGGAAGAATAAAAATAGTGGATGTAATTGCAAAGATTTGATGAGAATCAAGATGAAATCCAGCAAAATCCATGTCGGTGTTTGGGAATAATGTTGACAGATTATCACTCATCATAATTAAGAACTCCACACAGGTAGACTGCACAGAAGAGTAATTCAGTTTTTAGTGCAAACCAAAATCAGGGGAAAAACACAAAAAAAGAGAACTATTATCAATCAATAAAGGAATAGAACTTGCACTTACATATAAGTCTGTGTATAAGATTATCTGTATTAAACCAGTAGCTGTGTCAGCCTTGCTAAATATATTGTTATGTATTCAGTTTCTAATGATACTGATTTTGTTAATCTAATGTATGACTATAAACATTTGATATTTGTATGGAACTTACAGCTATGAATATGCGACCAGTGACCCCAAAAGCAGCCTGCCCAATATCTGGGTAAGTTTTGAGTTCAGGAGAGCTATCTAAACACTGCTTCAACAAAATCCCAGTATAGCAAGATATGATACCCATGATAAAGAGAAGCAAGAGGCTCCACCACCCTCCTTCTTTAAGTGCATAAGGAGTTGTGAGAAGTCCTATCCCGCATAGAACATTTATTGCTGTATTTGAAGGCAAAGAAAATTCTCAAATATATAGAGGGGTAGATAGAAAGAGAACATCCAAAAGCAACTAAAAAAAAGCATCCCGGAAATTTATTGCTGCATTTAATTCTTGCTGGTGTAAAAATTCTGATATAAAAAGCCTGGAGATGCAGGATTTGAGTAATTTTGTGAAATAAAGCAAAAGCTTAACCAATCTTCTATCTTCTCCTTTTAGTATTGGGTATTTGGGAATACAGGTTTGAGTAATGTTATAAAATAATGCTAAAGTTAGGCCATCTTTCCCTTTCAGTATCCATAGTAGAGAAATCTAATTCTTTTTCAACCCTATCATCTCATAGTACATAATATATATATATATATATATATATATATATATATATATATATATAAAGTTACTCAGTATTACTTGTGTCAATACATGATGTTGAGAGAACCAAAATCAGGATAAAAAACAGGTGTTTGAAGCAACCTGGAAGCATTTTTCAAAATGTAAGAAAACCCTGAATTCAAACATTATGTTGGAGAATGGCTAGTAATATCAAATTCTAAGACCAAAGATCAAGGATTTCAACCAAAAATGATTGAAATAATAGTTTATAGGACATTACAGATGTTTGAAGGATAAGTATGCCTGTTAATTGTTTAATTCAGTTTCACATGAATGCTTGAGTAAATGTAGAAGGGTTGCAATGGGGATTTTAGTGGTTCAACCTTGAGAGATAAGGTGTCCCTTGGAGGCTTAAGTTATGTGGGAGTTATTGTCTATTTATTGAATGACAGAAAAAAAAAGTGACACAAAAAAATGTGACTCAAAATTATTGGACACTTTTGTATCTGATTTTCCACGTAACACATGCCAATAGATCAATAAAATGTGATCAGAAGAATGTGTGTAGTTTTTACCATTAAGGACCGATTGGGCATATGAACACTGATGTGGTGGTGGAAATTCATTGAGAGAGAGACTTGAGTAGGAAGTTGCAGAAAACTTGGAAGGAAAAGTTGAGGTAGGCACTTCTTCTTTGTCTAAGCTTGTTGCAGAAATGAGGGGTTTGGTTAAGGAAGAGTCAGCTATGGAGGGCTGAGGTCTCTTGTATGCTGAAGTCAAGAAGGAGTCGCTTATTCTTTTCAAACTTTTCCCTGTTAGGAAGCTAACAGTGGGAGGGGTCACACTTGTGTACATGTCCATTGACTGCCTGCATATATTGAGAAAAATAATAATAAGAAAAAGAAAATTTTGGTACACTTTTTAAACCATTTTGTGTCTTTCTTTCAGTTTCCAGAGAAGTACTAAATACTACTGATTTTGAACCTAATCTCTGATGTCTAAAGCTAAAGCACTAGCTTTGAACATCAGAAACAGGTAAACTTGGTTCTTCTAATTAATAACTGATTGCTTAGAATTTGGAAAAATCTCTTGCTTCTACAAGTAAAAAGAAAAAGTTGGTTCTTCTAATCAATAACTGATTGCTTAGAATTTGGAAAATGCTCTTGTTTCTACAAGTAAAAAGAAAACCATTACTTTCAAAACAATAAGCATCAACAATTTTTGGTTCTAGCATTCACACAAACAATTGATAGTGAAACAAATGTCGAAGAGGACCTAGACCCTTACTGCCTCTTAAAATCCTCTCCAGTGCACTGAAACGTCCAGATCCAAGGAGCAATTATAGCAATATACATATATATATAGCAACTCATTGCAAGAATGCTCATTATTAGTTCCACCCACACCATAAACACTTTTTGTAGGTCTAATGCCTCAACTCTGGTAATATTCTTCTTGAACAATTGAGAAGTATAGTCACACCAATCAATGAACAATCGGACATGTTAACGTTGGATAAAATAGAATCAAGTAGGCATATCTTTTTAAAAAAAACTCTCATCATGTCTACATCAAATGAGTGATGACATTAAATCATGATACAAGCCTGTTTGGTTTAGTTATTTGAAAATAATTTTCAAAAAATGTATAATTATAAAATAGTTTTTAGAAAACTAAAAAGGATTATTTTATATGAAATTTGATCTTCTTTAACTCTGTTTTCATGGAACAATTTTCAGAAATCAATCAACTAAGCGAACTTTTGAAATGTCAACTGGATCCCCTATGTTATCTACTGATCTTCATTGAAACAGGAAATACCAATATGGAAGAAGATTGATACAGAGGATGCGAGGTACAAAGACTACAATCTAAAAACAATTCTTGTAGCCAATAAGAAAACTTCAGATTTAGTTAGAAATATCTGACATGAAGCTGTAAACACACAAACTTTTTGTACCCTTCAATTGTTGCAATATTTATCAAATACCTTCGTGCATGAAAATTTTCAATCCATGCACGTAGGTATTTGATAAATATTGCAACAATTGAAGGGAACGAAACTTAAACTTTATATATATATATATATATATATGAAAGTTCAAGCAATCCCAAGCACCCACAATATTGCCCCCTAGCAGGCTGGAACACTCAACAATGATATATCCTTGTTCATACCATCTCGATTAATGTCGATTGATATTGATTAATCAAAGAAGTACCTGTAGGTTTGAGGCCATGATGGGCCGTTTAGATCCATGGATGCATTTCGTGATGGAACCGTACGATCCGATTCCATGTCGTCACCATTCTGACAAGCCCTTTCTGCCTCGTTTTCTTCATCGTCTGTTTCGAAGCCAATCTTACGATCCAGTAGTCCACATTCCTCATCCAGCTTCATCTCCAAAGCCATTTGATCCTATATAACTATACACAAAATATAAAGCTATATAACCATTTACAAACATATATGTTCATGTACAACAACTTAAATATATGACCAGATATATTACAGTACAATATTCCCAGTTTGAGGCTTTCTATGCTTTTTTTTTTCTCCCGTTTATACAACGTATTAAAATGTGAAGTGAAAGCCAAAACAAAAGAAAGGCTAGAGAGAGAGAAAAAAAAAACCTGGTTCAAGGGTACGAGGTCAAATGATGAAGCAAAAGAAACACAACAGAAGAACAATAACGTGAAACGAAAAAAATGGGAAAAAAAGAAAAAAGAGAAAGAGTTTGATTTGGTTTCCTTTTCTTATTTATAACTAATTATAACTTTGCTATTTGTATTAAAATCCTATGCAGAGAAAGTCACTATTTTAATTTCTATTTGAAAGCAAATTGCCTAACAATTAATTAATAATCTTGTACTCCATAAACATTAGAAGTCCTATTCTATTGGGTTGTTTGATTTATATTTCTTACTATATAGGATTATTGGGTTGTTTGATTTATATTTCTTATTATATAGGATTATTGGGTTGTTTGATTTATATTTCTTACTATATAGGATTAAGAGAACTCAGGTGCAATAGAAAAAAAATTAGGATGTTAATTAAGGGTCAAAATATCTTTTGGATTACGAGAGCAGGATGATGACTTTTTTTTTTTTTTTTAGAAAATAAAATGAAGAGATATATAAATAGTATAAAATCTTTATATATCCCATTGCTATTTGTTTAAGTCTTTGAACATGTTAATGTAATTCCGAGAATTTTCATCATAGATATAGCAAAATAGTTTGAAGGATTCAAAGAGCACTCCTAAAATTCTGAAAAAAAGCATGTCCATTTGGGGTGTTCTTCATTAATCGTGAATGGTCTGAATCTGTAAGATTCTCTTCACATTTCATGATGAAGGATGTAATTTTTGCATGGTGGTGAACAATTCTGATGCACATTTGCCAAATAATTTATACAAATTCACTTATTGTCACCACTGAGTAATAATTTATCAGCAAAAGTCGCACAACAAAAATTCAGGGATCCAGAAATTGGGACAACAGTAAACTTTTTATTAGCTTGTAAATACAATTTCTAAGTCCTGTGATCAAAGGAGAAAAACAGCACTGATACAGTGATACTTGAGAAGAGCATTACAGCATTGGAGGGAAGTGTTAGGGTTTAGATTTCACATATCAGGAAGGAGTTGAATAGTGTAAGATTGTCTATTTGTCAATTTGATTGAGCTTGCCAAGACCATTGCAACGAGCACAAACTATCTGAGTCTGGTCCTTGCGAGCAGCATTAGCCCTCAGGGTAGCCCCCGATTGCCTCACAAAACCCGCGCCATCACATTCAGGACACCTGCGATGACAAAAATCAAAATGATTATTTATGGAGTAAAATTATCATAAATATGAGATAAGAATGCAAAAGTATGATGGAACAGCAATTACAGGTCCTTGCGGGAGAAGAGGATAGGGAAGCCGGTTCCTAGCAGAGCCACCGCAGCTGCGCCAGCGATCAGATAGACGGTGCCATCTGCTGATACATCTCCAACCGCAGCAACCACACTCAAAGATCTATGCTTTTTCTTCTTCTCACCCCTGTTCCAACATGAAACTTTTGAACCCAAAAATGTTGTTGATCTAGCATGAATGCTAGAGAGAGAGGGAACACCAGTTGCTGCTGCTTGCTTTGCTGAATTTGTAGAAATTAGGGTCCGCAGATGAGCTATGGATGCCATTTTGTTGAACTTCTAATTAGTTTAGTTTCTCAGTTGGATGTAAATATTACACAGCTGCAGATTTTGTAGCACACTTTGTATCTATTGTCCATAGATATGCATGCTTTTACTGGATAAGGCCACATCAGAGCTCAAGATTCTTGTGGTTGTCAAGATAAGGATGGTCCCCGCATACTTGCTGATTCAGCCAAAGCCAAAGCCAAAGCCAAATCCCAATCTTCATATCTGACCACAATATCCACCTCACACTCATTTTAGGCTCTCATCTGGCTTCCTGCTAAAAGTCTAAAACACACCTTACAACAGAATTAAAAATGAGGTGTCGAAAGAGATTGACTAGCAACATGGAAATTCAACCTGACATTCATGTGAATCTTGTAACTATCAAGAAAAGTACTGCTTGAAGCATAATTGACTAATAATAGTTGTCTAAGTGACCTAGTCAGTTTAATCTAGTCAATTGGCAGCCTCATCGATGAAGTTCATACTGAATTTTCATATTTCAACCTATGCATTTGAAGTAAAACATGCCAAATGGATAGCATGCCATGGTCCCAGTACCCTATCTAACAATAATTCAACTCAACTCAATAAAGCCTTGTTCTAAGTATCTAGGTTGGCTATATGAATCATGTTTCGTCATTCTGTTCTATTTGAACTCAAAATTTCATTTCAACCCTAAGCTGTCATATTTTTCCTTGCTAACTCAATCCAAGTTAATTTTGGTGTTCCTCTTCCTCTAACATTAAATGTGCACCACGTCGCTCTTCCTTACTGGTATAGCTATTGGTTTTCACTACACATGACCAAACCAACTTAGTAGATTTTCCCTTATTTTTCTCCAATAGATATTTCAACCATCTCATGAATGTATTAATTTCTCTCATTTATCCTTTATTGTCTTGCCACACATTCATATCAAAATCTGCATTTCAAGCAAAACTCATTTTATGAGATACGTTGTTTCTTATCTACCAAAAATGATGTCTCATAAAGTATGACTGGTCTAGTAACTATTTTCAAATATTTATTTTTCCATTTTCAAAATATATGCAGATTTCTTACTGTTGACAACCATCTACTATAAAATTTTAAGCTATTAGAGAGGGTGTAACTTTAATATTTAAATCCTTCAACATTTACCTTCATCTTCCTATCAAACAAGTGAAGCATTTGGTCATTTTTACTTGAAAGCTAATAAATTTTGAGGTTTCTAGACATTGTTAGTGGTGGGAGGTAAAAGATAGTTTCAGACAAATTAATTGCAATGTTTATACAGAAAAAAAATAAATATATATTAAAAAAACCACCCACATGTACTAACTTCTTAACCATCATTTGAAATAACAAAGTGTGACGGCCTACATCGCTTGGGAGGAGAAAATGCTGGCACTTATAAGGAGGGTGCCTCCTACCTGTGTAGGCACATAAAACCCGAGCACCAAGAGGGTGAAAAGGTCCCAAGAGATGCAGACACGTTTTGAAAACCGTAGAAAAAAAAATAGCTACTACAATTAACAAAAGTGCAGGAAAAATATGATTAATACACAGAACCTCAATAATAGAGGTTCAAACAAATTAATTATATGGTTTATAAGGAACAACAAAGAAATAAACCACTAGCATGTACTAACCCCTTAACAATCAGCTGAGAACAAAGAATGGGAGAAAATAAATTACTACTATTACAGTTACCAACAGTGCTGGAGCATTAAAAATCTACTATGATTTATCACTGCCAGAACATCAGCAGTTAAAAATGTCATTAGCTGCACAAACAGGATATTTCTTGCATATGCCAAAGAATAGGGCCTTCATTTCCTATAATTTTCTTCCCCTGTGAAGAAGTACCAGTATAATTTGATGAATGGAAACATAAATGTCTTCCATTTCAAGACATATGCCAAAGAATAGGGCCTTCATTTCCTATAATTTTCTTCCCCTGTGAAGAAGTACCAGTATAATTGGATGAATGGAAACATAAATGTCTTCCATTTCACTCTAGTTCTCTTCACATGGATAGATTGGAATAAAATGAACACATTGCAAAAGGCAAATAATTGTGGCCGCTTTGTTCTTTAATTTCTCTTGCTTGGTTTTAGCGATGGAAGAATTTGGTAAATGTCTTTTTTTTTTTAATAGACAAATAAGCCTTGTGAAGAATTCAAAGCACACAATACATATAAGACAATCAGGACACATCCTCCAAAGTGTGACGATTTTAAGAATAATGAGAGAATGAATTTGTCAATGCCCTTCATGCAACGGGAACATGAAGAGAAAATGGAAAAGTAAAGAAATATCCTATAAACCCAAAGTGGGTGACGTTTTTCAAGCTGTAAAACAACAATAATCAGTAAGCCTTTATATGATACTCAATTGCATTAATATTTTAAATTTAAATCACATGATCCAAGTCCCAAATAATCAACTTGTACTCAGATTATATGCCGTTCTTCTAAGGAATGATTATATATCCATTCCAACTACAAGTTTATGATTCTTGGCTATGATCATCTCAAAGGAAAAGAAAATCACATATTCCCAACCAAGTAGACCCAAATTTACTGAAAGTGGGGATATTGATACACTTCTTAAAGAAATGAAGGCCACATGGGCAAAGGGCCAAGTTACATGAGATCAATGAACTATAAAATTCTAAAAAAAAGTAAAGGTAAAGATACCCAACTGAAGCTAAAAACATATAACATTTAAGATAAAATGGCAATCATCCACTATTGCATTGAAAGATAGATATTGATGGAATGCTTGAAAGACTAATGTTCAAACAAGCAGTGTGAAGAATGATCATACCTTCATGACTTCTAAAGCTGCATAACTTTGTGCTTTTCTTCATGTTCTTCTTCTTCCCCCATTTCACATGGGAGAATATTCTTGAGGATACAAGGAAACTTGACCTGGAGTCTCCAGAAAACTCCATCATTTTGTATAATTAACCATTGAAAAAGCATACTCCCAAACACCATACGCTAACATAAGAGTATAGGTAGAATAATTGAAGATCCTCATGGTAAAGAGTGGAAGTAATGGAACTGAAATCCCTGAAAACCTCAAAAGGGCTAGAAAACTTTTGATATGGTGAATTACTTAAAGGTGTCTCCACAAGCAATAGCCCTGAGTGTAACCTCTCCACTATTTTAGTTTGGACCACAATATTCAAGAAATGAGTTCAACAAATTATTCTGCGTTCATATGTTATCTGAGGTAAATCCATATTAAAATCGATCATTTTCTGAAGTAACTCTTTTGCTTCATTCTCCAAGTATTGAAAGTGGGCCATCACAAGTATAAATTCATTGCGGAAAGACCAATTTACATGGTAAAAAACAATCGAAGGAAACAAATCTGAAACATAGAAGATCCGCTAAAAGAGTGGTGTTTTTAATTGAACACTTCCAACAAGAACAAGAGCAACTCAGCAGAGACAACAATCATGTCAAACGGAATGAACAATTGAAATTGTAACTATATTCAGCTGCAGTAAATGAGTTACACAAAAGAGAAAAGGCAAGAATTTATTATTCCAATAAGTTCATTTATTGATGGAACCTTTAATGCCAAACATCGATGCAGACACAACGGTAAATGATAATCGGAACCTTCATAATATGTGAAGGCCACCTCTTCGTGTGTGATATTACTCCTTCTTCCTCATGACAAATACTAAGTGGAGTACTTATCTATCAACAGAATTAAAAAAGGAGAAGTCTTCAAATATTTCTTTCCCATGTGTTGTTATATACAGTAAACAAATAACATGCTTCCTTCCTTATTAAGATGATCTCCACTGTCATTAAATCAACTGGATACAAGAATCACCATCTTGCACCTCTGTTACCGTCCACGCCGGAACTGACGGTTTTGCCTTCTTGAAAACCTATCAAGATTAGAATGGGAGCGACTTCGCCTAAATCCAATTTCCAAACTAAAACGAGGGGACGGTAATCTAAACCTCCTGAACAATGAGAAGAAATTGTGCAAGGCACGACTCATTCGGCTCCTCTCTCTTCCTCTGTTTCTTTCCCATGCAACCCTCCTGGGAGCACCACCATCATTGAACCCACCATCCATTTCCGTGTAAACAACAGGGAGCTCATGTTCCTCAGCTCCCCTGTTGCTCGAAAACCTGCCAACTGCGAATCCACCACTGGGTAATCTCCAAATTGTCAGCCCATTTGAACCTGCAAATTGCTCCGTTTCGGGCAAGTTTCCTCCATTTCCCTGAACATCTGCAGGCAATTCATCTCGACAAACCGGGCAAGAATTCCTCAAGGAAAGCCAAGGTAAAATGCAATCCGAATGGTAAATGTGTTTACATGGCATTTCACGAGCTTCTGAGTCCAGCTCAAACGGTTCTTTGCAAACGGCACAATGCGATTCTGTCACGATTTGGTTTGTACCAATCCTGATTGTGGGCAGTGACTCAATAGCAGCCTTGGATGCTGGAGGTTGATCAAACAGCCCAACCCCATTAAGTTCCAGCTGAGCCAAATGATCAAGGAGCCGGTCGAATCCGGATCCCATCAGAAACTCCCACATGCTCTCCGGCAATGGACGAAGACCCGAACCGTCACCTTCATCATAATACAGCTCGTAGCTAACCCTTTCACCGTCACCATCTTCTCCTCCACCATCACCACGGAGTAGAATAATGGGATTATAACCAGCATGTCTCCCATTGCGGTGAGCCCCCTGAACAGAACTAACACCCGAATTCGAAGAAACAGCTGAATGGGTATCGGAAGCCGCCGAAGATCGAGGAAGACGACGACGATGAGATCGATGGCGGGAACCGATTTCCTCCACGAATCCACTTCCGCAATGGGGACAACTAATCCTTTCACGGTTCCGAACCCTAACCAACCTGTTGCATCTGAAACACCAATACGACGATCCCGAAGACGACATTTTCAAGATGAAATTGAGAAAAGAAACCCTAAAATTCTTCAAAGAAACCCTAAATACCCTCAAAAACTACACTGTTGAATCGCCGCCTTCTTGACAATTCTCACAGACTTCGAGAGTGGAACAAAGAGCTATGACATTCATCTATACAAACTTGGCATTCGATCGTGAATACCTAATTAAAGAGGAAAATGCAGCGACTCGGAAAACAAACTCCAATCTACATATAGATAATATATATACATCTATAGGTACATAAACAAAAAGGCGAGTGTGAAACCCTAATTTTCTGCGTAATGTGAAATTGTGAACTCTCTGGTTTGAAGGGAGAAAAAGAGGTGAGAGAGAGAGATGGGATGAAGGTGAAGATGGAGATTAGAGTTTGAGACCAACGGTAAAACCGCGTCGTCCGTTACTGTGATCTGTGAAGGTTATTTATATGACACGTGGAGAGGCATCATTGGTAATAACAAATGTCCCGCTGAGTTTGGTAAGCCGTTCGATCAATCAAGCAGTGGGCTTTTAGGATATTAACACGGTTTTGGGTAATCTCAGCCGTTTACATCTTGACAGGGTAATGTGAGAAACGATTCAGCCGTCTGAGTGAGATATACGGAAATGTGAAAAAAATGAATGCTCTATAATTCCATTGACAAAAATGATTTATTTTCAAAATTCTTATAAACTATTTTAAAATAATTGATCCAAATAGACCATCTATTTTTAGTAGCATCTACACTATCATTTGGATATAATAAGGAGAAAAGCTGGTCTAGAAGCTGGAACTCACAATAATTGAAAGAAAGGTTACACCGTTGATGCAGTCATAAAAGCTGGAATTCACAAGTAAAACATTAGAAAAATGACGTCATCATTATTTTAATATTATATTAATATTTAGTCATCTACTTACATAAATTATATCAGACTAGTTACGAGGGTCGAATTATGTATCAGGACTAAAAAGTTACATGTATGTGTTTTAGACCAAATCACCTTGTTCAAAAATAAATACCATTACAAAAGAAAAAATTTTAATTAAAGAATATTTCTCTTTTATGTAATAGCCTCTGAACCACTTATCTTTCTCTTATTACCATGTTTTACAAAATCCTAACATTTACAGTAAATTATCAACCATATTTCACATTGTGTTGACATATTTCTAAACATTCGGTACCGCATCAAATTAACTATATATATATATTGTTTTTTAATTAAAACTTATAAGCTAATTGCAAAAAGTTTAGTAAGAGATTGTTTCAAAATACTGTTCTACATTAGATGATGACATTCACACTAAATTTTTCACCACTTGCACTGCATAATATTTCTGAGAAAAAAATAACATAATTATCTTTCAAAAAATACATTCACACACTACAATTTGAAACCAATGAAAAACAAAAAGTGGACCATAAATATCATCCGATAAGTATCACCATTTCTCTTTGCAAGTTTGTCACACATTATCTCAGTGTGGCGAGTTTTTGGATGTCATTAATCAACCTTTTGTTTGGGCAGATTCCTTCTGGATCCTTGGAGAAGCCATTCTTGTCATGTTTGAAGTGGTCGCGTCCCCCTGCAGGTTCTTTTAAATGCAACATTGATCCATCTTTTGATCCCCGCCCACAACTAAGATTGGAGGCAAAAGTGCAGTTATTGTTGTCTTCAGGCAATTTTCTAATGCCATGGCAGCAGAGGCATGGTGTTTCCGTCAAACAATTTTTTGTATTTTCTATTTGTTTGGATTGTGAGATGGGACCTTCTGATATTTATGTCATCATCTTCGACGTTAAGCTCACTGTGTGCTCCACAATTCTGCGTTGCTAGTTGGGACCTTCTGATATTTATGTCATCATCTTCGACATATATTAAGCAAGTGCTGTGAGCCTATTTTTTTTTTCAAATTAGTCATGTACGTAAGCAACACAATGAGGTGGCTCGTGCAGTTGCAAAATTCTCTAGGAAACGTTTGCCTTTGATATTTTGCTTTATCAGATTCGCTCAGATATTATTGCCCTTGCTTCCAATAATTATAATACTTCTTTGTTGTAATTCACTTATTACCAAAAAAATAAAATAAAATAAAATTTGTCATACGTTAAGGCTCCGTTTGGATAGATACAAGAGAAAAGAAAGGAGAGGATAACATTAGTTATGAGAGAAAAGAAAGGAGATGAGAGGATGGTAACAAACTCTATTCATATTTAAATAAATATAAGAGAAAAGAAAAGAGATGACAACATTCTTGTTTAGATAAGATATGGGAGAGAAAGGATAACGATTAAATTACTATCATATCCTTTTATATTTATGGGACATGAGTGGAATAACAATTTTCTCTTTTTAACTGTTGAGGGCAGTTTCAAAATTTTGAAAATACTACTTAAACACTATCATTTCTCTCATAATCTTCTCATTTTTGAGAGGATAACATATGAGGGATGAAGAGAGATAACTATCCCTTCTTATTACTCCTTATCCTTTCTTTTCTTTTAATAAAGTCTATCCAAACACAACATGATTTATCATCTTCTTTCTTTTCTCTCCTTATCCTTCCGAACCCCTCAATCCAAACGGAGCCTAAGGGCATAGAATTGAACTCGGACCAAAAGTAAAGGTTTTGGGCTTATAAAATTTGTGATCCGCACTTTATCCATCCCAGAGACTGTTTAACTGGGCGGCCCAAAGCCGAACCCACCTTACCAGACCCACAAAACAATTTTGTGTTTTCTTTTTCTTTCTGTATCTGCTGAGCCGTGACGTGAGTGGTCTCGACTCGATTGTTCGAGTCTGTTCCTGAAACCTCTGGGAATTTCCTGAGTACCGTTTTCAAGCGCACACAAATACATATATATATATACATATACACCACTGTCGTTGGAAGATCTTTTATCGTTGGTTGCAGTGAGAGAGAGAGTATTAGGGTTTTTTTTTTTCTTTTTCATTTTCCCCTTCAGTAATGGCCAAAGACGGACCTAATTGGGAAGGATTGCTGAAGTTTAGCCTTGCTCATTCTGATGGAACTAGTTCCAATCGAAATTTGAGGTACCTTCTCCTCTCTCTTTCTCTCTATATATATGGTATATATTTATAAACTCATATGCGGGTAGATTAATGTACTTAGTTTTTATGGTACATACGATCCTCTTGGTTGCCTGTTGCTGCCTGAATGTATGTGATGCTATAGTATACGTTGTATTTGTTCTTATACAGGTCGAAATTATGCTTTTGCTACGAATTTTCAGTGCAAAATGAATATTCGGTTCGCATTTTGATGATTACAGTGTTTTTGAGGAGTATATTCTAACATACAAGGAAATGAAAACATTGTTAGTTGGAATTTGAGCTTGTGTTGTACTCATAGATAAATTTACTGTGCAAAATGAATCTTTAGTTCACGTTTCTCTGATTAAAGAATATTTGTGAGGAATACATACAGTAGAGCAAATTATTAAAGGAAATGAGAACGCTATTAGTTCGGAATTGAGCTTGGAAGTGTTGTACTTATAATAGGCGATACCATGGTTTAAATATTGGCGGCACCTTCTTGTAACATTGATGGCAGGTGCTGAATTGGCTATGGATTGATACAGCGGTTCTGTTGAATTTCTCTAGCATAATGGTATTTATGATGCCACAACTTCTGTAGCATTGCAGGGCAATGACGGCCCGTAAACAGAAATGAACTTCTTAGGCCCATTTCTGCCTTTATTTATTTATTTATTTTCTGTTTTCAATTTTTAACATTCAAGATTGATCCTTATGGAGAACTATATTAATCTGCCTCCAAATCAACCAAATCTAGGAAGGTAAAACTAATGAGCATTTTCTGCCTTACAGCGACTTAAAAATCAATTTTAAGATTCAACACTTGTATAAATCATGTTTATAACATCATTAATAATCAGTAATTAATCTGCCTTCAAATCAACCAAATCTAGGAAGGTAAAACTAGTGATCATGTTCTACCTTACAACGACTTAAAAATCAATTTTAAGATTCAACACTGTAGGCGTCAATATATGACCTAAGGACAAGGTTGACAAGTCAACCTATGCCACCATGGCAACCACGTCACAAGTGAAAGAGGCCTGTGTCAAAAGGGCTCGAACACCACGGTTCGAATTTCTAGGCCCATCCCTTGAACGCCATGGCCCAAGCCCATTACTCGAGCACCACCACCTAAAATCTCGGAATCCCACTGCTTGAGTGCTACAGTTTAAGTGTGGCGACCTATCTCTCGAGCACAAACACTAAAGTCTTGAGACCTATCTCTCGAGCACAAGCACTAAAGCCTCGAGACCTATCTCTCGAGCACAAACCTTAAAGCCTCGAGACCTATCTCTCGAGCACAAGCACTAAAGCCTCGAGACCTATCTCTCGAGCACAAGCACTAAAGCCTCAAAACCTATCTCTCGAGCACAAATCTTAAAGCCTCGAAACCTATCTCTCGAGCACAAACCTTAAAAGCCTCGAAACCTATCTCTCAAGCACAAGCACTAAAGCCTCGAGACCTATCTCTCGAGCACAAACCTTAAAGCCTCAAGACCTCTCTCTTGAGCACAGACACCAAAGCCTCGAAACCTATCTCTCGAACACAGTTTTCAAAGCCTTGAAATCTATCTCTCAGGCATCACCCACAAACATTAAGTATACGAGAACATTCTCGCAAATGAACAAACAAACCCTACAACGCGACAAGGTTAGGGATTGGTAGGTCCCACCCCTTGCGACCGCAAAACAAGGTCCGAATGGGATACTCAGAAGGGTTTTGGATTGGAAGATGAACAATAGAGAAAGCCCAACTAAATCAAAGGGCCTAGTTAGTGGAACAGTGAGCAATGCTTTGCAGTAACAAAGACTCTTACCATCACCATTAATGCTCTGGCAAAGAGTGGTTAATGCATCCCCAACTACCGCCGCTAAAGGCTGTCTGAAAGCATTCAATGCAAAAGAGGAGGTGACACTCTTCTAGGTGTCTAGTTTACTCATGACCTAAGTACCTCCGATCCATCAAGGGTGACCGGGGACCAATGACTTTCTATAAATAGAGAACTCTGTGATAATGGCAAAGCAGATCCTACCCTTACTATCTTTCCCATTAACTAGCTCTAATTGTTTCCCCTCTGGTCTAGATATCCTCTGGCTCCCTCACAGTTGTGTTTACTACCCCCCTTTACTATCCACATTATTATTATCAATAAAGAACCCCTACAAACACTTGTATAAATCATGTTTATAACATCATTAATAATCAGTACAAACCTAACTTTGTGGAATTTTGGGTGTTATCATAGTTGTTAAAGGCTCAAGGCGCACTAAGGCGCTAAGGCTTCCTGGAACCTGAGGCGCGAGGCGAGGCGCGGGCCTGACTGAAGTGAGGCGCAAGTTGAATTTTTTTTTTTAAAATATCACATTTTGTAGTGAGTGAGTGAAACAATGTAAAACAACTACAATTGAGAGCAAATAAAAAGCATATTCATGGCAATTAACAACAAATGACACAGGAAAACAGGTTTCAGAGTGAGAAAACAGCATCTTGAAGTGCGCCTCGCGCCTCAGGCGCGCCTTGCGCCTTGCGCCTCAGGCACTAAGGCGCGCGCCTCTTTGAAGGGGCCTCGCCTGGGCATGCCTTAGGCGCAGAGGCTGCGCCTCGCTGCGCCCCGCGCCTCGCGCGCCTTTGACAACTATGGGTGTTATAGCTTCATTTTGTGGGAGACGGTGAATCTTGGTGCGACGGTAAGATTTCTCCATTTTGACCTGGAGGTCATAGGTTCGAAACTAGAAACAGCCTCTTCATATGGAGGTAAGGCTGTGTACATCTGACCCTCCTTAGACCCCGCAATGGCGGTGCCTTGTGCACTGGGCTAGGCCTTTTTTCTTGCTTTATTTTGTGGGAGTTGTGCAACAAAATATTCCATGGCTTTGATATCGTCGCCTTTTGTTACATCTTATGTGTGTCACCTTGATCGTTAGTTTTATGGTTGCCAATACTGCAATTTGGAATCTTTGACATTAAATGATGATGTTTAAGTTGAAACTCACTGTACTGACTTAGCGAGCTTGTATCGGTAATTATCATTACCTGGTACGTTTGTCATTAAATTGGAAGTTCGTATCATTAGTATTCAGTTGCCAGCAATAATTACAGATGATACTTGTGGAATTTTCTCTTGCAAAAGTAGTGTTTTAGTTCACATATTTAATGGGCTGGATTGTCTTTTATGGTGTTCGTCAGCGAGGAGGACCGAAAATGGTTCATGGAAGCTATGCAGGCTCAGAGTGTCGATGTTATCAAACGAATGAAGGAGATAACTCTTGTTATGCAGACCCCGGAGCAAGTCTTGGAATCTCAAGGCGTGACACCTGCAGATATTGAAGGTAATATCAAACTAGTTTTTTTTTTTATAGGTTCAATCTCAATGAACTACGAGCTTTATTTTGGTTCACTGATCTTCTATTCTTGCAGATATGCTAGATGAGCTACAGGAGCATGTTGAGGCCATTGACATGGCTAATGGTAAGTTTCTTATGCTTTTTTTTTTCCTTTTTATCCTACTTTTGTAATGAAAATGTTCTTAAAGCCTTGTGGATGACTGACACATCCTTTTTTCTCTCTTTGCCCTTTTATCACTATACCTTCCTATTATGCTTCTTAATGCATCATATTGTCTTATCAATTTAAATAATACAAATTTGATCAAATACGTGTAGAATTTTTATCATAATCTGATTGGTAGTAACTTTAAAAAATATTTCAACAATGAAAACTGCTACTGTTATTTTTATTATCTTTGTTATCATCAGCACACACTCATCATTGTGAAATAGTTGTTTTGTGCCTTGTATTATCAATACAATTGCAATCATTAGTCATTTATTCATCAAGTTTATCAGCATGCAATTTAAGTCCCAAATGTTACTTCATTTTAGGGATGTGTTTGTGAGTGTTATTTCTTTTCTTTTTTAAATAACATAATGAGTTGAAGGTGGAGGTGTTTTCTTTTGTTGTCCGTTCTTGTTTTTATGAAATTCCTTTGACTCACTCAACCAAAAAGAAAAATGAAGGATAAAAAAATTATTTGGTCCTAAGGGTCATTTTTAGTGTCATCTCACTCTAACAAACATGAGCTTTTACTATTGTACCAGGCAATGACCCCTTGAACCAAAAAAAAAAAGTAAAAGATCCTTCTTTTCTTTTTATTGTTTTTGGGTTTAAGGCCTCTAGATATAAGAAGACTTGACTCTTGTTTTATTATTCTTCAGAGCTGAAAATTAGGAGGTTTGCCGTGTTGCTAAAAAAGCTATTTGTTTCAAAAGCAAGCTGGATGCATCTTTATTCATTACTATTGTCTTCATTTTGGGCCAAAACAATTCTACTTTTTTAGAATGTAATAACTAAAACCAGCTCAAATATGTTTTTTTATTTTAGTTTCAAAAGTCTCTGGAAAAACAAAAAGAAAAAGAAATGGAAAATATAATAGTCAAGGAACACTCTTGAACCTGTCCACTAAGAAGAGAAAAAGAAAGTAATGGTCTTGGGAGCCATTGCTATAGTTCTTGAGGGGTGGGAGTGCATGCTCAAATTCAAGGGCAAATAAATTCAGCTAGGTCTGTGTCTTGTCTAGCTGTAGCAGCATACCCACAAACTAACATTTTAGTAACTAAATTTGCAGTAAGCCACTAAATTCTATTATTTGTTTGATATGACTGTATTCCATGATTATATTCTTATCTTCATATGCTATGGATGAATTAACGCATCTGCATAGCTGTTTATTGTCACAAGTTTTTGCATAACATATTGGGTTGTTTATGTATGCCTGACAGATCTCCACTCAATAGGTGGTTTGGTTCCGCTTCTCGGACATCTGAAGAATTCCCATGCTAATATTCGAGCAAAGGCTGCAGACGTTGTAACCACAATTGTTCAGAACAATCCCAGAAGTCAACAACTGGTCATGGAAGCAAATGGCTTTGAGCCCCTGCTCTCTAATTTTACATTAGATCCTGATGTTACTGTTCGTACCAAAGCACTCGGTGCAATATCCTGTGAGTACTCCTTTGTGTTCGAAGATGGATTTTGTGGTTTACATCTACTTTGAAACACTTTTCTACTATGTTGTCCCTTTGCCCTTGTGTTTTTTGCAATATAATTGTCTTGTCAGGACTGTTTTTTTATATATTTTCTTGTTATGTGGTAACTTTCAGCTTTAATCAGGCACAACAAGCCAGGGATTGCTGCATTTCGTCTGGCTAATGGCTATGCAGCTTTGAGAGATGCTTTGAGTTCTGATAGTGTGAGATTCCAAAGGTATCTCTTGTCACAATTATTTTATTTGTGGTACTACCTTTTCTAGTGGTAGCTAATTACATAATTCAATTCTAATTCTGTCGTGTCAAATATAAAGAAAGTGAGCCAAGATAACACGAAGCTTTACTCATTTTCCTTCTTTTTCTTTTCATTGTGAAATTGGTACTGTTTTCTTGTTTGTAAATTTCAATGGTTTTGCATGCTATTATTTTCTTATGAAATTTGATTATTTTGCAGGAAAGCCCTTAACTTGATTCATTATCTACTACATGAGAACCATTCAGACTGCAGTGTGGTAAGCGAGTTAGGATTTCCTCGCATCATGATGCACCTTGCCTCTAGTGAAGATGCAGAGGTACGAGAAGCTGCACTTCGAGGCCTTCTTGAGCTTGCTCAAGACAGGACAGATGAGACCAACTGTAGTTCGGGTGAAGATGATGAGAAACTGAAGCAAATTCTTCAAGAACGGATCAAAGGTATCAGCTTGATGTCAAGTGAGGATCTTGGGGCTGCAAGGGAGGAGAGGCACCTGGTGGATTCTCTTTGGAATGCATGCTATAATGAGCCATCATCTCTTCGAGAGAAGGGCCTTCTCGTTCTTCCAGGGGAAGATGCACTTCCACCTGATGTTGCCAGCAAACACTTCGAACCTCCTCTTAGAGCTTGGTCTGCTGCAAATCCACCGGCTGATAAAAATGCCAGTACTGAAAAGAAAGAGACCCCTTTGCTACTGGGTCTTGGTCCTCCAACTGAAAATGCTCCTCCTGTTCAAGGTGGCTCAAGTGCGGACACGGATGTAGGTGAACAAAAGAACCCCACTACATAAAACTGTAACGTAGTCTGAAGGATTTTGCTGGAGTTAGAAATTTCATGTTGATCTTTTGTACTATAAATATGAAGCCTTATTTTGCACTGTTTCCCTTGGATGATCTGTGTGTGTGTGATTATATTGGGTATTGAAAAAAAGATTAAGCACATTTTTGGGAGATTCCACCAGTAAGATTAAGATAGCCGTAAGTTTGTTTTGATCTAGAAGGGGATTTACTTGTGTGACTATGTAGATCTCTTTCTCTGTTGATTCTCCTTGAACGTGTGTTTCCAAGTGCAATGTATTTGTGTTTATGTGCCAACGAGTCTGTTGGTTGAGTTGTATAAACAGATCTGAAAGTAACTCAAATTTGATTCGCTTAACAGTTTTCAAAACGATAACAGATGGCTAAATTCAGAACACACAACTTCAGAAAACCAAAAAACAAAAGAAAACTGTTTTACGTTTCTTATTTTAATTAAAAACAGAAAATTAACTAAATAGGCTGATTTTCATAAAACTGTCCCGTACGTTTTTGTTTTTTTAGTTGCCTTTTATTAATTAGTTGAGGTAAACAAGCTCGATTCTATAATCGCCACAAAAGAGTTTTTCCTGAGAAACCCATCTCTGAGGTTCTATTCATTTGCAGGGTAGGGTAATAGCTGAATGATTTGCACATCTTTATATTATTTAAATAAAGCATCAGAAATCCAAGAGCAAAACAAAGAGACGGAAATGACTAGTTAAATAAATCCATCTAAATTTTGTTGGAACTGCATGTTCTCAAATTCACTTCAAACTAGGTGACAATCATCCACAGAAGAATGGCATATATGTAATTCGGAATCTGTAACCTCGCAATAACAAATAACATCTCACCTCATCAACTCTTACAACGCTAACTTTTTTTTATTTTAACCATGTGTGCAGTCTCGAATCTCGATGCTCCCATTACTTGCTCTGAATTTTCAGAAATTACCTCAACTTTAAGAAGCTTTATGCAGCAGTTATAGATGAATGAAAAGGCAGTCTGTGTATCCATACAAAGGGATGCTCGTATTTTATCAAGTTCTGGTCTTAGAAACAAATGCCCATGTTCCATTTTATTGCAGCTCGTATGACGAAAAACTGGAACCTGATCTTCCCTCATTAGTTGATTGCAGCTCAAGCTTCTGAAATGGGCTGCAAGGTTGGATTGAGTACATCTTTGTTAATCAGTTGATGGTGTTTCAGCTTCAAAGGTGATAATAATGTAAAGACAAACTACAATGTGTAAACCATAAGAGCAAAATGATCTAGTTTATGCTCACACACACAATTATACACAAAAAAAATGAAGAAGGGAATTTTCTATTGTAAGCATTTTATGTTTTGAACAAATGGAGTAACATTGTAGAGCTCATTTAGTCAAAAAGGAAAGGAGAAGAAGAGCCAGTACCTGCTATTAGGATCATAATAAAAGCCATTTATGGATCCATCACTGCAAGAGAAACAAACATAATAGAAACCAGCTATGGTTAACCCACAGTCGGTCCCAACATTCACAAAGTATTGCTCTTTCCATCTCTGCAAAGCAAAGGAAATGTCAGACTATTCTTTGACATATACGGAGTTCCTTGATTAAGACATGGAATTGACCAAAAACAGTTTACCATAAATATGTATGGATAATTACTCAGGTCTAATGATCTGCCACCATCAACCTCCACTTGGCTCTGAAAAAAATGGAGTAAATCAAGGAAGAGAGATTGTGCATACTGCATATGAAGTAAAACTGTAAACAACAAACCAGAAGGGGTGAAAAAGATGGAAATTTGGTCCAGTGTCTTTTGTCATCTTCTGGCCTGTTGAAAAATTTAAAAATCGGTTAACTTTCCCCCCCTCAATCTATACAGCAGAATCACATGTGAATCAATACACAGATTCCTATAAAAATGTTAGCAAAAGGTCAATGATTTTCATGCTCAAGAAAAGAAAAGAAAGAACATACGTTGCTTCCCATTTGCCAGTGAAGAAAGTATAATTCTTGGTATCAACAATCTCCCCTTCCCAGAAAGTAACAACCTGGGATAAGACATGGAGAGCGAAGGAAAATCTCAACTAAAAAGAAAAGGAAAATTTTGAAAATTTAACTAAATTGCTGTATTTATGAAGAGCGGAAAACAAAAAGCACAGCATGTAAGTCCGGGATATCTACAAAGACACCCACTATTGCTGCTGCTACTAGAATAACTAGATCAAAATGAAACCACATATCAAAAAGTAACCAGCAAACCTTAAGCTCAAGTGGTATCTCCATTTCCTCCCATATGAGAGGTTTGAGGGTTCAAGGCAGAGGGGCAGTAGGTAGTGGATACCATGGGGAGAGCATGAAAGAACCCCGTTAATATAAATGGCCGTTACCTGGTGCCAGTCTTGCCTACAAAGGGTGCTAGGACGTAGATTAAAGACAGACCTAACATTTTATTTTGCACAAAAGTGACTTCTCATACTCAAATCCCACGTCCTCGTGCTTGTCAGCCTAGGCTTTTACCACTGTACCACGTCATGGCTCTAAAGAGCTCCACCAGCATGGCATTGCCAATTGGAGCTTTTGGAGGTTAGTCTAGTGACAGGCTCAACTCTTCACATTGGCTGAAACTCTTTCAGCAGCTGGCATATTGAGAGAGATAGAGAGGGCCTCAACCATAAAGTGTCAATCTAGGAAACTCCAAATATTTCCTTAGTTGCTAATGCTTCTATTAATTTCGCAAGGTTTAAAGCCTATCAATATTTTAACCCGAATTTGTATATACATCAGGTAAACCAAGTTAAAGCCCATCATTTAGATTTTGGAAGTAAAGGGATCTTTTTCCAGCCAGAAAAAGTAAGCATAGATAAGTGGTTGATTCCAAGAATATCAACAATGAATGAAGCCAACAAACCAAAAGTCTTTAGTGAAGAAAACTAAGCAATATCTCATCAGCGCATTACCACGAAGAATTTATCCATGGAAGTTAGGTAGCTGTTGTATTGACTAAAGACTTCCAAAAACCTGCCGGTTTACTTTTTCAACTAATACTATAGCATTAGAGTTTAAGAATTGCCTAGTTAGCAGTAAAATATCGAATTTGCAAGCTAAACAAAAGGAATGGGAGAAAGCATGAGTAAAATATTGGCATCAATGTGTACACTGATCACTTATAATAATGTGTATCTTGGTACAAAAAGATGCATCGGGAGAAAATAAAAAGCTTTGTACATGCATGAATATCCATAAATATATAGGATATGCCTTATGTAATATTGCTAAAATATAAATATCTAATCCCTTCATTCCCAATGACATCGTCACTGAGTAGTAGTGTGGGTGATTGCATTCCCAATTTAACGTTGTTTCTTTTTTTCGCCAAGAAGGGGATGGTAACGCCATTAACAAAAAATTAAAACTTAAAATTCCAAAGATAAAGAAACTAATAAAATTGAAACCACCATAACAATCTACAAGCATACATTAAATTTAAATTTAGCAAGCATCTTATAAAAACATAAAACAAGATACCTGAAATAGATCATAATAAAAGCAGAAATATTTAAGAAAATATGGAGTCATGTTAAATTACTCTCTCCATTTATATCTAATAAGAAGTTCCTAGCAAACCTGAGAGCTTTATATTTTTCTCTTTTAGTTTAATCCGACGACATTCAAGAAATATGCTGTCAGTGGTGGAGCTTATATATATGTGTGTGCGCGTGTGTACATATAGTCTATTACCCAGTATGGTCATTATTAATCAAGAATGTTAGGAGGGGTAGAGTGGATACTGTCCTAATCTCTGACATTATTTGCACAAACTGGCTCTCACATTTGTCGGCCAGAACTTATACATATACACATCATGAAAATATCATGTAAGAGGGACATTGGTGCAATACTAGCAGTTAGGGATGCCAAGTGTGACAACACAAACACGAGTCAGAGGACAGCTACTTTATGTATAATAGTGCTAAAAGGTTCAAATTGTGCTCGGTTAATCCCTCTATCAACCCCCATAAGTGGGAGAGAAAGCCAAACTAGCTAACAGCCTTTAGGAGGCAAATACAAGGAAAAAACAAATGAACTCTTAACAGTTATCTCAGTAGAAATAGGAGCTTCTTACTGGTGTGTCTGCCATAGGAACATTTAAAGCTTCCATGGTACCACATAGATATCCATGATCAAGGTCACAGCCTTGAATTCGTACATTAACTCTCCAGGCTTCGTCCTTTTGTAGACTAGAAACATTCTGAGTTCCAGAGAATGCCTGCAACAGAGTATACAGTGAGACTAAGATAACACCTTCAACTTAGTAACAAGGGTACAGTGTATTTAGAGAACCTCACTGAAAATAGAACAGGTTGCAGACAAATTTATTTTCAGATGAATTGCAGCTTAATAGTTTGTTGTCGCTTAATGAATATGTTAAAACTATCAGATGGAAGGTATGGCTCCCCGTCACGCACTCCCACCCCAAAGGAAAAGAGGGGGAAAAAAATTGTTGGCAATAATAATTACTTAAAATTTCATTTCATTTGTGAAAGAAATTTATTATTTCTTGCCTTGCTACACCACCATACTTCTTGAAATTAATTCAAGCAGTTCGTGAATTAGTTGGACTGTGTCATTTGGATTCTGCATTTTCATGTGATTCCTCAATAGTATTTTCATGTAGAGAGGTATTCAACTTGCAACACAATTACTTCTGCATTTTTTTAAAAAAATAAAATCAATTGGCATCACTAATTTTATCACGAGTGGTAGAACATGCTTAATTTTTTTTCGTTATAATAGAAGTTTATGTAGCACATATCCCATGCAAATGACGTATATAAGCTTGAGATCCACTCTGTGCATCTCAAGTATAGTTTCAATTGCACGTCATTGAGTTCATCTCTTAGATACTTTACCAAACCAATTATAATGAAGCTTGACTTGATCATTTTAAGCAAATATGGTTAGCATGTGAGAAATGACTTCATACCATCTAATCTCAAAGCTCTTTGAAATATCCATATTTAAAAATTCATTTCAAAAAGTGTGATCTTGTCTTCAATGCCCCCAAGAAACCCTCATTTAGGAACCATCTGGATTAGCATTCCAAAAGGTCTTATTGTACTTTTGAGAGCGAAATTGCTTCATGCCAAAGGTAAATTAAGTACTTCTAGAATGTCAGCCAAACAGGATCTTAATGTGTTAGCCTTTGTCTTTCCAACCTCAGAACTACCCATGTAATTTTAACTGTGCTCAGTACCTACTAGGCAACTGACAAGAAGCAGCCATCTGTCTTTTGGCAGTACGTCAATGGCTACTATGTTTACTGAGTAAATTGGGACATTACAGAGCAACCTCTTTTATGTAGTATATTGGAACATATAGATTCAACTGATAATCAAACAATATTATCTACATGTTAAAGGGATAAAATACATAAAAACATTACAATAAAGACTATCAGAATGCAAAACTGAAGAAAGGTGGGATATGAATGAAAAATCACCTGCCCAACACTCAAAAGAGTACAAGCTGGGGGGGAAGTGTTTCCAGGATTTGCACCTTCATGGTTAGAACATCATTAATTAGAATTACATAAATTGATAATTAGAAGAAGTTTCCATATCAAGTCTAAGCAAAAATACAACAATTCTAATTAATACATCTCGAAATTTAAAGGAAATTTGATATGGTATACACAAATAATTCTTTATGAGAAGCTAGAGAACATGAAAGAAACATTTCATAATTAAGAGGCAGTGATGTGGAAGTAGAATTTAACCTTCATGCATGTGATGTGGAAGTAGAATTGTTCTAGGTGGGTGGACGCATCAAGTTTCAAATCTAAAGCTATGTTTGGGAGCACCAAATCAGCGGCTTGGATTTGGAATTAGAGGAAATTTAGTAAAAACTTTAAACTGAATTTCCCCTAATTCCAAATCCAAGGCGCCAATTCGGTGCTCCCAAATGCAACATAAGTGAATTTAACATGAAGAATTCCCAAGAACACCATGAAGCAGATGCTAGATAGGCATATAAAGAACACAGTTGGGGCAAATACATAATCGGCAAGATGCAGCAGATGATCCAAATGGATAGCAATCTGCAGCATAAGAACATGGATACTCCGAAAACAGCAGTGGACTAAAGTGCTAATTTTATTAACTATAATGCAAAGAACACACTATACACTACAGTTATATGATCAAAATTTGACCTTATTCAACAGCATTATCAAATCTTTATTAAAGCTATAAACCTAAACCCTGCTTAGTCACTACGGTTACTGAAGCAAGAGAGTAGGCAAAATTAAATTTTAAGCTAATGCATTTACTGCTGGTTCATAAGAATCACTTAAAATTCAAATTTAGGAAACACTTATGCTGTTTTAAGCGGAAATTGAATCAAAATTCGCTTCTTTTTTATTTTTTTATTTTTCTTCTTCTTTTTTATCTTTTGAAACCAACAAAACGGAAAATGCAGGTTTTTATTTATTTATTTTTCTTTACCTCCAAATTCTAAGCAACCAAACGGAGCTTCGAAGGGAAAAGAATCATGAGATCGAAATTCTGAGTTTTGACAATCAGACTAACCCTAAATCCAGCACTATATATATACACACGCATAAAACAGAAGCTGATATATACTTCCGATTTCAGGGATAAAAAAATTTAGGAATAAAGATTTGAAAAATGAAAGAGAATAATACTGAATAGAATAACAGATCGATACCTGAAACTTGAGAAGGTGCAGAACTCTCCACCACTCTCACTGGCATTTTTCTATGAGAAGAAATAATTCAATCTCAAAGAGTCAATTTTTTATCCAAAAAAGAATCCCGAAGAGTCTGTTTCTATGTCGATCAAAGAACCGGCCCCATGACAGGGAAAGCAAAAGAAAAACCCGGTTCATCATTACCGGTCTTGCTATACTCAAAAACCTTTTTAATTAAGATTGAGATAGCCCTTATCACTAGGGCTGCAAGTGAACCAACCTCACCCGATTTGAGATTGAGTCTGGCCTCGACTTATTTATTTGTGGGCTCAGTTTGAACTCGTGATTGACTCGACAACTTAAGTTCGGACTCAACTCATCATTATTTTGAGATGCGTTCAGCTCCTTTAATAAAATAATTTGTTTAGGCTCGATTTGAGCTTGTGTTCAAGATAGTTTTAACTTGTTCATAATGCAAGTGAGCCTACACTAACCTATGTTGATGAATATGTTCATGAGTTTATGTTCATTAACCAATACAAGCCTATGTTCACGAGCATATACGAGTTTATGTTCACGAACATATACGAGCCTACACGAGCTCATGTTCACGAACTTAGACAAGTCAAGCTCAATACTGTTCATATCTGATTGTTTAATAAATGAGTCTAGATTTCGAGTTTGGCTTGTTTACTTAATGAACGAATCTGAGCCGCCAAGCCTGAGTTGTTCATGAATAAGCCAGTTCATTTGCAATCCTACTTAACACATTTGACCGTCCTAACTTGGCCACCCTTAGGCTTTGTTTGGATAAATAGGAGGAAAAAGAGTAAAAAAAAAAAAAAGAAGTAAGATATTAGTTATGAGAGAAAAGAAAAGATAGCAATAATCATTTGTATATATGTTTGATAAATTATGAAAGAAAAGAAAGGAATTGATAACATTCTTATTTGAAAGTGTATCATTCTCCCTAAATCTTTTCACTTTTTGAAGGATAGCAAGTAAGGTCATAACCGGTGCAAAAGATTTTCGCTTGAGCGGGATCTGGGAGAGGTAGATGTCAGCTAGTCTTACTCCCATTTTTGGAGAGGCAATGCTAGGCGACATCTACCTCGTATATTCATTCTTTTTTTCTTCAATAACAAACCAAACATGGAAATTACTATTCCTCCCTTTCTTTTATTATCTTTTCCTTTCAATTCCATCAATCTAAGCCAACGCCTGGGGCAACACATGAAATGCATGTACAGTGTGGAGGTGATTTTGGTAAAAGTGGTGGTGCATTTGGTGTTTCTGCAAATTTAGTTGTATTAGCAGACATTTTGACTTCTCCTTTGGTATCCACTGTGTAGGAACTTGAACTTGCTCCTTTTATAGAGAATATAGTTGCAACACTTGAATAGATATTTGATTTAGAAGAATAAAAATAGATATTCAATCAAGGCACATTATTAAAAAATAATAATAAATCCAAAAGACAGAAGTAATAAGAAAGAAACTTGAAAGAAACGAAAGTTTGGGTCATACCTGAATTGGGTGATTATATTATTTATGATTAGCCAACAACCATTGACTTCCAATATATAATTATATGATTATATCTAATATATATGGATCTGCAGCAGCATCAAGGTGTAGAGCTTCACATCGATCGATCAGGAATGGAGAACAAAGATGAGCTTCCAAATGATCGATGATGAGAAGATTGAGTTGGCTTGCAAATGCAGTGTAGCAGCTGAACTCTATCATCTGAAGAGCTGGCCTCACTTGGTTGGAGTTGAAGGAGAAGTAGCTGCAGAGGTGATAAAAGCTGAGATGCCTATGCTTCATATTGAATTTATAAAACCACCCAACTGGGCAATGTCACAGGACCTCAGATTCTCAAGAGTTCGGATCATCGTTGATTGTTTCAAGTTTCAACCGTGTTATGGCGCCTCCCACCATTGGTTGAATCTCTGAAACTTGGGTTCAATCTTCTCATTTCTCAGAATATATATACCAGTGTATGTTGTAAAGCCAAAAGTTATGTTCTTTCTTCAACATTTGATATATTGTTGTATTATTGTTGTTGTTGTTGGAAAAAATAAATAAATAAAAAATAAAACCTTACTGAAAAAAATGTAGTCAAGAAATATAAATAAATGGTATCATTAGACGTGGGTTCTTGAAGTGGTTCAGACAAAGCAGTGAATGACACAACACAACATATTTATGATTGAAGTTCCACCCAGTGTTTTGCATGTATTTTAGTTCGAGTTTCTAGCTAGCTAGCTCCACCCAGTTGGTCTAGTGTTGTGCATATGTTTTATTTTTGTGAAGTAATTAGGAAAGGGTAGTGATTAGAAACACCCAAAACCGACTCATATACCAGAGTCTCACAACGCACTCAAGGTAATTTCCACTTCTATGCTCACTCCAATCTCATGATCAGTAGTCATGGGACTATCAAATTCCAAGAGGAAAATGATTTATTTAGAATCCGACAGCTGGACAACTTTGTCGGATTTTGTGGGAGGAACTTCGTATGTCCATGTGTATATCAAATCAGTTATAATAGTTCTATAAGAATTGAAACTAAACCAAACTGTAAAACCAATAGAATGTTCAATTCGGTTTTATGGTTTTTGACTTCAAATTTTTGGCACAAAACTTCTTACAAATTGTTTTTGACCTAAACTTTCCTGAACTATTATTCAATTGTTGCAAAGTCATGTTATAATGACGAAAATGTCCCTCAATAAAATTTAAGAAAATTTAGGTTTCTTTAAAATAATTTTTATTTTAGGTTTTCTTTTCTTTTTTAATTTTAATTTTTTAAAAAAAAATTAAACACCATTAAAGTGATATTATAATGATGAAAATGCCCCTTAATATAAATTTAAGAAAATTTATGTTTTCTTTAAAATGATTTTCATTTAGGTTTTATTTTCCTTTTCAATTTTAAAAAAAATAAAAATATAGAAAATTTTGAAAATTATTCCTTGGTAATTTTATTTTCTTACACACCATTACAATTTTTTGAAAATAATGTTTAACAACATTGCCGAATGAGTTATTTGTATTAATTTTAATCTTATTTAAAGGGAACCATTTTTTAAAATTTATATTAAGAGACTTTTTTGTTATTATAAGATCACTTTGCAACAATTGAATAGTTCAAGAAAGTTTTTTGTCAGCTATTTTTATAGGGGATTTTGTGCCAAAAATTGAAAGTGTCTAGGAGTTTTTTGTAATTTTAGCTATATAATATAATATTCTATTTTATATATATATATATATATATATATATATATATTAGTATTATCATATAATATATTAATAAATATATAAATATAACGGTTTGGTTCGGTCCGATTCAGGTAGAATTTCAAATCAAAACTGAATTATTTATAAACAATTCCATATTTTTGGAATTAGGATTGGACTAGATTAATAAATGAGAATCCAACCAGTCCTGCTCAACCGCATTTTTGTGCACTTTACTCTTCTGCTAACTCAGCTAGGCCAATCGCGCCAGACTCGAATGGGGTGTTCCTCGATCGTTTGTTCGCAGCCATCGCCTCCCAACTCCCATGGATGAATGGTGTACTTCTTCAATCTTCGACACAATTCCAATTAGTACAAATAGATAAAACGGTTATCTACTAATGGTCTTTCGATTCAAACTACTGGTTGCCTTTGGGCTTGGGCCACTTTCTTTTTGCCATTCCATTGTAAATTGCGTGTAATAGATATTGGACTTTTATAGCTCTAGTTTCGGGTTTTGTTTTCTGGCCCATTTTGGTTTTAACTCTCACCACAAAAAATCGGTTAAATTAAAAAACTAAACTCAACATGATCGAACTATTGGGTTCAATTTTTAACGGTTTGGTCCACCGGACCGAATGAAACTGTTTATTACTTATATATATAGTGATATACATATATATATTATAGGGTAATTTACACTTAGGTATATTCAATTAGGATTTTAAAAAATTTTAAAAGACATTTTTAAGTGACAAACTTTCATGAATTTCTATGAATTTAAATAGAATTTATGAATTTCTATAGACTTTTATTACAGACTTTCATAGATTTCTATAGACTTTTATTATAGACTTTCATGAATTTGTATAGACTTCTATCAGAGACTTTGATGAATTTTTATACACTTGTAATAATTTTTTCAATATATTTTATTTATTTGTACCCTTGAATTATATTTTTGCGTACAAGTAAACCAATGGTTCAATGCAAAATGAATAAGTTATCATTTATGGTTTCTGCTATTTGAAATTATTTAATAGAATTATTAAAAACTTATACAAAGTTACATATATCCATCTTCATAACAGTGCGAAGAATGATTGAGTAATATATGTCAAAACGAAAGTTAAACGTATGATTTGGATTGGGTTGAATCATGTTCCTTCTTTTGTTATGTTCATGTTAAATGAAATATTTTTATATTTTGTAATTTTTGCCTCATTGCATTTTATATATATATATATATATATATATATATATATATATATATATATATCAGAAATGATCTCTTGCTCACCGGTGAGTAAGAAATTCTTTCACACCATGTATGGTAACCATATTGGATATGATTGTAATAATTTTTGAAAGTTACCTTTTTTACACTTAGATCATATCCAACAGTTATTATGCTTGGTATGTAAAAAATTTCTTGCTCACCGGTGAGCAAGAGATTATTATATATATATATATATATATATATATATAATACTATTGCGGCGCGCACCATAATTTTGGCGAAAAGTAAAAGTTATAGCAAACACAAAACAACAGGCATTTACAAAAGTATAGTAACAAGTTTGAAACCAAAATTTAAAGAAAAATATTTAACATTCATTACTCAATATCCTTAGTTCTTATTGTTGTCAGTGTGCCCAACATCTCTCCACATATTGAAAGTTATACTAACTCTCCATTCATTATCATTATCTCGTTGTTACTCGTGTTTGAAAAAAATATTTTCAAAAAATTATAAAAGATAGCTCTCTACAAATAATTTTTTTGTAACTGAATTTTTAGAAAACAATTTTCATAAAACTTACAACAAAACAATTTTTTTTAATAACTTTCTGGCTTTCATTTATTTGAAACATAAAACTGTTTTTAAAAAATTGAACAAAAAAATTCTAAATATCTACTTTTGATGTCCCATAAAATATTTTTCATATGAAATTCTTTATAAAAAATTATTTTTCTTTTTATTTTTTATATTTAAAAGGTGTATAGACATTTGTTTTATTGTATGTATAGCTTATTAAATGAGTAAACATATGAGTATAAATATGTACAAGTGTATGTAAATATTGTAGTATGTTAAATGGGTATTTATATGAGAGTAAATCCATACAAGTGTATATGCACTAATATATAATAAATTGTAAATTCGTACAACTTTTGAATAAATTGTTTTCATATTAAAGAAAGTGTGGACTGAGGGTATGGAAAGTACATGCCATCAGTGGACTATTATTTTCAACGACAAGGTAATACCACTCTCACAAATCCTATTTTTTGTGTGTGTGTCTATATATATATATATATTATTTTAAGAATTGATATCTTTGTTTATAGATCAAAGATTCACTGCACCCTTTGAAATTTGGTTCTTGGTTTCGATGTTGTGGTACAAATTGAACTATGCACTGAACTAGATTTTGACATTGATGATCTTTGATATATTGATTGTTTTGTTTGTACAATTCGTTTGGTTTTGTTTGTACTATGACTTTTTAAAAATCCTAATTGAATAGAAAAAGAGAGAATCTGAGAAAAGAGAAAAAAAAAAAAAGTGTACCTTGAAATGAAAAAATGTTGTTGGTATTGTGCAGAAAAAAAAATCACCAAAATTTGTGGGGGAAAGGTTGGATTTGTTATGGGTTTTGGTATTTATATCTTCCACCCTTAAATCCACCACTTAATGAAATCCTTTAAAATTTATAACTTTTTTAATACACCTAGACTTTTTTAAAATCCTAATTGAATACTGACAGATTTATATGGACTCTTTAAAAGTGTATAAAAGTATGGATTGAATACCATCAGATTTGTATTGACTCTTTAAAAGTATATAAAAGTCTGAATTAAATAGACCCAAATTTAGACTCATGTGATTTGCTTTTATTTCAATAATTTATTAACCATGTATATTTATATTATGTGTTTGTGTGTATGTATATATATCTATACTGAAGCCTCATCTTTCCCAACAATTGGGCTTTCACTAATAACTTTCAATCACCATGTACAGGTGTCACCCGAAGCAACCAAAATCACAAAATTGTTGTTGTTCTGATGGTAATATATATAGAGATTGGCTGTTTAATATCCTTCATTTTCCTTTGCTAATTTCTTTTTTTTATCTTTCTAGGGTTTTCTTCTTTTGGGTTCAATCTCTAATGTGGTGTCCTGTTGTTTGATCTTTTTGGGAGAGAAAACAATTGTGACACCGAACAGAATCGGTCTTTCACGGTTTGGTTTGATTTTAATTTTTGTGGAACCATTAGAACTGATTTGATTTCAAATTATTCTCAAATCAATCCGAACCGAACCTAACTAACCTAACCGTTTAAACCCTAAACTTTGTTCATTCATCAATTTACAAGTAAATCAGGATCTTGCATTTTTTCCAATCACTAATATGGTAATGGTAGTTTAGAAGAAACTAAAGATGAATAAATGAATACCAAATTGTGAATAAAAACATGTAGATGATCTCACATTCGATCATGACTGCAATAGATGACTACCACGTACGTAAAGTTATTGTATCATTAAAGCTATCTAACAAAGCCATGAATACTAGTGAATAATTAGTACCACCAGAATTCTGTAAAGCAACCAATTAATTAATTGAGTTAGAAGAACCCCAAATATAAGAGATCATTGGTTATTAATTTTCACTTGCATGCATGAGAGTAATTAAAATGATGTCCAATTAATATGTCCATGATATTGTAAATATGGGAAAAAGTTCTGCTAAAAGGAATGACTACCACCAGATTGGACTAGGTGAAAGAAGAATTAAGATGAGGTATTAAAGAATCTAAGAATAAATGATAAGGACGTGAGCTGAGTGCTATGTGGGGGAGAGAGAAAACAAGAGTGATTAGGAGAAAGAGGGGGCACCAGAATGATCCACATGTCACCACGCCTTGGGTATTTATAGACCTTGGGCGTGGGGCTTATGACAGTTGTCATCCTGCGTGACACTTGGTTACGTGTCTCTTCTTTCACCGTCCTTGGTTGTAACCATAAGCCCAGATCCTTGTACCCTTCGCGAGCTTGGTTATACCTGCGAGAGATGCTATGATGATGCATGCGTGGAGTCATACTAGCATAACCTTTAGATGTTTATGGCCCAACGAGCCTTTCTCTGAATCCTCCATACCACACTCAACCCACCTTCCCGTTTGCGATCATGACGCCATATACTTCATTATGACACCATGATCACCCAGACCATACCATAGCTTGTCTCTGTGCCTAAAATGGTCTGTGGGACCCTGTAGCCTCACACTAATTCCCGTTCCTCAATGCTAGAAGTAACGTCGCGATAAATTACTTTTCATATTGAAAAGAGGAATTAATAGTCTTCTACATAGCCCCTGCTACAAAGACAACCACTCAGAATTGTGAGCTAACAAGTCACACAATGACCCATTCATCCATTGTTCCTTGTAACCTTTGAGAGTATACCATAATTGTTAGTTTTGAGGTATTTTTATAGAAACATGCTCTTCTTGGAGTTGGTCCCGAATAAACACCATCCAATTACTAATCATAACATACCCTGTGTACCTGTTCATTCACCAGTCCTTATAGGCATTGAAGGTTCCTTTCCGCATAAATGTCCCTACTCGGGAAGGGGTGTCCCTGCGCAGGGAAGGGCTGCCCGCGCATGGGTTAACCTCACGGGTGCACCTTCCCCACGAGATTAACCCATGTGTGGGAAAGATGGCCCCGCATATGGGTCTCCGACGAGGGTGGTTTTTCTCCGCGTGCTCAACCAATTCACGAGTAGACTTTAGTCGTGAGCACCAATCTTTCCTTCTGTCTTTCTTCTTTCCAAACATACCCTTAGTTTGTCATCCTTGTTTTTTTTCTTACTTCACCTTTATTTATATTTTGCCATTTGCAAACAATGTTTTTTCATGAAGCGTTGTTTGAAACATTTTCTTCCTCTTTCTTATAGCTGTATCGAACTATTCTTTTATCACAAAGCACCTTCTTACTTAAAGTGCTTGCTTTAAAGCCCACAATCCCTATGCAGGTAGGGTGCCATTTGCGACTGGCCCAGGCGTCTATTCGGTTCCTTTGTAACCGTTCACGTCATTTCGGTTCCCACGCCCCAACTTTTATATAGTCTTCTATGCACAGTATTCCACTTGCGTTTCTTTACTGCATCCTCATTTCCTTTTTATCTTTGCCTTTGCTTCTTTTTCTTCCTTTTTACTTAGTCATCAATCTTAAGTGTCCTATCATAACAAAGAAAAAACAAATGACGTTGGCCAACGGAACATGTAACGCCCCACCCTATCCCGACACAATATTGTCCGCTTTTGGTTCCCCCGGACCAGAGACTTCCCAGGGGGTCACCCATCCTGGTACTACTCCCAACTAAGCACGCTTAACTGTGGAGTTCTGGTGGGTTCACAACCATCACGGCTTTAAAACGCGTTGTGTCATAGAAGGGTAATAAACATACATATAATACTTCCCCATTCCACACCCAGGCGATGTGGGATTGAGCACCCTGTAGCCTGCCAGTGTGGTAGCTCGCCCAGTGTCTCGCACCCGCCCACATCACACCCGCCCACAAGGGTCACCACAATCCACCCCCCTAGGAGGCCCGACGTCCCCGTCGGCACACTTTCGGCTGGGTCAGGCTCTGATACCATTTGTAACGCCCCACCCTATCCCGACACAATATTGTCCGCTTTTGGTTCCCCCGGACCAGAGACTTCCCAGGGGGTCACCCATCCTGGTACTACTCCCAGCTAAGCACGCTTAACTGTGGAGTTCTGGTGGGTTCACAACCATCACGGCTTTAAAACACGTTGTGTCATAGAAGGGTGATAAACATACATATAATACTTCTCCATTCCACACCCAAGCGATGTGGGATTGAGCACCCTGTAGCCTGCCAGTGTGGTAGCTCGCCCACATCACACCTGCCCACAAGGGTCACCACAGAACAATTCCCCAAGTTCCTCCTCCTAACGAGTGGAGTAAAACACCCTTTTTTGAAGAGAAGTATGATCACTTCTAGAGTTTCATGGAGGAGTTTATACCTGACATGGAGGTGTTCGACGATCTTGTGATACTTAACACAGACGATATCATAGAGAATTTTGTCGTTGTTCCAGAATCCGTTCCTCGTCTTCGGCTAGAGCGAGGAGATTATCCTTCCAATTTCACCAAGTATGAATCTCATATGGGTGCGACTACAGACTGGACTGAATGGTCGCGCTACATCCTCAGAGTTCCTGAGTACTGTGAAATTCTTCAAGGGACCAAGGTCTTTTAATCTGTTAAACTTTTTTCTGAACTTTCTGTTAAATGGAACACGGAAGAACTTACATCTTTCATTTCGCAATGGAGTTCAGTGCACCATACCTTTATGACTTATTGGGGGGAATTTACCCCTACCTTAGAAGATATGAAGGTAATTTTTAGACTTCTCATTCTATGCTCCGGAGAGATTACTGCTCCCATAGCTTCGCCGGAGTTTTGTCCCTCCGCGACTTTTTAGAGGCTTTTGTGGATAAGGCCATGCACTTGGACACTATCTTCAAAGCTTCTAAAAAATTGGAGACTCAATCCATATGTGAACTTGTCCCCTCATGATTGCGGGTATCACTTTGAGTACCAATTCTCTAACTTTAAATTCTCGCAGACATATCTTCTGATCATAATGATGTTACTAACTTGCTAAATAAGTTTCATGATGGTTTTAGGCCTCATCTACGCTTCTCCTTACCAATCTTATTGTATCAACTTAAAGCTCTACGGGGAAAACTGCCTCCGTGCCATACCAACGCGTAGGGTGTTTCACCTGTAGAATTCTTCCGTGTAATTCTGTATGCCTATAATGTTATTGGCAGTTGTTCGACCCATTTTTTTTAATTTTCGTGCACCAGTTGACTTAGAATCCAAATGAGTATTTTGTTACTGGCCTCTGCTTATCCATTCCCCTTTGGTTAGGTAGTAAGACATCGACCTATGATGGGACACTGTGTATTTGCACAACAGTTCTCTGATCGTTGAGTTAACGAATGATGTGCCATTATCTGAGAAAAGTACCTTTGGTATTCCGAACCGACATATGATGTTTTCTTTCATGAACCTTGCCACATTAATTGTCGCTGTCTTTTTCAATATAACAGTTTCTACCCATTTTTAGAATAATTATGTAGCTACTAGAAGCCACGTATACCCTCGTGATGTCGGAGTAATTGGTCCAACAATGTCCAATGCCCAAGTGTGAAACGACCATGGAATTATCAGACTGTGCAGGCTCGTTGCAGGGGTATTTATCATGGAACCATGGATTTGGCAAACATGGCACTTTTGAGTGTGATCCAATGAGTCTTTCTCCATGGTGGGCCAGCAATACTCGCCGCGACCAATAGAAGGAAGAGTTTGCGTCCCTCTTGATGTCCCATGTCATGCGTTTTCCTTAGGACCTCCTGGGCTTCTTCTTCCTTCAAACATTTTAAAGGTCTCCCGTTAAACCTTTTTCGGTACAACACCCCATTTTCTTCGAAGAATCTTTTGGCTCTTCTCTGTAAATGGAAAGCTTCCTTTCTGTCTCTAGGTAGAATTTGTTTTTGCAGGAATTTCACATATTGTTCTCTCCAGTCTAATATCTCAGCAAAATTTGCTTTGACAGGAACAGTGGGTTGTTGACAGCCTGAACGTGTCTTTTGTGTCTTTATTGCTTCTTCTTTCATTGTTGGCCAAAAGTACCCCTGTCTTTGTATTCTATGGTATAAACTGAGATCTGTTAACTCACAAGAAGCCTCATGTACTTTGGACAATATCCCTTTAGGCTCTTTTGGTCCGAGACATCTCGATAATACTCCATCTGGCCCGCGGTGATAGAGTCTTTCTCCGACCAACTGATACTATTTTTCCAGTGCTATGTCTCGAGCCCCATTTGGTTGTTTGAGTTTTTCTATAATTGTCTTTCTCCAAGCACCTTCTTCTTCTCTTGTTTGGTCATCAACTACTGTCGCAGGCTGATTTCATCGAAACAAGTTTATTGTTGTCATATTTTTCATTAATTCCAATTAGGATCCTAAGGTGGCCAATACGTCAAACCTCTTGTTACCTGCCCGGGGTTTGTGCTCGAACCATATGCACTGAAATTTTTTTTATCATATTTTGTATAATGGCCCAATATATGGCTAAGCGTGGTTCTTTTAACACATACTCTCCCTTGATTTGTTTGATTATCCAATTAGAATCACCATATACCCTTAAACTCTGTATTCCCGCCAACAGACTTGCTGAAAAACCTAAGATCAAAGCTTCATATTCAACCATATTGTTAGTACAAAGGTAATCTAATATGTATGACATTACAACGTCTTCCTTTGTCCTTTCGTTAGTCAAGATCATTTTCTTCTAATGAAACCTCATTGCAGCTACTGACATCAGGGATGCCCATGGGCTCTGATTCCCCTCATGGGAACATGGCCAACAGATCAGCGAGGGCTTGACTCTTTATCACTTTGGGGTTGGAGCATATGATATGATATTCAGATAGAGCCAGTAACCAGTGAGCCAATTTTTCTGAGAGCAGCGGTTTCGACAACAAATACCTGATTAGGTCGCATCTTGTGATTAACTCAACGGGATGCGCCAGTAAATAATGTCTGAATTTTTGTGCTGCGAAAATCAAAGATAAACAGTGTCTTTCTATTGGCGTATAACGCGTCTCGGCCCCCCGAAGTACCTTGCTAATGTAATATACTGGCCTTTCCTTCTGTTCTTGTTCCTGAGCCCATAGAGCACTGACAGATTTTTCTGTAGAGGTTAAGTATAAGATCAACCCCTTCCCTGGTGTTGGGGCTGTCATCGTCTGTAGAGATGTAAGGATTGCTTTTATTTTTTCAAATGCCACCTGGTGCTCAACACTCCACTCGTAAGAAAGTTTGTCTTTCATTTGAGGAATTAAGGTATGGGTGACCTTCGCGAGTGCTGGAATAAATATTCTTAAGTGTGATACTTTTTCCATAAACCCTTTTAATAGCTTCCTGGCCGTGGCGGGTCCATTTCGATAATGGCTTTTGCTTTAGTAAGGTCTAGATCGATGCCCTGCTTGTAAACCATACATCCTAGAAAATTTCTTGTTGAACACCAAAAACAAATTTCATTTGGTTCATCTTTAGACTATATTCGCGACTACAGCGAAGAACCTTTTCCAAATCCTGCATGTGATCGGTGCCCTTCTTTGATTTAATCACTAAGTCATCCACATAATCTTCTACCCCATGGTGGATTATATCATGAAAAATTGCGATCATAACCCGTTGGTAGGTAACACCTGCATTTTTTAATCCAAATGGGATGACTGTGTAGTGGAAATTTCCTAATGGTGTCCGAAAAGCTATCATTTTTGTATCTTCGAGGGCCATTTTTATCTGGTTATATCCACTGAACCCATCCATCAAAGAAAATAATTCATGACCCGCTGTGGCATCCACCATTGTGTTGATGTTTGGGATAGGGAACTCATCTTTTGGGCAAGCTTTGTTGAGATCCCAATAGTTGACACATATCCAAATTTGACCATTTTTCTTTTATACTAGCACAATGTTGGCAAACCATGTGGGATGCTGCGTTGGTTTTATGAATCCTGCATTGAGCAACTTTTGAATTTCTTCTTTAATCCGTATCTCCACATCTGGTCGGTAAACCTTTTGTTTCTGCTTGACGGGTGTTGCGGAATGAAGTACATTGAGTTGATGAGTGACCAGATTCAAATTGAGATCGGGCATTTGATCATATGCCCATGCAAATATATCTTGATAACTTTTTAGCAATTATATCATGGTAGTTTTGAGATCCGGCTCAAGATTTCTGTTTATTAATGTTGGTCGTGGGGAGGTCTCATCTCCAAGGTCTATTTCTTCCAACCCTTCTTCTACCACGAAACTTGCAGCATCTTTACATAGGAGCACATCATTATTGGGAGTATCAATAGTATCAGGGCAAAGGTTTTGGGTTGTGACCTTGCCCCCGTCCTCCGTCATAATTTGTATATAATTCTTTTGTCCGCCATTTTTACCTTAGTCCAACTCACTTCCTTTTCCACGGGTCTTTTGGAAATTGATTTTACTTGTAAGCTTTCCCACTTTGGGAACGGATGGCGTGGCTCTCATCATTGTCTTTCTCATCTCCATATTCATTATAAAAGATTGCATCAAAAAAGTCGGAGGACAAAAAGGGTCTCTGGAAACCCAGAGAGTCATAGTACCCTTCCCCTAATTGGCTTTCATCACCTAGTGATAAGAGGACGGGACAACCCCGTACGCGTGCATCCAGGGTCTACCCAGCAGCAATTGATACGATGGCTCCCCTTTTATGACATGAAACTTGGTGGGAGCCCTGATCCTTCTTACTTTTAGATCTACTGTTACGTATCCAACTGTAGCTTGTTGTTCACCATTGAAAGTCGTGACATTTATAGGCTGTTGCACTATTTTTGTTTCAGGGAATTGTATTGCTTTTAAAGTGGCCAGTGGTATGATATTTACCGAAGCACTGCTATCGAGAAAAGCTCTTCCAAATCCCGACCATTGACTGTTGCTAGTACGTACAAAGGTCGATTGTGAGGGAAAGGGACCTATTTATCTGTTATCGAAAAGACAATCTCCCTTTGCTTGCTTGTTTCTTGTTTAGATGGTTCATTGTATACATGAGCAAAAGCTGCCACAGTTTGATTTATTATAAATTCCTTGATTTGCTCCAAGATCGAGAGAGTATTGAAAAAGCAGTGTATATGACCATTTGAATCTGCATCTGTGGTTTGGTATTTTTCTTCATCCATTAGATCAGTCACACTGATGGTTGTTGCATGTTACGGGAATGGATTGTTGATAACATTGTTTCCAGTAAAATCTATGCTTTTCTCAGCGATCTTTTTATGTATTATACCCCTTAATGCCCAACAATCTGTCAGGCAGTGTCGAACAGATCGGTGAAATGAACACTAATTTGGTTTTGCTTTTTCCTCTTTACTTGAAAATTTTTCCATCGCGGGCAAAGTAACGACCCCATCTTTGATCCACTGGGCTAGTAATGATGCTACCTCTTTAAGGCCAAATGGAAGAGGCGTCGGTTCTGGACGTCGAACTCTCCCTGTACTGTTATGTTGCTGATTTTGAGTTGCCGCGATCGTAGCCCTTTGCGGGAGGATGTTTCCCTTGGCGGGTGGTGAAATAATCTCTCCCAAACGTCGACCACTATTCATTAGGGCAGAGAAGGTTTTGATCTCGTGATTGACTAAATGTTCACGATATTCTCTTAACATACCATCCACACATATTTTTATCAACTGCTCTTCTGAAGTGGGCTCGAAACACTCCAACAATGTCTCGCAAAAACGTTTCACATACGTGACCACCTCCTCGCCCAACCTTTGTTTGTGCCGAGTTAAGGACAAAATTGTGACCCGTTCCTTAGTGGTGAAAAACTTTTCATAGAACTTGGCCAATATCTCGGCCCAAGTCAGCACGGTTCTTGGCAGTAAATTCATGTACCATGTATAAGCTCTTCTTGTGAGAGATTTTGAGAACTCCCTGAGTTTAAGATGCTCATTATTTCAGTAGGCACCCAATGTATCCACGAATCGCGCGATATGTTCCCTCGTGTCTCCTTCCTTGCCATCGAACTGCTTAAATTTTGGGGGGGATATATTCTTCCAGGTATAGTAACAGTAATATGACAGGGCTATAAGGCGGAGAGACCTCGATATCAACCGTTGCATTTTTCTTTGAATTAAGAATAACCTGTAATTGTTCGATGGTCACGAATGCAGTAGTATTGTGCTGGATATCCTCATTAGGTTCTGTCAATTTTCTGGCAGGATCTCCTACTGCACAAGGAGCTGTTTCCTGAGGTGATTGTCTACGATCGAAGACAGACGGTCAATCTACTCCTGGAGTAGGCTTTTAAGTTTTCAGGAATTGTAGGATCTGTACGTATGTCTCTTAGATATTTGCCAAGACTTGGAGGACCATTAGAGAAATATTATCCTGAGATTGGGGCGGTGCCATAGTTACTGGTGGATTTTGCCTTCTCTATACTTTTGTGATGTTGTTAAGGAATGATTGTATTGACAGGATTTGTCGACTCTAGAATTTGATCAGGTATCTAAGAAGTTGATGCAACTTGCTTCCCTTTTTTACTTAACATTCCTCTGACCAGCCATGTGAAAGGCAATCCTTCCCCAATGGAGTCGCCAATTGTAAATATGGAAAAAAGTTCTGCTAAAAGGAATGATTATCACAAGGACTGGACTAGGTGAAAGAAGAAATGAGATAAAGTATTAAAGAATCTGAGAATAAACGATAAGGATGTGAGCTGAGTGCTAGGTGGGGGAGAGAGAAAGCAATAGTGATTAGGAGAGAGAGGGGGCACCAGAATGATCCACATGTCACCATGCCTTGGGTATTTAAAGACCTTGGGCATGAGGCTTATGATAGCTGTCATCCTGCGTGGCACTTGGTTACGTGTCTCTTCTTTCACCGCCCTTGGTTGTAACCATAAGCCCAGATCATTGTACCCTTCGCAAGCTTGGTTATACCTGGGAGAGATGCTATGATGATGCATGCGTGGAGTCATACTAGCATAACCTTTAGATGTTTATAGTCCAACGAGCCTTCCTCTGAATCCTCCATACCACACACTCAACCCACCTTCCCACCTGGGATCATGACGCCATATGCTTCATTATGACACCATGATCGCCCAGACCATACCGTAGCTTGTCTTTGTGCCTAAAATGGTCTGTGGGACCCTGTAGCCTCACACTAATTTTCGCTCCTCAATACTAGAAGTAATGTCGCGATAAATTACTTTCCATATTAAAAAGAAAAATTAATAGTCTTCTACATAGCCCCTGCTACAAAGACAACCACTCAAGATTGTGAGCTGACAAGTCACACAATGACCCATTCATCCATGGTTCCTTGTAACCCTTGAGAGTATACCATGATTGTTAGTTTAGAGGTATTTTATGGAAGCATGCTCTTCTTGGAGTTGGTCCCAAAAAAACACCATCCAACTACTAATCATAACATACCCGTGAGAGAGGATTGCCCCAATCCCATCACTCCCTGCGTACTTGTTCATTCACCAGTCCTTATAGGCATTGAAGGTTCCTTTTGCATAAATGTCCCTACATGGGGAGGGGTGTCCTACGCGGGGAGGGGTGTCCCTGCGAGGGGAAGGGCTACCCATGCATGGGTTAACCTCGCGGGTGCACCTTCCCCGCAAGGTTAACCCGTACGGGGGAAGGATGGCCCTGCGCATGGGTCTCCAGCGCGGGTGGTCTTTCTTCGCATGCTCAACCCACTCGGGGTAGACTTTAGTCGCGAGCACCAATCTTTCCCTCTGTCTTTCTTCTTTCCAAACATACCCTTAGTTTGTCTTCCTTGTTCTCTTTCTTGCTTCGCCTTTATTTACAGATATATAGGCTATTAGCAAATTATCTTGAGGCGTTAAATATATACTGTTCTAACAGGCTTGGAGGCAAGCATTGCATGTTCATAATAATTAAGAGGAATAAAGTATACTTCAAAACAATTCCATACTAAATAGTAATACTCAAGAAGACTACGCAAGCCAAAAGCCATAGCTAGAGGCAAGATGCTAGCTTCAAGAGCTACAAAACAGAAAGATGGTTGTGGCCTAGAGCTCCTGCAAGAGAGATATATTTATATATGTACAGATGAGAGAGCCATCATTATTCCGGCCTCAAGATTGGGAGGATGGGGACGGATTCTAATAAAACCAGAACTAAGCTGCATATTTTGTCGTTCCGCTCCATCCAAACATGGTACACACACCCAGCAAGACATAACTTGAATATATATAGTATGTGTGTGTGTGTTTGTTGAATTTGGGCTGGTTGTTCCAGTTGGAATTAAGCTGTCCAGGAAATTAGTTCGTCCTAGTCATTGGGGAGGGTGTAAATTAAAATCACATACATACATTCTGATAATGTGACCAAATGATTTGGCTCGGTGAAGCAAGGAACATTGGAAGAAAATTAAGATGAGAGTGGGATTCGGGACCATTGTTACACAGAGGGCAAATGTTAGGAGAGTTTGTGAAAGACTTGTGAGGCCTATTTCTGGTCCTTATAATTAGCTTTCCATTTTCTCTTCTTCGATCTTGTGCCACAAAATGGGCAACAGTAATTAATGAATATGCCATTTTAATTTACAAAAGATATGAACTTTAATTAATCTCAGAAGTCAGAACTATACTTCCAATGGGGTACGTATATGTATATGTACGTGTGTGAGTACGTAGTGTACGTGTGTGATATATGAACTCATAGAAGACAGCTCCCTTCTGCAGCACAATATATATATATATATATATATATATATATATATATAGTTGTCCTAAAGCTAGCTGATTAGAACGTCAATATATATAATCATTTTGGATATAATTATTTCATTTGGAAGGCAGTAATTATTATCAGTAATATATATATATAGATATAAGGATAAGAAAGTAGAATTAAAGTTGAGAACAAAAACGAAATCTCTTTGGTTGATCCAACCATCAAGCTTAATTTATACAAAATCAAAAGAACTCTTTGGTACTCACTTTTGAATTCTCATGAGGTTCCAGCCCTAACCGAAGCTCAAGGTCCAATTCTGCCCGCGACGAACCATCAGTACTCAACTGCATGCCCTTCTCTACATGTCCACTAACATTGATATCAGCACTGCTCGCCTCTAGGTCATGGCCCGTCCATGGCGTCTCAACAAAAAATGGCAGTTTCCGCAATCCCTGGCGAGTACCAATTTCTTTGCCCCTACAAGTGGCATCATCATCATCTTCTTCAATAGAGAAAACCCATGGCGGCCTTTTAGGGGAACAATCTTTTTGGGAGTCCAAGTTTTCATCAGCAGAAGCCTGAGGATGATCAGAGGGCTCCTTTTTCGCGACGTCCATAGAAAGCAGGGTTTCATCGAAAGCTTCTTTAAGCTTGGCTCTGTCTTTTCTATGGATGTTCATGTGGCCTCCTAATGCTTGTGCATTTGAGAAGCCTCTTTGGCAAAAGCTGCATGTGTAGGACTTGAGATGGCCTAAACCTTGCTCATCACCTGACTTCCATACCATTTCGCCTGACTTCTCTATACGGGACAGATTGATCTCCATTTTGAAGCTAGCTAGGGTTTGAGGGTGTACGTTCAGGACAAGTATAGGTGGTCAAATGGTTGGTTAAGGGGGATGTTTTCACTGAGAGAGAAACTATAGCACGCCTGTTTCATATATTTTTGTTTTTAGGAGTGTTTATATAATATGTTCATATCTTAAAAGTGTTTGAGCATGTTTTTGATACGCATGGAGAAGCCACGCAATGTCAACAAATAAATTATATTTGCTGCATAGTGACTATGGTCACTGTAGCATCCTTTTCTTTTTGGCTGTGTCGGGCTTTAGCATCCTCTTTGGAGACAAAACAGCAACAAGGAAAGACAGTAATGAATGACAAAAATAAAAATAAAAACAAATATTTGCTGCATAGTGACTATGGTCACTGTATTTCAAAGAAAATTAAAAATAAATATTTACTTCATTGATTCAGATAAAATCATTTCTCGCTTTTATTGCTTATAGTGATCATGGTATACCATAAATATTTTTCTATTTGGTCATTAAATGATAATTTCCCTGTAAACAATAAAATTACAAGACTCTGATCAATCAATTTTTTGAATCAAGTGAATTGAGAGTAGCTGTACCATCAAAACAAGTACTGTTTGTTTCACTTGGCTAAATTACAGTAGTTTTCAAAAAATTACAAGATACAATTACCATTTCTCAACTCAATTTTAGAAAGAAAAAAAAAAACTAATTACTAAATTAATAAAATTTTGCACTATTTTCTATTCTTTAGAGTTATCTGAAAAGTAGAAAACTATTTTAAAACAATTCAACAAAACATATCCTAAACCTCTCACATCTTGAAAGATTAACATATACTTCAAATTAATATATCCCATTAGGTAGGAGAAAAGGAACTTAGTAAAGATTATAGGCCGTACGTTACTCTGAACTTGTCATATGACTAAACTAAAGTGAAGTCTATCAATAAACGTGACATATTTGATCGTCTATATATATCGGGCGTTGAATTTCTTGTCCGTTAACAGCTCCGTGAAGTGGGATCGTGTAATGTGAATAAGCATGTCGCGCGATGCTAGGACAACATATCTGATAATAACACTTCTTAGCCACACACACAGATATATATATATATATATGTATATTACATTCACGCCTCCTAAGTCCTAACTTAATCATAACATAGTTACACAAATCTCTCTTTTTAATTTAAAAGATACAAGTACAAACATACAAGAAAATTCAATTTTAAAATATCAAATTTGCTATTACCCTTCACCTAAAAACTCTAATTTTCAATTAAAATAATACAATTACGGGCAAAAAGAAAATTTAAAATTATATTTTCTTGTCATGAAAATGTCAGATTGAGAGATCAGTGCAATTTTTTAATTAATAAGGAGAGAGAAAATTCAATATTGATGAAAACATCACATATAAATGTATTGAAGTAATTCTAGTCATGCATACACAACACGTTGGTGTAATGAATCGGAGGTATAATTCTTCTCTACTCTCGCGACTGAAATTCATGTAATGAACCAGAGGCATTATATTTCTTCTCTACTCTCAGATGAAGTGTGGTCCCACCAACAACGACCACATTGACCACATTTTATGTGGTGTGATTTGTAGCATGTCCTTTGCGCATAAAGAAGATTCCACTTCTATATAAGAGTGTTTTCAATGAAGTGATTATAATTTTTTAATAGATAATTAAAAGTACGTAGGAATCGGATAGACACGTGAGATCATTAGCCGGACATTGGTTAAATTGAGGGAAATAGAAATATTTATTTATTTTTGATAATTACGGTGACCGACTATTTCATCATCATCTGTATTGAAAAATATATGAAAGAGAATTTTAAAAAATGCCACAAAGGACACGTAGAATTAAACAAGTGGCAGGTCGTCTAACAGTGACATCTATTTTATTATTTTCTATTAATTAATTTGGTTTGCCGTATGAAACTACAATTTGATACATACATTAGAAACCAGTGTTCTTATGTATGACCTCACAAGCATGAGTACTCACGTCTTAGTTTGGCAAGAAGGGGTTTCTTTCAGGCCTAAGATTATTTTTTTATTTTACGAAGAATATAATATGCATGCCTTACCCAAAATAAATTATTCCAGTAACTGAGCTTATTTTAAATAAAAGTCACTTACACGTCTATCTCAAAAAACTAAAAGCTGAGTAAAAAATTGTTCAAGCCCACTTAGACGATTATCTGGACTGTATACACGCCTAACTGAGATTTCCAATAGTTAGGTCATTTTTCAGACACTTAGATGTCTATGTGAAAAACACAGGCGCCTAACAGAATTTACGGAAGCCCGCATAAAATGAAAAAGGCAATTAGATCTCTATATGGAACATTTAGATGCCTACCATGATTGCAAAATGTAGAAGGTTAAAAGTAAAAAAAAATTTGAAAACAAAAATATATTATAAATATTCAAAAAAGAGACCAAAATATTCTCATATAAATAAAATATAAAAAGAATATAGCGTTTTCTTAACTAAGTTATTGAAGATGAACCATCCGATCCAATACTTAATAGAGTCAGAATTTATATCAATATCTTCATTGAGTTCTCTTTTAATATTGAGAATTATGCAATCTGCAAGAAATTTATCTTGTTTCATTGTTAAAAAAACTTGCTCTGTTATTGCTGTAGAAACAGAGAGAAAGTAAATATGAGACGAATCAATCTATCAATCAGATAATAGGTTTTTCTCTATTTATTCAACTCTTGAAATTTTTTAAAGAGGCTGTTGTTGCTTCTCATCAGAAGTTGTCTCACTTTTTGATCTATCATTTTTTAGTTTATGGAACGAAAATAAATTTTTCATCTTACAATGAAAGTGTCTCGATAGTCTGAAACAAAAGAGGCAGGGCCAGCCCTGAAATTTCCAAAAGGTTGAGAGACCCTAAGCGAACTTTCTACTAGACATAACACAAATTTTATTTTTCTTAAGATATTTGTTCACACTTCACAAATCACAACAAAAACAAGTTTGCTAAGAAATAGTAATTATGCATATATATATAATTTTTATAAGAAAATTTTAGTATAATAAAAAATTAAAAATATAAATAAAAAATAAACAATTTACTGGAGAATGATTAAACTAGCTTCCTGTTTAGCATCTTCTCTAATTTGTTATAATGATTTTATGAATTGATGAGTATTTAATTTTATATATATATATATATAAAAGTTAAGAACTGTTGAATGAAGAACTAAAAATGAAGAAAAAAATAGGACTTTTATAGAGAACTTACATACTTAATCTCATTTAAATATTTTCACCAAAGGTCTAGAACCACCATGAATGATTGAACGAATAATTTTTTTAAATATCAGGTGGTCACATGGCTCGGTGCAATTATATAGTACTCTAATAATATATGTATATAAACAATATGAGTTTAAACTTTAAAATATATTATGCCATGCTTGGGTTTAAAATTGAATAAGTCAATTAAATATATTATTAGAGGCTCAAAATATAAATAATATAATAAAATAGCGGGCTGGACTAGTGGACTGTGAACTAATAAATTCAGTAGTAGTAATTTTTGGGACCTGTGCTATAGCCCAGGTTAGCCCATTAATAGTTCCGCCCATGCCTATGTAGTTGATTTAATTTGAAAATCAATAGATCCAACTAGCTTTGCGTGCATTAATGCTAGAAATAATTTGATTCTCTCTTCCCTTCTCTCTTTATACTTGTGATTTATTACTTTTATATATACATTTTTTATTTAACACAGAACTTTTAATCGGATAATATTTCATTATTTACAAAATACCCAATTCACTCCTCACTTGGGTCAATAATTTGTATTAGATAACAAGTTTTCAATTGAATTGTTCTTTAGGACGTGCTAAGCAATATATTGTTGGTTTTAATGCTTATTTTGTGATGACAATTTGCCTTGTCGTGGGACTTCAATTTTTAGAAGATTAGCGTATGATCTATTTCATGTAAAAAATAGAAGTAAATTACACTCACCTTTCTTAAAGTGAAATATAATTATCGCCTTTCGGTCGATTCAAAAATTATAATTAGCTCACTTGTCAAACATTTCTATTTGACGATATTAAGAGGGAGTGTGATTTTACCTCTTTGTTTCCACTATTAACCTAGGAAAGAAATTTGTTACAATGTATTAAATTCAGGGGAAGTCAAATATAATGCTAACTTATAATGGAGGGTTGTAACTTAGAGGTATTTCTTCTCGCTCTAAAATAGAAAAGTTGAGAATTGAAGTCCTCACATGAACAAAGTGGAAATGTGAGTTATGACTTGTGAAATTTTGTTATACCTTACTACATGAGAACATAGCGTATCAAAGTTTAAGATCTTTTTACAACAGGAGCACCCTTAGAGCATCTGTACATTTACTTGTATGTATTTATTCTACTTAGTACATTATTAAATATTATTTCTTGTTGAATTTTGTTATATAATATTATTTAAAAATAATTATAAAATTATTTATCATTCCTTTATTTAATTAAATATAGAAGTAGTTATATTTTCTAATTGTGTTAAATATGTTCCGAACAATAGGAGCCTCTAGTGACAAGTACCATTAGTTTTCACTCGGGTTGCACACGGTTCAATTTGGTACGGTTCTAAACTGAATCTGAATCGGAATTGATTTCAATGGTTTCTTAATCTTGAAATCGGAATCAGAACTGTTGAGACATAAAACCCAACTGAACCGAACCACGAAAGACTACTTCAGCTCCAGTTTCGATTTCGGTTCTAGGACTTCTTTTTTTCTTGAATGGGTTATTTATTTATTTAATACTAAAAACCAATAATACAAAGACAAAATGAGGCATACCTCTTTAATTACAAATTGAATGAATACAATGTTTCATAATTAGAGTACAAAAAAGTCTCCCCAAACCATAGTTCTGGTTCCAAAATTAATGAGCCATTACATAACGGTTCAGTTCAATTCCACTACAATTCAGTTTAGTTCAATTCGTAGTAGTTTCACCGATTCTTTGTGCACCCTTAGTTTTCACAATTGTTGTGAATTTAATCCTTACTGTAGACCGTCTTGTCATTTGATATATGTAGTTTGAATACAAATTATTTTTTTCCCTCCTGTTTCAACTTTATTTTCAGTTAATAAAATATGAACTTACCTATTAAAAATAAGGATAAATTACACTAACCTCCTCTGAGGTTTAGTTAATAAACACTGACCTCCCCTCTTATTTATTAAATTGCACTGACCTCCCTTGTCAGAGTTATTAGGTAAATGATATTAACGGAAGTAACAAAATTATCTTTTTGGTCCTCATTTTTTTAATATTATTTTAGTTCATAAACAAAACAAAGCGAAAAAATAAAATTTCCCAATTGTATTTCAATGTCTACTCACCCTTCTTCTTTCGCTCCACTGCCATTAATGATACAGGTGAGTTTAACCGTTCATTCAAAAAATAAAATATAAAATTGATGAAAAATAAAATATTTTTGACAACTTAAATCTAATTGTAGTTTAAATAAATAAGTGAAGAGTTTGCTATACACAAATTTAACAAACAAAACTATGAATTGAAATGGGTTTGTATTTATGTATGTAACCAAGGAACAACAATAATTTTTTAGAAATATGGCTGTGAATTGAAAAGCACAAATGAGTTGGTTGCCTACTAACTTTTATATATGTGTTGACTACTTGATTATGTAATTTTGTATACAAGTGTGTGTGTGTGTATATAACGAACTTTTGTACTGTGAGTTTTAAAAATGTAAAAAAAGATTCAAAAAGACAAAAAAGAAAATTTTATTACATAAACTGAGCCTAAATTTTCAATTCAAATAATTTAACCCTAATTCTTCTAAACCCAATTCTGAAACCGCATATATGTTCCATCGAAGCCAGGCCACACAATTAAACTCTCTAATTTCAAAATCATAACTCTTGATTGAATTAAGTAAAAAGAGAGAAAGTAGAGAGAGGGTGATAATAAAAAGAATAAAGAAAAAAAATATCTTATCACTTCTCTCTTTTGTCAACATAAATTATCACTGGAAACCTTTTTCGAAGTGATAAGAAGAAGAAGGGGATAATATTGTCAACTTTATTTAATTAAAAAAAGTATCTAAATATTTAATGTAATTTCATAGAGATAATTACATCTTTACATGTTTTTCAAGAGTAAAACTGAAATTTAAAATATACAAATTGCTGATATCATAATTTTATGTCATTAACTGTGTTGACTATTAACGAAATGAAAGTTTGTGATATCTTGTATTCAAATCTCAAGAAGAGTTAGTGTAATATGATAAACAAGAGGAGATGTTAGTATATATTGATTGAATTTAGGGAAGGTAAATACAATTTACCCTAAAAATAAATAAATTCAATTATCATTCTTGTTTTTTTAGTCAATCTTAATAAAAATTATTGATAATTAATATTTCCAAATACTTGTAAAACGATCTAAGAAATACGGATTTGACATGAGAGTGTACTTGTACAAACAAATGAATGCATCTTCATCATAGTTAATTGAAAAGTTTAATATTTGACTTTTTGATATCATTACAAATTAATAGCATCCTTTCTCATCCGCGAAAAGTCATCCTTCAAGCTGTGCATGAGCTCACTTCTAAGTCACCCTTTTAAGATGTGCACGAGCTCACTTCACTTCTTAATGCTTAATTAATTAAAATTTATTTTTTCCTGCCTTTTCTTTTGAGTTCTACAATTAGCTGCGTTGAATTCATAATCCATTGTCTAATTTTGCTTATATGAATCAACTTTTTATTTGTCAAGACCAACGAAGAAAGAAAGAAAGAAAGTATTGGAAAGGTTCTCACTATTAAGAGGAGATAGAGAGAGACTAAAAAAATCAATGTCCTCTGACTTATAATAATAATAAAATCAATATTTACATAAAAATAAAATAATAATAATAATAATAATAATAAAATCAATATGTACATGAAAATAAAAATAATGAAACCCTGGACATCTTGGGCCATAGGAGGGTAATACTCTTGAACCAACCCCTTTTCTATTTCTGATTCTTCGTTGTGTGGGGCTGCTGCTTTAGCCTTGTTGGACCTGGGCCCTTTTCACACGGGCCTCTTTCTTGGGTTTTGCTCTTAGAATCGTTTATTTACACAAAAATAAAAAATTAAATAAAATTAGGTTTCTGTGATCAGCTATAAGACATCAAATTAAGAGCTTTTATTTATTGAATAAAAGGCAAACAGAGTCGTAAGAGAAACATGTAGAGTATAGAAACTCCGATGAGTAATTTGTCAACTACTAGAGGAATATTCTAAGAAAAACCAAGGCTAAAAGTGGGGATCCGAGTTTAGAGGACAGAAATTGATAAAAAAATGCTTATATAACATAAATTTTGTTCTCAATTTTCCTTCATGTTTGGAAGAGCTTTTTGATTTTAAAATTTCTTACATTTAAAAGGTCTTTAAAAAATATTTTTAATAAAAAGAATTTAAAAGAAAAAAGTTATTTTGGTGGATGCAATTTTTAAAATTCCTTCTACATTTAACACATTTTTAACTTGACAATTTTTTTTTATAATAATTACTCTTAAATAGACAAGTTTTACAAAATAAAAAGAGACAAATTTGTCTATAAAATTTATTACTTAAAATAATTATGATTTTTTTTCAAAAATACATTTTTTTATATTTTTTTTAAATGAGCTTTTTAAAATTTCAATATTCATCAAAAATTTATTTTTTTTATTTCTCCAATTAATAAGTTTCCCGAAAGGACACTTCATCTATAATAAATAATGTGGGAATGAGGCACATTAATTATCCGTTGTTATGAAGTGATAGAAACACCATCATGACATCATCTTGTTTTGTAGTGGTTGTGGGCTTGCTCTTGCTTTGAACCATTTTGCCTTGTCTCTGTGTTTCTGCTGAGCTTTGTTTGGGTTCTTTTGCTTTGGCAGAGCAAGGTTAGGTCCGGGCTCTTTGTTTTTTTTCTGGACGTTATTAATTTTTTGACTGCTTTGTGCAGCAGCTTTATTAGTAGTGGTGGCAAAAAATTTCAACAGTCGGAATTTGCCCTGATCTAGTTAAAACGAGTTTGGAGAACCATTTATTTAAATGAGAGAAATAAGTTTTGTTATTTAAAACTTAGTTGATTTTGGAATGGGATCGGGGCAAGCTCGTCCCGTCCCATTTAAAACTCGTTCCGATTATACTACACTTAATTGATGGTATCTTATATTATATTACTTATGTGTATATATATTTCAAAAAATGTTAATTTTTAAAATATTTAGTTTTGTTGGAAGTTGTGTAATCCTTTATTTTAAGCAATAACAACAAAATAAATAAGAAAAATTTGAAAATGACATAATGCTAATGTTTGGACAATGTTTAAAATTCATGAATCAAATGAGTTTTCATCGATTATGGGGCGGAGCGGTTTGGGACAGGATGGGTTAGGTCGGTTATGGGGGAATGAGGTGAAGGGAGGAATTTATAATCGGTTGTGGGGGCGGTTATAGAGTTTCTAAAATCAAATGGTTATGGAGATGGGAATTGGAATTCCTGCTCCATAACCGATCCGTTGTCATCCCTATTTACTACTCAAGTTAGGATTGAATTTGACCTCAATTCAAATTAGGCTTATAAAGAGGTGTCAGTTAAACCTGAACGCAACAATGAATCAATGATAGGATTATAACTAAAATATAAAAAATAATTGTGTTGTAAACCAAGCCAGTGAACAAAACATAATATGTGGGATCCACTATATATTAATGGTGAATTTTATAAATTTTGTGACTTATTCGATAATTCAATTTGATTATTAAAACATGAGTCTAATCAAACTAGACCGACGACGAACCTAAGCCTAATTAACATTAATGTCAAAAATGTATGCTTGGTTGAGTTCAGGGGCGTAGCCACAGAGGCACTAGTGGGTACATTAGTACCCACTTAATTCTATAATATTTTATATATATATATAATAAATGCAATTTTTTGAGGTTTAAAATTGTAATAACGTATTAAATTTAGAGTGATATACCTACTCAGTTTTATAAAAAATAAATTATGGCCCGAATTTTTGCGTTCGTACCCACTTGTACAAATTCCTGGCTACGCCCTTAATTGAGTTCGTGCTTAAAGTGACCTCTCAACCCGTCCATCACTCCCAATTTGCACCCTTCTTCTTTTTACTTTTTTTCTTATGCTTGAATTTTCCTTAACTATGCAGTGTGACGAAATTTGTAACTCAAAATTCCTATATTTCAATGGTAGAACAATTGACTGCAGATCAGTGGGTCATTGGTTTGATACCAGTTGGACTTCTAGGTAAAATCATGATTTATATGCGAAGCTGATGATCAAGGACAAGAAGTTTTCATTTACAAAAAAAAAAAAAAGAAGAGAAAAATATAATGAACATCTTCAATATATCTTCAAGCTTTTTTGAAAAGAGATCTGAATTCATGATTTTGCTAAGCCAATTACCACTCACAAGTCATAACTGATGGATTTAATTAGTTTATTCGTTTGATTTGTGTTTAATTGAAGTCATGAGATCTTGTAGGGGTACTATATATCAATAGAAATAGAACAATGCAGCTCAGTTATACCAGATGTGAGCTAAGATTTTTATTATACTCTACGTATACTTCTGGTCCTGGATTTGAGATCATTTGTACTTTAACTGCAAATATGGTTTTAAAATGTAATCCTCTAGGTACCTCTTCATATCTTGTTGTGACGGAAGTATCGTGTACTAAATTTATTATTTTTATACATATATTAAGATCAAAATAGAGGTTATAATCTGAAGCGGAATCATGATTTAATGTCAGAATCTATAATCAGATCCGGATCAGATTTTATGGACTGATTTATATCCGACCTATATAATTTAAATACATATACTTGACACACCTCGAATGTCATGTAAAATTTGATTCATTCAAGAACTACCCTGTCTATATCCAACCTGAATTCATGACAAGTCTTTTAGCAAAAATACATATCTGAATTGTTTTTAATTAAATTTCAATATTAAAGTCTAAACTCGATAAAATGCCTTTGGATCGAATTTCAGATCACATTCAATCCATTTCGAGCCCTAATATATATGTCTACACAGTATATAGCTTCTTTGATTTACATATTTAAACAGAGGCTGCTGGCCTCGTGACATGAGAGAGCACTCTCCCATGCAAATATACTCTTAGTTGTCAAAACAATAGTAAACAATTAATTTCAGAGCATCCAAACAACTAATGTACCTGAATATTTTTCTTCGAAATCATCACTACTTTTATCAATTCTATGGAATTACAAAATACCCTAAACAGAGAAACCCCACACTAGCTGAGAATGACTTCCCATTCCCTTACCAAATAATATATATATATATATATATATTAACTCCTCACAGTACATTACAAAGTTCATCTGATGCCCCCATGTGCCACCTCTGTCACTTACTCCCCTCTAAACTTCATTAACACCTCTCTGCAGCTCATCAGACCTCCATATATAGAAGTTACTAGTTATCAAATCCATCCAACTCAACAGCCCTAAACAAGACAAACCCTAACCAATCAACTTCATGACCTCTTACACAGATGTAGAACATTGTCAAAACCAAAGCAAACAATCTCACTTTCTATTTAATAATAAACACCCATTTCACACTACTCTTCACTCTTTCTTTCACTTTCACATGCAATATATATCGCAGAAGACAAATACCCACCTCGAAAAAACCCTCGAATTATTAACACATTCTTCAATTCATAGTTTTTTCTTGGAATATTTTTGGTGGGTATGACTTAAATTCCCTTTATATGTATAACACCTCTTTCTCAGTTTCTCTGCAAACTCATTTAAGTCCAAGCCATGGTTCAATCAACTTTCCTTGAAAAGAAAGAATAAATATAAATCATCCCAGAATGATTGCCTTGTAAGCTGCATGATTTCAAGCAATGCAGTTAGGTGGAATAACAAGTAGCTAGCTATAATACTATAGCTAGGGTTAGGGTTTTGAAGGGTTACATTCTTTATTCTTCAATCTTTCATTCTTTGCTGCTAGTTGTTGAGAAGTTGAATTAAGTAATTATAATACAGAAGAAGAAACAAAAGAAGCGTAGTTAGCGCCTTTTGGTCATGATGTGATAATATTCTCTTTGTGATTAAAAAAGGGGTATTATGTAGAATTATTAAATGGATTGATTCCATGTAGTTGGTGGTGATTTTGGAGGGATTGAGAAGTAGAGAGAAAAAGTGTGTAAAGAGTACGCAAGTGTGTGGATTTATGTGGAGACACTATAACTGCAACAGATCTGATGATGCATGATACAAGGGAAAAGAGAATCGATGTTGTGATGTATCTGACTTATGTGTTTCTTGAAAACCCAACTGTGTGTATGTGTGTGTGTTTTGTGGATTAGTTTACTTGTGTTCTGATAGAATGTCAGTAAGGTAGTGAATGGGAAAAAGAGCTCATGACTATATTCCATGCAGTTTTTAGTCAGTTTCTTCACAAACACCCCCCACCCCCCTTCAACCCCAGAACTGCATATACTAACCATATCTTATTACTAAGGACTGTAAACTACAAAATGCTAGCTCTCTCTCTCTCTCTCTCTCTCTCTCTCTCTCTCTCTCTCTCTCTCATCCTAAATTCCAGACATGCATGACTGAAGGAGGACTATTAATGGTTACCAATATTTTCTACCTCAATGAATGACTTAACTTCAAATTAAACTATATATATATATAAGTTCCAAGCATGCAATCTTAAAGATGATTCAGAAGAACCGTCGATCTCCGGTCTTTCTCTTACAAATTGAACAAATATATCCTACCTCCTTATAGGATGGTAGATTATATTCTAAAGGCACTTTTTATTTCTGTATCATAATCTGTTTCACCAGTAAACCCTAATTCTAAACGAAGCTCAACATGCATTACTTTGTCTATTTGTGATTAAAAAATAATAATTTGGCAATTAGAATCCCTAGAAGATGATGAACTATATATTCATGAAAGGCATAGAGATTATCGATCTCAATATCTGATTTTTCCATGGGGAAACACCTAGTGAATATTCACCTATGTATTCAACTAACATCCACAACAAAATAAAATCAAGCAGAGATCTATTACGGGGGGCATCATCGTTCTCATACATATAAATATAATATATAAGATAAACGTTTCAAGATTTTCTATGATTTTCATATAGTTTACGTACATCCTGCAATCTCAAAAGTAGTTAGAGAGAAGCAAGTGATCACACTCAAAGCAAAGAGGCCTTGACCTTTAGACCAAAGGGAAAAAAAAATGAAAATGAAAAACAACAGAAATGCACAGAAGAAACAAGTGATATCATATAAGGACATAGGTTTACAAGTCTACTTCACCTTTGGCGGATGGCCAAGCCTCAGCTCAAGATCTAAATCCTCTATTGTCTTAGGGGTAAGTTGAAGTACTACATCCGATTCAAGATGATGTCTGTCAACTGAACTTGGTTTCATGGAGAAAGGTAATGGCGTCGTATCAATTCTCCTTCTCTTGCAACTCATGGCATCCTCCTTAGCACTAGACGGTGTTGGGCAAGCTCGACAAACAACCAAATTCAAGCTCACAGACAAATCAGCTTGGACATAATCCCCTTTGTCCCCACATCCAAATAGCTCTGAGTTGTTGTCGCCTTCATTTTTTGGATCAGAGCTATGGAAGTGTCTGTTCGCGACCAAGCTTGACCATGAGGGTGGGGTTGATAAGGAGGTCCTCTTGTTGTTTACTTCTTGGACAATAGAAGAAGAGAAAGGAGAGATCAAGGTCTTTTCAAGACATCTATGTTGTATAGGTGGAACTGAAACCCTAGAAGGTGAGGAAGGTGGTGCAAGAACAACACCTTGATTAGAATTAACCAAGCTACAAATTTGAGATGGGTACTGAACATCCAAGGATGTACAAGGAGTATTTTGAAGATGATTGTCATGATGATTTTGATGGTGAAGATGAAGAATTTCACTATGGGGATTTGGAGATTGCTTTAGTCTAGCTCTATCCCTCCTGTGGACATTCATGTGACCACCTAGAGCCTGAGCTGACCTGAATTCTCTTCTACAAAAACTGCAAGTGTAAGATCTTGGAGGCCATATGCACCCTCCAAGAGGTCCAGCTGCATCTTCTGCAAAGGCTTGTTCCTCCCATGAATCACCATAGGAAGGATTGGTCGACGCTTGAACATGAGAAATCAAACTATGTTTCCGCTTTGTCCACATCCAATGTCGCGCTTGCTCCATTGCAGTGCAATCAGAGATCAACACTGCTCAGATGTGATTGTTCACTAGGAGTTTTAGATGATAACAGGAAAATGATTGTAGATTCCTGGCCAGTACTAGTCTATATCCAAGTTGGAATGGTCATGAAAGCAAACAAAGAATATTTGTGAGGAATAGAGATATCCAAGTTGGAGTCATGAAAAAAATTATTTCTATTCTTGCCAAAGTTAGGGCTGGGTTGTGGAAGGTGAAGTGGTGGGTACTCTAGTTTGGAAGTCTTGTGGCTACTTTATTAAGTGTTTTTGGTTTTTAGTTGGCCTTCAACACAGTCACTGTAGTTCCCCAATTTTTTTTTTTCTCCTGCAATTTCTTTGTGAGGGAGGAAACAATGGTTTAGAAAAATAATTCTTGTGGGGTCCTAATCAGTCTGTCTTGTAGGGTGATGGCGCTTATATGCAAACTGAATTCACTGATTGAAATGTACATAGGAGGGCTCCAGGAAATTAAAAGAGGCAACAAAATTGCTTTTATGTGCACCAAATTGTTCAAATCTTACCTGTACATGGACATGTATAATTTGTTTTCACCCTCGTATATATTTGTACTTTTTTTTATCATTTTGTGAATTATTTACATGGCCTAACTCTTAACACAGCCTATAATAGAAAGCTAAACACCTTGATCTTTGATCTACATTCAGTCTTTAGCTTAGAGCCAAACTAGCTTAATTGAAAGAATATATATATATATATATATATATTGTTAAAGTGAGATTGTCCATACACACTCATTGTACTATAGGGCCCTGCTGGAGAGACAGCTTCTAATTACAACCACACATCTTGTAGGAAATTAAGAACATGCCCAAGAAGATTAAATTGTAGTATATTTGCACAAAGCACAATTTCAAGATTAAATTTAATTAGTTAAAACTTCTTTGATCTCCAACTTCCTCTTCCCTAATGCTTCTACAAAGGAAAATGAAAGAAAAGAAAAGAAAATTAGAAGACTATATCTTAAGATATGCCTCAATTTGATGTCAAATTCCAACTTCACCGACAACATATTGGTTTGTTAGTCTGACTGATGTGAGCAAGCTGATAAGTTCTTGCATTCGCATGAGGATAAAAATGTATATGTAGTGACAAATAATTTACTTGACACACTTTTGAGCATGTTTATATGTCAAATGTTATGTTACATGCGACTGTTCTTAATTTCTCTGATATGACAAAAGAATTGACTCTCATTTGAGGAACATCAATGTTTCTTTCTAGGTATAATAAAGAGCTAATAAGACAAAAATTTGACTAATGTGAAAACATATATCACCATTAGTATGTGTCTATGTGATGCACAAAATGCAAAACTGTGACTTGATCATTTTGATGGATGGAGAAAAGTCGTGATTAATCACCATTAATGATCATCTGATTCTGCAGCTTGGGTTTCATAAACTTTTGATCAAACCTCTAATTATTAAGTCATGGAAGACACAGAATTTTATTAACTAACAGAACAACTAAATCTTAAATTTTCTCTGTAAGTCTTGTATTGGAAATGGAAATATTTATGCAATTAAGAAACTTCATGAGCTATATATAAGATCTTGTATATGTATATTCATTCATATGCTGAAGTTGGGGCAATTTTTATTTTCTTCCGTGACAAGATCGAGGAGGTCCTTTTCTGGGACGTAAGAAAAGGAAATTTGTGGTCCCATCCTTCATCAATTGCATAAATAACAAACATTGATACATTATAACATGACCTTAATATGTCCAACTCAACTCTGCTTATGTGTTTGCTGTGTTTGTCACAACTGCTAGTCCTATACCTTGAAGTTCAATAATTAGAAGCTAGCACAAAATAACATTAATTTGTAATTAATGGAACTCTTAATAAAATTTTGCATTCCTGATTTCTCTCTCTTCTTTTTTTTTTTTTTTTTCTTTTTTCCTTTCCTTAAGAAGTTCTTGAATCAATTGATTTTATTATTATTATTATTAAGGAAATCTGACACAATATATAAGAAATTTGATAAAGTCTGCTTCATTCAGTCCTCATGAAAACTTTCAAGAATTCTGAGGAGAGAAAAAGACTAAATTCTAAAATTGGGTCCTTTTTCAATTCTGTTTCTAGAGACAGTTTTCATAAAACAATCCACAAGATGAATTTTTAACTTATTTTCTGTTTTTTGAAAAATAATTAGTGTTGGACCACCCAATTAGCAAGGATCGGCATTGTTGTACCCCAACAATCCCTCCCCCACACGTGATGGGATTCCTGTGCAAGAATCGGCATTGTTGTACCCCAACAATCCCTCCCCCACGCGTGATGGGATTCCTTGGACTTGAACCCATGACTTTTAGCTTTAATACCAATTGAAAAGCTTGGATCGGACTATGTCATCTCATCTGAAAATCAATTGGTGTCCAGTGAGAGAAACATAAGCCTTTTATGACATTCGACATCCAAGGGCCCTCTCGGGTCCACCCGTGCAAGGATTGATATTGTTTTACCCCAACATCAGTTTAAAAGAGGTATGTTTTTAGAGGACGGTCTTTTATAGTTCTCTAAAAATAATTTTTTGTTTTTTCAATTCTTGAGAACTGTTTTCTGAATAACAAACCAAGCAAGTTCTTAATTTTTGACGACTGATTCGTACTCTTTTTGGAATAAAACTAATCATCAGGTCAAAACTCATCAATTTTGGGTGGATACGTAGAATCTAGTAACACATGTTTTCATGTGCATGGCCAAATGCATCTCGACTCATACTTGGCAGAAAATGGTTTCCCTGTAGAGACATGTTGAAACATAAGACAAAATCATCAAAGAAGTTTAAACAAATACGAAATATTAGAATCTTCAAATACGTATCGAACTGTGGCCATTGTGATGTATTTATACGACCTAGCTGGAAGATAATATAAAACAGGAAGGGAGACTTTCATGCAGACCAGATTAGAGGAGACAAGTCTTGCATATTAATCAAATATAGGTCAACTAAACTTAATTTAACACCCCATTAATTTGGAAAAATATTTTTTATAAAAAAACATTGAACCCTTCACAGCTGGATTACCTTAAACAGTAAAAGCTCTTCTTAATTTCCAAAGATTCAAAAAATCATGTGTTAAATTTGCTTGAATTTCTAGAAGGAAAAAAATTAAAAATTCACTCAAAAGAAATCAAGTCATCCTTCCAACCGCAAAGTTGGCAAACTATATATATCATGATGTCCGAATTTATATTCAATGAGTCACTTGTGCGAATTATATGTGCAATCATATTCAAATCATACATATCATTTAAACAAGGTGTTCTTGAGCCTTATAAGAATCGAAGTCAGACCCTGAGCCACCCCCAACGGATTCATAACGTGGATGAAATTATGATTGAATACTAATTCACTTCTATAATATATTCCAATTGATTGACTAAACACTTCAACAGCCAATTTTTTGGCACAATATGATTTGATATTAAAGATAAAAAAATGTTTTAAGTTTAGATTCGCGTCAATAGAGAAGGTACAAAACCAAACAGTCAGGTAGTGAATGTCCCGTTGGCATGATGACCAAGAAGCAGCATCTATCAATTAGTTTATTAGGAGATTGCAGTTTATGCATAAACGCTGATTGTTGAAAGTTTAAACTTTAAATTCTTTACCCAAATTTTTGCTTCAATTCACGTGTTTGAAATAACTTTGAATCTTTGCCTTTGAGGATGTCATATTTTAGCAATAAGTTTCACTTATCATATAGCCGTTCCATGTAAAAATCAAGGTCCTATATGAAAAATGTCGTGGAATTAGAATCTTTAATATAATTTATTTTATTTTTGAAGCATTTAATCGACGCCTAAAAATTGAAAGAAATTTAATTTAAATTTTGAACTAAATTTTTATTAATTTTAGTTTGAGTCAATTCGGTCCTCCTAAAAATAACACAAGGTTATTATTGGTCAAAATATTCTTGAGAATGATCAAAAGATATTTATATTAGAAGTGCAACTCGGACGGGTTTGAGGTACAGTTCAGGTTGAACATGAGATATGAAATGTTCAACTTTAACCCGACTTTTAACCCAAGCTAACCAACTTTATCCCAATCCATCCTTAAATTTTTTAGTTCGGATTAAATTCGAGCTTACAACTTGAGATGAGATTTTGGGTTAGAATTCGGATTACCATTATGAGCATCATTTACGACATTAACTTGATGAAACTTATAGATTGCTTTTTCATTCTTGCACGTGTTTGGAATGCACATTATCTACCACTAGACATAATTATTGTAAAAGATAAAAGGAACAACCATAAGTAATTCACAATTAAAAAAATTAAAGATATTAGCCAATACATTCAATGACATAATAACTAATAGATTACTGACTAAACTGACCTAACCATAATTTGAAATAATTAGGGTATATTTAAAATAAAAATATATAAAAATAAAATAAAATTAGAATTCAGATTCAAGTTGGGCTCGAGTTTAACCCTAATTGAATTCAGGTTGAGATTTTTCAATCCAGGTCCAACCGTAATTGTAAAAACGGCTGTTCGGGCTCGTAAAAAATCAAACTGGGTTCAAATTGGGTTCGAATTAACGGACCCAAGTTATACCCCTAATCCATATATATATATATACAAACACACACACCGACGTACACATCAATATATTGGTAAGATAAGAAAAATATTATCCTATTGTTTCACTTGAATTGAAAAAGGAATTACTCAAATAGATGTGCACAGACGCTTTCAGAGAGTTTCTTAGCTACTACGGATGGGCATGGGACACGAAAGAAATGACATATACAGACCTTCCACCCTTAGTATTATACATAAATAATTTATGGGCTAAGATATCTCTTATGTTAAAATATACCAGTAAATTTGTCCTATAGGAGAGATTCTACTTAACACGCATGTCTTCATTCTCAACTTGTTTGAAATAATAAAAGGATAAGACCCTCCTTTACTTCTTGTTTCTTCTTTATAGTACACATGCAAATATATATTTATATACACATTATATATATATATATATATATATGCAGAGAGAGAGGACATCATTATTGATAATGAAGTATTGATAATGAAGTACTGATAATGAAGCTTTAAAAATGTGTAAACATGGGGACACACAAGGAAAATTGGTTGTGACATGACACTGGGTGATTATGAAATAATAGAGAGTGACACCCATCTCAAAACTGCAGATATTATCTTTTGTATCTGCTCTCGAAAATTTTGAATAGTTTTGATATTATTATCCATATTGAAGCTATGATTTGATTTCATACGAGTACGTTCTTAATATTCTTTGGTTTTTTGTCAAATCAATTTCTAGGCTTTCTTGCCTTTTGATAAATAAATAAATAAAATCTAGGCTTTGATTTATGAAACAGTGTATCGTTAATTCTAGCTATCTAGTTCAAGGATAGTTATCTCGATAATTGTCATGTACTTTTTTTAATATACACCAATTAAAAAAATAATGGATCTAGTATTGGTAAGGTCGTTAGCATCTAGATTTTCAAATAAATTAGGACAAATTTAGGTGAAACAGATCACTTTCCTTATCTATATCTAATCAATGCCTCATGTATATGCATGCATCATCTTGAATGATCAAGATTGCTGCAATTAGATGTCAACAGTAAAGTTTTCCCTTCACAACACACATAATATAATATATGTGTGCGCACATGGTGACCGAACCGGCCGATACGTTGCAAACCAATTGGTTCGAGTCAAGACCAGCTAACTCTTCTCAAAACTGGCCGGTCAGTTTAATATTTTAATTTTAAATTTTACATGACTCTTCAATTTTAGGTCTTGAAAGACAGCCTGTCTTTCATCTTTCTTTGTAAAAACTCGATGTGGAATACTAGGGGTGATAACAAATTTGATCGGATGAGGCCTTAATCCTAATATGATCCGTGATTTATGGATTGATGAATACTTAATCCGATCTAATTTATGAAAAGGTTCAATTCGATTCGATCTGATCTGTAAAATATTAGATTGGTTCAGATTGTATCTATGAATTAGACTTATTCTAAACAGTCAAATATGTTAAATTTTTAATCATAAACCATTATCCGAGTTGATTTTTTTTTCCTGGATACATATAGAAATTGAACAAAGATGGATAAATCATACATGAAGTAAGAGGTTAACATTAAACTAGAAAACAAGTAAATATTGTTTTGTTCCAAATCTTATGTAGTTGTACTTTTTAACAAAATGTCAACTTGCTTAATAGAAATATCTTCAAGATGAACCATATGTGCAAGGCAAGTGATTGAATATGTGGGTAAGATCAGGGGTGACCACCAATCGGATTGGATTAGACATCATCCTAATTCGATTTGCGGTCTATGAATTAGTGAATATGCAATCCAATTCGATCTGCAAAAAAGACTCAATCCAATCTGATTCGATCTGTGAAATAACGGATTGGATCGGATCGGATCAGATTAGACTTAATCTAAACAACCCAATATAATTATTTTTTAACTAGGGCCCAATAACAATTTTTTAGCCTAAAAGATATAAGATATTATAATATTATTATTAAAAGTTATAAGATATTATTACATGTATATAATAAATATTATAAATTTTAACGGATTGCCACGAATCGGATTCATGGATCAGATCGAATTTCTGACTCCCTAATCCGTAATCTAATCTGTGTCTTACGAATTCTTAATTTTTAAATCCACAATCGATCCGTTAGTCATCCAATTCGATCCGATACGCACGGATAGGATTCACAGATTGACGGATTTTTTGTGCACCCTTAGGTAAGATGTGGGTGAATTGTGTTGGGTTTGCGAAGAGTCAGTGGAGGTATCCGTTATGCTGAAATTTTTATTTTTTTGTATTATATGCCTATTATTTTATAAAAATTATAAAAATATCTCATTAAAATTACACTTATTTCTGTTGAAATTACGAAAAAATATCACTATATATAACTTTGCCCCTACATATTCTAATGACTAATATGTTCTGCTATGAGGAATGACTGCCACTAGACTGGATTGTAGGAATTAGTGAAGATCAAGTTGAGTAAACTGAAGGAGAGTGTAAGCTAGTGTTAGATGGGAGAGAGAGAAAGCAATAGTGATTAGGAAAAAGAGGGGGCACCAGAATGATCCGAATGTCAACATGTCATGGGGTATTTATAGACCTCAGGCGTGGAGCTTTTGACAACTGTCATCCTACGTGGTAGTCTACCACGTGTCCCTTCCTTCAGCACCCTTGGTTGTAACCATGAGCCCAAATCTTTGTGTCCTTCACAGGTTTAGTCAAGCCCGCGAGGAATGCTATGATAGTGCTCGTGTAGAGTCACCTTACCATAGCTTCCTATTTTATGTTGATAACTCAATGAGCCTTCCTCTTAATCCTCCATTTCACACTCAACCCACCTTCCTGCTTAGGATCATAACATTATATGTTTCATTATGACATCATGCATGATCGCCCAGACCATATCACAGTATGTCTCTATGCCTAAAATGGTCTGTGGGACTCCAAAGCCTCATACTAATTCCAACTCTTCAATTTTTAGAAGTAACGTCGCGACAAGTTACTTTCTATATTTAAAAGGAGAATCAGTAATCCTCTATATATTCCCTACTACAAGAGTTATCACTCGGGATTATAGGCTCAAAGTCATACAACGGCCCATTCATTCATAACTCCTTGTAGCCCTTGAGTATACCATAGTATCAACATTAAAAGTGTTCACTTGAACATACCCGCTTAAGGAGTTTGCCCAAAAAACATCATCCAACTGTTAACTATAGCATACCTATGAGAGAAGATTGCCCCAAATCCCTTTGCTCTCCGTATACTCGTATGTTTAAGAATTTTAACACGCGCAGATAGGAACCTTTACACAGGTAGATCATACCAGCGTACAGGTTATCCACGCGAGTAGATCTTTCTCACGTGGATAACCTGTACGCGGGTAAGGCCTTCTCGCGTATGGGTTTCCCACGTGAGTAGGACTTCCCTGCGCACAGTTTTTCTTTCGCGGGTTAAGACCTTCCTATATATAGGTAGTTTTTGCAAATGAGCCTTTCTGTGCCACCAGGCTTTTTATGTATTGGTGATCCCCGCCGACACCCTTTTGACCTTTTTCTAACCTATCCATCTTTACACACACACACACATTTCATTTATGTTAATGTTACTCCAAAATTAATATTTATCCTTATAATTTCCAAAAGAAAATAATTGTTTAATACTTTTGAATGTTATAAACTTTGGACCACAAATGATATATGTTACATAAGGTATATGACATGGTTAATGATTTTATTATACTTTTAACTTGTATTATATTTTTTTATTTTTTCTTTTCACATGTTATATATTGTACGAATTTTCATTAAAGTATAATTATTAAGCATTTTTAATAATGTTAATAATTTAGAATTCATGAATTGGTCATTACTTATGTTATATGTTGATAAAATTGTATATTTCTTTCATTTATTTTTATTTTCTGTGATTTGATTATCACATATTATATATGATATCATTTTTTATTTATTTCATGCTTAAATATATTTTTATTTATTAATTTAGTAAAAATATAATTACTAAATATTTTTAATAATTACAACGGTTTAGAATTCATGAATAAATCATTGCTTGTGTTAAATGTTCTTCAAAAATTTAATAAAGATTATTAAAATTCACTAAAAACATTTTTATAGAATTATGTTGTAAAAAGTTACACATCGGTGCATTTTGGAGCTTTTGTGCTAAATTAAAAAAAAAGTTCACCACTGCAGTAACCCATTGTTATATTTCACTGATACAGACCTGATTCTGTTACTGCAACGCTGCGTCTGCCACCCTTGATATATACTATATATATCATACATAAATATCAACTTCCACTATGCCAAGCTAGTAAGTCCAACCCAAGCCCAATCAAGCATGTTTTTCTAAGCTCGAATTGATTAGGCTATGGTCCTGTTGGTTTGGGTAAACTTGATTTAAGATAAGTACGGTTTGAGTTACTAATAATAAGAAGGGTAAATTACTTTGACATCACCTGAAATTTGGCGTAATTATTCTCAAATTAAAGTTTTTGCAAAGTTACTCTAACACTCTTGTTAGACTAACGATCCATCAAACAAAATCACATCTAATATACAATTACAAAAGTATCATCAAGTCATAATATTTTTGTGCAAAAATAATCTCAATTTCTAATCTTTTGACTGAGATTAACATTGTTTATATACATATTTTTACCATCAATGTCACACCAACACTACCGGCACTGAGGGTAGTTTTGGTATTTTAATTTTTTATACTTTGACTTTAACGAAATTGATTGTCAATTAACAGTATGGGTACCCAATGTAACCACTATATATTTTTTAAAAAAATTTAAGAGTAATTAGACAAAACTTCAGAATAGGTCAGAGTAATTTATCCTAATAATAATAATTAATAAAAAAAAAATAGGTCAGGTGAAGCTCAAGTTTACCAGCCTTGCTGTCCCGGCCTAACCCAAATTGAGATCAATTTGAAAATTTTCAAATCCAAGTTCAGTCTGAATATTTTATTTTTCAGGTGATTTGAGACTCACCAAATTAAGCTTCAAATAGTATAAGAAGCTTTTTTTTTTTTTTTCTTCATATGTTTCTTCTCGACGATATTCAATTTATTGTCCTACCCCGAGTAATACATATACTAACATATATTGTTTTGTTATCTTATCATTTATATGAACTTGTTTTTAATGGTAATGTATCCAACAAAAAATCATTTACAAGAATAGTTCACAAATAAGATATAGCACAATCCCGTTATTTGTTTGTATCTTTGTTTGTTTGTTTTTTTTAATTTATTAAGGTAAAAAGCACTATGCAAGTGGAACTCAAAACTAGTTATTTCTTCTTTAGAGACGAGAGTTTATACCATTTGAACTCACGTTCCGATAATAAATATTGATAAATTATTTCTGCCAACATTGAAGGTAATATTTGGCTTTTCATTGATTTATTTGGGTTCCCAGCCTCCCACTTTGGCAGTGTATGAATTGAACAATTTAGTATGTGTGTATATATATATATATATTGCCTGAGTATATGTTTCTCATCGGCCACTTCGCTTTCAACAGAAGCTTCCATGGAGTCAAGATATGACTAAACAAAGATTTCATGGTTTATATTTAAAAAATTCCTTTTGCTTCTTAGCCAAATGTGTTTAATATGACTTCGATTCAACCATTTGACTGGCATTGAAATTTCAGCAAAATTAGATCTAGTCCAAATACAAGACCATTCATTCATAAAGAAGACAAGGAATAGCTTAGAACAATTTGGTTAGACATCCATTTCAATGTTTTAAATTACATTTATATATACATATACAGTATTATATATATATACACCCACACACATATACACATAACATCATGGGAGAGAGATGAACCTCTTTACTTGTGCAGGTTGATTTAATTGAAAATTTGAAATTGATTGATAGATTAAATAAATAAAGAATTCACGTAAAATAACCAATACGGGAAGGAAGGGAAATTGCACATCCTGATTCCTTGTCCTGATTCCTTGTTTCATGGGTTGTTGCAGGTGTCAGCTTCTAAGTACTGTAGTACGTGGTAATTAATTGACATATCTTCAGACTTCATCTGTGTGTTCACACTAGGTTTACAACTTCAATAGCAACCTTTATCGTCCACCATTGGGTCCATTATCTTTTATATATATATTTGCACTAGTGTTAATCAATAATGTGCATCTATATGATTTTTAGCCTCTTGTGATCACCTTGAACTTCAATTAATAATAGAATTCACTTTAATAAGCAGCCCCAATATATCCGATTGACTTTTAACGGTGGGAAAACTCAAAAATGGCCTATGATGAGAATTGTGAATCCTGATAATACCATACACTTTAATTCAATTTTGAAGATTCATTTTGTTATTAGGAGTATTTTTTTATTTTTGCACTTGTTATGTAGTTTTAGGAGGTGCTTATATATTTATTATGAATTCTTTATAATTGTGCGTTGTTTTTCTTATCATAGTTAAAACTTTGCAACGCCTAGAACGTGGTTCTAATTTTTGAATGAATTTCATAAATGTAAATTTTTGCTTGTGTGCTTAATCTATTTTTATGTTAATTTTCACAACAACTTAAACCTAGTTTTTGTGTCAAATCAAGGACTTTACTTGATCGGATAATACTTATAAATTTATAATGGATCAGGTGTTTACCATCCAAAGACTAAAAAATTTAAACATTTAGACCTATAAAGTACCCAAGACCTAACATTAGTCTTGGAATAAGAGATTCATCCACTCATATTAAGACCGTAAAATAAGTAAAATTTTAAGTAAAATAGGATTTATAATAGATGAACCAAAATAAATGGGACACATTATTGAGTGGCACTGCAAAATCATAAAACAAGTATGGATTTTACTTTCGGCATTAATTATTTGTACAAAGCAATTTGTCTATAATATTAAATCCGCATAAATTAATATCTTAAATGATAGAATATCTTTCCAGTCTAAATTGTCAAATGATCAAACTATATTTTATAAACTCCCCCTAACTCACACACAAATTTTCTGCCACTTTTAAAGGAAAAATATATCGATTAATCTAATTCTAATTATTTCGAACATTCCTAATCACATGTATGTCGTCTACTTACAGGAAGTAGGATAACATTTATAAAGTTACAATATAGTGTATCGCCACAGCAATATTTCTAAATTATTTCCTTCTCTGGCAACTAAAATTGGTAGAACCTCATACATAATCTTCATGGAAGGTAATGTGCATATATATTATTATAGTTTTCTTTTCATATTTGAAAATTAGATGGAAGTTGCTACGTAGAGTACCAAATAAGTGATGGAAAATGTGTAATCTGATTATACTATACATATTTTTTTGAATATATACCGTCTGAATTCTCTATAATTATGTGTCGTTTTCTCATTATAGTAAAAATCATTACAAAACCAAGTTGGTGAGTCGGTGACTTGACTTGTTGATTGAATCAATCATCGGAACCTCTCATTTTTGAGAGAATGTCTACAATGCACTCGATATATTTACATCGGATGAATCTCATCTATATGTGTTTAATATGTATTATAAGACTCACTACACATGTATAACACGTGTGATTCAAATTTATCCAGTATATTTATATTGGACATAACAAATATCTTCCCCTCTTCGGTTCTTTTATCGAAAAGCATTCAAGAACTTTACAAGGTGAGAGGAGAAACCTTTTGGACTCTGACTCTTGATTCTTGACAACACAATGGGAGATGGCTCTATATGGATTTATCAAACAAACTGCTATAACGGTCCATCAAGACTTGGGCCACGTGTTTTGGGCACAGCCCATAAGCCTAATGGACTGCACAATGATAATCTAGTGTGTGTAATTTTTATGTTATAAAATTTTACTTATAAAAAATTAAATATAAGAAAAACATATATATATATGATGTCTCATTTTAATTTGGAAAATGCTAAACACCATGAATATAATTCATGAATTATTATCTTGAATTAGGTGGCTGATTATTTGACAACTTCCTATATTTTAAAAGTAATTATTTTGAGAGAATAAAGGAAAGAAAAAGAGAAAAAAATAGTAAATCCTAACATAACTCAATAATGTAGAATTAAAATTAAATTTTATATCCGTATCTTCCTTTGAAAGATCATTTTCATTAAATCTTCAAATAATTGAGATAAGAAACTACAATTTTTTTTCCATAATTTCTTTAACATAAACTTGGAACTATTTCTCTTGAATAAAACGCTAATTTTCTCCATTATCTACATGTGTGAATAATTAAATAAACACATAATATACTTAAAGTTTTTATAATTTTATTTTGATTTGGTATTTTCGATCACAGTTGAATTATAAAGAAAGAACCAGTAAAGATAGAAAAAAATTAAAGAGATAAACCCAATTTAATTATGATTTTTACTTTCTCCTTTAATGAGATTTATTAAATTTGATAAAATATTAAAAATTACGAAAAGTGTAATAGTTTGTATGAATGGAAGATTTTGTATTCCACTAACAAAATCTTTACAACGCTGGTTGCTTGGAAAGTAACAAATCAGCTACACTCTATTTATACGACTTGCAACAAGTAGCCATATCTATTCACATCAACAACCCAACGTTTGGTAGTATTCAAGAATTGGATTCTGTAATGCTCCGAAAAAATATCCATACAATACTACATATTTAAAAAAAAAAAATTATATGTACAATTCTAGAGTGTTCTAGCAATGTTACTCCAATTTATACAACTTTACACAAGTATAGAGTGTTCTAGAATCTCCCTGCCATGCATTTCAATGTCATCTATTGTTCATAGAATGTTACTCCAATTTATACAACTTTACAAAAGTATAGAGTATTCTAGAATGTCATCCACTGTGCGTGCGTGTGGCATCTGCGTGATATAATTCTTTATGACAGGAGGTCTGACATAATTTTTCACAATTACAACAAAGTATGTCATCATAAATTTTACAAATCTATTATTATTGGATAAAATGCTCTAACACCCATCCTGCCATGCATTTCAATGTCATCTATTGTCCATAGAATGTTATTCCAATCTATACAACTTTACACAAGTATAGAGTATTCTAGAATGTCATCCACTGTGCGTGTGTATGGCATCTGCGTGATATAATTTTTCATGACAGGAGGTCTGATATAATTTTTCACAATTACAACAAAGTATGTCATCATAAATTTTACAAATCTATTATTATTGGGTAAAATGCTCTAACACCCATCCACATTTTCGTTTATTGCTTACAGAGAATACTTGTCTCAAAAAGTGTGGTTAAACTCCCTCGGGTTTAATTTAACTTGACCAGACACTCCCTTTTGTTAGTTGACTGTCATACACGTCAGAAGTCCACTAATTTCAAAAATTAAAATACCAAAATTACCCTTCCTATTTGAAATTACAATTTTATTCTCAAATCTTTGGACCTTTTTACCCTCACAAATCCTTTAAATTTACAAACTCACTCATATGCTTCTCTCTCTAGTATCTCTCTCTTAAACTGATATATTGATATACATATAGATATAAAAAAATATATATATATATGTGATATATCATACAATTACAAAATGATTAAATATAAGAGGATAAAATGATAAAAGCATTTGAATTGTTAGTTTTTAAAGGTGTTAACTCTGACAGAGGCTGTCAAAACCTATTTTGAGACAAGTATTCTTCGTAATAAATAGAAACCTGGGGGAGGGGTTATTATAAAGCAACTATTAAGTCAAAACGAGTGAAGTTTTTCTGATCTGCACAACTAAGAGAGTCAATGCTTGAATAGAGCACAAACTAAAGCAAAAAAGCAACTGGTATTTTTTTTTTGTTATTTACTTGTTAATGGTATTTTTTTTGTTATTTACTTGTAAATTCTTATTAAGAACTTCAAAAGATATTATGTAATAGGATCATTGATGACGAAGAGCAAGTTCTATCACTAAAAAGTAGTAGTGTACTAATTTATATCGTTTTTTCCCTTTACAAACTAAAGTAACAATAGTTATATTTATATTCCGAAAAGAAAAGTATTGTTGAGTTTATTTGCCATTAAGAATGTTAAAAATATAGAAAAATTATATATTGAATTGATTACTTTGAAGAATACATAAAGGTTTATCTATAGGTACATAATCTTTGAGACCAAGTTTACTTTTGAGATAAGAAATCCTAGTCCAAGATAAATTAGAAATTTAAAATAAATTAAGAAAAGGGTATAAAATTTTTTATATGGTTTAAAATAATAAGAAACTAATATAATATTAAATATATTATCTACCAAAGAACCATTATGAAGAAATAGGACAATAACCCTTAACAAGCGCATTTGGTCACAATTATGTACTCTGTAATAAGGTTAGTAGTCACCTGAATGGGTGTAGGGGCTTGTTGAAAATATCAGGGATTATTATGCTACATCAACTGTGCATGAAATATATATATATTGTTGTAAATGGGTTCATAACCCACGTGGGTCTCTTAATGACAAGCATATCTATCTCTAAAATATCTCCCCCAACCTCCTTTCATTTGCTATATATATGAGCATCAGATCATATACAAAGGGATGGTTTTTCCTTTGACAGAAACTTCTCTCTCTCTCTCTCTCTCTCTCTCTCTCTCGTGTATACCAATCTCTCTCTCTACTCTCTCAATCTTCTTTCTCTTACTGTTATACACATATATCTATATATATATCAATCTCTTCAGCCTATCTTCTCTCCCTAACTATTATATAGTTAATATTATATATATATTTATATACTACTACTATTACAATATAGTGGTACATCATCTACTATTACAACACGTTATCAGCACGAGATTCTGACCACTTGAGAAGACAAATAAAAGCACGAGGTTCTGACGAACGGAGAAGATAATTTCATTTTTCACTTCCAAGTAAAAGGTACGAAAATTATATTTTATGTCATTTCAATAGATAAATATATCTATACATATATCTATATATATATAGATAAATATATAATATATCTATTGGTGTATATGTATATATATATATACCCATACATATAATCTATATATTTATATAGATATATCTATATATACATATAAATATATAATATATATGTATATATAAAGTCCTTCCCGATTGCAAAATGACATGTTCATATTTATATTATTTTATTCTGTCAATATACCTACATATATATGTATATATAAAGTCCTTCCCAATTGCAAAGTGACATGTTCATATTTATATTATTTTATTCTGTCAATATACTTACATATATATGTATATATAAAGTCATTCCCGATTGCGAAGTGACATGTTCATATTTATACTATTCTGTCAATATAGTATACATATAAAATTCCGAGTATCTTACAATATAAGACTCTTCCACACTATGAAAATTTTGAAGGATAGGTTCGAATCAAAGAACTATAAATCTGCCAAGAGCTCGAGACAACTGGTCAAAATTGAAGTTGTCTGATTATAAATCGGTAATAGAATATAATTCAGCTCTATTCCGAATTAGTTCCCAAATGAATTTATGTGGAGAGCCTAAAAAATGATGTGGATATGTTAGAAAAAAATATTTACCACATTTCATTCCTCGAACTAGCTCCTCTAGCAACAGTATCGAGAGAGATATTTTACAAGATATTCTAAGTTGATATCTTGCTTATTAGTAGCTGAACAAAATAATGAGCTCTTATTAGAAAACCACATATCCCGTCCGACCGGATCAGCTTCATTAAGCATTCTTTAATGGTCGTGGACGTGATCACGGCAGAAATAATAATTATGGTGGTTATCCTTCATTTGAGTTTCCTAGTATGAACTACACACCATATTATCATGAAAGAAATGCAAGTGGTGCAAAGCAAGAAAAATTGAAAGGTATGCCGATGCAACCTTCAAACAATATGAAAATGTTTGCTTTCGCTGTGGTATAAAAGGGCATTGGTCACAGACCTGCCGAAATGCCCAAACACTTCATTGAGCTATATCAAGCTTCAAATCAAAGGAACAGGGAAGGAAAAAGAGATTGAAACAAATACTATCGAAAATTATGAACCGATAGCCATCAATCATCTTGATATTTCAGATATCTATAAAGATCTCCCTGAAATAAATAAATCAGTTGACTGATAATGAAAATGTTCACATCAATTTGATATCATTTCCTTTGATTTTTATTAGTATATTATTACAAGTTTTGTTTGTAATTATACTTTTATTAATGTAATGAAGTTTGTTTCTTTTTAGAAAATGGATTTGATCAATGCATTGCCCACGTCCAAGATAAATGATGAAGATATATGTTTGGTAGATAGTGTTACGACACATACTATCCTGAGAGATAGAAAATATTTTTCCCATATAACATTAGCTGAAGCTAATGTTAATACCATATCAGGGTCCATAGACCTGATTGATGGTTCTGGAAGGGCTAATATTGTGTTACCATGTGGAACACAATTGCATATTGATGATGCTCTCTACTCAGCCAGATCCAAGAGAAATCTGGTGAGTTTTAAAGATATACGTCATAACGGATATCATATTGAGACAATAAATCAAGGGAGTATGGAATATCTATGCATTACATCAACTATTTTATGTCGGAAGCATGTTTTAAAAAAACTCTCTGTTTTCTCTTCTGGATTATATTTTATGAAAATAAGAGCAATTGAATCACATGTAGTGATGCACCAGAAGTGCTATGACCCAAAGAATTTTATATTATGGCATAATCGCCTTGGTCATCCTGGGTCAACAATGATGCGCCGAATTATTGAAAATTCAAATGGGCATCCATTAAAGAATCAAAAAATTCTTTTAACAAGTGATTATACATGCACTGCATGCTCACAAGGAAAGTTGATTGTGAGGCCATCTCCTTCAAAAGTTGTTGTTGAATCCCCTGATTTCTTACAAAGGATCCACGAAGATATTGATGTTGTTTTAAAATTGTTAAATAACTCGCAAGTGTACGAATCTATTAAAGTATAGTTCGGCAAGAACGAGGTCGAACCCAAGGGAATGCTTTGAGAAGAAAAACTAACACAAATTCAAATTAATTTAAAACTAATCTAGTTTAAACACAAGTTGGTTGATTTGAGATAAATTAAACTAACATGCAAATAAAATAACACAATTAAAATCAAATAGAAAAAATAACTAAGGTTTCGAATTCCACCACCATTAAATCCATGAAGCTTCTAATATTTATTTATTAATTCCCAAATTTGGAGTAGCAATCAAGAAATCAATCTATTGTTTACTCAAGATTTAACAATAAAGCACTATGAAAAATATATTAAAAAGGTAGATTTTCCTTCGCTTCACTAGTGTAAAATTCTAAGCATCCTATGTATCCAATTTAATGAAAAACATAAGATCAAAGATTATCACTTTTAAGAAATACAAAGCCAAGCTTAGATTAATTATAATACTTTCTAACTACCACATATACATGATATAGATGGTGAAAGAATTATAAAATAATTAATCACAAGAAGCAAAAATCATAAGCAATTAAATCACACACAATGAGAATCAATTAATGAACAAAAGAACTTCATTTCATTAGTGGAGGTTTCCTCCTCAACCATAGTTGAGGAATTTAGTTACACATGGTAGAAGAAGAAGATAACAAAATAATAAAAGACATAATGAATAAATAAAACCCGGATTGTCTCTGTCTTCTCTGCCCTGGCCTCCACTTCTTTTCCCCCCCTAAAATAGCCTCCAATTCACCTCTTTATACCCCAAGAGAATACATAAAGTCCTAATCCAATTAGGAGATAAAGTCCTAATCCAATTAGGAGAAAATTAGGGTTTTCCCGCAGCCCTAAATAGGTAGATTTTTCTGTTGACTTTCGGCCCAAGTTTTGACCCAGTAGAAGTCCGATTCACGAAATTTTCGTGAAATACAAAAGTGTCCAGAATCGAATTTCGTTCAACCTACGCGAGAATTAAGTCAAATTGATACTTGCAAATAAGACTTTAGGTTGACTTTCCAAAACGGGATTAAAACTGGATTAAATGCAAAATTGGGCTTCAGGCCCGTAACCTTCTTAAGTAGTTGTAATTCTCTTGAACCTCTTCCTTGGGCTGATTTGAGTTGAAATATGGAGTTGAATGGACCCATTTGATGTAGGCTTCATATGACCTTCTTGAATATTATCTTTAAAAGCCCCAAAATCACGGTTTTATCTTAAATAATCATTAAGGCCCTGAAAAAGACAGAAAACACAAAAACAGAGTAAAATCACAAATAAATTATTACTAAGAGAATAAAATATGCAAATTAAGAGGCTAGAATGCGTAACATTCAACGCCGATCAGATATATGTGGACCTATTCACCCATCATGTGGACCTTTTCATTATTTTATGGTTTTAATTGATGCCTCAACTAGATGGTCCCATGTATGTTTACTTTCTACTTGAAATGTAGCATTTGTTAGACTTTTGGTCCAAATAATTCGTTTAAGAGCACAATTCCCGGATTATCCAATCAAGGCAATTCGTCTTGATAATGCCGGAGAATTTACATCTAAAACGTTCAATGACTATTGCATGTCTATTGGCACTGATGTTGAACACCCTGTTGCCCACACTCATACTCAAAATGGTCTAGCAGAGTCTTTTATAAAACGTCTTCAATTGATTGCCAGACCATTACTTATGAAAACAAAACTCCCTGTGTCAGCCTAGGGACATGCCATATTGCATGCAGCATCATTAGTTCGTATTAGACCAACTGCTTACCATAGTTTTTCACCTCTACAACTTATGGTTGGTCAACAACCAAATATCTCTCATTTACGAGTTTTTGGTTGTTCTGTCTTTGTGCCTATTGCACCACCACAACGAACAAAAATGGGCCCTCAACGTAGACTTAGAATTTATGTAGGTTTTGACTCTCCATCTATCATTAGATATCTTGAACCTATGACAAGAGATTTATTTAAAGCAAGATTTGCTGATTGTCATTTTGATGAGGTGGTATTCCCATCATTAGGGGGAGAAATGACACAGCCTAAACAACAACATGAGATCACTTGGAATGCTACGGCATTATCACATTTTGATCCCCCTACAAGTCAAAGAGAACTTAAAGTTAAAAGAATCATTCATTTGCAAAGTATTGCAAATCAATTGCCAGATGCATTTACTGATACAAGTAAAGTGATACAATCTCATATCCCTGCTGCCAATTTCCCAACACGAATAGATGTCCCTGTTGGACAGTCTATAAGTATTGCAGCAGATGCATCTAAAACACGCCTGAAGCGTGGGAGACCCATTGGTGCAAAAGATACTGTTCCTCGAAAAAGAAAAGTACAAGATAAAGTAGATAAAGAAGATGGCACTCCTGAGGAGGCCATACTTACAAAGGGAGCAATAATAGCCCCAGAAGAAATGATAGCCCTTGATGAGGCACAAAAAGAGGTAGTCGTACCTGAAAATGATGAGATCTCAATAAATTATGCAAAGAGATGGAATAGAAATGATATTTTTGTCGACAACATATTCTCTTTTGCAGTTGCTCTTGATATTGCAAGAGATAATGAGGATCCAGAACCTCAATACGTTGACGAATGTCGACGCAGAAATGATTGGCCAAAATGAAAAGAGGCAATACAGACAGAATTAACTTCACTGGCAAAACGTGAAGTATTTGGATCAATAATCCAAACACTTGAAGGTGTTAAGCCTGTAGGGTACAAATGGGTATTTGTACGAAAAAGAAATGAGAAAAATGAAATTATGAGATACAAAGCCCGCTTAGTGGCACAAGGTTTCTCACAAAGGCCTGGTATTGATTATGAGGAGACATATTCTTCGGTAATGGATGCAATTACATTTCGATTCCTGATTAATTTGGCAGTCACAGAAAGGCTTAATATGCATCTAATGGACGTGGTTACAACATATTTATATGGATCACTTGATAGTGATATTTATATGAAAATTCCTGAAAGATTTCAAATGCCTGAAGCAATCGCTTCAAAACCACGGTCGATGTATTCAATCAAGTTACAACGATCGTTGTACGGATTAAAGCAGTCTGGACGCATGTGGTACAATCGCCTTAGCGAGTACTTAATCAAAGAAGGATATGTAAATAATCCAATCTGTCCATGCATTTTCATTAAAAAATCAGGATCTGAATTTACAATTATAGCAGTATATGTTGATGATTTAAACCTTGTGGGAACTCCTGATGAGCTCACCGCGACTGCTGATTATTTAAAGAAAGAATTCGAAATGAAAGAGCTTAGAAAAATGAGATTTTGCCTCGGATTACAAATTGAGCATTTACCAAGCGGAATTCTTATCCATCAGTCAACATATACAGAAAAAGTTCTCAAGCGATTTTATATGGATAAAGCTCATCCATTAAGTTCTCCAATGGTCGTCCGATCGCTTGATGTGAAGAAAGATCCATTTCGTCCTCGAGAAGATAATGAAGAATTGCTTGGTCCTGAAATTCCATATCTGAGTGCTATTGGTGCAATGATGTACCTTACAAATTGCACAAGACCGGACATAGCTTTTCCAGTCAACTTACTGGCACAGTACAGTTCTGCACCAACCCGTAGACATTGGAATGGAGTCAAGCATATAATGAGATATCTTCGTGGGACCACTGATATGGGATTGTTTTATTCAAATAAATCAAAATTCCAGTTAGTTGGATATGCAGATGCAGGTTATCTTTCTGATCCACATAAAGCTCAATCACAAACAGGATATGTATTTACTTATGGTGACACTGCTATATCATGGAGATTCATGAAACAGACAATGATAGCAACCTCTTCAAATCATTCTGAAATACTCGCAATTCATGAAGTGAGCCGAGAGTGTGTCTGACTAAGATCAATGATACAGCATATTCGAGAAAACTGTGGACTCTCCTCAATAAATAATATCCCAACGATATTATATGAAGATAATGCTGCATGTCTTGCTCAAATCAAAGGAGGTTATATCAAAGGAGACAGAACCAAGCACATCTCACCAAAATTCTTTTATACTCACGAGCTTCAGAAAAACGGTGATATTGATGTCCAGCAAATTCGTTCGTGTGATAATTTGACAGACCTGTTCACTAAAGCTCTGCCTACCACGACATTCAAAAAATTGGTTCACAATATTGGGATGCGGCAGCTCAAAGATTTTTCATGTTGATGAGGGGTAAAATTTGTTTGAAAAGGTATTTGCATACTGCACTCTTTTTCCTTCGATCAGGTTTTATCCCATTGGGTTTTCCTGACAAGGTTTTAATGAGGCAGTTCTTGTATATGCAATATCATTTTCAGGTGCACAAGAATCTTGTAATCTTTATAATGTCATGAACCCAAGGGGAATCGTTGTAAATGAGTTCATAACCCACGTGGATCTCTTAATGACAAGCATATCTATCTCTAAAATATCTCCCCCAACCTCCTTTCATTTGCTATATATATGAGCATCAGATCAATCTTCTTTCTCTTACTATTATACACATATATCTATATATATATCAATCTCTTCGGCCTATCTTCTCTCCCTAACTATTATATAGTTAATATTATATATATATTTATATACTACTACTATTACAATACAGTGGTACATCATCTACTATTACAACATATATATATATATATATATATATATTGCTTTTTTGCATCACTTCACATTTTGTTATTTCTATCTAGACCATTAAACGAAGCGCTATGGAGATCCTGTTGGTGGAGAAAGGCCCATTAATTGGGCCTTTCTTGAGTCAAGGCTCATTTATTTTTTTGTTAACAATGAATGGGCTTACAAGAATGTTTGTTTCTCGTTACATATATCCCAGTAAATACATTGGGTATGTCCCATTTGTAACTTTTTCTTCACATATACAATTGTTTAAACCATCTCGCATCAAGTCTCTTGTGATGCTCATTAAAGTGCTATGTTGTTACCTCCTTGCTAAAACTAGTTTGCTTTAGTAAAACACGGATATGTATATGTGCAACCACGTGACAAAATTTGACATGATCTGTAAACACAACTCAATCACGATACAAAATTAGTGTATTTGAGTTAATCTTAATCGTATTTGTGTCTTAATCGTATGGGAGTTCTATCTGATATCACTTGATTAGAATGAAACTAATTCATTGACTTGAATTGAATATGAGGCTGCACATTATTACAGTTTATGATAACTCTTTGTTACCGTATGCTTCTTAAAGCCTTCACCAAGGACAAAATGACTCATCAAAACTTAAGCCTAAAAATCTCTAATAATTGTGGCAACATTTCCATCCACATCAAAAGAGCACAGTTCCAATTATTTAAGGTCAATAATTTCAGTCTGCCATTATATTCCAACACTGCTTCATTAAGCATTTCCTTGCTATCTCTAACTTTTTTCCTTTTTTCCATCCCCTTTTATCATATACAGCCTTCAACCTGAATTAAATCATTGTTCAAGCTCAATAATGCCAGTCTCCTATAGATAGCGTCTATAGATAGCATCATTGTTCAAGGTCAATAATTCGAGTCTACCATGGCCAAACTTTTACCAAAAAAAGGTGGGCTGGACAGAAAATTTGTAAGGCAATGTTTGGCAAGCCTGAATGAAATAGAATGAAGTGAGAATGCAATGAAATGGTTCTACTTTTTACTTTTTGGTTATAAATATAAAATAATTTTGGAATGGAATGATCATCACCATTTTAGTGTTTGAGTGGATCAATTTAAAACCTAAAATAGAATAAATTTCAAATTGAGTTATCCAAAATACCTTTATCAGTGACAAATAAATTAAACTAACAAAATAATATTATTCTCTATTTTTTAAAAAGAAATGGCAATGGAAGGCAGCGGCGACGTCAATGGTCGAGATGGTGGAAGGTGACAACAGTGGTAGAAAGTGGAAGTGGAAGTGGTGGTGGCACTAGCTGTGGTGGAAGGCAACGGAGGCAGTGGTGGAATGTGACGTTAGTGGTATTGGTGGTGGTAGAAGGTGGTAGCGGTAGTGACAAGGGCGGTGGTGGTGGTTTTTAGACTTGTAACGTGAGGGTTTTTTGGAATGTGAAATTTTTTTTATATTTTGCTTGGGAATGAGAATTCATTCTATAGGTTGAAATGTGAAATGAATTTTTATTTTTTCACTTTAATTTTTCTATCAAACAAAATAATGGTTAAAATGAACATTTCATTCCAACGTAGCAAACATATCATAAGGAAATTGATTTCCATGTTACCACTTGCTACACCCCGAGTCTGAATCAATAACTGGCATGAACGCGTATCCAAAAACAAGGATGGATCCAATGGTGGGCTCAAACCCACCCAAAAAAAGTCCCATTACCATCCAAATATTAGCCATCTCCATTGACAATTCTTGAACACACCCTTGGCTGAAGAGCCGCAAAATTGTTTTAAGACATCATTTGGTGCCAATTGTCTTTTTTTTTTTCCCCCAAGTTTTGGTGACACTAGTCATTTTTGTCATAGCATGATTAATTACGGAACTAAGTAAAATACGTAGAAGAAACATCATTTATTCATTTATAAAAGAACATTATAAAATATATGCAAGTGTGACAAAAAAAAAATTCAACATTTTAGTCAGCAGTCTTAATTAATTGAAACAATCTAGATGAACCCACTTGCGCTTGGCACCGTAAGGCCCGTAGCTTCTTAGACTTTCCTGGAAGGTGAAGAATTTTACTTACTAAATAGCTTTCTTGAAGCCTAACCTTCTATAAACTATCCCTCATTGTAAGTCTCGCAAAGGCTTTGTTGTGGTGAAAGTTTTGTACTGCTGTGTTTATATTTTGTGTTGGAGTATTGCCCAACAGTAGGAATCGGCTAATGTCGTGTTTAGGCTTTTATATATATATATATGTGTGTGTGTGTGATTGATGCCAACTACAAAGAAATACAGGTAACAGGAGGTTGTGACAGTTAATTAAATTAATCCATTTAAGCATGAGTCATGACGTACTTGAGGAACTCGAATATATATTGAGGGCAATGCTAAGGTGTGTATATGAGTATTTACCAAACCAAAATAACATAATAATAATAATAATAATCTAGAAATGTTTGGAATATATCATATGGCACCCATTGAAACAATTTTATTAATTCATGTCATTCAATCATGACACACATTAAAGTTGATAACTAGCCATATGTTAAAGCTGTGATTAAATGATAAGAATGATTTAGTCAAAACACGGATTAGAATATGATTCATCTTCCAGATGTGCACTTGGTGAAAGTAGTAGGTACATATCACCAGAGACTTGATGGTGCCATTAACCATATTATATACAAGTTGATGTATCTAATTTTACTTCTATCATATTGTGCCTGCACATAGGTTTCAATGGCGAAACTAATACTGACTTGGACTGTGACAGTCTGACACCACCTCTCTCTCTCTATATATATATATACATATATACATACAAGGTTAATTGCAAAACCTCTGGAGTATAAAAAAAATTATATATCAGTCCGAGAATAAAAGTAACTCCCTAAACTGTTAAAAATTTACATGTAAGGTCTACAGTCAAATCCTCGTTAGGTGGCTGTTAAATGTTTCTTCAGAATTATTAAATTGTCCTCAATGTTAATAAGGGCACAAAACATTCTCAACTATAACAATGTGTACTTTACTCCCTAGAGTAGGGGTTAATCTGCAAATTTTTATAATTCAAGGGTTTTATACAATCAATCCAAAATAATAAATTGGGATTTTCAAAGACTCCAATACTTTGACCCCTTCTCTTTTTTACGGTAACTTAAATGGAGTCTGAATATTTTTAATAGTTCAGGGTAGTTATTTGTTAAAAATTTAATATAAGGGGTGATATATAAATTTTTATATTTAAGAAAGATTTCATTCAATTATCCCATATATATAATAATATATAGGGTAAAGTGCAAAAAAAACACTCTAAACTATGTCCAAATTTGCAAATAATCCCCTAAACTATATTTTATATACAAAATTCTTTGAACCATCATATTTGTTGCAAAAAGCCCCACATGCCTAGTTATTTTTATTAAATGACCATAATACCCTTTCCTATTCTCATTGAATTACACTTAACCCATTTTTCTTATTAAAATAAATCATACTATTTTGATGACATATTCTCCATCAAATTTGCATTAACTTACCTTTAATTCTTGAAATTAATTTTTTTAATAAAAATCTTAAGTAATTTTTTAAAAATAATTTAAGTAATTTCTTAATTTTTCATAAATATACTGCATGAAAAAAAGGCATTTTTTTAATTAAGTAATTTCTTAATTTTTTATGAATATATTGTATGAAAAAATGGATTTTTTATGGAAAAAAAAGTTTAAAATGGGTATAATAAGTTTTATTATAAATAGTAAAGTTTTAATAATTTAGAAAATGGCTAAATTTGGTGGTAATTACAATTTTGTGTATTTTTTTTTATTGTTATAATAAATAGATACCAATAATAAAATTAGGTAAAGGGAGGCGATATTTGTACTCCCATTTTCTTCAGTTGTACTCTCATTTTAAAAGAAATGTCACTTCTAACCTTAACTTCACATGTGAATTATTATTTTTTTTTTCAAATACTAAACTACCCTTTTAGATATCTTCTCTCTATCTCTAATATTTAATGTTTTCGGATTCTTTTGACAAAATAAACAAAAAATACCAAAAAAAAAAATATTTGAAAAAAATAATCCAAAAAAATGATCTCTTTTTACATGACCCAAAAAAAAGTTATCTATGAATAAATTATCTTTTGACAAGACAAAAAAGAAATTATATCTTTGTTAAATAAATTATCTCTTTTGGCAAGAACCAAAAATTAAAAAGTACCCAAAAAAAAGTTATCTATGTTGAATAAATTATCTTTTTTGACAAGACCAAAAATAAAATATCTTTGTTAAATAAATTATCTCTTTTGGTAGGAACCAAAAATTAAAAAGTATCCAAAAAATAGTTATCATGTTGAATAAATTATATCTTTTGACACGACCAGAAACAAAGTACCTAAAATTTTTTTATTCATATTAAATAAATTATCTCCATTGACAAGACCCAAAAATAAGTTATCTTTATTGAATAAATTATCTCTTTTGATATGATTAAAAAAAGAAATTATTTCTTTTGGAAGGACTAAATAAAAAAAGTAATATTTGTTGAATAAATTATCTCTTTTGATATGATAAAAAAAAATCCAAAGAAAAAGTTATCTCTTTTGACATGAGAAAAAAAAAAGTACTAAACAAAGTAAATAAGGTAAAAAATTATTTCTTTTGATAGGAAGCAAAAAAAAAAGTAATATAGAAAGAAAGTAAAAAAGTTTAGTTTATAGTATAAGGATAGTTGTGGTATTATAAAATAAGATATGATGTATTAATTAGTTCAGGGACCTTTTTGTCATTTTCTTTAAAAAAAAAAAAAAAAAGGTGGAGTACAATCGTAGAAAATGGGAGTATGAATATTGACACCCTTAAGTAAATGGTATAATTAATATTTATATAAGAAAAAAGATAATTTAATAATAAAGAACAAATTTAATTACAATGAGTAATATTATTTTTTGTGATTGGTATGTTTTTAACGGCAACAAATCAAATTTTCAAAGGTTAGTTGCAAAAGGCTAATAATTCAGAGTTTTTCTTTTTCTTTTTGCACTTTATCCACACACACATACATGATTACATGCATGTTACACCCCCGCCCCCAATACAATGAGCGCACGCAATTTTTTTTTGCTTTTGGTTAATTAGGACTCGGAATTGGTTGATATCTTCTTTGAAGCTAATTGGAAACTGAAGGGATCTGATGAAGTGATGATGCATGTAATGACTTCATCAGCGATGGAGACGTTAGAGTAGGTGTGCTGATGAAGAAATTTGCATGTCAACGCTCTTATTGTAAGCATGTATAATTTGAATATATATATATATATATATATATATATATATATATATTAACAACTGGTAAGTTTTAACAGTAAAAGAATTCAAAATTTTAGGTATACTGGTTGCGTGTTATCTTACACCTTATGGGAATTCAATGGAAGTGACAACATTCTTTCACTAGCCTTTGGAATTTGAGTTGCAGCTAAAGAGTAATTGTTGACAATAGAAGTTACTAAAATGATAAACTTGATGTTTTTGACATTATTGTCTTTGCTTTTGCTTTCTCCTTCCTTCCTTCCTTCCTTCTTTCTTTCTTATTCTTCTTTCTTTTTTTTTTCCCTCATTTATCTTAAGATTTGCCTGTTAGTCTCAACTAATTAAATAAAAATAAGGGATTAAAATTCTATGACCATGTGAGAACTAATGCAAGTTGTTTATGGACCCGAGAATGTGTTTTACTTTTAGTCTACTCGTGAACAAGAAAATGTCTTTTCCTAGTGACAACTTCGGATTGACAAACCAATGCCACAATCCGGATAAGATGACTACCTGTCTATTTACCTATACATTCAGAGAGACAATATATATATATATATATATATATATATATATATATATATATATAAACCACTCGTGGGAGAGGCATTTGGTGGCAGCTCGCTATCCCAACTTCCGCCAAGTCATACTAAGAAATAGCATATTGTAAGTTTCAAGTTTCAACGAGGGGCTCTAAATGAATAATTAATTTGTGCGTGCAATAGAATGTGTTTATTTTAGAAGTTGTATCTCGGTTGTCCCAAGCAGATTAAACCATGCACATTTGTCTGGATGAGCTTAAGAAGATGAAACAACCATACATATATATATATATATATATATATATATATATATATATATAATTTTGGGGGAAGATGTAGACCTCGTACCATACATTTGTCTCTAAGCAGCAAAAAACATACTAGTTGTACTTCACATTTAAGCAAAGTATCAATAAAAAACAATTGATGAGCTTATCAAGAAGAAAGGTGTGGCCACTAGTTTACAAATGAAAGAATTAAAATAACATAAACCGACCAAACCCATTAAAGAATGGTCAAAACACACCAAATTACAAATTCTTAATATTAATTAATAAAAAAATATGGTACTACATACATATCATACCGATCAATCTGTCTATATATAGTTATATAGACAGAATTATTATTGTAGTGAGATTTGGTTAGATCTCATCTAGAGAAGGTGGCTGCAGCTTGGATAGAGCTTTCAAGGTCTTCGTGCGGGTTTGCTATCAAGTACTCTTCTTCCCTCAAAAATCTGCGAGCGTGGCTTAGCGTAACCAGCTGGACTCCAACCCATTACGCCACGTCATCAGACTCATCACCCCCCTCTCTCTCTCTCTCTCTCCTCTTTTAAACCAATACCACATTCCCACCCCTCCTCCAATTGAACTCAACATAATCTTTTTCTCTCTCTCTCTCTCTCTCTAACAAATACTATAATGGAGGGTCTTATTCCAATTGTGTATAGAGCCATAATGCAATACAAGAATGGTGAACAAGGAGGCTTCATAGGATCATGGCTCCATGAGTCGCCTTCTGCTTCCTACATGAGACTTCCGGGCGACTCGGGACGGTTCCGAACATCAGATATCCAACTTTTCCAATCGGACTGTGGCTTCTCCACATCTTCATCGCCTTCCTCAGCCACCAAAAGGATCATACAGGCCGGAGTTCAATCTCCGGCCTGCCATTTGACCTCACGTAAACGCGTTGTTACGTGATCATGACGACGACGATGATTACCAAACTACAGTATGTGCCTAAGGAAAATCCCGAGGCACGTACGTAAAATGTCAACGATGGTGGGCTTTGGTCATTTGTAAGTGCTAGAGAACTGTGTGAGAAAAAATGTTTGTTTATATATATATATATATATTATGTGATTAGTTTGGGGGTGATAAGCCAGTGGGTAACCTGAAGGAGGGACCACTGGTTTTTTGTGTTTTAAGTGTGAAATGTGAAGGGGGCAAAAACAGAGGTTTATTTGAACTGTACATATTTGATTATGTCGTGTGAAGAAGTCTGTGTTTAATGGCCAAAGAGGTCATGGTACTACTATTAACTGTAAATTCATTTTATCATTATTATTTTCTTCTTCTTCGTCTTCTTGGCGGAGTAATTAACTTGTGGAGTACTACAGAGCTTTCAATTAAATTAGGTAAGAAAAATTATATATATTGAGATTTATGTGTGGGCAGATTAAGAAATGATGAAAACAAATAATTAGAAGGCACAATCTTCCTGTCTCACACTTCAAGACTCTTTGTCTGGATTAAGAAAAATTATTAGATCATGACTAAGCGAAAGGTTGAAAAAATTGATACAAAAATTTTTACATTTACATCCATGTCACTTTGTGATTGACCAAAACCAATGGTTTGAAAGTACCTAATAATTTCTCCTTAATTAGAACCAAGATAGCCGCCTAATTTGGGCCAAGTTTCATTTTCCTTTGCATTATGGTTTTACCGTCTTTAATAGCAATGCTTCAACTAAATTTGTTGCTGGGAAAAAAAAAGCTCTCTAACTTAGAACAATGCTTCAACTCAATATACAGCTACTTGCAGAATGGTAAAGGCATTGTATGTGATAAATGTCCATTGTTAGATGAGGTGAGTGTCAGTTGTCAAATTTGTTTAAAACTCTGTAAAATTTAACCCAAATATCAAATAGCCAGTGTGTGAAACTCAAGTAGCATGGGAATATTTTGCCATTTCTCTCATACATGAGGGTACCATTTGAAAGTAAAATGTTAAAATCTATAATGTGGTTAGGATTGGAGCATTGCAACAAAAGGCATAATTTTCCTGTGTCAAAGTATTTGGATAAGATTTTGAAGTTCCTTTAAAGTCAATCTACATCTATATATTAGGAGAAAATCCTACTTTTAAGCCACCATTAATAGCAATGATTTTTGTGCTCAATGCAACAGCGCACCCGGTGGTGGGTGAGTGGGGTGGCAATGGAGGCTGCAAATTATGATAATCATATAGGTAGGTAGGTGATGGTAATGGTAATGGAGGCTGCAAATTATGATAATCATTAGAATTTATCTTACCATAAGGAATACTAAATCTCCAGTAAAAGAATGATTCAAGGTTATGGACCAAGAAAGATGAACCCCTTTGATAAGCACAATAAGTTCTCTCTCACTCCTCCTTGGCTTCTCTGCACCAAGAGGTTCTCTCTTTCTAGGTGAATATGGAGATTTGAAGGTAGAGAATGACTCTCTTTTGTCTATACAAGTCCCATTAAGCAAATAGACCAAACCAAATACAGTATAACCCAACAAATTTTCCCCTCCTTCCTCTCTCATGGGGACTATTCATGCTACAAAGAACTCATGATTGTCTCCAGATAAAGCTTTTGGCATGAATATCATCAAGTTCAAGCAAATGCTTATATAGGATGTCATTTTAGCTATTAAAATTCATAAAAGTATTTCCTGCTCCAAACCAAGTTCTCAATGAACATATTCATTCATGGCATTTCCTTTCAAGCTTCTGATATTACTGAGTACCTATGTGTTAGATAGAACCAGATGTTTCTGCAATTCCAATTGTAATGATACAGCTCCCCTGCAGAAGTAATCAACTAACTGAGATTTCTCCGAATATAACTCATTAAGAGGTCCTCCCACCGCCAAAGCATAAGCATGCCCTTGAATGAACCCTAAGAATCCATTTAACTACTCCTAATGTGCCAGCACCAACTTACAAGAGCAATGTCTGACCTAGTATGCTTAACACAGCATCAAACTTCCCATAAATGGAAGCATTGGGAACCCTTTGTTTTGGGTAGGGTACCATACTGGTCTTTTCAAGTTTCATACCTATTTATTACAATATAATAAAAAAAAAATTTTAAAAAAAGACATCTTTGATCAAAGCAACCCCAATTGGACATATAAAGAAGCTGTCAGGTGTGAGTGCCCAAAAACATGACAACCAGTCTACCAACCATCAGTAGGCAGTACCATAGGAACACTGACTGGAACACTACGCTACCGGAATGAATGATTTTCTTTGTGACAATGTAGAAATGTCAATACCTGTATAATAAGGCCCACCCTGATATGCCCATAGAAGCATAGTCTAGAGAGCAAACTTTGTTGCCGACTCAAAGTGCAAATTTAATTAGCTGACAGTTCAATTGTAAAATTATACCATATGCTTTTCAGTTCGATTAATTAGCTAGAAAAAGATATAGTGGGGGAGGGGGCAGAAAGGATAAGAACATATTAGCTGGAACTGAACCTGTGACTGTACGAATGAACCTTAAAAAGTTCATAAAAGAACTCATAGCAATTGAAAAGGAGAAACATAACAATGGCTCAAAAGTTATGTGGGTAAAACAATCAGATATACATTTGAAATAGAAGACAGCATTGAATTAAGTGTTTTCCATGCGAAAGGGAAGAAAGCATGAGTCACTCAAACTGAGGCTAAAATCCAAAACATCACATGAGAAGATAGAGCAATAAGGAACCAGGTGACAAAAGCCAGAGAGACAGAGAGCTGGAATCTGTTGCACTGGACATGCATTGGACCCTTGCAAAAATGCAAATCTCTTGCATACAAAACTACAACCCCTGCTGAAGAGCATGCAGCTGCAAGTGAAAGAGTAGCCGTCACCTGCATTGAAACAATTGATTGTTATGACACCTGATACATATATTCACATTCTAAAGCAGCACTTAAAGTTCCTGGTTACAATAATTCGTCATCCAAATTCAACCACTATATTTATGAATGTATGGTCAAATAATTGCTTGGAAAAGCTTTTAAATATATACAACATGAAAGCAATTTCGAACAAGTAATATAGGGAGAAATGTCTAGGCTAAGTTAATGCAATAAAGGCGAAGTGGATTCAGCCAGAGAGAAGTTGAAAATATTAACAAGAGGGTTCACTACATATATAAGTAACCAACAGTATGGTCTTGATTGTTGCAGCCATAGGAAGGACTATCCCAGAAAAATACAGTCTAAGCTTCAAGTGTAATCCAACAACAAAACAATCCCTTGGAATGCCTCACGAGAGAGAGAGAGAGAGGGGTGAAGACTCATAGGTCCACATAAAGGAGAGAAATGTTTGAAACATGACTCCCATTAAAGGTTTAATTAGCGCCTCTATGTCTAGGGTTTTATAAACCCAAAATCGGGGAGTTTGTGAGATTAAACTCATGTACAGATGAGAATAATCTTCTGCATTAAGATTCAAGCCATTCTTGCGTAAAAAACATTTACTAGAAATCACAAAATATAGGAAGCAGCTGACTCCTGAATAAATTATCATGGCCTACAGAGAAGTTTACAAGAAGCTATACCACCGTATAGCAATCCCACGAGAACATAATCCTCAGTGATAATCATTTTGCAGACACTGTCCTCTCTAATGAAAATCAAGTAACACTTTATCCATTTCCCTTTGAAATGGGAAAAAAATTCACATAGCAGTTCCCTGCTGAGACCATAAACATACATATTAAGAAATATGGAAAGTTAAAGAAAGAAGTACTTTGAATATAACAATTGCTACATTTCAGTAAACAAATGTCTCCATGTCGATGGTCATGCATCTGATCCGTATGACAAAATTGATGCATCTTCAATGAAGAATATAGTAGCTAAGACGCAAAGAGTTCAAGTTAAATACCCAATCACCCACGACAAACAGGCTCACTAGAACAGGATTTTGAAGGTCCCTCTTTATCCTCAAAGCATAGACATCAAGACATGCAAGTCCAAAGCTCCACAATACTTGAAGCCCCATTGATGCAATTAAATAGCTGGATCCAAACAGCATGTATTGTTATTAAAATTATGCAAAACAATGGATATATTTGATGTCTTCGTAGACTGAAGTGCAAACAAGAAAGGATTGTGTGAATTGATGGTCTATACCAGCAAAATCAGGAAGTTTAAGTTGAACAATAATTTCATGTGTGACAACATCTAACAGTAAACCATGATGCATATGCATATTAATATACAGATAAATATCAACCATCCAACCGGCTATGAATATTACAACATCTTCACTGCAGCACGCCCTATTTTTTTTCTTTTTTGTGAGTGTTTTAACTCTACATATTGATGAATTAGTAACTTTAGCCAACACCAACATTTTGGATGATAGAATTTCCGGGGAAAGAAACATTTTGGATGATAGGCAAAGGAAACAGTCCTGAAAATTATAAAAAAAAAAAAGAAAATTTTCAACCCGACATGGATAGGGAAGATATATTATGAGCTAAAAATGAGAATAACCGAGTGAAGTTATTTACATTTGGTAACTTCAATTGATTATATCAGGCAAGAAACTTGGGTGATATGTACATATAAAGAAAAATGAGATATCCATCACCACTTCCCATGTCTCCAAAAGAATCATATATAGTTGATTGGCAAAATACATTCGTTCACTTGTAATTAATCACAAAAAAGCACATTGCAACTTAAAGAGAAAACCATCAAACTTAACTTCCAAACATAAACATGTTGTAGTGTAGATTTCCCTAATTTAGCCAAGCATAGACTATTTGCCTTTAAAATGCGAAGATAATCCCAGATGTCATTTTTGCTAAAACTAAATTGCAAGAAAATGGAGCCTGGTAACCCAACAAAAGAGTGATTGAAACAGGGCCACTTACCACAGAAGATTATTTTTTTAAAAAAACCCATTGCTTCACAACGTTCAAAAAACCTAAGATTCTCGAAATGGAAAGTGAATATGACCTCATTCAACTGGCGATAGAGTTTTAATAAACCGATCCTTCCACAGACAACAAAACTGAAAGGAAACAACCTGATACAATTAGCTCTCGTACTCGGTAAAGGATAAGAACAGATATAGAAAATATACCAGAAAGCAGTGTAGTTAGAGAAGCCCAAAGCAGAGATCATCACTCCAATTGAAGCAGCCGCAAATAAACACTGCCCCACCCTCAACAGCAGTCCACTCACCGTTCCTGGGCTCCCTAACAACACCTTCATATCTCTCTCTCTCTCTCTCTCTCTCTCTCTCTCTCTCTCTACAATTCCACCTCCTGCCTTTCACAAGGCCCTTTCTCCAAATCAAAGGGCCCCTACTAGAACCCTACATTTCAAAACTCCCCAAATCCCCTCCATTTTCTCCCCCAAAAGATCAAATCTCAAAGGTCAATGTATACAAAACTATATATATATATATAGAGGGAGAGAGAGCCTTTCTCCAAATCAAAGGGCCCCAACCTTAAATTTCAGAACCCCTCCATGAATGCAACTCCCCCCAGATCCCCTCCATTTTCTCCCCCAAAAAGGATCAAATCTCAAAAGTCAATATATACAAACTATATGTGTGTGTGCGCATTTATATATATAGAGAGAGAGAGAGGGGTAGGGGAGGTCGATTAAGGTTTTCTGGATGATTTTGGAGAGATTCAAGTGTATGGGGAAAAAAATTAGTGCTTGTGTTTGGAATGTAGGATGTATGACAGTGAGAGGTGGGAGTGATTTTTCATCTTCAACAATCTTTCAAAATCATCCATCCAATGAATCGTTGGTTTAAAGAAACCTATTAAAAAAACAGTATAATATTAAAATGAAGCTCTGCTTTAGTATTAATTAGTGAATGTTAATGATGATGGAGGATTAGAATAGTTTTGTTGTTGTCCCATACTGACAATCCTACGTAGATTTTTCTTTTTCTTTTCACAGCTATGTAACACGCACATCTTATCCAACCTAAGAGAGAGCACGAGACTGACTAGATGTTGATGGACAATTACTTTTTCGGTTTTTATTTTTTCTTTTTCACGTCTTTCATAATCTTTTCCGCGTGATACTGTCATGACTGTCTAAAAATTCGTTCAAATTAAAAAATTAATATGGTAGAATCCGAATAACATAATTCAATCGATTCTCTAACAATTTACTTCAAATATAATTTTAAAAGTAGTAAAATTGTTAATTCATGATTTGGTTCTGTATTTAAAAATTACAGGACTAGTTCAAACAGACTGGTTCATTTTGTATATATATGCTATATTATTTTATTATAGTTATACTTATGGTCTTTATATATTACTAAATTCCAGTATGTAATAAACAAGAAGGTACATATGAGTGAGAGATATGTATGATGATTCTTCATAGTGTTAGTGGTTGATTTGTAAGGATCACACCCATCATTGGTTTAGGTTACATGATTGTCTACATTAAAGGAGTTACTGGCAATAAAGAATGCCTATGATTCATATCAACTCATGAATATGGTATTTAAATTTTGACACACAGTTGGTTCATAAGAACAATGAAGGATTTGAGTCTCATTGTTCCAGACCCGAACTTGTTCTCAGGGTTTGTCCCATGCAGAAAAAACTGAAAACTTGGAGTAACGTAAATGTGATGCTATCAATTGACAGCATATTTATATCATAGATTGTGCAACACTAGGTAGGGTTATGGATGGAATAGACCTTGCAAAGAAAAAAAAAGTTAGGTCATGGATGGAATAAATTTTAGATTTTATATATTGATACTTTCAATGGATTAGTATTATTTTAAAGAATTCATTCTTTGACTAACAGAAAAAAGGAGGTGGTTATTTTACAATATCAAATCTTAATACAGAAGTACAAAAATCACAAAGGCCTAAAAGATCACCACTCTATTATAGATTAAAATGCTAATCATGTCCGGTAAATTAGATGAAGATATAGATAGGAAAAAAAAATCAAGTGAAATTGAACCAAACGAATTTCTCACGGTCTAGTTTGGTCCGATTCCATTAATCAAACGGTCTGGTTTGATTTTAGAATTTTTAAAATTGTTAAGAGTGGTTTAGTTAAAAAAAACTCTCAATTCGTTCCAAACTTAGATGCTGTGGTCACATTAATTATCTTTTTTACGTTTTTTTATATTATATATTATATTTTTTAAATAATTTTTAATTATTTCATCTCATATAATTTTTTCCACCCTCTTTATTGTTTATATTTTAGACAAACAATTCTTATTCTTTTAACCTGTGCATCTTCGACTTTATTATTGTATATATTCATAACACTTAAATTTATTTTTTTTAATTTTATATATTATTCTTAATTTTTTCCTCACATATTTATTAAAGACATAAATATCTAGTTATACGAAAATTTTTCATTAATTATATATGTAAGGGTATAATGCCGCTGGAGTATTCGGTAATTTCTCTGACTTGCAAGATATTTTCTGGTTCTATCCCAACTCAAATGTCTCATGGGGTTATTCCATAATTAGAAGTATCAATTTTGTCTAATATACTCGAAAACCACTTCTTTTTCACTTTAATGATCAATATCAATAATTGCTCGATCGAGAAGCATTCGAACAGCTATAATCACCCCTGTTGCGTACAAAAAAGACAACATGACATGGTATATATTTTTTGTTCATTGGATGTATGTAGATAAGTATTTACATTGTTATATATATATATATATATACACACACACAAACAAAATTTGATCACTTCTAGCTTATTCCTGTTCCCAGTCTTTCAATAAATAAACCATGATTTTATTTCTAAGAACTTTTCATGTTCATTAGGGTACTAGACCATGAAAGGGTGAAAATGTTAGAATTTAGTGAAAGAGAAAAAGAAAAGAACCATGTTTGTTATAGTTTGGCGGAAGAGAAAAGGTTGATAAAGAGATGATAAATATATTAAAAGACTTTGATTAGGGACTATTTTGTCATTTAAATTTAATGAAAAAATATCACCACCCATGATTTTATTACTTTTTCTCATTAATCAATCAAAGAAGGCAGGAGAGTAATACTATTATTTCATTTATTTTTATTTTTTAGCACATTCATTTTCCTTTTCTCTTTTCAAAACTAATATTATAATTTCTTTTTTTAACATGGAATAGTTTTACAATACTTCGGAATTTCTTAAGAGTGAGTTTGGTTAGCGGAAAGTAGCAGGGAAAGAAAGGAAACAAATTTTTTTTAAAAACTTTTTAAGAGTTTGGATAGCGTGAAACAGAAAATTTTTAGGAAATTAGAATTTTCGTAACTATTTATTTTTCCTCAAAACATTTTCTATATAAAATTTAGAAAAATTTCAGTTTCTCGTGAAAGTTGTTCTTTTATATTTTATTTTCTTATTATTTTCTTAATTTAATTATTTCTTCATCTCTTAGCCTACTTATGCTAAACACGCAACAATTTTTTTTCGAAGAATCAGTTTATTCAGTCTAAACACAAAGCAAAAATTGTTTTTCCAGTGTGGTTATTGATGTTAGATTAGAGGAAGTTTATGAAAATCAGTTTCGGGATAAAATTAAAAGTCCAATATAGAAAGAAATATTTTTTCAAATAAAAATTATTTAAAAATGAATATAAACAATGGGGTATGAAAATGATTGTAATCAAACCTAAGTTCTTTTATTTTTTTAGTATTTAAAATCATAAGGGTAATTTTGGTAAGTAGAATTTTTTTTATTTTCACTTTTCTCCCATATAAACTAACAAAATAAAATTTTCTCACAACTTTTCTAAAAAATTTCATGCTAATCAAATGCATGCACGAACTAAATTTTTTTTTTCACTGCACTTTTATTTTACTTTCAATTTCTATACTATAATTCCGTCTAATCAAACAAACTCTAAATGGAAGAATCCCACCATATAACAGTAGTGGGCCGGAGAATCAAAGTTTTTTGGTTGTACGTGGGGATGTGCCACGCTTCATTAATTTTGTTGATAGAAGGCCGAAACCCCTTTTAAGATTCATTAGTATTGTTGATAAAAGGCCGAAAGCCCGTTTAAGCTATCTTTTTAAAGAAAGAAATTAAGAGCGACCTAAACAGGGCCCACAGGCCATTTCACATAAAAATCAATAACATGCAGCCCACAGAAAAAACGAATGCCACCGATTGGTTACAAATGGAAGGTCCAGATCTACTGAAATCGTAGGATTCGGCTGCATATGGTTACAAATAGAAATGACGATTCTCCTTTGCCGCTCACAGATCACTGTCGCACTATTTTTTTTTTCTTTCTCTCGCTCCCTCTTTCCCTCCCTCCATATAAACCCTCAGTCAACTCTCCCTCTTTCTATAATATATATAAATATATTTGTCCTCTATACAAACTCCGTGACAGGAATATAGTGGAAGAGCGTTAAAATGGCGAGAAACATTCGATTCTTTGAATTAAATACCGGAGCTAAGATTCCTTCAGTAGGTTTGGGCACCTGGCAGTCCGATCCTGGTCTCGTCGGTGAAGCTGTAGCCGCTGCCATCAAGGTTTTCTTGCTCTCTCTCCCTATATATATTTATATGTATATATATATATATATATATATCATATGTTTTTCTATGATTTTGTGAATTTATTTTTTGAGAAACGATTTGAAAATCACTTGAGAGGTTTCGGAATAAATGTGGATACGACAATCATGAAGACTTTAGTTTAATAAGGGATTTAGGTTTTCTTTGAAATTTTTTAGCATCAATGCAAATTTAGAAAAAAAATGGGAAACAAAAACTAATCTATTTTGCTAGCAAACACACACATACAAAGTGAGCAATGGAAGTACTGCAATTGCTTCCAATCATTAGCATTTGGCCTCTTTTTGAGAAAATTTCATATTTGCATTGCCACGAGTCGTTGTTTCTTCTATTTAGTCTTAATATCACCAGAGTGTGTAATTTTTTTATAAGACATTCTATAGTTCGTCCAAAGTGAGAAAAGTGGTTTTCATAATTGATTTCTTCCTTTTTACTGTTTCTGATATTTGAGATTGAGAATAGTGTGTTTATACAGACATTGGTAATTTTACATTGTACATCTGTTGCTTTTATTTTGCATATGGATTTTAGCATGTGACAATCAAATAGTTGAAAATTGCACTTCTCTTTGATTGTGTTATTTTTTTCTCTTTATGTTTTTCTTGTTCAATTGTCAAATTCAAATTTGCCTTTCCTTGCTGAGAAGATTTATTGATGCAAGGAAAATTATTAGTCAAGGAAAAATTAGATTTTGGTGACCAACATTCAGAAACATTTGCGTTTCTCAATTTCGTTCCAGGGACCTTAAACTCAAATAAAAAGGTAAATAGTGACCAAGCTTAAAAAATAACTGACAATGAGTGACCATTCAAGTTTAATGTCTAAAATACCTTTTCTTCTATTAAAAGATCCCCAAATCTATTTTTTTCTTTTATCCTCCCCTCAAATACCAATCCAAAATATCAAAAATTTCAGCAACAACAGCGACAACACTTGTCCATCGAGAGGTGTTGGTGGTGGTGTGAAGCAGTTTGGGTTTGACTCACTGATGATTTGATCATCAAGAAGAGTGCAAGTATGGGAAACCTCTCTATTATTGTTTAAGCACACTCACCACGAATTGATATCCAGCTGATATCCTTGGACATGATGGTGACTCTCTGCATGAATGGCACACAAGTTGGTGTCCTGAAAGAAACCCCACAAGGTAGGCTTCAGAGAATTCAGCAATAGGACTTGTATCTATACACTCATGTCACACACACACATACATGTACATATATATATATATTAAATCACACACACGTATATTATATGAATCAATGGTCCAAATTGCAATTAACTTACTAGTAATGCATTGTTTTGCGTTCCATCCACAACAAATAAATTGCAATTTGGACAGTTAGGAGGAAAGAAAAGGGATTGAGAATATTTGAAAAGAAATAAGGATATTTTAGACATTAAAATTAAATGGTCAATCATTGACAATTATTTTTTAAGTTTGGTCATTATTTATCTTTTCTTGAGTTTAAGGTCACTGTGAAGCAATTTTTTCCAATTTTGGTTACTAAATTCTAATTTTCCCTTAACTCAATTAGTAAGAATCCATTTACCTAGGATCCGCTACATGGTCTCCCTCACTTCTAAGTCATATCCTTGATTTAATCTAAAGTGATAATGTTCGTCACTTTGCCCCCTTTTTCCTCTTATTCTTTTGATACTTTCAAGTTGGATTAAATTACTCATTACTGGTGTGTTAGGTGTTCTATCAAGTGGCTAACCCGTCTTAATGTGTTCCACTTCTAATTTCTCACAAATGGATTCAATTTAATTTTTTTTTCTTGTAATAGTACTCATCCATTTTAACATCCTCATTCCAGTGAACATGATTCATAGCTGCCCAACATGCTGTACCATATAGCATAGTTGGTGTTATGAAACATCTCCTTCGGCTTGGCCGGAATTCTATGGTCACACAACACTTCCAAAGTACTTTTATTTCATCTATCCTGCTCTAATTTTGTTGGCAACATCCTCTCCAATTTACCTTTCCTTGTGGATTGGGTTGGCCTTCTAGCTCTCTCACAGAACTTCTCCAGCTTGGTAGAATTCCATTATCACACAACTCAGCGGAATTATCTCTCTGTTGCATCCATCAATCCTATGCAAGATATGAAGATGTTCAATCTTAAAGGGAGTAGAAAAGAAAATGAAAATTCAAAAACCAAATGAAGCCTAAATTATTTTGGTTAGGGAAAATATTCTTTGAACAAAGAAAGTTAATTTATTTTGATTTGTACCTTCTATTGGAGGTAAGATGAAATATCAGATAATCTTGCAATGGGATTGAAACAACACTTCAAATCTTTGATTTGTTAAAGTAGTACTGATGGAGCGGAAGCTATGAACGTTTGAGCACGAACAAGATAAACAACTTTGAATCCACAAAGATAAAGAAATTGCAAAGCAATTGATATTTTTATAGATAAATTGATTAATTGATTTATGCCCTATGGCAGGACATATATTTATAATAGAGAAATCCTAATCCTATCAAGGAAACCTAAAAACAGAAGAAAAACTAGTAGCATAAGGAAACTGCTAAAAATAAAACTCTCTCTAAATATTTTGAAAAAATTAAGAAACCTAATAATTAAAAACTACTAAATATTAAATTTCACCCGAATCCGACTTCGTTTGGTTCTCTAACAAAATTCTCGAAATATTCAGTAGGTCTCCTATAAGACGAACAAATGCACTTTTGACGCCCTAGACGATGGAATTCGATTGAAAAACACCATGGGCCAATAGTTTTACCTACTGGGTTTTTCTTATTGGGCCGTTTCCAATCGAATATGGGTTTCTTCGAGTCAAAACATTTTCGTCGATAATTCTGTCCTACATCAAGTGCTTTGCATTTTGAACCTAAGAGAAGCGGTAGTTCTAGTTCTTGAATCTTGGTTAAGACAGAATCTTCATTTACTATTCTCGTCTATTTGTACTGCATTCATATTCCCCTTACCTCACCAAAAAAAAATGTTTCCATTTTCTTTTTCATGAATTAAACATGTTTTGGTTGTTGTGAGTAGCAATTTATTATTTTATTCTCTTTCCTCTTTATGATCTATTGATTGGCGTTTACGTTATCATCAGACATTGTCTTTATCCTTTGGTTATGAAGGTCAAACTATTTTTTGCTGAAGTAGCAGAATATTTTGAGTATGAATTTATTGCTGAATTTTCTATTTTCCATGTTATTTGTATTAGTAGTTGTGGGATTTACTTCAATAATGTGATACATTTGTATTATGAGATTGTGATCTCAAACATCTAATACTTTATCTCAAAGCATGAAGAGCGATCTTCTCTTCGTAATTATTTAAATTAAATTGTTAATAATGAATTAATCATGTCTCCCTGTCACTGCAGATTGGATACCGCCATGTTGATTGCGCTCAAGTTTATGGCAATGAGAAGGAGGTTTTTTAAGTTTACTTTATTTAATTATTGAAATCTATTCTTTGCAGATTTACAACTGATGATTGCTGATCTGATTTTCATGATCGTTTTGCCTTATTACTGGAAGATAGATAGTTTGTTTAAACTAAGGTTTAATTATGTTGCAAGGATTTTGTGGCACCAATTTAGTTTCTATGCCTTGTAGATTGGTTTGGTTTTAAAGAAGCTGTTTGAAGATGGTGTGGTGAAGCGTGAGGATCTGTGGATTACCTCCAAACTCTGGTTTGGTTCTGTCTTTGTTTTAACTTGATATAGTATGTAAATATTAGGGAACATGCTGAATATGTATATCTATATGCTAAGATGTTCAGGCTGCTATGCTAGTATGCCTATACCTTGTTTACAGAGTCTGATCTGTAGTGTAGTAAAGTAATCTTGTAAGTTTTCCCTACTCAAAACATAAATGTTTGGCAGGTGCCTTGATCATGCGCCAGAAGATGTACCAGTGGCATTAGACAGAACTTTGCGGGACTTGCAGCTTGACTATGTTGATTTGTACCTTGTATGTGTTGCCTCATGAAAAGTTCAATTTTTACTTGTCAGTTAAAAAGTTGATCATCAAAAAACACTTAATTTAAAATTTGGAAACCTCTTAATTTAAAATTGATTTAAAACTGTGCCAAGACCTAGTTCAAGCTAATGGTTGCACTCTGCTGGGAGAAGGTAAATTTGAGCAATAAGTACATCCTAGAAACTGGCCTCAATGCCATCTGTGAATGTCGAGAAGGGTCAAAACCCTGGCTTAAACATTAGCCTTGATATCGACCATGCCTCTGGCATTAAGTTCTCTTTTGAACTTCAAATCTAGTGAATAGTTGGTATTTTCTCTTTTATTTTTCATTTTTTTATGTGGATTTACTTTATTGTGAACAAATGTTGCTGCTCAATTCTTGAAGATCCATTGGCCAGTTCGTCTGAAGAAAGGTTCTGTGGGCTTTAATCCTGAAAACCTTACTCCAACGGATATACCCGGCACCTGGAGAGCAATGGAAGCACTTTATGATTCTGGTAAAGCTCGAGCTATAGGTGTTAGTAATTTCTCTACAAAGAAACTGGGAGATTTGTTGGATGTAGCACGTGTTCCCCCTGCTGTCAATCAGGTGGAGTGTCATCCTTCTTGGCAACAGGCCAAGCTACACGAATTGTGTAAATCCAAGGGAGTTCACCTATCTGTAAGTTGACAATTGTATGTTTCCTTGATATATGTGTTAGCTACAAGTTGAATTTATAAGGGGGTTCTGATATATGTGATTGGGTAAAGCATAATTAATTTTGTAATTTCAGTTAACTACAGATTTACTTAAAATTTGATGATTTTATGACATACTTCACATTGACATGTTCATTTCTTTCAGGGATATTCACCATTGGGTTCTCCTGGTACAACATGGCTCAAGAGTGATGTCCTTAAGCATCCAGTTCTAAATATGATAGCGGATAAATTGGGCAAGACTCCTGCACAGGTTGCTCTCCGTTGGGGTTTGCAGATGGGTCATGGTGTACTTCCTAAGAGTACACATGAAGAAAGGATCAAGCAGAACTTTGATGTCTTCGACTGGTCTATTCCCGATGATTTGTTCACCAAGTTCTCTGAAATTGAACAGGCAAGTAGTTCTTTCATTTCTTACCTAATTTACCTCTCAAGTCATGGTTTTTTATTACATTAAATTAAAAAGTGTATTGGGAGATGAGGAGTGGAGAGCGGGATTTATCTTTAACATAATTTTGTACAAAGTGATTGCTTGATTTCACACTTATCAGCTCAAACTTTTGTTATTGCCAATTTTAAATAATTAAGATGACTAATTAGTAATTACAAATTTATAAATGTTACTAATAGCAAACACCCAAAGTGCTGTACCATTGTAGAGGAATCTGCTATCAGATAATTCATGGCCTATGTTTTTTTTTTCCTGACAAGTCTTTAAATAGTAAAAGAGTAGGCCTATGTGCACAATCTGTAAGTTGACTAAGATCCAGTAGTTACATCTCTGTCTCTGTCTGTCTTTATATATAGTAAGCGATGGCACAGGAATTCTGGATATCTTTTCTGACAAGTGTAAATAAATGTTATTATTTCCGACTATGCAGGCAAGGCTACTCAGAGGGAGTTCATTTGTCCATGAGACCCTCAGCCAATACAAGACATTGGAGGAACTCTGGGATTGGGAACTATGAACAGACAGATGAATGAATCATGGCATGGGGTTCTGTCTCCTTAAGCTAGAATTTATGTTACTGATTGGTTGCACAAGTTTCATTGAAACACTGGCTATTTGAACTTGTTCTATACCAATTGTTCTTCCTTCCCTTTGTTTTAGCTGCAATTGCGACAATCTATGAATCTTATTTGACAACAGAAATTTCAAGTAGAAATATCATTCTCTGGGAGTATGATGTTTGCTAGTTACATTTATATTTTCTCAGCATCCTGGTGGTGGAATGATTAAATGATTTGGACCATTTGCTTTTAGTTTTACTCAGCTTTATGATTTGTATGTGTAGTTGATGCCAAATTGTGTTCACACAATGCCATGCCTGCAAATAAATGTCTGAGCTTTTTGGACATGGTCACATATTGTCATATAGTTTTCTCTCTTCTGAATCTTTCCATGTCTTTGGGGAAGATGCTATTTCCATTGATTCATTACACTGCTCCTGAATAATGCATCTGATACCTCATTCTATGCTCTGTTTGATTCAGTGCCTATTCACTATCAATGTACTGGCATGTCTGCATGGGTGAAGCGCGCACATTGTCATTGTGGTGATTATTTGCAATCTGTTTCTTTCCAACTTTATTAGTTGCAACACTTGCCATGCACGATGCTCCCGTTCCCGCATCTGTCCAACACACACTACATTGCACTAGCAGTTGCTTCAGGTACATATGCTACCTGTTTCCGAAGCCATCTTATTAAGTTGAAGAAGATAATTGTCAATTGAAAAGGAAAGAAACGGCCTATAAAATGGCCAAAACCAAATGTTCCATGTTTAGGGAACTATGGGTGTGCCATGTACCCTTGGGCATTTAAGGGTTAAGGAATGTATCCTTCGGCATCTATGGGTAAGTTCAAATAAGTAGATGGACTACTTTCTAACTAATTCTTGTTTTTGCCATTGCATAGCTTAAAGTTTAAAAGCAATCACCGAATGTAAAAGAAAAGGTTTGGTGGTTGGTCTTCAGTCTTTCTCTACCAGCTCTTATGTTTTTGCCATTTTTTACATATATTCCTAGGATATTTTGCAAGAGTGAAGAGGCATTGTGCAACAAATTGCAACACTAGTGCGATTTTTTTTATAGTACACATGCAATTAAAGTAGTAAACATTGTGCACCGGAAAATGAGCATAACAAATTTAGAGCATTTTTTATTTAGTTTTCTAAAAACAGTTCTGAATAACTCAGAAAATAAGTTATAAAATTATAAAAGATATTTGAAAACAGTTTTTTTTAATTGAATTTTTAGAAAACATTTTTTCAAGTTGACACACATTCTTTTATGTCCTTCATATTATTTTCCAAAATTATTTTTTTATGGAAAAAAACTTCTGATAATGAATATGGCTCCAAAACTCCATATTCCAGTAATTTTCTCGTAAAACCCTTTGACGCCTAAAACCCTAGATTTTACTTTTCTCCAAAGTTTAGAAGTTCAAACCTTGTATCTGCAAAGGAAATATGGCGTTGTATTACATGCTTGGCAGAGCATCCTCACGCGTAGTCCCTCTCGCAATCCGCACCGTTGGATCTGCGAGAACTGTCCGTGGCGCTATATCCACCGCTCTTAGCGTAGAAAATGGCAAACTCTGTCACGAGCTCTACCAGAAAAGTTTGGTTCCGTCTCTCCACTTCTCTACGGCCACCGATAAGGAAAAGAGTTCCGATGAGAGCCTCATTCGAATCATCGACTCTGAAATAGTGTGTGCCGAGGAAGCGGAAGAGCACTATAGCGTGAGTTTCTCTACACCATTTTTTTTAGAAAAATTTATTTATTAGTGATTTGTATCAAATTTCCTTTTGTTGGTTGGCGAGAAAGCTGAAGAAAATATTGGGAAAGAACAGAAAATTAAGCGTGGAAATTTTTAAGAGCTGAATTTGAGTGTTGAAATTATAAGTGCAAATTTTAAATTGAGAATTTTTAAATCTTCAGTGATAAGTGCGAACACAAAATTTTAATGTTGCACTATTGCTGTGCTCATTATATTCAAAAGGTGCATACACAGTTAGGAGTTAGGAGGCATCCACACACGAGGATTCAATGAGTGCACGAGTTTCTTGAAAGAAAAAAAACCTTAGCCTTAGGCTCTGTTTGTTGCCGAAGGAAGACAAATGAAAATTTGCACTAGTATTTTTGTAATAGTTACTTGATTTATTTTTGTTTCCAACATTTAGGTGTTTTTGCACAATTTTTATTTAGATTAGGTGAAAACGGAAAAGCTGGGTGATTTTACAATTTCATTTCTTAGCAACCAAAGAGAGAATTGAGGTATTTTACTAAATTTTACAGGATTTTTAGTACTTTTTTTCTTTCTTTTTTTCGGAATGAAAGAAAGGAATGGCTTCATTGGTGTTTTGTTTCTTTAGGAGTTTATTACCTCTTGAGATCTCATGAATTATAACTATTCTCGAGGAACTCTGCTCCGTTGTTCTGCACCCTGAATTTTGTGTACTTCCTCTTTGAAGTTCTTTGTTGTGTTCAATGCAATGATGAATAATGCAAAGCAGTTATGTGGTTGATTAAGGTTGACATATTAGAGTTCGGATTTGAGCTCCCAAACTCTATTTAATTGCTAGGATTACTCTTCAAGGTGCAGATTTTGGTCTTTGTGAAATACTTAGATGGATGTTAAATTTCTCGAAACCATGGATATTGTATGGTTTGGGATTGTATGATCGAGACTATCCCTGATCAGAAATTCAAACTAGTTGTCAGTTTTGGTAACTTAGGGTCCCCTTTGGAAGTTTATAAGTTATCTAGCATGTGTGTAACAAAACCATTAGAACCTTATTATGAGATTATTAGGTTTGCTTATGTTTTTGGTTCCTATTTGACAGCGTGCAGCTTGAGGTTTCCACTTTTGAAAGATCGAATTTTCTATCACAATCCCTTTTTTCTTTTCCATGAGGTAGCCTTACAAGATAAAGCATTGGTTACATAAAACACTAGAGTAGATTCAAATTTTTAATATCAAAATTTATCTATGTTTTTTGCTTCCCACAGCCCGTTTTATTCCTCAAACTTTATTGAAGCAAATACCTTATCTTATGTTTATTTTGCTTAGTAAATCTTTATGTTTTGGGAAATAGTTTTAGATATTATCGAGTGAAAATATTTTTTATCAGCTCTCATAGCTAGGTTGCAGTTCAGATACTATCTTTGTGGGTGTATCTGGGGACAAGGACACAAATGTCATGTTTGGATATGGCCATGGGGTGTTGAAGCTAGGACATGACAATATCATCAAAAATTGAAGATGATATATTATGGCTATAGATGTGTCTATGTGTATGTACTTTTTTTTTTTTTTTGTGAATTCACTGTATTAACCATATATACTTATCTATGTTCAAGTGCATGTATTAATTGAATGAAAAATAGATTTTTAATGATAACTGTGTTATATGTTCTTTAATAGAAAAGGTGTAATACCATTGTATATCTGTACATTCTTTAGGAAAATAAGGGTGACTCTTTTAAGTGTCAAAAAGATTTTCATACATGAATAGTCTATGGTGCCTTATCAATGTTTGTCCAGCTCACCAATTGTCAAATTTAAGTGTCTAAAATTAAGTGTCATATATCACAGCATTGACATAACAAATGTAAACAAGATGATAATTTGTTAAGTTACTTCTGCTTTTCCTCCTGAAATTTCCCCAAATAGGCAGAAGGAATCCCAGATGGATATCCTTTCACGATCCATGACAACCCTGGAGAAAGAACCATACTACTAAAAAGAGGGTACAAAAATGAAATCATCAAAGTTGAAGTTCACATGCCTGATTTTGGAGATGTGGACTCTGATGAGAATAATGGTGATGGTAGTAAGAATCAACCTTGCATTCCGTTGGTTCTGAGTGTCTCCAAAAGAAGTAGATTGCAATTGCAGTTCGATATCACTGCTCTTCCAGATGAGATTTCAATTGATAGCTTGTCCATCAAGGAGCCAGAAAGTTATGAAAGTCAGCTTGGATATAAAGGACCTGAATTCTCGTAAGCCTGTCAAATTAATCTTCTATATACATTCTTTGTGATGATTTGTTCATTTTCTGAAATCTGTCTCTTCTGCCAAGGGATTTGAACGAAAACTTAAAGAAGTCTTTCCAAAAGTATCTTGAAATCAGGGGAATTAAACCCAGCACGACCAACTTTTTGTACGAATACATGATCAGCAAAGACAGTAAGGAGTACTTGCAGTGGCTGAAGAAACTCAGGAAGTTTGTGGATGACTAACTTCTTCTAACAGGTTAGCCAGCCTTTTAGGTTTTATTATAAACCTCTATCCCTTTTTTTCCCTTCGCCTGATTAGAAGTATCTGAAATGCTCTTTTGCTGGACAGGTGATTCAAGGATTTTATTCTAGGTAGCTATTAAAGAATTTTGAGGCATTTTGACAATGTGTTGTATTGTATGCCTCCAAAATGAGGAGCAGAATGAAAACTTGGGTTAATTTATCCATGATCTGAATGGTTTATTGAATTAATTTGAGTCCTGTGTTACACCATTCAATCAAGCTTTAGATCTGATCTGTGTCCACGTTCTTGATAAGCCTGATGAAGTGGTTGAGACTGTCCAATATGGTTTCATTTGGAGGTTTCTTTGGTTTCACTGGGCAGATACGCTCACTTTGGCAACTGTTTCACTGGGCAAATTACACAGCAGTTCCAGATTTCAGATTTCTACTTGAACCCAATCTCTAGTGATCGTAGTGATTGCTGAATTTATCAATTGGCCACTTCAACTTTCTTGAACTTCCCATTGATTCAATTGTGTGATAGTCCAGCTGACAAGATCTTTTCTATTCAGCCTATAATAAAAAACTATTTCAATGAAGGATTTTTTTTGTGATTATATGGAAAAGATTATATGATCCTCAGAGAGGAGCCACTTTGTATAAAGTAAATTTTGTGAGGACTTTTTGTCCCAACATCAGGTATAAGTGGGATTAGCATTGAGTAATTGCCTTATTTTCCCCTGAAAGAGATTAAAATCAACTACTGTAAGGTAATAAATTACTATTAAGCTACAGCTCTTTGGATATGGTTGCAGAACTTGCAGTTGCCCCTTATAAAGGCCCAATCTTTGGGTGATCAGGACGAAACATGACTTCTGTGGTTCAGAGGATGTCCATATTAATTCACGCGTTTACTTTAGAAGTGACTCATCTTTCATGACCTATAATTGGACTGAAATTTTGGTTGGCCGAAGATAATCATTTTTATGATTTGAACCATCGTATGATCAATTGTCAGGACAATGATCAGTTGAAGAACAATTTGATGGGCTTGAATTGAATCTGTGGGTACTCTAGCGGGGCCAAGACAGAGAGACCCATCTCCATGTGATTTTGTACTTTGTAATTGCTAGTCCATTACCTTAAAATGAACTTTAAATTAGGACATTTCAAGACTGAACAATTACATATGCTACCAATTCTTTTCGTTTTTTAACAAAGCCGTTTGAAGATCCAACTTCCTTGGCGTAAGTCACGAGACTTGAGACATAATATCTATGTGTTTGTGTGTGTGTAATATATATATATATATATATATATATATATATAGAGAGAGAGAGAGAGAGAGAGAGAGAGAGAGAGAGAGAGAGGTCAAGGATGGAAACTCCAACATTTGGACATGAAACGGTCACAAGTAGCGGGTTCTCATGCTATTAAATCGTGATTGGTGAATTGGGTATAAGAGGTAAAAACCTCTCTCTCTCGTGTGACATGAACATACATAAGCAGAGAGAAGGTTATTCATATTCAGCTCCAGACAGCATGGTATCTGTTTAGTTTTTGGTTGTGTAGGTGACTATGGAAGAAGCAAGCAAGCATGGACCTTTACATTTTGAACTCAATACCGGAGCCAAAATGCCATCTATTGGCCTAGGAACGTGGAAAGCTCCTCCAGGCGAGGTCGGTGCCGCTGTCACTGCCGCCGTCAAGGTTCTATTCTTCCAATGAAATATTGGTTCCCTCTCTTTCTCTCTCTCTCTCTATATATATACACACACATATTTCCACCAACCTATCTATCCAACTAAAAAGAAGATAATGTGATACTTATTGATCCTCTGATGATTTGGAAAATATGTTCCAAATATAACTCATCTCTATGGTATTATGGATTATAATCTGTGTTAGTAAAAACATTGAACATGATTGTCATTGTAAGATCTTTTTTGTCTAAATGTTGTGTCAAAGTGTTAATGTGTAATGATAATAAAATCAGTGCAACTATTAGAATCATAGAAATCCTATGATGTTTAACAATTTGGTCACGATAGTTTCAACATGTGCAGGCTGGTTACAGACATATTGATTGTGCTCGATCGTATGATAATGAAAAAGAGGTAAATCTCTCTCTCTCTCTCTCTCTCTGTGTTGTGGTGGGGGCGTTGTGTGGGTGTGTTGTTCAAGTTCTTTAGTTAGAGGCATACTGCTCTAAAAGATTAAACTGTTAAAGAGGATGTAACAATCAAATTATTGTAGAAAGTACACCATCTGAAAAAGTTATATTGCAACTGAACATCATTTATCTCAATAATTTTCCTTGATTTGAACGTGTAGATGCACTTTTCCACATTGATAATGCTTATTAATTTTTCATATATAGAGTTATTTTTCACATTGTTTTGAAACTTCACAGGTAGGAGAGGCTCTGAAGGAACTATTTTCCACTGGGGTAGTGAAGCGTAGCGAGATTTGGATCACATCTAAACTATGGTATGTTTGAATTATATCTGATTAATGTTCTTATCCCTGTTCTCTATCTTATCACTGAACGATTTTCAGATTTTGTCATACTTATTTCTGAATCATGGAATCTAATGTTAATTCATAATTTAGACTAAATCTTAGCTTTCTAGGAACCCTTTTCTGGTCAAAGGCAAGTTTTGTGCAAAAGATTATGCTGCTACTCTATAACTTTTGTAACCTTTAGGTTATACATTTACAGGTGCACTGACCACGCGCCTGAGGATGTTTCAAAGGCACTGAGCAAGAGTTTAGATGACCTGCAACTTGACTATGTTGATCTCTATCTGGTATGTTTCTTCACTTCTATTTTTTTTTTCTCCGAAAGTTCAAGCAAATGTGCACACACCCCCAATATTGCCCATAGTAGGACTCAAACACAATCGACCTCTCCTTTGGAGGGAGGAGAGATCATACCATCTAGGTTAATGCCCACTGGTTTCACTTCTAAATTTTTTCATAAGAACTAAGACACTACAAAAAAACAGTACAAATCACATTTCTAGTGTTCAAGAGGTTACATAAATCAGAATATGACACCCTTTTTTTAATAGGGTCGATGCAGCAAAAAGCTCTTAAACTGGTAGTTGACAATCTAGATAGCCATAGATCTGATCATCTATTTCAGAATATCAACTTGAATACTTGCTTAAGATAAGTGCTATGCAGAGAGCAAACGAAATGTGGTTGAAATTTTTTGTTATGTATGTAAGCTGCAAATGCAGCGCAAAGTATTTGGAATGGTTTTGGAATAAGAGCTTGTGTTACAGATACATTGGCCATTTCGGACAAAACCAGGCTCGTCTGGGTGGGACCCTGAAGTCATGGCTCCCCTGTGCCTTCCAGAAACATGGGCTGCAATGGAGGGCTTGTATGCGTCTGGTCAGGCACGAGCAATCGGGGTGAGCAATTTCTCAACAAAGAAGCTGCAGGACCTGCTAACCTATGCGAAAGTTCCACCGGCTGTCAATCAGGTGGAATGCCACCCGGTCTGGCAGCAACCTGCCCTTCACAACTTGTGCCAATCCACTGGCGTTCATCTCTCAGTAATTTCTGATTCTCTGGATATTATTATCACCCATTTTGATCTTTAGCTGTAGTGTAAAGACTGGCTTCAATGTGTAAACAAAATGAATAGATTTCTTACCCCTTTTGGTGTATGTAGGCATATTCTCCTCTTGGATCTCCAGGGTCTTGGGTGAAAGGTGAAATCCTGAAGGAACCAATATTGATTGAGATTGCTGAGAAGCTCAGCAAGTCACCAGCACAAGTAGCTCTTCGATGGGGCATTCAAAGTGGTCATAGTGTCCTCCCAAAGAGTGTCAATGAGTCAAGGATCAAGGAAAATCTAAATTTATTTGACTGGTGCATCCCTCCAGAACTCTTCTCAAAATTCTCTGGTATCCACCAGGTAAATATGCCTCATGATGTACACAAAAACATGATCAGGTGCATGCATGCATACATAAAACATATATATACACACACACATGTATATACATGCTGCCATATTTGCCTACTAAGAATACATATCTTTCTGATGTGTGGTGCAGCAAAGGCTCCTCCGAGGAGATTTTGCAATTCATGAAAGCCTTAGCCCTTACAAAAGCCTTCAAGAGCTGTGGGATGGTGAAATTTGAGATGATAAAGCTCCTCCTCTATTGAATTTGATCTTAGAAGATTGTCCACCATGAGAGTTTTGCCTTTTTAAGAAAATGTTGTTTGCCATGTGTCCTTTTTTTTTTTAAATGTATTTTGTTAAGTAATTTGTACCCTTATTTCTTCATTAACTGAAACAAGGATTTTTTTTTTTTCCTTTTATTGGGGCTACTTGCTTTCTTTCAATGATAGAGTGGGCAAATTTAAAGAGCAATAATAATCGAACTATCAACAGAGATTCGCGGAGTAGCAAACTTGGGTAGGATAATCAAGAGAAAGCTCATTACAACTTGGATTGCTCTCATTATCAATAACCAAAACTTGATTTATACACAATTTTTAATATTACAGCTTATTTTCCTAAGATTAGGAAGACCTTCAAAACTTCAGCACCAAGACTGCAAATGAACAAATCTAACTCGGTCTCACTGGATGTCTTCCAAAGTAGAAGGTCGAGAATGGAAGTTCTCAAAGGTGTAAATGTGTGGGCGTTTCTTGCTGGGGTATGAAAAAAAAAAAATGACTTGTTCGATTGATGGCTTTATAAGTGACTTTTTATTTAATTTCAAGCTCGAACTCAATCATGAGTTTGGCTAAAGTAAGTCGTATGCGGCTAAGTTCAAGCTCAACTCCAATTTTTTGACTTGAGCACAACTTGAATTGGCACCAATTGTTCCCGAGCCAAGCTCGAGCAACCTAATACTTGATTCTATTTAGCACGGTGCTTAATTGCATGAAATTAGAGCCACTCATGAAACTTCTTTTTCTTTTCTTGGTAAATTAACTTCCGAGCAACTTGGAAAAGGAATTTTGTATTTGAGATCTCATACAAATTATCTTTTAAGTATAAATATTTACTTATACATGTAAGATGAGAGATCTAACATTTTAATTCTCATTTTATCCATTTCCACAAAAATAATAATAATAACACCCTGATTCTAGTCAGTCGATAGCCCAACACGTGGAACTTGTCAAATTTTCACCATCCAAAAATTATTTCAATGTTGGTGCAATGCTGAAGGAAGAAGGAATGAAGTGTAGTACTGTAATATTTTTGTGGAAGGAGGATGAGGATAGATATTATGGCCTATTTATTTAGGTTGAAGAGTATATAAAAGTTCTTTGGGAAAATTAGATTTTAGTGATCAAAATTAAAAAAAATTATTTTATAATAACTGTAAACTCAATAAAAAGTAAATAGAGACCAATTTTGAAAAATAATTGTCAATTAGTCATCATTTAACTTTAATGTCTAAAATACCCTCTCTTTTATTCCTTTTTCGTCTTCTTCAACCGCACTCCCAAATATTAAAACTTCAAAAGGTATAAAAGAATTCTAAGAAAGAAAGTATATATATATATATATATATATATATATATATATATAAAAAAGAAAGTATATATATATAAGGAGAGAGAACATGTGTGACTTTGAAGAGGAGCTTCTCTCTCTCTCTCTCTCTATATATATATATATATTGGTCTTACAATTAATGCATGTGTCTTTTTCAATTTGTTTTATGTATGTCTTAGGTTTTTTTTTTTTTTTTTCCTTTCTACCACCAGTATGTCAAGGTTTAGCAAATTAATCCTAATTCCAAGTTTAAAAAATGAACAATACATTTTTCAATCTATCTTGGGTGTTTAAGAAACAGGAAAAAAAATTATGATTCGTTGGGTTATTAATACTAAATGTGAGGTTTTTAATTAATTGCACCCAAATTAGTCTCTTTTTTTTTGTTAATGAGATATTAATATATAGGAATACATTTATATATATTATTATGTCTTCTTTAGAATGTATATATGTTTTACACAAAACATCAAATTATTTGAAGTTTATGATATTTGGGAGCTGGAGTAGAACGAATAAATGATCGAATCTATAGAGAGAATGAAGGGTATTTTGAGCATTAAAATTAAATGGTCACTATTCAACTTTTATTAAGTTTAAGGTCACCAAAAAGCAAAAAATTTTCAACTTTGGTCACTAAAATCTAATTTTCCCAAAATCCTTTTTACTCCAATAGTGAAACTTATCATTTTATAATTAATATTCATATATATATATATATATATATATATATATATATATATATATAGAGAGAGAGAGAGAGAGAGAGAGAGAGGAGAATGCTAACCTCCCCCCTTCATTGGAGGTTAAGACTTGTTCCACATTTTTTTAGAAAAAATAATCCCATTAGCACATGCCAATAAATCAAGGGCATTAATGTAATTTTAAAAACCTAAGTCTCCACACAAGCTTTCCTCCATGCTCTCTCCTAGGCTGAGATTGAAGATTTGAGTTTTGTTCTTCCATATCTGGAAAGAGATTTTTAGCTATGTCTTTCATGTTGATCGATGGATACAAAGACGAAGTTAATGATGATGATGAGAGGACTTGTTAGAATTTGAGAGAATAGGTGAAATAGTTTCTGGTTGGACTGTTAGAGTGATTTCCTGGAGTTTTGAGAGTTTTCGAAGGACATGATTGATTGCTTTGATTATGGTATTTTGATTGACGAAAGAATCGCTAGAAATTACTGTTTATATTTGAATGAATCTTAGGATTTTAATGGAAGCCAAGACAATCAGGTCGAAAGACAATCATGAGCGGACCGTTGGGAGGACCAAGGGGCCATGGCCCCCTAATTTTTCTGAAACCCTTTAATACATATGTAAGAGTATATGAGGAAAATTTGACATTGGTCCACCAAATCAAACATCCTAGGTCCGGCCTGAAAACAATGTCCTTGATGTTCGGGATACAATATTCAGCTATACCAGTATGCAGGATAAGAATTACGGATATTTCTACAAGAGTAACGTACCTGTATCGTGTTCGTATACGATACTGATACTTCGAATATTTGTATGATACTTCCTAAAAGTATTTATAATTTTAAAAATACATTTTTTTATTTTTAACACGTATCCGATACTTCTCATATACTTCAAAATACATTTTTAACAAGTTTTGAACATGAAAATGTAGTTTTTCCATCAATAATATCATATTATAATTGTTAAAAAAAGTTTAAAATTTATTTAAAATAGAAGTGTTGAGATACATATCATAATTTAGTACAAATTTATCCATGCTAATTATACAATGACTCTTAACTCTTATTTTCTTTGTTAATGATAATATTTTATAAAGAAATGTTAATAACTCATTTTTTGCATATATAAAAATATAATTTATTATCTTTATATAGTCGTATCCTGTCTGTACTCATTTTTTTTTTTTAGATTTGTCGTACCGCCGTAACCGTATCATGTTGTACCCGTGTTCCGTATCCGTATTCATGCTTCCTAGGATGCAACAGTTAGCCTAGCTCTGTTGCAAGGTGAAGAGCTTCATTTCTCTCTCTCTCTTGTTACACACAGTATATATGCGTGTATAATATATATATATATATATATAGAGAGAGAGAGAGAGAGAGAATGTTTGTGGAATTTGAGAGAATGTTCATTTTCTCTCTCTCCATCAATTCAACTGTCGGGGTTGGGGATGGTGATGGTAGCGCCACCGATATGGGGATGTGGTGGCACTGCCGACTATGGGACTAGTGGCGGTGGTGGCGGTTTGAGTTTCTTTGTGAGAGTGTTGTTTCTTGCCCATAAAACATACGGAGACAAATCTTATCCTCCCTTGAAGGGAGAAGATCTACAATACACCCACACAATGAGATTGAGACTGAGTTTCAACTTTAGAGACCAAATTTATTTTGGATAAAATTTGAATAAAGGCCAAGCAATCTAAAATATATAAAAATTATAATTATAATTATAATTTATATATTTTTAAGGCTATACTTTGTTTAGGTAAAAGAAAGTTAAATTAAATGATTTATAATATCATAATCAATCTACTGACATGCTTGCTTTAAAATTTTAAAGTAAAAAAAAAATTATAATAATTGAATTTTAGTTGAAGTAACAAAATTATAAAGAATATAGATTTTGAGTTCTTAGTTCTTTCTGAATTCTAATGGGAAGGAATATTATTAAGTCTCACAAGTTTTAATCACCCAAAGCTCCAAAAAAAACTCTACTTGTCATGTCACATGATATGACTGATCGACTTCTGGGTAGAGTGATTTCGTGGAGTTTTGAGAGTTTTCGAAGGACATGATTGATTGCTTTGATTATGGTATTTTGATTGACGAAAGAATCGTTAGAAATTACTGTTTATATTTGAATGAATCTTAGGATTTTAGTGGAAGCTAAGACAATCAGGTCGGAAGACAATCATGAGCGAACCGTTGGGAGGACCTAGTGGCCATGGCCCCCTAATTTTTCTGAAACCCTTTAATACATATGTGATAGTATATGAGGAAAATTTGACATTGGTCCACCAAATCAAACATCCTAGGTCCGGCCTGAAATCAATGTCCTTGATGTTGGGATACAATATTCAACTACAGCAGTATGCAGGATAAGAATTACGGATATTTCTACAAGAGTAACGTACCTGTATCGTGTTCGTATACGATACTGATACTTCGAATATTTGTCCGATACTTTCTAAAAGTATTTATAATTTTAAATATATATATTTTTATTTTTAACACGTATCTGATACTTCTCATATACTTCAAAACACATTTTTAACAAGTTTTGAACATGAAAATGTAATTTTTTTATTAATAATATCATATTATAATTATTAAAAAATGTTTAAAATTTATTTAAAATAGAAGTGTTGAGATACATATCATAATTTAGTAAAAAATTTATCCATGCTAATACAATGACTCTTAACTCTTATTTTCTTTGTTAATGATAATATTTTATAAAGAAATGTTAATAACTCATTTTTTGCATATATAAAAATATAATTTATTATCTTTATATAGTCGTATCCTGTCTGTATTCATATTTTTTTTTTTAGATTTGTCGTACCGTCGTAACCGTATCATGTTGTACCCGTGTTCCGTATCCGTATTCATGCTTCCTAAGATGCAACAGTTAGCCTAGCTCTGTTGCAAGGTGAAGAGCTTCATTTCTCTCTCTCTCTTGTTACACACAGTATATGTGCGTGTATAATATATATATATATATATATATATATATAGAGAGAGAGAGAGAGAGAGAGAATGTTTGTGAAATTTGAGAGAATGTTCATTTTCTCTCTCTCCATCAATTCAACTGTCGGGGTTGGGGATGGTGATGGTAGCGCCACTGATATGGGGATGTGGTGGCACTGCCGACTATGGGACTAGTGGCTGTGGTGGCGGTTTGAGTTTCTTTGTGAGAGTGTTGTTTCACATGGAAGAAGATGACGTTTGTCTAAAATTATAAATTGACTAAGGATATTCTTGCCCATAAAACATACGGGGACAAATCTTATCCTCCCTGTGAAGGGAGAAGATCTATAATACACCCACATAATGAGATTGAGACTCAGTTTCAACTTTAGAGACCGAATTTATTTTGGATAAAATTTGAATAAAGGCACAAGCAATCTAAAATATATAAAAATAATCATTATAATTTATATATTTTTAAGGCTATACTTTGTTTAGGTAAAAGAAAGTTAAATTAAATGATTTATAATATCATATGTATTAATCTACTGACATGCTTGCTTTAAAATTTTAAAGTAAAAAAAAATTATAATAATTGAATTTTAGTTAAAGTAACAAAATTATAAAGAATTATAGATTTTGAGTTCTTAGTTCTTTCAAAATTCTAAAGGGAAGGAATATTATTAAGTCTCACAAGTTTTAATCACCCAAAGTTCCAAAAAAAACTTTACTTGTCATGTCACATGATATGAGTGATTTTATTTCATGTCCAGTATATATAGTTATGTTCTTTAACATTTTATTTTTTTTGTACTATTTATTTATTAGAAAGTAATTAAAATTTAAGAGAATGTATGATGCGAGTTGAGATGTGACGGATTTTTAAGGACTTAGACTTGGCGGCGTAGGTTAAGGTTTTAGAACCTTCAGTTTGGCAAGGGCGTTATCCCCCACCCTAGTAGACAATATACGGCAAGGAGTTTGTAATTGAGAAAAACTAAGATAAAAATTCAAAGCGCAGGGAGTGGCAAAATTTTGGTGTGCATTAATATCTCTATTACAAAATAGATGATAAGCCACAAACAGGTACTACAAAAAATTGATGGGAAGGGCTGTCCTGAATGTACTCTCTTTCTGCATAATTATCACTCGAGGCTGAGGTTCTTGTGAGTGTAAACGACTCCTTTATCGCCGTTCACTACTTGTCCACAACCTCTTAGAACCCTACATTCATATAAAAAATAAAAAACATAAGCAACTTCAATGGTTAAACATGACACAGACTAAAATGGTCCGAGAAAATACTGCTGTTGCACAATGCATGTCTGAGGATTGATGCCTGATTTATGTCTAATGCAACATCTAGTATTCGTGGTACTATGCAAAAGATTAAGATGCAACTTAATGAACTGGAAAGAGAATATAAAGATGCTTCATGATCAAGGTCGATGTTGAGCCACTAAAATCATGCCTACGACCCCATGCAGCAAATTAGTATGCCCTGCATATCCATTACTCTTACACCAATATATTCTAACTGCTGTCACTCTACAAGAGAATAAATATTGTTGAAGTTTAATACAGAAGCATTAGCAATAAATTAACTAAATTGAGTTTCAAATCTTGGATGAAATTTGGGCTATGTGGAACTCAAAGTACTTCGTGAAAGTATTACATAATAAGAAACAACGGTTTGGATTCTAATTCTAATCTCACGATGCACTTGGTCCGCTCTTTTCATCTCAACATCTCATTCCAAATCATCCAATAACATACTTCTTCGTCAGAGAACATTATTCTTGACATTACAATGTTGAATTTGTTGCCAGTTTATATAATATTCTTACTAGAACATGTTTGTCCCCATAACACCATGTTCTGTAATTATTTTAATTTTTCAATCAGATTGCCATCACTCATCAGCAATATTTCAAGTAGTCATAATTACAATGAGGAGGCAAATACAATTTTCAGTTAGGTTTTATTGAGGAAATAATAGAGCAAAAAACTCAAGTGCTGTTTTCCAGTAGTGCATCAGTTAGCAAGGAACCGAGAACTTGTAATAATCAGCTTCCAACATAACTAGTAAGACATACAACACAATATTCATAGAGTATTAAAAAAAGAAGTTTTAAGCTCAAGCCAAAAGCTAAATTAAATACAGGACTAACTAAGATAAAAACCTATGTAATCAGAACATGTTGCAACAACCCATGTTATGAAAATACAACACATAAATGTACAAGAGCACTAATTAAGATTTTAGAGTGAGATGAATAGTCAGGAAAAGACTTGGTGATAAACAAAAGCTTATACACATGGCGTTTATGTATATAGATTGAAATATTGAATGAATTAAAATAAGTTTATGATTCCTTATAAGAATTCACCCTAGTAATGTACTATTTGCCCCCCCCCAAAAAAAAAAAAAAAAAGCATATTCACAATTTAGCTCAATTTCCCACAAATATTTGAATATTTGACACCTTATCATATCATAACTGCCTCAGAAAATTTTATGCAAAACTCCCCTCTTGTATAATCAACATTTTCCAAATTGTCCTCTCACAGGTTATAACTCAAGAGGAACCAAAATATTTTTTAACTTATTTAGTGATCATAATAAACATGTCAGTCATATCAAGGTTTCACAAAAGCATGAAATAAAAATCAAACAAGCTTTGCATACCATCGTGTTGTTAGCAGTCCTTCAAGTCCTACTGGACCTCGAGCATGAATCCTGCTCGTACTTATCCCAGCCTTTCATCCACCACATAAAATCAACAACAAATGAGAGAATGAAATCAATTGCACATACTGTGTCAAACATCAGAGCTATTAGAAAAGTTCCATACCTCCGCCCCAAGCCCAAAACGAACTCCGTCACAAAATCGTGTACTTGCATTTTGAAAAACTGCAGCACTGCCAAGGTTTATTGCATGATTACCAACATTAAAATATACAAAATTTGGGAGGAGATGTAATAGATCTGTCAGTTTAACATTTAAATGGACTCAACTATCTGATAAAAGCACTTGATTGTATTAAATGCCCCCTAAGAAAAGACAACCAGAACATAACTGATTGTAGATAAATAACTATTATGTCTCATACTATGCATGCCAGAATATGCTTACCTGTCAACTTGGTGAAGGAACTGTTCAGCTACTTCACTGTCTTCCGTAACAATGCAATCAGTATGGGAACTGAAAAGAAAATTCAAAAATATTATATTACTCATTTTGAAGAAATTATTTACAAAAAATAAAAGAAGATTGAAAGATGCCAACGTGCCTTCCATGCTTATCAATATGATCAATGGCAGCATTTACATCACTGACAATTTCAATTGTGCATGCCCTTGAACTGTACTCATGGTGAAGTGAATGTGCCTCTGTGATATTTAATAAAGAACTTGCTCTTGGTCCACCATATAGAGTAACGCCTGCAACAGATTAACTTATGACGGTGAAGCTGTCACTCCCTTAAATGGTTTGCTTTTGCCTATACTATTGGGGGTACACCAAAAGAATATGTTCATCACTCTTGCAGAATGCAACATCCTTAAGCAATCATGCATGCAGAGAATGGAAATTTGACCATGTGCCCTTGCATTGAATGAATAAAACTAAAAAGAAGATGCAACTCCAAGCTTTATAATGACTGCTGCAAGTACTCCTCATCTACTTCAATTACCTATTTTGGGCGTCCTTTATTTGATTAAGAACAATGCTCTTGTGATACCTCCTGTAAAACAAGAACCTCTCTGTCTCTCAGGTGTTTAGTCACTTCAATTCAATATTTTTTCTGTTGAACAATTTACTTTTATCTTAATATAATGAGTCTAATGGCAACTAAAATTATGTTGTTCAATGATAGAAGATATTTCAATCTGTTTCAAGCTAGAATTACCTCTCTTTAATTTTTTAAGTTATATAACAAGGAGGCACTTGATGTTTATTTCATTGCTTTACATTAATTCAAAACTCCTTCTCAGCTAAACTAATTACCAAAGCTTTAGCCTATCCATTTGGGCTGACTTATAAATCCTGGTTTTCTGATACTGCCTACATAATTTGAAAAATCAAGATTAAAAACTATTCATTTAGATGATTTCTAAATGCTGCGAAGGGCAGTAACCGGATACAGATAAGAAGTTTGAATATGCTCCTAAAGGGATACTACTCTATGCCTTAAGTCACCTTCATGTTGAAGCTCTTCAACAAGCGCCTGAAGCCCACCATTAGTTGATAAATCCTGGTGCACAAGAAGTGTTTCCTGGCAAAAACAACGTCAAGGATGCTAAGAGACGAGTATGTGATGAACAATCATTACAAATAATTTGTAGAACATGCATAAACAATACATAAAATGTAATTCTGTAAAAACAGGAGCTTGAGTGGTGTATTTTACGGACATAAGATAATCACAAATACTATAAACTGAAATTACCATAGCATTGCATGCTGCAGGATAATCTATCTTCGCATCCAGGATAATTTGCTTAGCCATTTGAATGTTAGCTGACTTGTCAACAAAAACATGGCAAATTCCAACTGGACAGAAAAAATTGTAACTTTACTAGAAGCTCTAGCTTTTTGCTATTTCTCGTAGAGAACATGTTTACACATATAAGAAGTTATATTTAAGGTTTGGACAAATTCTATTACCGGCATGACCAAGAACAGGAATTCTTGTTGAATTCTTTATTTGGGAAACAAGTTCATTGCTGCCTCTAGGGATCACAAGATCTATGGCATCATCAAGCTGGAGCAGAATAAAATGAGTTAAAAACCAGCAACATATGAAGAACCAGCAACAGTACCAATTTCAGTTCCCACCTTGAGCAAATCAGGGATTTCCTCTCTTGCAGTTACAAGCCCAATAAGATTTTTGCCGACACTATCTGGAATGGCTGCAGTAATTACCTGGAAAGAAAAGGAACCCAAGTTAAGAAATTAGACAACAAAAAAAAGAAAGAAAAAAACTTATTCATGCTCCATGAAATCAAACCTTGTGCAAGATAGCATTTGAGCGTTTAGCTTCTTTCCCTCCTTTTAGCAGCAGGCCATTCCCACACCGAATCGCCAGTGAAGCTATCTATCAATTCAGTTTATTGAATTAATGGTCAATTGATCAAGAAAACATCACAAACACAGGGAAAAAAATAAGAAAGAAAAAAGATAACAAATATGGTAATGAACCCGAAGCTCAATTGCTTGACTCACAGCAGCATAGTGAGTAAAATACAAAACAGAAAAGACTGGTACACAAATATGTACGTTTTTTTTTTCTTAAAAAATATGATTAAAAAATTTGGCACAAAAAAAAATGTAAACCATAAAAAACGCATATGTACGTATACAGGTATAATATGAATGCTAATAAAAATATTGTGGTAAAAAATATGGCATCATTTATAAATTATTTGTTTATATATTACAAAAATTACTATTTTTATATTATTTTATTGTTTTTCAATCATATCCCAATATTAAATTAAATCAAATTAAAAGAGTGATGAATTGAATTTATTGTTGTTAATTTGTAAAAGTATTACAAAACATTTCTAGAGATGTAGATTTAAATGAATTTATTGTTGTAATTTGTAAAAATATTACAAAACATTTCTAGAGTTATAGATTTATTTGTTTAGATATACCAAAAAAATAAATCTTATATTTTTTTATCTCAATTGTTAATATATAATTTTAACAAAATACATATAATAACGCAGTTGAATTACTTCATCATAATATTTAACAAAATACTTAGATATATAATATTATATGATACTAGTTATAGCTCACAAGATAAAAGACTAACTTTCTTATTGACTGTGAAAACAAAATGTTTAGGTTAATTACGGGTTATGTTACCATGACTGCACACAGAATAAAAATTTGTTTTTTCTTTAATAAAATGAATGAAGGCAATGCAAACTTTTTTAAAAAGTTTATGTAAGTGAAGTATTTTTCATAATGTATAATGCGTAAAACCTTCAATCCGTGTATTATACGACTCAAGCCAAAAAATATGAGTATTATTCCTTAAGTTTAAAATTTGTACTAAAAAATGAAAACTTTTTTAAAATATATGCATGCAAGTGTATAATACACATATAATATGGATTTTTGCTAACCATGCACAGCAGCTGTAAGATCATTAAATCAATATCGCAATCATTTAATCCCAGCATATCAACAAATCAAGATCAGGAACATTTCCACAGGTCACAATTACTGGGATAATTACTAGCCCTAGCAGCAGGACTTATTCAGCTTGTAAGATCGGATGTAGAAACTGAAGATTATGGGTCTGTGTTCCTTCCAAGTTTTATCCCATTTGGATACAATTATACAACACAATAGCTTTCAAATACACAACATATAGAAATCATGCAGTTGCATATATGGGAATGATCATGCTGTAAGACACGGAAAATTCAAATTTCTAAATGCATCCTAGGTGACATAAGAAACTAGTATAGGGCAGGTAGCCTCAGACACCTTCCTTCTCATCCCACAACCTTCATATCAATCTTCAAAGGTTCATGTAGGAAGTGAATGTGCAAGTCTTCTGACCCCAAGAACATAATGCAGAATAGAATGGTTATACCTAGTTTCTACCTAGAGAATAGCCAAACAGAAGCAACTTGCCATCCTTCCAAAAAAAAAAAAACTCAAAAACGACATTAAGACATCTTTACCAGTGAAATCTACTGAAGAATTTGATAAAATAAGGTATTTTTCTTACCTGAACCATTGCATCAGGTCGAGACTCACACACAACGAGTAGAACACCCAAAGAATATGATGTCTTCTCTAAAATGAGTCCATCAGCAAGCTGGATACAAAAGTAATTAATAGATGCGTTAAAGCAATAATTAACAAGAAAAAAGGGACATCAAGATACTACCTACATCATAGTCCAACAAATGATAAAATTTGATACTTAAGGGTATTACAAGGTGTATGTTCCATGTCCTGCGGTTTTTTTTTTTTTTTGGGGGGGGGGGGGGTTGTGTTTGTGTTGTTGGGTTTTCGTAATTTTTGCAAAAATCAGATATTTGCAGTAAAGTCAGGATCCTTGAAATGGATTTTGTACTACTTAATCCATGTAGAATATCTAAAAATGGTCCTAAATCCAAAAAAATATCTTTGCCTTGCCAAGAATCAATAACACATTTTTATATAAAGGTCCTGACCTCAGTTCTCTTTAAAACTCGACCAATGGGTTCTTCCATGTCTGCAAGTCTACGAATAGATTTTGCTAGAGCAGAGATCTGCAAAATACAATGAGCTGCAAAATATAAATCACTCTTCTGAAGAAGCAACGAGACAGGAGAGCTGAGCAAAAAAATTAGGATAAAAAAGGAAAAAAGTAACTGATAAAAAATTGGTTAGTTATGTAGCACAAATTAACAATACAGTTCCATAATTGACAACCACTTGCCTCCCCAGGCTTCAGTAACAAACGTGAAATTAATGATGTCTCATATCCATGTTCCTGTGCAGCAGCAACATCAGCTTCATTCTCAACCATGATTAAACTTTCATTTGCCTCCAGTGCATCAGCTATGTCCAACAAAATTTTCCTCCTATCTTCCGAAGGTAGGTCCTGGAATACACAACAATCGTAATTTAACTATTTCCCCCAAAAACTATGAATGAATATATACATAGAGATGAGACAGTAAGTAATAAATTCTGCCTCGAAAGAAATTTATATTTAGTACGAACAACTCCAGGCCATGCGGCGTCAAGGAAAGTGGAACAAGATGGTATTAACCTGAAGTCGTTTGGAACATTCTCGTGCTGCACCTGCCATCTCACGTGCACCAACTTCAGTAAATGAAATCCATGAATGTACATCCTTGTGAAAGAGAGTACCAATGCGTTCTCCCCTTAGCACCTTTTTGATGTTGTTAGCAGCAAGGCCACTTCCAAAAAGATGGAAACAAATTTAGAGTGGAACCACGACAGATCTATAGCTCAGAAAATTAGTATGCCTCCTGTGTAGATGAAAATACTATGTCTCATGTATTCTTTTAAATGTAAGAAGTACCCATGTTGGACACATATGGCATCGATGTGGGTGCGGGATATGTATTCGACATGTCTAGTCAGATATGCCACCAGAAATCATGTTTGATAATTCAAATTTACTGTATGATTGCGCATCAAACTCTCTTACTTCACTTTTGCCACATGGTTGCTTCAAAATGAGTGATGTTTACAAGCTGAATATTTATGTTACATAAAAACACCAATTTAGCATCCAAAATTAAAGTAGAATATAAAACAATTGGAATATTAGCCATACTCCCTTGCCCTTGGATATGCGGATTAGATAAATCTGATGCTAAATCTGATGCTTAGACACATGCCAACAAAAAGTCTGTGTAACATGGTTTGAAGTATTGACTTAACAAAGATGGTGATAATTATCAAAAAAATCATGGAATTACGTAGAACTGGCAGCTTGTCGCAACTGTAGTTGGAACATAGTTGGACTGTGTCACGTCTATGGATGCGACATGCCCCCACTAACAAAAACAATGAATAATTTTGCTCATATTATTTTACTTTGTCAGTATGACAAAACATATGAGAAAGAAATAAGAGGCAAATCAAGTTTGATGGAAGAGATCAAATTCAAAAATGTTCTACAATTGGATTGGCTTAACTGACATGTTAAGAGAACTTGGTATTGAGTATGCATTCCTTTATATATTAGATGGATTTTTTTTATAAAAAAATAGTATATTAGGACGAGAACAGACAGTTCACTGGACTATAAACCAAGCACCTCTCTTTCTCCATTGTCCTAAAAATTGCCTGATCATAAGAAAATGGAAAAAGAAAAAAAATAATGCTAGTGGCAGAAGCATCACATTTCAGACAATACAAACTGGTCATGAGGGCAAAATCCTTCCCTTTGCAGCATGTAATTTTTGTAAAGCTTCTTTAATAAACTAATAAATTGTATGTTTATGCTCCAAATATCAATTTCTCTAAGCCCAACTATCTTAATTGGCAAATGAAATGAAAAGTTGTGCTAGAGAGCTTGATATACATTGTTGGGTTTATTCCTAAAAGCTTAAGATTTTGGAACAATTGGTGATCTAACATTGTATCAGAGCCTTGGTTCTTGGAGGTCGTGGGTTTGCATTTGTTCCCCGGTTTGTGTGTGCAAGTTTGCACTTGTTATGATCTTGGTTTGGTTTGCTTGCCTCAACACATGCAAGACAGGTAGCCTGCGAGGGAGGATGCTGGAGCTTGATATACATTGTTGGGCTCATTCTCTAATAGCTCAAGATTTTGGGCAATTGGTAGTCTAGCATTGTATCAGAGCTTTGGCTGTGGGAGGTTTTGGGTTCAAGTCTCCAACTCTGCATACGTTCCCCCTTCCTATTTCTCCGTATTTGGTGTGCAAGTTTTCACTTGTTTTGTTTGGTCTCTCTCTGTATTTCGTGTGCAAGTTTGCATTTGTTTTGTTCGGTCTCTGCATGTGCAAGACGAGGTTGCACGTGAAGGGGGTGTTAAAGAGCTTGATATACATTGTTGGGCTCCTCTCTTAACAACTTAGACTTTTGGAGCAATTGGTGATCTAACAAGTTGTACTTTCTCCATTCAAATAAATTATTTGCTGATAAAGTTTCCACTTCATAGAAAAATACACCTTCATTTTTTCTATTTTCTTCGGATTTGCCCTTTTTTGTGAGTTTTGGTGAAGCGGAATGCCAGAAACTTTAGCAAAAAAAATGATACAAATTTCAAAAAAGGAAAATGAAAAACAGAACAGGAATAAGCACCAAGGATAATGATATATGCTACAGAGAATGTTTTTTTTTTAATAACGTTCTTGTGGCTTCCATTCTCTTCCCTCTCTACTGTCCAAACATGTTTGTTTCTTCTTCTGTAACCTTTATGTTCTGAGACTTATTACATTAGCAGGAAACAAAATGAACTTTATTTAATGTTTCGACGTTTTCTCATTGTTTTATGTTCAAAATTTACCATTTATGAAATTCCACCATCCTAAATGATTTAATAAACTATGATGCTGAATAAAGGTTTTGGTCCATCATGGCAGGTGGTCAAGTAAACTTTCCTGTTTACTTTCATACAGTTTGATATTTTTCCTTTACTAGTTTTTGAACTTCTTACCTATAATCTCAGCATGACAGAGGCCTTTTACTTATAATCTCAGCATGAAAGTGGTATGTTCATATGGTGATCTAAGTAGTTCAACCAGTGCCCATGAATTGTCCCTGTGATTGTTTGATCAACATTCTTGGTCTATATAATGATTGTATCTCAAATATGAAGATGTGTTTCATTCATCAGGACTGTGATGGTTCTCTAGTATGTTAAAACAATCACATGGTAAAATTATACCTGGCAATGACAACAGGGGTACCGGCATAAGCTGCTTTAACAGCAGCTTTTACTTTACCATTCATACCCCCCCTTCCCATCCTGGACTCATCTCCAAATGTAATCAATCCTTGATGTTTTTCTTTTATGTATGTATGGATTATCTTTGATTGTGGATCACCTGGAGGGCAACTATAAAGGCCCTCTACATCGCTGAGTAGCACAAGAAGGTCAGCTTTTAGTTCCAGAGCCAGCAGAGATGCCAAACTGTCATTATCGCAGAAAATACAAGCGAAATCCTGCAAACAGTGCTTATAATCAGAAATAATAAATATATTGTAAATAATACAACAAATAAACCACCGATGAGAAATAAAAAATGTAATAGAAGTTGTTAAAGCAATTGACTTTATGCTAATTGTTGGAGAATTTAAATATTTAAGTTGCACCCTCTCTAACAGTTTAAGCTTTTAGAGTAGATGATTGTCAACATAGTATCAGAGTAGGGTCTGCTTGGTCCTAGGTTCAAACTTCACCGTCACCCCGATAATTAAAATTGGCACGTGCTGGACCAAAAAGAAGGTTGCACGTGAGGGGCGTGTTGGAGAATTTAAATATTTAAGTTGCACCCTCTCTAACAACTTAAGCTTTTAGAGTAGAGTGTTGTCAACACTAATCAATACAAAAGAAAGCAAATGCTTCAATGATACTAGTGCTAAAAAGTGGCTATGTTACAACCAGCTGGCATTATTAACAAATATAATAACCTGTAATGTTGCATGTGCAGTACATGTGTATATATGGGCATGTATGCACTCTCCAGCTATTTGGTGCAAGCCTCTAGACATCATGGTAGTCCAGTTACATAACTTACATAAAAATCTAATAATTCCTATATCACACACATTCATGTAAATATGTATTAAACTATTAAAGCATATTGGTTCATAAACATACCCAAATATGCAATAGATACTAAAGCATTCCATACATATATATATATATATATATATATATATATCTATATAATATAGAAGCTTGGTATAATAAGGACGAAAATCCCAATCTAACGGTCAAAAGTGGTTAAAAAACCAGTCCTATGGTCCAAAATGTCTTTTGTTATCTACGGTCTAAAATCACTTTATCTAACGGTTACGAGTGCAAGTGCATGATAGTGCCGTAGGCACGGGCATACACTAGTATATATATATATATATATGTACACTTATATCACTGCAAAGTGCAAAGGTTATGACTTTCTACATTTTTTGAGTACTTACATTTTCTGCGTATGATTTTGTAACTTAGAGTAGTACTGTTTGGTAAAATTAAATAAATAGAAAAATATTGTCCCATGGCAGGTAATACCGGGCCAAAACTTTCAAGCCCAAAACTCTGCTGGCTGTCAACTGGCATAAAGCTGTCATTCTCTGGATATCAGTCTGGTCTATCCCAGCATTGCCACTTTAAACATTCCTGTACAACTATTCATAGTAGATAGGAGCCATGAAATATGTCTGGTCATTCCGGAGAGTTGGGAAGGTGCTTGTAGATATTGTTAAATAAGTAGCACTGAAAAATGAAATTGTTTTCTGCATAGCTTGTCTCCATAGTGAAATGTCTAGCGAAAAAATAAATAAATAATAATAAATCATTAAGAGTGAGGGACAGATAATCATTCCATTGGTTGTTTGAGCTATTTTGAGAGATCAACCCGATCTTTCAGAGTTTTAGTTATTCGGATTGGCCATGCCAACAGAAAAGTAAATTTTCATATATTGCAAAGTTAGGTCACTCAGTGTAAGAGTTAACAGGAGTACCAGCTTATTCCAAGTGATTTAAGGGAATTAATGTGACAAGCAATTGAATTAATCATGTAAAATATTTCTATCAATAAAACCACTCCCTTATCCAGTTATCCCCACTCCACGACTCACATACAAAGAAGAATTACAGGGAAAAGGGAAAATAAAGCGGCACAGAAGAAACAAAAGAGCCAATCCAAATGTAGAGGGAGAGGTAAGCATATAGGATTTACATACCTCACACTGAGCTCCCCCAATACTAATTGCATCATTTTCATTGAAAATAGGAATACTCCTCAATTCTAACAATGAATTCACCGTTTGAGAGAGTTGCACCCTGAAATCTGGATCTTTAAGATCCTCATCCGTCACTAGAAGTTGAGAAGAGGTCACATCCAGCTGCATTAAGAATAATGCTATATAAGCACAAAATAAATAGTGACTCAAAAAAGACGCCATGGAAAACACAAACAGCAGGCTGTGCTATGGGAGTGAAAGTGAGAAATTAAAATTTAACAAACTGCGAAGAACATAAATGCTCTAGTATTGTTCCAAAATGGATGATGAATAGAGTATACTTTCACCTGGCTGAACAAATTGTCATAAAGTGCCATGAGACCATTCTGTCCAACAGCAGGACAAGCCTTTCCATCAAGTTCTACTTGTGGTTTTTGGAGATCAGAAAAACTGCAAGAAAGTACAAATTTTCTTCAAGCAATCCACTCTACTGCTCAATATTTTTTATTCCAACCCACTAGTAAAAGAAATATTACAAGCAGCAATAATGCTTACAACAATATTATCCATTTCTCCATACATGTTGAGAACAAATTAACAAGAAACAAAAAATTTGCTTCTTTCAATTATTCCTAATGGTGATCCCATAAACTAATTTGATCATTACCTTGATAGTTGTTTAGATCATCATTAAAATATTCTAGACCACGAAGGTGGGATATTCTAGTTGAAGAAGTCAATATGCCTTTGGGACAAAAAATTAACAAGCTCCACCAACATTTTTTTTTTCTGTTTTTAGTTGCAGTTAGTGGGTGAGGACCCCTGCTACAGATCCTTAATTAGTATGGAGTTTTATTCAAACACCTTAAAAGTTTAATTTTGCAATTTAATTTATGTAGGATGAATTACAGTTCTGAGTTTAGGTTGAATCAAGAGGGATCTTGAACCTTCTCACTTTCTGTCTATTGAAAGTAAATAAAAATAAGCATTCACCTTTCTACAGGGTGTTTTGAAATGTGGTAGTACAGCACTTAAATTGCTCTAGAAAAATATGGAAATGACATATTTTTATTTTTGAAGTTTTTGTACTACATAAAAACAAGAAAATCAAATACTTCTTTTCTTATGGACAAAATGATGCAGGTCAACAAGGAATAAGGTCACCCTCAATTGAGGGTGCTTGGATGGGGTAGACCAGTGGTGCAAACATAACCTCTGGCAGAAAAAAATTAATTATTCGGTGATTTATTTTTGTAATTATTTGGTGATTTTTTAGTAATTTTTATGATTCAGATAGTAGAATCTGATCCCTCCTAGGATACTAAATTAACTAGAGTGATTTTTAGAAGGCAATTATTTGCTTTCCAAATTGTCATGTGCCTATAAATCAGCCATATACAGAAAAAGGAAATTAGTTATTGTCATTTTACATCAATAACATTTGGATTTTCCTCTTCTTCTAGCCTTGTAATTCAAGGGCTTCTAAGAAATTCAAGGGTCCTTTGTTTTTTCTTTTCTTTTCTTTTATGGTAACTAAGTAAATATTTATTACCAAAAAAAGTAAGGCTAGACAATAATGGCACTCTCACACACCGAGAGGGAAACGCCTAACAACAAAAAGGGCACACTCTCACACCCCAAGAGGCTAGGAATAATCTGCCTGAATGCCTTGACTTTTGAATTGTATCTTCAATAAAATCCTTAGAAGAGAGACAAGGAGCCAGAGAAGTCAACCCTTTACAAACATCAGTTGTCTCTTTTGAAGCTATAACTGAGACCACCTCAAAGGAAGTAAGAGAGTTAAACTATTCTTTGTATCGCTCCATCTAAGTCAATTAAAATCAAAAAGTCTTGTAGTACCGGCTGCGATGGCAAATGGCAGAGACAGTAGCAAACTTCTCAACAGTGATTGTGGGAAACAACCCATTACTCAAACAAAGTTTCAGATACAAAGAAACTTTGAACTACACATAAGAGAGAGAGAGAGAAACCTCGAGTGGGCAGGGTTCCAACTCACAAAAGCGATATTCATTTGGTGGCACACATTACAAGAATCTAGGGAAGAATAAGATAAGAATCATGTTGAGTTGTGAACAACAATTAGAGGGAGATTCTTACCAAGGAATTATCTACAAATTATGGAAGAAAGTATAGACCTACACATAATTTTACCGGTGAGTGTGATCTTTGTGAAAAGATGAAAGGAGGTATGTATACAGATTTTACAAGTGTTGAGCCAAAATCAAATCTGGTGTTGATGTTGATATTAATGGAATTGTACAAGATCAAGTTCAAGATAATCATGAGAAGAACATAGTATAAGTTGTTATAGATAAATTGTTGAAGTTCATAATTTTGATGGTAATGATAAAGTAGAAACAAATCCATGAAAAAATCATAGAAACTGTTAATTTAATTAATTCTGTTAAAGAAGAGGCACCAGTTGAACCACATGTTGATTTTTATTGGAGTTCAACAGTTACATTTTTATTATTAGTTGTTACTTGGTTGGCATTTATCTGATTGAAGAAGGAAGAAAAAAATCGTATTTATCGTCCTTTAGAGGAAAGAAATTAATGAGTTGAATAAATATTTCATCTTTTATCATCATTCAGGATGCTGAACTAAACTGGATAGTTATATGAGCAAGAAATGGCTTATAAATTCCCAGTCAGTACCATAGCGTCAACCACTCACCAAATACTATTCTTTTCATGAATAATGCAGGACAAGATATATAGCTTAATTTAACTTATTTGGTGTATCTGTATTTTACTTTTGTAATTCTCATTTTTAGGATTATAAGTTATTTTTAATAGTTTTAATATTCAATACTCAATCTGAGTCATAGTAGGATACTAATTTACGTTAAGGTGATTTTCAGAAGGTAGTTACTTGGGTTAACTATTTTAGCAGCTATAAATTGGCAAAGAACAAAAAAATTGTTGCAGCTGTTCAACCTTTAGAGTTTTCTCTTCTTCATGTCTTGTGAATTCAAGACCCCTGGTGCATTCTAGGATTTTTTCAGGTTGAGAGCGCGGTCTTCTGGTCTCACTTTTGTTACACCATAAAAATCACATCCCGACGCCCTGCATTTTCACTACCATGATTGATACAATGGCTTTAGCAACTAAATGCTAGGTGATGAGTGTGAGAATCAATACCTGTTCCATTGACTTTCAGTAATGAAATTCTCCATTTCCTTGGCAACAGAATTCTTATAGAAGGAACAAAAATATGTTGCTTTAGCAGAGGGGGTGTTCTTAAGACAAAACTTTCCTGAGAACATAACAGTTCTCCATAACAAATATGATTAAATAAGCAAAGATTTTGCTCTGTGGTAGGATTTGGGTAATTAAAAAGAACCCACTACTTATAATTGTTGAACTTCATAAAAAAGCGCAAACCAACTGTATTTAATAATAGATAGAAAGAAAAGGTGTTTTCTCACCTATTGCCAACATTACTTCAAATTCACTCCATCCGCAAAGAAGGTAATAACACTTTAAAGCATACAGTATTGCATTACTAACTCAAATTTCAGGTGGATACACATTCAAGAGTAACTTCTACTATTTGCCAAAAAATTGAGATAATTAAAGATTTACGTTAACTGATTCATTGTAAAAAAATGAAACTGATATTGTATGAGTATAAAAAAATAAGAAATAATAAAACAAGATCTTATAGCCAAAGAAAACAATAAGAACCTGCTGTTGACCAATCTCCTATATTTAAGCCTTTGGCGGCCAGCTCCAACAGCACCCGAAGTTACTAAAATGATTTCAAAGCCTTGAGAGTTCATTTCTTTAAGCTGTTGGGAGACATTCAATTCATAACACCATCAGTTATAAGATATGCCAAATGGGACACATCAGATCAATAAGAACAGAACATACGCAGGACATGGCAGGCAGGCCTATAGTACCTCTTAAAGCAATAGGTTAGGAAATAAAAGGAAAAAGGTCTTGTTCCAAGATTTTGATAATGCATTGAACACATACACAGTTTTCAAGAATCAAATGTCATTTCAAGAAGAACTTTGATTAAGAACTTCGGAGCTGCAGGTTGTAACAAAGCATAATGTAACAGCATCATTTTTGGTTACTTTTTTCTCCCATTTTCTTTTGTTAATTTTTTCTTCAAATCAATAAAAAATATTTTTTTTTTTTAAAAAGGTGATCATCTGGTTCTGGACAAGTTTTCATGGCAAGCTCAACATACCTCCTCAAAAAATGCACCGAGTCTGCCAACTGCCATTCTTCCGTCATTCTTCATAACCACGTTTGTTCCTACCTTTATTAATTCAGATAGAAAATTAATGGAAAGAAAGATGTTCCATTAATGGGATAAATAAATGATTAAGTAGGTAAAACCAACAATACTAAAAAAATACTCACATAAAGATTCAACCAAACAAATAGAATTACAGTATCTAATCAAACTCGTTGTCAAATTTTAGCATAAGATTAGTGAGAATGCAAATCAGCGGATGGAAACTCAAAGTCCAAGCAAACATTATGCTAATGAATTGATTCTTATAATGAATCAATTTTAGAAACCGTGTTCAAACTCTTCAACATACAGATAAATATCAATTTCCACCCAAAAAAAAAAAAACTGGATATATGATCGTTTAAAGTGTATAAATCATCAAAAAGGGATGAATCTTAGCAATATCAGCTAGCATAAAATCAATTAAGTCCCCCACATACCCTATGAATTAGCCGAATTCTGGGCCATAATTAAGTTCTAATTCAAATTTAATAAGTCCAATAAAAAAATTTAGTATCATATATAATTTTATGACTTCATGTATAACAATTACACCACCGTAATTTCAAACATTTACCATTGTTGTCTACTTGTCTAATCATCAGATCATATGCCGCCGAGTCAGAAAAAAGCAAAAGATAAATAAATAAACAAACCCTAATTTAAAATAACTACAATTGCAATCCAGATGTCTAATCATCCCTATGGTGTGGATTCAAGATGCTACACACACCATTACATGCACATAAAAATTCATACATGCATAATGTGCGCGGGCCATTGTTTGGTGCAGTGGCTCATACTTAGAACATGCCAGATGCTACATGCACAGCATGCACGGAAAATCTCTCGCACAAAATAATGTGATGATAGTCGCTTTGTGTAAATAATGACAAGCATATGCGATAGAGAGTCACTTGTGTAAAATAATGAAAAATATTAGGTCCGTACACACAGTCAATCCCCCCATCTGTATGATCAAAGAGGGAAATGAATTTCTCTCAGACTTGCCTACATTACATACATATATTTACACGTAAAAATATATAGATATATATGACATAAACTATATGAAGTCATCGTTCCACAACGTGATCTGTTAATACCAAATTAACGTAAAGAACTTGGTTGGGACCATACATGCAAACATAAACCACATGAATATATATATATATATATATATATATATATATATATATATAATTTTGAAGGAATTGACGAAGATCACTGAACATACCTTGATCACAACACGCTTGACATTCTTGACAAAAGCTCGGGTGGGATCCAATTCCATTGAGTTAAATCGGAGCAGAGCGAGTTTTCACTGGGTCGACTCAGAGCCCGTGAGAAGGACGAGAGATGAGATACTGTTGATCTTTGATTGGGAGAAGAGTAGTGTGATATTGATAATGCTCCGCCACGTCAGCACGCTAGGCGGCGAAAAAGGCTTCGTTGTGTAGCTGACACGTGGATACTTGGGTTTCGAGACATTCAGGTACTTCTGATGTTTCGTGTTTCGCAACTATGTGGCAGTGACTGATTGGTTTTCCTTTTTGTTTTATAAAGAAAGTATCCTTTTGTCCTTCAATGTAATTTAATATGTTTTTGATAAGAAAACAAAAATATGGAAGCTACATTAACAAATGCACTGTACTCTTAAAGAGAAATGTCTATGAAACAAAGTGCATTTATCACTTTCCCTTTTAAAATTATATAACTCATTAAATAATACAATTTCTTTATAAACTATTATGTTTATATACTATTTTAAAAATTAGGTAAATTCTATTGGCACCCCATAACGATTAAGGTATTATCAGACGGCTATAACTTTTTACAATTTTATTACTAACACTTTCTATCAAAATTTTCAAATTTTTAATAAGTGAAATGTCCTAACTGCCCCTGATTATTTAAATGAATTTTAATATAAAAATATTAGAATTGTAAAATGACAAAACTGTCTTCATGATTATATGTCCACCATTTCTCTCTCTACTTTCTTCAACCACAAACCCTAACCACCACCGCCACCAACCACTATCACAACCACCACCACCAACCACCACCTTCTCCAACCACAACCACCACCACCGCTTCTTTCTCTCTCATCTCCTTCTCCAACCACCACTACCACCAACCACAACCACCACCGCCAATTAACCACAGTGACCACCCCTGTTCTTTTCCTCCAACCACCATCGCTATCAACCACAACCACCACCACCGCCGCAAGCCAAACCCCAAACTAGTAACTATCGTATACAAGCCAAACACACAGGTACCAAAACCACCTCCACTACAAGCCAAACACAAAACTCGCAACCCAAACCCCAACCTGTAACCACTGCACAAAACCTGCCATCGCCACAAGCCAAACCCCAAACCAGCAACCACTGTACACAACTCCTCCTATCAAATGGGACCACTGTGATCGACGTTGAATGTTACGCATTCTAGCCTCTTAATTTGCATATTTTATTCTCTTAGTGATAGGTTATATGTGATTTTACTCTGTTTTTGTATTTTCTGTCTTTTTCAGGGCCTTAATGATTATTTCAGATAAAACTTTGATTTTGGGCTTTTAAAGATGATATCCAAGAAGGTTATATGAAGCCTACATCTAATGGGTCCATTCAACTCCATATTTCAACTCAAATCAGCACAGGGAAGAGGTTCAAGAGAATTACAACTGCTTAAGAAGATTACGGGCCTGAAGCCCAATTTTACACATAATCCAGTTTTAATCCCGTTTTGAAAAGTGGACTGAAAAGCTTATTTTCAAGTGTCAATTTGACTTAATTCTCACATGAGTTGAATGAAATTCGATTCTGGACACTTTTGTATTTCATGTAAATTTTGTGAATCGGACTTCTACTGGGTCAAAACTTGGACTGAATGTCAGCAGAAAAATATACCTATTTAGGGCTGCGGGAAAACCCTAATTATCTCCTAATTGGATTAGGACTTTATATATTCTCTTGGAGTATAAAGAGGTGAATTGGAGGCTATTTTGGGAGAGAAAAAGAAGTGGAGGCCAGGGCAGAGAAGACAGAGACAATCCGGGTTTTATTTATTCATTATGTCTTTTATTATTTTGTTATCTTCTTCTTCTACTATGTGTAACTAAACTCCTCAACTAGGGTTGAGGAGGAAACCTCCATTAATGAAGTGAAGTTCTTTTGTTCATTAATTGATTCCCATGTGTGTGATTTAATTGCTTATGATTTTTGCTTCTTATGATTAATTATTTTATAATTCTTTCACCATCTATATCATGTATATGTGGTAGTTAGAAATTATTATAATTAATCTAAGCTTAGGTTTGTATTTCTTAAAAGTAATAATCTTTGATCTTGTGTTTTTCATTAAATTGGATACATAGGATGCTTAGAATTTTACACTAGTAAAGCGAAGGAAAATATACTTTTTTAATATATTTTTTATAGTGCTTTATTGTTAAATCTTGAGTAAGCAATAGATTGATTTCTTGATTGCTACTCTAAATTTGAGAATTAATAAATGAATATTAGAAGTTTCATGGATTTAATGGTGGTGGAATCCGAAACCTTAGTTATTCTCTCTATTTGATTTTAATTGTGTTATTTTATTTGCATGTTAGTTTAATCTCTCTCAAATCAACCAAATTTTGTTTAAACTAAATTAGTTTTAAATTAATTTGAATTTGTATTAGTTTTTCTTCTCAAAGCATTCCCTTGGGTTCGACCTCATTCTTGCCGATCTATACTTCAATAGATTCATACACTTGCGAGTTATTTAACAATTTTAAAACAACATCACACTGCGAGCCACCACAAGGCCCAATTGAAACCCACTATACACAACTAACACAAGCCCCCAATCGAAACCCTTCGTTGGACTCTTTGATTTGTTATTAGGGTTTGAGAATGAAAGGGTGATGAGAGAGAAAAGAATGAGAGTTTTTGTGTATATATATATGTGTTTGTGTGTGTGTGTACTTTTGTGTGTGTATACAGTGGTGGTGGTGGTTTTGCGGTATATGGTGGTTGGTGGCTGTGGGGGTTGGAGGAGGAGATGAGAAAGAGAGAGAAGCGATGGTGGCTGGGGTTAATTGGTGGCGGTGGTTGTGGTTGGTGGCAGTGGTGGTGCTCCGCATATATATGTATAAATATATATATATATATATATATATATATATAATGTAATAACAGTGGGTATATAATAAGGGAAATTCTAAACGTCATGAAATTTTATCATGAATTGCCTTCATGAATGATGTGGCAAGTGATAATACCATTGACATTCCGTGTATAGGGGGAATCCCACCAATACTAACTCATCATTTAATTGCCACATCATTCAAGATAAAAATTCATGAAATATTTTCATGACGTGTAACATTACTCATATAATAATAGGGCATAGTTGGGGGTATTTTTGGTCCATTAGGCTGGATTAAATAGGTAATTTTAGTATTCAAAAAGGTTAGGTCAAAAGTCAAAGAGTAACATGATCTTTTCACCATCAAAAAGTGGTCTGACATGGCCTGATATACGTAGGGGTGCACAAAGAACCGTTGAAACTGGAACCGGAATTGAGGGGAACCGTACCGAACCGTGGCTACGGTTCCGGTTCCTAAAATTAGGAACCGTTACCAACGGTTCCGGTTCCAGATCCAGGACCAATAGAACTGTATCGAACCGGAACCGTTTTATATTAAATATGTGTATATATATATACACATTACATATAATTATTATATATAAAATATATACATTATATATAATTATTATATGTAATGTATATATATATAATATAATAATTATATATATATATAGGGTGCCATTTTTAGATTGTAAGTCTCACATTTATTTAATGAATATATATATATATATATATATTATTTTCAAGCCTCATTGAAAAAAAAAAAAAAACTAAGGAACCGCGGTTCGGAACCGGAACCGAACCGAGAACCGTTGTTCGGTTCCTCACGGTTCCAACCTTTAACGGTTCCAGTTCCAGTTCCGAAAATTAAGAACCGTTAGTAACGGTTCCGGTTCCACCAAGAACCGTGAAGAACCGTACCGTGTGCAGCCCTAGATATATGGCACAAATCTCAAGTGGTGTTGATGACAAAATTACACAAAATTGTAACTGCGTAACAATACTTCAAATCTCATAAAGTGTCAATGAAGTTTACTCTAAAAACTATTATGATGTGTTTATTTGCATAAACTTACTGTCATTTATTTCCAACCATTCCAATGAATATGTTTCAAAATTTTTGTCCCTTTATTCTTTTCTTTTTTATTATTCTATTTTTAAAGAATAATTTTTTGTTTTCAAATAATTAAAAATTAAGATATTATACAAAAAGTTGTTTAGTTTCGATTTTTTGAATTTTTTTTTTAAAATTTAATTAAAAATTATCTCTTATCAAAAAAAAGAGTTTTATCTTTTCTAAGTTTTTGGTAATTGTTTTTTGAAAACTAAAACAAATAGACTCTATGATTTTTTTTTTAAAAGTCAACATTGAAACCTTTTTTCAACTCACAATACTTGTTAGGCTTAAATGCAATTTTCCGAGTTGAATTTTTTAAAAAGGACAAAAATTTTGGAACAAAAATAATGCATTAAATTACATACTCGATCAACTCAACTGAGTGCAAACTCATTATGAGTTCGCATCATTATAGACATTGTTCTAGCATTTATTTATTTATTTTTGATAAGGTTAAAATTTTTTTTTTTCTGTAAGAATTGTTTTTTTATCTTTAGACCTAGATTAAAAAGAAAATACTATATGTTAAAAATGTGGTTAAAGATGAAAATTCACTAATCAAGAACACGCGTGGCGTCTTGAACATGCCAATCTTATCAGTTACAAAAAATTTATTAAACGGTATTGATGTGTCCCAACTGAATCAACGGTTTTAAATTCGCCACGTACTAGAATTGACCCAGATTTATAAATCCCACACATTCCTCCTAAGTTTAAGAGAGAGCAATTGAAACGTCCGGCACTTCACTTTTGCTAAACACTTGCACTTTTCACCGACTGTCCAAGTAAACAGTCTCTAAATTCAAATTAATTATCAGTCACCCTACGATCACTTTTTCTCATTAATTTAATTCCTCAAACTATTTTATTTTTTATGTTATTTATTTATTTATTTATTGTAAAATGATACTGTCGTTCTTTTCCTTTACTCATTTAACGTCATTCCTTCTTTTAAATATTTGTTGAATAAATTTGTTATTCAATTCTTACCTTTTTTTTTTTTTTAACGTTTTCAATGCTTCTATGGGTATATATTACTATATTATCTGGAATGACGGCCATTTTGTTTTTTTTTTCCTTTTGTTTTTGCTCTTTTTTTTTTTTAAGTGTTCCTTATTATTAGTTTTATATATCATTCCTATATTAAATTAATTGTGTTCCACTTCTTCTCTAAGAAATTCCTGTAATTTTTCTATCTATCTAATATGTAGTCCTCTTTAACTAATATTTTATAGTCTAACCCCTTAATACATCTAATTTGATCCATGTTTATTGGTGACTTTTCTCTCTTTTCTTTTCTCTGTTTTGTCAACATATGAATAGTTTTTCACCTTGTAGGGGTTCTTTATTGATAACAGTAAAATATATGAGAAATAGGGTAGTCAACACAACTGTGAGGGAGCCAAAGAGTATCTAGACCAGAGGGGAAACAATTAGAGCTAGTTAATGGGGAAGATAGTGAGGGTAGGACCTTGCCTTGCCATTATTACAGAGTTCTTTATTTATAGAAATTCGTTGGTCTCGGGTCACCCTAGACGGGTCAAGGGTGCTTAGGCCATGAGCACCCTAAACACCTACCGCGTCACCTCATTTCTTTTGCATTGAATGCCCTCAGACATCCTTTAGCGGCGGTAGTTGGCTGCATTAATTACCCTTTGCCAGAGCATTAATGGTGATGGTAAGAGTCTCTGTTAAGGCAAAGCATCGCTCACTGTTCCACTAACTAGGCCCCTTGATTTAGTTGGGCTTTCTCTATTGTTCATCCTCCAATCCGAAACCCTTCTGGTATCCCATTAAGATCTTGTTACATGGCGACCAGGAGTGGGATCTACCAATTCCTATCCTTGTCACGATGCGGGGCCCGGTTGCTTATTTAGGGAACGTACTCGCGTACTTGATGCTTGTAAGTGATGTTTGACGAGTAGATCTTCGTGATTCGAGAAATAGAACTTGAGAGATATGTCTCGAGGCTTAGATGATCGTGCTGGAGAGATATGTCTCGAGGCTTTAGTGACTGTGCCCGAAAAGTAGGTCTCAGGGCATAGCTAGTGGCGCTCTCGAGGTTTAGTTGGTTGTGCTCGAGAGATGGCTCTCAAGGCCTAGATGGTTATGCTCGAGCGGTAAGTCCCGAGGCTTAGATGATTGTGCTCGAGAGATGGCTGTCGAGGCTTAGATGACTGTGCTCGAGAGATGGCTCTCGAGGCCTAGATGGTTGTGCTCGAGAGATGGCTCTTCGAGGCCTGGATGGTTGTGCTCGGGAGGTGGCTCTCAAGGCTTAGTTGGTTGTGTTCGAGAGATGGCTCTCGAGGCTTAGATAGTTATGCTCGAGAGATAGCTCTTCGAGGCTTAATCGTTGTGCTCGAGAGATGGCTCTCGAGGCTTAATTGGTTGTGCTCGAGAGATGGCTCTCGAGGCTTAGATGGTTGTGCTCGAGAGATGGCTCTTCGAGGCCTGGATGGTTGTGCTCGGGAGGTGGCTCTCAAGGCTTAGTTGGTTGTGTTCGAGAGATGGCTCTCGAGGCTTAGATAGTTATGCTCGAGAGATGGCTCTTCGAGGCTTAATCGTTGTGCTCGAGAGATGGCTCTCGAGGCTTAATTGGTTGTGCTCGAGAGATGGCTCTCGAGGCTTAGATGGTTGTGCTCGAGAGATGGCTCTTCGAGGCCTGGATGGTTGTGCTCGGGAGGTGGTTCTCGAGGCTTAATTGGTTGTGTTCAAGAGATGGCTCTCGAGGCTTAGATAGTTGTGCTCGAGAGATGGCTCTTCGAGGCCTAGATGGTTGTGCTCGGGGGGGCCGGTCTCGAGACTTAATTGGTTGTACTTTCGTAGCGGGCCTGGGCCTTAGAGTCCAGATCATGGTGCTCGGGCCCTTTTGATATGGGCCGCTCTTACTCGTGACGTTTTTGTTATGGTGGCATGGGTTGACTTGTCAACCCTAGGTTGGCACTAAGCTGACTTGTCAAACCCCTTTTCTTAACTCGATCATGAACACCCACACACCTTATTTTGTACTTTCATGCCCTCCCAACATTTATCAATTTGAGTAAAGTTTGAACAATGAAATGACTAAAGTAATTTTACTTTATTAAAAAATAAACTAGAACGTGAAATGATAAAAAGAGTATTTTTGAATTTTTAAAAAAGTTTGCAATCTTCAATTTGCAACGAGGGCAATTTGCTCCCAAATTTGGAATTATAAGGATTTATATGAACATATCAAATAAGAGGAGTGTTTATTGCACTTTTTCTATATAGCGATAAAGTTTTATGCACTTTACCCTGTTTCAACACACCACTACGTTTCTCTCTTAATGAATTTATTTACTTTGATTTCTTCCAGAATTTTCTTCACATATCAATAATATAAATTGCCACATTTAAACATAAGTTATTTATATTATCATTTCAATTCCATTGATTTTCTTTTAATATATGTTATCTAAACATTATCTCTTGTTTACCTTTTAGTTCTTTCTAATCTATATTTTGATGGCCTGTTCTGTGTCTTCTGATATTTAAGATTAGCTTTCGATGTTGATTTGTGATGCATTCTTCAATAATCACCTTGCAGTCTCTACAGGTGATTAAATCTTTTCTTCTATATAAACAACAGTCACATTTTGTTTTAATGCATTATCTATATCTTTAACATTTGGAATAACATATCCTTAATGCTATTACCTTGAGCATCCTAAGGGAGTTAGTAGAAAATTTTCACAAAAGATAAACCTTGAATTCTTTTGCAAATAAAGATGATTTGGTGTCTAAATTTGGATTTGGATAAATTACAATGACACATTTCACTTAATTTCACGTAGAAACAAAGTTTGCTTATAACTATTATAGAGATCTCAAGCGATATTTCCATCTCTAACGTGGTTTACTTTACATGTGAAATGTCTAATATACCCTAATTTTATACTTTTTTTTATTCCAAAATATCATTTATGTATATTGACCATTTTACCCCTCTCTCTCTCTATCTCTCAAAATGAACCCTAATAAACCCATTTCTCTCTCTATCTTCTATCTCTCTCTAAACGTTCTCAAACTCAACCATTGTAAACCCATTTATTTTCCCTCCCAAAACCAGTACACCACCATCCGAAACCACCCCCATCACCAAGCAGAGACCCACTACAACACACCCTATATTCACTCCAACCCTATTACGAAATTCTAGCATTTTGTAATGGATTTTTAAATGAACTACACTCTCATCAGATTGTGAAACACAAGTGTGTGTTAGATTTTTGGTTGTAACAAATGTGTAGAGGTTTATAATTGTGAACTTGCGGAATTCTAGCATTTTGTAATGGGTTTTTAAATGAATTGGGTGCTCATCAGATTCCCAAAGTCCCCCATTTTCACCTTGTAATTTCAATTCTACCATTAAAGCCGCATCAGATTCTTTCTACAGTTTTAGAACTTCTAGTTAAATTCATTTCCCTACGCATAAAATGATTGTTACATCATCATTTCAGTTTCTTCTGCACAACACATTATACCCCATATTTGTTCACCCACAAGCTAGCTTATGCAACTTGAAACATAGTTTTCCTTTCTCAGCCTCGTCTCTAACTGCTCCATTTTTATGTGATTTCCTCCCATTCGCCACCACTCATCCTCTGGTATCAACAAGCTTTTATCTTTTCTGAGTAAGGACACATGCATCTTCAAACATTCAAAGAGAAAATAGTGGTTAAAAACAGCTTTAATTTGCCTATTCTTTTCTTATGGCATAATTAAACTATTAATGTATAGAGTTGTCCACATGCTGAAACTTCGTAAGCACCCTCTCAAATCCTTAAATAAGAGAGAGAGTTTAGTGATTTGTCTTCTAGAGTGAAAACAAGCAAAGCTGCACTTCCTAGTTGCCAATCAAGCCTTGAAACAAACCCCTCTGATCCTGAATTGAGATCCATGGAAAGATCTATGCTTCATTCCTACACACACTTCAAACTATGTGAAAAAAATCTCTGGAAACAAAAGGCTAGAGTAAAATGGTTGTCTTCAGGTAATCACAATACATCTTATTTTTTCAGGATAACTAACTGTAGGCAAAATAGAAACAAGATTCTGAGTATTTGCAACTCCAACGGTGAACTCATCTCTGACAAAGCTGATATTCCAGAAGCCTTCTATCTCTCACTTTAAATCTTTGTTTGGTCATCCTACCCCTTACCCTGGTATACAAATCATTTCCCAATTCATTACCGATCAAATACCACTACACTTTCACCACATTCTCTCCTCAATTCCAACTAAGGACAATACTTACCTACTCATCAGTGTGTGTAGGTGAACCCTTTTGACGTGTTCCAATAAAAATGAACACATCACTCATTTATTATACTTATTTATTGTATTTTAAACCTTATTTATTATACTTATTTATTGCATTTTAAATTTAATTTTGTAATTAAAGCTGATGTGTTCATTTTTTATTAGAACACATCAGTGGTCAGGATGGCTCACCTACATACCGGTGAGTAGGTAAGTATTCTCCTTCCAACTAATCTTGAAATAAAACAGTATCTCTTCTATTTTGAGAATGAAAAGTCCACCTGGCCTAATGGTTACACATCCCGTTTCTTCAAAAAAATCTTGGCATATCATTGGAGTTGATGTTACCATAGCAATTAGAGATTTCTTTATTTCTGGGAAGCTTCTCAAAGAAATCAACTCCATATTGATTGCTCTACCTAAAGTCCAAAATGCATCCAATGTTAATTATTTTGTACAAATCCTTTCCCAATTCATTACCAATCAGATACCACCACATTTTCATCACCTTCTCTCCTCAATTCCAACTAATATTGAAATAAATAAGACAATGTTTCTTCTCTTTTGAGAATGAAAAGTCCACCGGACTGCTACAATAAAATTAGTCTTTTATTGCAGATCTTTTAAGATGGGTTGCATGGCCTTTTGTAAAAAATACCTTTTTAGGACGGATCAGTATGACCCGATGTAAAAAATATGTTTCTAAGTCGGGCTTGTAATGCTCGCAATAGAAAATAATTTTCAGGACGGCCTCAGAGCGTCTTATATTGTCCGATTATTAAAGGTACTCTAGAATCAATATAATTGATCAAATAGTTTGAAGGCGTTGACGCACCGTCTTTAATGATCAATTTTTTTTGCACAATTTACGTGGCTATCAAAAAAATTTGGGCGCCACATGAAACTCTCAGTCCAATTTTATCTCTCATTCTCTCTCTCTCTCGATCAAACCCTAACCCTTTATCAATTCGCCCCCTTCTCTGTCTCTCCTTCCTCTCTGGTTCGAAGCCCACCAGCCCCAACCTTAGCGCTTCCCTCTCAGTCGATTTCCTCGGCTCATCTCTAATTTCTATTATTTTATCCGGCCTTTTGGTATTGGTAGATAATCGTTACCTCTCACTCCAATCTAGGGCTTTCCTATCGCGATAACAAGGGACAATCGTCTGATAAACTCCAGCTACGAACTTTAGGAGTTCGCTACCCTCGGTTGTGTCTTCGATGTAGTCAACACCACTCTCTAAACCAAGTTCAGTCAGGTACACCCTCTCTCTCTCTCTTTATCTCTCTATCTAAGTCTATATATTAAGTTTTGCCTTTTCTAATAATTGTGTACATGACATTTGACTATATTTTCCTGATGATTATTTAGGGCATGTTTGGACCTAAATTGGATGTGAGGATGTGTCTTATTTGGATTTATTTTGGTTGATTTATTTTTACTCTTGGATATCATTTGAATATAATGTATGAGGTCAGATGGGTAGTTCTATGCACATCAGTTCTGTTGACAACAAAAGGTATCTATAAATGGGGAATTTTAAGTCATATATAAATAAGTTATATAACATGAAGAGATGAATGGTGTTTATCTATAGAGGTTGTGTTAAAAACTTAAAGTTGTGGATATATCTCTCCTTCTCGGCAGTAAATATCCAAATGTTTATCCATAGAGTTTGTTTTCTATTTTAGATTTTTTATTCCCTGTAAATATTCATACTTGCATTTGTACATTTAGTTTTCAGATTAGGAGAAAATTCTTTTTGTTGAATATAATGTGAGATCTGATGGATTGTAAACTGGCATTGTAGAAGTTTATTGATTTCTCATTTCTTGTAGCATTGATTTTGTATAAAAGTGAGCATCGGTGCTCCATATACTCTGGTTTCATCTGTTGTTCTATGTTCTGTATCTGATGATACATACACATTTCACCAGAGTTTGAGTTCTTTCAGCTGAAATTTCATACTTTGAATCATTTTAATGTTTTAATAGATATCACGACAGAGCAAAAAGATAGTGAAGAATACGAGTTTGTGGTTTAAATTGTCGCAATTAATCAAGAGAGGGAAAAACATCTATCTATAGCTGTACACTTTTTGTTCCATTCAGCAGATTCAGATCCATTTATATCTTAACATTATTGTTATACTTTTGGAATGTTAGAAGTTCTGTTTGGTTAGAGTAAGAATTATTAGGTTAAATGGAATTAAAAATTCTGTCTTTGGAAAGTTTGAGTTTCCTCTTGAACCTGAAAGACATTATTTGAGGAAACAAAAGGAAAAAAAGGGTTTTATTGTTTTTTTATTTATTATTTCATGGGGAAAAAGTATAACAGAGAAGCTGTCACATAAGATTAAAATTGCCATTTTTTTTACCTGCACTTTTTTCTTTACTGGGTTTACATTGCTTGCATAAAGCCGTAGGTCTTTAATTCTTTTATGTCATTGATTTTAGTTATAACTTTATATTTTTTTATTTGATTTACATTTGGATACTTATCTAGTCACTTTTGAATTTGATGGTGTAGAGCAACATGGATTTTGATAAGTTTGCTGGTAATATTGTTTCTTCCTCTCAAGCTTAGTTCTGAGGCCCTTCCTGTTGGGCATGACTACAATGTCAGGTATGTGTACATGTTACATAATTTACTTATCAAAAAATAAATTTGTACATGTTTACATAAATTCAGAATTGGGTGTTATAAAGCTAACCAGCCTCTCAATGGTATTGTCATGCAATTATTTCTTAATTCACTCTATATTTAGTAAAATCCTATATATATTCCCCCTACTTTCACCTTTACCTTATACTTTAAAATCTTTGAATTTTCTTTTAACAATATAGTAGATGCAGAGGCTTCACAAAAGAAACTGAGAAAAAGAGGAATTGTTCTTGCATCAAAGAGGTCCTCTCAAACTGCTGTTGTAGGTCTGTTTGCCCAAGCTAGAATGAGCATAAAGCTGTTGTTATTGAACTCAATTGTGATATATATATGCATGTTCTATTTATACTCTTTTTTTTTTTCTCTTTGCTCAGGATGTATACTCTTTTCTTGTTGATTGATAAGTATCCTTGTGCTGGAGAGACACGTCATCACCTGTTCATTGTTGTGAGCCAACAAGAATGGGAAATTATTTGTAATCGAATAATTTCTCAAGCTTTCCAAGTTAAATTATGTTAGTTTTTGACATTGACTATGTTGTTTGGATGGTTGTACTAATTTTTTTTTGGGGAGATTTAGTTGGCATTGCTTTTGATTTTTGAAATAATTCAATGTAGGAACAAAATGAGAATAATTACTCAAATAACTTGTTCTCATTTACTTTTCCATTGTTTGGGTCCTTAAAATACCATGTGGTTGACAAACTATTTAATTTTAGGTTGTGGTAAGGAATTTCTTTTGTTACTTCTATTGATAGGTCAGAAGGACCACCCTAAGGAAATACAGATTTAACAAGGATACCACTTCTTTGGTTAAATAAAGAAAACTTCACTTTTCAGCTGATATTACTCGACCTTTTATTTTATTCTTTAACCTAACAACTTTCAGAATTCAGATCTTCTTTCTTAATTACTGAACTTTAAGTTAGTTCAAGCTGAGTTTATTTTTAGTTTCTATAAGTTCATGTTTGTGGTAGTTTTGTTGAGTTAGTTCAAGCGGAGTTTATTTCTAGTTTCTATTAGTTCATGTTTGTGGTAGTTTTGTTGAGTTAGTTCAAGGTGAGTTTGACTTTAGTTTTTGTTAGTGACTTATAATGCGACTTATTTTCTTTTATTAAAATGAATGTTTAAATTGTTTAGTTTACAATTTATTTTTACTTATCAGGTTGCACATAGAGGAGGGTGATATTTTTCCCTCTACTGAAAATGTTGAAAGAGCAGATTGTGAGTAATTTCATTATCAGATCTTTTTGGTTTGCATCTGAAGTTTGTAAAGGTTTTGGAGTTTTGCCCCTATTTGCATCTAAAGTTTGTGAATGATAGAGATGTTATTATGTAAAAGTATATTAATGATCATTTTTTCCTTACACAATACCACAATGTAAATTATTATCATTAGATGCAAGACCATTCTTTAAAGTTTTAATCCACATTAATATGTGCTTTCTTCTTTTCTTGGTTGAAGTAGAAAAGCATTTGAGATATCTTGAATGTCGAGGAACATTTGACTCGAACATTGAGGAAAAATTAAAAACTAAAAAAATTACCTAATGGAAAAGTGAAATCTTTGGAAATTTTTGCACTCATAAATTTGTAATTGATGTACTTTAAATTTATTTTTATTTTGATTTAAAATTTATTCTATAGATGGAGTTTTTCATTACTATTAAGAAATTTATTTAATTTTATGTATTGATTTGTAGGTTTTTTAGCTCACTCCTTCATTGATTGGACGTTTTGCAATTGAGACTTGTGCTTGGACTACGGGGCTGAACTTTCCTGCTTATGTTCTCTCCTCTTTAAAATAAAAATATTTCTTTACATCATTGGTCTACTTACAACCAATCAACTTTTGATGTGTTGTTATAGTATTTTGTTTGAGTTTAGTTATAGGTAGAATGCTTTTAAAAACATGTTCACTATATACGGACAAATTTGTTAATGTTGCAATATTTTAATATAATTGATGAATTTTTTGTTTTTAGTTCACTTGAACGTGTTAGCTTTGAAGGAATTTCAAAAGAATGGATGCAAATTGAATATTGATATTGTACAGCAACATAGGTTTGGGTTGAGAGATTTAGAGTCACTAGAAAATAAATAATTTTTAAATAAAATAATAATAACTTTTTCAGGTAGGCCGTTCTCGCCCTGAATAGGGAGTTTTTAAGGCAAGTACTGACTATCCTAAATACTGAAACTTTTTAAGACGTTCAATAACTGTCTTGAAAATTTATTTTTTAAATAATCAAAATTCTTTTAAAGGCATTTTTATATTATTAAAGACAGTTATAAACCGTCTTTAAAAATATTAGAGCCGCCTTTAATAAAACTAAGCAATTATAACGCCTTAATAGAGGACAGGCCTTGGAGCGCCTTAAAAAGTCATTAAAGGCAGTTTTGGCCCGTCCTTAAAGATGTTTTTTCTTGTAGTATACATATCATTTTTCTTCAAAAATCTTGGCATATCATTGGAGCTGATGTCACCATAGCAATTAGAGATTTCTTTATTTCTGGGAAGCTTCTCAAAGAAATCAACTCCACCTTGATTGCTCTAATACCTAAAGTCCAAAATGCGTCCAATGTCAATGATTTTAAAGCCATATCCTGCTGTAATATCGTCTACAAATGTATCTCGAAACTGATTGCTAAGAAGCTTAAACCAATCTTTCCTTCTTTTATTAATCAATCACAGTCAGTATTTGACGACAGAAGAATTTTAGACAATATTTTTCTGACCCAGAGGCTTCTGAAGGATTACCACAAATATTCATGTCCTCCAAGATGTGCCATAAGAGTAGATCTAAGAAAGGCATTTTGATATAGTTGGATAGATTTTCTTACTTGATACACTCCATCTTATGGGTTTTTCGCATGTTTTGTCAATTGGATTAGGCTTTGCATTACTTCACCTTGTTTTTCAGTTTCTATCAATGGAGAGAATCATAGATTCTTTTGAGGTTTTAGAGGTATCAGGCAGGGTGACCCACTATAACCTTTCCCATTTGTATTGGCCATGGAAGTTCTGTCATTAATTCTAACCAAAATCACATATGACAACCTTGATTTTGAGTATCATTGGAAGTGCTAGCCACTTGGACTCACACATTTGATTTTTGCAGATGATCTGTTTCTTTTGCAAAAGGAACAGCCAAAGCAGCCTCTATTCTAAAGGAATGCATGAATGTTTTTAGTTTACTTTATGGTCTTGCTCCAAATAACATGAAGGGCCAAATCTTTTTACTGAAAATCTCCCATTCACATACCTTGGTGTTCCCCTCATATCCAAGTCTCTTAGTTCCACTGATTGCAACAATCTTGTAAATAAGATCACCAACAAAATTTCTCATTGATCAAGCAGATTTCTATCCCATGATGGTAGGCTTTAACTTTGTAAATCCATTCTATATAGTATACAGCTTTATTGGATGAGTGTATTTATCCTTTTAAAACAAGTTGTAATCTTTACCAATTCTCTATTGAGGAATTTTCTTTGGTTTAACTCCATACAATCCAAGAGAATGGCTAAGGTTGCCTGGAAAAAATTATGTCTTCCAAAACTTAAGGATGGTCTTGGTCTACATGACTTGACAACTCTCAACAGAGCGTCCATAGTAAAACATATCTGGCACTTATACAGTAGACCTAACTGTCTTTGGTCTAGATAAGTTCATGCTTCAATCTTTAGGGGGAAAAACTTCTGGGAAACTAAATGTCCAAGTTACTCTTCTTACTCAATGAGGAAAATAATGTCACTAAGACCACTGGCTAGGCCTTTCATCACTACAAAAATAGGGAATGGATGCAGCATGTCATTTTGGTTTGATTCATGGATGCACACAGGTCCTCTGGTGAAGAAAATTCAAAATCCTTGTACTATAAGCACTGTTATTGGAAGATAAACAACTATTAACTCTATAATCAGGGATGGGTAATGGACAATCCCTAACTGCATACAAAAACTCATCCCCGAACTCAGATCAATAAACCAACTTTCCACCATCAATCTCTCCCTCTCAGATAGTTTTCTTTGGATAAACCTCCCAAATTTCTCATTATCCCTCACAATTAAAACCATCAACCCTCTACTCCCTTTACTAACTTGGACAAATCTTATTTGGTTCAAGCACCTTATCCTAAAACATAATTTTACTCTTTGGCTTGCAGTCTTGGAAAAAATATCCATCATTAACAAACCTTATATGGTATAGTCCCCAATTGATACACACTTTGTTATTCAGCCCTTGAGTCACACTCTCACCTTTTTTTTTCAATGCCCTTTCTCTTCTGCCATATGGAACCACTTTAACCAGATCTTTCACCATAACTTTGCCTATAACAACTGGCAAGACCTCCTATCAAGTGCCTCTTCTGCGTGGACCTCTACAATCTTCCATATTTCTCACAAGTTGACTTTGGTAGCTTCGGTTTATTTTATATGGAAAGAAAGAAACAATATAATCATCAAGCAAAGGAGTTCCACAACTTTTTCAATCATCAATTCCATTTCAAAAATCATCAGATTAAATATTTTCTCTTGCACATTCAATAATATTAGAGCAGCAAGAGCACTGACAACAACATGACATCTTCTAAGCTTATCAATCCGACCACCTAAAAAACCTCCAGATCATCAAAGCACTGGGACTTAGTTTCCCCCACTCCATGATCACAAACATCTACTCCCCCTCTTAGCTTTAGATACCTCGCTATTGCTTTTTTTCTTTGTTGTTTTGTTACAAGCACTTGTTGCCCAAGATTATTTGCGGCATGTTAGCCTCTTGGCTTTGTTCCTCTTTTAGAGATTGTTTTTGTAATTCTCTTTATACATATATATAAATCTGACCTTTCAACAGAAAAAATGTTAAATAGGTCATTTGACTTGACAAAGTCAAAGGTCATACAAGTCATTTTGCATGGTGTCAGGGCTGCCCATACATGATTTAAGACCTATTGAAAGATAGAGCATATACATAACTACAAGCAAACTTTTTTCTGTGTGAAATTAAGTCAAACTAGAGGGGGTATCATTGTAATTTACCCTTCGAATTTTTGACACATTCATTCATGAAATTAGTGAAACCTATCACAGTTGGTGGGCCCGTCGCCATTTTTTAGTGTTCGGACTTTCGAACTCTATATCATCACTCTTTTGCATCATCTAATAAAGTTTCTCCTATCTCAAATCATATCCTCCCTTAACTAATTAACTTATCTATATTCTTACAGTATGGATTCCATAATAAGATCTTCAATTGATATGTTTGAAGCCCTTGATGGAAAATTCAAACATGTTAGCGTGCGTGTTAGCATGTAACTTCTTATCACCATGAGAGGTTACAATCAATTTAGACAGGAACAAAACTAAGATTTGATTTTTTTGGGGCGTGGGTGGGTGGTAATGTACCTAGTAAAAAAATCAACTGACATAACAAATACAGATTATTCAAATAAAAAAAACAAACAAGAAATTTAATTTTCCATTGATTTAATTTTCCTCAATCGATTTAGAGATGCATGATAGCCACAATAGAAATAGTAACAAAGCTAGAAATTTATTTCACGAGAAGCATATTAAACATGATTGTAATTTTTTCCAATATGCAATAAGATAGTAATATAAAAAAATGATGTCAATGATGGTGCATTAATCACAATTTAAATAGTATGTCATTATTTGCAAAAAAATAAAGTAAAGAAAACTTCAAAAATATAAAATACACACATTAATTTGATAAAATTATAATAATGAATTTAAATAAGAAGAAGAGAAAAAAATATTACAATCCATACATCATACATGAGTGCAAAAAGAAAAATTTTAAGAAGGGAAAAATACAAAAGAAGAAGAAGAAGAAAAAAAAGAAAATTTTGAAGGGAAAAAATTAGGGTTTGATTGATTAATGTGAATGTAATTTTTTTTTTTCAAGAGAATCAAATGAATTTGAATAGTAAAAGAGAAAATAATGAAAAAATTAAGACATTTTTAGAAAATAAAAAATTTAGGGGGGCAATTTATAGAATTTATGATATATATATGTAAATAAAAAAATGGGCAAACTGCAAAAAAAAAAACCCTTTACTATCTCTCATTGGCAAAAAAAAAACTCCTACGTATATTTTTTTTTTTTGGCAAAACACCTCCCTCAACTAATGAAAACCTTGTGAGGGGGTAAGTGTGACGAAAATGCCCTTCCAAATGTAGAAAAAGAAGAAAATGCATAAAAAGAGAAAAATAAGTGGGCCAATCTCTTTACAAAAAAATATCAATAAATATTACTTTTTCTTTGAATGATCATGTTATCAATTTTCAATAATACCATTAATTCATACATATTTATAATATTTTCATGTTAATTTTTTTTTTTGGAATTTTTTTTGAATAACTTCTTATGGGATAATAATATTCAATGTTTTTCTGAAATAATAAAAAATACAATATTAGAGGATACATAAATTTTTTTAGAGAAAATTAAAAATGAACATTAGCATTCAACAAATTGTAAAAATTTACAATTACAAATTATAAAGAATAAAGTTGAAAGTTTGGGAGATTTAAAATTAACATGAGATTATTATCAAAATATATGAATTAATGGTATTATTAAAATTTGATAACATGGTCATTCAAAGAATAAAGTAATATTTATTGATATTTTTTATTTTTTAAGAGATTGAACCACTTTTTTTTAGCATTTATTCTATTTTCTACACATGGAAAGACATTTTTGTCATGATTACACCCCTCATTAGGTTTCCATTAGTTGAGGGGAGTTATTTTCCAAAAAAAAAAATACGCAAGGTTTTTTTTTTTTCAGATTGTCCTAAAAATTTTATACATATATATTTTTAAATTGAGATACTTAAAAACCACAATTACAATCTTTCATGTATTGTTACCAAACATGTCTTCACAAGTGAACATGAGTTCGAAAATTTAGCTTAATAAACAAATTTATATAAATGATTTGAATTTGGTTCATATTAAACATGTGTTCACAAGTGAATATGAGTTTGAAAATTTTGCTTAATAAACAAGTTTATATAGATTGTTTAAATTTGATTCATTGACTCAACAAGAAAGAAAAACGAATCAAACCTAATTTGTTCATATACGACATCTCATTTTAGAACCGATAGTAACATTGTATTACTTATTATATTTTAGCATTGATAAATTTTTTTAAAAAATTGATATTGCATTCCACTTTTATAATTAATCCTCCACATTTATTTTTTTCTTAAAGGAAATAGCAAAATTTCCCTTCAAAAGTATGATTTCAATTTACAATTATACCACGTAATTTTACAAAATATAATTATGTCATTTTTTTTATTTAAAATAAGATTGAGTGAAGACTGAAGAGCCTAAAAAGGTTGGATTCCGAACTGAAAATATAAACTCATTTTTTATTTATTTAAAAAAGTGGTATGAAAATTATATTCAGGTGAAGGCGTCCTCTCCATAGCCTCCCTGTGACCCTTCTTCACCCGACCGAATAATCTGCTTTCGAGACCTTTTTCACTTCAATTATTAATGTTAATATTATCGAACGCAAAATGGCATTGCGTATGAATTCTCCCCTCCGATGTCCTTCCGATGCGCCGCTTTTATCGGGACTACATTATCGACAAAACCTTCACACACTAAATCTCATTCCCTCTTTCAATCCCTATAACAAGGTAAGCTATTTATTTCATTCGTCTCTGTTCTTTGAACACCCCCAAAACCCTAATCTCATCCTTTTGTATTACAGAAGATCTCGTACTCAAGCAGTAGCCGCCATAGATTTCTGTCCGTGAAGTCCCAAACAACGACGGAAAGGACGTCCATTTCTGATACTAGAATGCTGGTCAGTTCCTGAACCTTCCTTTTGGTTACTCAGAAAATGCATGGAAGTAGAAGGAAAAAAGAGAAAGTTTTGAATTTGGGTTTTTATGCTTTTAGTGGTTTAGTGTTCAACTGAAAGTTACATTGTCACTGAAAAAATTGATTTTGGTTTTCCCTTGTTGTGTTTCAGTGGTTGAAAGTTCGAGATGTTGATTTGGTTTGCTAATTGCATATTCTCAGTGACCAAACATAGATGTAGTTTATTTAGCTGATAGTTTATTGGTTGGACTTGAAGGTTATTGTTCCGCCACATCCGTTGATCAAGCATTGGGTTTCAGTTCTTAGAAATGAACAGACTCCTTGCCCCATCTTTAGTAAGTGAAAATTTCAGACCGTAATTTTTTTCTTTTTTCTTGAAGTAGTATACAATTGTAATTTTTGTAGCTGATTTGTAATATGTTTTTGAATTATACGAAAAAAGCTGTGTATATAAGTGAATTAGAAAATAAAAACCAGTAGTGGAATAAGGGTATCTCTAAGTCTTGTAGAGCAAGAGCAGTAGAGTGAAAACAGAAAAATCCCAGAAATTTCTTAAGAGGGGAGTGACTTGAGAATGTCATGTTATACTTACATATATGTTATTTTGAACAAAATAAACAAAAATATGACTTGTAAAATTAATTTTCATACACAATATATTAGGGTCAATCGAAATTATAAACCTCTTGATCAAATATGAAGACAATAATAGAAGCAGCCTTTGTTTCATTCCTTATATATCTATTATGAGATCCTAAAATGACAACAATTAATTATCAAGCATCATTCAGTTCGATATAGATCAATCTTCAAATAGTAGAAGAGGAACGCTAGATGAGGAGGTCATAATAGCTCTCATTGCATCGGCCCAAAGTAGGGTAACTGCAACATTAAAAGAAATCCCACAATCATCGAAACATCTTGCAACTATACTATATATTTCCTTTCTCAAGGATAGTTTGAATAAGTTGCCAATGTGTTTAACAACAGGCCTGAATTTCATTTCTTTTAAAAGATGGTGGAATAATTGTTAAATTTAGAAGAGAAGTCGTATAATTGCTTCCAAAGATCGTCTTAGCTGCATCTTCCTTTTCATTTTTTAGTCACATTTTTCCTTACTTTAGGACATAAGCAATTCCTTGTGATTTTTGTTGAAGTAACTCCATTTAAATGGCTCAAATATGAGACCGTGTTCCAGTGTCAGGTTCAAATTTACAACTAAAAAACATCACATCTGTTATCCTTTTTACTTCCAATCATTATGATCTATCTCATTAGTGGGATAGTGATTATATCATCTACTTACTGGTGCTCTTTACCACAGGCTTTTTCCAAAGAAATAACATCCAGCCCCTAATGTTCATTGGCTTCAGTCATTTTGATCCTAAAAAGTAACAAATTAGATACCAATATTACATGAGTACAATAGTACCTTAACAATTCACCAATAACACTCCAACAACAGTGGGATTAGGAATATGTGGGAGTGTGACTGAGGGAGAGTAAAAAAAAATTACTGATCACTGAAATTATGAATAACTAATTATTTTTATCACTATTGATTAGCGATGAGAGAGAGAGCCCTTACCTTTTGATTCAGACTCGGAATTTGGAGTCATGTGCTAGTTTGTTGTTCCTTGGAAGTGTAAGGGTACATTTCAAAGAGTCAATTCCAAACACATTTCTCTAGTCCTTGTGTCAATAAACTTCCACTTTTTCAATATTCAGTAAACAAAATAATATTTCTATTTGACTTGTTAAGGAAAGTATTTTACTTAATTAATCTATTGAATTTTGGACAGAGTTAGCCTTATATAGGTCTCTTTAAGTAGGGGCAAAGCTAGATCTTTTATTAAGATTTGCCTCCAATCGGGATTTACTTTCTAAATCCATTGCTTTAATGAAATAAACGTGTGATTTCTGTTTATCTAAGTCATGGCATTAGGTAATCAAAGTCAAGGATTTTATTTAACGAAATCTGTAGATTACCAAAATTAAATCTGCTTGGACTTCAAGTAGCCCAATCCAGTAAAGTCTGGTTGGTCTCATTTTTGAGTTGATTAGGAACAAGTTGCTCCTGTACTTGTAACTGTTCAGCAGAACTAGATGTCTTCCATTACTTTTTTTGGTTCTTAATATGTATTTTTTTTCCATTCAGCTTATTGGATTTGGATAAACCCACTAAAGAATGATCTGAGAACATACCTTTTCATTTTGAAATAACTGCATCGTGTATCACCATTAATAAAAAAACTTAATGTATCATGACATAGTTGGTGGTGTAATTTTAGTGTGGTTTCTCATATTAGCTTACAAGTTATGAGTTATATATGTATATGTGTATATATATATATATTCAGACATTAATGCATTTGTTATTATTATCATTATAGAGAATGCAATGGCTGAGTTGGGAAGGCTGCTCATTTATGAAGCATCAAGGGATTGGTTGGTAAGTTGCTATCTTATGGATGCTATTTCGTTTAATTATTTTATAGAAAGGCCGATGTGGTAGATTTGGTTGAATGTAGTATCTTAAATAAGCAATGATGCTGTAAAAACCAGTGCATTGGATGGATGATGGATCTAACAGAGAGATAAAGAAATGTAATAAATATTGACTGATAGGAAAAGTACAAGGCATAATGGATTGCTTTCATTTAAATAAATTGCGTTTTCTATACGAGATCTGAGGGTTGGCCATTCAATCAGGATGGTTTGAGCTAGGGACCAACGTATCTCAAACTCAAGCCAAATAAAAATTCCTGGCCTCAGGTCCATGCTCAGCCCATTTTCCCACTAACTTTTATAGGCTTGAAATCAGCATCCTGTCAGACTATCTGCTGACCAAGTCCCATATTAAATGATCTGTTAATATTTCACTTAAAGGGAGTTCACTTTGCCTAATGTAAATTTGAACCCAAATTTCCATGCGTTCATCTTAAAAGATCAACCAACAGAACAACACTCATTTCTTCTGCTTTTAAGAGAATAAAAATGTGTAAGGTGTGTAAAATACTTTAAAATATTGTGAACCAGGATGAGCTTTGGGTCAAGTCATAGCTTAAAAAAGGCCTCTCTTTCCCTCTAAATGCATAATACACATAAGTATATCAATATATTCTTTTTTTTTTCTCCCCCATAACCCAGGTGACATACATCCACAGATAAATTCACCAGTCTTGATATAGTTTTCATAGCCAAAGCGTTTGGAAGCAACTTAATTTAAAAAGTTTAAGTGTAAATAATGAATTCCTAAATTTAGAATACGTAGCTCAAAGTAAAAGGGCAATTTTAATTATTCAAAAAGTAAGCCTGCTTATAAAAAAAAAGTAAGCCAGATAAGCTAAATAGACTAAATTTTTCTGCACTAAAATTTAATTATTTTGCGTAGCTCTACTGCTCTGGTGGTCTGTTGCAAGATGTTCCTTTGAAGAAGTTGATAGTTAAGGTTGTGACTTTCAAAAGAAATTCTTTTGCTTCGTGTGGCCATTCCAGTAATTTTTTTGACACCTATTTTTTTTCTTCTTCCTAACAACTCATTAATTTTGTTAACATCCTCTTATCAACTTCCTTGTCATCAATTTTTTATTAGATGTTATCTACTTATCATAGACTTTCATTTATTGTGTTAGCTAATTTTTTTTTTCTTTATATTTCACTGTGTATATGGCAAGATATAATTTTGGGAAAAATAGATGCTAAGATTGTTATTTTAGCTGTGGAGAATCTTATCCTTATTGTTTTCCTTTTCTATATGCTTATGGATATTTTGACTCATGTTGATATGGTCCGATTGCTGCCAGCCCACTATCACTGGGGAGATTCAGTCACCAATGGGAGTTGCTTCTGTAGAATTTATTGATCCAAGAGAACCTGTGGCGGTTAGTGTACTCTGTTCTGTGTTTTTACCTTTAAAATGTCCCTTTTTTTTGGGTTGCGTATGCTATCTTTTCTGTTCAATTCTGAAGCGGATGGTTGCATACTTTCTCTAAGGAATTCATCATGATACTCTTGTTGCAAGATATTTTGGGCATATCTATTAAATTTTATTTTAAAACTACTTCAATTGTATAAGATACTAACTTTTGAACGTGATGTTTGTTGCAAATTGTGTTACCTTTTAACAGACTAGAGTCTTTATGTGTAGCCATCGATTGAGATACTTCTGGTTTAGTTTTGCAGATCATTCCCATTTTGAGGGCTGGTCTTGCTCTTGCAGAACATGCAGCATCAGTCTTACCAGCAACTAAAACATACCATCTGGGTAAGGAATGTTTTCTAGTTTCTACACAGGGATGTCATTTTTTTTTTCAAAAGATGAGTAGTCATGTGTATATCTTTAATCTTTGATATCAATCATGGATTCATGATAAATCTATGATGTGCCGGACATGGCCTGCTATAGGGTGAGCATCTGACTTTGAATCGTACAGTCCTGTCTACCTAAAAATGTGAGAAACAGAAAAGATAAGGAAAAAAAATACTTGAAAACGGCTGGTCCTGCCTGTGTTAAAGATCTTGCTATAGATAATGCTGCCATCTACCTGGGACTTCTTTCTTTTTCTTCTTCTTGTTTCTTTTCTCCAAGATAAAATCTCAGAACTAAGGCTTTTCGATTGACTTGGAGCACTAGGGCTTTTTCATAGATCAGCAGATGTGTTCTCTCTGTTGACTTGGAGGCTTTGAGTCCCTAATTTGCACTTGATTTGAACTTGAGAGGGGGCAGCTATGAGCTATTAACCTTTAAAAGCATGCTTTTCTTTTGTTTTCTCCTGCAGTTTCTCTATTTCCAAGAAGCCTGTGTATTATTTAGTTTTAAGTAATTCCTTGTATAAGTTACAACTTCAATTTTTTACAAAGTTGCTTGTAAAAACTAATAACCAATGTCTTATGAGCTTGAATAGTTAGAAACTGAGTAATTTAAGAAGTAGAATTCAAAAACAACAATATGGGAATATTATCAACAAATATGTTTATATTTTTGTGCATGATCATGTTCTCGTGTCTTGATTTTAAGGGGTTACTTTTTCGGTCTATGCATATAGACAGTTGAAAAGCGCATGAAGTCCCGTGTTAGGCACACTACACTTGGGCATGAATATGTGATATCTTTAGCATTCTCTTTACAAGAATGTCCAATAATTCAATTTATTATGTAATTATACAGAAAACTCTTTTATTATGTTCCTTTTGCTTTTAAACAAGTGAAAATATTATTCTACTCTAGAAAATTAAAGAAAATATTATGTCATGTCTCCTGTGTCATTGGATTTAGGGATTTGATAAATTTGATGCTTAGACACACACCTACACCCATTGCATGTATCCAAGTCCATTTTCATAGGTTTGGAACATGGATTTGACACCCATATCAGTGTTTGCAAATGAAATCATTGTGATAAATAATTTTAATAATGAAGTCTATAGCTTATATGAAATAATAACAGGGGAAATATTTTATCTGCAATTATTGCATTCTTATACAGTCCTCTTTCATTTTTCAATAAATTTCTTCTCATTAAATATGCTTCTCTCAACCATGTTCTGCTATTCTAACTTATATTATGTATATAACTCTATTGTTTTTACAGTTTAATGTTAGGTAATGGACCATGTTTGTAGCTTATGATTCTTCTTTTCATTTTGCAAATTAAGGGATTAGCAGAAACGAGGAGACACTTCTGCCAACTGTATATTTGAACAAGTACGAACTCTCCGTCCTACAAATTGGGAGTTTGTTTTTTGTTTTTTTTTTCTTTCATTCTTTTGTGTTGTATGTCTCTGCTCCATTCCCGAACATATTGTCCTGTCTTCATCACATTGTTTCATTTTTAATATGATTGTTGCAACCAAATTCCCTTAGTCTTTTGATTTATTTCATGTTCTTCCTGGAGATAATTTTTAGCTTCTTTTCCAGATTTGTTGCCATTCTGTATCAGTCTTCTAGTTGATCTTTTGACACCTTTGTATCTTGCATCACAGGTTACCTGACAGGTTTCCTGAAGGATCTCGAGTATTTGTTGTAGATCCTATGTTGGCAACAGGTACTGATATTCTTCCTATGTCTCGATTTCTTCTGGCTAGGCTTGATATATTTGTTAGGTAGAAGCGTAGAACCTTTTCTTTGTTATTATTATTGTTGTATTATTATTATTCATTTTTCTTATGTAATGGAGACACTTTTGGATATGCGTGATTGTATTAATTCCTCCGATTTTTTTTGGGTTACCCTTGCTTTAGTTTGAAGATGCAAGTTCTTGGTCTCAAATTTGTTTGCATTCTTATTATCTTCTATAAATTGAGATGTGTAGATTAAGATGCATTTGATTTTTTTGGCTCCTGAGAAACTTAATACTTTCTCAAGGAAGCAAGTGAAACAAAACTGTATGAATTCTTACATTCAATTCTCTATAATAGTTCTTTTTCTTTTTTGCTATCCTATTTCTTCCCCTTTGTTGAGGTATTATTTCAGGGTTTATAAAGGTAAAAACAGATGGAGTTTCAGAGATTGGAATTATCAGTTGGTTTTTTAATAAATGTAATTGAAACTTCATTTATCTTTAAGATTTTCATTAACAAATTTATGCTGATAATTTGAAAGCATGTTGAAAAATTAATATGGAGTTTAACTGAAGAAGGTAAGAATATAAAATAATTAATGGACAATAGAGATGATTAAGGACAATACTTGGTTCCTCACTTACAGATGAAACCTTGTCCTACTCGTAGTGTATTTAACTCAAGTTATCTCATATAGCCGTCATTACTCATGCCATGTGACAGTAGTTGTAATTTCATCATTTACAACGAATCCCATGCATGATCATTATAAAGTGAAATGACAACAATCATCACATTCATGTGATGGTCATATGAGAGAGCGACCTTTGCTCCGTTATTTAGACATGTGGCATCTTTAAAATTTGGAGGAACTGTCTTAACTGCAAACTCGTGCAAATAGAGCATGATCTGAAAACTTGAAAAAAGAAAAGATAGAAAGGAGGATAAGGCAGGAGGGCTGATACATGACGGCAAGATGGATAAGGATGGGAACCATATTCTGCTATCTTGGCAGTGGTTACAGTAGCCATATCTGCATTCCCTTCTTTGTTTTTGCTCTGTCTCGTACACCGGCATCCCTTCATTCACTTTCACATCTCACACCGCCTAAAATCTGTAGAACCCCAGTTTTGCATATACTTTCTCACTTCATCTCTTTGAAAAGCTTTTGTTCTCTCACTTCGTCTCCTTTCATAACTGATAAGTTCTTTTATTTGCTTTTATTTTTTAATTTTTTTAACCTAGCATTCATCTCACCTATGAGCTGGTCAATGAAACGTTCACAAATGAACAGAAATTTTTTGTTAGTGAATAATCATATCATTTTATTTTTTCATTTTCATGTTTCCAGCTAAATATAATCTCTGTTTCTCTTTCCTTTGCTTTCCATTAATTTATCACTAGAACAATACCTATTTTCTCATAAAAGTAATTGATGTCCGTATATCGAGACTAGATTTCCAATGCAAATATTTTGCAATTTCTATTGACCAATATAGTTTTGGTTGTCACCACTATTCCTCCTTTTAGGAGAGAAATTTTGGAGCCCCAAATTTCATTAGAAAAAACCCAAAATTTAGAAATGTGAAAAATTGATAGTCAAATTTATTTTGTAGACCATCTCCCTCTCCTGCCTGAGGACTTATAGGAGATCATTGAGAAAATTCTAAAGAAAAAGGATATTCATACCACAACAAATTAACAAATTCCTTTGCACTAAACCCTTAATTGTAGTCCTTATATTCATTCTCTGTTTTTAGTTTCAGAAGTTCAATGATGATGCAGAATATTCTCAATTCTTTGTTTTTACTTGTTCTCTCTCTCTCATATGACCTCATCATGCTTTATGTTTGTACATTGTCCATAGCACATGCATTCATGTCTATACAATCACTAGCTTAATTATTGCATCTATGATGCCTTTCTTTGTTCATGTCTAGAGATCTTGGAGAGAATTGTAGGCTTGTTTAGGATCATCTTTATATTCAATTCATTTTTTATGTATTATTCTTAGGTGGCACAGTAGTTGCTGCTCTTGACTTGATAAAGGAACGTGGTGTTGACAACAAGCAAATTAAAGTGGTAAGCCTATATGCAGTTTTATCTGTTAAAACTTAGAAGTTATCTGTTAAAACTTAGAAGTTATCTGTCAGCCTTTGATTGTCCAAGAATATATGGAGCTTGTATAGCATTGTCCAAAATGAACTACCTCGCTACAAGTATTACATTATGGGACAGTTAAACTAGGCAGGTCAACCCATGCCTGTACTGGCTATGAATGTTTTCTAAAATATTTCTTCTTGCCACTTATAGGGTTTTTTAAACCCTTGTGCAAAAATGCTTCCAATTTGGTAAGCTTCAATGGATATCCAAACAGGCTTTTTGTTTCTTCTGATCTTTGGTAGACATTGTCAAGACAAGACCAGAGTATAGGGAATGGGAAATATATGCTTGAAGAATTGTTGATAATCTTGAATGTGTGATATGTTCTGCTTCTCCGTCCAGAGTAAATGCACATGCATTCGCATATGAGAATGACTATTTTTCATATTTCTGTTTAGGTTTGTGCATGCCAACCCTGATCTGTACTGTATTAATATGAATTGCCATATCACAGGTATCTGCTGTCGCCGCTCCTCCAGCGCTTCAAAAGCTCAGTGAGAAGTTCCCTGGGTAATAATTTTGCTAAATTTTATTTTGTATAGAAATATTTAGGCACATCTCTCAGGTTTTATGGTGGTTATCACTGTGATTTTACAGGCTTCATGTATATGCTGGAATCATTGACCCGACTGTTAATGACAAAGGGTAAGTATGTCCTCCTGTTATAACAAAAAAGGTTCAACTATTGCAGAGTTGTGTTAGTGTTGCTTAACCTACATATTATTTGGGTATTTTCAGGTTTATAATTCCTGGACTTGGAGATGCAGGAGACCGTAGCTTTGGCACATAAAGCCACGAATCTATGAGATACTCAGCCTTCTTATTGTGGTCTCATTCAATTTTGACATTTTGAGCATATCATTAATCAAAAAGAGCTACAGGAGTGTGATCGGCAGACTTTCTTGTGGGATTGGGTTGGTTCACGAGCAGCTTAAATTGGTAATCGATCGAACTTTATGAATCTTTGTTAAGTATGATTGACTATAAAAGCAGTTGTATTCTTCTGCTCTCTTGAGCCATTATTAAAGGGCGTTCTTGGGATGGACGAGTGACTTATTGTAGCAACTAGAAGACAATACCATTCATTTATTTTGGCGTCAGACGTTTGCTGTTGTGTTGCATTTGTCTGGACAACACTGTCCGAAAACTTCTTTGGCGTTTTAATAAAACCATTTGCTATTTGGTGAAAGTCAAATGGGTTGGCTTAAAATGTTGTGATATTTGCTAATCAACTTCTTGAATTTACAAGTAAAACATGCATGTGAAAAATTGTTGAAGAACTCAACAATCAAGCCTTCCATTCTATTACTTCCAAAAGAAGTGGGGAAGTACAAATGCCACAAACCCATTGACAATGGCTCATGTATGGTACAATAACAGAGAGATAAAAGTCTAAAATAGCTCATTGAATCATCAACACTTTCAAATATAAACTTTGAGGGTTTCTGAATAGATGAACTGAAGAATCAATCACAACTGTTTGTGTATAGATTTGCACAAACCGTATACTAAAAGCTGTATCACAAATAGAGGTAAACTTTGTTCTCAGCTCCATCAGTAAGTCTTTTTGACCTTGTTAGAGCATATGTAATCTTACATCCAGTCCTTTTGAGAAAGAATGGAGGTTCCCAAAACCGTCCTCCACGTCCACAGCCACCTCCACCACCACAGCTGACCCCACCTTCACCTCCACGGCCACCACACTCTACACAATTGCCTCCGTCAAAGACACTTCCGTATCCAGCAACCACCATGATCATAGTTGACATTAGCACCATCATGGTGGCAGACACGGAGGTTCCTCAATCATTACCGGCATCACCACAACCATATAAATTATAACACCATCACTAACGCCACCACTTTTACCAGCTTCACCTCTTTCGATATCACCATAACAATCTCCCGCCTCAAGTAGCTGTTGGAATATTATTGGTTTCCTTCTTATTACAACATCGCTGGTAGAGACAGCATAAAATTTGAATTGCTGTGAGAGCCAAACCAGAGACTGTGAGACCATCTCCAAGACGTTCATTCTATTTGTATCTATTAGCAAAGCTCAAATGTTTACTCCTATATATATATATATATAGAAAGTCCTAGATGCATTACGTGATTGAGTTGGAATGCATACATTTAATAAACATCTTATTTAAGAATTATATTGGTCAAGGGTTTCTAAGATTAATATCAACAGATAATGTAAAATTTTCAGTTGGGCAGATTTTACGTAGATTGTGCCATTTGGCAGATCACACCCTCCCACGAAAATACAGGTCACCAAATTAAGAGACTTCTTGATCAATAAATAATGTAATGTATTTTCAAATAAACATGAACGATGGATGCCACAATAAAAATTAGCAAAAAAATACAAATTTGAGTCTAATAAAAGTAAATATTTTGTATAAAATGGTGTCAAAGGTTAACTTTGCCTTTATTCTTTGCTCCTATGAACCAAAGAAAGACAACAACTTGTATCAATATCTCAATTTCAATTCAAACATGAATTTGATTTTACACTCCAATATTTTGAGCAGCCCATATCCATATTTTTGTCACAAAGTATTTCACATCAAATTTTCATTAGTCTTCTAACAAAAATTATGTTATACTCATCATGTAATGCATCTTATTTTTTCGTCTCCAGGTGGAAAACTTTACCATGTACATAGTCTAAAATGGTTTGAGTCTCATCTAATGTTGGTCTTTTTTTTTTTTCGTAGGCAAGGGTTTGAACTTTAAACTCAACTTAAAATGCATCTTTCCAACTATTTTGAATTAGTTAGGTGAATCTATTTCGCCATTCTACTGTATTTAAGGTCAACCATAACTAAATTTAAATCATTTGTTATCACACACACATTTTCTTATTATTTTGGTCTTTTTCTTTTTCTAAATTAGAGGTTAATATAATTTTTTTATTTGATAAATAGTCACATACACTTGCAAATGTCCACTATGTAGTCGAACCTCTCACCTCTCCTTTGATGGAGGAGATGTTATACCAATGAGGCCCATTAGTTTGAGGTTAATATATATATAGGGTAAATTACTCTGATTTTTCCTAAAATTTTGCCTAATTATCCTCGCATTAAAGTTTTTAAATTATGGCGGTTAACCTCTCCAGAGGTTTGGTTGCCTTTACTTTGATAATCCACTCTGTTAAAGTCAATTAACATAAAAAAAAATCAAAATGTCAAAACCACCCTCAATAACGGTAGTGTTGGTGTGGCATTTATGCAGAAAATGTATACATAAAATATGTTAATTTCAGTTAAATGATTAGAAATTGAGATTTTTTTTGCACAAAAATATTATAATTTGAAAGTATTTTTATAATTGTATATTATATGTGATTTTGTTTAACAGATCGTTAGTTTGACAGGAGTGTCAGAATAATTTTGCAAAAACCTTAATTTAAGAATAATTAGATTAAACCTTTGGAAAGTTAAAAGAGTAATTTACCCTAATATATATAAACCATATTATTCTTCTTTACTGGTTAAGTAATTGCCATTTGCTGCACATCAACTTCAGTTAGAAATATTTTATTAGAGAGGTGTGTAACTTGAAAAAGGCAACTATACATGATACATGATAGAGCACATTGGTGGGGTCTAAATGAAAAGTGAGATGCTAGTTTTGGACACTACCAAATTAGCATCTCTATGAAGGTTTATTATGTGACACACAGCTGTCTTTGTGCAGTGGTCAGCAAGCATTTGTAGTAGTTTTAAGATGATATAAATACAATACAATTCTGTCTTGTGAGAATATACATATATGTATGTATAATACTTACCAAAAAAATATATATGTATGTATAATAACAAAGTTAAAGGTAAGAAATGAATGAAAATCATGTTTTCCCTTTAAATGCTGAGTTGGTGCAGACTCAAAGAAAACTCGATCTCTTTCCTTTTCAACACGCCATGATCAATTGCTTTTCTTTTTAATCTTTTTTGCTTTTTCTTTTTAGATCTCAATCTTCAAAGGCTGAGAGATACTGAGGAGAAACAATAAACTGAACTAAATCTGTATGCATGTCCATATATATATATATATATATATATATATATATATTTAGAGGGTGAATTAAAATAACCTTAATTTCCCTGATATAATCCACGGACCACTAATATTATTTCAAAAATCACATCTAAAGGTAGGTTCGTAAAATTTATCCGTATATATACAAGTAAAATGTTACGAAGTCAATCATAATATATACATTCAGAATCTGTAGAAACACTAAATTTTTTTCATCAAAACTCATATTCTATACAGCAAAAGAACGAAACTTTTTCTTTTTTTTTTTTGTTTGGTAAGTTAAATGATGCGAAAGATTGAAGAAAGAGAAGTTACTATATATGGAGTACATTGAGATTGATATCAAACCATATCAAACACCACCATAGCCACCGTCGCAACTGCAACTGCCGGTGCCAGTGCTTGCGTTGCCGTGGGGCCGAGGTTTGGTGCTGAGGCAACAACACACGACACCCACCAACACCATCAAACCCCAAGCTGAGGCCAAGGCTTGTGCCCAACTCAGCAAGTAAAACCCCATAATCTTAATTTGTTCTGATCAATCACTTTTGTTCCACAATTGCTTCACCTTTCTTGAACTCCATCATCATTTTAACACTGCCTTAGTGACCTTTTTTCTAGCTGCTCATCACTGTACAGCTCACAAACCATCACATAAATACAATGGTATCAGCTCCAGATCGAGAGAGAGAGAGAGAGAGAGAGTTGTGCACATGGACTGAGCTAGAAAGAGGCCTTAATAACATGGGCCAGCCTGTGAAACCAACTGCTAGAGTAGCGAAAGTCCTTAAAATTCAAAATGCCACATTATTTTTTCAAGGGGTAATATCACTTTGGAGTTTGGAGGCATCAAATAAGGGTTTTGGTCTTTGTTGCTTGGAGACAAAATTTATGTATCAACTCAGAATTGATTCATTAAAAGTTCTCCTCGTATGAGAAATTATTACATAGTTTCAGAACTATCGGTCCGAGCTAATCACTGATTGACATAGTAATTGACTCGAACCATCTAATAATTTTTATTTGTGTAGGCAAACTGACTCTGCTGCTTTATACACCAGTTGGATGCAGTATGAGGTAAAAAGTGCAGTGTTGTGTCAATCTAGTAATTTGAATCATACTCTTCACTATCAATTTTTTTGTTAATTAATGAATTGTCAAGAGATTATTAATAAGCCTCCATATAAAATCTTTTATAATTATCCTCTGATATTTCAACAAGACGATCAAAGGTTCCTTAACAATCAAATCGGTTAAAATGATAAAATATCTGATTATATCACAAAAAGTCCCCATCTGGTATTATTCTCCAAGTTCACGTTTTGGAATCGCATCATTATATAAGAAAATTATATATAACACAACAATATTAAAGAAATCTAATGATCATAAGATTTGCCCTTGAGGTGGATGGTCTCCGCCTAGGGATGTCAACGGGGCGGGTTTGGGACGGGGCACCCCTTTTCCAAACCCGTTCCACGAATAAAAAATTCTTCCCAAACCCGATTCGGGGCGCCCCGCATCGGAGTCGGGGCAGGTTCGGGGCGCCCCGATATATATATTTTTTAAGAAATATAATGCAAATTTGAACGAATTACGATAAATTTTGTAAAAAAAATTAAGTATAAACAAATATTTACAAATGATAATAAAAAAAATGTTGTTAAAATTTAAAATTATCATTACTAATGAAAAAAAATAAAAATCATAGTTAATAAAATAATATTTATTTATATATTTATCATTAATCGGGGCGGGTTCGGGACTTAGTTTAAACTCTTTTCCCAAACCCGCCCCTAACCCGATTAGTATGATCCCAAACCCGTCCCATTAGGGGCGGGGCGGGTTAAATTGACATCCCTATCTCCGCCAATCAAACGTGCAGTCTTGTGATCCAATCCAATCGTGGAAAGTCCTCGTGCAACTTTTATTTTCAAATGGAGCAATAATAACATATAACAATTAACAGACAAGCAATTAACAGGCGTCTCTGCTTGGTATTTTCAAAATACCAAGCAGAGTCTATTTTCTTTTTAGATCCTTCGTCTTAAAGCAAGCTTAAATATATAAATGGGAGCAGACTTTAATTATGTTACTGGTCCCATCTAAAAGTTGGGCATTAGATTCTATTCATATCATAAATACAATTAAATTCTAAGTATTACCAGTAGAGTAACATATCTTTGGTCTGGTGAGTTCATAATCCAACACCAAAATCTGGACCGCCCAACCACAAGATGACTCCAACAAGGCTTCAAAACAATGAAGACTCGCTTACCTATAAAAGTTGAGGTAGTGTATTTGGGCTTAGAAGGAATGCCTTTCTCAGCAGAATCACAAGCACGAACTACTAGTTGGATCAACACACACAATGAAGCATTCTTTTTTTGTGGTCATAGACAACAAATGAACCTAAGATTTGAGTCATTGTATTCAGTTTTTCTTCAATTGTTAGATGCCTGTAACACAACTAATAAAGATTAGCTTTCCAACACAAGTAAAACAACCTGAGTTGTCAAACAAGTGTCATATGTTGATTGAACTCAAGAACAAAATGAAATTTCTTAGCTAACTGCATATAAGAGTCCTCGAAGATTTTCCTTTTCTTAATATTGGATGACAAAGGCAATAGTTTGTTTGCTAAAACAAGATTTCCTGATAATTTACAACCAGATAACGATCTGCTAAGTTGCATCACCTGTGATTTTTAACGTCACAGCCAAAAAAAAAAAAAAAAAAAAAGAAGAAAAAATCCATTGCAGCAGCAATAGGAAATCCCCATTTAGAACACGTTGCATTAGCTTCAGACCGATAAAACTGCCCTAAACACAGAAAAAGCAGACTTATTACAACCAATCCATAAGAATAGTAATAATAATCAACAATATGTCTAAGAATCAAAATCAGTGCTCCCGACTTCTAAAGCTTCCTACTTAGCTTCTCAACCCTGGTAAATGAGATACTTAACCACCATAGAAGGTATACTAAGCACAGACACAAGCACTGCACCATCTGCACAACACTTTCTAAAAATTTAAAGATACATAACTTGGACCGCTCAGTTACAATCATTATTAATTTGGTCTGTCTTCTACAAGGCAGTATCATCAAGCTGGCTGTTGATCCAAGAATATGAGATGCATGCTATAGAAACTATAATGATAATTTTTTTTTGTTCTAATCCCCACTTCATGCCAAATGCAAGCAACAAAAGAAGTAAAGAGGGAGATATTTTCTCAAGCAATCAAAATGAAAGTAGTGCATAATCTTTAATAAGAAAAGCAAGGGAAGAGACAAATCAAGAAAACAAGACATTATCGGTCCCATCTCACTCTAACTCCAATAGTCCATGCTACCCATATATTAAGACAACTGGAAATCCTAGTATCATACCAGTAATGGAGGATTCATCCAATGCAAGGAAAATAAGAGTGGTAGAAACTACAAACATTAAGAAACACTAATTCTATTTGTATCAACCAGCCATATATTTGGAGTAAAAGATTCCCGTCCATTTATTCAAGACAACTGATTGAACAAGCGACTGAAAATAAAGGTAAAAACTACTACACGTAATTTCTCAGCATTGTCAAAGGCAATAATATGAAGAACTCTCAGTTCTCCTCCTCTACCTTTTTGTTTGGGAAGATGGTTGGAGATTTGGCAGTTGTGGATTGGGGAGTGTGAATATCATGTATTTTTTAGTAGGCTTCTGCCCAATCCCTTTATAGGTTTGTTTTTCTGTTATCTTGAGGGTTTCTGATAATAGAATAGAGCTCTCAAAATTTTGATCATTCACCTTATTCTAAAGATAGCTTCAAGTGCCCTCTCTACACAACTAACATTTAAATCAAGAATAGAACACCATCAAGCTTTTGACAAGGAGAAAAGGCATATGATGCTGACATCACAATCTCAAGGTTTCAAAAACAGAGGAGGTGCAGTGATCCCTGCTCTCAGCCTCAGGGTTCACACTTCACAGCAAGAGGCAAGAGGCAAGGGCAGGACATTAATAAGACCAATTCAAATACTTAACTCCCACCTATTGCCCAACTTAAGTACGTTCAAAAATAAAAAGGAACTTCCAATTTAAAAAAATTATGAATCTCGAAGGAACTTTTGAAATTAAAAGAGACTTCCAAGTTCAAAATATTCTTTAGAAGATTATTTACCATGTAGCTTTTGATGCTAATAGTTGCATACAAAAGACACGTGTTCCAAACCCATCATGTCCAATTGGAGCACAGTGAAGGACTTGATTGATTCATTTAATGATTTCTTAGTGTCCGGACAGCTTTGAAAAGTCTGAACTGTACTAATATTGTGCTTATCCCAAAAGTTTGCTCTCCCACTAAAATTAACCAATTTCGGTCTATAGCTTTGTGTAAGGCCGTGTACAATTTTTTTTCAAAAGTGTTCGACTGTTGGGGAGTATTATCAGAATATCAGTACAGAACAAAGCACTTTTGTTCCTCGACAACTTATTTCAGATAATGTACTGGTGGCTCATGAGTTGGTCCATCATTTGAAGACTAGGAGGGGCACAAGGAAGAAGCTTGCAGTTATTAAACTTGGTATGGCTAAGGCACACGACCGGGTTGAATGGAGTTACATTTGGAAAGTTACGGAGAGGTTGGGTTTTTTCCTGTCAGTGGATTGAGGCATTCATAGCATGTACCACCAGAGTCTCTTTTTCGGTGGTGCTAAACGGGTCATCAGGAAGCTTGTTTACGCTGTCCCAAAGATTGAGACAAAGGGACCCCATTTCCCCTTATCCCCTTCTTTTTTGTGCGAAGGTTTCTCAAAGTTAATTAAATTGTCAGTGATGGAAGGACAATTGTCAGGTGTTCAGGTTGCTAGGGAAGGTATGAGGTTTTAACAGGACAACAAGTGAATTTCAACAAGTCATTGGTGTTCTTTAGTCGGAATACATGTCTGGGGGACAAGGAAGAGCTGGCTAATCTGTTCGGTGTTCCTAGGGATGGGCTTCAAGGTAGATATCTGGGCTTGCCACCAGAAGTGGGTAGAACAATAACTGAAGTTTTTAAATTTTTGGTTGATAGAATTGAAGGTAAAATATGAAGCTGGCGGAGGTCATTTTTCTTTTTTAGATCAGGTAAGTATCACACACATTGCTCATGCCGGGGCTCGAACCCCTCCCTTCCTCTTTGAGGATATCCCATTGGGCTAATGGCCATTGGTTGGCGGGGGTCATTTTTTTCGGCAGCAGGAAGAGAGGTGTTAGTAAGGCTCTTTCAACGGCTCTTCCGTCCTATACTTTCTCTTGTTCTAAAATACTTAAAAGGGGTTTGTAATCAGTTTAGACGTTTGTTACTCAGACTTCGGTCGTCCGGGTGGTTGGAGAATAAAAAGAAAATGAGTTGGGTTAACTGGCAGACACTCACTTTACCCAAGTCCTGGGGCGGTTTAGGCTTCCCCGATATGGAATGTTTTAATCTTGCATTATTGGCAAAGCAAGGGTGGAGACTTATTGTCGGTGAGGATACTCTCTTTTACAAGGTGTTCAAGGGGAAGTATTTTCCAGTGGGTTCGTTCAGTGGGCTTGTATTTGCCAAAGCCGGGAAATATTACGACAAGGGTCTAGACGGCAAGTGGCTTCAGGGAGTAACATTAACGAAAATGACAGAGAGTTAATCTTGGGTATTCCTATTAGCATGTGTAGGTGTCAAGTCCCACTAGCCACATAAGGCGTTGAAAAGTTAAACAAAGATTGGCCAGCATGGCAACCAAATAGGACATTGAGAAGTCAAGAGACTCAAGACAAAGACCCTTTGACCCACCAAAATCCAAAGACTTCGAGAGTCCTTTTCAAAAACCATAGAGAGAACCCTCACACCTTGTTAGGATGCTTAAAATGATCAAACTACTCCTCGAGTGCTATTATAAAGTAATGAACCTTGCCGTATTTATCAAGTGATGAGCGAGAATTGGTAGGAGCTCCTTACACTTATAAAACTACTTAATTTGGGACACTTAGAAGGAATTTGGATTGGAGGATGAGAACTAGAGAAAGCCTACACGACTAATAAGCCTAATTGATGGTACGGTGAATACATGCCGCGATAGAGACCCTTACAATCACCATTAATGCTCTGCTACGAGCCATTAATACCCTCAACCACCGCCGCTGTGGTATAGCCAAATGCATTTAATGCCCACAAAAGCTCTCATGCCACGCCACCTAAAGATACGACGATGTGAGAGATTTGACCTCTTAGGTGTTTAGGGAATCATTACCTAAACACCTTAGAATTTGGGTAATAACCCAAATGGGTCATGTCTATTGGGTAATACCCAATAAAGACTGGAGGTTATAAATATGGTTGTCCTAGTAAATGCTAAAGGCAGAACACAAAAAAAGAAACTAAGGTCTGTCACGAGGGCAAAGAATTCCTACCTTCACTACAACTATCATGAATTAGCTCTACTTCTCCTCCTCCTTCCAGAACCACTTTTCTGGATCTCTCACAGTTGTATTGAATACATCATTTATTACTTATATTTATTTGTTCATTAGTAAAGAACCCCTACAACATGCAAGGTGGCGAAGATAGAAGAATTGGGAGCTTCTCAAAAGGCAGAAAGTTCAATGTGAAATCGACATATCGGGTCACTTTAAATCTGGTGCGAGAGGATGGTATTGATGTTGGGTTGGGAGCCATGGAGAGGAATGAAGCGGAGAAATATTGGGTGGACCTTTGGAATATTTATACTAAAGAAAAGGTGAAACATTTCTTATAGAAATGCACAGCCATGGTAGGCTTCCGGTTCTAGAGGTGTTGAGATGGCGTGAACTAGTGTAGATTAATGTGTGTGTTTGGTGTGCTCTAGAGGCCGAATCAGTGGAGCATGTGATATGGAATTACTCTTTTGCACGACAAGTATGGAAGATGAGCCCATTGTGGGTTAATTCAACCAGTTTGAAAGTAATAATTCGATTCTAAGCTTTGCGAGGGGTATGAAGGAAGGGGCAAAGTGGGTTGATGGCAATAAAGCTGTGGGCTTGGCGGCAAATATTTGTTGGCAACTACGAAAATGTAGGAACAAATTCTATTTTGAAGGAAAATAGAGATCAACAATGGAAGTGGTGGACCGTGCTGTGAATAGCACGCATGAGTGGTTTGTAGTTAGGGAGGAGTCGAAGTTGCAGTTCAAGTCCAGCTCTCCTTTTGTCACGCCCCAAAATTCCAACACCCGGAAGGGCATGGAAAATGGAGGTGATTAAATAAAACCTCAACACCTTACAACTACAAACAAACTTTGATATTAAGCTGTCACCCCGACTTCCGACACCAAAACAAATATAGGACATTAAGTGTGAATATGGGATGAAATTACCAGAATACCCCTCTTAAGACCACCCTCATCCAAACAGAGTCTCAATACCACGGAAGCGACTTTTAAAACACATTTACATCATTAAAGCCAAAATATAACCGAGTTACATACACACATCAAATTGTAACTTGTCCAACCATATCCCGATATACACAATTGTCCAACATAGAGAAGACTAATGGGACCACTGCTTAACAATATAAAAGTACCCATGTCTAGAATGCTAATACATCCATTCCACATACAAAATATATAGTTCTTCTCAAAATACCCACACATGGCATATATATATACCATAAAAACATCCAAAGCCCAAAAGAAGGCCCGAGGCAACATCCTTTCTGTCACTTTTTCCTGAAAAATGTGATACATCTGTAGGGTGAGCAACGACGGCTCAATAGAGACATCCAAACCCCCTATGCACCGACTCAATGCAACCTACATGAAATGCAGTCATAGCATTCCTATACACTACATGACATATTTTCAATGCTCATAACATCGACAATATAGTGCACAAATCATGCTCCAATATATATATATATATATATATATATATATATATATATATTATATCTAACATGCTTAATTTACCATAAGTAAACACAAAGCATTTCACAACTGTACAAGTTAAACGATAACCATGAATATCACAATTCATAACAAAGCTTGAAACATAAAGTCAAATAAGCTCAAAATCAATCCATGAATAGGGAGTATTTGTAGTAACCAGATAAGTACCCTTGGGTTAAATATCTATCTTCCTATCTTTACGGGTTGCTAACCCGATGGTCTAGAAAAAACCACTTGGCCAAGGTTAAGGTCTTGCATCCCTGAGCATGAAGCTCATCTTACTTTATTCCGACCTTTTTCCAAAATAATCAAACAATACATAGTTTCAAATAAGTGCATCATAAGCCACTTAAATCACGTTCAATATAAGTACATAAGCTACTCATATTAAAGCATGCATATACAATGCAACAACCTTCCTTTCACAAGAAATCATACAAATACAAATATGACGATATTGTCCTTTATATGCTTTTAATTAATACATAGCGTGCAACACGTACCCTGCTATTCCAATAACTCATACATGATTCTAATTGGATATCATGCATTTCCAAACTAGCACATAAGACATACATGCTTAAAATATAATTCTAGTGCAAGAATCACATACTTTTAACACACTTTAATTACCGAGATCAACAATATACACATACAATGCATATATATTTCAAGGACATCATATAGAACATATGAAAACCACTTTTAACACATGCTTATTTCAAAAAAAGAAAGAAAGAAATAAATCAAAACAAAATTCTTTAAGTCTTTTCTAGCATGTTAACCTACTAAAATCCACCCGAAACTCTAAGGAATCGATGATAAGAAAGAGAGAACACCCCTACCTCGAATTCAAGCTAAAAAATCAAGAGAGCTCCAAGCCCTAGAATCTGCCCTAGCCCAAAAACACTTGAAAATTTGCCAAAAAGAATTTCCAATCGGTGTAGAACGTAGGCAATCCTGAGGGGAACAACTTTCGTGTAAAGTCCCGAGACCCGAATCACACTTCTAAGCCTCCAAAACTAAGATCAACCAAAAAGAGGAAAGAAGGGAGAAGAAAGAGCTTTAGAGCTGATCTCTAGAGAGAGAAATCTGATTTGAGTTATGACCAAGTCAACCATTCTGGAATATTTATAGAAAAAGTTTCTCATAATTGCACATTAGCCCCTCATCTCTTTAGTTTTGCTTCTCTACCCTTTTCTACTTCCATTTAATCACAAAATGGCACTCCCTCATTTCAACAAACTTCACTAAAGCCCCTCAAAGTTCATTCATACCCCTACGTCACTTAAGTGATCCGTAGTTATTTTTTCGAAAACCCAAACCATGAATAGTAACTTTTTGTAAAAATTTCGAAAAATTACCCTAACCTTGGTTCCATCCCACTATGGTCCTAAGGTACTTTAAAACCCTTTTTCGGACTTTTAAAGTAGTCCTGAAACCCACACACATAAGCATGCCATTACTATATAATCATGCTTAACAATTAATTAACCACATAATTAAATAATAAAAAAATCCAAGGTTTTACACCTTTAGTGGTGAGGTGGAGTCTGCCGCCCCGGGAAGGGTGAAAACTAATTTTGATGCAGCTTTTTGTAGTGACTCTTAAGGCAGTGGCTGGAGGTGTTGTTGTTAGGGACTCAAGTGGACATATTTTGGGAGCAGCAGTGTGTTTTATGGACCATGTTTTCGATGCGCTCATAGTGGAGGCTCTAATGGCTCGGAGGGGCATTGCAATGGATGGTGGAGTGGGGATTATATCAAGGGTGAAAGCTGATTAAACTTAGATCTCATCAACTTTCCAACAAATAATCCTAGTTTCAGTTAGGCAAGTATTGTCATAAACATGCGACTGTAGCACCTTAAGGCCACAATTGACCTCTGATCTGGACAGATCTCTCCTCAACTTTTAAATGGAGAAACTATAATTTTGTCATGAAACTCCAGAAAGGGAATCCATAAACAACGAACCATAATTCAAGAGTAGTAACCACCCAATAATGGTGAAAAAAAGCATGAAAACCCATATGACAAATAATAAATAAAGGAAGAGATGGAAGCTTATACAAAATAGATCTTTATATAAAAAAAAAATTGTACAGAAAGGTTACTGAAATCCAAATAGAATACAAGGATCAAGCCCAAGTTATTCACATCCAATAAATTTCTCTTACCAAGCCAAAGAAGAAAATAAAGTTATTCACGTCCACTAAACTCCATGGAAGCTACAGCTCACTATAATTGCGCCAAACTGCCCGAAATTCCTCCCGGAATGTGTTCAGACGTGCTTTCAAATTAGGTGTTCTGAAGCTAGCATGGATGATAGTGGCTGAGAGAGAGATAGAATTAGCTAGAAAAAGAGTACATGAATGTCAAAAAACAAACTTGACAATGTCATGAAATACTAAGGGCGTAACATACCAAGAAGGCCAATGGCAAATGCCCACAGGACACTTAAGAGGCCACAAGAAACAAACCAAAGGATGAAACTTACTACATAAAAGAGGAAAGGAGAAAACACCATCAGTTTCAACATTTTAAAAAGAAAACGAACATTTCTATCATAAAGTGGAATTAAACAATTATTTTCAAACCCATACCAGAAGAGAATATAAAGACGAACACCCAACGAGGCCGTCCACATATATGAATTGATCTTTTAGCTGATGGGCGCCCTCGAATAACAGGCCTAGAAATTCCAAAAAGTCATGCAAGCAGCAGTACTAATGCCTTCAAAGTACAATAAAAGGAAACACACTTACGTTAGAGGAGGCCTCATCTTTGCAGCTAAATGTGGAGAAAACTGCCTAACAGTTCTTGTTACCTTTTCACTAAAAGTACCTGCAAAACTGTAGCACCAATCCTTAGTGACAATGATTGGCAAACTAACAAGATTGTTAGGAGGAAAATTGAAGCATCGCGCAATGATTACGCTATTGCATATATACATGTTTGTGTGCTTGTGTGAGTGAGAGATTAAAAGGGTCGAGTCTTCTTCCACTATGAATGATGCACAGGAAACCCAATGGATCATACTAAACTCTTCAGATCATGTTAATTTAACAGACAGTACATTCTCCAATATACTATAATATACAACATCACTTTCATACTTTCACATATTTCAAGCAGCTTAATATCACCCCAACAGTTGTACTGTAGCTAGAAGCCAAAACAGCATGGTGTTGCAGGTCCACTATCTATTGTTAATCTTTTTCCCCTTATGATGGATTTTAGGAGATTAAAAATCATATAGAGATAATTTGGGTGGTAAAGACAAACAGTCAGCTTAACAGGTACTGGCTTCTATAAGTTATATAGATTCAATCTTCACTTATATAATTAGTAATTGCTCAAGTTATATTCTTCTTAAGATTTCCCTAATATATAACAAACAGTTAAGATGGCATAGTACAATCACTTTGTGAGGTATTTTCCCAGAACCTTTTCCTCCTCTTCATGTTTCATGTAATTGTTAATCCATGAAACCCGCACATACTTGTTCAATATAGAGCACCCCAACTAACTATTACATAAATAATTTAAGTTTACAGTCTTCAAACATTTTAGGCCTAACAAGTGTATTAATTAGTAGTTATGCAACCCTAATAACATGAAATTCAAAGAAAAACAACATAGCCACACCCTGATGAAATTCAAAGGAAAACAAAAAGGAGAGACTGAATGAAATTGTTTTCCTCTCTTTATTTATTTATTATATTTTTTGGGGGTTTGGGAGGTTGGGGTGGGGGAGCTTTGACAGGGTAGTATTCCCCATCATAAATATCCTTAAGAAATTATCTACAAATATTTGAATATAGTATAGACAGTATGCAAAAAAAAAATAACACTTGCTTCTCACAATTATTTAGGTTATCATTTCAAATCATATTCCAGCATTCTACACCATCATGACTTTGGTTATAATTTATGACGATAAATCATACTATAAAGCTCCTCCTAACATGATTTTCAAGACCACAGCAGCCTCTGCACAGTCAACCTCCTCTACCCTGTCCTTTTCCATCTAGATGGGAACCCTCTTAAATTGTAATTTTAAGTTGTGAATGCAATTGTGGTGTAACGAACACAGGGTGTAATGGGCGTTACGTAACAATATCGAAAATCGCTGTCATAAAATATTCTCAACCTTCTACACCATCAGATGTGCTGACTTGGTCGAGTCATAAGAGAATTAGCTGAGTCCCTACGGACCCGGCCTAGACTTGGCCAAAAGTCGATCGAGTTTGATGTCACTTCAATTCCCACCTATATATTGGTGAGTATTGGACTCAGACTTGGCCGACTCCAATACGACTTGGCCAATACACAAAGACTTGGCTGAGTTTCAAAAATGTGTCTCAAACTGCATCCTCACGCAGTGATGAACCATAAATTTGATCATATACACTATGAACAATACAAGAAAGAACTCTAATCATAATCATTTATATTATTATCTCAAACCATTCTCCTATTAGAACATGACTTTAAATGCCTAAACAACGGGCTTTGAGGAGACTTCGCTGCATATATCCCACCTTGTGAGCAACTATAGTGGCATTCACCACCTTGTTCCACTGTATCACTTTGCCACTGTGAAGACACATAACATGTGACCCTCCATATGACAATGTGTGACTATTGATGTGGCCCATTTTGTGGTATACAGTCATGTCATGGCTCCAGTGACACCACACCACAAGCTGGCAGACTAGGATTCTAGAGGTACTTGATTCAGTGGTTGAAATCCAAGGCTCGTCGTGGTGACCTCCCTTATGGTCTGTACACACTTTGATCTGTCTTCAATAAAGAAATACCATGTGATATGCCCTCTATAATGTGATAGGTTTTATTGGAGCTTTTATATTACATGTGGCCACAATTGATCATATTGCTCCATAGGCATGTGGAGACACCTCATTGGACCACAACATTAGCTTACTTGGAACTCTAGGTCATCTGGACACCACACTATATCCACAATGGCCATCCCTAATTGCAGCATTGCTACTTATAGGACTACAATATCATACCTATTGCACTCCAATCAAACACCTCCATTGCACGTGTTAGAACACACCACGTGATCTTATGAGGCCCCCATGTCGACATGAGCACTGCGTTACCGTCACCCTCGAACTGTAAGAAGACCTTTACTATACATCTAATACAAAACTTAGAACCCACAAGAATCCACATTAATTGAAAGGGCCTTAAGAACACACAATCAAACCTCAATCTTGAGTTCTATGAACTTGGACCGACCTTGGGCAATGCCTTGACCTCATGGAGTTAGTGGAGACCTCATCCTGTCATCCTCTCTACAAGTTGATCTCCACTTTTACCTCATTTGAAATTTTCATTATATAACGCATAACACTTTAAATTCTTACTCACCTACAAGAACCTATGAGAATATTATTGTCTCAAGTCATATTCCACCATTCTAGACTACCATGAATGATGGTTTAAAAACTTGGTTGTTGGAATGATGATATTTGAGTGCTACTCAAATTTAACAAAAACAATCACATACTTTGCAGCAACAAGATTTTGCCCGCCCATGTTAACATTCTCTCGGTTGATGATTCATTCACCCACATGGAACATGTCAAGGCCATCTTGTTGAAGTTATTTGGCACTTCCGCAGTTGACAAAAACACCTAATTTTCAGTGAACTATTTTAAGATTATCAAATAGAAATTATCAGGACTATTGAGGGATAAATCATTTGTAATTCATTGATCATCCATAGGGCTGCAAACGAGCTGAGCCAAGCTGAGCTGAGTAGGGGTTGGTTCGGGCTCAGCTCGATCATGTAGTAATGGTGTTTGAGTTTGGCTCGATCTTCTACCCAAGTGTCCGAACTTGGCTTGACCATGATTGAAAACATTTGGGCTCGGCTCAGTAGCTCAATTAGATAAATAAAAACTACAAACATAAGATAGCCTTATTCACCATCTCTATGTGTGTATACATTTATATATATACACAAGTTAGTATATATTTGTACCTGGTACAATGAATTGCCACTATCTCCACCCAAATTTCGTTGTTGCTTCAACATTCACTTCCGATTCCGCCATCCAAATGGAGAATATTGCATTGAATCAGCTAGTAAAAGCAGCAGCAACATCCTTTTTTACCCCAAATCACTTCCGAGACGATGACTTACATTTAACTGGTCGTCCAAATAGAGCCTAAAATATGTGTGTGTGTGTGTCTAGAGAGAGAGAGATAGGGGTAACCAGAAGTTGTCGCTGACATTGAAGAGCAATTTACGGCAGTGCTTTGGCAAGAAGCTTCCTTGCTCCAATAGGGGTTGTGACTAGGGTTGGGGATGGATATGGGGGTGAGAATAGGGCCGCACACGGTCCGGTTTGGACCGGATTGAGAGTTTTTAGGAACCAAACCACTACTAAAGGTTACAAAAAATCTAGAACCGTGTCCAGACCATTTGACCAATGAAACTGAACCGAACCAAACCAAACCGTGGGGAACCGGTTTGGTCCGGTTCGGTTTCACTTGATTTATTTTTCCATTTCTTTTTTCACTTGATTAAAAAACCAATGTTGTTATAAAACAATCAAGCATTAATTATCTCAGGGAGCATTAACAAATTCTGGACAAGTTAAGCCATTAAGCTAAACCAACCAAACAGTAAGGCTCCGTTTGGATTGAGGGATTTGGAAGGATAATAAGAGAAAAGAAAGGAGAGGATAGGCCATGTTGTGTTTGGATAGACATCATTAAAAGAAAAGAAAGAATAAGAAGGGATAGTTATCCCTTCTTACCCCTCATATCCTATCCTCCCAAAAATGGGAAGATTAGGAGGGAAAGGATAGTGTTTAAGTAGTACTTTCATAATTCCAAAACTATCTTCAACAATTAGAAAGAAAAAATCGATATTCCACTCATGTCCCATAAATATAAAAGGATATGATAGTAATTTGGTCGTTATCCTTTATCTCTCATATCTTATCCAAACAAGAATACTATCTTCTCCTTTCTTTTCTCTTCTATTTATCCAAACATGAATAGAGCTTATTGTTATCCTCTCCTCTCTTTCTTTTCTCTCATAACTAATGTTATTCTCTCATTTCTTTTCTCTCGTGTCTATCCAAACGGAGCCTAAGTACTAAATAGTAATACAATTTTTGAATAAAATTAAGCTAAGCAACATTCACCCAAACCAACAAGTACTAGTCTGTTATACAATCTCAATGAAAAGCACTTGGGTTGGTTACATGTATCAGTATATCTAATAAAAAAAAAAAAAAAAACTCATTACTTGCAAAATGGTCACAATCATTGAGATTACAATACAAGGGTTATTTTGTGGCATGTTATATGAAATATAAAAACAAATAAATGATGGAAATAGAATAGGGAAAAGAGAATAAAATAGTAGAAATTAGGTTTGAATAAAAGTAGAAGTATGAGTCTTAACTTAAGAGGAAATTATGTGTATAATTGTATATGTATAATAAGTATAATGAAGTATATAATAAATAATTTAACATATATGTGCAAAACTAACGGTCCGGTTCGGTTTGAACAGGTTTTGTAATTTTTAAATTCGTGTCCGAACCGCGAAATAACGGTTTCACTAATTTTGGAACCGTGTCCGGACCGAACCGTTAGAGAACCGGTCTAAACTGTTCGGTTTGGACTAGACCGGTTTGGTTTTTTGGTTTGAGCGGATTTTTGCACACCCCTAGGTGAGAGTGAAGTTTAGGGTTTATGGATAGACTTGGGAATATGGGCTTGGGTTATTTTATTTTTAAAAGGGCTTATGTTATATTTATATGGATTGGATTGGGTTTAGTTGGAATGGGCTTCTCTTTAAGTTAATATGAAAAGGGATGGAACTATTATATAATATATTTATACACATAAAAATATATTTATATTCATGAGCTAAAAACTGAGCCCATTAACGACCGTGTTTGTGAACTAACAAACCAAGTTGGAGTGTGTTTGAGATTGATTCGTTTAATAATCAAACGTATAAATTTTGTTCGGGCTCAGTTTGTTTACTAAATAAACAAACATAAACTGGCCCTTAGCAAACCAAGCCCGAGTTGTTCGCGAACGGCCAAAGCCATTTGCCTAAAAGAGCTTTATTGAATAGCAACAACCTTCCTCCATAATCTAGATCTTTCCCCTCCAAACCGCCAAAGCCATTTGCCTAAAAGAGCTTTATTGAATAATTCTAACTTCCGAATTCCCAAGCCCCCTTTCTAAATCGGGGAGCATACCTTCCTCCAGTTTAACAGGTGAAACTTGTGCACCTCTCCTAAACCGCCCCACAAGAACTTACTTTGAATCCTCTCCAACCTCTTGACAACTGACATAGGCATTAAGAATAATGACATGTAATACGTTGGAAGGTTCGAAAGAGTGCTTTTCATTAGAGCCAAAGTGCTTTTCAAGGATGGTGTCAATTTGGGATACAGCCAAAGTCCAAATTGACTGTCACCAACACAACAAAAAACAACAATATTAGATTCAAATCCACAACCACAACCATCACCATCACATCCACCTATACCACTAGGACTGTCAGCAAATGCTTTCTCTAAGTCCTTGCTCTTGGGGGACTTAAACACTATATGACAATAACAATATATATATATATTTATATACATAAAAGATTTTATACCTTTTATCAAGTATTGATAGATGCTAAAATTTTCTCCTAATTAGTTCAAATTTGTCGTGGTTGGCAGATAAGTCTAGTTGGCCGTCACTTGAAAATTTTCTATGCCTAAAATGCACAAATAATTGCCTTAATAATTTTGAAGTGCCACATATATACATACTGCAAACCAACAAAAGCAGGACAAATGTTTGAAGCAAATGATATAATAATAGGACATAAATTTTTGCTCTCATCAAACATATGATAATATTGAAGGAACTTACAACCAAAACCTTGTCTTAGGTCCAGAGCCTTATATTAAGTATCATCTTGTGGCTTGGAAGACCGCATGTGCCCCTTTGCATTATAGGGGACTTTGAGTGACAATGTTTAGACATTAGATTGTTTAATCAAACCTTGTTTGGGAAATATTAGTGGAGATATGCAAAAGAAATCAATGATCTTGGGAAGAAGGCAATGAAGGGGAAATTCGGGGGTATCATTAAGGGTGGACCTCCCGGGTGGAACTTGCTTTTTTAGGCTCAAGTGTAGAAGACATCCGGAGCAAGTGGAGAGAGTTCCAAAATTTATCAGTTTTGTAGGGGGGAAATTAGTGTGAGATTCTGGAACGATTCAGCCAAGGAAGTGTCCCTGAAAGCCTTATTCCCAGGACTTTTTAGAACTGAATCATACAGAAGGGCACTTATTACAGGTTAAGTCAGGTTTTGAGTGGAGATGATGGGAGACTGATCTTTAAGAGCTTTTTTGAGGCTGGTGGTTAGTTTTCGATTATGCTTTCCACAAAATCTCGTATAATTTTTCAGTGTTTGGAGTGAGGTCATCTCACAAGGGCCTCTGTGGGTGAGACCGACCAGAATTCCCTTGAAAAGATATTTGGCTTCTGACTTTTGAATATCTTGTTTTTCCCAGTCTAGACTACTGCCATAGAGGCTACAATAGCTATGAACAATTTGGGAAGGATGGGAATATTCATGCCTAATTGGTCTGCATCTATAAGGGCTGAGAGGATAACATTAAACAAATTTTCTCTAATCTGTGGTAGGCTGGTAGCTCAAGAGTTATTCATATTGTTTTCTCACCCTGGAATGCTTTATGTTATGCTTAGACTTGTCACCTGTCAATTCTCTTCTTGAATGATGCCAGGACACCGTGGTAGTAAGAGAGACCTTGCCAACCGACGCTTTTCTGTCTATATCGTGTTCAGCAGGAGTGAAATACACACACATTTGAGGATGTGGAGATTTATGCTCAGATTATCGATTCATATAACTTAACAAGTTCCAAGAATAAAATGTTAATAATATATACAAAACCTAATAATAAAATTATTATTTTTCCTAGAAACTAATAATTTAGAAAATTCAGATTAGTTCAAGTTCAGGCTATCCATGCATAACAAAATAATACAACAGGTGTCATGAAAAATAGAAACAACAAAACAGGTGTAAAGCAGCATACCTGTCGTTTAGAAAAGCTATGGTAAGAGCTGTCAATCCAGCAGCAACAATGGCAAGCGGCTTCCTAAGAAATCCCAATCCTGCAATTGCAATTCACACTCACACTCACACTAACACAAACACATACAAAAAAATAGAACATTAGAAACGAGGAACTGAAGTTTTAACTGTTCTCTTACCAAGAATGAATACGATCATGATGAAGTAATTTGTCCGATAGCTGCAAACACAACAAAATTTTCAGTAAATAAAGCCACCTATAATTCCATTAAAATATAAGCTACTGTTTGGTTGCTAAGAGAATCGAAGAAATTTATGAAGCATATCTTAATTATCGTAAACAGTACCCGACCACCCAAAAAAGAATAAAAAAAATATCTCTATTGAGATCAATACTATGTGAGAAACTTGTTGAGCTAATTTTCCGTTTCCAGGAACCAAAACAAGAGAAAAGTGATCGATCCTAATCAACTAGAAAGAAAATTGCATACATATATATATATATATATATATATATATATATATATATATATATATAATGGCAATTGTATTGGAGAGAGGGGGAGAGGAACGTACTAGTAGAGATTACACTTGAGGCGGCTGTTCCATTTGGAGTAGGATCTGGGGACGGTGAATCTGGAGAAGAATTCGGAGAGAGGGCGAGGAGGCGATGACCAGTCGACTTCGCGTAGGGCTTCGATCAGATCTTCTCCGGTCACGTTGCCCCAATCCATTTGATAGATGACTTGTACGAAGAAGAAACCCTAGAAATCTATTGGTCAATACGAGGAAGACGATGGACACACACAAAAGTCGATGAAGAAAAGAAATGGAAGTCAGTGAGCACAGAAAGCTAAGAAGATGACGAGTTCTCTAATTGTGGAGCAATAATGATTTGAAGAAAATTAAATCCAGAGAGAGAGAGGGTACTTGACAAATGCAGCGGCAAAAATAGATATTGTCTGAGCCCGGGTTCGAACCGGGGACCTCTAGTGTGTGAGACTAGCGTGATAACCAACTACACCACCCAGACAGGCTTGTGATTATGTCGCTTCCTATAATTATTGAACATGGAGACCACAAAAGTGTGTATCAATTTTCAGAATAGTTAAGAAATTAAAATGATTTGTTTAGAATTTTGTAGAAATAGTTTTCAAAGAACTAAAAAAAAAAAAAACAGTACGAGATTTGTTTGGCTAACAGTTTTTTAAAAAACTCAATTAAAAAGGACTTATTTTTAGAATTTTTTTTTTATAGTTCTCTTAAAACAAAATTTCTTATTATGTAATGTTTAGAAATGTTTTCAAAAAATTAAACAAAACAAATTCTAAATCAGTTAGAGTGTTGTACATGACTTCCGGTATACAAGTCCCGAGCGATATCTAAACTTTTGATATCTAAAATCTCAATCTCCAAAGAATAGGATCGATGGAATACAATTTGAGGCTTAAGGCTAAATTAAGCTTTTTATTATTTAATAATGTAATTTTTTTTTACTATTTAATGAAGTAATTTTTTATTTAAAAATCATTCTCTGTTTAAACCATAAAATGAATTAAAAATATATATCATATAAATGATGTCTGCAGCCTACTCAAGAAAAAAAAAAAAAAAACTCCATGCTTTTAGCTTTAGAGATCATGCAATAGTAGTTCAATAGTTGTAAGTGGCACAAGTAATACGAAATGTGTAAGTGGCACGTGAAACATGTTTGTGAGAGAGAATTAGTAGAAAAAATTAACGTTGAACAAATATGACTTGATCTGTGAGAGAATTTAAAGTCAGAAGTAATTAAAAAGATGTGAGATTGTGAGAGAAAAAAAAAAAGAAGTAACGAAAAGATAGAAGACATCTTATAGTTTATATAATATTTAATTTACACAGAGAACAAACTTTTAGTAAAGTCTTTCCTTCTAATAGGGCCTTCCTTAGGTAGTCACCCTAAGGTTGAACCATCTCTGCAAGCGACATTTTTAAATACAAGTTGTCATTTTTTAAAATATTCATTTATAGGAGACACCATAGTTGACTTCGACAAATTTGATAGCTAGTAATAGTATAGCCCGCGTATTGTTGATGCAAGTTGTCATAACGAGACACAAACTCTAGCAATAAGTTTCTGGAGTTCCTCTCTAATATTTCTAGCGGTCTTTAATGCTTATCTTAATTGGTAGGCCAAAGACACTCATTCTCAATTTCACACAATTATTTTAAATGACCCCCCATAAGGAGATAAAGCTCACAAATAAGACTACTATATATGTTATCAGAATTTCTAAATAATTAACTAATAGAGCATGGACATCATTATGGATTTAATTAATCTATTGGAGTATTCGAGTCTGAGAGTAATTATTTTAATAAAATAGTAAAGCAATGCATTTTTTTTCATGCCTCAGCCTTGTCTATAGTAACTACTCCTAGAAACAACAAAGCTATTCAGACAAAAGAGAGCCCATGCCATATATGTTGACTATGTGGAAACTGTGGTAGCACAATGCTTTCCTTCTTTACATATACATAATCAATAGCAAGTCCTGAACCAAACTTTTGAACCATAATGAGAAACCAAACTCTTTCATCTCCTCCTCATCTTTTTATGATTCTTTTCTTCATTTTCATCTCTTGCTTCTCTATTTCTGCAACTGCAAAGGTTCAGAATTATTTGGAGAGAGGCTCTTCTCTATCAGTTGAGGATGACTCACACCTTATCACCTCCTCAGACAATTCATTCACATGTGGCTTCTATAGTGTTGGAAGCAATGCTTACTGGTTTGCAATTTGGTTCACAAATGCCACAGACAGAACAGTTGTTTGGATGCCTAATCGAGACAAGCCCGTCAACAGCCAGGGTTCGAAGATATCCCTACGGCGAAATGGAGCCATGGTGTTGACCGATATTGATGGCACAATTGTCTGGGAGACTAATACCACCTCCACTGATGTTGCTAGAGCAGAGCTTCTTAATACAGGTAACCTTGTTCTCAGGGACCCACATGGTAATATTCTCTGGCAAAGCTTTGATTTCCCTACTGATACTCTTTTGCCTTCTCAGAGCTTTACAAAGAGCAAGAAATTAATATCTGCAATAAAAAATGGAAGTTTTTCTTCTGGTTACTTCAATTTATTTTTTGATAATGATAATGTACTGAGGTTGATTTATGATGGGCCTGAGATATCAAGCCTGTATTGGCCTAACCCTCAATTTGATGTCTACCAAAATGGAAGAACAAACTATAACAGTAGCAGAATTGCTGCGTTAGATGATATGGGTAATTTTGAATCCAGTGATAGGCTTCAATTCAGTGCTTCTGACATGGGCTTTGGTATCAAAAGACGGCTAACAATGGATAGTGATGGGAATCTAAGGCTTTATAGCTTGAATGATTCGACAGGATCATGGGCTATAACATGGGAAGCTCTTACACAAATGTGTAGTGTGCATGGGATATGTGGGAGAAATGGGATTTGTGTTTATACACCACAACCAAAGTGTTCATGCCCTCCTGGTTATGAGGTAAGAAACTCAACTGACTGGAATGAAGGTTGCAAGCCTTCATTCAATCGAACCTGTTCAAACTCTCAGCAGGTGAAATTTGTAGAGGTTCCCCACACAGATTACTGGGGGTTTGATCTTAATTTTACAGCATCTATTTCATTTGAAGAATGTAGGAAACTCTGCTTGGCGGATTGCCGTTGCGAGGCATTTAACTATAGGCTTACAGGAGAAGGATTTTGTTTCACAAAAAGTGCACTTTTCAATGGATACAGTTCTCCAAGTTTTCCAGGCAGTATATACTTCAAGCTGCCCACAAATGTGCATGAATCTGAACCCACAATCCTAAATGTCTCTGATCCCAAATGTGGATCCAGTGTAGCTGAAATTATGGTGGGTTCGCCTTCTATGTATGAATTAAGTAAAGGGGTGAAATGGGTTTATCTTTACTCGTTCGCTTCAGTAATTGGAGCAATTGAGCTTATGTTTTTTGTAGGCTTTTGTTTTCTTTTCAGAAAAACTGGTGTGCCCAATATTATTGAAGATGGATATCTGGCATTATCAGGTCAGTTCAGGAGGTTCAGCTACAGAGAGCTTCAGAAGGCAACCAAGAATTTCAAGGAAGTGCTAGGAAGAGGAGGCTTTGGGGCAGTTTATAAAGGTGTATTGGCAGATGAAAGGGTGGTGGCGGTGAAGAGATTGGGTGATGTGCTACAAGGGGAGGAAGAATTTTGGGCAGAAGTGAGTACAATAGGAAAAATCAATCACATGAACCTCGTGAGAATGTGGGGATTCTGTGCAGAAGGGAGGCTGAAGCATATGCATAGAGTCTTGGTCTATGAGTATGTCCAAAATGGGTCATTGGACAAGCACTTGTTTTCCGCAAGTTTTCTTGGATGGAAAGAGAGATTTAAAGTCGCAATAGGGATGGCCAAAGGTTTGGCCTACCTTCACCATGAGTGTCTAGAATGGGTTATCCATTGTGATGTGAAGCCTGAAAATATACTTCTAGACAGTGAGTTTGAGCCCAAAATTGCGGATTTTGGGCTAGCAAAACTGTCTCAGAGAGGTAGTCAGGGATCAGAGTTCTCTCGCATTCGAGGGACAAAAGGGTACATGGCTCCAGAGTGGGCTTTGAACCTTCCTATCACTGCAAAAGTGGATGTCTATAGCTATGGAGTTGTGATTCTAGAGATTGTGAAGGGAATTCGGCTTTCAAATTGGGTGGTATTAGATGATGATGATGATGAAGAACAGGTGGCGGAACTTACAAGGTTTGTCAGGGTAGTGAAGAGGAAAATTGAAGGTAAAGAAGACTCTTGGATAGAGGATATAGGCGTGGATCCAAGATTGAGAGGGCAGTTTAACAGGTCCGAAGCAGTGAAACTGGTTGAAATTGGCCTTTCCTGTGTGGAGGAAGATAGAAGCAAGCGACCAACAATGGATTCAGTACTCCAAGTTCTATTAGAATGTGAAGATGAATACAAAATGCATACTCCAGACAAGGAGTAATGAAATTTCAGCTATAAATGTCCTTATTTTTTTTTTTTTTTGGCGTTAGGTTTAAGACAGTTTATTGTGTCATTATGTATAATATAAACGTTCAGCCAGAGTGGCTGAGTTTACTGTATTTTCAATTACTTAACAGTGGAAAAAAATGTACATAACTTGGTGATGCTTGTTTCTTTGTTTGTGTCATAGTAAAATTCCATGAAAACCAACATTTTTGTAAATTGGATAGTTTATGACAATAGATCAGGAAATTGAAAGCACTCTTCTAAAGCAATTTAACTGCTTCATGCATTATATAGCTTTGGAAGCAACCAAAATAGCTTTAAAAATATCCCTTCTAGTGTGCTAGCTGCAACAGGTAGCATCTATTGGATGGTATTTCTTCTAAAAAAATTTCTCATGTGCACCATATATACAGTAGAAACCAGTTAATGGGAGCATGATGATCCCATCACTTTAGGTTCTGCATATTTGTTGTGATCTTACACATTTGGTTTTTATAAACTTTCCTGCCCATTTGATCTCATGCTCAATACTTGGTGTCCACAACCTTTCTTCAACTCCATTTATCACAGCTGGAACAAATGATGAGAGTGTTTAATTCTCAAACGATCTTTGCAATCTTCCCCTTTTTTCTCTCTCACTCACTCGCACTCATAGGGTTTGGTTTGTTTTCTCTCCTCGTCTTTCAACGACCACATCTCACTGAGTATAATGTTTCCACCCAAAAGCTTCCTCACTGTGCTTACCATGGAAGACCCACATCTATCTCATTCACAATGGCAATTACTGCCAATAGCAATCTAACTTCGACGGACTGAGACGGGGAATATATATATATATATATATAAGAACAATTGATATTGATGAAATTAAACTATCATTTTTACCGTCTCATATAATTTTATTTTATGATATTTTGACCTCATTTTTTTAGATCACTTTAATATTGGTTACGATATAATTTGATTATAATTGTTATTATTATTATTATTGGTCTAAAATATACTACTTTCAAGGAGCGTTCATGACAACTCTCATGAAATTGAGTAATGTTATTAAGAGAGTCCTCTCATGACAAGAGTTATGAGCTCTCCATATTTAATCATTAGATTGAGATATATTTTTTTAAATACTGATTTCAATTCAATAATTAAATATGAAGAGCTATGTGACTAAGGAATTCTCTTGATAATATTTCTCTTTTTTATTTCCACGGTTATGATGAATAATTTATGTGTTAGAATTGTCCCAGCAAAATAGGGCTGGTAAAAAGGTGCTTCTAGTCTCCTGCTGGTTTTAGTTGTTCTTTGACTGGATTGTGGTACTGAAATTTATTGTAGACAAAAGGAAACACCATACTTGAATTTGGCAATTTGCTAACAAGTCTTCTAAAACTTTTAACCACATGCGTAATCAATAGCCACATGTTGAAATAAGTGAATCTTTCTTTTTCACGTGGCAAGTTGTCACAAGGAGACAGAGAGTCCCGCAAGAAATCTTTGGAGTCCCTCTCAAACATGTCTAGCAAGTCTTTCATGATTATCTTGGTAAACCAAAGACTCTCATTCGTTTCACACAAATTATTTTAAATGATTTCCATAAGAAGATAAAGTTCACAAAATGGATAATGGATTTAACCTACAGGAGGATTCAAGTCGGAGCAATTATTTTTATATAATACCATATTAATGCAATTTTTTTCAAGCCGCCTCCCTCGTCTATGGTATATATACTCTTTGGGCATATTGACTATATGGAAACTTTGGGCAGTTTCACCCGAAATGCTCCTTGCTATTGCTGCTAGCAAAATTAATGTTTAACATCTTTACATATATATTATACATACAATAACGCTCAACTAACCTACCAAAATCTTGAACCATAATGAGAAACCAAACTCTTTTCTTCATTCTCATCTCTTACTTCTTTATTTCTGCAACTTCAAATGTTCAGAATTATTTGGAGAGAGGCTCTTCTCTGTCAGTTGAAGATGAACCAGAACTTATCACCTCCCCAGACAATTCATTCACTTGTGGCTTCTATAGTGTTGGAAGCAATGCTTACTGGTTTGCAATTTGGTTCACAAATGCCAGAGACAGAACAGTTGTTTGGATGGCTAATCGAGACAAGCCCGTCAACAGCCAGGGTTCGAAGATATCCCTACGAAGAAATGGAGCCATGGTGTTGACCGATATTGATGGCTCAGTTGTCTGGGAGACTAATACCGCCTCCACTGATGTTGCTAGAGCAGAGCTTCTTAATACAGGTAACCTTGTTCTCAGGGACCCACATGATAAAATTCTCTGGCAAAGCTTTGATTTCCCTACTGATACTCTTTTGCCTTCTCAGAGCTTTACAAAGAGCAAGAAGTTAATATCTGCAATAAAAAATGGAAGTTTTGCTTCTGGTTACTTCAATTTTTTTTTTGATAATGATAATGTATTGAGGTTGATTTATGATGGGCCTGAGATATCAAGCCTGTATTGGCCTAACCCTGATTTTGATTTGTACCAAAATGAAAGAACAAACTATAACGGTAGCAGAATTGCCGTGTTAGATGATATGGGTAGTTTTCTATCCAGTGATAGGTTTCAATTCAGTGCTTCTGACATGGGTTTTGGTATCAAAAGACGGCTAACAATGGATAGTGATGGGAATCTAAGGCTTCATACACCACAACCAAAGTGTTCATGCCCTCCTGGTTATGAGGTAAGAAGCCAAACTGACTGGAATGAAGGTTGCAAGCCCATGTTCAATCGAACCTGTTCAAAATCTCAGCAGGTGAAATTTGTGGAGCTTCCCCACACAGATTACTATGGGTTTGATCTTAATTATAGCATATCTATTTCAATTGAAGAATGTATGGAACTCTGCTTAGGGGATTGCCGTTGCGAGGCATTTAGCTACAGGCTTACAGGACTAGGACAGTGTTACACGAAAAGTGCACTTTTCAATGGATACAGTTCTCCAAGTTTTCCAGGCAGTATATACTTAAAGCTGCCCACAATTGTGCAAGCATCAGAACCCACAATCCTAAATGGCTCTGATCCCAAATGTGGATCCAGTGTAGCTGAAATTGTGCTGGGTTCGTCTTCTATGTATGAATTAAGTAAAGGGGTGAAATGGGTTTATCTTTACTCATTTGCTTCAGTAATTGGAGCAATTGACCTTATGTTTTTTGTAGGCTTTTGTTTTCTTTACAGAAAAACTGGTGTGCCCAATATTATTGAAGATGGATATCTGGCATTATCAGGTCAGTTCAGGAGGTTCAGCTACAGAGAGCTTCAGAAGGCAACCAAGAATTTCAAGGAAGTGCTAGGAAGAGGAGGCTTTGGGGCAGTTTATAAAGGTGTATTGGCAGATGAAAGGGTGGTGGCGGTGAAGAGATTGGGTGATGTGCTACAAGGGGAGGAAGAATTTTGGGCAGAAGTGAGTACAATAGGAAAAATCAATCACATGAACCTCGTGAGAATGTGGGGATTCTGTGCAGAAGGGAGGCTGAAGCATATGCATAGAGTCTTGGTCTATGAGTATGTCCAAAATGGGTCATTGGACAAGCACTTGTTTTCCGCAAGTTTTCTTGGATGGAAAGAGAGATTTAAAGTCGCAATAGGGATGGCCAAAGGTTTGGCCTACCTTCACCATGAGTGTCTAGAATGGGTTATCCATTGTGATGTGAAGCCTGAGAATATACTTCTAGGCAGTGATTTTGAACCCAAGATTGCCGATTTTGGGCTAGCAAAACTGTCTCAGAGAGGTAGCCAGGGATCAGAGGTCTCTCGCATTCGAGGGACAAAAGGGTACATGGCTCCAGAGTGGGCTTTGAACCTTCCTATCACTGCAAAAGTGGATGTCTATAGCTATGGAGTTGTGATTCTAGAGATTGTGAAGGGAATTCGGCTTTCGAATTGGGTGATAGTGGATGATGAAGAACAGGAGGCAGAGTTTACAAGGTTTGTCAGGATAGTGAAGAGGAAAATTCAATCTGAAGAAGACTCTTGGATAGAGGATATAGATGTGGATCCAAGATTGAGAGGGCAGTTTAACAGGTCCGAAGCAGTGAAACTGGTTGAAATTGGCCTTTCTTGTGTGGAGGAAGATCGAAGCAAGCGACCAACAATGGATTCAGTACTCCTAGTTCTACTAGAATGTGAAGATGAATACAAAATCCATACTCCAGATCAACAAGGCGTAACGGAATTTCAGCCATAAATGTCTTTTTTTTTGGTGTTATGTTTAAGGTTGTTTATTGTGTCATTATAGATAATATAAACGTTCAGCCAGAGTGCATGGCTCAGTTTAATGTATTTTCAATATAGTTAGGAGTAGAAAATGTGCATAACTTGATAATGCTTGTCTCTGTGTTTGTGTCAATAGTAAATTCCATGAAAACCAGCATTTTGTAATTGGATAGTTTATGACCATAGATCAGGAAATTGAAAGCACTTTTCTGAAGCAATTTAACTGTTTCATGCATCAGGCAGGTGAAATGTCTGTTTAGTTGCTTACATAGGCTGCATAGCTTTAAAAATATCCCCTCTTGGATAATGCTTGTGAGCTAGGGTCTAGAGTGTTGCAACAGGTACCATCTATTGGATGGCATATCTTCTAAAAAATTTGTTGTGTGCACCTGCACCACATATACTGTAATGTAACACGGTATGAAATTTTTTTCGTGCACTGGGTTTGCCCTTTAGAATCTCAGTATGCAAATGAGAATTCCTTCAACTAATCTTTGATCAGTTGGTAAAGTTTTCCTGAATGGCAGTAGTTTTATGCAGATAAATGAGAAGCTTGCATAAAAATAATCATTAGCAAAATGGTAAACCAGTTAATGGGAGCATGATGATCCCATCACTTGAGGTTCTGCATATTTTTTGTTATCTTACACATTTGGTTCTTATAAACTTTTCTGCCCAATATATCTATGCATAATGCATTTACTTGGTGTCCACAACCTTTCTTCAACTCCATTTATCACCGTAACAAGTGATGAAAATGTTTAATTCTCAGAAGGGCTGATTTGGATACACTCCATAAACATTTAAACATTTAAACTAACTCCACAGGTTCCCACCTTTTGGCTGTCATGCTCTACATTAAATGTACAAAGCACTGTCACTCATAATGTGATCGTGACCAATAGAAAAGAGAGATGTGAATAAAGCTGATCGAATATCACCAGTTTAAGATTTCATGAAAATGTCACCAATTTAAGCAGGAGAAAATATAGGGATTGTACCAGGCACCATGAAAAACCTTCTATTCACGAACACTCAAATTTTGCACCTGCATAAATGAGACCCTTCAGGGAATCATTTTTGAAAAGAAAAAAAGGACAGTAACGATTAGCAGAAATTCAAGTCTAATCATTCAGTTAAGTCAAAGGACTAGCAACTTCATGAAGGGAGTTTAGCTGCATGGGAAAAGTAGGATTATAAGTTTTTTGGTCCTCTTTTGTTGCATCAGAGCTCCATTTGTCCTAAATCTTGTTATCTATGGTCATCTATTAGAGCCAATACCACAACATTATATATCTCTATAAAGGAAACAATTCAAGTTCCAAAAGTTCAGACAGCGAGCTGGTAAATCAATTTTCACGGGATCAGATTCCATATCAAAGAAATCACTGGGAGGACAAATGAGCCGTAGCAGTGTCGGATACAACCCATTTTGAACATTGGTTCGAGTAAAATCCATTCTGAAGTAAAGAAGAATTTCATTTCCTGGTAAAGGAAAATTCTTCCATCCAGGAGGAAATTGACCACCTAGAAACTCAACCATCACTCTAAAAACTCAACTGCCATTAACAATAATAAGGTACATCATCTTGCGAAAGGAAATCTTCATTTGCAAGTGTAAACCTTTCCAAAATATTTGAAGGAGTGATTCTTATGCGAGATGCATCTTATGGCAAGAAGACTAATTCATAATCCATTTTGATTTCAGATCCATTTTTCCAAGTGTAAACCTTTCCAAAATAAAACCATGGAGGTTTTCAGCTTGTTCATTGTTCTGTTATTTGCATTTTCAGTGGCTTGGGCACAAACAGGCCTACAAGGGTTACCAAGCTTAAGACCACGAAGCTCCTTGTCTATTGAGAAAAGGAGTGACTTCTTGGTTTAAATAAATGAATAATTCTCTAGTGGATTTTACAAAGTGGGCACCAACGCCTATTGTTATTCAATTTGGTTCACCAATTCTCTCAACAGAACAGTTGTTTGGATGGCCAACAGAGACTGGCCGGTTAATGGTCAACCACATATACTGTTACTGTAATGTAACACGGTATGAAAATTTTGCCTTGCACCGGGTTTGCCCTTTACAATCCCAGTATGCAAATGAGAATTCCTTCGACTAATCTTTGATCAGTTAGTAAAGTTTTCCTGAATGACAGTAGTTTTTTGCAGATAAATGAGAAGCTTGCATAAACACAATCATTAGCAAAATGGTAAACCAGTTAGTGGGAGCATGATGATCCCATCAATTCAGGTTCTGCATAATTTTTGTGATATTACACATTTGGTTTTTATAAACTTTCCTGCCCATTTTATCTCATGCATTGATTTGGTGTCCAAAACCTTACTTCAACTCCATTTATCACTGGAACAAGTGATGAGAATGCTTTATTCTCAGAAGGGCTCATTTGGACACTGCATAAACATTTAAATTAACTGCACAGGTTCCCATCTTTTGGGAAAATTCTTTAATACCCTGTGGGTACCTACTATGTATTACCCAGCCTAAGAAATGGGGAGTTTATATTGGTCTAGGCTACTATATTTCCGGTACCCCGGGTACCCCATACATTCTTCACCTTTTGGTTGTCATGCTCTACATTAAATGTACAAAACACTCTGTCACTCATAATGTGATCATGACCAATAAAAAAGAGAGTTGTAAATATCACCAGTTTAAGATTGTCCCAGGCTCCCCAAAAACCTTCTATTCATGAACACACAAATTTTGCACCTGCGTAAATGAGACCTACATAGGAATCACTTCTGCAAAGGAAAAAAGGACAGTAACGATTATCAGAAATTCAAGACTAATCATTTAGTTAAGTCAAAGGACTAGCAAATTCAAGACTAATCTTTTGATGCATCTTAGCATCAGAGCTCCATATTTCCTAAATCTTGTTATCTGTGGTCATCTATTAGAGCCAATACCACAATATTATATATCTCTAAACAGGAACCAAAAGTTCAGATAGCGAGCTGATAAACCAATTGTCACAATGCATAAAGTTGATGATTGCTTGAATTCAATTCTATAGTTACCATCTTGTGCAATTGGAACGGATCAGATTCCATATCAGAGAATCCTGCAAGGACAAATGCGTCCTAGCTGTATCAGACACAACCTATTTCCTGATACAGGAAAATTCTTCCATGGAGGAGGAAATTGACCACCTATTTTTATAGTTAGAATACAATTCTCAAACAATAAAGAATAGATATACTATATGTAATATAGCTCGTGTAGCCAGGAACAGAGATTTAGGGGACACAGTTTACTTGATAAAAAAAAAAAATCAACTAACATGATAAATATAGATTGTTCAAATCAAAAGGCAAACAAGAAAAAAAATCATTGTAAAATTATATGTTAATCAAGAAGTACAAGAAAGATAAATACTTGAAAAATATAAGAATCAATTTAGGTTTTGATTGAAGAATAGGAATGTAATTTATTTATTTTTTAAAAAAGGAATTAAAGGAATTTAAAGAGTAAAAGAGAAAAAAATTGAGAGATATTTTTAGTAATAGAAAATTTTAGGGGGGCATAATGTAAAATTTCTTCTATATATATATATGTATACATAAAAAGAAAAAAAATTTATACATATATATTAGGCAGGGGGGACACAAGATTATAACTCTCTCTCTCTCCCCCTCTCTCAACCATCTACTCTTCCATGTTCTCCCAAAAAGCTTAAATAATAGATGTATTTTTTTTTTTTTTAATTTGTCTCAAGTAGAGAAGAGCCCAACTTGATTGTCTCACACTATCTGCATGGGGTGAAGGAGTGAAAGCATGCACTCATTAATGTATCATGTTTGAGTTGCTTTCTCATCTAGGTGAGCGGGGTGAGTTTGTTTTTGTTTTAGGTGAATGGTGTGAGAGCTGTTTTTTTCTTTTAGGTGAGTGGTGTGAGATGTGTTTTTTTGTTTTAGGTGAGTCATGTTAGAGGGGTTGCCAACTTATGATTCTAGCTCATGTACCTATATATATATATATATATATCCCTTCAAGATATATCCCAGGTATCATCTCAAGCTCGTATATTTCCCAAGTTCACATTTCATTAAGAGTATTCAACCCATTTCATTGGAAGTGATCAAAGTTTTCATACATCTTCTCTTATATATTTCCTCTCTTTTTTCAACTCAATCAAGAAGCAATCTTGCATTACATCTCCTTATACTAAAAATTCGGACACTATCTTGCATTACATCTTCTTGACCACGACCATCTACAGAATTTCAATATTAATGATAGTCTATCGCGGCCCTCAGCCAACAAACTGTGAACCTTATGTGCTTTATTGTGCAGAGGTATAATATATGATTTATTTTCTTTAGTTTTTAACATTATATTATATTCTAGTACAATTTTTTTTTTTTTGTGGTTTAAGTCTTTTATATTATATTATACTCGTATATATATATAATATTACTTTCTAGTTTAATAGTGTTTTTGGTTAAATTTTATACGTTATATTATATATATTTTTCATATAGATATACATTATATTACAATTGATTCTTCTTAAATTTGTTTTAAATTTTGACTGACTGAGTCCTTAGATAATTGCTAAAACTTGAAGACCTGCGTACCTACTTGTGTTTAAACATAGAAAGAGTACAATGGATTATTAGTGTTGAAATTGTTGAGTATATTTATGTTATCCCATATTAATTAATAAGTTTTTTTTTTCTTTTTGTGATATTAGATAAAAAATCTAAGGTCAACATTGAATAACCAATGGGTTAACCTGCGTAACCCATCCCCATCCGGAAATGAACATTTCTGGAGAGATGAGTGGATCAAACATGGGACATGCTCTCTGAACACCTATGCCTCAATGCGTGATTATTTCTACCATGTTACAAAGTTGATGAATAGAGTTGATTTTGATCCCATCGGACTTTTTACACAGGAAGGTATATTAACTAGCAGAATGTGAATTTTGATTATTAGTATGAATGATGTAAAAACTCTTATCAGAATTTCAAATGTTATTTATTTAATTGTGTAATGTAAATTAATGTTGTCATTTGTTTTGAAGGAATTCTTCCAGGCTCGCAAAATAATATAATCTATTATGAAGAGAATCTACGGGAAGCAACCTTGTTCACCCCACGGTTGGTGTGCAACCATGCATCATAACTACGGAGATCAACAACTAATAGAGATACAATTTTGTATCAACATATATAAATAGAAGAACATTTCAGGATTGCAATTTTCCTCATGCCTGCAATTTCAATGATCCTGATAATTTTCCTGATGTTCCTGATTATCCTGATTCTGTTGCCGGGGACATGCTTCATAAAAAATGACAGAGTCTCATCCACCATTTCCCTCCCCTGTTATAAGTTGAAAGAAATATGTTTTTTTTTTAATATGACATTTACTGTCTTTTCAATTGTTCTATAGGATACTTTTACAGTAAGTTTATTGTACAAATATCTATCGGATATACAACAATGATGACGTTCTTTACAAAGAGGATGACTGGTGGGTAGGATGTGTAAGGTGCTCTTTACTACAATGATGATATTCGGAGATCTTGAAATGGCATTGTTGTCTTGTATATCCTTTCCTTAAAATTCTTAAATTTTATAAATCCATTTTAATGGAAGCAACATAAAGTGCCTATTCCTCTTGGCATATTCGAATATCGAAGGGCTTCTCTGCTTGAAGGAGAATCAGCAACAGACAAATTGCAGGGTCTATCTTTAACAATGGATTAGACCAAAATTATAAAATAATATTCAAATTGCACGTCTTTTACCATGGCCCACCAGCAGATGGTCCTATTGTTGGTACATTAATAATTGAGTTCCAGGAATGGTATGTGATTTTAGCTGGCACACTGATATCTAATTTTCTCCAAGAATTGGTATTTAAGTGTATATCACAACTTGGCAAGCCATCTTGGCACCATATGATTTACAACGCACGATCTGTACAACCTTGAAGTCGTTAGTTCCGGAATCAAAACCGAATCCAACACTAGCTCTCATCAACCAACGATTATATGGGGCGGATGGGGTATGCCGGATACGGATAGAATCTTGAAATCTCTAACTACAGGGTTCCATAGAGCAATGTTGTCTGGTGGAGAACCACACAAGCAAACTATTAACTATGCCACCATATGAACCAAAGAGCATGGGACTGCAACCATAGATCTTGAGGTTTAACAACGATGAGAAATTAAATTCAGCTACAGAAATCTCAGCAGAGGAATCAAGCTTATTATGACTAGCAGTAGTATTATTATTATCAAAGGAGATCAAAGAGAATGTTAGATTGTTGTGGTACATGGGGCCCAGGACGAGTTGGTCAAAAGAATTGTAATTGTTGCGAGTATAATTGAAGAACTGCTTTGAGATGAAACTAGGGTTTGTGATTAGAGTGTGCAATGCTCTGCAGACACATTTGATTCTCATGAGAGATTTCACAGGAAGTCTTGATAGAATTTCAATCAACACATCATCAGGAAGCAAAAATATTATTTTTCTTCTTCTTATATTTGATCTATTGTTTTTTTAGATTTTGCCTTCTTTTCTTTCCAATTTAGGTTTGTTTGTAATAATGATGTTTGTTCTTCTTTCACATTGCAAGGCAAAACATGAGAAGGAGATCAAGATGATGAACAGAAGAAGAAGAAGAAGAAGAAGAGCAACAAGTAGGCAATAACACTTGTAGAAAGAAATAGCAAAAAATCTTATGGCAAAAAGATCTCTTTAGTGCACTGACAGAAACAACAAGCAGCCAATACCACAATATTATACATCTCTATAAAGTAAACATTAGTGCACTAAAAGTAACAACAAGCAGCCAATGTCACAATATTATATATCTCTATAAAGGAAACAATTCGAGTTTCAAAAGTTCAGACAGTGAGCTGGTAAATCAATTTTCACAACCACTTGGAGCATAAATAATAATAAGGTACATCGTCTTGCAAAAGGAAATCTTCATTTGCATATATATTTGAAGAAATAATTCTCATGCGAGATGCATCTTATGGCAAGAAGACTAATTCATAATCCATTTTGATTTCAGATCCATTTTTCTAAGTGTAAACCTTTCCAAAACAAAACCATGGAAGTTTTCAGCTTGTTCATTGTTCTGTCATTTGCATTTTCAGTGGCTTGGGCACAAGCAGGCCTACAAGGGTTACCAAGCTTAAACCACGAAGCTCCTTGTCTATTGAGAAAAAGAGTGACTTCTTGGTTTCAATAAATGAATCATTCTCTAGTGGATTTTACAAAGTGGGCACCGACGCCTATTGTTATTCAATTTGGTTCACCAATTCTCTCAACAGAGCAGTTGTTTGGATGGCCAACAGAGACAGGCCGATTAATGGTCAATCAACACATTCTCAAAAGCATATGTGGAAGCTTGGCTTCTTGGAACCGGAAACTTGATGCTGATTAATTAGGCAGAGGAGGTCATCTGGGAGAGTTTTGATTTCCCCACAGACACTCCCCTTCCAACCCAACCACTTGTCAAGAACACAACCCTGGTCTATATGAGGACAACCCTGGTCTCTATGAGGAGTTGAGATACTTGCTTATCTGGATTCTTCAACTTCAAATTTGATGATAATAATATCTTAAATCTCATATATAATGGTCCTCTACTTTCAAGTATCTATTGGCCGGATCCATTCTATACTGTTTTGTCAATCAGAACACCTTATAATAGCTCCAGAGTGCCATTTTTGAATGAACGTGGATGGTTTAGATAAAATGATAATATGAAGTAAAATGCATTTGATAATGGGACTGGTCACAAGCGGCACTTAACATTAGATTATGATGGGATCTTGAGATTGTTAGCCTTGATGAGTCCACTGGGCACTGGGATGTCACATGGTTGCCTGGTGACTTGGACCCTTGCATGGTTCATGGGTTGTGTGGAGAAAATGGTGTGTGCAGTTACAAACCCGTACCTGCTTGCACTTGCCCTTATGGTTTCAAAAGAAATGATCTTTCAGATTGGTTTGAAGGCTGGCTCACCTCAGTTCAATCTGACCTGTAATGCAACTGAATTGGACTTTATGGTTTTCCCTTGCACAGATTATTTTGGATATGACTTGAAGTCTTGAACACCTATGATATTATCATAACCTTTGAAGCATGCAAAAATGCCTGCCTGATTGATTGCAGATGCAGAGATTTTGCATATGCACTGGATGGATAAGGACAGTGCTTCCCTAAACGGATTTCATAACCCAAGTTCTCCTAATATCATGCATATAAAAGTTCCAAGGGACATGGTTCTCTCTCATGCAGATCAAAGTCAGGTAAAAACCAATGATTTGAACTGCTCAGATGCAGAAATTGTGCTCAGCGGTTATCCTGCCAGTGAAGAAGAATCCGATAAGAACGGGTATATGAAGTACCTAATTTCATTTGTGGGTTCATTTGCAGTCATTGAAATGATCTGTATTGGTTTAGGTTGGTGGTATTTCTTCCGAAAGCACGCCCATGAGGAACTGGTAACTAGGAACTTCAAAAAAAGATTACACTTTTGCAGAGCTGAAGAGGCAACTAGGAACTTCAAAAAAGAAATTGGAAAGGGGGGCTTTGGGAATATTCATTTGTATGAGCTATTCTTACAATTTGATTATTAACTAATGAAAATGATTCGTGGAACTAAAATTTATATACCAATTAAGCACTCAATATTTATATTCATCACAAGCTTCTGATTCTGATTGCTTACTGTGGCGTCATCTTTTTTTTTTTTTTTTCAGAAATCTCTGCTTTAAAAGGTCAAAGACTTTTCATTTGAAAGTCAGAGACTTTCATACATATTTTCAAATCTTTTCATATTTCTTGAGCTTAATCAAAATGTGTATGCTAATACTTTTGTTTTTATTCCTTTCTAACCTTGAGTTCCACCACAGGGTGGACTACTTTAAACTTTCCGTACAGTGGCCTAATAGCTACTGTAACACGGAATATCTCAAAGTGCCCACCCCCATTAAACAAATTTTTTTACATTCATGGTCTTTGGCCATGGGTTCACCTGGCGTCAGCCGACTGAATGTGAACATTATACGTTTGATCCTGCAGAGGTATAATATTTGATATATTCTGTTTAGTTTTTAACATTATATTATATTCTGTTATAAATGTTTTTTTTGGTTTTAATTCTTTTATGTAATATTATATTCATATATGTATATATAATATTAATTGTATAGTGTTATGATTTGTTTTGAAGGAATTATTCCGGGCGGGCTCGCAATATAATATAATGGGAGAAGATACGGGATGCAACCTTGTTCACCCCACGGTTAGTGTGCGGGAGATCAACAACTAATAGAAATCAGGATCTCTACCAAACACCAGAAAATAAAATAAATGAAAACATTTCACAGCAAAAATATTTTACTTAGAAACAAACTGAGTTATAATATTTATTTACCAGTTGGGATGGTCACCTTCTATATCCACATCATGATAGCCCATTGATGTAGCAGATGAATGCTCTGTGGTAACACTAGAGCTTCTGCAGTAGGAGCACTTGCCAAGATGTTGCAATACGACTCAGTAAGCATGCTTTGTATGGCCAAAATGGCTTATTGATGCTGTGTATCTTGTTTGTATTTCTCCTACTTCTGGTTAAAACAATTCTTGCGTTCAGGAAGTTAGTTCCTGCATCATATGATTCATATTGTTAGTTGAATTTATTCAGGCTACATGAATAAGCTTTATTGCAGTACTTTTATCATAGAACATTAAAAGGACACTGCACTGTTTTTGAACCAGTTAAAATGCTGATGCAACTATCATGTAGCAAAATTTAGCAAAAATAGTCACTAATAATACATGAAGATCAACTTTAGTATTGGACAATACTTGGCTCCTTCCCTGTCAGGACCAAGTTGGTCCAGGTGATGTGGCCAATGAAATATAGACATCTGTTCCAAAACTATATAATATTAAAAAAACCTAAAAAATGAATCAAACCTATTTTTAATGGGTTAACCCGGTAACCTATTTGAGAAAACATCTCCTCCTCTGTAAATTTTTCACAAAAACACTCTCTCTCTCTCTCTCTCTCTCCTCTGTGCAAATCTCACATACACCACTCAGGTGGCGGAGCTCCGCCACTTCTCCGGCGACTTCTCCGTCCTCCTCGACCGCGTCCGCCAGATCCACACCTCGCACTCCTCACTTCCTCGGCCTTGGCCTCGGCGTCACTGATGGATTCGGCCTCTGGCCTGACGACGATTACAACGACGATGGCCTTTTTCCGGTTCTCACTGATTGTTGGCCACGATACACTGATTCTCTCTGTTCTTTCAATTTTCTAAGCCCTTGAAATTTTTATTTCTATTTTTTCAGGTTAGTTTCTCCTAATTGCTCTTCTTTCTTAATAAACTCTAGTTTTTTCTCTCTATTTTTATGTTGCTCTGAACAAATTGCTTCTGTTCAATTGGATCTTGTTAGTAGAGGTTGGATAGTGGAAGAGAAGGATGAAGATTAGGTTTCTGGATGGAGGTTGTACATGGAGATTTGCTTTTTGGAGGGAGGTTCGGTATGGAGATTTTGTGTGCAGAGAGAGATAGAGAGAGAGAGAGGCGCTAAACACGAGAGAGATAGTGAGTTACGGTGAGAGAAGCTGAAAGATACCCCCTAAACGAAAGTTGGGTTGAAATTCTTGCAGAGTAAATGTAATATATAACTAACAGAGGAGTGCTAGCGCCACACTCGCCTGATTTCATTGGCCAAAATGGCCAACTGTACACGTTTGTATAAATTTTTTTTTTTTTTTTTTACAGGTAATGCTAAATTTTAGTCAAAAATATTTATATGCATGGGATACATGTGGTATGTGGTGAGTGTATGTGATGAGGGCCTATCACATACATTTAGATATGTAAATATTTCTCGCTACGAATTCAACTGAGCATTACTTTTTTTTAATGGCATCTCGAGAAATGAACTGAGACACGTTTCGCTTTCCTTCTCTAACACTGCCTCTCTCTCTCTCAAACGAGACTCTCATTACTAGCACTTCCGACCAACCGATGACAGCGGCCATTTTGGCCAATGAAATCAGGCGAGTGTGGAGTGGCAAGCGACTGCCGCTACTAGTACTTCTCTAATTACAATATATAATTACAAAAGTAGTTATATAATTTTTTTTTGTAAAAATAACATTAATTTTTAATCTTTTAACTAAAATTAATATATTATATTAATTTTGTACAACGTCAAAATTGATGGAGCAATTAAAAATCATGTCGAATAATTCAATCTTAATTCAGTATTATTGAACTAAATATGTTAAATGCTACGTATGATATATAAAAGTATTATTTTATTTCAAGAAAAAAAGTTAAAATAAATATATAAATATTTGGCCGTGATTATACCATTTTCTGAATCTTTTCATCTTTTGAAGTTAAAGGATGAGAGTTGGTCAAGATACTTAGACCCGGACACGATTGATGCAAACGCCCCCAAAAAACTTGAGTTGTTGGGTGGAAATATTGTTATGTTGTACAAGTCCAAGCCCTCTCCATCCGGATTCCACATTGATAAGATTCCTTAACACTTTTCTTCTAAGAGAGGCTTTACATGGCCACTTTAATTGTCTAAGGTGAGCGTGATAAGTATTTTTAGAGTTTACCACTGTAGGTTATAATTTAGTAGTATCTCCGCTACCTCCAATTTAAAGTAAAAGTTCGAAGGTTTAAATTACATTAAGATCAAAAAGTGAACGGTTGAGTTACTTGTCATGATTAAAGAAAAAAAAAAGTTATTTGATATTCATTTCAGTTTGTTATTCCAAAGAAAGAAAAAGGATACATCAGAAAAAATGTGAAAAAAAGTAAGGTATTGAAGTTCCATTTTCTCGCTGAAGCAGTAGAGGATAGTTTTTAAATCTGTATCATTCCCACTTTCCCGTCTACCTTAGATCAGTTCAATTAACTTACCAGATTCCTAGTGTTCTACCAGAGTAGGTAACTAGGTATTTGTCACTTTTGGTGAGGCCAAGAGGAAGAAGACCTAATAAAAAAAATTTTATCAAAAATCTAAAAATTCTTCATACAGTTTCTTCTTTTAAATATATTTTCATTTATTTAAAAAAACAAAATGAGTGTGATATTTGTAAGAGGACAGTAATAACCATTCATCAGTACAAGGTTTCAAATTTCTTTTACTTCTCAAAAAAAAAAAAAAATGTATGTGTGGGCCTGTTTGTATTAGACATGTAAAAGTGTTTACATATCCCTTAAATGGTTTGCAACAAAAAATTAGAGGCTAGGTTAAATGGGGATGTCTTATTGCTGAATATATAGATTTTTTTTTCCCTGCTGTAATGAGGGATGGTTTATACGTTAGAAATTTCCAAAGAGCTTTTACTCTTCTCCTTGTTTTAGTTGCTCTTTGATTGGATTGTGGTGCAAGATTGAATGTGGCTGAAATTTATTGTAGACAAAAGGAGACCCATACCATACTTGAATATGACCAATTTGCTAACAAGTCTTCTAAACTTTTAACCACTTAGCGTAATCAATTAATTAATAGCGCACATATTGAAATCAGTGGGTCTTTTTTTACGTGGGAACGTAGGACCCCAGTATGTAATGTCGATGTAAGTTGTCATAATGAGACAGAGAGTCAGACAAGAAGCCTTTCGAGTCTCTAATATGTCTAGTAAGTCTTTCATGGTTATCTTGGTGGACCAAAGACACTAAATTTAAATGACCTCCATAAGAAATTAAGTTCACAAAGAAGATTACTATATTATCAGAATTTCTAATTAATTGACTTCTACGACAATGACATCATAATGAATTTAAGTATTCAACCTATTGGAGGATTCAAGTCAAAGCAATTATATTTTTATAAAATTGCATAGTAATGGTATCGACTCTTCTCAAAGAAACAACAAAGCTAGTCAGACAAAAGAAAGCCATCATACAATAATACTCATCCGAAATGCTCCTTGCTAGAAAAATTAATTTTTTCTTTCTACTACAAATACATTATAAAATAATGCTCAACTAACATATTCTTTTCTACCACCAAGTACCAAGTTCTGAACCTGACTTTTGAACCATAATGAGAAACCAAACTCTTTCATCTCCTTATCTTTTCATTCTTTTCTTCATTCTCATCTCTTACTTCTTTATTTCTGCAACTTCAAAGGTTCAGAATTATTGGGAGAAAGGCTCTTCTCTATCAGTTGAGGATGACTCAGAACTTATCACCTCCCCAGACAATTCATTCACTTGTGGCTTCTATAGTGTTGGAAGCAACGCTTACTGGTTTGCAATTTGGTTCACAAATGCCAGAGACAGAACAGTTGTTTGGATGGCCAATCGAGACAAGCCCGTCAACAGCCAGGGTTCAAAAATAGCCCTACGACGAAATGGAGCCATGGTCTTGACCGATATTGATGGCTCAATTGTCTGGGAGAGTAATACCACCTCCACTGATGTTGCTAGAGCAGAGCTTCTTAATAATGGTAACCTTGTTCTGAGGGACCCACATGGTAAAATTCTCTGGCAAAGCTTTGATTTCCCTACTGATACTCTTTTGCCTTCTCAGAACTTTACAAAGAGCAAGAAGTTAATATCTGCAATAAAAAATGGAAGTTTTGCTTCTGGTTACTTCAATTTGTTTTTTGATAATGATAATGTATTGAGGTTGATATATGATGGGCCTGAGATATCAAGCCTGTATTGGCCTAACCCAGATTTTAATGTGTACGAAAATGACAGAACAAACTATAACAGTAGCAGAATTGCTGCGTTAGATGATAGGGGTAGTTTTGAATCCAGTGATAGGCTTCAATTCAGTGCTTCTGACATGGGTTTTGGGATCAAAAGACGGCTAACAATGGATAGTGATGGGAATCTAAGGCTTTATAGCTTGAATGATTCGACAGGATCATGGGCTATAACATGGGAAGCTCTTACACAAGTGTGTAGTGTGCATGGGATATGTGGGAGAAATGGGATTTGTGTTTATACACCACAACCAAAGTGTTCATGCCCTCCTGGTTATGAGGTAAGCAACCCAACTGACTGGAATGAAGGTTGCAAACCTACGTTCAATCGAACCTGTTCAAACTCCCAGCAGGTGAAATTTGTGCAGCTTCCCTACACAGATTACTATGGGTTTGATATTAATTATAGCACATCTATTTCAATTGAAGAATGTAAGGAACTCTGCTTGGAGGATTGCCGTTGCGAGGCATTTAGCTATAGGCTTACAGGAGCGGGACTGTGTTTCACAAAAAGTGCACTTTTCAATGGATACAGTTCTCCAAGTTTTCCAGGCAGTATATACTTGAAGCTGCCCACAATTGTGCAAGAATCAGAACCCACAATCCTAAATGGCTCTGATCCTAAATGTGGATCCAGTGTAGCTGAAATTGTGGTGGGTTCTCCTTCTACGTATGACTTAAGTAAAGGGGTGAAATGGATTTATCTCTACTGTTTCGCTTCAGTAATTGGAGCAATTGAGCTTATGTTTTTTGTAGGCTTTTGTTTTCTTTTCAGAAAAACTGGTGTGCCCAATATAATTGAAGGTGGATATCTGGCATTATCAGGTCAGTTCAGGAGGTTTAGCTACAGAGAACTTAAGAAGGCAACAAAGAATTTCAAGGAAGTGCTAGGAAGAGGAGGCTTTGGGGCAGTTTATAAAGGTGTATTGACAGATGAAAGGGCGGTGGCAGTGAAGAGATTGGGTGATGTGCTACAAGGGGAAGAAGAATTTTGGGCAGAATTGAATACAATTGGAAAAATTAATCACATGAACCTAGTGAGAATGTGGGGATTCTGTGCAGAAGGGATGCATAGAGTCCTAGTCTATGAGTATGTCCAAAATGGGTCATTGGACAAGCACTTGTTTTCCACTAGTTTTCTTGGATGGAAGGAGAGATTTAAAGTTGCAATAGGGATGGCCAAAGGTTTGGCCTACCTTCACCATGAGTGTCTGGAATGGGTTATCCATTGTGATGTGAAGCCTGAAAATGTACTTCTAGACAGTGATTTTGAGCCCAAGATTGCGGATTTTGGGCTAGCAAAACTGTCTCAGAGAGGTAGTCAGGGATCAGAGGTCTCTCGCATTCGAGGGACAAAGGGGTACATGGCTCCAGAGTGGGCTTTGAGCCTTCCTATCACTGCAAAAGTGGATGTCTATAGCTATGGAGTTGTGATTCTAGAGATTGTGAAAGGAATTCGGCTCTCGAATTGGGTGATATTTGAGGATGATGAAGAACAGGAGGCAGAGCTTACAAGGTTTGTCAGGATAGTGAAGAGGAAAATTCAATGTGAAGAAGACTCTTGGATAGAGGATATAGACGTTGATCCAAGATTGAAAGGGCAGTTTAACCGGTCCCAAGCAGTGAAACTAGTTGAAATCGGCCTTTCCTGTGTGGAGGAAGATCGAAGCAAGCGACCAACAATGGATTCAGTACTCCAAGTTCTACTAGAATGTGAAGATGAATACAAAATCAATACTCCAGACAAGGAGTAATGAAATTTCAACTATAAATGAAGGTTTTTTTTTTTTTTTAAAAGACCGTTTATTGTGTCATTATGTAGAATATAAACGTTCAGCCAGAGTGGCTCTGTCTACTGTATTTTCAATAAAGTTTAGAGGAGAAATAAATGTCCATAACTTATGTTGGTTATTTCTTGTTTTGTGCCATAGTAAAATTCCATGAAAACCAACATTTTGTAATTGGATAGTTTATGACAACAGATCAGGAAATCGAAAGCACCTTTCTAAAGCAATTTTACTTCTTCATGCATCAGGTGAAAATGTCTGTTCAACTGCTTACATAGGCTACATAGCTCTGGATGCAACCAAAACAGCTTTAAAAATATCCCTTCCTGGATACACAGCTTTTGAGCTATGGTCTACTGTGCTGCAACAGGTAGCTTATCTATTGGATGACATATCTTCTAAAAATTTCTTCTGCGCACCATATGTACGGTAGAAATGTAACACGGCGTGAGATCTAGAGAGGATGATGATACAGAAATATTTTACTTGATAGAATCCCAGTATATATAAAAATGAGAATCCCTTCAACTAATCTTTGATCAGTTAGTAAAGTTTTCTTGAATACTATTAGTTTTATATATGCAGATAAATTAGAAGATTGTATAAAAACAATCATTAGCAAAAATGGTAAACTATGCATTGAATTGGTTTCCACAACCTTTTTTCAACGCCATTTATAACTGGAACGAGTGATGAGAGTGTTTAATTCTCAAAAGGGCTCATTTTGGACACACTGCATAAACATTTAAATTAACTCCACAGGTTCCCACCTTTTGGCTGTCTTGCTTTACATTAAAATGTACAAAACAGTGTGTCATGAGAAATAAAAAAGAGAGCTGTGCATAAAGCTGATCGAAAAAGGACAGTAACTAGGAATCATTTCTGCATAAATTGATGATTGCATTTGCTTGAATTCAAACTTTTATGTCAGGAAGTTTGTGTTCAGATAGCAAGCTACTAAATCTTGTTATCTATGGCCATCTAGAGTAAGTCACTATGTTGATCCCTCTCCTCTACCTTGGAGCCTTTCATCCGCTGCTCAATCGAGTGGAGACAGCAGGCCACCTAGGGGAGTGCGGATCTCGAATGAATTAAAAGAATGCACTCACAAATTTATCATGTATGAGTTGCTTTTTCATCTAAGTGGTGTGAGAGTTGTTTTTGTTTTAGGTGAGTGGTGTGAGATGTGGTTTTTTTGTTTTAGGTGAGTCATGTTAGAGGGGTTGCCAATTTATGATTCTAGCTCATGGACCTATATATATATATATATATAATTCCCTTCAAGATACCAGGTATCATCTCAAGCTCGTCCCAAAGTTCACACTTCATTCAGAGTAGTCAACCCATTTAATTGGAAGTGATCAAAGTTTTCATACATCTTCTCTCGTATATATATTTCCTCTCTTTTTTCAATTCAATCAAGAATCATTACATCTACTTATACTAAAATTCAAACACGTACTATATTGCATTACATCTTTTTTACCACTTTCTTTCTTCGGACCATCTACAGAATTTCAATATTTATGATGATAGTCTATCATGGCCCCCAGCCAACAAACTGTGAACGAACCTTGCGTGTTTGATCGGGCAGAGGTATAATATTTGATTTATTTTGTTTAGTTTTTAACGTTATATTATATTCTAGTATAAATATATATATTTTTGGTTCAAGTCTTTTATTTTATATTAGACTCATATATATATAATTTTAGTTTCTAGTTTAATAGTTTTTTTTGGTTAAATTTTATAAGTTATATTATATATATTTTCCCTATAGATATACATTATATTATAATTGAGTCTTCTTAAATTTTGTTTTTAATTTTTGACTAACTGAGTCTTTAGATAATTGCTAAAATTTGAAGACCTGCGTGCCTACTTGTGTTTAATCACAGAAAGAGTACAATACTCTATGAACGTTCTGAATCACGTTGTTTCAATACATAAATAAATATATATATATATTCATGGGTTATATTGAGCATGTTGTGAACATTTCTGGAGAGATGAGTGGATCAAACATGGGACATGCTCTCTGAACGTACACTTACGCCTCAATGCGTGATTATTTCTACCATGTTACGAAGTTGATGAATAAAGTTGATTTTGATCCCATCGGACTTTTTACACAGGAAGGTATATTAACTATCAGAATGTGAATTTTGATTATATAGTAGTGTGAATGATGTAAAAACTGTTATCAGAATTTCAAATGTTATTTATTTAATTGTGTAATGTTATCATTTGTTTTGAAGGAATTCTTCCAGGCTCGCAAAATAATATAATCTATTATGAAGAGAAGCTACGGGAAGCAACCTTGTTCACCCCACGGTTGGTGTACGTGCAACCATGCATATGATAACTACGGACACAATAGAGAGAAAATTGTGTATCTAACATATGCACTGCACTGTCTTTTGTATTGTTCTATAGCATACTTTTAGAGTAAGTTTCTTGTACGTACAAATAGCTATCAGATATACAACTTAATAATCCTGTTAGAACCTCTCTCAAATCATGTTAAAACAAGTTTTACTGATGTAATTCTGAAACTTCTTTCAATAAGGAAGATAAGACTCAATTTGGTTGTTTCATTCATATTTCTAGATCTAATAATACATCATATCATGTTAAAGGTGTTGTACAATCCTATTATGATTCTCACAGTATTAACTACTAAGAAGAAAGGATCTAGAATTCAACCTGGGGCATACCCCATATTTTACGGAGGAACTATATATATATATATAACTTCAGAAAGACAAAAAAATCTTAAAGCAAAGCCAAGTTCTAAGAAAAAAGCCTACTAACTATAAACATATATCCTAAAACCACAGCAGAGCAACATAAAAATCAAAACAGCAAGACCAGCCAACAAGGACCACTCCACTATGTATAACCCCTGAACTAACCATGAACAACTGAGAATGCAGATAGCAACCATGATATCCAAAATATCTAGAGAGCAGCCTCCAAAGGAGTTCGCATGTCCAATTTCTGGGTCGTTCATGTTAGATCCGGTCGTCTTCTCCAAACCTTCGGGAGAACCTCCGTCCAAGTCTGCCGAAACCTAGGGTTTGCTCCAACCCTAGCCTATGGTGCTTGTTTCCTTCTAACCACCAACTTCATAACTGTGAATCTCAGCCCATTGCAGAGCAAATTAATCGAGGTCGTTTAGGGTGCTTGTGAATCCGATTTATGGTACTTCTTGTTAGCATAGTCACATATGACGTGAGTACTTTTGGACTTCGTAGTGTATATACACATGGATACAAGTAAGACATTTCACATATTAAAAAATAAAAAAGCTGACAGGGAGTAGGGGTGCACACGGTACGGTTCCTCACGGTTCTTGGTGGAACCGGAACCGTTACCAACGGTTCCTGATTTTCGGAACCGGAACCGGAACCGTTAAGGGTTGGAACCGTGAGGAACCGTACCACGGTTCTCGGTACGGTTCCGGTTCCGAACCGCGGTTCCTTAGGGATTGATTTTTTTTTTTTTTTTTTTTTTTTTTTTTTTTTTTTTTTAATGAAGCTTGAAAATACAAAATATATATATATATATTCATTAAATAAATGTGAGACCTACAATCTAAAAATGGCACCCTATATATATATAATTATTATATTATATTATAGATATATATGTATTACATATAATAATTATATATAATGTATATATATTATGTATAGTAATTATATTATAATATAATTATTATATATAATATATGATAATATAATTATTATACATAATATATATACATTATATATAATTATTATATGTAATGTATATATATATATATATTATATATAGTTATTATATTATATATATATATACACATATTTAATATAAAACAGTTCCGGTTCCGGTTCCGGTTCGGTTCCAAGGAACCGTTATTCCCAACGGTTCCGGTACGGTTCTACTGGTCCTGGAACCGGAACCGTTGGTAACGATTCCTAATTTTAGGAACCGGAACCGTAGCCAAGGTTCGGTACGGTTCCCCTCGGTTCCGGTTCCGACGATTCTTTGTGCACCCCTAACAGGGAGTGTTGGTGACAAAAATTTACAAAATTATAGTTGCATGTCAATACATAAAACTTCAGGGGTTGTCAGTGATATTTATCTTATTTTTAATTAAAAAGTGAAACTAAAAGTGAGAAAATGAAGAAAAAAAATTATAAAACACTTTTGCTTGATAAATCAATAAAAATGTTAGAATTATCAAGTGTAGACAAAATTAAAGAGCATTAATTGCCTTGAGAAAAAAAATATTTGGTACAATATATATGAGTAATTACTCATACATTTAATAATAAATAGCTACTCAGGGGTACCCGTGCCTAAAAAAAAAACTTTATCTGAGTAAAAAAAGCAAAGACATCTCAACCATCTCCTTGTCAAAAAAACAAGAATGATATTTTGTATGTTGAAAGGAAAATAGAAACCAAAAGAATGAAAAAGAAAGTAGTAGTTGAAGAAGCTCAAGAGCAAGAGCATAATACCCTCCAAACCCTTCTTCTCACTCTATACAAATTCGAAAACTTTCAACTTTCTTATAGTTATATATATTTTGTTCTTATTGGGGTTTTTTGGATTGTCGATCATTCTAGTTTCAGGGTACAATTTGTATCGCATAGATATATACGTAATCCAATATTATTGGTTTGTTTTTTATGTATATTTCTTGCTCCGTTGTTACTGTATAGATTTGTTGTAGCATGAACTTGGATCTTTTTATACAGTTTATTGTGTTGATTTTTTTTTTTTTTATAAATAATTTAAGGTTAACAAACATGTTTTTTTGTTTATGATTTTTAAAATTAACCAAACATTTTTTCGTTATCAAACAATAGTTATATTTATGGATAAACAAAATTGTAACAACATTTAAACAATAAACACTAAACAGTTTCCCAAGGTCTTAGTCTCTAGCTCAATCAAAACAATAATAGGGTTTTTTTTTTTGGTGAGTCATAGGAGGGGTGTTTTTGTTTAGGCGAGTCATGGGGGAGGGGTTTTTTTGTTTTTGTTTTTGTTTTAGGTGAGCATCCCATGAGGGTTTTTTCTTTAGGTAAATCATGTTAGAGGTGTTCCCATCTCATGATTCTCAGAGACTTGTAACCCCTTTTAGCATGTCAAGTATTATCTTAAACTACTCTTCACTTCACATTTCATTGAGAGTGAACCCATTTAAAGTCACAAAATTCCATACATTCTCTCTCAAATCATTCTTCTTCAATTTTTTTTTTAGCACAATCAAGATGCTGCTGCTGCTGCCGCCTCAACTAGTTTAAATTTTTTTATTTTCCTTCTTCCAATTTCTAACGCCAGGACTATATAAATTGGCATTGCAATGGCTAACAGTTTTAATAAATAGATGTAGTTTTCTGAATTTGTCCCAAGTAAAGAAGAGACCAACTCAACTAGTTTTAATTTTTATTTTCCATTTTTTCAATTTCTATCGGCATTCAACAACATGCAATGTTTGCAAAACTGTTAGGCCATTGCAATGCCAATTTATAGTAGTCCTGTCTGATGAAGATTTTAATTTGTAAGTTTTATTTTTACTGGTTTAAATAAAATATTTGACACCTATTTTGGATCAATCCAAATTCAACCATTTACCTGATCCAACCCATCCATCATTAAATTAAACTTGTTACTCTTTTTTTTCTTTTTTTAAATTTAATCGTGATGATGGCATTTAATTAAAAAAGACCTATTTATCATTTCATATCCATCATCAAGTATGTTAGCAAAAATTGCCATTAAATAGAACATAAAAAATTTATTACAGCCTTTTATTTTTCTATAGGATACTAATAGAGTAAGTTTCTCTATTAGAATTCATATATAACTCAACTTAATCATGATGTTGTGTATTTTTGGTTGATCTTTGTTTGTTTTCTCCTTCATGATGCCTTGTGTTCCTCAAACTATTTTTGTATATTTTGGTAGGAAAGCTGCTGGTGTTCTGGAAATGCAATGGGCTTTGGTTTTTTGAGGGCAGCTATGAAGTTGTATTTTTCTTTGTTTCTCTTTTTGTTTTTGTTTATCCCAATTGCTTAGTCTCTGGAAATAGTATTTTGGGAAAATATACCTTCCTTTACCTCTGTAGTCTGAACCGGGTCTTGTTTGTTACTAAAAATATGTTTAGGATAACCTCTATCAATCATATTACAACAAATAACTATGAAAATTAGACTATTCCAAGGGCACCATCCAGACATAACATTAACCAAATAATGAAAATGGTGTCTGGAAAAAGAAAAAAAAAAAGAGAGAGAGAGAAGAAAATCAATATCCAACAGCACATGTTTTTCATAATTATCAGCTCTGCTTCTGAACATTCAATGAAATCAGCTTCAAGAGTAATATGCAAACAAAGACATTGAACAAAATCGTTGATTCTACAAGATATACCAGTTCTAAAAAAAAAGGAATGAGACCATACGATGAATGTTACTAATTTTCTTGTCTTAATACGACATTCAAACTTGCAGAATCATTTGTCTCATGATATAAAATTTATGAGAGATCGAACCAAGAGCAACACAACCTAACTTCACCATAATGTAGTCTGTAGATCAACAATTCATCAAACACATACTACGGCAACATATATGAACAGAAAACACTATCCAAACTACACTCTTTTACCAGGCCTTATTATCCACTAAATTACCCATCACTACTCAATTAGTGCTACATAAGTCATCAACCATCTCATTAAATTATAACAAGTCAACTTATTCTTTAACTTTTCTCCCATTTAATTTCTCCACAGTGATTTTGTATATCATAATGTATTATGTGTCTGTATAACCTCGAAATCCTTGCAACAACCACCACCATGTCTGAACAGCAAAATGTCATCTGTGAACATGTATGGTTGAACCTCAAACAAAGAAGACAATTATTTACACACCTTCAACAATGTAAAGAAAAACTCCAGCAGAAAACTACATTTCTTTAAAAGAACTCAACTCATCTCAATTCAACAAAGCCATTCTCTAAAGAACTCAACTCATCTCAATTCAACAAAGCCATTCTCTAAAGAACTCAACTCATCTCAATTCAACAAAGCCATTGTATATCTATCAAGTTGCGTGTAACTAGAAAAGACAGAAATAGAGGGGGGGAAAAGATACACTAATTCATTTCCCACCAACACAGGTCTTTAAAAAGTATTAAAAAGAAAGGGATCACAAACTTTTATATGCATGCATAGAAGAAAAGACAAAAAAAGAGAGGACAGTAAGAACTGCTACTACTACTTCCTAATTACTGAAACTAATTACTGCTATGAGATTAGAAAGGACCCTTACCCCCCAAGTCCCCCTCGGGGGGAGAAGGATTCGTTACATGGTAAATAAATTGTATTAAAAAGAAGAAATGATCTAGACATCCCACCTGGAGTATACCCCAGGATTTACAAAGGAACTATATAACTTCAGAAAGCCACATAAAAAAAAAAAGCATTGTAAAGCAAAAGCCAACTTCTAATAAGAAAGCCAAAACCCAAAATATAAAACCAAAAATCTGTAATAACTATAAACATATACTAAAAAGACACAGAAGAGCAACGTAGAAATCAAAAAAGCAAGACCAGCCAACAAATTAAGCAGCACTCCACTCTAGATAACGCCTGAACTAACCATGGACAGCTGAGAATGCAGAAGAAACTTCAACACAGCAACCACGATATCCAAAAGATCTAGAATCCAAGGGCTTTTCTTTTTGAAGGAGAATCAGCAACAGACAAAGTGCAGTGTCATTCTTTAACAGTGGTTTAGACCAAAACTATAAGAAATCTTTTTATGTCAAAACTGAATATTCTGACCAATGTGGATATCATTTTACATGCTCAGGCGAGTAGAGGAAACGATCTTAACTAGAGTTGTATCCCTTTGATACAGCTTCCAGGGCAGTTCTCAAACAAATAAAACAGCAGTCCATAACTCCATCACTCCATCATTTGTTCTCGTAATACAGTTCCTCCATTCATTGAAACTAAGCTTTCCTTCCTTGTAACAGAGAGCATTCAGTGAGATACGTGATGTACCTCAAATTCCCAGACACTTGATTTTTCGGGTAGTAGAGGACCAGCTCTCCAGAGCTATTACAGAGAAGAAACTCACCATTCTTCCAAAATCCCGACAGTATTCAAATTTCTGGAAAAGGGCCAAAGATAATAGTCTAGTCAAGGACTCTCATTCATCACCCATATCTCCAAGGATTGCAGTTGGACTACTGGAGTATAAACAATCAGTGCAATGGAGTCACAGAAGGAACAATAGCCCTTGTAACCTTATCCTTCCCCAAAAAAGCTCCAAAACATGATAACATCGGTGTGGTCAAGAAGACTTCATCAGACACACGAAATGAAAGGATCGCCCCACTAACACCTTTTACCACCGCCACCAGGAAATGATTCCATTGTTCGTACATACTGAGTTCCAGGAATTGTGTGTGATTTTAGCTGGCAAATGGCATCTAATTTTCTCCAAGAATTGGAATTTAATCTGTATACCTCTACTTTGCATGCCTTGATGCCATACGAGTTACAGCGCAAGACTAGTACAACCCCGAAGTCCTTACTTTTGGAACCGAAACCAAATCCAACACTGGCTCTCAACCAATGTTTATGGGCGAGAGGAATATGAAAGATACGGGGAGAATCTTCAATTCTATAATTGCAGGGTTCCATAGAGCATTGTTATCTGATTGAAAACCATATAAGAAAACTATGCCACCACATGGACCAAACAGTGTGACTATGACTGAAGAGATTGATGTTTAACAATGGTGACACATCAAGTTCAGCTATAGAAATCACAGAAGCTTAATATGTTTAACATTGGTGACAAATCAAGTTCAGCTTCAATCTCAAATCATATATTTTCCATAATTACCAGGTCCATTTCCAAACATTCAATAAAATCAGCTTCAAGAGAAATTTGAAAACAAAGAAATGGAACAAAATCATTACGCTGTAAGAAATAAAAGTTTTAAACAAAGAAATGAGACTGTGTGCTGAACACTAATAATTTTCTTAGTCTTAAAACGATATCTACCATAAAAATAGCCTTTATGACATGTAAGCACCAAATAGAGGAAAGCTTCTTCGGGTTCAACCTTAATACCATACTTGTTTAAAGTTCTTCATGAAAATAACTCTTAAAATTTCTAGCATTTTCTCCCTTTTTTGGGGGGCATTGTATCTATATGTATACATGTTGATAGATTCATATATCAAGTTCAATGAATTTTTGTCCACGGAAAACAACCTAAAAGGATAAGGATGAATTTGCTACTATTTCTGTACCACACAATTCTGCAAGGTTAAAGCAGGGGAATTTCATTTTAAAGAGTAAAAAGACAAAGAACCAAGAGTATTAAGCTCGAGAAGAAACAGAGCTAAGAAGAAGAGAGAGAAAAGAAATGATCTTCATTTTTCTTCCTAACAATCCAGAAGCCAGCAATATATATAGCCATTATTACAATGAATTAGTTATAACAGAAAGCTAACTAACTAACTAATCTGCAGATTAATAACTAATCACTATTTACAATATTTACACCCTAATACTCCCCCTCAAGGTGGCTTGTAAATGTCCTTTACAGCCATCTTGGACAACAAAGAAAAAAGCTGAGTAGATGGGAGGGGTTTAGTAAACATGTCAGCCAATTGGTATTGAGATCTAATGGGCAGCAATTTGAGACCTCCCGAAGTAACTCTTTCACGAACAAAATGGCAATCTATCTTGATATGCTTAGTTCGTTCATGAAAGGTTGGATTAGAGGCAATATGTATCGCAACTTGATTGTCACAATAGAGCAAAGCAGGAGAAGCAACCTGGACTTGAAAATCAGTAAAAAGTTGCTGCAACCAGATAAGCTCATTGGCAGTAGAGGAAAGGGCTCTATACTTTGCTTCAGCTGAGGATCGAGAGACGGTGGTCTGCTTTTTGGCCTTCCAAGAGACTAAAGAGTCTCCAATAAAGATGAAAAAACCTGTAATGGAGCATCGAGAATCAAGGCATGATCCCCAATCAGCATCAGAGAATGCTTTCAAACGAACTGGAGCACAAGCATCAGAGTAAGCTCGGAGCTGCAAGGAAGAATTAGAAGAAAACAACAACCCTTGACCAGGACTTTTCTTGAGATAACGAAGCAGGTGATGCACTACCTTGAGATAAGGAAGTCGAGGTTGAGCCAAGAATTGAGTGAGCTTGTGAACTGCAAAAGTAATAAAGAAGATAAAGTGAGATAAAGAAGTTTCCCAACAAGCCATCGATAGTGAGTTATATCAGGAAGCAGTTCACCTTCAGTGGCAGTTAAACGAAGTTTTGGATCCATTGGAACAGCAGTGGGCTTACAAGCCAAGTAACATGTGTCCTCAAGCAATTGTAAAGTGTAATGGCGTTGAGAAAGCACAATACCTTGCTTGGACTTAGCAATCTCAAGACCAAGGAAGTACTTGAAACAACCAAGATCCTTGAGCTTAAACTGTGTATGCAGAAACTGTTTGAGCTCATCAATAGCTTGAAATGAAGGACTAGTAAGGATGATATCATCCACATAAACTAGAAAAGTAACAAAAGAGGATCCATGACCTTCTGTGAAGAGAGAGTAATCAGATTTTGATTGAAGAAAACCAAACTTGAGCAAAGCTTGAGAAAATTTTGAATACCATTGTCTCGAAGCTTGCTTGAGACTATAAATTGACTTGTGAAGCTTGCATATTAGTTTTGTTTGAGATGGAGAAGACTCCCCCTATCTAAGATAGCCGAGGGGGAGATCCATATAGACTTCCTCAAAAGGATCGTCATTTAAAAAGGCGTTGTTGACATCGAGTTGAGCTAGATGCCAATTATGTGAGGCAGCAAGGGCAAGAAGAACCTTCACAGTTACTAATTTTGCCACTGGAGAAAAGGTTTCAACAAAGTCCAAACCTTCTTGTTGTGTATAGCCTTTAGCTACCAAACGAGCCTTATGTTGCTCAATAGATCCATTCGATTTAAGCTTGATTTTATAAATTCATTTGCATCCAATGGTATGTTGCTCCTGAGGAAGAGGAGTGACGGTCCAGGTGTTATTTGCTTCCATAGCTTTCAACTCTTCATATATAGCCAATCTCCATTCGGGAAACTTCACTGCTTGGTGATAGTATTGAGGCTCAATCTGAGAGGATACACTGAGCATAAACTGCTTGTGTGAATCAGAAAGGCCATGATAAGAGATGTAGTTAGAGATTAGATAAGATGCATAAGTGGAAGCATAAGTAGAAGAGCTAACAAGTAAATTGCAGTGATAATCCTTCAAGTAATTAGGTTGACGAATCACTCTGGTAGATTTTTGAAGAAGAACACCACCAGATGGAGAAGGAACAATTGCTGGAATATCATCTACTGGAATATTAGCTGCTGAAGTAGAAGCAACACTAGAGGGAGATAGACCTGATGAAGAAACAATTGGAGAATTAGAATCAGCTGGAACACCAGAAGTAACAAGTGGATCATGAACATGTGAAGAAGAAAGATCTGGAATAAAATAAGCTTGTAATGAATAATGTGGCAGAACCAAATCTGGAAACAGATCAGTAACTTGATCTGAACTAGTAATAGCATGAAAAGGAAACACTTCCTCATGAAACACGGCATCTCGTGAAAGAAAAACTTGTTTGGTCTCCACATCATAGAACTTATAACCTTTCACACCAGGCGGATAACCAAGCACAAACTCGAGCACGAGGTTGGAACTTTGTTCGATGAGCAGCTAAAGTGGAAACAAATGCTAAACAGCCAAAAACTCAAAAAATAGTATAGCTAGGAGCTGTTTTGTATAGGAAATGAAAAGGTATGTTGTGCCTTAATAGTGGAGAAGGAGTTCTGTTAATCAAAAATGCCGCAGTAAGAACACAATCTGTCCAAAAAGAAACTGGAATCCTGGATTGAAAAAACAATGACCGAGCCACATTCAAGAGGTGTTGATGTTTTTGCTCTACAACCGAGTTTTGCTGAGACCTTTTAACATATAAAAACTGATACAAAACTCTCTTATCTTGAAAGAACTCAGCAAAAGATAACTCAGATGCATTATCAGATCGAAATACCTTGATTTTGGCATTAAACTGAGTTGAAACCATGTTGAAAAATTTCGGTATCACAGAGACAGCATCAAATTTATTCCTCAACAAATAAACCCAAGTAAAATGAGTGCAATCATCAAAAAAGTCAAGAAAAACAGTTGACCACAAAGACAACACAACCAAAAACTTATAAGTGAGAGATATTTGGTTGTTGGCTAACCATAAGTTGTAGAGGTGAAAATTTATGGTAAGCAGTTGGTTAATATAAACTAATGATGTTGCATGCAATATAACATGCCCCCAGGCCGACACAGGAAGTTTTGTTCTTATAAGTAATGGTCTGGCAATCAATTGAAGATATTTTATAAAAAATATGCTAGACCATTTTGAGTATAAGTGTGTGCAACAGGGTGTTTAACATCAGTGTTAATAGATATGCAATAGTCATTGAAAGTTTGAGATGTAAAATTTTTCGGCATTATCCAAACGAATTGCCTTGATTGGATAATCCGGGAATTGTGCTTGTAAACGAATTATTTGGGCCAAAATTTTAGCAAATGTTACATTTCGAGTATAAAGTAAACAAATATGGGACCATTAAGTTGAGGCATCAATTAAGACCATAAAATAAGGAAATGGTTCACATAATGGGTGAATAGGCCCACATATATCCCCGTGGATTCTTTGTAAGAAATCAGGGAATTTAACAACAACTTTTGAAAGAGATTGCCTCACAATTAACTTTCCTTATGAGCATGCAGTACATGTATAATCACTTGTTAAAAGAATTTTTTGATTCTTTAATGGATGCCGATTTGAATTTTCAATAATTCGGCGCATCATTGTTGACCCAGGATGACCAAGGCGATTATGCTATAATATAAAATTCTTTGGGTCAGAGCACTTCTGGTGCATCACTACATATGATTCAATTGCTCTTATATTTATAAAATATAATTCAGAAGAGAAAGTACGGAGTTTTTCTAAAACATACTTCCGGCATGAAATAGTTGATGTAATGCATAGATATTCTATACTTCCTTGATTTATTGTTTCAATATGATATCCGTTATGATGTATATCTTTAAAACTCAACAGATTTCTCTTGGATATGGTTGAGTAGAGAGTATCATCAATATACAATTGTGTTCTACATGGTAGCATAATATTATCCCTTCTAGAACCATCAATCAAGTTTATGGAACTTGATATGGTATTAACATTAGCTTCAACTAATGTTATATGGAAAAAATATTTTCTATCTCTCAGGATAGTATATGTCGTAGCACTATCTACCAAACATATATCTTCATCATTTATCTTGGATGTGGACAATGCATTGATCAAATCCATTTTCTAAAAAGAAACAAATTTCATTACATTAAAAGTGTAATTACAAACAAAACTGGTAATAACACACCAAGAAAAATCAAATGAAACAATATTTAATTGATATGGACATTTCCATCATCAGTCCACTAATTATTGATTTCAGGGAGGTTGTCATAGAAATCTGAAATATTAAGGTGATTGATGGTTACCGGTTCATAATTCTCGATAGCATTTATTCAATCTCCTTTTTCTTTCATTTTCCTTTGAGTGAAGCTTGATATAGCTCAATGAAGTGTTTGGGCATTCGACAAGTCTATGACCAATGCCTTTTCATTCCACATCGAAAGCAAGCATTTTCATATTGTTTGGAGGGTGCATTAGGCACACCTTTCAGTTTTTCTTGCTTAGCCCCACTTGCATTTCCTTCATGATAATATGGTGTGTAGTTCCTACTAAGAAACTCAAATGAAAGATAACCACCATAATTATTATTTCTGCCACGGCCACGACCACCACCACAACCACGTCCACGACCACGACCATTAAAAGATGTTGAATGTGTTTCAGTTAATGAATCTGATCCTGACGGACGGGATATGTGATTTTCTAATAAGAGCTCATTATTTTGTTCAGTCACTAATAAACAAGATATCAACTCAGAATATCTTGTAAAATGTCTCTCTTGATACTACTGCTGGAGGAGCAAGTTCGAGGGATGAAATGTGATAAATATTTTTCTAACATATCCACATCATTTTTAGGCTCTCCACATATGTTTATTTGGGAGCTAATTCGGAATAGAGCTAAATTATATTCTATTACCAATTTATAATCGGACAACTTTAATTTTGACCAGTTGTCTCGAACTCTTGGAAGGATTATAGTTCTTTGATGTTCGAACCTATCCTTCAAATTTTTCCATAATATGGATAGGTCTTTTATTGTAAGATACTCAGATTTTAAATCCTCGTGTATGTGATGGCGAATGAAAATCATTGCCATTGCTCGTTCTTGCATTACTGCTTTATTTCCTTCTTTAATCGTCTCTCCCAAATTTTTAGCATCCAAATGGATCTCAGCATCGAGAATCCATGATAGATAGTTTCTGCTCGAAATATCAAGGACAGTAAAGTCAAGCTTTACAAGATTTGACATTATCAGTATACTTTTATTTGGAAATGAAAAATGAAATTATCTTGTCAGTTGGTCAGAAGCTCGTACTGATAACGTGTTGTAATAGTAGTATATAATAGTACTATATAATTATCTACTAAACTATCATATAGTAAGAGAGTGTAAGATAAGAGAGAAAGAGATGGGTTGCTGTAACTTTTATTCTTCAAAAAAACTACCAATCTATTACATACTGATGCCTTATATATAGGCAAAGGGTGGGGAAATATTTTCTTTGGATAGAGGAGAATAATGTTGCAATATGGTAGATATGTTTGCCACTAATACATACACGTGAGAGTGAAAATTCACTTGTCTGTCCCACTTGCAACAATAAATTAGTCATAGAGGTTCTTAAAAATAATTTTAAAAAATTAAATATATTTCGTAAAATGTTATGTAATTAAAGCACAATGTTACTGCGTTCTTTTCGTCAATTTTTGAAATCAAAATGTTTTCTTTATTTAAGAAAAGAAATAGGAAATTTATCATATGCTTTATTTTCATCAGTTTTGTTGAGTAACCTAACCAAAGCAAGCAAGTTGTTACACTCTTTTCATCTATCATGTGAGTGAGTACAGTCACACAATAAGAGTGAGCCTAATGTTGCTCTAAGCCTTACGAAGCGGACCATCAATTGAGCTCAAAATTCAAATTCACATATTCTTCAAACCACTTCTTTGTCCATCTTGCATGTGTGCGCGCGCACACACATGGATAGAGGCACATACTTATAAAGGCTCCTCCAGAGCATGGTATTTGGCAGTGACTGGTAAGGTGGGCTTGACTGTTTCTTCAAAATAGATTGCTAGTTGCTGCTAAACTACGCACGAGGCGCGATGACCCCCAGCCGCATCTCAGAATCTCAACTCGCGGGGGTCCGACTTTCGCTTTCCCCGTGCACGTTAGCAAGAATCCCTAAAGATATCCACACGCATAAAATACTCCCACGTGCGAGGACGACCTGTATATGCAAAGATGCCGCCACTTTCACAGCTTCAGGAGAGAGAAATCGGTGAAGTTCAGTAAGCAGAACGTCTCTCTCTTCACCGAGTTTCACTTCCAACTCCTCCGTACATGTAACCTAAATATATATATATCACACCTTCAAGAATCGAAATCAACGGCTCCATATAGCTCTATTCGATTCGTTAGCAAACAAAAGACGAGTCCCGTGATTCCATTGTTTTCTGTAACTTTCCGACTATTTCCCTACATTTTCCGGGAAAGTTACAGAGAGAGGCGCGGAGCTCTTCCCAGTTTCTGGTCCTCTCACGAGTAATGCTTTTTTATTTATTATTTAACCTTTAGATTGACTCTAGATCTTCATTAAAGCTAGTGGTATCGTTTCATTTCTCAGTAATATTTATATTGATAATTTTTTTCTCAATTTGTCGACTTTTCTAAGCATATATTAATTGAAACTGGTTTGAAATCCTTGGAGAGATATGGCGGGTTGTTTCTCAAGCATTGGAGTATCACATTTTGTGAATTTGCAAAAGGTAATTGTTTCAAGTAAGGCTCGGAGTCAAAAATTGATGATTGTAAAGGTTGAAGTTATGGCTAATGTGAGAAAAAGTAGGCATTTTTCATCTAGGAATAAGAAACAGAGTCTTATGGTCATGAACATGTCGAATCCAGAGGCTGAGCCACAATCTTCTGTTGTTGTTACCATGGTGTCGGAAGAAGGTGATGCTGCTTCTGTAGGGAAGGATGCTAGGGTTTTGGAAACTAAATATATATCAAAAGGTGATAGTCAAATTGGTGGTGGTACACTCAATGGTAATGGTGGTAATGGAAAATTTCTAGGTGGTGGTGGAGGTGGTGGAGGCAGTGGTGATGAAGGTGATGACAAGGAAGAAAACGAGTTTGGGCCACTAATGAAGTTTGAGGAGGTGATTAGAGAGACAGAGGCTCGAGGGGTGAGTCTTCCTTCTGATATGTTAGAGGCAGCGAAGAGCGTGGGAATCAGAAAATTGCTGCTTCTGAGATATTTGGATTTGCAGGTATAATTTTTACCAATGTTCAATAAGTGAACAATGTTAGGTAATTAAGTCGTTTTCTTTATTGGTATGATAACCGGTTTTACTGATTTTCTAATTGTAGGGGTCAGCGTGGCCTCTTGGTTTTGCAATGAAGTCATGCTCTATGCTTCGGAACCGTATGTTGGCTGATCCATCTTTTCTTTTCAAAGTCGGAACAGAGGTTTGTTAAGATTGTTTCTTGCTGTCATTGCTAAAACACTTAATCTAGAAACAATTAGATGCCGTTGCTTGGTAATCTAGTCTATATGAGTAATGATTGTGATCAACCCATGTGTACCAGTGATAATTCATACGGCAGTGTTTAGCTAACCCAGTTTGGTTCTTATTCCAGTAATTGCAAGGAAATTAGGTTTGTAAAACTTGAATGACTGAAATTTGATGAGCTGCAGTGGACTTATTAGAATGCATACGTGGCACGGCTTAAAGCCAGTAACCTATTAGGGTTATCTTCCTATAATTTAGAATGTTGTATGTTAAGACCCATGTGTGTATTGTTTGAAAGTGCTTCTGATGTTTTTGGTGCTTAGGTTTCATATATTCTTATATTTTTTATTTTCTTGATGCAGATAGTTATTGATTCTTGCTGTGCAACATTTGCGGAAGTTCAAAAGAGGGGCAAAGACTTCTGGGCTGAATTTGAGTTGTATGCTGCAGATCTTTTGGTTGGGGTGGTTGTTAATGTTGCTTTAGTTGGTATGTTAGCACCCTATGCTCGTATCGGACAACTATCCGCCTCTAAAGGGTTCCTTGGACGTTTACAATATGCTTATGGGGCTCTTCCTAGCAGGTTAATCATGCCAAGAACATCACATAAGATTTCTTCTGATATATAATTTGAATGAATGTTTTCAACTTTCTTGGATCCTAATATACTGTAATGTGCTCAACTGCTTATCCTTCCATGAGGTCAACATCTCTCTTTGTTTCTTTTTATCTCATTTGCAGCTTCAGATTATAATATATTTAGTTTTTGAAATGTTAATCTGATGCAGCGTATTTGAAGCTGAAAGGCCGGGATGCAGATTTACCATAAATCAGAGGGTTGCAACTTATTTTTACAAGGTAAGGTATTTCATAAATCTGTTATACAACATTCAGACCGTATCTTAGACACGTTTTCAACTTCTCAAGCAGGCATTTGATTTTTATGTTATCTATTTGCGTAAACATGTTCTTTTGTCACTTACATTTTTTTGGCTACACAGACTGAAATGCATAACAGGATCAGATTGTTTTTTGTATATTTCCTTATGTGACCTATATCTCTTCTGCATGTTATTTTCAGGGTATTCTGTATGGATTGGTTGGGTTTGGATGTGGTCTTATTGGCCAAGGCATTGCAAATTTAATAATGACAGCCAAGCGGTATGATTCTATTTGGACACAATAATTTATGCATGCATACACAGTATATATGTATTACATGCTTATTGTTGCATCTTTTTTATGGTTTTCTTCATCCCTGAACTATCCGCTCATAAATGAAATTGATACTTGAGAAAACTTGCTTAGTTTTTTCCCTTGTAACTCATAAATAGTAGCGTGTTTTGTTTATACATGTCAATTGTTCTTCTAGAGATTTGTGTAGTTTCTAAATCCCTGAGAAACTTGTTTCAATGCAATGAAGCAGTTGTTTACAATAAGTTTGCGTTTTGCGGCTAATTTCTTAGTTATTCATCACAGATTGGTTTGCTTGCATTTTCTTTCCCAAGTTTCAAGGTGCTCAGATTGATTTAATGCTAAACAGATAAAATGGCATGTAGCAGGGTGAGAAAACCATCAAAGATTAGGTGTGGTGTAACAAAATGGATTGGGTAATCATGCAACCTGATCCTGTCCAGAAGCAAAGTTCAAATTGGCTTGTTTTTCAAATATAGGAGCCGGTAAAACTAGTATATTGTTAATCCACATCTTTTTGAAAATCATCACCATCATCATCATCCTTGTCTTAATCCCTATCTTTTTGAAAATGAACTTCACTCTTCTATTCTAACATCTCTCTTTTGCTGTGTATTATTGTCTTGGCTTATTATGCTCAATACTCTGTCCCTGAAGTAGTATAAAGTTCTCTGACCTCTTTCCTCACCTGCTGCTTAATGCATTCAAACTGTTAGGGCTTCATTGATTATTCTAGAATGTATACTTTAACCTGCCTCCTAGGTTTTGATGTTAGATTTTTCTCTTTCGTGGTTCATATTAGCATTTTGCGGAAGTATCTTGGGGAAATTTCTTTTTTAGTTTTTGTGAATCACCCTGCAGACTTGGAGTAAATGTAACTTGCTGTGTTTGGAACAGTGAATATTTACAGACATTCAGTAAAATGAAGTGAACTAAGGATTACTGCACCAAATTTAAGAAAATTAACACAACTTTCATTATGTTCCTTGTGTGAGAATTGCAAAGAGAGAGAAGAAGAGAAAAAGGGGACTAGGGTTTCTATTAGTAAAGATAATAAGAGAATACACATAAAGGGGTTTATATAGCCAAACAAGAAAGTGTGAAAATACTATTCTACCCTCACAGCTTAAAATACAATGAAAATAACAATTTAATATATAATACCTTGCAACATCCCAACGCCAAAGTCATATTAACCAATTCACTCTCTAGCTGCAACTGTTTCCCCTTGTGTTATGTGTTGGCAGTGTAATTAGGAGCTGCAGATGCAATGTGGATTTTATGTGCAGTATTTGAAATTCTTATACACGGAACAATTTTATGGACAATGCAACTTAATTATGTTCTCTTGCCATGACCATGAAAATTTGATTTATGTACTCTTTGGACTGTATTACATGTTTTGTAGTCCAAGAGATTATATTAATAGAAAAGATACCATTGTCTTTTATAATATACGAAAAAAGAATGTTTGTGGAATAAGCTGCTCTTCTTTTGTCAGCATAATTAATGCGTGTATCCTAGTGGTGATTATTTCTCACCATATTTCTTTTCTACATACTAGGAGCATAAAGAAATCAGAAGAGGACATACCTGTTCCACCTCTTGTGAAGAGTGCAGCTCTTTGGGGTAAGCCTTCAATGTTAATGATCTAGCTTTTGGTTGAGCAACTTCTTGTCCTCTGTGCTCTTGGAATGAATTTTGGAATTTGGGGATTGATGAGACATTATCCATTGAAACAATTTCTTGCTAAATAGCACCTGTCAGTTATTCAATAGTTTCAATACTTTGGGCTCTTGTTTGGTTATATATGTGCTATCATTCATGATCTAGAAGTTATCACAGACTCGTATTAACAAGTTCTTTTTCATTTTTGTATCTTTTAGTTATCGTCTTCCCTAATTTTATGTAACTTTGCTCCTAAAAAATGTAGCTTAAAATAAATACTACTTTCTTGAAATTTTTGGCAATGTTGTACTCGTAGTTAAGTAGCTCAATAAACCTGCATTGTTAGATGGGCTGCTATGCCATTATTGTGAAGTCAACCCTTGTAAAATCGGCGATCTTGTGCGTATGGGCTTCTGTTTCAATTGGGTGAATACTAGTCTGATATGATGAATATGTCCTTCTCAACTGAATGCTCAGGCATTTAGCTGGGTGTTTTTGTCTACCCAAGAAATACTTTTGAACATATCGGAAACATGAAAATACAAAGATCTACACAAATGTGTATTTACTTGCTAGACTTATTTGTTGGGGTTCAGTCTCATGCCAGGACTGAGGAGAGGTTCGTGAAATGTTTGCTATCCAACTAGTCTGCCTTGACCTGAGTCCTTAAGGGGCGAGTTTAATTACCAAACAGTGAATTCAGATATTTCCTACTATATATTTTTCGTTCTTTTTAGTGAGTAGTAGGTGTTATAATTTGACTGTTGCTTTTACCTCATGCATGTATAATCAACTTGCTTGATTGGTGACATTTGCCGAACATTTATATTCATGCTGTATTACCTGTATTTACTGCATATGCCTCAGTGGTTCATCAAGCTTTTAACTTTCACTATAAAGGTTACATTTGAAGTTGTTAATTGCAACTGATCTCTTCTGTACCACTAATTGATATGTTTCTTACCCCAACTTGCAGGAGTTTTCCTTGCAGTTTCTTCGAATACCCGTTATCAGATCATTAATGGACTGGAACGCCTGGTAGAAGCATCTCCTATGGCAAAGCAGGTTCCGCCAGTAGCAATGGCTTTTACTGTTGGTGTGCGCTTTGCCAACAATATCTATGGTGGAATGCAGTTTGTGGACTGGGCCAGGTGGAGTGGTGTGCAATGATTTTGGTGAGGAAGTCTCTGCTGATTGTTCAATTGGAAATGAAACGAATAATTTTTGGTGAATTGTATTCGTAAGGTTAGTATGATGTGGAGATCCATAACTGTTTCTGCAAAGTCTTAAGGTGAGGGCCGTTTTCACAGTTGTATTTTTAGGGATGAAATTTCAATTTGCGGACACAATAATCTGGAAAGATAATTGATATTAGTTGATAGTAATATTGTAAGTGGAACTTTTACCAATCAATGACCCCTATGTCTAAGGTCACAAGCAATGCTATTGCTTTTAAGCTATATTGAGTTATCTGTATCAAATTTCAGGTGCCTCTCTTTTTCACTTTGGCCTTCACAAGGAGCTTTATGAATTCGGTGGCATCTCCACTTCTGATTATATATATACATGTATTTTCCTTTTTTGGTGATTTTCTGATTAAACATATTGTCAAGAGTTGGAAGGGAAATTATAATCGGGAATGGAAAAGGATTGAACTATATAGTCTATAGAGCAACAAACAGCCCAACCTAAACAGAACTGAGGTGTCATGAAAGGGTTGGGGTCCGGTATCTATAGGTTATGCGTGTGTATATAGATGACATTGAGCTTAAAAAGTATGAGGTGCTCCACATCATATGTCAATATATCGTAAGAAATGCAGTGCTTATAATTTTTCTTGTATTGCTACTTTGCCAGTATTATATTATATATATATACAAACATTTACAAACAAATATTATCTGCCCTCTAGCTGAATATCCCCTTTTGCGTGAGCTATTTATTTCCCTGGTCTGGAGCATAAAGTTAATGCATTATGATACGTCCTTGAGAGGCAATCATCGTAAAATAAGAGCTCAAATGCAAGAGAATGGTTTTCCAATTATTTTGATGTTGTAGAACTGACTAGTCAATAATTAGTATAGACCCACTTTAAAGCTGGAAAAGCCCTAATCACATTGAAAAAGCAGATCTATTTATCCCTTTTAATAAGATGATCAAATTGTCTTTAAACTTGAGAAAACAAAGCGATTTTCTAACCTTTTAAGACGGGGAGCCATTTATGCAAAAAGGAGGACTCAAATGATTAACTCAACAACACCAAAGTAAACAGCGTTTGGTCATGCAAATGTTCAGGATATATAACGAAAAAAAAAAACCTATGTTCAAAACCTAAAACAAACTTGAAGAAATTTACTTAAAAAACACTCAAATCTTAAAATAACAAAGAAAACTAAAAAGGAAAGCATGGCAAATACAATATCCTGTATTTCATCGAGAAATCAGTTAACCGGGTTAGAAATGTAACAAACCAAGGGTGTAATAGGGTTGCCTACCAGCGTTTTCCTCGCAATAATTTCGTTTGTCTACACATCTAGGAAAAATAGAACACCATATGTATATACCCAGAGTGAATTTGAAAATTATATGACTATACATTCTACCACCAGAGTGGAGCAAAACCATTTAACTCCTTCATTCTTTGAAACAGACGATTGATTAAAGTCCACCAACTGAAGCCGTTCTCCGTATAAAATTTGATTATGCCATCTCTAGAAAAGGACATCTTCAGCCAACAAAATCATGAAAATGTTGCCCACCCATTATGTCCCTTCCAAATTGCTGATTTTGTGCTCCAAGATTACTAGTTATATACCGCTCATTATTTGTATCAAGGCTGAAATGGTGAGCTGCACTAATCGGAGTGTGTTCAGATAAACCAATCCCATTATTCTGATGGAGGCCCAGTGTTAAAGACACACCACCACTTCCACCTGCAGTGCTTAAACCAACACCGAGATGTGGATGACGTAACAAATTCTCATAAGATAAATGCATTGGCTCCTCACTCTCCATGGATCCATCAAGCAGCTCAGTTCTTGTGCAGCTAGATGAGAGGTGTTGAGCCCTTTGGATAGAGGTAGATGGGTTTCCAGTCGCACGCAGGTTGGCTGTAGGCAAATGATCACTTGGTCTGTCGACAAGTTGTTCATCCCTTTGAGAAGCTTTTTGATCTTGCCGTGTTTCAAGTGAATGTATTTCTTCCACCATTGGCTTCCAAAGTCTTACTCTTGCATTTATGAACCAGTTGGAGACCTGGTTTCCACTTAACATTGTCAATATGATTGCCTTCAACTTGATAAAATCATGAAACTAAATCTTAAAATAAAAGCAAATACTGATGCAACTGAAATACCATAAGAAGTGAGTGCCCGTGTAAACAATTGTGCAGTGTGGGTGGATTGAGTGCATTTTACTTAAATTCAGATATAGGGCGGTTCACCTGGCTCCGTGAGAGACCAGTCTGTTTAGCTAACATTAGCTTGTCTGTGTCCGTAGGGTAGCTGAAACATTAAACGGTAACTATTATGCTAATGTATTCAGACATGTACATGATTTTTCTCAATAAAGATAATACTAGAAAAAAAAATCTGAGTATTCCTTCAGGAATTATGATAATAAGCTAGAATGTCAAAGATTTCTGTCTGTTGATTAAGAAAATAATTTCACTTACGGGTGAAGGAAGTGTTCAAACAACCATGCCCTAAGCACACTGACGGCACGCTCAGGAAGTCCTCTTTGGGGCCGCCAAACAGGTTGCTGTTCAAGAGATCCCAAGTTATGAACTGTTCTTGGGCTATAAAGACCTCTACCAGAGTTTCCAAACCTTGAAGTTTCATCTTTTCTATAGCCTACATGACCATGAACTCTGCTAGTGAACTGGAGCTGGTCAGTGATTGCATCCTTCAAGCACCTAAAGTGTTTAAACATGGCTTTTAAAGCCAAACTCACAAATGGAGCTGCATTGCCGAGCCCAGCAACAGATTCAAATGATGCTACAACTGCCTGCATCTGTTGACAGTACTGCTTGCACCTCCTGTAGACCTGATGAGGATGAGAAAGTGGTCAACAAATTATTGCAGATTCCAAAATTCACCAGCAGGACTGATAAACCATAATTTATTAAATTTTAAACTGCTGTTAGAAAACTAGTCGATTCTAATCACTAGTTGCTTGGCAAATTCTTTTAAATCAATGAAATACCATAATATTATCGATACACTCAACACTTTTAAATCTAAGAGAAGACATAGCATATAATAGGAAAGAATAAAAAAAGAGAATTCATGTGGTCACTCAACACTTTTAAATCTAAGAGAAGACATAGCATATAATAGGAAAGAATAAAAAAAGAGAATTCATGTGGTCAACCCCATCCATATGGATAAAGACAAGGATGATGATGATGATGAGTCGCCAACGATGATATTACTCTACAGAAATCTCTACTACATTAATTTGATCAGAATTAAAAGAATTTTAGCTTTACTTTAGATGCATAAACAAATTTCTCTCAGAATTTGAAGATCGATAATGCTTAGTGCATCATCAACACTTCTACTTTATCACAACATAAAGAATATCAATTTAAGATTAAACACTAGTTAGTCTTAGTCGGTTATTTATCAATGAATCTCGATCTGTGCCTTCAACAAATGAGAAAAAGATACTTTCATGCTTGAATATAAAACCAAACACATTATTTTGATGCCAAGAATTATTAGCAGGAAACATTTTAGGAAATTCTAACAAGTTAGTTTCCAATCACAAAGGTGATTGCTAAAATTATTTACAAGTGCTTAGTGCTTACTGTGACATGGCCGGTGAAACATCTCATTCTACAATCCACACAATAAGCCTTCCTGCTGTAAGTATCAGGCACAACCTTTTTCCATGTATATGCTACGGAGGCAGCTATTCACAATGTCATGACCTTCTGTGTCATACTAGGGGGCTTCAATACCTCAATATAGCAACCAATTACCTTGCTATTTCCACTTTGTGAGTCATTTACCTAGTTATCTCCATCTTCCAAGCTATCGACTAACTATCTCAACCTTGGAAGTGATTACCTTCCATACAAGTTTATGATCTCCCACAAGCTTATTATCTTACAGGCTCATTACTTACGATGTGTGTGGATATGAACTGCTCCAGCCACACAATCCATTTCTCCTTATAAGCCATATGCTTTATAGACATGTGAAAAAAGGCTAGCTATGTGCACAGGGCTGCTCCTGTCACTGCAGGGTTTGGAAAGGGTTAGATGTACGCAATCTTACCTCTACATGCAGAGAGGTTGTTTCCCGATTCGAACCTATGACCTCCAGAGAGGCTGCTTCCCGTTTTGAAAAACAAAAAGATTAATGCGATATCTCAGTCGAGAACTGATGTTTATCTGCCTGGTTTTTAACTTAATTTTATTTCAAACATTAATTTGCATATTGCTGCATATCACCTAAGACAAGTCATGTAGCCACTACCATTATAAGAAACCAAGTAAAAAGGAGATTTTAATGCTCACAGCGAATGAAGAAGAGAAAAACAAAAGACAAAAATGGCAAAAATAAATCACTACTAACCAAAAAAATGGCGAAATTATCTTCTCCCAAATGTTAAACTTCATCAGCTCATTAAAACCCAATTCACTTCTCCGTAAAGGCAAAATGCAAAAAAATAAGGGGCAGACCAAGCATACATTCCATGCATACTTTCATGGACTATAAATCTTTTCAAATGCATTCCTTCAATCACTTTATGCACATTACACCCCCAGATTACTGAGAGTCATCCACTAGAACTCTTTCCAATGTTGTCAGACACTTTATGGCACCAATCTCTGTGCATATATTCCCTCCTATAACCTTTTTCCCCAAAAGATGATATCTAACACCATACACTCCAAAAATAAAAGCATCTAGTTCACATAGAATACAGTTAAGCAAACGATAGATTACAAAGAATTTATCACCCACAAATCACTAAAGTTGGATTGCTTTTCTTTTGCCACTCATTCATGCAACACCACACTGCATGCTGGTACTAGCAATCAGCCAACGACAAAACCAACATTTCAAAAAAAAGCTACTCATTAAATTATATATATTTTTCCCTACTCAATTAATTATATTGGCCACTGGGCTCTAGGGAATCAATAAAGATATAGGTTGGAGAAGGATCATAGGAGGGAATGCCAAATCACATCAATGCATTATAATCAAAACAACTATAAGATACTTTAAATATAGCTTAAGACCCAATTATTATAAGAAACTCGAATTTCGAAAAATAAAAAACAAGTAAACAATCATAGCTAAAATTAATACAGTATGAGTAAGAGTGCAGACCCAATATTAATCACCATAGCTAAAAAGCAGAACCTAAATAGAACAATTATATATATACAAAAGATCATTTAACTAGAAATGCAAATGAGAGAACACGCATGAAGATTGTATTAAGTTAGTAGAGAAGCATATATACCTCATCGAGCAACGAAATTAGCCTCGACTTCTTCCTCCTGTGCTCACCATCATCTTCGAAACTACGCCAATCATCGGAAATTCCAGTTCCGCTTAAACTTTCCACCGAAGAATCAACTAAACTCGAGTCCACACTAATCTTTTCAGTGTAAATTCCGCTACCCATATCACAAAAATCCTCTAGCAATTGCTCTGCAGGCTTCAAGAACCTTGAACCCTTCAAAATCGAAGCATAACCCGTAAACGGGCCGAGAGGGACTGAACTCCTCAATACGTCGTTTGAAGACAAACCAAAACCACCAACACCACAAACGGTTGCCGGAAAATCATAGCCACAACCAATAATCTTTTCGTTCAACATTGAAGACTCGTATCTCTGCGGAATCATTTTCAGAGGAAGTTTGCTTTGGTGGGTGTGATGTGAAGACAGAGACAGAGACAACCCTTGGCCATTGGTAGTAGCCTCATGGGTCATCAACAAGGCTTCTGGTTTAGACACCACAATTTCACCACCATGAAAGGACTGATCGAGAACTCTAAGGTTTTGAGGGGTGTAGAGAAAAGGGTTGTTGCTTGTACTATCTTGAATCGAGCTAGGGTTTATGTGTATAGACGATTGTGGGTCCATATAGAGATGGTGTGAAGTGGAAGATGATGATGAAGTAACATTGATGAAATTTCCAACATAACCCATCAAATTCACACCCTCTCCTTTGACAACCCCACAACTTGAGTTTGTGTTTGACTTGATAGTTTCGCTCAGTGGGTTGTTTTGGTTGGGGAGGTTGGCGCAAGGTAGCAAATCGGATGGATCGTAGAGAGGGAGGTAACCTGCGCACTCTTGGTGGTCTTCTGCTGCGCATCGGGGTTGGTTCTGGACGAACACTCTGAGCTTCTCTCTCCTGCTCTGTTGTGGGACATGGTAAGGTTCAAATCGCTCCGCCATGACTAAGACTAGTCTATATTTAGAGAGAGAGAGAGAGAGAGAAAAGTTATGTAGAGAGAGAAAGAAAGTGGAGGTGGTGGTTACTCCTAATAGAGATGTTTGGAGTTTAGAAAGAGAGAGAACAGTGAAAGTGAAAGTGATGTGGTAGTGATGAAATGAAAGGTTATGATGAAGTTGTAACCTGCAAATATGAAATATGGCAGACCTGTGCAGGTTATAATCAGACGAACACTCTACGTGAAGAGAGAGAAGAGAGTGTATGTATGTATATGTATGTATATACGTATAGGACGGTGGAGTGCTCCACGCAACTTCACACTCAATTCATTCACTCACTTCAGTCACTCACTCACTCACTCACTCTCTATCTCTCTCTCTCTCTCTCACTCACTCTCTCTCCATTGGGGGCTATGCGCATAGGGTTGAGAGAAACCAGATGACCGACGTAATAATTGAACTAACTGTACTTTGTTTTCTAGTTTTTGTGTGACAACAATTGGATTTGATAAAATATCTACCGAAAAAAGAATAGGATTTCATATTAATATTATTTCTTTTTCTTTTTTTAATTTTAAAATTTCAATTTTCTTTGTCATTATATGCCCTATGATTTTCATTGGCAATAGAACTATTTATGTAAAGATGTTCAGAGATGAAGAATTGAAAATCAAAAATATCTTTGACTTTGACATATTTTATACAAAATGGATGGATGGAAGGAAGGAAGACCGAGAGATGGTGCAATGAGAGTTGCGCACTGCAAAAGCAATTTAGCTAAAAAAGACCTAGACCTGGTGAATCTATGCTTTAGGTCTTTTTTATTTATCTGATTTAACTTGGTAATTAATAAGCATCACACATTCAAAACACAAAATAAAAATAAAGATTAAGAAAGAGATACGAGGACATTATTTTTTACATGGAAATTATCAATAAGAAAAAAGACTAGAACGAAATTCAATTCTTTTGAACTTCTCTCCACAGCAAGTTATTGGTTTCCATGTATTTGAATTATTTTTCATTAATTTACTTTTCACGTTTTATGTTCTTCCACTTTAGTATCTTCATAATTACCAACACACTGATTCATGCTTACACAATCACGTCACATTAATCTGTTTCTCACAATAATTATTATTATTATTTTTTTTTTTTTTTTTTTTTTGTGTTTCGTTAGTGGCTGCAAAGAATATGATTGATGTTGTTACTCTGATAATTAATGTAGCTTAATAGCCATGATGAGACGAAACATTCACAACTATCACTCTCGTGCAAATGTGTGTTTATAATATCAAAAGAAATAAAACAGAGAAAAAAAATTCAATAATTTTTCTGCATAATTCTTTCTCCCAAAAAAAAAAAACCCTCTATCAATTCTCAAAAAAAAAAAAAAAATCATATATTTTTCGTTATATATCAAAAAGTCTAGTCTACTGAAAACAAGTACAAGTGGGAGTGTAGGAAAAGAACCAAAGTCCTATTTAAAACTGGAATAAGTTAGACCCAGTGCAAGCGAACATACTGGACTGGTACAGTGGTACAATTTCTCTCCGACTAGGTTTGACCGATGCATGTGTCAAGAACTCATTACTTTTTATAGGTATGATTGTATGAATCTAGCAGTCTATTGGACGGGTCCGGGTGCAAGCCGAGAAGCATGATATAAATACGGGACACGAATATAAGCCGGTACAGTGACGCTATCACAAATTCTTTTTATAAAATATTATAATTAGCAAAGAAAATATGAATTAAGAGGTGATTAATTTTGTATTAATTCATGATATATATTTTAATAATTTTTTTAAAATAAATTTTAAACTTTTTTAAGCAATTATCTTATGATATTATTATTGAAAAAACTAACATGTTCAAAATTTATTAAAAATGTATTCTGAAGTATCTGAAAAGTATCTGATACATTGTTAGAAATAAAAGCAAAATAGAGAAATATTTTTGAATTATATTATTGAATGGTATATCAAATAACATACAGTGAGAACATATATATATAGGAGAAGAAAATGAGATAGGTGAGTGGGGAGCAAGTTATCATATATATGGTAACTCCCCAATCATAGGAATCATAATTAAACGTGAAAAATGATAAATATAAAATATACTAATATATATTAACACTCCCCCTCAAACTCAAGGTGGGTTATACGACGTCATCTGGAGTTTGAAAATAAGTTCTCGAAAGCGCCCTGGTGGAAGAGATTTGGTGAAGATCTCTGCTATCTAATCATGGGAAGTGACCGATAGTAACTGCAAGATATTCTGAAGTAGATGATGACGAATAAGATGACAATCTATCTCAATGAATTTGGTCCGCTCATGGAAAACATCATTGTGTGCAATCTGAATATGACTCTTGTTATCACAATAAATGTGAGTAGCAGTGGACGACAGACACCCATATCCTGAAGAAGCCATCGTAACCATAAAAGCTCAGAAGTAGTATCGGCAAGTGCTCTATACTCGGCCTCAATGTTAGATCGAGCAATAACGGACTATTTCTTACTACGTCAAGAGATTAGTGAGCTATCAGTAAATAAGCAATATCCTGTGGTGGAACGGCAACCTGTTGGGTCGCCAACTCAATCTGCATTAGAATAAGCACAAAGCACCAGTGAAGACTAATGAGAGAAAAAGAGCCCACGAAATATAGTACCCTTGACATAACGGAGAATATGAAGAATAGTAGCAAAGTGAATTGATCTCGGCGAAGCCATGAACTGACTCACAATACGAACAGCATAAGAAATATCTGGACGAGTGACAGTAAGATATACCAGACTACCAACCAACTGACAATACAGAGTAACATCACGAAGAAGTTCACCATCACGTGGAGTAAGTCTCACATTAGGCTCAAGTGGAGTATCAACAATCTTGTTGTCTGTGATGCCAGCTTTGGAGAGAAGATCATAACAGTACTTTGCTTGAGTAAGGTAGTAGCCATCAGTAACTCTAGTAATTTTCAGTCCAAAAAAATAACTGAGAGGTCCAAGATCTTTTATTTCAAACTGATGATTGAAAAACTACTTAAGTTTCTGAATACCCTGAGTATCATCCCCGGTGATGATCATATCATCAACATAAAGCAAAAGAAGAATAATACCAATTGCAGTATACCAGATAAATAAATCTGAATCATATATACTGGTAGAATAGTCAAGGTAAGAAATAGTAGAACTGAACTAGGCAAACCAAACTCGAGGTACCTGTTTCAGACCATACAGAGCACGCCTAAGCCGATAAACCTGATGAGGTGGATGTTTAAAACCTGGAGGAGGCTTCATATAAAATTTCTCGAACAAATCACCATTAAGGAAGACATTTTTGACATCCATCTGAAAAAGTTTCCAATGATGAGAAGTAGAAATAACAATAAGAGTAAGAATAAAAGGAAGACGAGTAACAGGAGCAAAAGTCTCCTAATAATCAATGTCATACTCATGTGTGAAACCCCTTACCACAAGTCGGGCTTTATAGCGTTCAACAGACCCATCTGAACAAGTCTTGATTTTATAGATCCATTTACATCCAATGGCAGACTTTCTTGGAGGCAATTCAACTAGATCCCATGTATGAGTCTGGGTAAGTGCATCTAACTCTTCTTTCATTACTTGCTGCCATAAAGGGTTAGAGAATGCCTTGCAAAAAGTGTGAAGTTCATGAAGGGTTGCAAGAACATGATAACAATGATAGTCATGAAGATGTGCAGGGGGGTTCTTACCCTAGTGGATCGACGAGGATCCAAAGCAGTGGCAACATTAGGAGCATCAGGCGGAACAGATGATTGGAACTCAACCGCAGGAGGGTCAACCACATGTGATGAGCCAGAATGGTGAACTGTATCTGATGAGCTAGCAGAAGGAGAATCTGAAAAAAGAACTGCATATGTATCTAAAGAAGGAATAAAAAACTGGTGATCAAGAATACCAGTGATCAGGAAAGCTGACGTGGCAGTCCCACACGACAAAAAAAGCTAACGTGGCAGTCCATGCGGTAGAAAAAGTTGACGTGGCAGAGCCAGAAGGAAAGAAAAAAAACCAAAGGACTCTAGCGGCGCGTGGGAAGGCGTGAAGGCTCTGTTTGGGCTGAATTTTGTGGCATCTTGATTGTTTTGTCAAAAGCTTCGATCTGATATATCCAGAGGATAAAAAAAAAAATTAGAAGATGGAATTTCAATACCAAATAGAAAAAAAGTTCTCTTTGAGTGATGAGAACAATTACGCAGAAAAAAAATGTTTTAAAACCTTGCTCTGATATCATGTTAGAAATAAGAGAAAAAGAGAGAAATATCTCAAAATTATATTATTGAATGGTATATTAAATAATATACGGTGAGAAGGAAATGACATAGATGAGTGGGGAGCAAGTTATCCTATACATGGTAAGTCCTCAATCATAGGAATCCTAATTGGATGTGAAAAAGATAAATATAAAATATACTAATATATATTAACATACATGATCAAAGTATTGAGAAGTATCGGATATGTGTTAGAAATAATAATATATATTTTAATATTATAAATACAATTAGAAAGTATTGGACACATATTCGTGAGTATTCGAAGAGTATCGGTATTCAATATAAACATGATACGAATATGTCACTCTTGTAGAAGTATTAGTGCTTCTTAAGATGCAAGTATGACTGTCTATTTTTCAATTAATTTTTTTTTTTTTGATAAATAATTTTTTTAACTTCTATAAAACAATTTACACTTGATTTTTTTTTCCTTATTTAAAACTCACAAATTCACTCTATCTATGCGGGGACTTGAACTTTGAATTTTCTTTGAAATGTAAAAAATTAACACATCTTTGAAATGTAAAAAATTAACACAAAGACTATATTCTTTGATAATTTATACTAACTTTGAACGTCAGCTCGACTAATTACTGCCCACACAAAATCGTATTTTCTATATTTTTCTATATTCTTTGATAATTTATATGAAAAATACTCACACAGATACTGTTCGTGTCGGTGCTTGAATCCCTTCCCTTTGAGGATAAGAAATTTATATTATGGGAGTAGAGTCTAGAGCCCTTTGAAAGATTCTCTCAATGTTAATATCTTTAAATAGGTGATAAATGTTAAATTATTCTCACCAAAATGGGTACTTTTGGATGACCCTTTGTTGACACGTTTTCACTAATTGGTTTAGACAATTGATTTTGTAAGAAAAAGGTACTACTTTATATTTACCAAAAAATAGAAAAAAAAAAAGGTACCACTTTATTCATAGCTTTAGATGAACTATGCAAAGTATAGTAAATTGGTAGTACAGTGATCCCTGGGGCAGATGAAATGGGAAACTACTGTTAATGTGCAGCTAAGATTGTCAACTAGGTGTCACTTGCCTCCCAACAACCATTTCTTTTTTCAACCTTTTTTTACTTTTTAACCTTAAATGTTTATCAAATCAGGCAAGTTTAAGCTTAGATTGTTGATCTAAATGTTAGGTGCTCAGAATAATCTATTTGCTTGAAAAAAGACATACACACTAAACTACTTGTCTTTTATAATGAATGGACCTAACTAATACTAGTTTTAATCACTTTATTGAGATTAGTAGCATGAATAATTTGTTATTAAGCCATTTATTTTTAAATAGAGTAAAATACTCTAACATTTCTTGAAGTTAGTCTAATTACCTTCAAATTAAAGTTTTTGTAAAATTATTATGACACCTTGTTAAACTAATAATTCGTTAAACAAAATCATATCTAATATACAAAAGTATCCTCAAGTTATAATATTTTTGTGCAAAAATAATCTAAATTTCTATCCGATCAAATCTCAAAAAATGTTGACCGTTATATTTAAAAAAAGGTAATCTAAAAATAATTAGATAGTTGCATAGGAGGTCAAAGTAATTTACCCTTTAAAACATTGTTTCTTGAAAATGAGATATTTGCAGTGCATAAAAGAATTCTCACCTCTCATAAATGCTCACTGAGGCATTGAGGCTCAAAGTTTTTCTCCTCCAAACTTTACTTCACATTTTATTTGGAGACATTCTCTTAGTGTGTTTAACTTTTAAAAAAATTATTTTTAGTAACTTACTCTCATGTTATTTTTGGTTTGAGATTAAAAAAATATAAATAAAATAAAAAATCCTCTCACCAAATATTCTGTCTTATCTAATATGTGAAAACTAAAAACATGGAAAAAGAGCAGGGGCTTTTCCATAAATCTTTGGACTGGCTTTCTCAATGATAGAGCAGATAAGAGGCTTACAAGAAAATATAATTCCATGAAGCATAAGTTGCTGATTTGACTCTTCTTCCATGATCAATCTCATATATGTGTGTGTGTATAATTGTATATATATATATATATATATTCGCTTTCACGGTCCTCAATTTTTTAAGAGAAAAGTTAATTTGTCTGAGAAAATGGGGCCCAACCCCAAACCTTTTTCCTGTCCACATTCAACTTTGAGCTCTAGCTACTGCTTGGCCAGCACGGCATGCCCAGTCTGAAAGAATCGATCCCACTTTTGTAAAATCCAAAGAACGTACTTTAGTGCCTTTGGCTTCTACTTCTTCCCTTCTTCATCATGAATTCATTATACTATATCATTTCTATAATTGCGTGTTAAGTAAGCTGAGATCAAACTCCATCTTTATCTCCAATGAAACTACCATGCATGCTCCACCCTTCTTTTTTAAGGATATGATAAGTATCATAAAGAAATGCAATTTTTAATATTGGTTAAAGAATTCTCATATATATATATATATATATTATGTTAGGAAGCTAGATACCAAAAATGATTGGATGCAATACAATAAGGTTAAGGTACAGTTTTTTTTGTCTTTTTGTTTTCTGAAATAGGAATATAATATACATTGGGAGGCGGTATTATCTACTGAAAATTCAATCACCAAATTACTCTCTATAATTTCTTATATTGTTGACATTTTTCACTTAGATCCCATTTTCGTTAATATGATAGTGAATCAACAAGAAGGGTACAAAATATTTGGTTAATTCCTCCAATAAATAAAGTGTTGATAGATAAAAGAGAGGTGTCTCTCTAACCTAGTCATGCTCATTTACAATAAGAATTATAATATATCAAGTGTAAGTGTAATTATGAAATCTCAATCGTTAAAAGAATTACAATATGTCAGATGTAGATACACTAGCATAATCTCAACCATTTGTGCGCAATATCGTTCTAGTTCTATTTCACGTATAACTTAAATTTAGATGGTAGTACACTTCTCCTCTCAATTATTTACGACGAGGACGGAAGTAACTCGAACTTAACTATGAGCTTCATTTGTTGAATGAGTAGAGTCTACCCCACTTTAGTCGATCGGCAAACAAAATGTGAAGATGACATATGAAAGCCCACAGGGAGAAGACCCTTTCTTGCAAAGATCCATATAGAAAATAGTGGCAGTAATGTGGACTAACCATATAATTAGCCCAATTACATTTTGCCCAATTAAAGTCACATTATTGAGTGGTGCTCGTGTCGGCGGGGTTTACAAAAGGAAGAGACAGCATTGCATTACCGTAATTGTGCATTCCTACTAATCCTCCATTAATTCCAAATTTGTGCATTCTAAAGAGCAAAGGTGCTCTATGAGAGTGAAACCAACAACATTTAATTACAAAGTTTACATCCACAATGCATTCCAATAAGGACAACCACTTCACACTCTTTGCTTATAAATATCCAAGTGCAATCTTCACAACACTCATAACTACAACTCCCACACACACACACACACACACACACACACACACACCACATAGCGAGACAGCCTCCAAAAACCAACATGGCCAACTCACTTGCCCTTCTTGCCACCTTTGTCCTACTCTTCATCACCACCATCCAAGCAGCTGACCCCGAGTTGGTCTCCGACTTTGCTGTCCCGGACGGCTCCGATGAGAGCAAAGTTGACGGAGTATTTTTCACGTACACCGGATTACGAGGCGGTGCACCCTCTTCCACCGCGGGCTTAGGCCGCAAGTCTGTATCTATCAAGGAATTCCCAGCTCTTAATGGGCAGGGTGTTTCATTGGAACTCCTTGAATTCGCACCGGGCTCGGTTAACGTGCCACACAGCCACCCACGAGGGGGCGAGGTTTTGTTTGTTGTGGAGGGGTCGTTGACAGTGGGCACGGTGGATGGCAATGGGAAGTTGTACAAGAATGTGGTGCAAAAGGGTGATGTGTTTGTGTTCCCCAAGGGGTTACCTCACTACCAAGCTAACTTCGATAAAAACAACAAGGCTGTGGTTGTTTCAGCCTTTGGAAGCTCTAATGCTGGCCATGTCGCTCTTCCTAAGACCTTGTTTGGTTCAAACATTCCTGACGAAGTTCTCGCCAAGGCCTTTAAGATATCACCTGATACTATTCAACTACTCAGGACTGGGCAAAATTAATTAGAAAACAACCGACGCATCAGACTTTCGTCACCATAAAACTAATTAAATGAAATAAGTCTGATTGAAGCTTTGTTGTGTGTATTTGGTTTTTTTTTGGGTTCAAATTGTGTACTTGGTTGTTAACGTTGGTAGTTATGCAGAAGCATAGGAAACCTTATATATAAAAATAAAAGGTTTTCTTTGTAATGAATGAATAATGAAAATGGCGAGTTTGTGATATATATGTTGTCAACTTTGTTCTGCGGTAGAGTACACTCGTGCCTAGTACCATATACAGCAGCGTGAGATGCAAAGAATTTGTGAGCCCCACCATATTTAGTTGCAAAATTCAAACTTGACCTATATATATATATCTTTTAGGTGAAAAAAATCAGAATAATTTTTTAGTTGACCAAATCATTGTTTCTAGAAAATAAAAATTATCAATGAGTTCTACTTTTATTTTGAAAGACTAATAGATAGTAACAAATCTAGCTACTTTTCGATAAATGGTTCCATATTAGTTCTACTTTTCTCAAATTTTTAGTTTTACCCTTTGTAATTAATTTGCTATTATATTTTTCAATTAATGAATGATTATTCTACTCTTAAACAATTAAATTATTCTCTAAAATAACAATATTTATCTTTTAGGTGAAAAAAATCAGAATAATTTTTTTGTACTTTTAGAAAATAGAGTCATTATTTAAAAATTGACAAAAAAATCCAATTTCTAACAAATATTAAACATATTTGAATGGTTAAAAACACTTAGTTTTGAATTACATGTATTTTTTTTTATAAAAATTATACTTGTGAGATTTTAGTTCTGATCTGAGAAGGGATCCAATAAATAAAATATTGAAAAGTTTAGAACTTAAAATGGAAAAAAAATGTTTTACAAAAGTAGGAGTTAGTCTTAAATAAAAGTTGATAGGATTCTTTAAAAGAGAAAAATTGGACTTATTGATATATATATATTTCCCAAACCTTTTCTCTTCTCTCCTCTCTTACATATTCTATTTCTGTATATTTTTTTTAAGCTTGTTTACTCTGTAAAGGATTTTAAAATAAATAGAATTATTCATGATCATAACAATTGAATCTAATGGACATCTAGTAACAGAGAGATGGCCAGGGTTCGACTCTCTCCCAGGCTAAAAAAAAATTAAAAATTAAAAAAAAATGAAAACTAGTTAAACTCTAATAATCAAAATTTCAAACATCCACCCAAGTCGTTGTAATATAGTGGTTAGTATTCCTACCTGTCACGCTGGTGACCCGGGTTCGATCCCCCGCAACGGAGTTTTTATTCTTTGTTTTTTCACCTTCCCAACATTAGATTCTATCTCTCTCACAGGTTAACACACCCACGCAAGTAGCTGTAATATAGTGGTGAGTATGAGCCTGTCACGCAAGTGACCCGCGTTCGATCCCCGGCAACGGCGTTTTTACTCTTTGTTTTTTCACCTTCCCAACATTCGTTGTAGTATAGTGGTGAGTATTCCCGCCTGTCACGCGGGTGACCCGGGTTCGATCCCCGGCAACGGCGTTTTTATTCTTTGTTTTTCGCCTTCCCAACATTACATTCTATCTTCCTCGGAGCTTCACAAACCCACGCAAGTCGTTGTAGTATAGTGGTGAGTACTGGGGTTCGATCCCCGGCAACGGCGTTTTTATTCTTTGTTTTTTTACCTTCCCAAACATTAGATTCTCTCTCTCTCACACACTTTAATCCTGATGATTCTTTGTTTTTTCACCTTCCCAAACATTAGATTCTCTCTCTCTCTCACACACTTTTAATCCTGATGAGAGAGAATTGACAGGATAAGAAATACACAAAAAGGAATGAGCAGAAGAATACCGATTCTCAAGCAATCTCAACTTTATGTGGAATGGGGCCAAAAAAAATAAACACTCGGGTTGCCTGAAGTTTACCTTGCAGTCGTAAGTCCAAAAGGCCCAAACTTTTCATGGAATCTCAAATATGGTGAGTTTTTTTTTTATTCTTTTATTCTATTTTCTGTAATTAATCTCAAAGTTGAAATGAGGAATGGATTATCATATTGTTTCTGAAAATTAAATTAAATTAAAACGTTATGGGGTATACTGCTGAGAGATACGTATAGTTGAGATTACATCAAGGAATTGCTGCTACAGAGGCTCATACTGCTGATTTTCTTTTGTTTTGCTGTGATTACTAGGATTTTGTTGATTAAAGGTACGTTTTCGTAGCATGAAATTGGTGTCTTCGAATTGGAATGGGAGAAAAATCAGTTCAAACTTTACACTAAAGGTACGTGTGTGTGTGTGTGATCACTCGACTTTCTTTATTTCGAGTCCCTTTGGAGTTTGGAATTTATGCTATCACTATCATTCTGTACTTGCACTTTTATCATTTAGGAACTCATATACACACACATACATGTATAGTGTTGGGCATGTCATTTGGCTTGGTATCGACATTGATCAATCATATAGACAACACATCCTAAAAAGAATCCGAATGACAATTTATTAAATGCTCCTGAAAAGCTTTGAGAATTCCTTGCAAATGACAACAAAGCCTACAATCACAAACATCTGCAAAAACAATCTTCAATATTAAACTTTGAGGAATAACAAACTCTAAGTGAGCAATTTTGATCTAACTTTTCCGCTGAACCTCAAATAATTTTTATATTATCATTCAGTTTGATAGTTAAGTGATTAATTTATCCAAATCGCACTAGTTTCAAGATCAAATCTTACTTCTCCCTCTAAACAAAGTGGTAATTAATGGGAAGGGCTCAAACTCTGCAAGCATTTCCTCATAACATGGCATGTCAAAGAAAAATATACTTTAATTTTTACATTGTAATCTAATTCACTTCTGACATATGTTCTCACTTAAGTATAGGTTAGAACTCATTAGCTCACAATAATACCTCAGTAAAAATATCCTGATTTTCGGCCATTGAAAGTCATTCTATTTTCAATGGTATTAGTAATCTAGAATGAGATTATAATGGTATTTCTGTGATTGAATTAGAATACTGTTTGTTTATTTGATAAAGAACTAAAAAACTGTATCTGTTTATAGGAATTCATGTTCACATATCCTTGGATGTATTGGGGCCTATAAGCAATTGATCACGGGTTTATAATTGAAACATTGGCAGATAAACAGAACATGGCAATGAGGATCCCATAATATATGTATATATATATATATATTCATATGAATGTATAAATTTATTTAAGAACTAGTACAAGCACATGCACGCATCCACAAACATGTACAAATTCAAGCAGTATTATATGTGCAACAATACTATAAACTTCATTAATTATTAAATTACAGACATTAAACTGCAGCAGCATTGCCATGCCCTCTTAATGACACAGAAACTATAAATATATCAAGCCATTGTCCCTACATTATCACCTTCATAGCAATCAGAATGAGCAACAACTGCCCTTCTCTGCACATTTTTGTAAGAATATCGCCGAGCCAAGAACACATAAAAGCACAAGTTCACTGCAGTAATGCCAGCTAAAAGCCAGTAGAAATTATCCAAGCGACTACTATTCAAATCCTTACCAAACCAGCTCCTCCCATTCTTTTCTGTTAGGTGATCCACAATTGTTATCAAGAGACTACTAAGGAAGTTTGAAGCCCCCAGCACACTAAGGTAAAGTGCGATACCCAAACTTCTCATTGAATCCGGGACTTGGTCATAGAAGTACTCTTGCAGCCCCACTAGAGTAAATCCATCTCCTACACCAATGATGATAAATTGTGGAGCTAACCAGAACACACTCATTGACATTGAACCCTTCAGTGGATCATTCTTCACAAGACTTAGTCTCTTTCTTTCAACCAAGGCCGCAACTACCATAGTTGCAACCGAGAAAACCATCCCAATACCAATCCTTTGGAGAATTTTGATGCCTCTCTCATTCTTTGTCATCCTTCTTAGTACAGGTACGAGAATCTTGTCATAAACGGTGACAGAGACTATCATTCCAATGGCAGCCAGAGCGTAGATGGAGGCCGGAGGGATCAGAAAACTGTGAGTGATCTTGCGGTCCAGAGTAGTACCTTGTTTGATGAAGAATGTCGAGGCTTGTGCTACACAAATTCCAAATGGCAATGTTGCTACCCATATGGGAATCATGTTGAGAATAAGCTTCATTTCCTCAACCTCAGTAACAGTTGCCAGTCTCCATTCATTTTGTTGTTTCTCACCAGAAATTTGATTCTCTTCAAGGATTGCAGCCTTGTCAAGAAATCTAAAACACACGAAGATGTAACACATTTAGTTTTTGGAACTACAGTCTCTATAACATTAATTATAGTAGGTTTGTCCATGAACAAAAATCAAAGTGATAGATATACAAAGTCAAGCATGAGAACATGGGTTCAAATCTTGAGAGCAACCTCTTTGTGCAATTAATGCCAAAGATTAGACCTATATCAGGCCACAATGGGTATTGCGTAATGACCGTGTGTTTGTGTGTGTTAACAAAATCATTAAAATGGAAAAATGAGAGTTTACTAGCTTACTTGAGCTTGTTGGTGTGGCATAGAAGCCTCCCCTGAGTCTTTTCTGATTTGGGAACTTCATACAATTGAGTAGCATAGGAAGGATAAGGAAGATTTCTTTTCTTAATGGCTGCTACAAGAACTTGTAGCATTGGGGTTAAGGGACTCCCTGCCGGCGTCCTATAGCGATAAAATGGCCTTCCGATACAGACTATCACTATACTAAAAGCCATTACAGCAGTGAGAATAATATCTGCAACACCCCAGCTCACATGGTCTTGTACATAAACAATCAAAGTTACACCAAATAGTAGTCCAGAGCAAAGGCCAAAGTTCCACCAGTTGAAAAAGGACATTTTCTTTCTTCTCTCTTCAGAATGATCATCATCGAACTGGTCTGCTCCGAAGCTTTCCAAAGCCGGTTTGTGCCCTCCAGTCCCTATAGAGATCGAGTAGATAGCTAGGAAGAAGACCACTTCATGGATCTTCCTAGTTTCATGACAAAGGCTGGTATCACAAGGCTTCAAGCTCGGGACTAGTCTAGACATGGTCAGGAGAATCAAACCCTGTTTTCCAAAACAATGATAACAAAATTCCTCATTTATTTGGATGAATCAAGAACCACAAACAAAGCTTATGCGTCTCTTTACGTGTTCTATGAGTAATAATATGCATCAAGGCTTCATATCCGAAACAAAAACTCACAACCTAACTTTATTTATCTTTTTAACCGACATGGTAGTGTCGGATCTCTTAAAGAACCCAATAATCCATCAGTGGAAAAAAATGCTAGTTTGAATGTAACACAGACAGTAAAATTTATTTATAAGAACTGTCTTGAAAATTATAATTTAAAATCAATGGAATGCTAATGGATATATTGTCTCTATTCTATTATTTTTCCTTCAAATTTCTTATGAAGAAATATTGAGAGGAAATGTGGCCTTTGTTTCACAGAGGATCTTGCACAACCATTAAACTGGCATTAAGGTTAATCTTAATTATTAGGTTATTCCAAGAAGAAAATCAAAATTACCAAGAGGTAGACGACGGATGAACCAAGCACTGTAGAAAATCGGCCCAAGTAAGCATCAGCTAAGAACCCTCCTAGTAGTGGCATCATAGTGGTCACACCAGACCAGTAGTTGACACTCTTTGCTGCAGTTTTGAGGTCTTGATGGATCACTTTGGTCAGATATATAATTAAACTTGTTGCTATTCCAAAGTAACTCAACCTCTCGCTGAACTCAATTGCTGCAAAAAAAGTTTAAAAGTCACATGAAGGTAGTAAGTGTCCAGAGTAATAATAATAATAAAAATATTGTGCTAATTACTAGGAACAGTGTTAAATATCTTTGATTATGCATTTATTTCTGCCACATATCGTCAAAAAGTTTAGCAATTTCACCACAATTCAACCCAAATCCACTTTTTTATTTTATTTTATTAATCTGGATGTAAAATAATAAAAATAATAGGAGAATGATCTTGATTTTTGAGGCATTTGACCATCTCGTTTAAATTGGAAAAGCATACCATGCAATTTGGGCAAACAACTGTGTGCTTTAGACTCTGATAGTAGCATTTGACCATCTACTTTTAATTGAAAAAGTATACTATGTTTTGTGGACAAACAACTGTGTGCTTTAGACTATGATAGTGTAAAATTATTGAGGACCTCAGAGTGGGACAAACCATATTGTTGAGTTAGATCCATTTTCTGAAATTTTGTGGCCTCTAATGGTTGACTTTATTCTCAATTTTTATATGTTTGTTCAACTGCAATTATGATATATATATATATATATATAAAATTACCGAAAAAATATTATGATATACATACGCGCACGCACACACCTTGGATATAACCAACAACTTTAGAGTAGTGCAAGATGATGTGACACACCCACTTAATAGTCATGGCCAATGGAATATGGAGATAGCAGGAAACAAATATCATGCGACGAACACAAATACCTTGACATGGTGGGCATTTTAGTAGTAAGCAATATCACCAAGGACGACGACTAATGAACCATGCAATTGTTATGCCCTTGATGGACTTTTGATTGAAAAAGAAATGAGGGATTATGGATAAGGGTAAGGGTTGCGAGAGGAACACAACTCTAAATGATAACTGTAATCCCATTAATTCCAAATTGCATCTCATATATATATATATATAGACATATACATATACATATTTTGGGACATCCCAAAAGATAGAGTTAGAATGGAGAGAGTTTACAAATTTTTGTTAAGAAACAGAAACATAGGTAACATGTTCAGTATTTATAGTCACGAATTTTTGAGTAAATCCTTGATTATTTTATCATGAGAGACTAGTTATCAATTCATAGTGAGCAAATAGTATTAGCTGTTGGATCAGAACACTAATAAAGGGAAATTTCTCTCAATCCAACTGCTCAAGATTACATTTTCCTTGTCTAATTTGAAAAAAGAAAAAGTAAAACAGGAGAGGAGAAATTTTCTACACACACAAAAGAATCAAAAAGTAAAAATAATTTATCAAAAAGTAAAAATAATTTTATCAAGTCATAAGATGTTGATGTTTAATGAAAAATAGTAAAAGCGCCACAAAGTTAGACTAGTTAATGGCCTCTGTTTGCTAGTTTCTGTGTTGGGAATCTATGCCCAAGATGAATTAGGTTCCACATATGGGAAAAGAGAGGTGATCATCAATGATGATGATATGAAAGTGCTCCAGAGACACCCCTAGCCTCCCTCTATGTTGATGATGATATGAAAATGGTTGGTTCCTACAACCTACCCTTTGCTCCATTGTGCTAAACAATGCAATTGAATGAAAACTAACCCAAGGCTTAAATACAGGACAATATTGGCACCTAAATGCATGCACACTTTGCTCCAACATAAATCAATGTTTTGAAGCATATATAGCATTCTCACACTTATCATCATTTTACAATTACAGTGAGCCTTCCATGGCAGGCACAGACTGCTGATTTATTTGGATTTTGCATTTTGATAAAAATGTTAAAAATTTGCGATATACCCATCTCCAATGTAAATATATAATATATATATATATATATATATATATATATATATATATATATATTGTAAGCAAAAGGTCACAATATTGTTAGATATAGCACTTACCATTACTATAATATACTGTAATATTCGTTTGTAGTCACAAGTTATCATAAGGTAAAGACAATACAAGACGTGTGTAAGTTCCATTTAGAAATTAATGATATGAATAGAAAGAGCACGATGCAAAGCCTGTATGTTATGTGACCTTTCACTCTAAATTCATATGCTCAGCTGTTGGTTGAGGAATATTAAGAGAAAAAGGTTGAGCACAAAAACAGAATCATACAACTTGACCCTTTAATATTTTAAGGCAAAGAAAGAATCAGATTTTGGATAAAATTAATCAGATTTTGGATTAAATTATTAGTATGGTATTGTTTTGTTGCCGGGAAAGCAAAGGAGAATTGAGAAAATTTGGAATATCATTTTCCTCATCAACTTTCTCAACAACCAAACTGAACATATATGTGATTACTTTTGGCCATGGAATGAGTTGAGTTATATCAGTATAAATGCTTTAATTCCTTACCTATAATAAACAGAGAGGCCTTCCATGCCCCGGTGGAAGCTCGGAGAGGAATGTTTCCTTTATGATCCACAGAAGAATCATAAACCCATTTCTCCTCATCAACATCTACTGATTCTCCTCTCTTTGTCTGCTCCATCTTCACTTTAAAATTTCTAGATTATATGTTCACTACTACTACTACTACTAGTCAAGTAGGAACAAGTGACAAAGCTCTCCTCAAAGATACCACTGAGGATAGAAATGGACTGAAATATATGGAAGAGGTTGATGATGAGATGGCAGGATAGAAATGGACTGAAATATATGGAAGAGGTTGATGATGAGATGGCAGCTCTGGTTTGTACTTCCTTATATAGGGAGGGTTTCTTTCTTGGGTCACTAAGTTTAGAGCCTACAATTCTATTGGAATTATTGACAAAGGAAAGAAGAAATTTTTTCTTGACAATGATAGTGGGAAAGAAATTGTCATTCCTTCCACTCACTAGTGTCATTGTTGGTCCTGATATGGGAATAGCATCCATGCCAATTAGAATTTTTTTTTTTCCTTTTTTTTGGGGGTTTTGTTGACTTTTGTCCCACAGTAACGCATACCAAATTATCAATATATTCAAAGAGGAAAAATATTTATTCACACTAGTTAAAGTATGATATTCAATATTTGTGTTTACTTTTTTTAGTGCATACACACTTTGTCCACACGGGTCAAATCCTCCCCTCCGGATAGGAAGGTTATCCCATTGGGCTTGTGGTGTTGTGATCTAAATTTTGTTTCAGATTGAGTCACATTGTAACTTGGTTTCGATAAAAAAAAATGGTCACGGGCACCTGGGAATTTTTTTTTGATCCATTTTTCTCTTGCGGGTCTTCAACCCTATTGAGAACTCTATACAAGGGCATCAAAGGTTTGAAATGGGATGAGAGAAAATACTAAAAATTACAACAAAAAAAAAAAGTGAGCAAGAGCGAGAGTTAGGGTTTGGGAGCTGAAACTTGTAATCTCATCTTCATCATAGATGTAGACTTTACGTGGAACTACATAAATTATTTTGTTTTATGTGTTTTGATGTATGTTACTATTCTGTCAGTTTTTTTATTTGTTCTTGGTTTGTGTCGGTTGTTGTAACTTGACTAATGAGCCATTGGTAACAATGGGTGCATGTCGTCCACTCATAGTGATCATAAACTGACACCAATTGAAGAAAATTATTTTACTTGTTGTTTTTAGAAGTTTTTAATCTACAAATTTCTGGGCTTATGTTAAACTTGATTGCACACATTTTAAGATACAATTTTGGCGGATGGAACTAGGGGTGCACAAAAATCCGTTCAACCCAGATTGGACAGTTTGGTCCAATTTTTTTACGGTTCGGTTCGATCACGGTTCCAAAATATTGAAACTATGAATTAATGGTCCGGTTCCGGTGTCATGTCCCTTAAGACCGAACCGGAGTGTTTATATATAAATTAATATAAATAAGTGAGTTGTAAACTTGTAAGTGTAAGTATGTAATTAATAATGTTAGTGTGAGAACCGTTTATACTTTATATAATGTATATTATACAATTTATAATAATATAATAACTCACTAAGGCACTAATAATGGAACTGTGGAACGAACCTGACCAAACTAGTACTTCACAATTTGGTTCGATTTCATTGGTCCAAACAGTTTAATTCGATTTTATTTTTAGTAGAACCGGATCATACAGTTTGATTCCAAAATATAACAAAATTGAACCGAACTGTGTCCACCTAGATGGAACGCGTGATTCGCACCTCTTATACTTGTCTACACATGTACAAGTTACTTATGCCCCAAAACAGAATTCTTTTGTTCAGATGCGAATCTCAGTTAAAGCATTGTTTACGAATCTCTTTACCATAATTAAAAGATGTAAAAGATACCAATAATGATAACAAAAGTCATTACTCCTTTACAGCTCTGCTCTTTCTCCCCTCTTTAATTTATTGTTTTTACTAAAATCTTTCTCCTTTATCCATATCAATATATCTCTTCACAAGGAATTCAAGCTATTCCAAAAGCAGCATTTCAAAAGAGGAGAATATATTTAAAACTGCGCAATTTTTTATGGATTTGCTTGAGAAAGATCAAAGTACTGAATAAATAAATCATACTGTAATAAACTAAATGCAATTTAGTTATGCATTCTAAAGGTAGTGGCCTAGAGATATGATCCCCTAACAGGACAAGCAAATCATACTGGCATAGGATTAGTGGACCATTTTCCCCACGAATAATTAAACTAATCTCTCTTCGTAATCACGTGATTATATAGGTTTAATTACAAGTGGTAAGAGAAAATATTTGATTTACACAATTCAACATATAGTGATATTGATATAGATATAGATATATAATGGCACTATCTTGAATCAATATATAGCCTAATGGATGAATTCAGTGTCAATTTCAAAGTGAAGTTACGCATAGGGTTGGCAGTATCTGATCTGTTCAAGTAATGAAATAGATCAATCAGTTACATATAACATCAGAACAATAAGTTCTCCTCAAAGTCTTAGAGCATTTGTTCCATGAAAATGACAACAAACCCTAAAATCACAAAAAAATGGTGAGTAGGAACAAATTCTTCTAAACAAGAAAGAAACTATGATTGAACTTTTCTGCTGTTATTCCTATGTCATGATCTAGTTTGAAGGGTCAATTAATTTCAGTTCTTATCACAATAGTTTCAAGATCATATTAATTTCATTCATTCTCTATTTTTTTAAAATAAGTGGTGACTGCACAATCTCCACTCAGCAATTCACTGGTTCATAACATGGCGCGCATGTCAAAGCCAAATAATCACTCTAATTGAATTGGTATTAATAATACTTTGCTCTTTATGATCTAATCCATCCCGCGAGTAATCAACTTGAAAATGAGAATAAACTGATAATATAAAAAAACTTGTGGCTAAGCTATACTTCAACTCTGCAATTAAATCATTGACAATCTAAGTGACTAATACTTGGTTTCAATTGTAGTAGGCTTGTGTGGTTTCACTGGTCGTGGCTATGAGTCCATAACTTTTTTCATTGTGGTCACAACACTCTCAAGTCTCAGCCATATATCATCATCAACATTCAAAAAAACAGTGATGGTGTTTAGCAATAATTTTTAATTATTATTTTTTAATATATCTTGCGAGTCATGGTCAAACTAAATTTAGTAAGCTAATTGGCAAAATTTAGTGGGACATGACATCATTATTGTTGTTGTGGAATTGAAGGATTGTGAAAATTATGATGGTAAGAAGTGGTATTGTTCAAAGTCTTGTGTGAATATATATGTGCTGTTCAATTGCTCTGTACGTGCTTCTATTGGATTATGAGGGTAAACCACTCTGTTCAATGTTGCATGTGTTTTTATTTATTGATCTGTTTTAGGTTCTTCTTTTTCTTGACAGATAGATCCAATGAATGATATCTGGAAACCATTGCTCAACAGAAGTGATGGATTTGCCATGGACAAGACCAGACCCACCTTAGAGATAAGATTCATGAAGGTGTGGTGAACCATACATTATATTATATTGACAGAGGTTTGATGGAAAAGCTATTTAGCACATCTAGTTATAGTTATAGCACAGATTGTGGGGGTCCTCAGTGTTGCAGCATATTTTATGCATGCTGCTGGTAAAATGGAGATCGAGGAACTTGTGAAAAAGGGTAGCTACTTGGGTTGTGTTTTGTAGTTGATTGGCTTTTTTTCTTTCTCTGTGGGAACATATTCTAACTTGATGTACAAAAAGTGAATCTAAGTATGAAGCACATGTTATGTGATGTCCCTTTTTCTTTTATTAATTTAGAAGAATATAGATGAGGTTGTTGAGATTCTGTTTTCTTTTTTGCTCTCTAGTCTGTATCATGAAGGCCCAGAGTTTGATGCTACTCATCTCTATAATCTATATTGCTATTCAAGGCAGCATATTTCCAAGTTGCTGTGGCATTCATTTTTTGGCTTTACAATAAAAACACCCGGATGAGTCCAAAGATTAATTAGCTTGGTTGAATTTTCTACTACGTGTGTTGAGGTGCCTCAAATTAAGTGGATGGTGTGAATTTTCTACTACGTGTGTTTGCTCTCAAATTCAGTGTATGCCCGTTGTGATAAAAAAGAATGCGTGGTCAAACTGTGTTGTGTTGTGATATATATATATATATATATACACACACACATGACGGTGGTCAGTGCATGAACAAATGAGTGTATTCTGATGCTTGCATCGTCGGCGCCGAAACTTAAACCAATGAAAAATTGGTAAGCTGTATATGAACTTTGAGGCACTCACCACTCACCAGTGTGTAAAGAACCGATGGATGGAACAGTTGAGAATAAAAAGGGTAGTACAGTGGGAAGAAGAGTTGAGAAAGAGAGAGACATTAGTGAGGGGCAAGAGTCGGTGGAAGGTGGCCTCATGATCTCATCTCTTACTCACATAAAATAAGTGAGGGGCAAGAGTCGGTGAAAGGTGGCCTCATAATGATGTCATCTCTTACTCACGTAAAACAATTAGATCTGTCCAACTATATATTATTTTTTAATTTAAAGAATGATTTCATCTCCCACTTATATAAGTAGTGCTGATCTGACTAAGTAAAAGTAAGACTAATTCTCCAACACTGTTCAACTAGCAAATTCCATTTGAAATCCATGTCGGTGAAGGAAAAACTGGGCAAATAATTAATATGCTGGTCACATTATTCGGAGCCTACTCTATGGACCTACTTAGCATTTTCCATTTTCTATTTTTCAAAATCATATAGTTATATATCTCTCCAGTTATTTGTATGAAGTTCAGAAACTGTTAACTATTTATGAACTTAGACTTCTCTAATTCATTTTGACCATGATTTTAAGAATGATTCATTTTTTATACAAGTTATTTTACCTTCAAAGTGTTTAACTTTTGTGCATGCATGTAATCATGAGTGAAATGACAAAACAGATTTCAATTACCCTATTACAATTATCAATTCTTGACACATAACATTGAGCATAAATATATACATATATATATTCCCAAAATGATTGTCTTTCTTTCTTCTCTCTTTCCAAATTTGGACAGCTGGGGGGACTAATATCCAAGCAAATATTGCTTGATAAATTATGCTGTTTGTTTATCTATAAATCATTATATTCAATAATTCTTGGCAATCCATGGGCATGGACCATTATGTGGTCATCCAGTGATGCCTATACAGATTTTGCTTGCTGAGTCAGAATCCCCTTCGATCTGAGGTCTAAGGCTATAAGCTGTTCATTTGGTTGCCTTTACTTATCCCCCCCTCACATGAGTTTGTCCCTTCAACCACCATAATATGCTAATGATGCTAAGGCTTGGCAAATGCAACATAGAGGATGTCCTTTCATCATTCCTGTACCTCTGCACTCAATCTTATGACCCCAAAATCAATCTTCTTATTTATAATGTTATTTCTCTGAGGTTGAATTCTGGAAATTCCGAAATAGAAAGATTTGAGAGACTTGTAATATTTTTGCCTTTTTTTATTTTTTACGATGAACATAAGTTATAAGCTGAACCACGTTAAATCTTGGTGAATGTGTGTGATTTTCATTTCAATTACTTCTTAGGATCTCATCTGATCCCAACTGAATTCCAAATTTTGAAGTGTTCCAAGTCGATGGAATTAAAGATGCTTAGCATAGTACCAGACTTGGGGACTAGCTCTGTTCCACTGATTCAGCCATCCCTATTCCCTACATGGTAGCAATGATGGTAGCAGCAACAGTTGGAGAAGAAGCAGCAGAAGTGAGCATCATTTATCAACTACTAATTTCCATCATTTCTTGCACTAAAGGTGTACTAACAACTAGCTTGAGACTATTAATAATTAATAGGATTTTGACCAATAATTTCCTAATACAAAATTTGCTGTAGGTCAAATGATGGTAACTTACATCAATGATGACTTTCACTGTCTTTAACCCCACAAAGATGCTATAACTTTTAGCACAGTTGCACCATTTTCAAGATTCAAGGTCAGTCAGCTCCTCAATTATTATATTTTTTTTGTGATTACATGACATAAACATGATGGATCTCATGGATTACAACTCAAGTTATACAATTAAAAAACAGGGGTCATAATATAAGAAGTCGACAACTAGCAATTATTCATGCTAAGCATCTTTATTAGTGGAAGGCCTAAGAAACTTAAAGCATAATCTAACAAATGAAAGGAAAAGAAGAGCCAATAAAATTGGAGAAGCTTCCATTTTGAATCCCTAATAAATAAATATATATATATATATAGGGATCTCACTGAATCCAATCCCTTTATACATTTCTTCTCTTCAATGTGACTAAAAGTTCCAAATTCAGATCAATGAAAGATGTGCATATGCAATAAGAAATAAAGTCAACGTTGTTTCATCTCCGGCCATCATCAATTCGATATATTTAAAATTACAGGAGTAATTCCAAAACAAGAAAGTATACTCCACTATGAATCAGTTTGAGGATCGAGTAGGTGGTGAGTGCATTAACACTGAACCTATCTAATCTGCTTGAGGAGTCAAATTGTGGATATATATTGAACCAACCTAATCTGCTTGAGGAGTCAAATTGTGGATATATACTGAACCAACCTAATCTGCTTGAGGAGTCAAATAGTGGAGTGGATATATACGAGGGTTGATAAATAGTCGACAACTAGGAAAATGACATAAAAAAAAAAAAAAAAAGGAGGCATTTTAGTGCTTCAAGCAATCAGAGCTTTTGAAGATTGGACTTGTTGATAATTTGATAGGATTATTTAAAAGAGACGAATTGGACTTATTTTAGTGCTTCAAGCATGATTGCCTTGGCCTATCTATCTGATAAAAGAATATGTGGTGATGCAAATGGTTTGAGGCATATTTTCTCATCTTTACCATGACAATGATGAATAAAATGGGACTATCTTTAGCCACCCAGAGCAATACCTAATAATTAATACCCTAGAAGATAGGAAGAGTGTTAAATAACCTAGTAATTAAAGGAGGAAGGAGGCTGCTGATAGAAAATACCTATCAAAGACAGTAATTCAAATTAGTGTTGGTCTTTTCAGAGATATTTGGGTGCTTAATGCATCAACTATTCACTTTTAAGAAATGACATGCCAATCAATGATGAAGAAAACAAAAATCTGCATTTTATCGTCAACAACACACATCTTCTGAGACCCTAATGCCCAACAATGAATCCATAATTGGTTACATGAATTCTGGATTACCATAAAACTTCCATCTAAAGTCGTATCTTCTAGAAAATCATTGAGAATCATGTCCATCATTCAACAAATACTTATATGACTAATTATTTTAACATGGACATGAAATTTAAATAAGAAACAATTTGAACAAATCTCATTATCTCTCCCTAGCCTAATCATCCTAATCTTTCTTATCAATTAAATGAAGAAAAAATTCTGAGAAATAAAACTCTCACAACCCAATAAAAATATTTGAACAAGATATTAAATTTACTCAACTATAAAGAAGCAACTGGCTATCATCAACTTGTAAAACCAAAATACAACTAACCCAAGTTAAGCAGCATTATAAGTCAACTCCTCATCTTATGAAAGGGGCTACACCCACTTAATTCTTTGACCAAAAGAAGCCTTCGCCTTTCATAAGATACTAGATGAAAAGGATGTTTCTCCAACTGATGAAGAATTATTAACAAAAGGTTCTGTTTTTATGCTTTTATTTTCTAATGTCTCGTTGATTTGGGTTTCAAAAGTCCATTAAAGCTCCACCTAGAGTCCTGGAAAAGCAATCACCAATAGTAAATTTCAAAAGGACAGTACTTACCTGCTCATTGGTGAACAGAAAAGTCTCCTGACTGCATTGACCACGTTAATATATCAATAGGAGAATAAGAGTCACGAGAAAGAGAAATTCCCACAGAAAGTCGGTCGATTTCATTGAATCAATTTAAAAATTTTATATTCATAGATTCGTATATTTCCATAAAAGGCATTAGAGAATTAAGGTGTTACTACACTTTTACTATATATATATATATATTAAAATCTATGAATATTTTCAATAGCACCTTACTCCTGCGATGTCTCCTATGAAAATCTATGAATTCATGAATATAAAATTCTGAAATTGAGTACATGAGATAACATATATATATATATATATATATATCACCAAACTGAAATTCTATTAAAGGAACAAATTTAGAAAGGGAAAAAATATTTTGTGGAATAAATCATTACATATATATGCATATGAGTTTGTAGAAATTTAAGTTATATAAAAAATATATAAAGTAGTAGAACCATAATCATGCATGAACATCATAATCCATCTCTCTCTCTCCTCTCTCTGTGTAGTTGTGCTGCAATTCACGCTTTTGCTTTGCGAATTTTTTTAATTTCATTGTCATTGCTATTATCGTGTTATTGAATCATCGAATTTCATCGACAATGAAGATTTTCGGTTTTGAGTGTACTTGCCTTTTGAGTGATGATGTTCCATGAAGGGTGAGAGGAAGCAGAATAGTGTAGAGAAGACGTGAAAGAGAGAGAATGGTGAATATAGAACGTCAATTACTCGAATGAAGTCGGGTCAATTCCATTTATTATCCTTATTTATTACATTTTAAATTTTGTAATTAAAGTTAATATGTTTATTTTTTATTGAAACACATCAGCGATGAGGAAGACTTATTTATTCACCGATGATTAAATAAGTATTGTCCACTTCAAAATATATAACATTATACTCATATAATATTAATGTAATGGCTTGTCAAAACTAGGGAATTTAACTTGAGCACTTTATGACTCAAGACAAGAGTCATGATTCAGTATGAAATTCACATGCTAGCTAGAACTAGAAGGCCTCAAGGTCCTCCCTCAATACACACCCATCCCACTGCTTTGCCATTCATCCTACTCAAAGCCTCCATATGTGGTTATAAGAAAGAGAAATTGGGGTAGTGGATCACATGTATGTCTAAAGTACCACATACACACAAGCTGGAGTCCATTCACCAAAAGAGGAAATTGACTGTTGAGATAATAATTATTCCTATTTCCATGTGTTTATGAGGATTACAACTTCAACTACCTTATGTCCGTAGAAATGCCATTACTTTCTTTATAAACTCACAGGTACTACTAGGTACTCATACACATAAAGTGCAGATCCAGATATTCACAAAAAATTGAGAAGCTTTAGTAGAATTTTCAAATGTAATCCTTGTAGATAAGATTTCACACGCTCATAAATTTTATAATAACATAATTTTTTTTTATTAAAATGAGACGATAAACACATAAAATATATTTATGTTGAAATTCATTCATTCATTTTTTTTTTCTTTTTTCATGCCCGAATTCATATTTCTGAATTCATATTTCTAGTAAATGTAATTCACATTTTCCTTTCACAATCAGGACAAGTCTGCTAAGAAAGTAAATATGCAACTATATAATATTTTATAAGAAAATTTCAATATAATAACAAATTAAAAATATTAAGCGCCAAAAAAAGAAAAGCAACATAGGCTATATGAGAAACAACAACGACCAAAAACATATCTTTAAATAGTTATACTTTCAATTACTAACCCATAAAAGCACAAGCCGACTGACTGACGCAGTCCACATGCAACTGGAATCAAAAAATTCTAATTAAGCATCTCATCTCACTAGCAATATATAAACAACTAACAACCTAATAAGAGAAGCAAAATAATAAAAGAATAAATGTCAAAGCTTTGATGGCAACACTTAAATAATTAATTATGTTCAACCATTGAATGTTGCACAGGATTGAGATTGTACCGGGCGAAAAAAGAAATAAAGAAAAATAATGTTTAGTTGTGTACTAGCTAGGACAAATGATGAATCATGAAGGCAACAGGAGAAGCTTCTGAATATAATATTTAATACTCATATACTTTTGTAGAAAAATTACTATATTTCGTTAATTGGTTCCTTTTTTAAAAATGAATTTGAATGCAATATTATTATTAATTTTAATTTTGCTCTTTGAAATTATGAATATTTGCTAGAGTATGATTCCGAAGAAAGAGTTTCCACAAAAGATGATATATATAGTTATGAAAAATCAAACATACTGATTTTATTTCTAATTTTTCAATCACTTGTGCCTAAACAATATAATTTTATCTTTTTTTCCTTTTTAAAAAATTGTAATTACCAATGAAGTGAAAGAGATGATTTTTGTCCAAAAAAACATTTTTTGCCCATGGGCATGATACAGCAAGAGGCTTTCAATTTTGGGGTGAAAGTGAAATTGATGAGCATCGAAGAGTAGAAGTATAGAACTAGAAATGAGAGAGAAACTTACCTAAGAGACAAATTGAACTTTGGTAGACCACAATCTCCACAAGAAACAGTCGTTGCTTTTTGCTATTTAGCCGTGAGAAAAGAAGAAGAAAATGAGAGAGAATGAGCCGTGAAAAAAGAAGAAGAAAAAAAGAGAAAATGCAAAGCAAACCCAAAGAGACCAATTGGATATTTAGTTAATAAATTTTTTTTTTTTTAAAATGAGGCCTAATAGTATTGGATTTGGTTAAATGGACCATTAATAATAAATTTTTATTTTTTAAAATAAAACTTAGTAGTATTGAGTTTGATTAAATGAATCATAGTTAATAATTTTATTTTTAAATAAAGCCTAGTAGTATTGAATTTGGTAATAGTATTGAATTTGATTAAAATTTGGGAGCCCTTCAAATGAAAGGCCTACACGACCGCCTGAATTCAGGACAGGCCTAAACATATATTCCCACGTGCACAGTATCATCCAATATTGTATGGAGGTAACTATTGCTGCTATCCTTAATCTCATAATGCATTTCAGTCCCATTATCCTCCATTGCCCTCCATTACTTATCAATCAAATAAAGTAAAAGGTCCCACTAATAAATTTCTTAGAACCAATGAAGAATATTTCAAAAAACTATTGAATTTAGCAATTGAACCAAAAGGCAACTAGTAGATAAATCATATGTAAATTCTTAGAATGAAAAATCGTAGCATGTGAATTGCATATTGAATCATGATATTTGGTGAATATGCAAAAAGATCATGATTCAAGATGTAATTCACATGCTAGAAGATAAATCATTATTGAGAATATACACATGTATATATTGGAAGAGTACTGATGGAAATTACTTATCAGATTCCAAATCTTCACCACTCATCTACCTCACATCTCAAATCAGACTAAGAATCCTTTCACTGACATATTATGATATAAACTTAGAATAAAGAACTCCTAAAATGTGCCTTCAGTAACTAATTCCTTTCCACCATCTTCCTAAAACCAGAATGACTCAACTTCAATGGTATCTTTAGGCCAATATTTGAACCACACTCCAATTTCTCTGTTTAAAACTAACAACTTGTATTGTTGCAATATATATATATATATATACACACACACACACTGAATGTACTTTTGTTTTTGTGAATGACCACCCATGCTAAACTGACTCAATGCTGTGCAGTAATGGAGTATCCATTCAAGCTAAAAATAGTAATGCTTTTCCATCAAGGATGAGTCATAAAATGAAATAAAAGAGTTTGATATGATCCTTTAAATTTTCAACCCATCTCCCTAAATTTACATTAAACCCATCTCAATACTCTTGAATTCTTATATCTTTCTCTTGTTTATATCCATCAAGTGTTGAAAAATGGGATACGGCACATTCAAATAACACAAAGCACTAGTAGAGAGTGGAGGCTGACATTTACTTTGCATCAATCAAATATATGTTAGAATGTGGAAACTACCAATTAGCACCAGTGGTCTAGTGGTAGAATAGTACCCTGCCACGGTACAGACCCGGGTTCGATTCCCGGCTGGTGCATAGTGTTTTTACTTTTCGTACCCCAAAAACTCCCCCTAAACCCTAATTTGTTTAGTCTGTTCGGCCCCCTTTAAACCCTTTACTTTCCATTCACTCCGAGACAACCCTAGTTTTTCCTTTTGAAGGTGTTCTTACTTCTCATAGCTTGACCGAGATGGTACGCTCTTCTTTATCTCTAAGTTAGGGTTTGATATTCAATGCTTTTTTTTTTTCTCCTTAAATTGTAATTGGTTGATGACAGTAATTGTGTTATATATATGCAACAGACTGCGGAAGCTGTGAACCCCAAAGCGTATCCACTGGCAGATGCTCAGCTTGCCATAACCATACTGGATCTCATTCAACAGGCCGCAAACTACAAGCAGCTCAAAAAGGGTGCTAATGAAGGTTATTATTTTGATGTTGGCTATAATCAAAATCAAACCCAGTTAATTTAATTTATGTATATTTTGTTTTGCCAATATTGTCTTCTTTATTGCTTTTGATGCTATAGCATTCCTGAATATAGATTCTGGTTTGAATTTCAGCTACTAAGACTCTGAATAGAGGAATTTCGGAATTTGTTGTAATGGCGGCAGATGCTGAGCCTCTTGAAATCCTCCTTCATCTTCCCCTTCTCGCCGAAGATAAGGTAATTTTTTTTATGATCTTTTCTCCAGGTATATATTGTACCTAGTGTGATTGCAAAATTGTGTGTGTCCCCTTTTTCTTTCCATTAAAATTGTGTTGAGTAAAGGATCAATAAAGTGGTGGATGAATGATATTTTAAATCGTTTTGCTGAAAGAAGTTTAGTAAAACTAGAAACAAATGTGAGGAAATAAATATTAGTGGGTAGTGAAGAAATAAACAGGATTTGCTCTTGGTTTAGATTGGGGATGGATAAATGGAGAAGTGTTCTGGAGTATTATATGATAAGCCTTTAACTAACTGCTTAAGGGGCAGGTTTTGTGAGATGCTGCAAGAACATTCAAGGTTTGTGGATTAAGTATGTTGGATAGTTTAGAAACATGTCAACAAACTGAATGTTGCTAAGATTTGAAAGTTAATACAATGGTGAGAAGATTGAATTTTCATTAATTCAAGGCATGATGAAAAAGAATAGATGTGATGATATGGCCATGTGCAATGCACACGATTAACTTCACTATTGAGAAGGAGCAAAGTGATACCAGTTGAAAGTGTTGAAAAACCAGAAAGGATGAAAGAGAGTCGGAAATACATGTTGGAACTAAACTGCATGCTAGGTTTGCTAAAGAAAATTTGTAGCAGGACTACATCTCACTTTCGGACACTTCAACGCCTATGGGAGGGAGCCTTAATTTGTTTTTCTTTTTTGGCAAATAAAATTCCCCCTCTTCCCCAGGGATTGAAAATTAATAATGACATAGAGTGATTGTTAAATTAGCCTGGAACTAAAAATGAAGTGTTGCAATGACGAATTACTTAAAAGTTAATGCAAAAGGGCATATTGAACAGAACCAGAAACCCTGGTAGGTCAACTAATTTGCTCATGAGTTGATTATATGTAGATGGGTTAGACTGTTGAATATTCATCAAGTTGAATTGTTCATCTCTCTTCATAAGTCTTAACAGTCTTCACAGATATATTCTACGATCACACGGACAATGTAAATGGACACAAAAGATAAAGTACGCATTCTAGATTAATTTTAGTAGGGTGCTTCTTAATTTGTTCCTTTGTAACATGGTTATTTAAATATCAATGAAGCATTGGTGTAAAATAATTCATTCGTGGCAGCATATGGAAGGAGAAAAATTAAGCAGTTTGTTAATTTAGTTGTTTTCCAGTGTCCTAACGTTTAACTATTAGACACATGCCAGCAGCTGACATACAAATTCAATTTTACTTTTGCCTACTCACAATTGTCGAGAATCATTGACCTTTTTATGCAATTTTCACAGAATGTGCCCTATGTTTTTGTTCCTTCAAAACAAGCTCTTGGTCGAGCATGTGGTGTTACGAGACCAGTTATTGCTTGTTCAGTGACAAGTAACGAGGGAAGCCAGTTGAGATCTCAAATTCAGCAACTTAAGGTAACTCTTCTTTGAACTCATTGTCTGCACATTTTCCTTCCATAATCATTTTCAAAACCTGATCTCCAATATTGTGAAATGCAGGATGCCATTGAGAAACTACTGATCTAAGAATCTGTGTGAAGTCTTTTTGTCATGATGGGCCACTGCATTTTGGAACTGGATTCACCCGAGGCTTTGACTGAAGAAGTTCTAGGGAATTGACTACCTGTTTCTGGAAATTTTCATATCTTTCTCAAGATATTTTTATGTGTGCTTAGTAGAAGGAAATCATAATTGATCGAATCTCCTAATTATTTTATTTTGAGTAATTAGACAGCTCTTGAGAACAGAGTGAAGAAACTATTTCATAGCTATGTTGAGTTGTTCTATTGAATTTAATTTATAGTAAGTACTTGTTTGATGTGGTTACTTCTATTGCGTTTAATGCATAGTAAGTACCCCCTATAAATTATCTCTATAACTATGTTGAGCTTGCTGTTTAATGAAATTTATTTTGAATGAATTTTTTTCTCTCTTTAAAGGTTTAGGAAATCTTTGCAGCCTGTGGCTAAATATGGGATATATCTGAAGTGGGAGTGGTTGTCCAGCTAATGGCTGGTTCTAATTTCTGTTAGTAAGCATCCAACTTGAGAAGATGGGCTTTCTGATAAATCTGTCTTTCTTTTTACCTGTTGCCTTTCTTATTTGGCAGAGAAGGATTGACCATCTGCTGGTGGGTTGTCTCTTTCCAGAGAAGTTGGATATTTATCTGGTTGTGTATGCCTTCATATAATGAAGTGAAATTACTCTGCTCTCTATATTTACTCTCGCCTCTTTAAATTTTTGTTCTTATTGTTTAATCCAAGCAAAAAAATTGAGGCATTAGAAGTAGCCGAGGGTCAAAATTATCAAATTTAAGCAAGTAACATTTAAAGTGTTGAATTAGTATAAAGTTGTAATTGGGTGGCTAAATGTTTCACTAGGGTTTGTTTAGTTATTCAAATGTAGAGAGCAAAGGGAGGGCTTTGGTACTAGCAGCTGAAAGCCAAACATGTGGATTTTTCATACCTAAGTAACCACAAATGCATATGATTGGTATTGTTACAATTGTGATTATGGGATGTGTTATCACAGACTGTAATTGCCATGGAAATGAAATTTCTACTGTCAAAACTCAAACTTTGGTTCTCTGGTGGAATACGTCTTAATGATTGTTTATTTTGTGCAATAATGGAAGTTTGGGACTGACAAATGTGAGGAATCAAGTTTGAGTCTGAGATCAAACAACTTGTTGAAAATAATGTCCCAAAGTCCTTTCATTTTTGAGGTTGTGTAGGCGAGACGACCAACACTAAACAATGACCTCCTGTTTCAACGTCTAAGTGACTCAACCAGTGAGTTCTTGTGTGTAGGTGAGTTCAGAAGCTTCATGGTTGTGTAGGAGAGTCTCTTAGGGCGATGTATTCAATACTAGAGATGTGGCAAGTGGTTGCTTCATTGCACGTGCAATTGTGCTAGCGACCAGCATATCATATTGTCTGTCCCACTGGTTTGACCATCAAAGATTTATAAGCTGGCAGAGGATTGCCAGCAAATGGTTCGTTCCTGTTTAAAATGAATTAGCAGCAACCTAATAATGCAATCACAATCCCATAATGCAAATGCAATAGACAGAAACTGTGTCATTAAAATGGAGTTCTGTTATGGTCTCTTCTCTTCACACCAAGGTGTAGAAAAAACATCTATTGCTTCCCATTTAATAGGCATCCTCCTTATTCAATTCTCTAAATGAATGACATCATAGCAGCAGCTTCCTTGCTTAAGAAATACTTAAATCTACATCATGTTCCTGATTTCCAAAGCACCAGCATTTATAAAAATTATACAACAGGATCATATAATAATAGTCAATAGATCGATTCCACTTGATCATATTAATAGACCACTAGACATACATCGCGAATAACTCATCCATGCATATGCTCTGAATTACATGCTGTGCAACCTCCAGATCATCAAAAATTCAAAAATCAAGCATAAAGATACGGATAGATAAATTTCTGCATATACCCATATATATGCATGCAGCATGCATAATATAATAATTGAGGCACATATATCTTGGTAGCTACTTGGTTCTTGGTCTTTTACAAAGAAAAGCATTAAAAATTAGTTGTCTGCTAGTGAGGTTTCTAGGTTACATTTCTGCCTTAAGATGTTTACAGACAAGAGATAACCCTATCATTTTTTTTTATTATTGTGGTGTTATCTAACAGAACACTGTTTGTCTGGAGCTACATCATCTAGTTCCATAAATTACACAAGGAAATGGTGTACTCAGATTGTTGTGTTTACCTCGGCACAAGGAAAAAGAAAAGCCATTTAACATGCCCTAATCATTTTTCCCTCCACAAGTATGGTTCTCAATTTCAAAATAATTGGAAGTAATTTTCTATATCTATCCAGCTTACCCCTCCCATTAATTAACGAAAACACAAGTTTTAATGAATGAGAATAGTCAGCTCATTACAATATTAGTCTTTTGGGTTAATTTGATGAAAATCAATTTGTTTAAGATTCCCAACAATCTTTGGCGGTGATGGGTAGCTGGAGTTTCTGAAATGTTTCAGTGTTGAGAATGGTTCTGTTCTGCCTGAAAATGTCATGTAAATTTGAATCTACTGATTAAAAGTACCATGGACGGCCACACAGTTTCCAAATACTAACCTCTCATCATCTTACTGTATATTTATTAGTAGTGTATTACTATACTACTAGGTAACAGAGCCTTCATTTTTTATTTAGTTTATCTAATGATTCAACTTTAAACATAGTAGAGATCTTGTTCCCTTAATTGCAATCCCAGTTGTATTTCAAGTATTCTAATGCTGATTTTTTTTCCTATTTTGCAGACAACCCAATAAAAGATACTAAAGAAACTGTATAAACAATTCCTGCAATTAACAAATTAAGGGAAGTTTCCATCAAACCACACGGCTATGGGGATCTTCTCTAATGCTAACCCCTATATATTAAACCCTCAAAGCAGTGTCTAACCTGCATTAAACAAAGCAGTTTCAAACTCCAATTACTAGTGTCATGATAATGGCTCAGTTTCTTGAAATTTGCTTAATCCTAGCAAATGCTTTTGTGGTCCTAGCCATGGCTAATGATGAAACGGATCATAGCATGGTGAAGCCTAATGTGGCATCTTTGACAAGCACACCGGCAATTAGACCATCACATGAGAGAAAACTGAGCATAGTAGCAGAAGCACCACCAGCTGCAATTCGAAAGCTTGGAAGGCAGCAGCCAACCATTGGTGCACCTTGTTTGAGCCCATCTGAGGCGCCTCAAACTGAAGAGAAGATGCATTATAGGAAGGAGTTCAGTTCTTTGGATGAAGAAAATGAAAGTAGTGTTCCGGGGCAGGAGACTATCCTTACAAAGAAGCATCATCATTCAATGGACAAGTCAGTTGCAGGGGGTGGGGTGATCCTTGGGGGCCTTGCAACCACATTTACGGTGGCTGTTTTCTGTTATATTCGAGCTACTGGGACTGGGAGGAAAAAATCAGACCATAGTGATTCAACTACTGCTTAATTTTATTGTTTTAAGTACATATATAGCCTATAGGTAGCATTGCAGCATTGCAATTGCTACCCTTTTGGTAGATGATGTACAGAATATGTGATTTTGCATGGCTCACTATTAGAAATGAAAGACAAAATTCATCAGTTATTTACTTGCAGTCTTGCTTGGATTATGAATTGTAATGAGGGAATGGTTGGGTTGTCAAGGTTATAGTTATATATATGTGGACTGAGACTCCTATATATATATATATATATATATATATATATATATATATTGTAGTTCCTATTGTTGATTACTGATTTGGTACGGTGATGTTAGCTCAGCTTTTGAATAACTAAAAAAAATCTGTTTAGTTGACAGTTTTTAAAAACTCTGTTAAAAAAAAGTATTTTCTGAAAACTGTCTTTAATAATTTTACAGAAAACAGTTTTAAGTTTTGTGAATTATTGAGAATAATTTTGTAGAACTGAACGAAGCAGGTCCTTCCTTTTCTTAATTTACAAACAATCAATTTCTCAATTCTCCCTTCCTTGTGATTACCATATTTTTTCCTACCTGCAAGGCTACTGTGTCTTTCTTCAATAGACTCTGTTATCACAGTAAATGCATAAGCAACCAATTATGATTACCCACATCTCTGAGGTGGCCTAATCTACTTTTATCTCTCCGTCAAAAAGAGAAATGAACAAGTGATAATTTGGTTGATTTAGGATTAGAACAACACAACACAACATAACAAAACCTATATATATATATATATATATATATATATATATATATATATATATATATATATATTATATTGTTCACACTAATCTATTATGGTACAACTTTACTTGTTACGCTCGTGTCATGTCTAAAAAAAAAAAATATGCATATTTATTAACCCATTTTATTAAATGATCATAATGTCTTTCTTATTAAATTACACTTAACCCATTTTTCGTATGAAAAAAAAAAAAGCATACTATTTTGATGACATATTGTGCATCAAATTTACATAAATTTATCTTTAATATTTTAAATTAATTTTTTTAACAAAAATCATGAGTAGAAATTTTCAAAATAATATAAGTAATTTCTTAATTTTTCATGAATATATTACATAAAAAAGAAGGTATTTTTTATTTAAGTAATTCATTAATTTTTCATAAATAATTGCATGAAAAAAGATATTTTTTTTACGGTTAAATTTTTTAAACACAGTATAATAAGTTTTATTATAAATAGCAAGTTTTAATACTAAGTTAATCATTTTAGAAAAATTGAAAATGGCAAAATTTGGAGGTAGTTACAACTTAATATTTTTTCCATTATTATGATAAATTCATACCAATTGTAAAATTTAGGTAAATGGTATAATTAATATTTATATAAGAGAATATATAATAGATATAATTTAATAAGAAAAAACACATTTAATAAGAATGGGTAAAATTATCAATAGATATGTCCTTAATTGTAACAAATCATAGTTCAGGGAGTTATTTGCAAAAAAAAACAATAGTTTAAGAGTTTTTTTTTTAGCACTATACCCTATTACATATTTCATTAAAAAAGAAAAAGAAAAAAGTTAATTACCTAACGTGATACCGTTAATCCATGGAATTGAGAACGATATATGATGTAACCTTTAATATTATTTGTATAAAGTGGCTGTTCACAATTGATATGCTTGACGGCTTGAATATTTTAGTATGGGACAAAGTAATATCCTCATTGGTAGAAATTAACAAGTTGCAGTCATACATGAAATGATTGCATGGTTGAGAAGAAGAAATTACATAATTACAACTTCAATTCTATCACCAACTTTAAAGCCAATATTTTTGATAATTTTATTAAATTTGTTAAGTTGAATAGGTCCGCGAGTAATTTGGTCATGTATAACAAACAAAAAGTGTCGAATTTTAGGCATAACTTTGGTGCTGGTAGGTATGTGTTTTGTTGTGGTAACTCATGAAAGAAAGCTGGTCAACCCAACACAGTAAGGTCGCACTAAGTCGTCTTTTTATAGTGTAAGCATGTGCAGCACATACACATATAAAGACAAGATCAAGAATCAGAAAAGCTGTCAAAGCCTTTGTTTCGTCTTCGTCTTCGTCTTCGTCTTCGTCTTCATCTTCATCTTCATCTTCATCTTCAGGCAAGGCAGACTGGCAGTGGTCCTGTGAAATATCTAATATCAAAATTAGTGTACGTGTATGATGTATTGGAGAGGTTGGACTGTGAAAATTGTTTGTCGATGGTGAGGTGGGGAAGTTCAACAACCAAAACAGATTACTCCAAAACGTTAATTTTAATACTTATATTGTTGTTCAACAACCTTAAACTTTAGTTTCTATATGGAACAACAAGCACTTGGAAGTTGCTTAAACAAGTAGATGCTTATTTACTTATATTATTATTATTAATATTTCTGTTTATATTATCAATGGTATCATTGACTACTGGTACTGCTATAGGGACGGACGACAAAATATTATACTTGCAGATTTTATTATACCAAAGGATTTAGTTTACATATATATATAGAATTAGAGATGAAGATTCATATAAACCCAGCCTAAAAGGGACAAAAATTTCTTAGTCTGAAAAGAAATTTAAAACCATCTTTACAATATGGTCAGTGTGAACATGTTGAAATCTTGTTCTCAAATGGACAAAAATCTAAATAATTGTACTAGAAACTGGGTCCCACATCACCACCACAATTGAATGGAAACTTCCGACTTCCGATTGGTTAAACCCATCGAGACGTAAAGAAAATGAAAACGTGTGGCTTGTGGTGTGTCTTTGATCTAGAAGCCTCACTTTCACTCTCATCTCCTCCAATTTAAATAGAAAGAGCCAGTACATATATATATATATATATATATATAAACAGCCACCCTTCTAGATAGATTTGTGATTAAATGTATACTAATTGCTATTAATCTTATATATAAACACCTGCTTGCCTAGTCCTTGTTTGTGGAGATATATATACATATTTTACCTGTCTCCCCCAAATACAAACTTGGTTCAAATCAAACAGAAGAGAAATGGGTTCTTTTAGACCTGCTCTGCTACTGATGTTTCTTCTGGTAATTGGTTTTACACTTGAGGAACCAAATACTGCAGAAGCCAGACCATTTTCTGTTCTATTTCAACAAGGTAAGGATAACTAATTAATCTCTCTCTTTCTATATATATATATATAATATATAATATATATGTAGTGATCGTATTTTGATGAATGGTCTGGTAAAATATTGATTTACAGGACACTCGAAGCTGTTTTCGACTCTTGGACTGGTTTGCAAGTGTTGTGATAGTAGTGGTGATGGAGGAGAGTGCAAAAGTACATGGTCTGGATCTTGCTCTAAGCTCCAATGCCTGCCTTGGAAGCTTCATTGATATATATATATATATATATATATATATATATATATATATATAGCTTTTCATTTTGTTGTACATATATGTATAACTAATTACTGTACTACATACCAATATATACTGGAGTACGTGAAATGAACTGGGTTACAACCCAATTTCGAGATATCCATTTCTCTCTAGTTCTCTTGAAGTACCAAAGTATATTTTTTCTAGGTGGAATGCATATTTCAAACAAGAGTAACACTAGACGTAATGAAATCTTTCTTCTATCATACTGACTTATCACCACCAAATATTTCAGAGATTAGAGCCCTGTTAAGTTTCAATTGATTTCGTGAAGTTTGCTTCTTTCACCAATCGATTTCAATTGTAAGTGTTCAATGTTATAGAAAATTAAGTACACACATCAAATTGTCAAAAAACTTGTAAATATTAGCCGACCTTAATCGTATAAGCTTCCTTCATTCTACATAATTCATGCAACAAGGTGAAGTAATAGAATATTACAAATTTTTGTTTTCTGCGTTATGAAAAACATTTCATTGCAAGTGACAAGTGTCATTTGCCTTCAATCTAAGTTGGCCCTACTGACGTCATCCCTTTTGGATACAAAAATCTCGAATAAATTAATCTATTTGACAGACCGGATTGAATTTTGATCTGAATTCTAAAAATATGGATTGAACATTCAATTTGATAATCCGTTAGTTAAACAAATTAAATATGAATTATGATCGCAATTTCCTTTTGTACCATTGCACTCCAACCTTAAAGAAAATAACACTTCTAACATAACTTTATAAATACATAATTATTTCTTCTCAAATACCACAATTACCCTTTTAGTTATGGAATAATTTTTTGTCTCCCCCTCTCCAATTAACGTTTTGGGTCTCTTGCGTTCTTTCTTAACCCCCTACCTTTCACTTATGCTTCTAGCCTCTCAAAACACTCTCTCTCTCTCTACTTTGCATAAACTAGCTCTTCTCTTTCTTTCATTGATCTTTGTAAATTACTCTCCAAATAATTTTCATTTCTCTTGAAATATTAGAGATTATTTTTATCAGGTTCCATTTTCTCTGACAGAAATAGTTTGGTTTATAGAGACATTACTCTTTATATTTATAGACACTACAAATTTTGCCGATTCATAAGCAAATGTTTTGTCATAACGAATCAGCATATGCAAGAGACAACTCCCTATTGTTTTCTTTATACATCATTTTAGCACTTCATAAATTTCCAATTTCTAGTGTCTGGTCAAATAGCTAGTCATAATTGAAGATAGAACACAAAATGACACATCTAAGAGTTCCATGAAAATAAATTATTAACATAATGGTAGATATTAGGACATCACAAATGGTAGCATACTGTCATAAGATTAATTGTAGGATTAACAAAATGTCATTATTTTCCACAACAATAACAAAATTGAAAAAAAAAAAAAGAGAGAATTTCAGTCTCTTACCATCATGGGTGGTGATTACTAGATTTTTATTCTTGTAGATCTATTGTTCTAATTACCAAAAAGGAATTTAGTGTTACTTTCCACTTTCTTGATTATGAGAAAGTCATGGAGAATTCATACCATTTATACATGTCATCCGCTAGAAGAAGACCTCAATGATATTATGAAGTTAAGAAGGTAAAAAAAATAGTGAAAATGGTAGTTATGGTATTATAAAATGAGGGAGGATAAATTAATGAGTTTAGGGATATTTTTGTCATTTTAATTAAAATAAAAAAGAAATCGGAGTGCAATTATAGAAAAGAGGAGTGCGAATATCGCTTCCCTAAATATATTATCTAATGTTATAATATATAATTTTACATACTATTAAAATATTTTTTATCATTATTTCTTTCTTCTCCTCACCTCTCTCTATTTTGTCTCTCTTTATTATTTATTTTTTAATAAAAAAGTCAAATATTTACCTTTCTACTACCTTTTCTTTATATTTAATTTTTTTTCTCAAGCTTCTCTATTTTTTTCCTAATCATTACTCCATTTGTCCCAAAAAAAAAAAAAAAGTCATTTATGGAAACTCAGCTTTTTAAGGATGCATTATTTAATGTTTGTGTTTACTGTGAGAAGAGTAATAACTCAATTTTTTTAAAATGTATCATTTTATGATGAGTACATAAGGATAAATTAGGAATCTTAGTAAAGATAGTGCATTAGAGTTTGAAATGGGATAATTATTTTGGAACAATTCAAAATAGAAAGATGAACACTTATTTTGAAAATATTTGCCAATCTCTTATGAAATTAATTTTTTTTTTATAAAAAATTATACTATTTTTGGATCGGGTTATGAGATCGGATATCCGATTAACAACAAATCGGATATGAATTCAATTATATATAATTCGTCGAGTTATCGGATCGAATCGGATCACTTGTAATTTTTATTGAATTCGAATTGAATCAAACTTGCTTTAATCAGAATACGATTTGTTTACGGAACTACATTTTGGTCATGGCCAAACTTTATCACGGTTTCTCTGCCAGGTTTTGGTAAATCTCATATCAATCGGCAAATTTTGGAAAAAGCAATGGACATCCAATAAAGCAGAGGACATGGATATTCAAAAAGTTTTTCAACATAGCATCTATTGATATATGACTAATGGGGACTTCGCAACACCTTCCCGTAAAGCTAGTTTGTCCTTTTAAACACACTTGATTAATGGGAACACCAAACCACAATTTGACATATCTGAAAATTAAACTATCAAAAATTTACAGACGGTATATCGAGAAATTTCAAGCTACTTGAATTTTGAAGTGTTCAGTGATAAATGAAATTTCTCTCGCTTATTTTTTTTATCCAATTTTAAGAGAAACCATTCTTTTAATTGATCAAATGACATTATGAAGCAAATACACCTAATTGGTAAATTAAATTTATTTGGAATTACTAATGAATTAAGTTATCAATCAACACATAAGAAAATTAAATTTTATCAATAAAAATATGATTATTCGACTCAATATTCTAGTTTGGAATTTACTAATTACTAGTAGTAAAGTAAGATCGGATTATATTTAATTACTTTTGTACAAAATAATGGCAAACATCATGTTGTCTTCAATCTTTTTCTCTTAATTAACACCGTTGCTAGTTAGGACATATACCATGTAATGCCTTTTTTTATTTAAGTTCTAATTTGAAGGTTCACATTGGTAAAGAAACTCAAATATGATTTGAATAAAGTTATTTTTTACATCTTGAAAATTTTCCATTATTTACTGAATTTTTTATTTATTTATTTTTTTTGCCAAATTCCATTGCTTAGAAGTGCAAGGGTAAATCACATTATCTATGGATATTTTATCATTGCGCTCATTATTTTACTTTGAGATTAGGAGTCATTGTTTGATGTAACGGTAAAAGTTTGAATTTAAAAATAGTTTAAAATGAAATGTAAAAGATTATTTTTTTCTCAAGTCTTCACAACACTTATTTAGAATTCATCAAATCTTAAAATTAGAAGAAAATAAGTTCAAGACACCAATTCCATACTTGTAAAAACACAGTATGGGAGTAATTTACACGATCAAATCTGAACATTACTTGATCATAATTGACAAGAAACTTCATTTACTAATAAATGTATATTACAGTTTTCAAATGACTTATCAATTGGGTCCTTGACCCAGAAGACTCGATGCTCTTCATCTAGGACAAATCAGATGCTCTTCATCTAGGTCAAATCAACAAAACTGGCCATTTTTCTTTGTAATTGCAGAATTGTACTACATCAATCATTCATATATATATATATATATATATATATATATGAATGATTGATGTAGTACAATTCTGCAATTACAAAGAAAAATGGCCGAAGTCTTCCTGGACCTTTGTAGGTCTAGTTATATATATATATATATAACTAGACCTACAAAGGTCCAGGAAGACTTTGGACCCAGTCAATGAAAATGATGGACCAGTATAAGAATCAACACCATTAAACCAATTAACTATGTTTAAAACAATTCAGTCACTGTTGTCATTGAGCTTGGCATGTTTTAATATTCTTAAATAAAAATTTAAAATATTGTTGAAAATGTTACCACCAGCGTTCCTCTTTACAAAAAATATTGTGTAAAAAAGACTCAGAAATACTAAATAGTTATTATTAGTTTATACAAAATGATTGCTCTCAAATTCGAATTTAGTAGCTCCTTCGAAGATTGATATGTTTAAATAAAGAGTAATGATAGAGAATCCGAATCGGATCAGACCGAGAATAGTTTTATGTAAGTGAAGTGGTGAGTTCTACCACATGACATCACCGCGACATAAGGGAAGAAAAGTAGCAAAAACAACTTTGGAACAAAAATTGTCTGCAACACCAGCCCAGTACCAGAATTTACTTCGAGGATGAGATTTGTGCTGCAAATGGGAATGTCAAAAAGGACTATGGGCCTGAAGCCCATTTTTCCAGATAAAATGATAGGGAGCCCAACAGGCCTGGCCCACCCGTGCCATTTGATATTTCTAGTTAGAAGTAAATGCCATTTTCCAAAATTAAAATATACAGTCTTGTCATTTAGCCCAAATGACCCGTGCCTGGCTTGAACTTTTTGGCCCGTGAAAATTTTAAGTTGGGCTTTGGATCGACATGTGGAATCGTTTTTTCAAGAGGTGCTTTGGAATAAATTGCAATTACACCAAACACGTCATTAACATGATCAAACCAAAATCAAAATATGGTAACATCACATTCAGTCAAACCACCGACCTAATAAACTATTTGGTTGAACAGCCAACATAAATTTTCTAATCGAAGTTTAGGGTTATTCTCAAATCTATCAGTAGGTGTTGAAGTTCAACTTCATGTTGTTATATCAATACGTGTTGAAGTTCACCTCCACATTATTACGTCAAGACTCATTTTCAAAAATTAATGAATTTCTATCAAATTCAAAGTATTGGCTAACAAGATTTATTTGCCAACCATTCACAACCTCAAGTTGTGATTTACCTAACAAATAAATAAAAAAACAAATAAATTGGTTTTAAACCAATAAGCGTCCTCAATCCCCTTCCTCTTGGTTGTAAGAAAGAATGCCACAGAATTATTATATATGCAGATGGTGTGGATAGCCAGCAGCTAGTGGAGGGGCTTTGCTGTCATTTTCTTAATTGACGTTTTTGTCCTTTTCTTGTTTTTTTTTGGTTCCCGTGGAATGGAATGGAATGGTTATGGGTATGGGTAATTGGGTATGCTCTGCCCTTTTCAATCCTCTGTCGGTCATCTATCTAATTCAACAGGTGGTGTTACATTCTCAGCCACAATCTCGTCTTCTTCAACCCACCCCAGATTACATTAAATTGTTTGTCCATCGCACAAATTTAGAAAATGACATAACAACAAAGAAAAATATAAGAAGCTTACAATTGTCATATCTATTCTACTCAACTTAGACATTTTCATAAATTTACATTTCTTAAGAAATTTCAAAATTTTACATATTGAAAATCATGTAATGTTTTAAAACTTGAATAAGGTTAATCTTTTGTTTGGATGTCAAGCAATCCGTGTAATTAAAATGACAAACCATTCCACTCATTACTTCAAATAGATAATCATTTAATAATTATGCATGAATTAGTGTCCTTCAATTCTCTTTTAAGTCTCCTTATTATACTTCGTTCGGATGGAAACTTTTTCATCAATTATTCCAAGTATTTAGCACAACTCTTGGCAATTGCTCACAATTTAATCGGAATGTCTGGTGCAACTCAATTTTTATTTTCAATTTCAGACTTCTTATAATAAAGCTAGTATAGTACCCATAAGGAACACTTGCTAATGGAATATTAAAATTTTCTTTTTTTTTTGGATAAAGCGTGAAAAATTTTCCAGTGATATACATATAGTGAATATACATTTGCGTATTAAAAAACACTTTCCATGTTTTAAAACTGTGTAAATAAAGATATTTGAGTTCCAAAAGACTAAAATGATTTTATATTAGTATAATAAAGTAATATTAGAAAAAAAGGTTTAAGTGAAATGACCGTTTGAGACAACTAGTATAGGATACAACTAGGAGTGGCAATATTTGACACGTGACATTAACATGAGACGAACACGACACGAAATAAGCGGGTATAGGTTTGAATTTATCGTGTTCGTATCCTTATCATGTCTACATGATAGACCTGATAAGAAATCGTGTCGTTTTTGGGTTTGACCCACTAACACAAAACTGATACGGTTGACCCGTTTAAATATTCGTGCCGTGCCGTTTTACTCGTTTAAATCAATGGGTCATGTCGTGTCGTGTCAACACGACCCATTAACCAACATAACCCATTAATATTTATTAATTTATTTTAAAATGTAAAAAATATAAAGCTTAATATTGTAAATTTGTTTTAAAATGTTAAAAACATGTAAATATATATTTTTAATAAATATAAAAAATTTGTGATAGATATAAAAAAAATTAAAATAAAATATATAGAATGCTTGAAATATGGCACACACACTTCATAAAAACTTGACACAGTGATTTACAAAAGAAAATCCTTTATTTTAATTAATCATGTCGTTCATTAGCCAATCTTATCATAAGAATAACATATACAAAATGATAAGAAATTTGATGTAAAGTTATTAATGTCCCTCAAGCACCAAGGCTTACAAGTTACAAATGGGTGCATTACTTCATTAACTAACTAATATGTCAGTCATCACCAACTAAACCACTCACTATATATATGTGTGTGTGTGTGTGTGTGTCTTCACCATTACATAAAAATAATAATACCTGATCAAAATAAATCGGTCTCTACAATCTAATTCTCGTTTGAGAAAATTAAATAAATTTCAATTTTTATGAAAAATTTGAGTTATTACAAATATGTTATATATAGTATATATACTGTTTGTGTTAGACTCTAATGATGTGAGTTAGGTGTTGTGAGTGTAACGCCTTGTGTGTATAGAAAGAGAGAGTGATGATTATTGAAGAGGATAATATTTTTTATTGGTTGGTTTTGAAAACTTTTGAATATAAAATTTTCATTATGATGTACCAATGTTTACATGAAAATTGGAATGAGAATACAATAAACATGTATATATATATATATATATATATATATATATATATATATATATATGGTGGATATGTAAATATAATTATATATGAATGATGGTCATAATTGCTCTTTAGTATCCCGAGATATATAGTATAACATGTAATCGTTATAAGTAATATAAATTAAACTATTCTCTTATATTTCTTTAAATTCTGATTAATTAGTTAAGTGTTTACAAAATCAATTAGAATAATTGATAAGTTTAAACTATTTAATCTGAATATTTAATTTTATAAAATTAAATTTTTTTTTTTTATTGTTCTGAGATATATAGTATAACATATAATAGTTAAAGTAATATAAGTTAAACCACTCCTTTATTTATTTTCAATAGTACTTCAACATTAATATAAATTAAAAAAAAATATTAATTCAATGAGATATATATTTATTGTTTGTTCTAAATGTTTTATTAATGTTTTTATTTGATTTCAAGATAGTGAAAATTGTGTTATTGATTTAATTACTTAGTTAATATAATTAATAACATTTGTTTGTTATATTAAAAATGAGGGGAGAAATATTATTGTAATTTAATTAATGTTTCAAATTTTATTAAGTTCAAATTTTCATTATTGTAGATTAAATATTATTGATGTGACATTTATAAGCAAAAAAATTAATGGATTAGTGGTAGGAGTGTTCGATTGTGTTCAAATTATGTGACACGATTAGTAATCGTGTCGTGTTCAGGTTGACCCATTTATCAGAATACTCGTGTCTCAACATGACCCTTGGACACGATTTGTCATCCCTAGATACAACTAGTAAATGATCATTTGCAAGAGGGGCATTTTGGATATGTTAAACGGACAAAATCAGAATAAAACTGTTACTTTATGTCAAAAAGTGGCGAGAGAGGGTATATGCACTTTTTTTTTCAAAATTTGGAATAAACACAATTCATTTTAAAAAGTATGGGATAATTTTGCACAAAATGTAGATCAGAGAGAAGTTTTCGGCACTATACCCTTTTTTCTCTACTAGAATGAAAATTTTGATGATAAAATTTGAATATAAGAGATACTCAACTTTGCAGTAACTAGCTTACACTAGCTGATTAAAATTTGATGAATCATCCCTTTAAAGAGCATTAAAGAAGAAATAATTTACTCAAATGCCTATGACATAACATAACAAAATTGGTTGGTAGCAACTGCAAACAATTAGATTTACAAATGTAGATCACAGAGGAGTTTTCGGCACTTTATCCATTTTTTTCTACTAGAATGAAAACTTTGATGATAAAATTTGAATATAAGAGATACTCAACTTTGCTGTAACTAGCTTACACTAGCTGATTAAAATTTGATGAATCATCCCTTTAAAGAGCATTAAAAAAGAAATAATTTACTCAAATGTCTATGATATAACATAACAAAATTGGTTGGTTGCAACTGCAAACAATTAAATTTACAAACTCAATTAATTCTTTAAAACGTTTTCATCCTAATCGATAATTTTGAATTGACACATTGAACAGATAATTTTGACATAAAAATTCTTCAATCGAATAGTCAAATGTCTAATTATCATTTGATATATATATATATATATATATATATTACTTGAAATTCTTGTGAAATTTGAAGATTCCAAGGTGGAGATGGTCTTAGAAATTCAAATTTGACTCAAACATTTTATTAGAGGCTCGATCAATCAAATTTTCAGACCTCACATATGAGGTGCGTCCCACCACATAAACACTGATTTTACACCTAACGATATAGTAACATGTATGGTTTATATATATACACATAGGAGCACTAATAGACTTGAAGGGTTGATTTTGTTAGACGGTGACACTGACACTCCATGTGGCCAAAAAATTGACACACATCCTTAAACATGCGGCGACTCTCAGTGGTAAACGATAACTTGCAACTTCCTCTGTGGACCCTTAAATCGTCCCCATTTGCATGTGCCACCTACCCATCACTATCATTATCTTATTATTCTTCTTTCCTCTTAACTTTTCCAAATTTTCTAGCCTTCCAAACACTTACACATGGTTTGTGTAATACACCAAAGAAGCACTTAAAATTTTAAATAACTTTAAATAAAAATATAGTTTAAATCTAATTAATTTAATCATACGAGTCTATATTTTTTTAAGAGGTTACAAATGACTTGTTTGACATGCGTTTTGTTTTTGTATTATAAAAATAAATTATATTTGGTATCGTCCGTTGTATTTGAATAATATTAAAATATTTTAAAATCTTAGACTAAAATTAAAAATACTATTTTGATATTTATATTGTGTTTCAATAACTATAACAGAAAAAAAATAATTTAAAAATTTTTTCTTGTCAAACAAAGACGAATACCAAACGGGTATAAAATAGAAGCGACTCAATGTTTAGTAGAATTAAATTGAAAAGCTTGAGATATTTAATGTTACATATACACGTACTATACAAATATCATGATTGCATAATCAATACAATAGTGGGTGTCCCTGCTGTACATTCACTAAATAAGCGGTCCTTATTTATTAGGCTGCAAACAATCAATCACATTATATTTATGAGAAGTTAGACTCAAATTCGATCACTAGTTGTGGCGAAACGCATGATTCGTAGATATTGTGAGCGTACGGTTTGGTTTGTAGACGTTATTCGTTTTTTTCATAATTTTGATGAATTTGTGGACCTATTTATTATCAAAGCAAGTAATAAATATAATGCATTATAAAAATAAAAATTATAATAAAATTGGGTTAATTACAAAAAAAATTTCCAATAAGCATGTCATCTCCATCCATTCATGTAATCTCATTGAAAAGGATTAATTCGAATCATATATATTTTTTACAAAAAAGAAAAATAAAAAGAAAAATAGAGGAGGAAAGTAAGAGGACGGTTCTTGGGTATGTTGGACAAGTGTACGTCGTGAAGTGGGGGGGTATGGGAATTGATGGTAGTATGATATTCATTGAAGATGTGAGCTTCCCCAACCTCACAAGTGTGTGATATGATTCCAAACTAAATTCACGGAGAAATGAGCTTGAAATTGAACAGTCTCGGACTTGACTCCACTTCAATAATGTGGAAATCTAAATATTTTAACCTCCATTTACTACTGTATCTATCTAACCTGATAAGTGAGAGAGAGAAGAAGACCCACTCCGCTGGCTGCGAAAGGATAAAAAGATAAGGTCACGCCCCTTAGGGAGGGCCCTCCCTCAACATCTTTCTCTCTCTAAAAAAACACACACTTCCTCTCTATCTCTGTGTGTGTGTGTATATATATATATATATATACTGACTGACTGACTGTAGTATATTGAAAGGCGTCAAAAAAAGGGTCAAACGTGTTTCGGATAGGGCAGAGAGAGAGGGGGACAGGGATGGGTAGGGTAGTTATTATCCACTGGGTATTCGTGGCAGTAATAGGTTGGAAGTTTAAAAGCGTGTCCCACTTGGAAGTTGCGGTGTTCCAGGTGGCGAAGTCTGGTAGATTTTTCCACCGCCAGAACTCAAAAAAAGAGAAAAAAACGGTAACAGAAACTGAAGAAACCAGATGAGTGAGAACAGAGAGAGTTATCGTCGGCGAAACTATAGATATAGAGAGAGAAAGTATAGAGAGAGAAAGAGAGTTGAAGTGACGGCAAATGGACGGCATCCCGAGTGCGTACTTTTTAGCCTTATAAATCGGTGAGGCAACCGTTTCGTTTCTGTTTTTCTCTCTCTCTCACGTCACGTGTTTACCCTTCTCTCTGTATTTTCTTTTTTCCGTTTCTTTCTTTTCATCTGCGCTTTCTGTTTGTTTCTCTCCAAACATCTCTGCCGTTACGTTGTATCCGAGTCATCTTTGAGGGTAGGTCTTGCTTTTATATATACAGCTTTCTTCAGGTGTTTTATTTGTGGGTTTTATAAATAGAGAGAGATAAAAACAGAAAACAGAGAGATGGAAGCAAGTAAAGAATTAGGTTCTTCATCATCATCCTCTTTCACTTCTGATCTTTTTGGTTCAAAGGACTCATCTGCTTCTTCATCTTCTGGAATTTTTGACTCAATCTTTGCACCCCCGTCCCAGGTATTGCCTTGTTTAAGAATCTCTTGATTATTCCTCCAAAATTTTGGAATTTTTCCTCTTTTATTGAGTTTTCTTTTATTTTTTATTGTTTATCAAATTTTGGGTTGTCGTTTCCAATTATTCAATGGAGCTGCTGTGTTCTGTTAATAGGTTTTAGAGTTTCATTTATTGTTATCTTTTTTGGGCATCTAATTCTTGTGGGTTTAAAGGCTTTAAATTTAGATGCTATTTCTAGATTGGGGAACAAGTAAAACCCATATGGAGCAATGAAGAGGATTTTATAAAATGACACAAGGGGTAGGGGATAGGGGATAGGGGATATGGATTTTGATTCCATTCTCATTACGTTTGCAAGACAATCACTTTGAGTGTGACATTAATCAATTAATTTGTCTAAAATAATGTCTATCTCCACGTTTTCCTTCCTACCACCCCCCACATAAGCAGGTAATGCCCTTTGCAAAATTCCTTTTTGGTATTGCTATTGCTTTGCATGGACATTCAAGTTCTGTTTCAATGTCATGTTTAGTAAATTTAATGCCTAGTTCTGTTTTGACTTAATTGAATTTAAGCACCCGAAATTCTCTTTTAGAAAAATCTTGAAAGCTCTGAAATTTCAGTAATTTGTGTTATTTCAGGCAGTGGGTAGGGAGTCCTTGCGCGCCGAGGTTGGTGAGAAGAAGCAGGACTCTGCAAATCAAGTTTGGAACGCCAAACTTGGAGCTTCAGGTAAGCGAAGAAGCAACTAAGTTATGCGGAATTATAGTAATCTAGATTGCAGTATATCCTTATAGTTTCAATTGTGTTTTAGGCTTCATTTGGATTGATGGATTTGAAATGATTAGGAGAGGAAAGAAAAGAAAGGATAATAATTTTTGTATTTGGATAACTAATGTGGAGAGAAAAGAAAGGATTAGGATTCCTCCAAAAATGAAAAGATTTGGAGAGAAATGATAGTTGATAAGTGATACTTTCATAATACCGAAATTGTCCACAATATTTTAGAATAAAACTTTTTTATGTCATCTGAATCCTAACTTAAGATATTATGGCATATCAGTAAATTAGTTAGAATAGTTTCTTTTCTTTTCTCTCTTTTAACTTATCCAAACAATAATGTTATCATTTCTTTTCTTTTCTTTCATAATTTATCCAAACACAAATACATGTTATCCTCTCCTTTCTTTTCTTTTCTTTTCTCTCATAACTCAAGTTATCCTTTATTTTCTTTTCTCTCCTGATTATCCAAACAAGCCCTTAGTTACCTTTTCTGATCATCTATATCTTTTATATATAAAGACCAGAAAGGATATATTTACAATTAATTATGTCTCCTTTATATGTTTTAACCTTTATGGGCAAACATCATTTCTTCCCTCTGATATTTATATATATATATATATATTACTACTTTTAAACTAAGCTGACTAATTCTTGAATTCTACGACTAGGACTATTCCTATTTGAGACCAAGTTCATTTTTTATAACCTAACCTCGACAAAAGGAAAATTTTACATGTGTAAGTCATGTGAACTTGAAGTTTAAAAAGATACTCTTGTGTTTATTATTAAATTAAATGTCAGTATGTGGCATTTAATCATAAATAACTGCCATTTATGAAGATTTTTTATAGCCTTATCAGGATTACCTACATTAATTATGTATCTTAACTAGACAGATTTAGAAGATATTACCAAAGATCTCATTTATGAAGATAACTCTGTAAGTAAATAAAGGGTTAAGTTTCACAATTTATACCATTGCTTCCACTACATTAATTATATTTCTTTACTAGGAAGATTTAGAAGATATTACTCAAAGACCTCATTGGTGAAGATAGCTGACTATGCATATAAGGGTTAAACTTCATAAAGTACATTATTGCTTCCATTACATTAATTATATATACTAACTAGGTAGATTTAGAAGATATTATTCAATCACTTCAATTATTAACATAGCTAACTCTGTATATAAAGGGTGAAATTTTATAAAGTAGACCATCTTCTACAGTAGTGATGATAAAGCTCCTGATGGATTATTAAGAAAACAATTTCAACTTGTCCACTTGATCAAAAACAGTGTGTGTAAGCATTTTCTTCACCTTTTTAATCATAAGTTGCACCTCAATAATGGTAATGCTTAAAGTCTTGAGATGAGACCTTTTTCCTTGAAAATTATTATTATTATTTGGTAGTTAAGTAACACACGCACACCCGCACTGCCTCATATGAGGCGCAAACTGCATACCTCCCCTTTGAGGAGGAGATCTCGTACTACTACCTAGGCTAATGGTCCCATTTCTTTTCAATTGGAGCTTAAATTTTCAACCTTATCTTTAAGAAGTGGAGGAGATACCACTCAATTGAATGCTTGGTGGTTGTATTATTTTTTCTATGGCTACTTGTTAAAGTATGAATTCCATTTCAGACATTGGAGTTAATCCCGCTCTCTTTTCAGTGACAAACCCCAACAGCTGTGGAGGCGAAGGTCAAAGCACACCAAATAGGGACACGAACTTTTATCAGGAAGAAAGAGTACAACCATGTCATCTCAGCTCGTCCATATATTATGGAGGTCAAGATATCTATTCCCAGCCTAAGAGCTCCCAGAGTTCTGGGCTCACAACTGTGAGTATTGCTTATCATATAGTTCAAATGAATACATTGTTGCACAACAATTCAAGCATCCTTGAAAGATCTTGTATGGAGAATAAGATTCAGATGATTCACTTCTTTCTTTTTTTTCTTTTGATCTCATCAGTTCAACAAAGATGGAGGAGAAGACGATTCCGGCAGTGCTTCAAGAGGAAATTGGTGGAAGGGTATGATGCTGTGATTGTTATAAAGGTTTATGAGAAGATGGTTTATTAACTATATAGTGTACTAACATTTAACTGTTATTTAAAATATGTGCTTCTGCAGGGTCTCTCTATTACTAATAATAGATTACTTCCCATGGCATGTGTATTTTCCTCGTAGGTATTTTTTTTGTTATGATATCTCTTTTCGTTGTTTTATTATTCTGTGTCGTGTACTGTTCTCTGTCCTAAATTGATAATGTTTGATCTGTGTTTTTCTTTGCAGGAAGTTATGAAGATAGGTAACAGCTTTATTCTACCTTTTTGATATGGAAAAAAAGAGGATAGCAGTTCATTGCAGGCAGCTAGCCGCTTGTCGTCGCTTCCTCCATCTACATTATATGTAGTCAATAGTTACGTGCACTCTTTTTTTCTTTATATATATATATATATATATACACTACATAGTATATAGTATTGTTAAATATAAAGGATGATGAACTGGTTGTTCCAGTACTGTAAAGGATATTTGGCATAGGGACTTCCATTTTAACGTTAATCTCTGCTTTTGTGGGGTTAACTAGCTATTATGAATATGAAGTCACCCTTTAGTAGTATCTTTTAGGTATGGTTTGACGATGGATCTTTACTGGTTCTAGCCGTTAATATGTTTTTATATATGTATCTTTGCAATTTATATACAAGGTCGCGAAACTCTCTTCTCTAGGACCATTTTCAATGGCCATAGTAAAGCAGAGACAATATATATGGAAGGAAAATGCATAAGAGTAGGAAATTCAATCCCCTCAAATCTGTCACTTCTTGAACTGGTGTAGGCCAAACAAGCACAAAAAATCTGATAATAGTCCATTTTCAGGAAACCATCCAATTTTTTCCCCCAGGAATTCGAGTTCATTAGAAATAAAATCGATGTGTATAATAGGTTTTAAAAATTGAAATCGACGTGTGTATAATATGTTTAAAAAAATTCACTGTTTTCATTTTAGAAAATGCAAAAGATGAACTAGGAAATGAAATTAAGAAGAAAGAAAAGATAAAGAAGAACATGAAATTAATTAGTTGGAGACAGCACTTACGTCCACACTTGGTATCCAACAGGACGTTTGGGGAGGTTGCAGCGCTTGGAGATGGTCATAGCAACTTCTGGCTTGATTCCACAACTCTTGGCCGTGTCAGAAAGCATAAAGAGAGGCTTTCTCATCTTGTGCTGCAATTGCACAAGGGCCCATCGATCTTCGTGGCCTCCTCGTCTAGAGAAACTTTCCCACATGCCAACCACAACAAGCAAGCAGCCCAGACTGCACATGACTTTCATTAAAGCCTTCATTTCTCTATCCCAATGCACAAATTATTGCTCTCCTTGTAATCCTTTTATATAGTGCAAAACACCTCAAAAATGTGCTTGCCTGAGAAAGCACTAAATCCTAATGGAGCAAGCACTAAAGCAAGACATGAATTACTTATTGCAGCACTGCCTGGCCCTGCCTTAAACTTCTTTTCGAGATTTTTATGGTTCTTTTCTAATCCAATCAATGTTCATAATAGAGCTCTTGCATATATAGCAGCACTAGAAATGAGAACTCCACTAGTCCACATGTGGGATGTTAAAAATGGTGGAAAAACGACTTGGCTAGATGACCCAAGGGCTATGAAAATTTGTTAACAAAATTTTTTTTACTTTAGTTTTGACCCATCTTAGTGTTCATTGCTAAAACCCTACAAAGTAATCAACTTCTTATGGGCTTCACAGTCGCAATGCTGTCAAATGAAAAGAAAAAAAAGAAATGGACAAAAAAACGCCGTTGCCGGGGATCGAACCCGGGTCACCCGCGTGACAGGCGGGAATACTCACCACTATACTACAACGACTTTTTGTGATAAGCTGTCTGGGTTCTTTTATGAGTTTTATAGTCGCAATGCTGTCAAATTAAATAAAAAAAGAAATGGACAAAACATCGCCGTTGCCGGGGATCGAACCCGGGTCACCCGCGTGACAGGCGGGAATACTCACCACTATACTACAACGACTTTTTGAGATATACCGTATGGAATTTCAATACGTATTGTTCAAGATTCAAAATATGAGCGAGGGAAAGTCATTGTAATTATATATATATATAAATAGACAGATATATTCCAGGAACAATAGATCAATAATTATATATTAACACATATATTACAGACCACGACAAAGTATAGGGTGATTATTTTTCCGGGCAAGATAGTAAGACTGGTAAATATCTTGGATTAGGAGAAGAGGGAAAAAAAAATTTAGAAATCTTTTTTTCTTAAAGAGAATAAATTAGAAATGTTTAATTGGATAGGGGAGAAAATATTTCTCCCATGCCCACATAATCTACCATGAAGTAAATTGGACAAAGTAGACTTTTTAAATCAACTTAATAGTAGAACCCTTTAAGAAGCCTCAACGTTTTCATAACTTTCAATTTTCATACCGAATTAAGACAATGAAACTTTTATTTACTTTTCTGAACTCTCCCATGAGAATGATATTGCCATAGATTAATATAACTTTTACAAGTTTAAGTAATAGTTAATTTTTAACAATCAAAATATGATTTAACAAGAAAACATTAACCATCTTAAATTTGTATTCCATTCAATCATATATACTGATTGGTGATTGCCGAAACTAGTCGGATAAACTAATTATCAAAATTAAACTGACAACTGACAATGAAGAGCTTATACAACTGGGAAAAGAAAAAGAAAAGAAAGAAAGGAAGTGTGTGGTGAGTGAGAAAATTTCCTGATGATTTTTCACATACAGAACTGCATAACCCTTCTTCAGCCATACATCCCTTACAACTACAATATAAATCTGCCTGTATCAACTGCTTGGTTTCCTCTCTGCTGTTGGCATGTATATTTCTAATGCTTTCACATGTCTCTGTTGATTTTGTTGCGAATTGCAATTAGCGAAATTCTAACCTGCCAGTAGGCCAATACAAGGAGAGTAGTAAAAGTCTTGTGCAAAAGGACCTGTCATATCCTTGAATCAGCTTAGCATGTGGAATTTTGTTGGCAACACTTCCCAGTACTTACTCAACATCAAGTGTAAAACAATTCCAAGTTTTCTAGCAGGTTGCAATGCCATTTGTTTCCGATGAAGTGAATTAAAACAGTTAAGTGTTGTTATTCTTCTAATTTTATAATTCTGCTAACATCTTGCATTGCCATTTGTTTCAGTTGAACTTAAAATGTACCACTAGCTGGTGTTATCTTCTAACGTTATACCTAATGAGAAAAATATAAATGGACATCATATATAGAATCCAAGAAATTTATTATATATTCATTACCATTCACTTTCGTGTCAGTTCAATCAGTTGATAAATGAGAACTCAAATGACAAACTCTGTCATGTGTATAAGAAGGATGATACACTCAACTCACTGCCATCTAAAAACAGTTCAATACAAGAAGATCCGAGTAGATTGATAAAATTTGCCTTGCTCAAGTAAACTTTTTACACGTATAGAAAACGTACATGAAGGAAATGGCTGAAGAGGCCAATTCTCAATAAACTGGTTCAAAGCCTCATGGTTCATTCTTCCACAGCTAAATTTTGTGACCGAAAGCTGGCATCTTTTGAATTCTCAATAGATTCTATTCCAGCTTGAGATGCTGATGTTTCTCGAGTGGTGCTTGAAAATGATTCTGATCTTTCAACTTGATTGAAGTAGTCCTTCCCTTTTGTATCAATACTAAGATAATCAGTCAAAACCTTTTTCACACCAAACCCACGATGGAGATGCTTGCTGCTACTGAGGGATGGTGAACTTTCTCCCTTTAAGGGGCTAACTAGCTGTGAAGGTGAAAAGCTTGGTGTGGTAAAAGCTGTTTTATATGGAGTGCTCGAGAGAGGCACCGAGTATGGAATTGCAACTCTTTTATGAGCAACTACACCAACTTTTGAGATTGACAAGAATTGATCTGAATGCTTTGTCATGTCATCCATGTAAAGTAGATCATCAATTCGTGCAACAATATTAAAAGCCAAACTCTCCAAGACTCTTGAGTAGCTCTCCAAAATGGATTTGCCAACATCCTACAGAAACAGAATGTATTTCAGTAGTTGGGTATTAAGTTGCATCCTAAAGGCTTGCAGAAAAAATAAAAGGAAAAACAAATAAGAGTAAGGTGAAAATCAAAACCTTGTTGTATTGGATTTTGGTCATATCTAAGGTTGTCTGAGGCAGCCCAGGGAACCGCTGCTTCAAGCAAAGCAGAAGGGTTTCAGCTCTTTCTGCAAGCAATTCCCTCTTGTCTACATCAATTACAAAATCCTTGACCATTTCCCATGATGATTTTGAATTGGAGCGGTTCGTTATGGGTTTTGAGTTGGCTCTTTTGCGCCACACATAGATTGAGGCCTCTACTCGGTTTGCAATCTCTAGAGCATGATGTTCAGAAGACAAATCAAGGCACTCAAGAAGACATTCAGGTGAAAACTGGTCTGACGTGATATATCGATGAATAAGATCACCCAAGGAGGCTCTTCCATTCTGCAACCAAGACAAAGCAATATGAATCAACAACTTAGTCCCATTGGTATTTGATATAATAAAATTATGTTTTCTGTGGAACTTCTATACCTTAGGGAGAGAGTCAGTGAAAGATTCAGGAACATCCATATCAGCTAAAGTAATACTGTTAATAGCCATGGCAGCTTTTAGTATTTGGTTTGTGCAATCACGTTTGTGCTGTAACTGCTTTCTTGAATTGTCACTGAGACCACCAGGAGGGACTCGCGGAACTGGTAGCCACCATTTATCCTCTTGGTGTGGAAGGGGTCTTCGGAAAGATGATGACCCATCAGCATCGGGGGCTAGAATACCTTGATCGACATACCAGAATTCTGTGCTTTCAAAACTGTCCAATATTTCCTGCAGAAAGAGGCTCAAATTTAGAATGACCTCTCAAGCCTAGAAGCAATAAATGAAGAAATATTGTTTGAAAATCTTACCAGAACCATGTTATCTAGTTTACGCAGAGCTGGGAGATTAACATAAAGATCTGATCGGGGTCTACAAGTCATAACCTGAATCATTACACAAAAAGGAAATGGTGTGAAGACATATTTCAAAAACTCATTCATATATTTAACCGCATGACTGATAATTTTTACTCTTGGTATTGCCTGCATTTCATTTTTGGATTACATACAAGTTCAAGCATTCAATATTTTGAATATATTTTACTATGCCAAGGGAAAGTTGATTGGACTGCCTTAATTTTTTTAAGGTAAAATTAATTTATGGTTTAAAACTTATAAACTTCAATTTCGATTTACTGAAATTTAGATTTACCTATTTAGGGGGAAAAAATTAGATTTACCTATTTAGAGGGAAAATTTTAGATTTACCTCAAGCTTGCTTCCATCTGGAAAGGTTTGCCAAGAGGGTATCAACTCAACAATGTGATCACTAACACAAAGAAGCCACTCCATCTCCCTCCGCCACATCGATTTCTTTTCAGGTGCTAGCGGTTCCAATCTCCAGAGTTGCCCAAACAGTGTAGCTAAAAATTGGGTATTGGACCATTGGTAAATATTAAACCATCAAAAGAGAAGTCAATGAAGGAATTACATACTAACCGTAGCCAAATTCTCATGAAATAAAAGCAAATTAATTAATGTCAGGAAAACAAACAGATATCATACCACATAGATTTGTAATTGCATTTGAGATGGCCAATGCTGTACAAACCCCATTTCCACATCCAGACATATCTTCTCCAAGCAGCAATTTCGAAAACCTTTCTTTCATCATCTCAGTCTCTATTTAAAAACCCAGTTAAACAAAATCAAATTATCAGACTAATAGGTAAATGCATAGACATACAGACGAACACATAAGGAGCAAGAGAGATGATACAAATTAGAACCTGGCATTGATGACCCTTGTTTCTCCAACTTTCTATCATCCAGTTGGGGTTTCTCTACATCTTCAGAAACATCAGAGCTGGCACAATGTGGCACTTCAGTCTTTTGAATAGGCCAACCCATTGAAGGGGGAGAAGATGAGTCCTCAGAGCTACTATGACTCTGTTCTTCATTCACAGTTGCCTCTGATGCCAAAAAGTCAGAGCTTGAACTACTCTCTCCAGTCTCCTCTTCCTCAATCTCACGCCCATTTTCACCAAACCCATCACTTTTCTCTTCCGTTACTTCCCTTTTCTCAACTAATCCCTCCATTTTAGACTCTATAAAACAAGGTGAACCACAATATACGGAGTTGTTCACTACCATACCAGTGTAGTGAAGGCTTCTGAAGCAAAACCCATTTGATACTTTAGCTCTACTATACAAACTTCTAAGTGATTTTAAGACCCAGAAGCTTAATAGAGAAAATGGGTTTGGGTTATTGGAGCTTTTGCGCTTTACCAGTGGAAGACAAAGCTTGAGCTGTTGGTGGTCTTGTTGTCTTTGTTTTTGGTTTGAAAGAGCTATATCCATAAGTTTTCAACCATTTCTATTTTTTTAAGAGCAGAAGTGAAAATGACAGTAATATATATGGGTGTTCTGGTAAGGGGCTTGTATATATTTATTGGAGTATAGTGAAGATGGTCATCATAACTGAATGTTGTTCACTCTTAACACATGATACGTGTTGAAGAGAGCTAAGGGGAGCGTAGCTTTGCTTAAATCAGGCGCCTCTCTCGCTCTCTCTCTCTCTCTCTCTCTCTCTCAAATGTTTATTTACTTCGCTTTGCTTAAACAAGGTCTCTTAACATAATCAAGTATATTACTGCCAGATAATATTACAAATATGTTTAAAATTATATTATACAATAAAGTAAGGTCATGGGAGTTGTGCAAAGACAGATCTGCCAATTATGTCCCCCATGGATCCTTCATATTGTTTGTTGCTAATTTCCTTGGCGGAGTGTTAAATTACCGGATTACCCTTTCCCTAAATTACTGTTAATAACAATTGTAATTCAAATGCTAGTTTGAACTTTAAACACATGATGCTACCTCTTGTCAGGATCTTTGTGGAAGTTCAAATGCTAGTTTCACTTCATTTTTATCGGTCAAACAAGGCTAGACATATAGATATACCAAAGGGAATTCTAGAAATGTTTCGGCTCTTTGGCAAGTCAACCACAGTTTGATACCTGAAAGGGGATGTTTTGTCTGTGGGGACAAAAACCAAGTATGAGAATCAAGACATCAGAAGGCTATTTTAGTAATTTAGCGGTGGCCCAAATGTGTAAAGGGATTCAGAGGTTTAGGGTTAGAGAGGGGTAAAGGTACAGTAGTTTTATCTATGCCCAAAGGCCAACCCTAATGTATCCTAAATCCAAACCCAAAAAGGTCAATTCAAGACTCTCTCTCTCTCTCTGAGGAATTTTGGGATGCAAAAAGTAAAAACAATTGATTTTTAATTTGTATGAGAAGTGTGAAAATGTGGATACATTTGGGCCCTAAGTAATAATAAGTAATTAAGATAAGCGAAAGCATAAAGTGATGAATGCTTGAATGAGAAAAAAAGGCAATTTAGAGCATTTAGTTGAAGTTGGAACAAGTGATGATATAAAAAAATGAGTTTAGTTAGAGAAGAAAAGTGAAGATGTTGAGAGATGTCATTATAATCATAATTAATACTACACCTTAAGATATACACTACTTCCCCACCACTATATTTTGTAACTTTCCTTGCAAGTCTTGATTTTCTCTATTTCTATCTCTATTACTTCCACTTTGATCATATTGCCGGTTGTTCCAACTGAAAAGAATGCAAAGTTTGATAGGCTCCTCCCAACGGCTAGTTAGTAAGTTGTTTGGTTGATGTCGATACTTCATTTGAACAACCGTAGAGGGAAAGTGGGAAACACAAACTCCCCTTATTCATTCTACTACTTTCTGTTACTACTACTCTATTTAATAAACATTTATACTTACTTATATATACACATGTATGTATGTATATATATGTATATAATTTGCCATTTGCCATTTTAATAAAGTTTTATACTATACCGTACCTCTCACAAGCTTGACCCCATTTTTATTTTTTCAACACTAACCTTTCAGGGGGAGCATGTCATTTTCTTGGTCATTATGATTAGGCTGTGTTAAAATGGGTGCAAATTCGTTAATTTGCAAAATTTAAAATATGTCTAGCAAAGATGATAAGATATGTTACCGCTTTCATTTTTTCCATCACTCTAATGTGCGAAGAGAATTATTACTTATTGTAGATGCTTAATTTTTTATTTAGTTTTTCGAAATATATACATATATATATATATATATCGGTTTAAGAGGACCAAACCGATAGAAAGAATATTGTTATATGTGTTTTACTCAAGTATATGTATGTAACATAGTCCCAGTTTTCATTGTAGTAACACGAGTTTTTTTTTATATATATATACTAAATCAGTCTTAATTATTACATTTAAGAGAACAGCTGTATAATTCTCTGAAAAGCAAAACAGCTTATTTTAAAAAATATTACCATAATGCCATCGCAATCCTAGCCAGTAGCCATTCACTCAAAAAAAACTTCTCACTTGCCTATTTCTTCTTTATTTATGCCAGCAAAACCACCCAAAATAAACTTACAACTCTACTTCAACTAGGCAATCACGAAACATTTTAATTTTTTTTTTTTTTTAACAAGTTCCTCTACTTTAAGGTAGATAGATGAAAGTTTTTTAAAAAACTAATTTCATTAGAAAAAAAAATTTAAGAGCTTTAATTTGAGTACCAATATCACTATTTTTTTATTCAAGATAAAAAAGTTATAAATTTTTAAAATTTAAAAGGATGAAAGAATATTAAATAATATATACACATGTATAATTAATATTTTATATATATATATATAGTGATCTCTTGCTCACCAGTGAGCAAGAGTTTTTATCCATACTTTCTATAGTAGCTTGTTAGATTAAATTTAACGGTTACATTTCAAACTATATTATAATGTTTATAAAAACCTCTGTCTATTTTAAATTCTCAAAATTAATGTAACCATTTACTTAGTAAAAAAATGTAATTACCAAAACAGCATCCAAAATTTTTCAAACAGTTGTCTCTATGTAACTTCAAACTTCTTTTTTGTTTTTCCTGAATCAACCTCAAACTTAAAAATATTACTAACAACAAACTTTACAAAATAGTGCTTTGTGTGCAAATATTAGTCTAGTTGAAAAAATATTAGGCCAAAGTGTAATAAACTCTCCTCTGATTTCGAAAAGGTGTCCAATACTCCATCTCCTTTTTTGGGTGCAACAAACATACTCCAACTTACAAATTGATGCAATTTGTCCTTATTTAGCACTATTTGGATTAAAAATTGATTTAAATGACAAAAATATCCTTACAAATAAAAAAAATAAAAAATTGATTAATTTACTGAAAAATACCAAAAAAAAAGAACTTTAATCTGTCAAAAAAATTTACCCAAAAAAAAAACTTTAATTCACCAATTGTTTTTTTTGTAAATTTATTTAATTTGGTGATACCGAAACAAATTACCAAAAAAAGAACTTTAATTTCTCAAAAATTACCGAAAAAAATTACAAAAAAGTACAGAAATAAATTTACCCAAAAAAATTTGGTAAATTAAAGTTTTTTTTTTTGGGTAAATTTTTTTGACAAATTAAAGTTCTTTTTTTTTGTTTTTTTAGTAAATTAATCAAAAAAAAAAATTCTGTGAGGGTATTTTTATCATTTTAAGTTAATTTTTAATCCAAATAATGCCAAATAGGAGCAAATTGTACCAATTTGTAAGTTGGAGGGTGTGTATTGCACCCAAAAAATTTAGAGGGGGTATTGTGCACCATTTTGAAACCAGAAAGGGGGTTTATTGCACTTTAGCCAAAATATTATTATTATCCTCTGTTGTTTCTGCCTAAAATATTTTTATGAAAGTAACATTTTTTGCCCAATACACAAAAGTTACACCAGCCACACCACTGCCCTCATCCATATACATCACAAACAAAAAACATCCCCTACACATACATAATTATTTGGATCATAAAAAAAGTTTTACCATTTTAGTTGAACATTAAAAAAATAATAGAAAAAATATTTTCATATAAAAAGTTTTACAATGACAAAACAAATTGAACCTTAAATTTAATTCTAAATTCTTTCGGTTGACAACTCTTCATGCTAACTGAAATTTTATACTCTAATTCACTTGAACCTTAAATTTAATTTTATTTAGAGTTGTGGCGGAAGGTGAAAAAATGGCTAATACTGGTTCTTGATCCATAATTCAATTGTTTACTTTTAGTAATTTACCTTTTTTTTATTACAATAGATAAGTAATATTAACTTTCTTAAGTTAAAATAAAGAGTGGTTTTGTGGTTTTAGAAAGATTATAAGTGAGTTTGGAATATGATCGTTAGATTTAATCTAACGACCACTATAGAAAGTGTGGATAAAAACTCTTGCTCACCGGTGAGCAAGAGATTACTACTCTATATATGTATACACTCTTACAAATATGTTTTATAGACCTACTCCATATACCGATACACCTCTCAAATATGTAAATAGTAAATACTTAGTTTAGATTTTCAAAAAATAATAATAAAAAAAAATATAGAAATTTTATATTGTGTTTGCTAAATCCAACGAGGCACAACAAGAAGTGCAACGGGTTATCAATATTCTAACAATCTCCCACTTAGTTCATGCACTATTTCTGAAATTGGATTGCAATGTAATTATTGTTACTTGATGGGTTGGGGTTATACTTGTCAATTGTGATCTAATTGACAGTATAATATTTACACTGTTGGATTATGATTTTTCAACTTTATTTGGTGGAATTTAATCTTAACTGTTGATATCTAAGTTTCCATGATGTGAAGGAAGACTTAGGTATGATTGTTTGTAGAGAAGTCATTCCCCTGTTGTTCTTATAAATAAGGGTTTCATAACCTTTATTTAGCCTCATCAAATAAAAACTCTCAGAAAGGGGGAAGAACTCTCTAAGGATCTCTTGTAGAAACTAAAATGTATTATAAATTGTTATATCATCAATCATGTACAATTGTTAAACCTACTCTTTAATTAATTGCAATATTCTTGATTTTTACAAGTTAAGTATGGCTTAAAATTCGAGGTGACTGTTGTTAACAAATCTCTATGCATATATGTGTTTCTATTAAATGTTGAACAGTGCTAGGGATAGTCGCTTCATTACACACTCATTCCATTGATAATTGCTTTTGTTTAATAAATGTCCTATTTTGTCATCAATCAGAATGCCCTTGTGGTTTTAAATATCTACATTAGTATCATCAAGTAAAACTATAATGTTCACAAGTGATTCTTCAATTTTAAAAGATAATTTTATTCTTTAATTAAATTGAAAGCCAAGGTTCAAAAAGTATTTTATATACCAATTAATTACAAATTTCAAAAAATTATATAGGAAATGATTATAATAAGTATATAGATTAATATCAAAAAGTATTATTAAAAATATTTTACGATCACCATAATTTTATTTGTTTGTTGATGACATTAATGTAAATATTTTAAAACGGGTCATACTGATGGATGACAAAATAAAACATTTAGGGTAATGCTACTCAGGCAGAATTGTTAGGCAGAATTCATAGGCAGAAACTTTTACATCCATTGGATACATGTGGTAGGTCCCACCATATACACTCACCACATACATCTAATGGATGTAAAAGTTTCTGCCAATGAATTATGCCTAATAATTCTGCCTGAGTAGCATTATCCAAACATTTATTATGCAAAAGTATTTAATAATTGGTTTAATTTTTTCACCAAGAGGGTTGTAATACTATCACATGTTACATCGGTAACACTATCACTACAGCAAAAAAGTTGTAGTGTGGGAGTTTAGCCAGATGACTAATGCTCTGCTTAATTACCAAAAACAAATGCAAGAAAAGTTTTGAAATGTAAACTCCTAAAAAATTTGCAAGTTATCATATGAGAAGAAACGGAAGGATTAGCATCCCTTAAGTTAAAATCTCTTTTAAGTTATTGTTGGTTGAATTTGCATAAAAATGAAACTTGTAATTTTTTTCAATCTATGATCTATAATAAAATAGAGAAATGCTAAACGTCACAATTTTATTTCACGAATTTTAACTCGAATTTATGTGGCAGGTGATAATACTATAAGGACTCTGTGTATGGGGGGAATCCCACCAATAATAACTTACCATTTAATTTTATTTCCTAAAATAACGGACTATATCACCTGCCACATAGATTCGGGTTAAAATTCGTAATATTTATTCGACACGTGTAGCATTGCTCAATAAAATATTGTCATTCTTTTAGTTCAGTCATAATCCCGTTTAATAACGTTAAACGTAACATCATTTCCGAATTCTTTTGCAATTAGATTTTATTTGTGCTACATGGCCATCACGGTCGATGACGATCTTTCTGGGTCATCTACCATATATATATTCTCCTTCACCTATCTCTATATTTTTGTAACTGTGTTGTCTGCAAATTGTGTTGCTATTTTTATTTTTATTTTTATTTTTATTTTTTCTCTATAATATATAATCCATAGCATGAGGTGAACAATTGATGGAATTTGTTATCCATCACGGCCGGTGATGATCTTTCTAGGTCATCTACCAGATATATATTCTCCTTCATCTATCTCTATATTTTTCTAACTGTGTTGTCTGAAAATTGTGTTGTTATTTTTATTTTTTCTCCATAATATATAATTCATAGTATGAGGTGAACAATTGATGGAATTTTTTATCCAATTTGCAAGATCAAGTAAATGAGTTTGTTTGTTTTTTCGAGTTAATTAATCTAATTAGTTTCAGTTACAAAGAAGAGGATGCTTACAAATCCCACCGTTGGCAATAATGGCAATTTACAACCTCACCACTGAGTAAATATTGGGTGCGCCCGGCGCACCGTGCACCGGGCGCATCCCAGCCATCCGTGCAATGCACGCGCGGTGGGGCCCACCATGCGTGTATCCCACGCACGGTCAAGATGTGCCCGGCACAACCAATATTTTCTCCTCACTACTTCTCTCTGTTCACAACACGGAGGTGATTTTGGAAGGGGTCTCTCAAAGTCTAAGTAAACTGACCATTAAAGTGAAAGAAGAGTAGGACTTTAATTTGAAGAGGTATAAAGGAGGTAGAGGGAGAGAGAAAGACGGTGGTTTTTATCCTTTAAACGAAGTGTTATAGAAGGAAGTCGTAGGCAGGTTTCTCTAACTACGTCTTTTAGAAAGTAAATTAGAGGGAAAAAGAAAGAAGGTGATTTTTATCCTCGAAACAAAGTGTTATAGAAGAAAACCGTAGGCAAGTTTCTCTAACAACTTTTAAATTGCTTTGTAAAATGATGTGATTTTGTAATTTTCTTTCAAGTAATTGATGTGGCACATTTTAAATCTTTGATGTGTTAAATATTACACGTCTTGTCTAAATTCAATTTAGAATAATCTAGAGATATTTTAACTTAGGGTCAGTTTGATTAGAGGGAATTATACTAGAAAGTGAAAGAAAAGTTAATTGAAGGAAAGGAAAATTTAATTTCCTGCATGCATTTGGTTAGTATAAAATTTTTTTAGAAAAGTTGTGAGAAAATCTTATTTTTTTTAGTTTGGATAGGAGGAAAGTGAAAATAAAAGAATTCTACTTATCATACTAGAAAAATAAAGGAATTTGTGTTTGATAACAATCATTTTCATATCCCATTGTTTATATTCATTTTAAAATAATTATTATTTGAAAAAAGGCTTCATAATATATATATATATATATATATATATATATATATATATATATATATATATATTATGCATGACAAGACGAAAGAATTTTATTGAGAAAAAAATATCAAAATACACATTAGTGCATTAATACTTCTTTCTATATTGAACTTCTAATCTTATCAAGAAACTTGTCTTCATAAACTTCCTCTAATCTAACATCAATAACCACAGTAGAGAAATAATTTTTGCTTCGTGTTTAGACTAGATAAACTGATTCTGTTTAGGCTAGATAAACTGATTCTTAGGAAAAAAAATTGTTACGTGTTTAGCATAAGACGATTAACAGATGAAGAAACAATTAAATTAATAGGAGTATAATAAGAAAATAAAATATAAAAGAACAACTTTCACGAAAATCTAAAATTTTTCTATGTTTTATATGGGAAACGTTTTAAGAAAAAATAGACGGTTACAAAAATTTTAATTTTTTAAAAAATGTTTCACATTATTCAAACTCTTAAAAAGTTTTAAAAAATTTGGTTTCCTTTTCTTTCCTACTACTTCCCCTTAACCAAACTCACCCTTAGAGAATCTAGTTCAAACAAGAAAGACCCACAATCAACATCAATCATTGAGAGAGTGCAGAATTGAGGAGTACCTGTTTGGGCCAAGTTGGTTGACATGACTCTAGAATGTTGTACTTAAATATCAAACCTATTTGGGCCAAGCTTTTTGACATGACTCCAGAATGTTGGACTTGTCGAAAGTAGTTGAATCACATTGCCAGTACTGATGCTAAGCCTCTTCTCAATGAGATGATCCAATGGTTACCTTGTTTGCATTGAGATTCTACCACCGATCCTCTCCCATTTTCCTTCTACGTGGATTTTCGTGCAACATTAATAAGATAAATAATGAGGATTTTATTTTTATGCGAGTGGGTTGGTGGACTCATCATATAATGTCATGTGATGGAACACACACTGCACTCACCTAAAATTATTTTCGAATTAATCTGATTCAAACTTTTAATCTTTACTAAAATTGTGTGAAGAAAAATTTACACATAAAATATAATAAACTAACACAGAAAACAACAAATTTAATTTAACACAATGAATAACAACATATCAATGAATCACAATAAAAAATAGATTAAAATAAGTAATACATCACAGAATAGTAGATCAATATGAATATCATTGACATAATAATAAACCATTAAATTTAATCAATACAAATGATTTTTACAACAGAAAATTAACTCAATATAGAAATTAGGAAGATAAAACTACAATAATGAAATAGATAATGAGAGGCATGTGTATTGTCTTAAAGTCGCATGGCCTCTTTAGGTACAAGTGATAGTGATCCATTGTAACTCCAAGATACAACAACACGTCGGTAATTTATCTTTTTTAGACATTTTTATAGAAAGACAAGTTGTATCAGCCTCATTGGTCATCTTTAAACATGTTCAAAAAAAATAAGTTTCGTTTGGTTCATCCTATTGGCTCGGCTCATCCGAAATAAGTATCTTCCAAATTTGAGAATCCTCAATTGTATTGTCTTTTATTTCATTTTTGTTAGCCCATCCATAATACAAATGAGACTTCAATTACTCTGTTTAATCTAGAAGTACCGGTCTTGTGTCTAAGTCCCTCATACTCAATATGTAAATAAGTCTGATATACATCTCACGTATAAGAAGAAAGAAAGGGAGAGAGATTGTTAGACTTGTATTATGTAACATTTCTATATAATAATAATAATAATAATAGTAATGATCATGTTAAAAATTATTGATTTTTATTAAATAGTAGTAACAGATTGAACACTCTGGAAGGTCATAGATATAGAACTTGTTGTTGGATGAATTTGTAAAAAATCATTAATTATTGAATTAGAAATTGATTATCAAAATCCTCCAACCAAACATGGCCTTAAGTGGTGGTTGTCTGAAGAATAGACATGACTATTCTGGAAGAGTTATGATTCTTCACGAACAAACATGTCTATTATGGAATAGGTATGACTATTCACGAACAAACATGTCTGTTCTGGAAGAGGTATGACTCTTCACAAATAGACATGTCTATTCACCATTGGCTCTATATATAGCCAGACATGCATAACAAAAGAAGAACAATAATTTCATATCATCTATCTCTACATATATATACAGTTCGAGTACTACACAAGTTGTATTCGAAGGACTCTAGAGATTGAAGTGTTGCCTCTTTAGAATTGTAAATCCGTTCTATCTTGGGAGACAATTGTTCATCACCTTGAGTACTAAAAGGGAACAAATTTTGTCTTAAGAAAATTGTGTTTATATAAGGCTCGAATTCAATTTAATTTCGTTTATATAAGGCTCGAATTCAATTTAATTTCAATCATTCTGTAAGTTGGTAGATAATTATTTGTTTTATAAAACTTTCTACTTCTGTTTATTTTCTAAGTATAATTATTTTTCTTTTGTTGTTTAACCTTCAAATTATAGTATTTGAATTACACTTGCTAGGTTTCTAATAAGCACATATGCATACAAAGCTTCTCAATAATGGAGTGGCGGAACAACTTGGGTAGGGTTTGTGAAATTAAGAAACCATGTAAAATGCAACAACTAATCTCAACACTTATCCCCAGCAAGATAATGTCAGACAAAAGAAAGAACCTAATAAGCACATGAACAAAATTTTATTCATGAAATTAGAGACTTGGAATTGATGGTATTAAAGAAAAATTTATTCATAGTTATGAACAATTTCACTGGTTCCAAAATTTCAATTTTATGTCGTCGAATATAACCTAAACTTAATTGAAACATGTGCAAGGATTTCAACTCTTTTTATTGCCTCCACTCACGTTTCATTGACTGAGCATTATATAACATGATACAATTCTTGCCTTAAAGCTCTTAGCTGCATGCTTCCACATCTCATAAGTCATAACAACATAGGGGTTTTTAGAAGTGAGATCCAAATTATATTTGGAGTTGGGAAATGTCTTAGAAAAAGTTTAGAGTTTAAAAATCTTATGTTATGTTTGGAACGACCAGGTTTTGATTCTAAAATAGGATTCTTGTTATACTAGTATGAAATGAATAAATTAGAAACATGATTAGATTTGATGGAGTTTCAAATTTCAAAATGTAGTATTTTGAAAGAGTAATGATACAGTGTACGACTCCAAAAGCCGATTTTAGGTCCGATTCCTAGTTGGCAGTGCCACGTCATCCTTTCTTTCTAATTTTATTTTTCTCCAAAAAGACTCGCTCATCGATTACATCTGGGTTTGGTTTCCCTCTCTTTCTTTAGTTCTTGATCTCTAACTTTCTGCCCCTCTCTCTCTCTCTATCATCAGTTCTTGCTCTCTCTCTCTCATTCTCGCCCTCTCTCTTCATCTGTTACTAGTCCAAAGAACCACGTTGACAAGGGAGCGACGGCCATGTCCAGAGGTTTGTGGACGGCGTTGACGAGGGAGAGGTTTGTTTATGTAACTTTCGTTGGTTCGTCTTTGGTGTCTTCTGCAGAAGCCAATGTTCATCTGTGTAACCCTTTTATGCTATTGAGATAGGATTAAGAGTTGGTTAGAGTTTGTTAGAGTTTGTTAGAGTTGGTTAGAGTTTGTTATCTTGTTGTAAGAGCTCTGTTTTTCTTATATAAAGCAGAGTTTGCTTGTAATAGTTAGAGAGTTCAGATAATAAAAAAAACAGACTGTTTTCTTCTCCAGAATTCTATAGTTTCTTCCTTGTAATATGGTATCAGAGCAATCTGAGTTGCTCGATCTCTGATTCTTCTCAGTTTTCTAGTTGATTTTCAGTCTTTCTTCTTCTTCTTCAAGGATTGTTCATGGCGAGAGGTGGATCCAACAATGGCGGCAGAGGTTCTCAAGGTTTTATCCAGAATTGCGAAGTTACAGCCATAGAAGACTCTACTAGCCCTTACTTTCTGCACAATGGCGATCACCCTGGTCTCATCCTTGTTACGAATCTTCTCAGTGGATCTAACTATCATACATGGCGTCGAGCTATGCTAATGGCTCTTACTGCGAAAAACAAGCTCGGATTTGTCGACGGTACAATTCCTAGACCTATTTCTACAGATCTACTTTTTCATGCATGGACTCGATGCAACAGTATGATATCTTCTTGGATTATAAACTCTGTTAACAGAGATATAGCAGATAGTCTTCTGTATCATGATTCTGCGTATGAAATATGGAACGATTTATGTGATCGGTTCAATCAGGGGAATGGACCTCGGGTTTTTCAAATCAAGAGACAATTATCTGGTCTTGTTCAAGGATCTTTAGATGTTAGCAGTTATTTTACAAAATTGAAGATTTTATGGGATGAATTGAAGGAATTTCAGCCAGTTACTGTGTGTCAATGCGGAGGCTTACGAGTTTGGTTAGATCATCAACAAAAAAAGTATGTTCTGCAATTTTTGATGGGCTTGAACGAATCATATGCTCAGATTAGAGGCCAAATTTTGATGATGGAGCCACTACCAGCTATCAACAAGGTCTTTTCTCTGGTTATTCAAGAAGAAAGACACAGAAATATAGGTGGCAGTTCTAGTATACCAGTTTCCGAACCTTTAGCTTTTGGTTCCAACTCTAATGCTCCTACAGGAAGTTCGGGTGGATCAAAGACAAAGAGAGACAAAGTCACTTGTACTCATTGTGGTTTCATAGGCCATACCAAGGATAAATGTTACAGACTTGTTGGTTATCCTCCTGGTTGGAGAATTAAGTCTAAAACTTCTAATTTGATGGCCAATAATTCTGAGGTTATTAATCAAGTGAATGCAGATTCTACTGAGAAGGCTGTCTCATCTCTCACTAATGATCAATGCCAGCAATTAATTCAATTGCTTAGCAGTCAACTTGCCTCAGCTTCATCTATTGTTACAGATCCTCATTCCACAGGGCCTTCTATTTCCAACTTTACTGGAACTATCACAGGGGAAGACGATTGGGAAGGGTAAACGAAAAGGCAAGCTTTATCATCTGCAGTTTGATAGTTTTATTGCTGATACACATTGTATTGTTGCTAGTTACAAGCAGCAACAGTCAGTTTCTAATCTAGCTTTATGGCACTCGAGACTCGGTCATCCTTCTTTTGGAAGATTGAAATTGTTGCAGCATGTTTTGGGTTTATCTGATTCTATGTCTTCAAATAATCTTTGTCATATTTGCCCTTTGGCAAAACAACGATGTTTACCCTTTATTTCTCATAATAATAGAAGGGATGTTGCTTTTGCTCTCATTCACTTGGACATTTGGGGCCCTTTTGCTACTGCAAGTATAGAAGGATATAGATATTTTTTGACTATTGTTGATGATTTTAGTCGTGTTACTTGGATCTATATGTTGAAAGCCAAATCTGATGTTCAACAATACATATCTCATTTTTTTGCTTTTGTTAAGAAGCAATTTGGGACAGAGATATGTGCTGTAAGGTCTGACAATGCTCCTAAATTAGCTTTATCTGATTTTTATCGCTCTTTGGGGGTCATACATTTTCACTCCTGTGTTGAAACACCTCAACAGAACTCTGTTGTTGAGAGAAAACATCAGCATCTTTTAAATGTTGCTAGATCTCTCTTCTTTCAGTCCCATCTACCACGGTGTTATTGGAGTGACTGCATCATGACAGCAGCATATTTGATCAATCGAATTCCTAGTCCTTTTTTGGGGAACAAGACTCCTTTTGAATTGATTCATAATCAGTTGCCTTCTTATGATCATTTAAGGACATTTGGTTGCTTATGTTTTGTGTCTACTTTAAAGACTCATCGCGACAAGTTTTCCCCAAGAGCTCGTGCTGCAATATTTCTTGGATACCCTTTTGGTTTCAAAGGGTACAAGCTTCTTGACTTAGAGACCAACGCCATTGTCATTTCCCGAAATGTTGTTTTTCATGAAAATGTCTTTCCTTTCTCAAAGAGATCCTCAGATCAGTTTATGACACCCACTGTTGATATTTTTCATGACAATATTTTACCAAAAATAATTCCAGATAGTAATATTCCTCTGCCTGCTCCTAACCAACCCAATCAAGAGCCATCTAGCAGCACTATTTCTATGCCTCCCTCATCCGAGTCTCTAGCTGATGTTTCAATTTCTCATTCTAGGCCAGCACGCACTAGAAGCAAACCCGATTACTTACGTGACTATCACTGTTCTTTGATTAACTCAGTTGACCATATAGACACTCCTTCCACTATTCATCCAATTCAGAAGTATTTGTCTTATGATAAGCTTTCTTCTTCTTATAAAGCTTTTGTTCTCTCCGTTTCTGTTATTAAGGAACCTACAAGTTTTACACAGGCTTCTCTTATACCCGAATGGCAACAAGCTATGGACAGTGAATTGACGGCTCTTGAAGACAACAATACCTGGTCTATCACTAGTTTGCCCACTGATAAGCGCGCTGTGGGATGTAAATGGGTTTATAAGGTGAAATACAAGGCAGATGGTTCAGTAGAAAGATATAAAGCTCGATTGGTAGCCAAGGGCTATACTCAAAGAGAAGGCATTGACTTTATAGATACTTTTTCCCCTGTTGCAAAATTGGTCACTGTGAAACTTTTGTTAGCCGTAGCTGCTGTTAAAGGATGGTTTTTATCTCAATTAGATGTTAATAATGCTTTTCTTCATGGTGACTTAGATGAGGAAGTTTATATGAAGCTCCCACCAGGCTATCATCCAGCTGGAGTCCCTTTGCCTAAGAATGCTGTGTGTCTTTTACACAAATCTTTATATGGCCTCAAACAAGCATCTCGGCAATGGTTCTCTAAGTTTTCTGGTGTCATTCTCAGCCTTGGTTTTCGACAGTCTCCTTCTGACCATTCTTTGTTTACCCGCAGTTCTGACAGTCATTTTATGGCAATTTTGATTTATGTTGATGATGTTTTAATAGCAAGCAGTGATTCGCAAGCTATTGTTCAGCTCAAGGACGATTTGAGTAAAGCTTTTAAACTAAAGGACTTGGGTACTTTGAAGTACTTTCTTGATTTAGAGGTTGCTCGTTCTGCAGCAGGCATTTGTGTTTCACAACGCAAATATGTTCTTGATCTTCTTTCAGAATTTGGCTATTTAGGCTGCAAGCCAGCAAGCTCTCCAATGGAGGTTAATGCCAGATTATCTATAGAAGATGACAATGATCTCCCAAATGTTAGCATGTACAGACGTTTGATTGGCAAGCTTTTATATCTGACTCTAACTCGGCCAGACATCTCTTACGCTGTTGGTCAATTAAGTCAGTTTTTATCTGCACCAAAAGCTTCTCATCTTCATGCTGCTCAACGTGTTTTGAGGTACTTAAAGGGTGCTCCTGGACAGGGATTATTTTTTCCCAGTTGCTCCACATTTCAGCTGAAAGCTTTTGCAGATTCTGATTGGGGACGTTGTCCTGATTCGAGGCGTTCTGTCACTGGTTTTTGTGTGTTTTTGGAAGACTCATTGGTTTCATGGAAGTCTAAGAAACAGCCTATCGTCTCTCGTTCTTCAACTGAGGCAGAGTACAGAGCCATGGCCAATGCCACTTGTGAGATTACTTGGTTGCTTGCTTTACTTAAAGACTTCAACATTCCTCATGATAAACCTGCGTTGTTGTTTTGTGATAATCAGTCTGCTCTGCACATAGCAGCAAATCCGATTTTTCATGAGTGAACGAAGCATATTGAAATTGATTGTCATTTAGTACGGGAGAAGTTGCAGCTTGGTGTTCTCAAAACTCTGTTTGTTTCTTCCGAGCATCAGCTTGCTGATCTACTCACCAAGGCTCTTCATCCCTCTCAGTTTTCCTTTCTTCTCAGTAAGATGGGACTAAAGAACATATTTAGTCCATCTTGAGGGGGCGTATTGAGATAGGATTAAGAGTTGGTTAGAGTTTGTTAGAGTTTGTTAGAGTTGGTTAGAGTTTGTTATCTTGTTGTAAGAGCTCTGTTTTTCTTATATAAAGCAGAGTTTGCTTGTAATAGTTAGAGAGTTCAGATAATAAAAAAAACAGACTGTTTTCTTCTCCAGAATTCTATAGTTTCTTCCTTGTAATATATGCTAGTATAGTGGCTTGAGCCTTCCCTCTTTATATACAATGATTTGCTTACCCCAAAAATAAAAAATTAATAAAAAATACCATAACTAAAATTCTGGTTGTTGGGTAATTAATTGATGAACAACTCTAAATCACCCAGAAGAAAGAACTAGAGAGAAGAATGAGGAAGAATTGTGAAACAGATGCAGATAGACAGGGGCGCAGGGGCGCAGACGAAAAGGAAGAGAGAGACCCAGATCTAATCAAAGAGGGAGGAGAGTGAGAGACGTTTTTGGGCAAAGAAATTTTTTACAGAGATGAGCTGAGGTGGCATAGCCACGTGAGAATCGGACTGAAAATCGGCTCTTGGAGTCGGACGATGTATCATTATTCATTTTGAAATCCCTGAAAATTGATTGCATTTCACGGGTTTTATAATTTTCATAAATAAAATTTGCTGATTAACCAATTTGACCATTGTTTTAGCATCTTAAATTAATTTCAGTTAAATCCAAACACAAAATGTTCCTTTTTTTTTTTTCCTTTCAAAGGCACAATCTTTATGGAAACTTGAACTCTCAATTTTTCTCTTTGAAATAAAGTAGGGATGGCAATGGAACGGGTTTAAAGCGAGAGACCATGTCCCTATTTAGTTAAGCTCCCCCTCTCTCCCTCTAAACCATTTATTAAATGGGACTGGCCGGGGGATTTTTTTACCTTTTTTGTTATGAGAGTACTTTTGTGATTATACTCTTTTTTAGTCTTTACATTCTTATGTAATAAGGTACATGGTTGTCACGCCCCCAAATGAGATATCGTCATTCTTACCATACATCAATCTCAAAAACTTACATATTACAATCAAAATGTGATCGTCTAGATCATCTATTACAAAAACTTTATCTGGAGACCTTATCCCTCATCCTGAGAGTCAACTATGCACAACAAAAAAAATTACATGCTAAGAAAATTACATGTAAACAGCCTCCACCGTCCTGTACCGCTCTTCCATTCACTCGGTACCTGAAAAATAAAATGGAGTGAGCTCAACAAGCTCAGCAAGAATTGCAAAACACTATCATTGCTCAACAAATTAACCTTGCCTTAAATTCCTATATATAAGGACACGTACAACAATCTTTGTTGATTAGTTTCACAAATTTTCTTATGATAATTAAACTCTAGTTAATTATCATATCCGCAATTTCCTTCACACCCAGATTTTCAATATGATAATTAATTAGAGTTTAATTATCATAAAGAAAATCTTGTACCTTATAACTATATAAGGATAATTTTATATGTGTATAATATATAAGATTAATATGGTAAATATATAATATAAACAGGGCAGGGCGCGCCTATCCCCATCCCCGTCCCGCAACCGCGTGATTTTTCTTCTCACTCTCATAACTGCTCCAAAATTATTTAGACTCTTCCAAAAATGTTTCAAACGGGCCGAGCAAATCACTCTCTCATTCCCAAATGTGAGGAGATATGCCTAGACTAACCCCCTGATGGTCCAAAGACACAACAAGTATTCTAATTAAGAAATGTTGTACAAGTTATTTTTTTTTCGAAGGAATGTCTTGCAAGATATTGATTCTAAGAAAAATGAATCTTGGCAAGGCTTGTGAGACCCACCGTTGTGTCATGCTGGACTCCACAGACTTTATGTCTTATTCGGTATTGAATACTTAGCATATTAGTGCTCTAATTCAAATAATATAATTTTTCTTTTCAAGATGTGTGTGTGTCTATATATATATATATATATAGGTGAAAGCATTCAATGACAATTTTTTTTATTTTGCTTTTACAACAGTATTTCCATTAAAAGGTCAACAGAAATGTTGGTGGTAGTTGTGAATGCATCATTAAATTGATTGATTTTTTTTTTTTTAAGGTTTTCTTGGAGGTCTAATCATGCGTAACTAAAATTAGAGGTGCACAAAGTTTGTTAATTTTGAAATTGCAATCGGTGAAGTATGGAATCGTTTGAAACCGAAGCCGCGGTTCGGTTCGGTGCCGAACCACGATTCTTTTGAATTTTTTAGAAATTTTTTTTTTTTTAACAAACCAAGCATAGTGCCGAACCACGATTCTTTTGAATTTTTTAGAAATTTTTTTTTTTTTTAGCAAACCAAGCATATCTTGAATTTGCTTATGTGAATCTCTCTGTCATTGATTAGTCCTAAAAACAGAAAAAAACCAGAAGATCAATCTAAAACTCCAGATCCTTTCTCCATTGAAAAAGAGCCAAGTGATTATTAAGCTGTTTACATGAATCCACTGCTTGACAAGCAAGCTGACAATACACTTAGACATTGAAATGGAGCAGGTACGACTGTAATTGTGAATAAACAGAACTCTTGAGGAGAGGTGAACCAAAATTGACAAGCAAGCTGACAAGAGATTGTTGGCAGCAATTGGCATTTGCCAAAAAAGAGAGATTATATGCACCAAAGGTGCTGTTCGCTGTTGGGCGTCAGAACCCATTCAATGTTTCCGGATGATGTCGTAATAGCAAACGACATCATTTTGACTCCAGTTTTTTTTATAACAAAATCTTTATTTTTTGTGTACTTCAAATTATCATAATTAGTGTTTTAATAATTTTTTTCTATTATACCTTCGTCATTTTTCTATTTCTTTTTTAGATCTTAAATTAAATTCGCATCCCAAAGGGAAAACGAGTCTAAGTGTTGTTAAATACTCAAATTAGAAGGAAAATTGCCCACAAAGATAATTTATTTTTCTTTTTGTTTTATTTTTACATTTGAACAATAAAATTTAGAACAAAATACACTCACACCATCTGAGATTTATCCTAACTATACTCATATTTATAATTTGGTAAAACTTACACTCACATCCCTGAGGTTTGATGTATGATTACACTTAACTCTAAAACTATATGTATTGTCATTTGACCCCTCAATTGACTGAAAAGACATTCTTAACCTCATTTTTCACGTTTAAAAGACTACATTACCCCAACTTTCCTGTCATTACTTTCCTTTTAACCTTAAAACCCCCCCCCCCCCCACATATATATATATATTTGCAACACTAGAAATATATTACAAATTTTATTAAATATATTTTTAATATATGTTATATTACATATTTTAGTGTAAAATAAATTTAAAATTTAAATTAAAAATTATACATACTTGTAATTCTTTCAAGCTTTATGATTTTTAATGTGATGATGATAAAGCTTCATGCACATACACATGTATCCATAATCATCATCATATTAAGATTCACAAAGCTTGAAAAAATTACAAGTTTGTATAATTTATAATTTATATTTAAATTTATTTTTTGGATAAAATACGTAATATAACATATATTAAAAATATATTTAATAAAATTTGTAATATATTTCTAGTGCTGCAAATATATGTGTGTGTGTGTGTTTTTGTGTATATGTGGTTTAAGGTTAAAAGAAAAGTAATGAAAGGAAAGTTGGGGCAATGTAGTCTTTTAAACGTGAAAAATGATTTCAAAAATGTATTTGCAGTCAATGGAGGAGTTGAACAGATAATACATATAGTGTTGGAGTTGAGTGTAATCATGCATCAAATCTCAAAGGGTGTGAGAGTATGTTTTGCCAAATTATAAATATTAATATAGTTAAGACAAACTTTAAAGAGTGTGAGTGTATTTTATTTTAAAATTTATAATCCATATTCTCAGCACTTTTAAATTGAATAACAATGTTAAATAACAGTGTCATTTTATCGTAGATGATACAAATCATGAAATTATAATTTCATATCATTGCTCATTACTTTATTTTTTCGGAAATTCAAACAATAACTATATATATAATTTATGTTGAAGGATAAGGTGAATGAGGTCACTCAATAGGTCAGTTCTTTAGGAAAATATATCATTAGTGAAGCATGACTATACAAGCGTTAGCCATGCGTGTGTGAAATTATACACCTTACCCTGCATTTAATAACACAACTTGTCAACTGAATTTTTTTATTACCCATTTTAATCACTGTTAGTGGATCATAGCTGGAAATGACCTCTTTTTTAATACATTAGATATGGACATGATATTCAATAATTAATTTATATAAATTAAATTTGAAGTCTTATTAAAATTTTAATAAAGCAGCGAATGGTGAATTAAGAGGCATACATATTTAAAGTCTAGAAGTTTCCAACCACCAATTTCATAATTATGAATGTGTTTGGTCAAAATATTCATATAATAATAGTCAACATAACACAGTCTTGGTGGCTAAGTAACCAAGTGCTATAAAAGCTTCAACAATCCCAGAATGAAAACCCCACATCAATTGAACAATATATATATAGAGAGAGAGAGAGAGTAATACTCTTTAATGTCAGAGGAAGTGAAGTTGTTGGGGGTTTGGGGAAGCCCTTTTAGCCGGAGAGTTGAGATTGCTCTGAAGCTAAAGGGTGTCCAATATGAATTCATAGAAGAAGACATATTTAAGAAGAAGAGTGATTTGCTTCTCAAGTACAACCCTGTCCACAAGAAAATTCCTGTGCTCGTCCACAATGGAAAGCCCATTGCCGAATCAGTTGTTATTCTTGAATACATCGACGAGACATGGAAAGGCACTCCCATCTTGCCCGAAGATCCTTATGACAGAGCCATGGCGCGTTTCTGGGCTAAGTTCATAGATGACAAGGTATGTCATGTCTTCTCTAATCTCTATAATACACACACATATTACTTTGAAACACTATAGATTGTATATATATTTTATCAGTTTATGTCACTCTCAACTATGTTTATGTATATATAAGAAGAAGAATAATGATTTGGTGGATGAGAATTCAATATAATTGATTAAATATATGTGATGGTGTTTATGCATTGTTTAGAAGTGAGATAAAGACTGCAAAGTATTCAAGAAGGTTGGAATCAATTTCAACTTCAAAGTAGGTTTGTTATAGAGAGGACTGTTGGCTATTATAATTTTGAACTAGAATATTCAACTTTTCATTGACAATTAAAACATCTAGTAATTACCCATCCATTATAACAAAATGACCTATAAGATGTCTCATGCATAACTCAACAAATTAAAAGACTTGTCTAAACATTTGGATCGTCTATATGAATTTTATTTTCTCCTTGCCTTGTCCTAGCATTACACAAAAAGATTATTGGCGTACAAAATTAAATTTATACTTTGTGTTATAGTGCTTGACTGCAATATTTAAGGCTAATTGGAGCAAAGACAAGGAGAAAGAGGAGGCCTTGGAAGAGGCACATGAGCTCCTGAAAACCCTTGAAAATGAGCTCAAGGATAAGAGGTTCTTTGGTGGAGACACTATCGGATTGGTGGACATTGTTGCTAACTTCATAGCTTACTGGGCTGGTGTGATGCAAGAAGTAAGTGGAACAGAATTGCTTACAAGAGAGAAGTTTCCTGTTTTATTTAAATGGATCGATGAGTACGTTAATTGCAGTGTTATCAAGCAAAATCTGCCTCCCAAACATAAACTGGAAGCCGTTTTCCGAGCTCGCTTTGGTGGAGGTGGTGCTTCCAACTAACTAGTTAATTTACTTATCGATGCTGCATTTGCTGCCTCATATACAGTCTGTGAAATAAGCACTACGTACGCTAGTGTCTACTAGTTGTTGTTATGTTACTACTGATGTGAGTTTGTTTGAGAAGTTTAGTACTTTTCTTTGTTACTGCGCATGATGAGTTTATTACTACTCTTGTTTCATTTCATTTTAAATCGAAGTGATGTGTTTTGTTGCCGAGGTTTGTTCAATATTGTCTTATGCTACTTTCTGTATTTGTTTCTGCTATTTAAACTTAAGACTACTGAATTATTTAAGGAAAAATTAGATTTTAGTGACCAAAATAGAAGAAAAAAAAAAAACTTTTTGGTGATCTTACAGTGACCAAACTTAAAAACTAATTGCTAATGATTGTGCATTTGATCTTAATACCCAAAATACCCTTCATACAAAAAAAAAATTAATTTAGGTGCAATTAATTACAAACCTCACACTTAGTATTAATTACCCAACGAATCGTAAAAAAAAAAAATCCGTTACTTGAACACCCAAGATAGAAATGTACTGTTCATTTTTAAAATTGGAATTAGAATTAAATTTCTAAACTTGGACGTGCTTGGAACAAATTGCTCAACTAGTTTATTAATAAGGAATTGAGGAGAGGAGATAAACTTGGTAAATAAACATGTTGCCTAGAGCCCTGAAGGCTTTTTATCAACTTCACCTTCTCATAAGTGAATTTTCCAAACCCGCCAAAAATAAAAAATACATATATGCACATGCATTAATTGTAAGACGAACATATATCTCTAAATATATATATATATATATATATATATATATATATATATATAGAGAGAGAGAGAGAGAGAGAGAGAGAGAGAGAGAGACTTCTCTTCAAAGTCATAGAAGTTCTCTCTCTCCCTATATATATATATATTCTTTCTGAGAATCCTTTTATGACTTTTAAAACTTTGTTATTTGGGGCTACGATTGGAGAAAACAAAAAAGGGACAAAAAAGAGTATTTTAGACATTAAAAAGGGATAAAACATTGGCAATTATTTTTCAAGATTGGTCCCTATTTACCTTTTATTGAGTTTAAGGTCACTGTAAAGTAAATTTTTTAAATTTTGGTCACCAAAATCTAATTTTTCTCGAATTCAAGCACTTCTTGAAAAGTCTTGTTTAACATTTTATTTTAAATGTCAAGGATTATTGCTCACGTGTGTCATGAAATAAATCTTTAGTGAGTGGAGGTCAAGATGAGTAATTAATTATAAACCCTTATTATTTATAATTGATCAAATATCAATTCTCCAAAAATTGATTGTAAACCTCAAATAAAGGATTGTGATGAATCGGTCAGGTATCATTTTTTTATTAAAAATTGATAGAGAACTTCAAGTCAAGCCAACAATCCTAGTAGTTGGATGGCTGCAGGGGTTCATTATGGGAGCACAATAAATTAAATAATAAATGAAATATATCAAACACAAAGGAATAAGAGAAATATATATGAGTGAAAGAGGAGAAGTGACTAATTAATGAAACCTATAACGATAAAACACATGTATTTATAGCGTGAACCTCTCAGGTCTTGGCCCAAGGGGATCTCAACTTATCTTGGTTTTTGTCCAATATCTGAGATGCTAGGTAATAATTTCCTAAACACTAAAGAGGTTAAATCCCTTATTTTACCATGCATTTAAATGGTGTGGCGTATTAATATTTTAAACAAACATTAAATGCATTTGGCTGCAATACAATAAAGCATTAATAGTGACTATAAGGATCTCTGTCATAACACATGCTCAGTATTCCATTACCTAGGCCCATTAGACATGTCGGGCATTTTCTAACTTCTCATACACCAATCCAAATTTTTTCTAAGTATCCCAAAGAGAAGTAGTTACATTAGTTTGAGGAGACCCTATCAAATCTTGTTTCTACACTTGGTAACTTCTTATCCTAAAATTGAAAAGGATGCTCTCGAGACTTTGATGACATGGTATGACGTCAGGGCTTTGATAGTGATTGAGAGGGATGCTCTCAAGGCTTTAATAACCTGACATGACGTCAGGGCCTTAATGGTGCTTAAGAGGGTTGCTATTGAGCCTTTGCTGACCTAGCATGGCATTTAGGGTTTTGATGGTGCTCGAGAAGGTTGCACTCGAGGCTTTGCTGACCTAACATGATGTTAGGGTTTTGATGGTACTCGAGAGGACTGTTCTCGATGATTTGCTAACCTAACATGATGTCAGGATTTTGATGGTGCTCGACAAGGTTGCTCTCGAGGCTTTAATGACCTGGTATTACGTCAAGGTTTTGATGGTGCTCAAGAAGATTACTCTCAAGGCTTTGATGACCTAACATTCCATCAAGATTTGATGGTGCTCAAAAGGGTTTCTTTAGAGGCTTTGATGACCTGACATTGCGTCAGGGTTTTGATGGTTCTCTCGAGGCATTGATGACCTAGTATGGCGTAAGGTTTTGATGTGCTCGAGAGGGCTACTCTCAAGGCTTTGATGATCTGCCATGCTATTAGAGTTTTGAAGATACTCAAGAAGGCTGCTCTCAAGGCTTTGATGACTTGGCAAAACGTTAGGATTCTAATGGTGATCAAGAGGACTACTCTCGAGGCTTTGATGACCTAGCATGACATCAGAGTTGGATTTGACTTTTCAAAGACTTATATGGCTACCACACTGGTAAAATGTGATTGAATTTTCAATGTCTATGTGGCAATGATGACGCGACTCGTGCAATGGCTAACAATGTATGAAAGCACTCTTGTAAGAAACTTCCTAATTTTAATTTTAATAGATCTAACTATTCATCAACTTTTGAAATATGACTAAAATAATTCCCAACTATTTAACTATTGATTTTAATTTTGATTTGTTTATCCTTCAGTTACTCACAATACTTTCATATAACCAATCTTGTTTATGATAAGGTAATTTATGTCATTAATAACCAACATCCACAATCAAACACCAAATTGGGTCCACAAGATGTGTTCTTAAATAGGCAAGGTAGGCTGCCCAATTTGGAGGGGCAAGGCAGGGAGGATTGTAAAGTGAATAAAAAATTGAAAATAAATACACCTTATAACCAAGGCTCCTAAGAAAGATGACCAACGACTTTGCACTATGCTGCAAGATTAATTTGATAAACTTTCTAGGCCTTTACTAATGGGCCAGGTCGAGTTACAAGACCTAGGCCCCAGTCTAATAACTTATAACTAATTGGACTTATTAAGCTATTACAAAGTGATTACACAATTTGAAGAAATTGACTGAAACAATTTTCTTTTTTTGAAGGGGACACACTTGAGTGAGACACCATCTCTCACCTTCTACTTTCCCTCTCTAAAGTCACCATTAGAGAATCAATGAAAATAAAGGTTCAAGTCAAATTGAAGAGACTTCTTTTTTTTCCCATGGTCAGCTAGACCTTAACTTAGGGCTAAGCTCTAGTATTGTATCAATTAACTTCTTAAGTTGGAAATTTCTACTTGTAATATATGGATCATACTTGTTAGAGATGAATCTTTAGTTGTACTAAGAAATGAAGTTTAAATTCTATATCAATTTTTAATTGAGCTTATTCTTATTTTAGATTTACTTTGTTGTGGTTGATTCCAACGTCATTACCTTTTGTAACTGTATTGATGATATTTGCATGATAGTTATAATTGGATAGGAATTAAGATCGATTTGATAATTCATGCTTATGTATAGATGTGTGACACAATACATGCTTAGCTAAGATGAATTACGTTTTCGGATCGCAATTATATCATATTTTTTACTATTGGTGTTCGCTTGTAGCCACATTCACTTCTAAATGTCAACAAGTTAATTTTTCCCAAATTGAATTGTGATTGGTACAATTACAAAGGCTTAGGGTGGATTCAAAAATCCTAAGTTTCTTTCTCCCTTTTATACTCATTTCGTGCACTAGACTCTTACTTACAATTCCATTATTTTCGGTTAGGAAAAAAAATTAGGAAGTGATACCAAATCAACTTACCTTGAATTCGATTAAGCATTAACTTTGAATACAAACAAGCTTGAGACAATATCCCTACTACTGCACTACACAATCCATCCTATTGCGAATAGTGACTAGTTCTAGTAAAAAGATTATTATAAAATTTAAAAGTTGAAATAAAACAAGCACCTAGCTTCAAGCGATCACTACTCTCGAGGCTTTGCTAACCTAACATGACATTACAGTTTTGATGGTACTCGAGAGGGGTGCTCTCGAGGCTTTGCTCACTTAAAATGACATCAGGATTTTAATGTTGCTTGAGAAGGTTGCTCTCAAGGCTTTGATGACCTGTCATTGAGTCAAGGTTTTGATGGTGCTCAAAAAGGGTGCTCTAGAGGCTTTGATGACCTGGCATTGCGTCAAAGTTTTGATGGTGCTCTCGAGGCATTGATGACCTGGTATGACATTAGGGTTTTGATGTGCTCGAAAGAGCTACTCTCGAGGCTTTAATGACCTACCATCCTATTAGAGTTTTGATGGTGCTGGAGAGGGCTGCTCTCATGGCTTTGATGACCTGACAGGATGTTAGGATTTTAATAGTGATTAAGAGAACTGTTATCGAGGCTTTGATGACCTAGCATAACGTCAGAGTTGGATTTTGACTTTTCAAATACTTATATGGCTACCACGCTAGCTAAATGTGATTGAATTTTCAACGCCTATGTAGGTGATTAAAATAATTCCGCAATTATTTAACTATTGATTTTAACTTCACTTTGTTTATTCTTTAGTTACTCGCAATACTTTCATATAATGTTTATGATAAGGCAATTCATGTCATCGATGACCAGTATCCACAACCAAACAACAAATTGGATCCACCAAATGTACGGTTCTTAAACAGGCCAGGCATGCCCAAATTTGGCCCAATTGGGAGGGGGTGGGGGATTGTAAAGTGAATAAAAGAATTGAAAATAAATACACCTTGAAAGCAAGGCCCCTAAGAAAGATGGCCAACGACTTTGCACTACGTTGCAAGATTATTATTATGTAATTATCATCAAAGATAATTATTATGTATATATTGGATAATTATCACAATTATCATAAAAGATAATTATATAATACTTATCAAAATAAAAGAAAGTTACAAATCTACCCCTTCAATAAGCCTATAAATAAAGGTCTAAAGGGTGAAGAGAAGGAAGAGAAGACTGTGACAGAATATTGAAGCTCTGTCAGACTCTGCCTTCAATCAACACTTGAATTTCTGAAGACATACGTTCATCCAACCCTCAAAGCTTTGAAGAAGAACAACAACAAGCACATTCAAAGTCGTGTCGTTCTTCCTCTATGATTCAACAAATTCAAATAATCATCAACAAGACTATTTGAGATCAAGCTTCTTCAGCCCTCTATCAAAATTCTCACCTGTTTTCTTCAACAACAAACACTTAAAGAGGACTCCCAACAATCCGATTTAAAATCAAGCTCCAGTAGCCCTTGAATCTGGAGAAAAAGAACCAGAAGACTCTCAGAGAAAGCTGAAACTCTCCAAGATTATTCACTCAAAATTCAAAGCTCCAAAGTATCTAAACACTAAAGTTTCAATCCAATTCAAGATCAAGCTCCTGCAGCCCTTGAATCCGGATCATCAAAGAGATTGAATCAAAGGAATTTGTCTTTCTTTTGTAAAGATATACAGAGATTTGTAACACATATTTCTTAAAATTAATATATTTGTCCACGTATTTTGATCTTATTCTCAGACCCATAATTTGTGTGTACAAAAACTTTCTAGGCCTTTACTAATGGGCTAGGTCAAGCTACAAGACCTAGGCCCCAGTCCAATAACTTGTGCTTAACTGAATTTATTAAGTTATTACAATGTGATTACATAATTTGAAGAAATTGACCGAAACATTTTCCTTTTTTTTCTCCCCTAGCAAATAACTCAGCACACACTTTACTAAATGCTAGTGAATTACAACCCTTTGATAATTGTGAAAAATAGTGGATTACTTAGAAAAGTAGAAGAAATGCTAGTGAATTACAACCCTTTGATAATTGTGAGAAATAGTGGACTGTACAACTGAGTGTAGCTCATAGTTAAAAAATGCAGGCTTTGTACTTTTGGATAATTTTCAATAATAAAGCGATTAGTCACAAATAAAACTCGACCTTATGTAGTGTCTAGTGTTGCGACTTTGTTTGAGTACTTTTCTTTTGTTATTATGTATGATGAGTTTATTATTACTCTTGTTTCATTTCATTTATATCAAAGTGATGAGTATCATGTTAAAAATCTAAATAAAAATGAGTATTATGTACAAAGGGTATAAATCAAAAAACAAGTTCCTACACAGCCTTTGCCAGTCCAAACAAATAAAAATTACTTGAATATTATATAAAAGGAATTCAAGAACTTTTTACCCAAAAGTACATAAATGAAGAAAAATCTTGTTTAACATTTTATTTTAGGAATGACATATTCGTACTCCCATTTTTTACGTTTCTAACTTTAACTTCACAAGTGAATGATTATTTTTTTTTTCAAATTACACAACTACCCTTTCTGATATCTCTTTCATGTCTCTAATATTTAATATTTTTGGTCTCTTTTGACAAAATTCCAAAAAATAAAAATTTATCCAACAAATAGTTCTCTCTCTCTCTCTTGACTTGACTGAAAAAAAAGTTATCAATGTTGAATAAATGATCTCTTTTGATAGGATCCAAAAAAAAGTACGAAAAAAATGTTATCTCTATTAAATAAATTATCTCTTTTGACTGGAACTGGAAAAAAAAAATTTCTCAAAAAAAATGTTATCTCTATTGAATAAATTTTCTTTTGACATGACCAAAAAAATAATAATAATATACCCAAAACAAATGTTATCTTTGTTGAATGACCAAAAAAAAGTATGGTACACAAAATGTTGAATAAATTATCTCATTTGATTGCACCATGAAAAAGTACGGTATGCAAAAAAAAAAAAATCTGTTGAATAAAGCCTCTTAATTTTGACTGGACCCAAAAAAAAAAGTTATATCTGTTGAATAAATTATTTTTTTGACGGGATAAAAAAAAATACCCTAAAAAATAGTTTTCTTTTGACCAAAATTTAAAAGTAAAAAGAGTTAAAGTTTATAGTATAAAAAGTAGTTATAAGAAATTATGTATTAGTGAGTTTAGAAACTTTTTTATCATTTTATTTATAAAAATAAAAAAACAAATGGTGCAACCGTTAAAATAATAATAATAATAATAAATAAAGTGAAAATATCTTTAGTTTAAATGTCAAAGCATAATCGCTTGTCTGAGTCATAAGTTGAGATATCTTTAGGAAGTGGAGGTCCATAAAATATCTTTAGGAAGTGGAGGTCAAGATACGAAATTGATTACAAACCCTTATTATTTGTAATTGATCAAATATCAATTCCCATTGATTGTAAACCTAAATTTAAGTATTGTGATAATCAGTCAAGGTATCATCATTATTTAATAAAACTGATTGATAACTTCAAGACAAGCCAAGCCAAACCAAGCCAGCAATCCTCAATAGTTGGATCATTATTTAAGATAATTTCAAGACAAGCCAAGCCAAGCCAAACCAAGCCAGCAATCCTCAATAGTTAGATGAAGTCAATTATCATTGGATACAAATTCCGATATATACCCTTCCATAAAGTCAATAAATACTTTGTACTCGCTACTCCTTTCAATGAAAATTCGATTATATTTATTGAAATAGAACACTCTACAATATCGTAAAAACATATCCAATCTACAATGACTCCTAAATTATTCTTAAGATAATAGAATAATCACATAAATATTAGAAAATATTTTTCATATTAGATACAAAAGGTTAAGAACTTTGGTTCAAGAATATTAGAAAATATTTTTGGAAAATCACATAGAACTCTGTTCTATGAAATTAGGTGTAACTTTAAAATTAATTCAGAGAATATTTTTTGAAATAGATTTTTGAACAATATTTTATTTCTCAAAGAAAAATTATCCTCAAAAAAACTAAATCAAACTTGCAACTTCCTGCATGATTGTAGTTTTATCCCTAAAATTTAGCATTAAACACTTCCGCTTGGGGAGTAAGTTCGCAAGAATGAAACTCGAAGGAATTAACGGGGCCCACACAAGTGGTGGAGCATGTGATTTAATTTGATGCAAAGCTAAGAACTTTACCGGGGCTTAACATACCGCGAATCCTCTTGAAAGAGAAGGATGCCTTCAAGAACGAGAATACGGGTGGTGCATGGTTGTCGTCAGCTAGTGTCGTAAGGTGTTGGGGGTTAAATTCCGCAACAAGCACAACCCTCGTGTTTAGTTGTCATCGTTGAGTTTGGAACCCTAAACAGACTGTCGATGATAAGTTGTAGGAAGGTGAAGATGACATCAAGTACTCATGCGCCTTAAACCCCCGGACGACACATATGCTACAATGACCGGGACAAAGGGTCGCAATCCCTCGAGGGTGAGCCAACTCCAAAAACCCGAATGATACTTAAGAAAGTTGATTTATGAAGCAGACAAATTTATATATATGTGTGTGTGTGGAACTTAAACAATCGAGTTATCACCAAGGAAGGGATTTAACCATGGTTCGACCCAGAGCCATATGGTGGCGTAATGTAAAGGAATAGGGTGTTGTGGAAACGCACCAATTAGAAAATATCAACTACAGAATGCAATAAGTTTGGGTTTTAAATAAATTTTTAAAGATTATTTGATAAAAGGAACAATACATGAATTCTAGGTAGTTATTGGCAACAAAGGCATAATAATTTAGACGTGTTACTAAATAAATGAACAGTATAATTAACTTTAAGATGAGATATATAAAATTTAACACAAACACATTAATGCATTATACAAACAATACATAATCAAATGGGATACAGATTAAATACTCACCTATTCAATGAAAATTCAAATAAACTTGAAAAATCGTGTAAATCTAACCAAAACTTGTAGATCTAGCATGTAAGAAGATGATTCATGTTAGATTTAGTCATTTAAGAAACCAAAAAAGAACCTGAAAACGGAAGGATCAAATCTTGTGTGGGGTATACCTGACTCGGGCTAATTAGAGTCCGATTCCATTGCAACTGAACAAGTCGGTGAACCATGGTTTTAATCAAGTGATAACTTGTCTATAAAATTGAGGAAAAATTATTAAATATCACGAAAATTCTGTGTATTGGGAATCCCACGAATAATAAGGCTTCATTTTTTATAATTTTTTATAATAATAAAAAATTGTGATTTATCAGTGATAGAATTCTTATATTTAAGAATCTCGTGTATCGTAGAATTACTCAAAATTGAGATTTTAATTCACAGAAGAAAAAAATAATTGAACCATGGAGTTTTTTATATCTGTTGACGGGGCGTTTAATGAGCCAAATCAGCCTTGCCATTTAAGCAAGCCCAGACTCATCGACAAAAATTGACTGGTCGCTAATGAGCCTAATCAGCCTTGCCATTTAAGTGAAGCCTTGGCCCAGACCCATCGACAAAAATATCGAGCTCAATCCAGTAGGACCGTGCCATCTGGTGGCATAGGTGGGCCCCACATGTCCCCCTTACTCAAAATGGTTTCTATCTAAAATTCTTCCTCCTCCCCCAAAACATAAACCCAAATTTTGTTCAGTAAAATGCTCTGATCACGCACCAGGAAACCAGCCATTTCATGCCACGTGGGCGAGTGTGCTTCGGCGTGAATGTCGCTAGCACTTTGACAATTATGAACACAGTGACACGTGTAAAAATAGAGACCCTACCATGAGATATAAATATTAATATCTCAGCTTTGACTGTTAAATGTTAATGCTTGCTTAATTTTTGAAGCACACATATTTACAAACGGACTAAGCAGGGGACTAAAATATCTCGATGATAAAATAATAATAATAAATCCATTATTTTCTCACTCTTTAAGTACACATAAGGAAACAAAAACTTCACACATCATCATCAGCTTTTAGTTTGGTATTAAATCAAACAAGTTTGGGATATGAAATAATAAATATCAGCATACAGAAAATTCCGCAACAACGAAAGAAATTACAATTTATTATTATTTATGGGGATATTATAATTATAATTATAATTATAATTATAGATCGCTTGAAATCGAACTCTTAATTATTTTCTGATCACTGCTTGTGGTGGAAATCAGGATCCTTAACGATAGTCACGGGGCATGCTGCATTTGTCATCACATAGTTGGTCACACTTCCCAACAGTATCCTGTTTTCATCACCACCCAGAAATAAACTTACACATGCATATATATATATATATATATATATATATATATGTGTGTGTGTGCGCGCGCGCGTGTAAAAGACTCATTGAGTTTTTTTAGAACTATTCCTAAAAATGAAAGTAAACCAAAAGCAGTTATTAAAAATCAATTGATTATAGAAGCAAAAGAGTTAAATAGAAGTGAAATCCATGAAATTACCTTTGGATGGTACTAAGTCCTCTGCTTCCCATAACCAAAGAGTCCAGCTTCAAATCTTCAACAGCTTCACATAGCTTGTCCCTCGCATCTCCCCAGTACAGTTTGGTAACAACGTTGATCTACAACATACACACACACACATATATATTCGAACATATATGATGCGTTTATATACGAAAATCATAATTAGCCCATATACAAAACAACAATTACGAGAGATGGAACGCATCAGAGTATGGAAAAAATACCTCTTTCTGTCTAGAACCAGTGTCGAGCGTGTCCAGAACTTCAATATCAATTTGGACACCGTAGTTATTCATAGTCGCTGGTTCACGAAACTCCGCCAAAGGAATCAGAGCTACAAAACTCATATCAGATTCGATCAAATCAGATCAGATCAGATAAGAAAATTCATAAATGGATCATGGATCGTGATAGGAAATGATGAATAGACTTACGAGAACCAGATTTCGACCAGAGTTGGTTGCGAGACTCGTCACCGGAGTGAGACTTGATGTGGATGATGTAGAAGGTGTCACCTTTGTCGGCCAAGTTGTCTATAGCCCATTGCAGGGCCATTTTGCTGCTCTTGGAGAAGTCCATCGCCACACCTATCTTCCTGTCTTTCACCATTTTCTCTCTCTTCTTTCTCTCTCTACCTTCTTTCTTATTCCTGCCTTTCTTTGTCAGAAGAACAAAATTGGGATTTGCTCGAGTATTTTTAAAACGCAATTAAGATCAGATACCAAAGTAAGAATGACGTTGCTTTTGCTTGGTGGAATGGTTTTTTGATGCTTTGGGGGCTTTTATACACATTCATGATCATGACAAGCTTATCTCTTATAGTGGACTTCTTGTGATCCGAAAACCCAAACCAACAAGAGAGAGAATCAAAATAGTGCTGTACTCCTTCAAGCAGAGCACGTATTTCAGGGTATTTACTTTAAATTTAATAAAATTTAATGTACAAAACAGTGTCGTTTTGAAAATTGAGTTAAGGGCTATCTGGAAATCATTTTTGCTTTGTATTTTTTTCTGGCATTTGAATAATAATGCATTTGTTGTCAAAAAGATATTTAAATTCAAAATAAAAAATTAGTTATTTTTTGGACCGTAGCAAAAATATTGTAATGAGGAACAATACCTCAAATAAAATAAAAGAATTAAGTAACATTTTTTAATTAGTCATTTTGTTTATCAATTTTACAACATTTTTTTACCAAATATGTTTTCATTCTTTTACTTTCAATAATCTTGCAACAAATTTTATGTTACATAAAATATTTTTTAATCACTGTTAAACACATTCCACTACAAACACATTATTTTTGTTTAAGATGAAAATCAACCGATTCCCAAACGGCCTAGGTATTGCATCGTTTTGTGCGGGATTCAACTTGCATCGTGACATCTCCGTAGATACTTTGTACTAAAGATGACGTGATGCATAACTCCTCTCTATCTCTCGTTCATATTTCGTACTGAAAAACATTTTCCTTTCAGTGCTAAATAGAAACGGATTCATTGGTTATCGTTTTGTTTATATTATTGCATTATTACTTGGAAGAATCGTTTAACTATCCAAACAAGTTCACTATTTTCTCAGCAATTGAAATTTCTTTTCCAACAAAGAAAAAAAAAATTATCAATTTATAAATTTTGATTGTACAATAATTAATATATTTTCAAATATATAAGAAAATCATTCAAATTTTTTAAAATAAAAAACTGTATTACTATTATAGAGAATTGAATTTTTTTTACAAATAATTAAAATTGATTAAATATTTAATAAATAAAAAATATATTTTACAAATTATAAATGTAAAGTTAAAAGTTTGAGAGATTTAGAACCAATATGGTTATTTATCAAAAGGTATGATTTAATGATTTTATCAGTAATTGATATGATTTCTTGGTCGCTAAAGAAAAAGGTAGGACATATAAGTAATTTTCTATAATTCCTGACATAATTTCCGTTTTATCTTATAACTCTATACAGAAAGAAAATGTTTTACTCTAAATATAGATAAGGTCATTTTAATTAAGGGTACATCCAAACACGCCATTAGCTAGTGTTATGGAAAGCGTGAAGAATATTAATGAAGCCTTGTTGCTTCGTGGTTTGCAAACTAATCCACTTATTACACGCAACTATCGGAATATAAACGTCGGCGTGCAATCCCATGTGACGGTCACGTGCTTGAATGTCCATTTTTATAGTTTTCCTTTTCTTGCTGAGTCCTCATTCTCACAGGCATCTGGACCGTCAACCTCTTCTGATCCACTTAAATATGAACGGTTAAGATGCATCTACATTGTACATGAGTGACCGCATTAATAAGACACAAAGCATAACATACCTGAGTGCCAACTGGCAATGTGCCCACTTTTACTAGTTTAAGCCATTTGATAGAATCATAAAGGGAGCTGATATTGGCACTCCACCAATATCCTCTGGCACTCCACTCCTATATTTTTGTAAAGTAAAATTACAAAAGTAATCCTATGTTATACCATTTTAGATTCTTATATTTTTACTACCTTAATTGCCCTTCTAATTCAAGACTCAATTTTTATTTTATTTTATTTTTCTTAAAAAAAAGCTTTTTTAACTTTTTTACTTTAGGTTTACAATATAACAATCCATTTATTACCACTCAAATATTATAGTTTAGACATTTTTTAATTGAAACTTGTTATTCGTGTCACTATCCTATATAACTCAAAGAATCCAAAATTTGAAATATTCTATTTTTACTCTCCAAACGTGTAATTTATTTTCCATGTGTCTTATTTATAAAATAACTTAAATTAAAATTTTGAAACATACCATCAATTTGTGAACAAACAAAATAGAAAGGAGGAGAAAATAAAAGGCAAACAAAGAAAAATATCATATCAATTTTTTTATTTTTATCTTTTGAAATTTTGGTGCAAAGGCTCCTTAGTTAAATTAAGACAACTACAATTGAAAAAATATTTCATAGAGTCATATTTTTCTCTTTTCATCTTTTAATTTCTTAAAGTTCTCTATTAAAATAAAAAAGATTTCCTTAATTTTTTTAAAGAACTATATATCATAATTTTTATTCAAGTGAAATTAAACTTTCTTTTGATTTTAAATATAATTAATTTTTTTTCAAATCGGTTTTATTCATTGATATAATGTTTGTTTCCAACTCAAATACATTTTTAATATTTTTCTAGGTAATCTATTATTAACAACTTCTTCCCAACTTATCTAATGCTGTAACTTTTATTATCCGAATCACATACATTTGATTGATACTCTCTAACTCATTATATTAAATCCTAAACTCTCTTACTTCTAAAATAAATATTGACAAATTAATTCAACATGAAAAAAATAATATTTTTAAAATCAACGAAGAAGTTTTTTCACACAAAAAAAGAACGTGAGAGAGAATTTGCAATTTGGAGTTAAGAATTCTAACATTATCAAATAAGGGCAATTAGGGTATTAAAAATAAAAGAATCAAATATTGTATAATAGAGGGACACCTTTGTAATTGTACTTTACAAAAAGGTGGAAGTGGAGTGCCAGAGGATATTGATGGAGTGCCAATATCAGCTCCCAATCATAAATTCATAATCTAAGTCGCGAGTTTGGTAGACATAAACGGAGGTGGGATAATAGTAATTTCACCTTTGATTTTTTTTTTTTTTTTTTGTTATGTTACATTAAAAATGGAATGATCATTTTTAGTCATTCTCTTAAAATGCTCATTCTAACAAAATCATTTCTTTTCTTAATTATAAAAAACTCATTTCATTTCCACTTATTATTAAAATCATCTCTCTCTTCATTAATTTTTCTCTCTTTTTTACAACTCAATCCAGAATACATATATACATATATATATATATATATATAATAAGTAATTAACGTTAATTTTTCTTTCTATATATATAATATGTATGTTATATACTTGTCACACGCCTATATATATATATATATATGTCACATGCTCATATATATAACTTGCAATATTTTAAGTTGTGAAAGAAAAGAAAGATTCTTGTTTTATCACTCTCAATTTTTAATAAAGTATTAATTTTTTTTGTGTAAAAGATTATATTAATCTCTTTACGAGAATAAAAAGAAGAATTGTATCTTGATTTAGAAAGTTTTAATTGAATGGATAATTAATTTTTTTACATGATAATTAAATTAAAATTGGTCAAATATTCCATTTTTAAAATTGATTATATGTTATGAAAAAATATAACATGTTGGAAGATATTACTATCTCATTCCTACATTATTCTCTATCCGCATCCAAACATTAGAATAAGAATAGTCATTCCATTATATTCTCATTTGCATTTTATTATCAGCTTCATTTCATTCTCATTCCATTTCATTCTTACATACCAAACTAGCCCTTAGGTCTTGACAAAGTTTTTATTTCTACTTTTATGCAGAAGAAAAACAAAAAGTTGAAGTTAAATGATGAAGTTGGTACTCACCAATTTCTTTTTTGAATATTCTTTTTGAATTTCAAAACTGTTCAGTCTTACCAATTCAAATATTTTTTAAAATAACTTTTGAACTTGAAAAATCGAAAATCATTTTTCAAATGCCAATCTAAACACAAGATTCTTTGCTCTAAATGAGTTACGTGCTATAATAGTGCACTTAACACAATTAATCGTGATTTAACATATTATTTTTAATTTTAATACCATTACTTTTAATTTAAAATAATATGTTAAATCAAGATTTAAATGTGTCACAATGCCCTTCACTCAATCCCGAAATTCATACACACACAGCTTTCCAAAATTATTTATTGAAAAAAAAAAGAGTTTATAAAAAAAAACCCATTTAGAGAGGGGTTTATTGGAGTAGGGACTCATTTTTGGATCGGTTACTGCAGATAGCCGCATCACTCCAATCATATAATTAAATTACATTATCTCCACTATTATTCCATATCAGGACAAAGAATAAATTATTATATATTTATATTATATTGAATACCTTCACATGTATACATATATATATAAGATGAGGCATTGAAAAAAGAGGTTGGGGGGTTTTTGATTTGGTGTACAACTTGGTTGAGGATGGAGTAGTTAAATCCGAGTTCAAATAAAATACAAACTAAATCTATTTTGGGCATATTTCATAGAATAATCTAAAAACAATTTTAAAAGAGCTAAAATATAAAGATTAAAAAAAAAGTTCTAAGAAAAAATATATATATAAATCAATTAAAAAAAGTATAAATAGTTGTTTTCTAAAAATAGAAATTTTTAACTCCAGCGGTCAAAATTTTGCTTTCAAATTTGAGAAAAAGTGAAGCAAGCATGCCCCTTATTTTGCCTAATTTGGGTAAGTTTACCTCTCTTTTTTTCATTTCTTTTTTTTTTTTTTTCTGATTATGTTGCAAGGGAGTGAACTATCCACCGTCAAAGCCCCAAAAGATATAAGGTAGGATTGAAAAAAAAAATATATATATATATATATATATAAGGTAGGTAGAGAGTGATAAAAATAAATAAATGGTCATTAGATATGGAATTATTCATAGACACAGAAGCTTCTCTGTAGCTTCCCTAGTCTTGTCACACGCACCTGTGTTATCCAAAGCCAAAGCCCATAAACTTATACATACATGTATGTATACCGAAACCAGAGGAAAGAAAAAGTATTACTAAATGCAAGAATAATCCATTTTGAGGCACTGAAACGAGCAGAAGCTTATTTCAGTCTCCGTGAGTCGGACACATAAAATAAAGGGTTAATTTAATTTTTGACTATTTTTGATGACCAGGTTAGAAATATGTCAAGCTTTAAATAGTATTGACTCAAAAAATAATTTATATAAAAATATTTACGTATTTGATAGTTTTTACTGTCCAGAGTAATGTTTTGTGCGGTAAAATTATAATATCATGCGATTAAAGTATTACATAAATACAATAAAACTATTACATTGTACACTAAAAGTTTTAGTAAATTACAATGTTTAATATTTTGTACAATAAAATTATAACATCATGGAGTTAAAGTATTACATAAATGCAGTAAAACTATTACATTATACACTAAAAATTTAGTAAACTACACTGTTTAATATTTTGTACAATAAAATTATAATATCATGGAGTTAAATTATTACATAAATGCAATAAAACTATTACATTGTACACTAAAAGTTTTAGTAAACTGATATGTAAAGAGTCTTAAGGGCAATTTGGACATAAATAGTATAAATTGTCATATTTGTAATTACTTTTTGAAAAATTATTTTTTTGACCATATACTATTTGAAAGTTGGTGTATTTATAATTAGGCTCCCAAAAGTTGTCATAAATTAAATTAACCCTAAAATAAATGATTAATTTAACATTTTAACAATTTTTGAATGCGTAATTACCGAATAATATACGATGAAAAAGCAATTTATAAAATAATTACGTATTTCATAGTTTTCACTGTTATTCCATACACATGATCACATTACCCTATCCACCTCATTATGAATTTACACTTTTTATTGTTACTATATACACAACACCAAAATACGGTCTGCACTGTGAATTTATCCAATTACACTCAAATCGAACCCACATTTGCACCCCAATCTGACCAACCATTTTACCTGATACTCCAAATCAAAATCACTTCATTTAATCATACAAGTAAGTTGTTCTCCCTCTAAATGGTTCATTTAGAGCTGCAAATGAACAGAGTCGAGCTGAGCTTAAGTCTGTTCGAGCTTGGGCTCATTTGTTTGTGAACTCGCTCGGACTCGACTCGAGCTCGTGACGAACTCAAAAATTTGAGCTCGAACTCGTCATTATTTTGAGAAACTCGAGTTCAGCTCGTTTAATAAAAAAATTCGTTCGAACTCGTGTCCAATATCGTTTTAGCTTGTTCATGAACATAAATGAGTTTACACAAGCCTATGTTCATGAACATGTTTCACGAGCTTACAAGCTCTAAATGAGCTTTGTTCACGAACATAAAACGAGCTCATGTTCAAAAGTCTAGCCCAACATTGGATGGGCAAAAGTGTCATTTTATATATATATATTAATTTTTATATCAATATAATATTAAAGATATAATGAACATTTTACCTAAAAGTTAACGTCTGTAGTTCATTTCTATTGCACGAAAGATTATTATAACAAAATTCATTAATTTAATATTATATATAATTAGACCAAACCTCGTGAATATAATTCACCATATTATTCAAGAAACGAAACAACGATGATTTATATACATTTGCCCCTTTGTAGAATTCAGAATGCAAATTTGGTAATCTATGAGTGAAGTAACTTTTGACAACTGGCAATGGATCATTTGCATGTGCACATTATCTCTCTCTTAAGGTTAAGATTCTTTTTAATTTATTACGTACATAACAGCCTACCACTGTGGATCTCTTGGGTGCTTAACATATAAGCACAAGCATAACCACATTAATAAATAGGACATGACTCTCTCAAAGCTGCTTTCTTATTTTTATTTTTGTTTTTTTTTTAAAGTCTTCATTAGTATCACTTGGTAATGTGACACTTTACACGTCATCTAATAAAAAATTAAAGAAAATTATTCAAACATTAATCAACATTCGACGGATGAAGTAAAAACTATGAGAGCTGTTTACTGGTCGCATTTTTGAACTTGGGTTAAACTTCTCTCAGAAAAACTGCGGTTGAAATTGAGTTGATCTCAAGTTAAGTTTTATTCTTATATATTAAAAAAAAATTAAAAATAAACAAAAATATATAAAGAAATTGTAAAAATTTATTTAAAAATTAGTTCTCTGAAAAATTAATATACAATGAATCAATATTTGAAATAAAAAAACCACTAAAAGAAAAAAATAATGTTGATCCCATCAACTCAAGCCCATTTCAATTAAGTTGGAGTTGACAATTATTAGCCTAAATACAACCTTACTGTAGAAACTTTTGTTAAACTCGTGAAAAATATGAGAGAACTTAGTCCAAGTTGCAGTCGTGCACGCAACATGGTAACATTCATAACAATCTACAAAACCTACGCATGATCGTTATTTTAATAAATAAATTAAAAAATCCATATCTTGTGAATCTGTGATATGGATTTGAGAGAAAAGTCCAATAAGGGTTTCACAAAACAAGCAATGACATGTGAGAAAGGGAACTTATGAAAATATTAACCATAAATCAATTGAAATTTGTTTATTTCTTTTATGGCCATTTGAATTATTTTTTTCTACTTAAAAAGTCATCTTATTGGTTGGCCCAAAGAATTTCGTCCACACTGCAATTAGTCGAAATAAAAAAAGTCATTTGTTGAAATTTTCCTACTGGACTGGAATGAATATGATGGTGATTAGGGGTGGCAAATTGGGCGGGTTGGGCGGGTTTGGGCCGGGTCAAATATGGGCGGGTTGAATATGGGTTGTGACCCATATTCAACCCGTTTGTTGCGGTCAAATATGGGCGGGTTGAATATGGGTCGGGTCAACCCGTCAACCCATATTTGACCCGACTAGACACGACATTAGGTAGGCGTCAAACACAAAAATGGAATGCACAAGGTCTATAATCAAACAAAAAAACTATAATTTGCTAATCATACTGATATTATTTATATGGTTTGTTTATTTTTGGGTGTTAGTAAATTTTTTTTATTTTTTTTATCCAAGAGTTGATTGCGTAAAAGAATATAAGAATTTAATTGCAATCTAGTGTTTAATTACATTTATGAATCTATAGTAAAAGAGAAAAAAGAGTATAGAGTCTCGAGTAACTTAGTCAGCATAAATTTTCTTTAAAAAAATCAAAACATAAGCAAACAATTATAATAAGTATTTCAATTGAAAAAGGTATTCAACATTAACTCAATTATATCTTCATAATTGAGCAATTTTAAAAATGACCTACCAAATCACAGAAACACATGGAATATAATTAAAATTAAAACATTGAGAAAGGTACTCAAACACAAAAATGGACTCTGTAGATAGAGAAAGGTGACTTTTGAAAATTCAATTATTCTTGTTTTTTAATACAAAATGAACTCTGTGCATAGGGGGAGAGAATGTGACTTTTGGATGAGTCTGGGTCTTTTGGAACTAATCAATAAAAATAAAAATACCGTTGAAAAAATAAAATATGTGACCTTTCGATGAGTCATTTTTTTTTTGGAATTAATAAAAAAAATCTAAAGAATGATGAATATATATATATATATATATATATATAATGCTCCAATGAAAATTGTTGTTGCACTATAAAGTTTGTGTCTAAATTATATATTCTTCTTATTTTTAATTAAGAAATTACAATGGTAAAATTCGACAATAATTACTAAAAAGAAAAAATATTATTTTTAAAAAAATTGAATTCTTACTAAAATACTTTTTCAAAAAATATATATATATTGTCCAAGTATAGAGAGAGAAAGGGGAAGAGAGAGAGAGGTGGGATCGAAGAGAGAGAAAGGGAAGAGAGAGAGAGGTGGGATCGAAGAGAGAGAAAGGAAAGAGAGAGAGAGAAGTGAGATCAAAGAGAGAGAGAGGTTGGATAGAAGAGAGAAACTTTAATTCACATTTTGTTTTATGGGTGAAAGATGGGTTGAATTTGGGCACCCATATTCAACCCATATTCAACCCATCTAACCCGCTAATTAATTGGTTTATATTTATCCAACCCGTTTATGACTCGTATAAGAAAATAAGTCACCCATATCCATTTTTAACTGGGCGGATATGGACGGGTTGGCGGGTTGACACCCAATTTGCCACCCCTAATGGTGATGCATCTTTTGTTTTTATAAATGATATAGTATGTGTATAAATTGTACTTTACTTTACTCTGACATTATAAGGACCAATTCTTTGTTTGTAAAACCATTATTTATTCTGGGTATTGACTTTATTGATGTAACCATTTAAATTTTAATTGTTCCAAATTGATGCTTTAATTTTGAATTGCAATGCTAATGGAGTAGAGTAACACATTGTCTAAAAAGTTAAAAAATAGAACACATAATTCCTTGGTGAAAAAACAAGAACACGTTATTATAAAGAAATTGAATATCTTACATCTAATATAACTCTTACATTTTATAAGTTTCAAATTGTATTTGATAGGCATTCAAGAACAATGAATCTGAAATGAAATTCTACTCCTCTAGTATTAAATATTAACCTAAATTCTACACTAATTAATTTTTAGTTGTAACATGTAAATATGTATTTATATATTCAAATAAAAATAAAATATATATATACACATTTTGTATGTATGTTTTTCAAAAGATAAGATGGCACCATCAAGAGTTGTAATCTAATGAAATCTCATCTAGCTTTTGATGTGAAAGGTTGAGGCTTAAAATAGTATATAGTGACACACAAGTAAGAATGCATTTATTTTAGTAGGTCAGTATGTATTTGCTGTGTAATATCATGTCATCACTATACTAGGAGCATTTAAGTTTTTCTCCAAATAGTAGGTGTCTCGGAACAAAAAATTCAAAAAAATTAAGGTAAACTTCATTAACTCCCCTTGAGGTTTGAGGTATTGTCACGCGCCTGTAACTTTGTATAATTTTGTCACCAACACCCTCGATTAGTTTTTTCATTTTTAAAAGGTGTGAAATGTCTAGATTACCCCTTTATTATCGAATTAATTTTTAATATAAAAATATAAGAATTGCAAAAAAACTAAAAAGGCCATGATTATTATCTAACCTATTTTGTGTATACTATGATACTATGTGTGTGTGTGTGTGTGTGTGTGTGTATTGTACAATCAACACCACCACAATCCCAACCCACACTGGCAATGCCACCCTAACCACAATTGACACCACCACCACAATCTCAATCCACACCGGCGGTGCCACCACAACCACAATCGACACCACCACAATCCCAACCCACACTGGCAATGCCACCCTAACCACAATTGACACCACCACCACAATCTCAATCCACACCGGCGGTGGCACCACAACCACAATCGACACCACCACAACAGTCAGCACCACCACCACAATCCCAACCCACAACAGCAGCACCATAATCCCCTTGAAGACCTACTGTCAACACCATCACTATAATCCCAACCCACGCTGATGACATTACTCACTCCTAGGTGTTAGTTCCACCCAATCAAAGAAGAACTCGTTCAGTACTACCTCAAGTGCAAGATCTGTGGCAAATCTTTCCAATTCGACACCATTTCAGAAACTGACATTTACAAATGGAGCCTTGGGATCTCTTTTTCTCTCTCTACAACTATAAACAGAGATAACAAATCAGGATCGAAAAATCTTCTAGCAACAGCAAGAGAAAACTTCGGCGTTCACGGTAATGGAATTGGGTTTTTGATTCAATTTTGGATTATTGACGATTCAAAATAGATGGTTTCGTGGTGATGGGATTAGGTTTTGGGTGGTGGATTTGGGTTTTGTTTGGTTCTTTGAATGATGAACGGATTAGGGATTTTGATTGATATGGGAAAGATTGTGGTGGTTGTGGTTAACTAGCAGTGGTGGTTGTGGTTGGTGGCGGTAGTGGTTGTGGTTGTGGTTGGTGGCGGTGGTTGTGGTATGTGTGTTTGTGTGTATATATATATGCATTTGTGTGTGTATACAGATAAATTGGTGGTGACTGTGGTTGTGGTGGCGCTACTAGGTGTGGGATTGGGATGGTTGGGGCGGCGGCGGTGGTTTGGGTGGTGGATACATGTGTGTGTGTGTGTGTTTGTGTGTGTGTATATATATACTTTTGTGTGTATACAGAGAAATTGATGGGTTAGATTGCGAAGAATAAAAGATGAGATTTGGTAACTCTGGTTGGGATTGTGGGGTGGTGGTTTTGCCACATGTGGTGGTGGTGGTTGGTGATAGTGGTGGTTGTTGTTGTGGTTGGTGGCAGTTGGCTTGAGTTAGGTTGCAATTGGAGTTCAACAGTGGTGGTGGTGGTTTTGCCACCTATGGTAGTGGTGGTTGGTAACAATGATAGTGGTGGTTGTGGATTGTGGTAGTGGTGCTCGGCAACGGTGGTTTCCTCCCGCCCTCTCTCTATATATGTATATATATTATGTAATAACAGTGAAGTGGGTATGTAATAATATGGCATAGGTGGAGGCATTTTGGTCCATTAGACAAAGTTAAATAGGTAATTTTAGTATTAAAAAATGTTAAGTCAAAAGTCAAATGGTAGCGTGATCTTTTCACTATCAAAAAGTGGTATGAGGTGTTGGTAACAAAATTATACAAAATTGTAGCGTGTAACAATTATTCAAACCTCATGGTGTCAATAAAATTTACCCAAAAAATATTAAGAAGGCAATAGAAATTTAAACTAGTTTTGCTGATTAAAAGATATGGAATACGATTGGAGGTTTGAGACCCATTTTTTAGAATAAACATATTGGGCTCAGCTAGGCCAGGCTGAGCTGAGCCCATGATAAAATCATAATAGGACCTAACCATTTCTTGAGTAATTTTGGGCGGAGTTTGTGCATAATGCGATCCCCATATATGTAGAATTATTTCAATTTCATTATGATACAAACTTATTTAATTTTAACTTCAATTTCGTCTCCACGAATAGTCCAGCCCGAAAATTAGTGATTCATATCATTTGCATATGAAGCTCAAAAAGGTTGATATACTAAAAATGTTATATATATATATATATATATATATATATATATATATATATATATATCTGTTGGTACGAGGATTTTGTTTGTGAAAAAGGATCTTCACACACACGCCATGTTTATCTTTCTTGAAAAGATAAGATAATTCACATTGAGATGTAAATAGAGGTTATATAATATTAGTATATCCCTAGGTAGAAATAATTGTTGGCAGACAAAAACAATTGTTGGTGTTTATAATATTACTATCTTTGAGGATAACTTTATTCCAGTTGCCTCTCAAAGGCACCACCATTTTCATTGATTCTTTTTTTCATGTCAAAATATGGACCCCAACATAATATTAAGAGAGATTCTATTTGAGCCGGAATTGACTTGGGCCTTATAAGTAATCTTCTGATAATATATGTGTGCTATGCCTAAAGAAATTTCTGTTTGGGGGTGGGGGCTTGAAATGAATGGGAATGAAACATGTATGTATGTATATATATATATATATATAACAACAGGAGAAAAAAAATATTAACACTTGCAATCCTAGCTGTCAGCTTTCAACTTTATTTCCGAACTGTTGGGTCATGATATTGTCTGCCTGACTGTATAACAAAGTTGGGGCCATGAAGGGAGCAAATCTAAATGATCATCCGGACCAAATCTATCACTTTACAAAAAAGCTAGGCATTTAAATTTGAAGTTCCAAACAATTCTTTGTCTATATATAGTTTGATTTGAGGTTGATGCAGATCTTTTTTTTTTTAAAATAAAGGTTTATTTATTTATATTTGATTCAGAATGTAAGTAAAATAAAATATGAGGGGTTTGAAAGGAGGAAAGAAAAAAGAAATTTTGATTTCAAAGTATTTTTTAAGTTCTAATTTCATTTAAGAAAAAATGAGAGCAAACTTGTTTTTACTTTTCACTCCTTTTTCCTTTTATTTATATATTTTTGCAGTAAATCCATGCATCCACAGCCCTAAGTTTGGACATAGGAAGCAAGAAGATTTCTTTAATCATGTGTTGGTTAGCTTTTTTTCTAAGCTTTGTTAGTCTCAAAATTTTAAATTCAGCTTCTTTCGTATTAGGCGGGTGATAAGATTTAGTACACTTGAACACGTAACTACATTTCTATAGTTTAGAATGATACAGTGAGTCCCGATCGAAATAAAATATAAGAGTGTCTCACATTTATAGAAAAAATATATATATAATACAAAGAATGAAAAAAAAGGAATATCAAATATATTAGTAGATTGTGTACAACATTTCGAGAGCATAGATCACTGTTGTAACAACACCGTGTTGTAAAATAAGAGACATTACTCATACGTTTGAATGATCTAGACCGTCTCCTATTATATGTTGTTACGATAAATGATCTCATTTTTAACAATAGACCAATACAATTAGGATGCACTTCTAAATCCAAAAAATGAGATAGAGCATAGAGAATTATATATAATATATATATATATATATATATATATATATATATATATATATATATATTTGGTATGTTCTTAAAAATGCAAATTCAGTTCCACAAAAATTAACTTACAAATTTAAGATATAAAGAAACAAATGAATACTTTTTATATTAGATCAACTTGTTCATGTCTTGTCAACAATAACATTATCCGAGTCTCCTAACTAATTAGTTTTTTTTTTTTTTGGTAAATACTGGTACCCATAAATGTCAAGTATGAAGTTAGAACTGGTGACCTCCTCTTTGGGATTAGTTTGGATCTCTAGCAATGGGAAGGTTTGTGGTACGCACCAAGTAGCTGCATGCGAAGGCCTTTCAACAACACTTTGGAAGCAGTTGTTTTGTTTCTGCGTCACATGGCCAAAAGAGCAGCTCAAAAAACTTGGAGGAAGAGATTGATCATAAGCTGTTGTGGAGGTGTAGCTTCACCTTCTTGTTTGTTTTGCTCTGGGAGGGTTGCCTTCCCTCCTCTCTTGTGCACATGTAGTGTTTGAATAAAACCCAAATACAATAGGTCAGTCAGTGTACTTGTTTTGTAATTGAGACAGAATAATGTGTCCTTATTTCATTAAGCCTATCTAATTCTGGGTACCAATTTAAGTACAAATTTAGCTCTCTTTCCAATTTTTTATTTTTTTTTTCCTTTTTTTTTTAGCTTGAAGCACTTCCCAGGACCAGTATCCATTGACAGTCCTTTTAGTCAAATTAATACTTTTAAAAGTTTAATTAGTTTCATGCATTAATTTGTCACAATTATGTATCCAAATATCTATTGATCATACGTACTGAACTGAGTGGGAAAAGAAAGTTCAATGTTATAGGGTCAAGACAAACTCAGTGTACCATACTGTCACCATTGTATTGGGATGACTTTGAAGTAGCAATAGAGCAGCCTTATTGAGTAAAATTGCAGTGGTCAATATTCAAATGGACAATATTTTAGTACTAGGAGAGCTTTCTATCCTCAATTTGCAAAACCCACAAATTATTGTTGCTTTAATGAATCAACGAGTCCATATCTTGTGCTTCTTGGTTTTCGAGAAAAAAATCTTATCAAACTGTTCAAAATACTGACCAAGGCGGTGAATTTCTGAAAATATTATCACAAATAATGCTATGTATTCTAATTACTTCCTCCATCTCAAAATATAAGGATACTTTGAAAATTGTGACTCACACATAAGGGTACTTCGAAAATTATGACTCACACAGTGTGAGTCACAATTTTCGAAGTACCCTTATATTTTGGAACGAAGGGAGTAAATATTTGAATTTTTTTAGAATTATTGATAATTTTTATACTTATAAAATCATTTTATCTGTTAGCACAAAAAAAAATGAAGAAGAAGATACATGGGAAGGGAGCACATGAGTCGAATTGATTCATATTAGAAATAAAATCAAACTTGAAATCAATCCAATTCAATAGAAAAATCGAATTGGTTTTATGAATTGTCCTTTTATAAACATCCCAATAGTTTTTAAAAGCACAATCCATTATGACTATATGATAAAGAGTTTTTATCATTGTATTTTCTTTAGTTTTGATAGTTTGCCTTGCAGATCATTTGAAATCCAAAAGCATGCTAAGACCACTATAACAATATCTTTTGCTTGTAAAACAAATAAAAGAAGATCAATTATAGAACATTAAAGAATGTGAAAAACAATTGAGTAAAAAGGGTGTGAGGTTTTTTTACTCAATTGTTTTTCACATTCTTTAATGTTCTATAATTGATCTTCTTTTATTTGTTTTACAAGTAAAAGATATATATATATATATATATATATTAAACGGATCGAATTGATTTTTTGACACTCAAATTTGTGAACGAATCAAAATACTTATTTATGAATCTATCACCGAATTGATTGACAAAAAAAAAATATTCAAATTAATTGAAGAGCAGTGTTGCACATCTCGAATATAAAAAAGATATAAATATCTTCTACTTTTATATATATTACACTACACTTTTCATAAGTTCTAATATTTTATCAAACTAAATGAATCTCATTATAGGAGGAAGTAAGAACCAAAATCAAATTGAATTTCTCTCTCTCTAATTTTTATCTTTTTTTATATATATTTTATTATATATACATATATTCTCTTTTGCACTCTCTCAACTTCTCTCTATCTTTACTAGGTTTTTTTTTAAAATTAAACTGTGATCGAAAATATCAAATCAAAATAAAATTATAAGAAACTTTAAGTATATTATGTGTTTCTTTAATTATTCATAGTTTCTTGTCTCAATTATTTAAAAATTTAATGGAAATGATCTTTCAAAGGAAGATACGACATAAAATTTAATTTGAATATTATATTATTGAGTTATGTTAGGATTTGGATTCTATAATTATAAGTTTTGCTATTTTTTTCTTTTTTTCTTTCTTGTATTCTTTCAAAATAAATACTTTTAAAATATAAAAAGTTGTCAAATAACCAATCGCGTAACACTACATAATTAGCTACCTAATTCGAGATACTAATTCATAAATTATATTCATGATGTTTAGCATTTTTTTAAATTGAATCGGATTCAAGGGTGGAATGAACAGCTCCTTGTCTTGTAGACTTGCCTCACATTATTATAAGAGTGGCCCAGCAGTGTTTTGTGCCAATAAAGAAACAAAAATTGGGTTAGGATAAACTGAGCCCAAACTTAATTCATTGCGTAAGGTTGATGTTGATGTGAGGAAAACAATACGAGGGTGGGTCAGATTAACCCAAATTCAACTTGGCCCTAACCATCTCATGGGTAATTTGGGAAAAGCGTGTGCAAGGCAAAATTCCACCAACCGAACCATGCTGGGATTTGTAACTCTACTTTGTTAATTAACCAAGATTAGGAGAAGAAACTAGCTTGACCCAACTTAATTACCAAAAGAAAAAGAAAACTATCACAGTGATACTCACATGTAAGTAAGGATGGCAACGGGGCGGGTTTTGCCTTTCCCATAACCGAAACCGTTTAACTTTCCCCACCCCGTCCCCGCCCCGCAACCGTATATAAACAGGGCCGGGCGGGGCGGGCGGGTTTTGACTTCCCTATTCTCATAACCGTTTAACTTACCCCGCCCCGCCCCGTTTATACATTTTTTTTTTTTAATGCAAAATTTTTTATAGTAATAAATATGATATTTTGATACATATACACAAAAAACACACATTTAGGAACTTGCAACACAATGGATAATATTGAGTCATATATAACAAACTTGTATAGTTGTATGATATATATAATATTAATATTTTCTTTATACATTATTAATATTTTCTCTATATATTATATATATAAAAGTATAAATATATATATACTTAAACGGGGCGGGTGCCCGTCGGGGTAGGGTCTTATCCCCATCCCCGCCCCGTTTAAACGCGGGTTATTTTCTTTAACACTATCCCCACCCCGTTTCCTTAAACGGTTCTATAAACGGGTTTTAAACGGGGCGGAGCAGGGCGGGTACCCTACGGGGCGGGGCAAATTGCCATCCCTACATGTAAGGCATTATCCAACTGAAACAGAGATAAATTTGTATACAAAGTTGTGGGGACTGCTTTAGTACTATTATCCATCGACAACCAAATGGTCCAAGAAAGCATGTGATGTTGTTTGGTTATGTTCCTTGCAAATAGTTTTACATGAAATCATTTTCCAATCGAGAAGATTTATAATATACTCAATGTAAATATATTAAATGAGTCTAGGTCATGCATGTTGTACGCGCGCGATTGAAATACACTCGATACATCAGGTGTATTGTTAAAAAAATTATTAAATACCATTGGGACTCTATGAAGAGAAACACACTAACAGTAACTCTCTATTTCATATTATTTTCTAAAATAATGTAAAATAGAAGTTTATTATTGATGAAATTCTTATAAATATGAAATTTTTGAAGATCTTCTCCTTTCCACCAGTGACACTTTGGACAAATGGCTACAACGTAAATCTTGGGTTTGCAAGATAGCCCTGGAAGCAAGTACACCAATTAGTCAAGATTCATGCCAAGATCTCTTGAAATTTTGGCCCAGTCCCTATTTTGGTGGTGGTGGGGTTGGGGGTGAGTGTGAGGGTGGTTTGAAGTTGAATCTTTGTTAACTTTCTATTTTTAAAACCACTAAAGTCTCAACTTGAATGGCTATCCTCCACCTCTCCAAATTAGAGCATGAGGGTTTTGTGTGATTATAATTTATACTTGGCCGCAAAAAAAAAAAAAAAAAGGGAAAAAATTAACAAATAGAAAACTGTTGTTTAAAAAGATGCACCAAACATGTCTTTTGCCTAAACCAAAAAACTCTTCTTCTATGTGCTTTTTATTTGCAAACATAAACATGCTGATGATACAGGCATCCCATGCCCTGGAGTCTCAAGTTCAACATACTGTCCCCCATTACAAGCTATTGTGTTATAACTTATAATAGTTGTGCTTTTTAGAAATAAAAATTCGCTTTTGGGTTCTGTTCAAGTAAGAATGATTTGTTATGTGAAGATTTTAAAATATATAAATAAATAAAATGTTTGATACATTAGTTGATGGGTGGTAACTGGTATCATATCATGTAGGGTTGGTACCAAATATATTAAACTGGACCTACCACCACCTGTCTACAATTTGATTAATGAGGTTTATTAACGAATTTAACTGGCAATATATGGAAGACAGCCCCAAATTTGAGGTGAGTGACCAAAAGCAATATATATCTATATCTATAGCTGCATGTATATATTGCGATGTAATGGGGGACAGATGGTCAACAATTTCCATAGAAACTGCTTAAACTCTTTTCCACACAATAAGACAGTCACAGCCTCATATTTCTTTAAGTAAGACCACAACATCAACCCACCCCCATAACCTCCTCCGTTAATCAAGCCAACATGTTCCCTACTTATTCTCTCACTTTTCATAACTTAAATTTGTTCCATCATTACCACTTAATCACAACACCTTTTGACTGTTGTCTCATCATTATCACTAATCATATGCTTAAATACATTCACTATTTTTTATGTGAATTTCAGTTGATGTCATTTTATTTAACAGTACTGTACTTGTCGATCAATTCTTTTTACATTCGAATTACTTGTGTCCAAAGAGAATTGTTAATAAGTAATAAATAAGAATAATGTCTCTCTCCTTCAAAGTGTTTAAATGAATAATTGACACTTCAATTAATACTAATACTCATTCGGGTGTTTTATCATTTTTCCATTTTATTTAGTCACTTCATTTTTGTCTAATTTTGTTGTAACAAGCTATTATCATAAGCATAGATGAATCTAATTGTTATCAACAGTTTAGATCCTAGTCATTAAAGATTCGACTCATATTCATTCTTTAAGTAAACCAATCATATTCAATTTTTTTGAGCTTTTACAAGCCTAAGTTACCAAAACAATATATTAAGATTATGTTCGACTGCATCATATTAAAATCGTAGAAAATTTTCTTTATTGACCAAGAACAAAAAAACTTTTCAATTCCAAAACATAGCTTAAATCCAAACAACAATCACAAGTTGAGCTTGGCTTAGTTATCTCATACATATTCCTTTTCCTCTGGAGAAAAAAGAAAGTATAAAACTGGTATCATTAATTGATGTTTTAATTCCATTGAATTTTGAGTTGAGACTGAGTTAAACATTTTTATATATAATTTAATTGATCAAATTATGTCATAGGTTGTTGCTATTAGCAAACTGACAAAGCAATACATGTATAATAGATACAATTTATGTTATTTGTCAGTTACTGTAATATCATTGTCAACACAACAATTAAGGTTCAATTTTTCCAAATGCATGTATTGTATTATTACTTAACCCGCAATGGACCCTATGCCCATGGAATGGAGGTGGAGGTGGAGTCATTAAAGGGGAAGGTCAGTCAGTGTCTCTGATTTGGGAAGGTGTATGTGATAATGAGACAATCTCTACCCCCGCATTCTTTCACGTACCAAAGGATATAAAATATATACATATATAATATAGGAGATGTAGATCAATCTACCACATCACTCATCAGTGAATGACCAATGACCCCCATGTGCCTCACTTCCTCTACATGTCCAATTGTCCATTACTACACGGCACAAGCCAAAACCTAATACTGTAATACATTATATACACACAAATATATATATATATATTTATTGTATATGCAAACACACAGATGATTACGTGGGATAGACTATTATACACCAAATGTGGCAGTTGCGACACCTACTCTCACTTTAGGATGGTAAATAACATCATATGACTACGTGGGATCGAGTCTACAAGTATACAACCATGTTCATGGTTACCTTACTACCACGCCTTTGGAACTTAGCCAACCCCTCTTCTCTTTTGACACACGCGAGCGCACGCACAAACATATATCTGCAATACAAATAAAAATACATATGGAATTCACATAATATAATAAAATAAAATAATAAGAAGAAGAAGAAAATTGAAATAGGTACACTTCAAATCTTGCTTATAACTCTCCTCTAATTCTCCTCTAAAATTATCTAATTCCTTTTTTTTTTTACTCCTCTTTTTATGTTTTCTTTTTTTGATTTTCTTAAAAAAAAATTCATTCCCCTTATTCCATCAAACCCTAATTAATAGCCTTCAAAATTCTATCAACCTTTTTTTTTCTCTTAACTTAAAATTTCTCATCCTTATGTTCGTGTATGATGTATGTGCAGTAACATTTTTTTCTCTTTTCTTATTTCTTTTTATTCCTTACTTTTATTATTGCAATTTTATGAATTTAATGTATGTATTCTTTGTTTATGAATTTTTCTTTACTATATATATATATATATATATTAGCTTACTCATTTTAATACACTGTTAATTGTCATTCTAGTAAAAAAATTATTCTATTTTATCATTGTTGAATAATGCCCCTTCTGAAATAAACCCTGTATCTAATTGCAAAATCCTAATGATGTTTTGTTTGGATATGTGTTTGTGTTTGTTAATATCTTGACATGTGAAGGAGGTCCCTACAACTCAAATCAAACAATTGGGTTAAATCCCTTAGCTGGTGGCTGTTGGTACATCGATTATGTGGGACATGGTCACATAATCAATTTTTTTTATTTTTTTGAATAAGCAAAATTATGTGACCTTGTAACTAGAGTATAAATATCTTTCTAGACAGGTCCTACAAAAGAACACTAAGAAACTAAGGATGGAACATCTTGTAGGGCATGGAAGCTAACCAACTTTTCCAAGTGGAGAAAAAAAAGAAAAGAATAAGAAATAAAATTAGAGGGTATAATGCGAGCAAGCTTAAGGGTCACTCAAACAACCCTTAAATAATTAGGGTGACACTTTTGAGATTCCCTGCTTTTCTTCTTATTATTTACAACCTTAGACCTACTTCCACCTGGACATCACTTACTATATATATATATATCACCCACATCCAGGCTTCGATTATTAATCATAAACATGTCTGCCAAATTATTACATATATAGTCACGCTAGGAACAGAGATCGATCCATCTTATTGTCAAGAACATGAGTGTTCTCTTATAGACACACACTAACAAACATAATGCAACCATCAAACACCACATTTAGATTTAGGGAACACCTTTTTTTGCCACATGACAGGAGCTTTTTTAATCACGTTAGAGTTGGACCACTAGTCATTTTTCTATAAGAATGATTTGTGGGATCTACTATGAGGCCAAATATATATATATATATATCAAGTGAGGTGATAATATAATTTTGTCGTAAATTTTTCATCTTATCTTATCCTCATAAGATCATTGTCCTTCAGTTTCTAGTGTTCTTTTGAACCTCACACCAAATCAAGAATTAGGATCTCTAAACCTTATAAGACGTGAGTTGACATCTATTTTATGATTGAAGTGTGTCCATCAACTACTTTCTTCACATTCGAGGGTCATATACGAAATTTCGGGGGATGGTATGACATGACTTTATAATTTGGATAAATAATACTAATATGGGATTAAGACAAATTACATATGAGTGGAATATTTGGTCATTATTATCCTTTTCTCATTTAAGAATGTTAAACCTTTAACGGATAATTATATTGCAAAATGTAATTTTTATCTTCAATATTTTAATATAAAATATATGCATTTTTTTTTTCCTAAATATCATGGATAAATTATATCGACTTTTCCTAAGATTTTGCCAAATTACACATAGGTAAAGCATTTCAAGTTTATTACTTTCACCTCCCCTAAAGTTTGGTATGTGTGCTTAACGACGCTCCTGTCGTTTTCTCTCTATTGGAACGGTGAACGAAATTTTAAAAAATTGTTATATTACTTTTTTCTTGTATAAAAAGACAATAATACCTACCTATATTGCCTTCCAAAGCAAGTTGGTGGCAATAGCAATTCTTACGAGAAGTAAAACAAAGAGCAATTGCCACCATCATCAGCATCTTCACCCAGCACTATCATCGGCACCAAAATCCTAACTTTTGGCTCAATCATGTTTGCATAAGTGTGTGTGTGTGTGTGTGTTTGTGTGTGTATCTGATAGAACGTGAGAGAGAGAGTTTGTGTTACAACATGTCTGACACAAGTTATATTAATTGAAGGACATAAAAGACTTTTCAGTTTAACAAATATTTGCACTATAATATATTATTATAATTTAAAGGCATTGCTAACTTTTCATACTCAATTTTAACATTCGTCAGTTCACTAACAAGTTTAGGAGAAGTCAAAGTAATAACTACTCGAATGTAATTTGATCAAATCTCAAGAAATGTCAATGTAATTTACCCAATATGAAGGGAAGGGCAAAATAGTTATTTTAAAAAAATTGGCTAACAGTTCTAACAAAAAAAAAATGTCAAGAGTGTCGTTGATCACACTTGCCAAATTTTAAGAGAGGTAAAAGTAATAAATCTCAAACGCTCTAAAAAATTCTATCATCCACTTAAAAATAATAATAATAATAATAAATATAGGATTGCAATTGAGTGAAGTATTTCGCTATTGAAATTCGAACTATCCCATCTAATTAACCTTGAACTCAAACCCCAAATCAAGCTTTATATCACTTACGAACTCAAAAAAATACTAAAATCAGATCAGATTCACGAAACGTATTGAATCTGTTCATAAATAAATTCAAGTCAAATATTGTAGAGTTGACCTATAAAAGTTATTCAAGCTCTACATGTTTATTAGGAAAAAATAAACTACTATAAATAAAAGAGAGGCGATATTCGCCACTCCTCTTTTCCTTGATTGCACTCTCATTTTAAATCAAATGTCACTTTTAACCTTAATTTCATATGTGAATAATTAATTTTTTTTAAAATACTAAACTACCCTTTTAGATATTCCTTATCTCTCTCCAATCTTTAATGTTTTCAGATATTTTTGACATGATAAACTAAAAATAGTCAAAAAAATAAAATGCCCAAAAAAAAATAATCTAAAAAAAAAGTTCTCTATTTTTATCGGACCTAAAAAAAGTTATCTATATTGAATAAATTACCTCTTTTGACAAGACCAAATATTTTTTTTATCTCTGTTAAATAAATTATCTCTTTTGGTAGGAACCAAAAATTAAAAGTACCCAAAAAAAAGCTATGCTTGTTGAATAAATTATATCTTTTGAGACGACTTAAAAATAAAGTACCTAAAAAAAATTTATTCTTGTTAAATAAAGTATCTCCATTGAGAGGACCCAAAAATAATATATCTTTATTGAATACATTATCTCTTTTGAGAGGATCCAAATAAGAAATTATGTTTGTTGAATAAATTATCTCTTTTGGAATGACCCAAAAAGAAAAATAATATTTGTTGAATAAATTATCTCATTTGACGGGGAAAAAAAAATCTAAGAAAGAATTATCTCTTTTCACGGGACCGAAAAAGAAAAGCACTAAAGAAAGTAAATAAGGTAAAAAATTATTTCTTTTAACAGGAACCAAAAAAAAAATAGTAATAGAGAAAGTAAAGAAGCTAAAAAAAGTTTAAGTTTATAAATTATCTCTTTTGAGAGGATCCAAATAAGAAATTATGTTTGTTCAATAAATTATCTTTTTTGGAAGGACCCAAAAAGAAAAATAATCTTTGTTGAATAAATTATCTCATTTGACGGGAAAAAAAATCTAAGAAAGAGTTATCTTTTTTCACGGGACCGAAAAAGAAAAGTACTAAAGAAAGTAAATAAGGTAAAAAATTATTTCTTTTAAAAGGAACCAAAAAAAAATATAGTAATAAAGAAAGTAAAGAAGCTGAAAAAAGTTTAAGTTTATGGTATAAATAGTAGTTGTGGTATTATAAAATAAGAAATGATGTATTAATTAGTTTAGGTATCTTCTTGTCATTTTTTTTAAAAGAAAAAGACAAGTGGAGTACAATTGTAAAAAATGAGAGTACAAATATCTCTTCCCTAAATAAAAAATCAATGCTCATAGAGCCTAGCCCAAGATTGTGACAAACAGTTACATTCATTTTCACCTTAATCATTAAAGAAAAATAAAATAAGTGGGAGAGAGAGAGAGGTGATGGATTGAGAGTGATCTTATTAACTGTGAGGTGGACCTAGAGTAATATTTATGAATATGTCAATTTCTTAATAAAAGCCATGAGTTCTCTAGCTTATTAGTAATTAATAGAATTAAGGCAATTAATTCATTATGAAACCTTCTAAAAACTCTACCTCATCCCTCTCTTTTATGTCTGTATGTATATGTGTGTGTATATATATATATTGTAAAAGTTTGGTATAATTAAACAAAATTAGTTAATTTGACAAACATGGAGAAGAGAACTTCCAATATAATCAATCCATTTGTGCAAAAACAATTTCAGTCATCCAATCTAATCTCTATTCAATTTTTCTCTTCAAATATTCTCCTCCTCGTGTGTTTGTATATATTGTTTGAGTATACACATGAAATTAACATAACAAAATGTTATAACTATTTTTATTCTATTTTATTTATGAAAAAAAAATTACACTGACCTCCCCTATAAATAGGTAAAATAATAAATACTTTTTTTGTGTTTTCAAAAATAACACTGACATCCCCTATCAGTGTACCTTTTGTAATACTGACATCTCTCGTCAGCTTTGCAGGTACAGAAATTGCTGATGTCATGGTATTTTTGACTTAAAAATCCTAAAATGCCCTAGAATGTATAAAATGACTAAAATACTCCTTTGACAATGGACAATTTTTCCCTACATGACATGCTCTTTCTCTCATTACAACATGCACTTTCTCTCACCACAGACACACACATATTCTGTCCACAAACACACATATTCTGTTCACAAACACACACACACACACACATATATATATATATTTGTAAATCCTTATCTAAATAAACATACAACTGTACCTAATATCAAAAATGATGAATCAGTGGAAGACTATGTGGCCAGACTATTTTTTCAATTTTCAGAAATTCAATCGAGAAAGAGAGATTTTGCAAAGGCATCAAACCATTCAATTGGGTATTAGGAGATTGGATGTACAATCCTAATCAACTGTTCAATTAAGTATCAATAGTCTCCATCAACCACCGTCGGCGAAGAGGACAAAACCCTCACAACACGAACCTTGTTGGGAGCGAACAGGGCCGCTTGGAACAGAGAACTGCGTTCGTGACTCACCATTTCTTGCCATAACCAAGTCTCCGGTAAATTGAACTCACTCCGCTGCTTTTCAGTTCTTATTATCACAATGCTCTCCTCAACTATTTGTATTCGCAACAACCAAGGGTGATCGAACGCACCGGAAGAGAAGAGGCCTTACCTGGGTGAGGAGTTACTCAAAGAGGCACCATAAGGAAGCAGGGTGAGGCGAGCAGAGTGAGGAGTGGCATCGGCATCATCATCAACACGAGAAATCCTAACTCCAATCAACAAGTGGGTTTGTGCATTAATTTAAAGATAGAGCGTTTGATTCACTTATTTTTGGAGAGAAGAAAAGAGGGTTTGAAGGGAATTGTTAATGGAGTTTGTGGGTTTGTGCATTAGTTTAGAGAGAGGGGAGGGAGAGAAGTCGAGACCCACGTGTGTTATTTGATAAAAAATTGAAGGATAGTTTTGTCATTTTATAATAAAAAAAATTTAAATAAAATATAATAAAAATTAAATGGGTATAATTATCTTTCACCAATTTTGTCAACCGACAATTTTGACAAAAAAAGTCATTGTTATTTTTAAAATAACAGACGTATTTGTTATTTCGTCTATTTACATAGGCCTCAGTATAATTTTTTCAAAAAATAAAAATAAAGTTTGTTATAAACAGGAGATGTTACATGTGTGATACCATTTTGGTCCTATTTGTTGAGGGCAAAATTAGTAAAGACTAAAGAGGGATCCACGTATCTGCAAACGGGTCCCCATCAGCAAGTGGGGCCCACTTAAAGAAAACTATCACCGCTAGCTTCAAATCAGATTTGAAAAGAAGAGAGAGATTTGGGCAGGCAGAGCAGGGCTGCAGGAGTCTAAAGAAATGAAAATGACGTTTGTGTGTATGACTATATGTGTGTGTGTGTGTATATATATATATTACCGTAAATCTCTTTCGGCAGAAAATTTGAACATATCTTTACGGAGACAAGAAGGAAGCAGGCACGGTTTGATGCTTTTAGTCCTTTTACAGATGGGAACAAAAAATATTTTCTCACAATTTCTTTTTACTTTTCTTTTCTATTTCATCAGTTGAATGGGAACATGGAAACAGTTCATGCCCAGCTTGCCCACCCACTTTCAGATACAACACATTCACGACCCACTTTAGCAAAGTGATATAGTATGCGAATGACACAATTTAGAATATCTTGTTAACATAAACTATCTTTTATATAGCTTTACAGGAAAGCATTCACATGTATTATGTACTATTACATTGCATTTGATTAGAAAAATCATGGATAGGGGTCACAATTTTGCTGTTCCTAGGGGTGCACAAACAACTGTCGGAATCGGAATCGAAGGGAATCGTACCGGAATCGTACCTAACCGTGGCTATAATTCCGATTCTGGTTCCGGTTCCTAAAATTAAAAACCGTTACCAACGGTTCCGGTTCCAGGACCAGTAGAACCGAACCGAACCGGAACCGGAACCGGAATCGTTGGGGCTAACGGTTCCTTGCATTTTATATTAAATGTGTATATATATATATAATATAATATAATAATTATATATATATAAGGTGCCATTTTTAGATTGTAGGTCTCACATTTATTTAATGAATATATATATATATATATATATATATATATTTTGTATTTTCAAGCTTCATTAAAAAAAAAAAAAAAATCCTAAGGAACCGTGGTTCGGAACCGGAACCGGAACCGAACCGAGAACCGCGGTTCGGTTCCAACCCTTAACGGTTCCGGTTCCGAAAATCAGGAGCCGTTGGTAACGGTTCCTGTTCCGGTTCCATCAAGAACTGTGGGGAATCGTACCGTGTGCACCCCTAGTTGTTCCTGTTGTGACCGGTTCAAATCAATGTAGAAACCGTTTTGGAAGGGAAAAAAATTGTCTGCATTACTTACCAATATCTTTAGTCTGTTATTAGAGATTTTACTATCATTTTTTTCTTTTGTCAACTTATATATTACTACTAATTATAATTAAAAACTTTAAAAAATTACCGCAAAGTCCTACTTTTTTCATTAAAGGACAAATAAATCCTAAAATACCAACTTTTGAGATTTTTTTAATTTAAATTATAAATCAGTAAATTTTTCATTTATTATTTTTCTAAATAGAAGTAAAAATTTGTAATTATAATAATTGATATATAATCCATTTTTTTATATATTCCTTTAAGTTTTAATTACTTAATAATATTGTGTCATGAGTACAAATGATAATTAATATAATTTAAATTCAATACAAACAATCTTGTGTAGAATACACGGCGACTTTGGTAAAAAAAAATCAATTATTCTGTAAACCCTAATCCATCCTATTTAAGTGGAAAGGAAGGTTAACCCTAAGCCCAAAAAAGGTTCACACCAAAATAAAATAAAATAAATGTAAATATATCCGATTGATGATTTGATATAACTAAAACCCTAATTTGATGATATGATGGCATATTTAGGTTAATATAATTACAAAGTATCAATCGAGGCCTGTGGCACAATGATATTTTCTCTTTTTCCAAATTGAAAGTTAGAGGGTTCGAGTTAATCTTGCAATGATAAAAATAATAATAAGGTCTATAAATAAGGTGTTAATAGAAACTATTAAGAGATGTATAGTACTTTTTAGGAAAAATTAGATTTTGGTGACCAATTCTAAACAAAATTACTTTAAAATGACCATAAAGTCTAAAAAATGAATAATCACCAAAATCGAAACTTAATTGCTGATAAGTGACCATTTGAGGGTAATTTGGTAAAAAAATACTTCATGTTTATTAAATATTCTATAAAAAAAAATTTAAATGATGACATTATCATTCAATATAAAGATAACTCCTTCAATTTATCCTCCTCTCCCTCTCTTCCTTGTCCATCTCCCTCTTTTTTCCTTTTTAGTTTGCAAATCTACCAATTAAAAAGATAAATTTTTTTTTTATCATCCTTGTCTCTTTTCTCATTCTCTTTACCATGGTCTCAAACTATACTATAAGTGAGGGGATAAGAAGTTAAATAACAACCAAAAATTATATATGAATATAAATAATACAATATATAAAATTAAAAATAAATAATTATTAGTTAAAAGTTCTTTCTAATATCTTATTAACTCTACAGAGTCATATTAATGGACATGGGGTCTTTTAGTATTTTTGATCCAACCACTCTAAAAATTCCAACTCACTCAGAGGTTCTCATTATAAATTTGTCTATTACATCATGTCCAGAGACACATCCCACCCTCATTTAAAAAAATAAAAAATAAACTCACAAAAAGGTTCCAGCAAAAAGGTAATAATAAAAGTTTGTACTATTATTACACTTGTATTACCACGATGCTACAACAACCATAGCAACTGTCCGAAAAAACGGTCTCGGCCCCTCCATCCTCAGTTTCCTTTTGTCTTCGTCTTCTCTTCCAAGACCCACTCCGATTTGGTAGAATGAATCATTTGCTTATTAAACAACCTGAAGCAAAATATTTAATTGAGATTAATGTAAATGGTAATTTTGTCTAATTATAAGATAATTTATTAGAGGAATGATATTTACGTAATAAATGATCAAATGGTCACTAATCGGCAATTAAATTTCAATTTTTGTGACTATTCATTTTTTTCAAACTTTATAGTCACTTTAAAGTAATTGTGTTTGGAATTGGTCACCAAAATCTAATTTTCCCTACTTTTTATATACTTTCCACAATCTAAAATTTAAACATGCATCTTCGCGGTGCTACAACTTGTGTCGTCCAACTCAAATCTAACTAAAAAAAAATTGGGTTTGAGCAATGTTATTCAGAAAAGAATAACCTTAATTTATTTCAGTCTAGACTCGAGTTTATCTGTTAGGCAACTCGAAAAAGAAACCTGATTTTTGATTTTTTAACCCAATTATATGTAATGTATATATTTGAATTGCTTGTATAAACTTGTGCAATCCATTATTCAAAATTCAATCTGGACTTGGGCTGAAAATGAAGAATTTGAATTTATTTTAGTTTGGACTCGAGTTCATATGTTAGGCAACCTGAAAAAGAAACCTGATTTTTAACCCAATTATGTGTAATTTATATATTTGTATTGCTTTCATATTGATTGGTATTTTCTAATATATATTCATGTACCACAATAGATTTTATCATTTTTTTCAAAACCTCAACCCAAGTTTGTAATGTTTATTGATGAATCCGAACTTATGTGACTTTCAAACTTAAAATTTTAATCGGAGTTTAAAATTTTAAGGATATTGAAAATTGGGATTCAGATTGAATTAAAATTGAAGATTTCATTCGCCAAATCATCGTCCGAGTTGCAGCCCTGCATCTACATACTTGTCTATTCTAATATTTATCACATCACTTAAGAATGATTCACATTGAATAACACATGGACACTTCGATTTTAGGCACAAAACCCTCCTATAAGAAAATAATTTATACTACTATTAAAAGTACAAATGGTTTTTTAAGTTTCAGTACACTTTTTTTTAATTAAAAAAATAGACACATAAATTATATAAGCACACGTTTTTTCTTTTTTTCTTTTACCTCTTTAATATATATAAAGAAAGTTACCAATTGTTTTAGAATTCTTTGTTTATTGAATTTCTCACTCTGAACAACACATTCTATTGGAAGTATGAGAATTATATTAAAATAAAATCAGATTGGTAAAAAAAAAAAAGAGTTTAGTAGATATATAAAAAAACATAATAAAAAAATTACCAAACAAATTATATATCTACCTATTCTATACTATACTGTTAAAAGTGCAAAGATTTTTTTAAGTTTGAGTACACTTTTTTATCTATTAAAAAAATAGACACATAAATTATATAAGTACACGTTTTTTCTCTTTTTGATTTTTTCTCTAATATATATAAAGAAAGTTACCAATTGTATTAGAATTCTTTTTTTATTGGATTTCTCACTCTCAACAACACATTTTATTGGAAGTATAAATTATATTAAAATAAAATCAGATTGGTAAAAGAAAAAAAAGTGTTTAATAGATATATAAAAAAAACGTAATAAAAAATAACCAAACAAATTCTATATATACCTATATTATACTACTATTAGAAGTACAAAGAGTTTTTTAAGTTTCAGTACACTTTTTTTTTATTAAAAAAATAGACACATAAATTATATAAGCACATGTTTTTTCTCCTTTTTTTTTACCTCTTTAATATATATAAAGAAAGTTACCAATTGTATTAGAAATCTTTTTTATTGGATTCCTCACTCTTAACAACACATGTTATTGGAAGTGTGAGAATTATATTAAAATAAAATTAGATTTGTAAAAGAAAAAAAAAAGAGTTTTATATATATATATATATATATATATAACATAATAAAAAAATTACCAAACAAATATATAAATAGAGAGAAAGTTACTAATTGTATTAGAATTCTTTTTTTATTAGATTTCTCACTCTAACAACACATTTTATTGGAAGCATGGGAATAATATATATAAAGAAAGTTACCAATTGTATTAGAATTCTTTTTTTTATTAGATTTCTCACTCTTAACAACACATTTTATTAGAAGTATGAGAATTATATTAAAATAAAATCAGATTGGTAAAAGAAATATAAAATAAAAAGAGTTTCATATATATAAAAAAAATTACCAAACAAAAATAACTACTAATTATATTGTCTTCTATTAAATAAACTACTAATAAATCATTTAGTTATATTAAAATTCTTTTGGCGCTCTTAAAAATTATCAACTGTTAATATACTCCTAAACTCTATCAATTATATGAAATAATGATCAAATATATAAATCATATATAGACAACATGAATTTATACCGAGAATAGTACAAAGGAACTGAAGAAGTCTACCATAAGGTAAAATTTTATTATGTTTTATTTTTAAGTTGAATGATATCAGTTGCTCTTGATATTAGATAGTCTTTTTAGTAAATTCTTTCTAATTTTTTGAAGAATATGTGCTGAAAATGATATTTGTCACTATAACAAAAAAGAAAAAGAGAGTTAGTGTTTAATGAAAGAACTTTGTTTATCATATTGCAAAAATAAAAAGAATTAAAAAAATAGTGAAATCTGATGCTTCAAGTCAACAATTATTTTTGTTGCTATTTTAATTGGTATAAGAGAGCTTAATTTTCATTTTGTGATTTTTTTTTTTGGTAGATTAATCGGTGAGAATGGCATAGACTCAGGTTAGAGCTCTTTGGTGATTAATTATTTTTGAAACTCTTTGTTTCATTATCAAATAGTTCGTGTTTACCCTAAACTAGACATTTTTTTGTCATATCTCCCAGCATGAGAATAGACTATTCAGGACTATCCCACATCACTTGAAAACCTGAAACACTTGAATTTCATGTCAATATATATTATTTTAATTACTACAACATATGTATATATATGTATGTATATATATGTATAGTCAAAGTAGTGACTATAACAAAATAGTGAGAATAGACTATTCGGAACTAATAGAACACTTGAGTTTCATGTTAGTATAATATGGTTTCAATTAATACAATATATATATATATATATGTGTGTGTGTGTGTGTGTGTGTGTGTGTGTGTGTGAGTGTGTAGTATTTTTTTTTTCCTTGGAATTTTGGAAAAGTGGAAGTTGTTGTCTTATATACAATTTACCTATTTATTTATTATGATTGCATAGTAACAACATTAGCAAACTATTTAGCACAATACCAGGGCCGTTCAACTCATTTCTGTGAGTTATTAATACTATTATTTTAGTTATTAATGGCTTCTAATATAAATACTGAAAATATTGTCAATCATTAGTCATTTTCTAATTTTTTTACTTCTTGTAATGCAGTGATAATGATATATTCAATATTTATATGTTTTTTATTCCAATAGATTAAAAGCCATCAAATCATAAAATAATAAGGGATGACATCATAATTTAAAGAATTATAATACAAGAGGAAGCATATGCAAATAAAAAATTCTTTACTCGTGATTATATATATATCATTAATCATACCATCTTCACAATCATTGATCCTACCGTCTTTACAAATATCATACCTGGAGGACAAGTAACAAAAAAAATGAATGAAAAGCCTTTGAAGCCTGCACCACAAACTCCATGCTATAGCATAAACATGGGCTGATAGTATTGATTCTTTCGAAGTGCATAAAAACTTACGTCTTCATATGGAAAAAATACCCCAATAACTCTCCTAGCCACTGTGCATGATGACAGTGCAATAACCCTTCCTAACAACACAAGATAGGGTAAGTTATATAGATACATTAATATCTTTTATATTGAAAGTACATAGAGTTTCTAATTTTTTTTTATTTATTTTCATAATGCTCCTTTAATTTTTATAATATTATTAATTAAAATGTAAATAGATTTTTCATACATTTTTATATTTTTCATGATATTGTTTAAATAGAAATGATATTAAACCCAAATTTCACCCCTTTTCTACCTAATTTATTTTAACAACATTACAAAAAATAAATGAATAAGAATGCAAATCCGAAAAAACAAAAATCAATTAAATGCAGTATTTTGATAGCATTACGAAAAACAAAAATCAATTAAATGCAGTATTTTGATAGCATTACGAAAAACAAATGAATTTGTACTATAAGAAGGAGCAACCAGAAAAACCTAACATTAGTTCCATGAATTAAATAAAAGAAATATATATATCTTCGACGACATTTTTGAATGGATTTGGTAGTTTGATTTTTTCTTTAGCAAATTTTTTTGATTGTTCTAATTTGCTTATATAATTTATTTATTTCTTTTAATTTTTTTGAGGTGTGCATAAGGAATGCAATATGTTTGTTGGCAAGTCAGACTAGTGAGTCATGAATACTGTAATTTATTTTCATTTCTTAGAAATAAATGATTCAATATATTGTAATTTATTTTCATTGCTTACAAATAAATGATTCAACATTATGAGTATTTTTGTCTTCTCATTTTTATTTTTTTTTTAATTTGTGCTATTACTTCAGAGTTAAAATCTGTAACTATACGTAGCAATGATTGCGAAGTGTACATCATATCCCAAGATGTAATAAGAGATTTATGTCACCACAAACAGGTACTAAAGTAAGTGTTGGTTGATTTTAAATTGATATATTAAGTATTAAATATATCAATTTAAGCTATATTTTATTTATTGGTGCAAATATAAATTTAAGCTTTATATTTATTTATTTATTTTATTAATTTGATAACCCTTAACATTGTAATGCTATATGTATTTCTTCTTAGTGTTTTATTCATATGTTGATCATTTTTAATTAGTTACATCTCATGTTTGCCTTTTGTTTCAATTTAATTTTTTTCTTTTAATTTTTTATTTTCACTATTGAAAACAATGTGTAGAAAATTTGGCTTTTAATTAATAAAAATAAATTAACAATGGAGATACTTTTTCGCACTTTAGTTTAAGAAAAAACACTTTATAATTGTTTTCCTTTTTTAATTTAAATGGATAAATATTCTTTTAACCGCGTTGAGGATGTTTGACTTATTAGAATTTTCATTTTATTCATAAAAATTTTGTCTGAGTCCTTGATATGATACTCTAAAATTATTATATATATATATGCAAAGAAAATTTAATTAAAGTTTGAAGTTGACGTTTAACCACGTGGATAACAGGTGCGTTTTTACTATTAATAGCAATGACCTAAAACCCCTGTGGACTATTCTATTGTTGCAACAAGCTCTTCAAGCTGATAGAATTATGTTATAATGACTTAAATGCCACTTAATAAAATTTAGGTTTTAAATAAAAATAACTTTCATTTTAGGGTTTCTTTTTCCTTTTTCATTTTATCGAAAATTATTAAAGTGGAGTTATAATGCCCAAAATGTGTCTTAATATAAATTGAAAAAAATATTAGATTTTCTTTAAAAAGGAAAAAGGCAATCAATATATCTTTTATTTTAAGAAATCAATGAAATGGTCTCTTTCCATCCCAGAAGATTGAAGTTGAATCCAACCCCTTTGTCCACTACCAATATGAGATTGGTTAAGCTTTAGGAAATCGAGAGGCCCATTGTACCTTTTACCGGTGAACCAGTAGGTAATGTATATAAATATATATAGAGATATAGCAGTAATAAATTAGATATGGTATGTGCAGTGTGGAGTGTCAAGTGTGGACGCGCAAGTAAATTAATAAAGTAATCCGTAAGTTAGAAGAATTTTGGTTACTAAAATAAAATAGTAGGACGTCTTTATACGATCTGTAGTCCCTTGTGGCTTGTGCTGTCCCTTTCCGCAGGTAAGCACGTCCCTACCACCTGACCGGCTGACCGACCTCCTTTACTTTTATTATTTTTTCTTTTGCAGTTTATTAAATTTAATTAATGGAGGGCGTTCGGGTCCGGCATGAGAGAGAGAGAGAGGAGCAAGCGCCGTCTAACGCCGGCTACAATTTGAAATGGACAAGCCCCTCTTTTTTAAATTCTTATGTTGCCAGAAAACGACAGCCGTTAAAACAGACGGAGGAGGTGGAGGTGGTTTGACCAACATATAAGCCGAATCTGCAGTTTCCCAATTCATGACACGTCACCACTATTCAGATTCTATGGTGCAATACACTATTATATTACTTTTTTTTCCCACGTACTGTTATATTAAATTTATCGAAAAAAAAAAATACACTATTACATTAGCATCTCTATAACCAAATATATTTATTATATAAACATATTTCTCTTCGTCGTGCATCAGATGATCTTCAAATTTTTTTTTTTTAAAAAGTTACTAATAAGTCTTACTAATAGAGTCTAAAAACAAATAAGTCTTATAAAATTTTCATAAAAATAAAAAAATTATACTTTTAAATATTAAAAACAAATAAGTTTTTTAAAATTTTCAAAAAATTAAATAAATTCTAAAAAAAATTTTATTGGACAATGAAGTAATGCCTTCATAAAAAAATTCAACAAAGTCTATAACTAGTACAATTCCTCTTTTACCGACCTTTTTCATATAGTATCAAGTATGTTGCCTAACTAATTTTCTTCAAACTATTTTAGTAAAATTTTTATTGAAAATAAATAATTTAAAAAATTTTTTTTATTTCAAATTCACATTATATCCGATCTATTAAGATAATTTGATAATAATTTTAGATAACATTGTCTTAAATTCATAGAGATTCATTTTTTATTATTGAGTTTTTTTAACCAATATTAAATAAAAAATTTAAAAATAATAGAAAAAATTATTTATTATTCATAAATGTAATGAATGAAAAATATTTCATTGTACTTTAACATGTTATGAATATTTACGGAAAGTGAATTTGAAATTTTTTTAAAAATATTTTAGGATTATTAATTTTGGTAAAAATTAATATAATTTTTAAATAGGTATTAGTTACAAAATATTGAAAGTAAAGAGTGAAAAAAGACACTAATGAAAATTGAGAAATAAATGACAATACTGAAAAAAAGTTAATTATTTATAAATTTTGAACTTAGTTGGAAATATTTTTTAAAAGTAGAATTTATTTTTCTTTGTAAAATTTTTATAGGACTTATTTGTCATTAGTGTTTAAAAATAAGACTTTTTATTTTTTAAATTTTTTTATAAAACATATTTTTCTTTACCGTTTAAAAGTAAGACTTATAAGTAATTTTCCTTTTTATGGTAAAAATTTCACAATGAGCCTAAATTAATAAAACCTTGACAGCTGTCTACAAATCTTTTTAAAAAAAATGTGAACCGGTAACGAAATTTTCTCAATAGATCACGCGGAGACAGAGACTAAACAACCCTATCTCATCTCCCAACTTAAAATCAAATCCTTCAATTTCTTCCAAATCCACAACCCAATCAACCAAACAAATATTCTAGGCGCTACAACTGCTCTCCTTGTAAGCAAAATCCTATTTTTTTTTTTTTAAAAAAAAAAATTCAAACTTTTTTGCCTTCAGAACATGATTAGCTTTGGGGATAGCATCACAGTTCGATAATCAAATGGAGTGGATTGCACATCCACATCACCATTCACCGCCGGATATGGAGTCACAAAATTGAATCAAATAGATTTTCACTCAATTCAGTGAGTAACCCTAAACCCTTTTCTGTAACCTAAATCTACATCTAGTTGTATTTTGAACCTACTTTATTAATTTTTTGAAATTTATATACACGTGTCCGGTTTTTATTGGTTCAAGTCCTAAACAACTTCTTCTCATAAGGTCTAGGACAAATATTGTCTTTTTTTTATTAGCATTACTCTATGTATAAATATACAATCTCAAGCACTTTAACAAATTATATTCTGAGAGTGGTTCACCTTAATTCTTTAGAAACTACATGCACGCCCTCATTTAATCTAAACTGGACTGCAGATACAAGGCCCAAACAACTTCTTTTTTTCCTCTTAGCTCCCAGCCAGGTTCAAAACGATGATTTTTGTTATAATATTTTGATCTTCACAAGCATCTAGTACCAAATTGGAGTCATTTTATTACCATAATACAATTAATCAACACACTTAATATTATATATGCATATCTATTTATATACATAAATATAGCAACATCTCAGAAGATGGCAATCACATGTACAGCTCTTAATTCTTTCAAGTCCGATTTATAATGACAAACATTATTGATCCTTCTATAATCAAATCATCCAAAATTTTATATCAAAATACATAATATTGCGTTTGGTATGCAAGAATGAAATGAAATGTACTCTCTTCTAATAATTTATTTGTTTGATATGAATTTTAATATTGAAATGGTCGCTCGCTTGGAATGAAAATACATTTCAAAAATTGAAATTTCATTCCATAGTTACTGACAATGAAACAGCCATTCTATTCCCCGGTAAGATTAAAAAAAATTTGAGTTGCTTTTATTTCGCCAAACATAAAAAATACAACTATGTATCACAAAAAATATTGCCATCAGTTCTGATTTTTGTTAGCAAACTTTTTAACATTTTGTTGTTTCAAAATAAGAAATGTAAGCAACAATTGTACAGTCGCTCTTATTCCAACTCACATTAACACTGATGTGGAGGAATAAATATTGGGTTTGCCAAGCGTACCATGTCATTAGTATGTTAACCAATAAAAATTAATTATATTAATTTTTTGTTAGCGTTTTTATAAGTAGGACAACTATGTTTTTCAACTAGACGCAAGATAAATAGCTTTAAGGAAGGTTTCTCGTTGTTAATCCATGAAATTTGTTCTGTCTATGTGTAAAAAATGTTAAAAAAAATTAATGTTGTAAATGAATCGAACCGAGTAGTGGTGTGTTCGAGCTTGGCTCGGTCAAGCAACAAGGGTGTTTGAGCTCGAATTGAGCCCTCAAAATAACGTTTGAGCTTGGCTCGTCTCTGTTTGACTAAGGACTCGTTTGGTAACCGTTTATGTTCAATGTTTATTGTTTAAGTGTTTATATAAACAGTGTTTATGTTACGATTTTCTTTATCCATAACATATGAGTGTTGTTTGATAACGAAAAAATATTTGACTTTTTTTAAAAATCATAAATAGAATCAACACAATAAACTGCATTAAAAGTCAAGTTTATGCTACAACAATCTATACAGCAATAAAAGAGCAAAAAATATGCATAAAAAAGAAATAAATAATATTGGGTTACAAATATATTTACACACTGCAAATAATACTATAAAACTATAATGACCCACAACCCATAAGGCCCTAACAAGTAGGGGAATGCACACGATTCGGTTCTTTTCAGTTATTGAGAGAACCGGAACCAGAACCGTTCCCAACGGTTCTTTAATTTTGAAACCGGAATAAATAAGTTCGGTTATTATAGGAGTTGTATTTAACCTTATAATAATTATAATAACTTCATTGTTTAAAATTTTGTACATAACAAAATGATATTATAAATATATATATATAAAATAGAAAATCATTATAAAAGTTTTATAACTATATATATATATATATAATATATATATATATATTCAACGGTTTAAGTTTCTGTTCCAAGACTTGAAACCGGAATCGTAGTGAACAGTTCCTAAAATTTAAAGCCGGAACCGTAATGAACTGTTTGGTTCGGTCCAATTTGTATGGACTGAGAAGAGGGATTTGGAGGGCATACTTTTTCTCTTGAACTTCTTATGTTACTACTTTCTTTTTCGTTTTTTTGATTTCTATTTTTCTTTCAACACTAAAAATTAAATGAATGAATGATATGAGTACAAAATATCATTCTTGTTTCTTTGATAAGGAGATGGTTGAGACTTCTTTATTTTTTTTCATCAAATAAAGTTTTTTGTTTTAGCATGGGTATTTCTAAGTAACTATTTCTTTAATTCTGTCCACACTTGATAATTCTAATATTTTTATCGTTATATCAAACAATAGCCTTTTATAAATTTTTTTCTTTTCATTTTCTCACTTTTAGTTTTAATTTTTAATTAAAATAATATAATCACCATTTTAGATAAAAAAGAATTTTTTTTTTAATAAACATAAACAATAAACATCATTTTGATATTTAGGATTTGAAGGCTTATGAACAGTGTTGTTTTAAAAACGTTTTGACTATTTATAAATAAAATAAAAATTATCAAACATGTTTATCGTAAAAATTTGTTTTTATAAACAATAAACACTAAATATAAACGGTTACCAAACAGACTTTAAGTTTGAGTTCGATTGAATAGTTTGTTTAAAATTTTTGAACCTTTTGACTTTTGAACAGTACAAGAGAAAATTTTGAGAGTGAAATAGAGACAAATGAAGGATAAATTTGGTTAGAAATTAACTTATGAGAGTTAATAATTAATGGAAGTCGCCAAGCTAAGACCACTAATAGTTGAGAGATGCATACATCAACAATTAGTTTAGATTCTAGAAAATTTTAAAATAAGTCAATAATCAATTTTAATGAAACTCCATAATTAAATTGAAATGAAGGAACAAATTGTGAGCTCAAGTTACTTGAGGATTTTTGAGAGAGAGAGAGAGAGAGAGAGAGATATGTGAATGGAAAAATGGCTGATCACGTGGCTATCGACAGGAGTGGGGTCATGTAAAAGGCAAGAATGGAAGTGGAAGATAGATTCACATACTAGAATTATATAAATATAAATATATATATATATATATGATGGGTTTGGGTCATAATGGACTTTACTTAATTGAGTTTTGTTTTATAAAAGAAACTAAATTATTTGCATTACATGTACTTATTATAAGTGCAAGAGATTAAAAGTTTTGAAGTTTTTTATGAATGTGACTTGAATATATATTTTCATAATATATATATATACGGGTGTATTGATAAAATAAATTTTCATGAGCTTCTTTGCTAATGAATGTGTTTACACTTTACAGACAAATAAGTTGGGGGGGGCGGAGTTATTTAAGTTTGGTTCTTTATTAATGGAGTTTGAAAATTCAATTTCGATTATTAAATAAACAAAACAATTGAAATTTTAGTATGTCTAGCACAAACTTTTCGTCAGAAATATTTATTTGATTTACAATCATAACAAAAAGATAACCATTTTCATTGAATAGAGGTATGCCACCCAATATCTACGGCATGTGAAGTCCACGCAGTTAACGGTTGATAATTGATATTCAGAGCAATAATCACGGCAACACTCCCCTTCACCAAAAATACAGTTTTAAATTCCAACTTTACATGAAAAAAAAAAAAAAATACTTAAGCAGAATTCATAGACAGAATGTTTTATATTCATTGGACCTATGTAATAGGTCCCACCACATACAATCATCACATGCATTAAATGAACGTAAAACATTCTACCTATAAATTCTACCTGAATAGCATTACCCAAAAAAAAAAAAAAAAAAAATACACATACACACACAAGAATGGCCATTTTCTTATCTCCTGCCCCCACAAATCCTCTGCAGGCAGATTTTTTTATCACAGGCTTTACCTGAAAATGAATCGTACATTACATATCCCTCCCTATTCGTTCTGTTCAGAGTTCAGAAAATTAATGTGAGGGTTCGTTTTGTACTTTCACTTCTTAGTGCCAATATGGTGGATATATAAAAAAACCAAGGGCCACAATGTCAAACAACAACAACAGCTTTAAACCCTAAAAGCCCCAATCCCCTCCATTTACTTTCATGCAAAGTATCTGCCACGTGAACTGGATGATAACACGTGTCTGCCAGCCTGCGTCCTGGGACAACAGGTTGAAGCGAATGAGAGGGGCCGTAACACACAACTAGCCAACTAGGGTTCAAGTGGAGATCCAACTGTGGGCCCATGTGAGATCCAAGTGTGGGTCCACTTCCCACCCCAACTCCAACTCGCACCACCCAATACAAAGACAAGTCATGTACCATACGGTCTCAATTTATATAGGCGATTATTTATAAGGGGGAAAAACGATATTTGCATTTGGAGTGACAATAAAGTAAATAATATAATTATTCCTTAAAAATGCTTATGCATAATATTTTATAATCTAATTAAATAAAAATTGGAAAAATTTTAGTTAGGTTAGATAACATTCATAAATTTGAAAAAAATATTTATGATTAAAACTCGACCAATCACAAACTATCACATAATCAAATATGTTGATTTAATTTTTTTATTACGTAACAATTTCTAATAAATCAAAACTAAAATTTTTCATTGGCTAGCACCATTAAAAAAATCATCACATCCATCATAAATTTTAGAAATAAGTATTTATTTGCATACTATAATATAAGTATACTGTAAGTATATAAAAATAGAGTGCCAATGAGACATTAATGCATACATACAAACACATGCAGGTGTAATTTTTTTTTTTGTAAAGTGTGATTAGATGAATATTACATATCTTTCTTTATATATATATATATATTTGTAATTGATTTGAAATATTGGTTTTAAGGTTTTTTTTGTTTTCTTTTGTCAGATAAATAGTTCACATTTTCACTTTATCGATATAAGGGATTTTTTTTTTTTTTAATTTTTGATTTTGGAAAGTGAAGAAAATAATAGTAATTGACTAAAATTATTGTATTTTTAAATAGGTTATATACTTTCATGGTGGGTCCACTTAAGATTTGCCAAGTCGACGTGAAGCTCATCGGCCTGAAACCTTAGCTGGCAACAACCGTATAATCACCTTTTCCAATTTCGCGTGAAGCGCGCGTCTTTTCCTTCAGCGCGTGATTATATAGCCACAGCTAGGGTTCTTCTCTTTAAAATTTCAATACGAGCACTCCCTCACTTACTGCCTCTTCTCTCTCCAGAAGTACAAACTCTTGCAAAGCCCCTCTTTCTCTCTCTCTCTCTCCCTCCAACAGTCTGTACTCTCGCTCTTCTTTTGTTTTTGGCTTTGGCTGGGCCCTGAGTCTGCATACCCAGCAAACACAACGAGTGACTATTATTAAATCTTAAAGCAGCAGCAACAACAACCCATCTCACTTGAGGGTAATCGAACCCTCCCACCACCTGTTTGATATATTCTACCGCTTATATCTATAAGTGTTTCAGATGGCAGAGGGCTTGGACGACGGCGAGTTTTGGCTCCCTCCTCAGATCCTTACAGACGAAGACATACTCATGGACTACACCAACACTCACAGCCTTAAGAAGAGCATCAATGGAGACAAAACTGATTCTCCGTTTTGCTTTCCTTTTGATTTCTCATATGGGTTGGGCTCTTTGGCTACGCCGTACTCGGATCTGAGCTCGCCGGTTGAGTCCGTCGTAGGTTCGACTGAGACAGAGAGTGACGAGGAGGACTCACTCACTGGGTTGACTCGGAAAATGGCCCATTCAACTCTTGTAGATGAGTTATGGAAAACAGACACTGGTTTGGGCTGTGAGAACCAGAAGGTAATGCTTAATTTCTTCTTCTTGTTTGTGCTATTTTGTGCTCTTTTTTCGGTGTAGCTTGGTCTATGTCTGTCTTGTTCTTTATATTACTCTGAATATAGTACTGTTCAACTGTTTTGCCTTCTGTTTTGTGCAAGCTTGTTTCTGATTTTGAAGCTCTAACATGGGGTTTCTTTGATTTCTTGTATCGTGTAGCCTTGGCCTTTGTCTGGTTCGCCTCAATCCACACTATGTGCAGTGATTGGTGGGTGTGGTTGCAAGAAGGGTTCGACTCGTTCAAGTCGGGAAAGCCCAAACTGTGCTTCACAGATATCGTCGCCACTGTCCGCAGCTGCTGCGATGGGCATGAATGAGGCCGCTTATGATCTGCTGTACGCGGCTGTAGGGAAGGTTGCTAGGATGAGGATGGTTGAAGAAGGAACTGGGTGTTACGAGAGCAGAGGACTTTTGGGGCCACCTCGAAGATCCAGTCCAGTTTCTGCACCTTTGAAGAAACCAAACCCTAACCCTAATACTGGGTTTCACACGAACCACTCTCTCTCTTACCAGCAATTGCAAGTCAACCAAGTAGGCCTAACTTGCACCATTTGGGTATTTTAAGTAGTCTAAATACACTCAAAGCTTGTTTATAGATATGTGATTTGATTGGTTCTTTGTTTTGATACAGTTTGAGCAGTTGAGGCAGCAACAGATGATGAAGCAACAGGGTTCAGTTGCTTGGGGACAGTCGAAGGGGACTTGGCAGAACCAAGTGGTTCAGAACAGAGCACGAAATGGTAGTGCTCGTCCTCTGGGTTTGTCCCCATCTGCTTGGCCTACTTTGCAACAATCCCAGCAACAGCAACAGCCTGGCTCAGGCATGAGGGCTGTGTTTCTTGGAAATCATGGGTCTAAAAGAGAATGCGCAGGGACTGGTGTGTTCTTGCCCCGGAGGATTGGCAATCCCACCGAAACCCGCAAGAAACCAGGTCCGCTTGTTTCTCAAATGTGTACATACTGGTGTATGTATATATATATATATATATGCATACTTTGCAAGGGATTTTCAGATTTGGGTGGTTTTTTTTTCCTCTAATCAATAGTATATTACACACTAACGATATGGAGTGTGTTTAAAACTGGGGGTTTTGCAGTTAACCTTGGGAATTTGGAAATATTTTTTTGAGTGTGTAATTTGGAATTTGGAAATTTGTATAATATTTCTTTATACATCTATATTTAGTTGTATTTCTCAAGGGATTTTAAGATTTGGGTGGGTTTTGTTTTCTTGTAACTGTTAGGTTACTGGGTGACCATTGGGATTGCATGATTGAGTTTTGAGTGAGCCCTTGATTCTTTATAGTAGTATATAGTTTACATATCGCTCTGTTGTACACAGACCTGTTGCTTTCCCTTTGAGTTAAACCATTTTGAGGGCTTTGTTTTGTTAATGTTACTGATGAGTATGTATTCCTGATTTTGTAATTGCAGCGTGTTCAACTGTTTTACTCCCGGACAGAGTGGTGCAGGCCCTGAACTTGAACTTGGACACCATGGATGCTCATGCTCACGCCCAGCTTCAGTCCCGCCATAACAGAAGTTTCTCTCCTGACTATGGTAAGATCTAAGAAGTCACAATTTTTTTTTTTTGTGTATACTAGTGTGTGTGTCTGTAATTCTATGAACTTAATCTGATTTATGGTAATGGACTTGAGCTAATATAATTTATTTGCTTTAATTTGTAGATGGTGCTGTGAGTTATCGAAATAATGTTTTCATGGCTCAAGACATGCGCAACGTCCGGCCACAGCATGTGGTGAACCATGAGCTCCGGCTTCCTCAGGAGTGGACTTACTGACCCTATTGTAGCATTTGGGTCATCACTAATTTGTGATGGATCTTTTGAAAGCAGCTTTACAAAAGGAAACAAATTGAAATTGAAGGTTTAGAAGAAAGAAGGAAGATTGTTAGTAGTATTAGGAAGTTTGCAATAGGAAATTAGTATAGGGATAGTAATAGTTGAAGAAAGTAAAGAAAATATATCTTTAGAAGAAGATGTTTTTTTGGGTAGTTTCAGGAAAATAAATGGGGTCCTATCTGGTTTTTTGAAGGGTAGAAGAATGTAATGGCCTTTTGTTTCCGGGGAAGTGGTGGGTTATCCTTACCCTGTTTGTTCTCTCTTGTGGGTCAATTTGTTTTGTTTGAAGTTTGCAGCCTACTAGTACAACTTGTGTAATGACCCTTTTCACCCCACTACACTCGGGAATCAGTAATGATAATAATACTACAAGATTTGCTTTGTTCAATGCTCTCTTTTTTATGCTTAATTTGTGTAAATTTCTTATTGGTTAAATTTTTTTTTTTGTTGACTTAATTGTTAAATTTAGTACCTACAGTCTCTGGTGGTCCTTTTTGTGTTATTGGTGGTCTGAGTGTGGAGTTTCCAATGAATGTTTCGAGATTATTCATAGTCGGCATATAGGATTATTATTTATTTATTGTGTCTAGGTTGTTTTCCAGTAATTTGTCAGATTCTGGAACGTTTTGTTTATGACTTTTATTTGCTGATTCATTTATTATCTGTACATTTTTTTTGAAAAATTATAAAAGCAAAACTCTATTTTGATGGTCGGTTTGTGTGTCATATAGCCAGACTGCAGGCTTCTACGAGTTCATATAGAGCTGAATATATGTATGTATCTATTAGTTTATTTAATTAAATAGTTAGTTCTCTTGCGAACTTGGACTTTAGTTCTTTTTTCGTAAATTCAAACAAGTTGAGTTGTCCAAGTGGGGCATGCCTCTAGATATTTAAAAAAATGTTACTCCTTCCGTCCCCTAATTTTAGTTAACTATTTTTTTTTGGAATGTTTCAAAATATATGTCCATTTTTTAAAATGGATTATATGATTCCTAAGCTACCTTTTTTAAACTCTACTATCTTAAAAGTGGGGCCCACTATATAATAATAATATTAACTTTTAAACAAGGATTAATATGTAAATTCGTGCATTATTACACTAAAAAATAGGTTCCACCATAAAAAGTCAGAATTCTCAAACATGTCGAGAATTATGGGACGGACGTAGTATTAAATAGACGAAACTGAAAGTTCAGCAGTACCCTTGGATTACACCACCATCTTTTTAGTATCTTTCGCAATTGTTTTTTCAACTTGGTGGGTTTATAACTTTATATATATATATATATATATATGGAGATTCAATAGTGCCAAGCACGAAAAATTAGAACATTTCTCTCTTGAATCGAGGATCGTGCTTGTTTAACAATAAGTACTGGTCCGTAATGGTATAGATAGATTAATAAGTAGATTATGGTGTATTAAGTACACTTTAATTGGTGGGTGGGACTGGGGGTAAAGTGAATTCTTTTTTTGTGGAAGGGAATATGTTGAGTTACTATACTTTTGCTTTCTCCACCTTGCTCTTTTCTTCCAGTCAATTCTGTTCTGTATGCGTTAAAAAAAAAAATTCTGTTCTGTATATTATAATAATATAATATAATATAATATACATACACACACGTATAATCAGTGAGTGATTGGTTTGCTTGCTTAGAGGGGAAGTTTCGCGTGAAGATATAGACATATAGAGGTTACTACACTATGATTTGATTTTGAGAGAGCACATCACAACAACACACACAAACACAATCCACATAAATAAAAATAGGCAACCCTATTATGTGAATTATTATTTTCTTCACGCTTTTTATGGATTGAAAATGGATTCAATGAATCTCGGGATTCATTGCGCTGTCACACCATTGATCTACCACTACTCACTACTCATTAGGGTATGCTGTTCACGCTTGGAGGCTTTCTCCAATAGCCATTACCATTTACCAATGGCCATGTTCCCTAGTGTCCACTCCGTCAGTTAATGCATGTATGTATGTATGTATGTATGTATGTATGTAACTCATCTCTACTACTATATATATTGTTGTTTGGACACACAAAGTTGGAAATGTTGAAATATTAATCAAATTAAATAAATTATGTTGCCACTTCATTTAAAATATTAAATAGCTAATTTTTTTGATGCAACTAAACACACGGACGGATATTTTCAAAAATATTTTATATTTGTCAAATCATAACTTTCTCTGTTAAATTGCCCGAGTTAAAAAATAAATCGAAACGAAACGAAACGAAACATGATTGGATCTCTAATTTCTTGGGTTGGTACCGACTACTGATCAAAAACTTGTGAATTGGACTGACCCGACTAGATTCACATGGCGCGCACTTTCTGGATTGTGATTGTGAATGTGAAACTGCACGCGCGTGACATGCGTTTGTTGTAGTGAGGGATGTGCCTTCCATGTTCTAGGGCGGGGGTGGTGTGATGTTGACTTAGTCATCATGCCCACATTTTAATTCCTTTTGCCATTTTTCTTCTTAATATTCCTTCACTCTTTTTTTGACTTCTTTCGTGCCGGTGCCGCCTTCCAATTAGCTCTGTGATTCTTATCCTTTAAACCATCTTTTATATATGCATCATTCAATTTCTAAGCTTTTACTATTACCTGCATCTAATATATACATCACACATAACAACTAGTATATCTATACAACTGGATTTACAATAACTTATTTTATGATCACCGTCAAGAAAAACAAACAACAAATAAATAAATAAATAAATAAATACATGTCAATTACAACATATACAGATTTAACTTTTTTAATATTCAAATTTGTATCTTGACACTTGTAAGTTTGAACTTTTCATGTTGTTCCCATGCATGAAGCATATAGATGGTTCATATAGTTGCTGCACCATTTGCGTGCGCCTCACTACATTTTGCTTCCAAATGTGTGTAGATATGGACCTTTTCATTCCGGCCTATGCTTTGCTCATTTGGGCCTTGGGCTATTTTTCTCTCCTTTAAAATTCTATGCTTTTTATTAATTAGAATTTCAATGTCCTTTCACTTTTCTTTTTTATTTCTTAAATATGTTTTGTGGTAAACATAAAATAATATGTTGTATGTATAAGGGTCCTTGGGTCAGTGCAAATTCAGCTTCAATTTCTTCATATCCCAACCCAGCCCAAATTTGATTGGGCCAACAGGCCTATATCCTCGCTCCACACTGCTCTCAAAATCAGCTCCAGATACTCGGTTAAATAAATAAGTAAAAATAAAATAAAATCCTAATGTTATGAAAAGAGGGGCAAAACTAACATAGATTGAAATTATATATATATATATATATAAATGACAATAAATTTATTTGAAGTTATAATCTTGAATGATCAAACAATATTCATTTAGTCAACTTCAATTCTTTCACTTTCATTCAATTTCCTTACGAACCACTCATAACATATGATCTTCAATAACCGAACGGAGCCTTTGAAGTTTGAAGCCAATCAATCCTATAAGCTTTTATTAATTACTTTTATTTTTACTATCCTTCAATTTTGTTCAATTCTCTGAAGAATCACTTTTCCTCATAATATTTATGACTCAAAACGGAGTTTCTGAATCCAATTTTGTTCTTCCTAGTTTCTGAATCCAATTCAACCTATAAGAAAGCAAGAAAGGATGTAAAATACTCGATACATATTTGAATTACAAATAAAATATTTAAATCCGTTCATATCTTCTGTAACGGTGAAGTCTGCACTGTACGGAAGAATTTAAAAATAAAACCATATTATTTCCTCTTGTTTAGCTATTTCAAAAAATAATATGTTTAGTAATTAATTATTGTCATTAAGGCTATTAAAACATACCGAATATGATTTTATTGTAGAAATAAGATTAAAAAAATTATAAAATACTATCCTTTTTTTTTATCCCACTAAACAAACAATTATTATGTTAGGATTGTCATCACTCTTTCTTCTCAATTAAACAGAAAATAATTGTGTAAATCCCAATGTCCAAAAGTTCTTAAAAATTAATAACAAAATGAAAATAAACAATTTCTAGACATTTTTCCCTTTTATTTTAATTTTTCTTCATATGTTTTCACTTTTATATTTCTTCTCAAATATACATAATAAGAATATGAAATTATAATTCACTTCATATTAATACCATCTCTCCGGCTCTCCCCCTTTTCTTCGCATTTTTCCCCTTCTTGAAGACGATGCCGTTGATATTATAGTTGGCCAATCTTTGAAAAGTTGGTTTAGACTGTGTGTGTCGTCTGGGAGAGAGCATTATTATAATTGACACTTAAATCCCATTATTACAATCTTTTACTAACCTAGGGTTCTCCGCTACTTCAGCCCAACTACTGTGTCATTACCTTCTCATATACATACATATCTCAAACCTAATCTAAGCCCTGTGCACTGTGAATTCTTCACCGTTCTTCAAATTTCCGGCAACACTGACTCGTCTTCAATGGCGATAGACGAAGATGCTGAACAAGAATTTGTTCCACAGAAGAAGAAAACACCTTCTGATGAAGATCAAAGGTTTATCTTTTTCTTCTTCTTGTTTCCTTTAGTAAATTTAAAAATACTTCATTGTATTGAATATGACATATTTGTACAATTTACACACATAGATATGTTTACAATTATGTATTTTGGATTCATAGGAGAGAGAAGATTGTGCCTGGAAGTTTGATGAAAGCTTTGATGAGGCCTGGAGGGGGTGATTCAAGGCCAGCTGATGGTGATCAGGTATACTGTTCTGCTTGGTCTGCTTTGCTTTCATTATATGTCTCTTCCAGTTTTTTCATATTACGAGTGTCTCAATGGGAGTCAATGAGTAATTGATTGAATTTTCACTGTCTGTTTTCAATTCACAACCTCTTGTCTAAAAAATAATGTGATTGAATTGTTGTAATTTGCTTTAATTGCGTGCTGGAAGTGGAACTGAATTATCCAAGGATGAACAAGACACAGATTTGTTATTATCTAAGTTGTGCCTCTTATGTTCTGTAGGTCATATTTCATTGCACAGTTCGTACTCTAGATGGAGTGGTTGTCGAATCCACAAGAACAGAATTAGGAGGTGAGTCAGTTTCAGGCTTCTTGTATTTTTTGATTCAAGAAATTTGTGCTGCTAGGGGTGAGATATTCTGGTGTATATTTTGTTAAAAAATAGTGGAACCACATTGTAAGTGACGATGTAGAAATGCTTTTGATTTTTCAGTTTGCAACTTTTTATGTTTTTAATGTCTTGACTCCATCGTAATTTCCTACCAGAGCTTCAAATGTTCCAATTGAAGTTACTTGTAGTGCTAGCTATTCATCCTTTGCAGAGTAAGGCTTGCATTGAACTTTTGAGTTTTGAAAGAGCTTCTCTACTTACCCTTTTGGGCTATAATCATCAGGCAGTGCCTTGAAAAAGAATGACTGATGAAAATATTACATGCTAAAGATTTGTATACTTATGGGAATCTATAAACAGACTCTTGAATTGTTCCAGGAACCATGAGGTCATGTAAAATTCGAGCACTTTTCTCTTCTTTGCTATTTTGCAATGTGTTTTGAAGTCATGCACTTCTATGGCTCAAGTTCTTTGTGGTTCTAAATGATTTACATCATAATATCTCTAATGATTTAATAAATGTAGTACTCTTTTAAACACATAACATAAGCATATACTTTCTGACATGTTTGCATTCTTTTTCTTTATAATGGCAAATTAGTCATTTCTTTGGAGAAATCCTTCGTAGCATGTGGAGTTTCACTAAAATTTGAGATTAAATAGTAGCTTCTTTATATTGCAACTGCATTTTTGTGAAAGCGGAAGTCTGTACTAAAATACATCAATTCCAAAATAGTTTAATTCATTGACAACTGGATAGATTTTAAGTACTTCAAGCTGTGCTGCTTGTTGTGCTCTCGGACCAATGGACCAGCTTCCAGAATTAATGCTGGATGCTGATTTCACCAAACTCCTAAATTTTACATTTTGATGTAAGTTGCATAAGACCTTGGTTGACTGTTGACTACTATACTTGCCCATGATCCCGATGGATTTGTCATCCCCCTGGATGCTTCATCAGCTCCTCGATCATGTTAATCAGCAAATTTGTTATTGGCTTTGATTGGTAGGTTCACTTAATTGAATGAAGTATTCACAATGTGTTTTTTATTTTTTGATATGTTGTTTTCATGGCCTCAACACACCCTTCATTTTCACTATTATTTTCCTTCTTTCAGTGTTTGTTGCTGTGCAGTTTTTCCAAAACAATATCCATACTTGGCTATAATTTATTGATATATTCATGGTTTTAGTTTTTCTATTAATCCATTAAATCTTTACTTACTACCTTGTTCCGTCTCTGTTCATCGTGCATTTTTACACTGTATTAATTGCGTTTTCGCATTCAATTCGATATATCATATCCTGCAGGGTTTTATAATTTTTGTACCTTTTTTTGGGCTATTTATTCTTAATTTTGTTCAATGGCCAACTCTTACTTTATTTAACCAATCTCTCTCTCTCTCTCTCTCTCTCTCTCAATGTTGCAGGTGAGGGTACACCAATAAGGCATGTTTTAGGTAAAAGCAAGATGATATTGGGATTGCTAGAAGGAATTCCCACGATGCTGAAGGGTGAAGTTGCAATGGTAATTATTTGAAATGTGTTTAAGCATTAATAACGAAAATAAAATAAAAACTTTAACTCAAACACTTTTTGGGACATGAATAGGGAAAATAGGTCAGGTTATTTCAACAGTAAATTTTAGGGATTTAACTCAATTTTGGACAATTTTTCATTTTAAAATTAATTTTTAACTCATTTTTTTAATTTTCATTTCATAAGGGCAGTTATGTAATTTTATTGCCACGTGAAAGGTTGAACAACAAAAAGGTCGTATTTGCAAATCTTTTATAGTTTTGGGGTTTTTTGAAGTTCATGGGGGTTATTTGCAATGCAGGATATTCAAGGGGGATTTTTTTACATCTGGCCCTAAAATATTTAGAATGCACAGGAAAAATAATATAAAACAGAAGCTAATGACACACTTTATATTAGTTGATTGGGGAGGAGCTGCTAACGAAGCTGTTCTGGTTACTTTCATGGTTATTTATTGCAACTCCCTATACATTATATCTTCCATCTAATTGCAGTAGTTTGTTTTCATTTTCTATCAAGTTATTAGCTAAAAGACCGATTTAAATAGATGGCATAATTAGTTATTCAAGAGGGCATATGACCGAGAACCGCTTTTGGGGGGTGTGGGGTGCACATCATACGAACAACTGGAAAGCCCCGTCTTTGATCAATGAGTCTACACTTCTACTATGAAGTGATTTTATCAACATGAACCACAAGAATGAGCTTCAGTTTAACCGACCACTACCTTTAATTCATCCTCTATCAACTAATGATGAAAATTTTAAAGGAGTAGCTTCTCTAAGAACTTCTAGAAGGGCTCTTATCTCAGCCTGAATTGCAAAGTCCTCACTTGCCTAATTGGAATTTTGTGCTCTGTAATTAGCACTTCTGTTTCCTACAATAACTTTTGTTAAATTTACCCTTTCCAAATTGCGGCGCAAGAACTAGAGAAACAATGTGTGCTGTCCATGATTTGGTGATAAGGCATGTTATGCATTAATTCATTTTACCCAACTCTGGATGTCAAGGAAATTTGGATCAACTGTTATCTCTCTGTTTTCCAAGATTTGGGAATTATATCTTCAACACCTGGTCGTTACCTTCATCTGACACCTGTTACACGGTTCATGTGAACCAGAGACCTAAACCAAATTGGTGATTTTTTATATTATATTTTAGCATTAAAAATATCAAATATATATATATATATATATATATATATATATATATATAATATTTTCATTTTTTTAGTTAATGGATACTGCAATATTTGTTGTTTAGGTGTCCCCTTGCCCAGGGGGCCTTATGACCTAAATTTATGCCTTGCTAAGATGCCTTCACTGCATGACTGTTAACTCAAGGGCTTTCTACATAAAATGTTTGATTTTTGGCTAATAGATTACTATTCAGTGGAATACACGTAACTGATGCCTGAAACCAGCACTTACTCATGTTTGTATTGTTTGTAACCTTTAATTGTTCAAAGTCCCAATTTTTTATCTTGTTTGGTCATTAGTGAAAATGTTGTTGATAGTATTATAAGTGACTTTGCTAAAGATATTTTCTAAGGTGGTGTTATTTTTATTCATTTTATGGGTACCACTTATTCCAACCAGAAAAATGTCATCCATTGTAACATAGGTTATCTTTGTCCATGTGCTGAGAATTTGTGGATTCCTTCATAATTGGAACTTTGCATATGTCATCCATTTCCATTCGCCCTTTCTATAAAGGGGCATTATGGTTAGTTCCTGGCATCCGTAGGTTCCAACTACAAAGAAAACATATTAAAAAAAGAAAAGAAAAAGATCACATGCGAATAGCAGTTTTTGCTGAGAAAATGGAAAGATTCAAAATATACACCATTCATATATAATGAAAAGAATTCTTGGTTTATTTATTTTATCTTCTTCCCGAAATAAATTTCTTAACTGTTAGTTTGGAGACCAATCCACTTTCTCTGTGTATTTCGGTAGTAAAGAAAATAAAATAAAATAAAAAGGATTTGCCTGGTATATGTCTGTTAACTAATGATCCTATGTTGCTCTGTGCTGCATTTCTGTTTGCATTTAATGGATTTTGTGATACCCCTTGTTTCAGTTCAAGATGAAACCTGAAATGCATTATGGTGAGGATGGTTGTCCTGTTTCAGTTTCCGATAACTTTCCGAAGGATGCCGAACTTCATTTTGAGATTGAGATGATAGATTTCTCTAAAGTCAAGGCAAGAATTTTAAATTTTCTTATATTATCTTCTTAGCTATAAATTATTGATTTTATAAAGCTTTAGTTCTGCTCATGATAGTGTTTGAAATATTCCTATGATTTGCACAAGCAATATGACTTTTGTTAATTTGATTATATCTAGATTTATGGACTTTGCAAAGGCTGTGTTCTTGTTGATTCTATTTGTAGATTTCTATACGTTAGGTCCTGGCATCCTGCTATGTCTAAACCAGCAGGATTAAGATTTCTTGTTTAATAGATTTTGTACATGCATTTATATCTGTAGATTTTCTTCTGTTATGAATTATTAAGGGAAGCTGCCTCATGCAAGGGTATTCTCGGTTTTATGTTCTGTTTCTGATACTGTTAGTTCTAGGCTAGCTTTTTTCCCTCTTGGTTCAAAGGTGCATATTGTGATTAGCTTTTTGTGTTGGGGGGGGGGGGGGCAAGGCGGGTGTGGGTGTTCCTGTGTTTGTCATTTTGCCTGGGGGAGGGTATCAAAGATTGAACTTGGCCAATTATATAAACTCACACACTAGTTTATAGAGTATGGTCTGTCTTCCTCTTAAATTTTAGTAAATGTTTCTGAACTATTATGTTTTTGTTTATCTTAACATCTACTGCCTGATGCTAAAATATGCTCATTTTTTATCAAACAGTCTTCTGCTTTTGTTATAGCTAAAATCTTTCTGACAGTTGCGCTGCACTATCTTCACCCACTGCTTACTTTCTAGTGAAGGAATTTTTATTAGGTTGTATTTATTCTTTTTCAGTTTTAACCTTTAATTTTTTTGTTATATTTTTCAGGTTATCAGTGGAGATTTAGGAGTTCTGAAAAAGGTATCAGAAACTATGAAAAAAATGCTGCCTGATTCGTTTCATTGAGATTGGCAGGAAGGGTTATATGAAGAGTGCAGAACTCATTCATTTGAAACACTTCAAATTTATGAAAATTCTAAATAATTCACCATGAGAGTTTCTCCAGTAATTATATAATCTACATATTAATTTTTTTAGTTTGTATAGGCCATTGCTCAAGGAAAATTGATTTAATATTTTGTGGCCTAATTTCTGAATGATAGTTTCGCTTGTCAATTTTTCTAAAAGATTGTGGTCTCCTTTTGTGTTTTGCTTCCCTCCGCCCTCCCCCCCCACCCCCAATCCTTTTTTTTTCTTGCCCTTGGTGTTGGTGCGTGTGGAGTTGAGAGGTATCTATTTTGGTCTACAGTTTTTCCTTTTTCTTTCTAAAATTCAAACTTTATACGTGCAAGCAGAAGTATGTTACATTATGATAGCAGTTATTGTAATCACTCAGGGAGGATTTGAAACAAATTAAGGAATGAAATCAAACATTATACAAAGTTGTGTTGAAGAGACTGGATAACTAGGAAGGAGCTAGTGAGTGGATATTTTATGTAAAACAATGGTGTATGGCTTATATTTAGAATATTATTTTTTCTTTGTTTCACCTTTAAATTGAATGATAATTGTTCCTCCATTTATTTTGGTAGGTAGTAGATGAAGGTCAGGGTTGGGAATCACCAAGGGAACCGTATGAAGTAAAAGCTTGGTAGAAACTTGTTCTTGTTTCTCTTTTTCCTTCTTGTGTCAATGTTGAACTACGTATTTAATTATTCATATTCTCGATCACTTTTTAATTATTCATACACTTGATCACCTAATATATCTCAAGAATCACGACTTACAGTATTTATTGCTTTTTCCAGGATTTCTGCAAAGACTGGGGATGGGAAGTTGATTCTATCACACACACAAGGAGAACCATTTTTCTTTACTTTTGGAAAATCTGAGGTTGGTATTACATTCCTGCTCCTCTTCTGAATTTGTCTTTTTTGTCCTCCTTAATTGATATGGTTAATTTGCCTTGTCTAAAAATGCACTCTGCCTAATTTTTGTTGTCTATAATTTAGGTACCTAAAGGTCTGGAAATGGGAATAGGAACAATGTCAAAAGGAGAGAAGGCAGTAATTTATGTTACCAATCAGTACTTAACTAAATCTTCTTTCATGGCCATGGTAGAAGGTATTCAAGAAATTCATTTTGAAGTGGAGCTCGTCCACTTCATTCAGGTTGGCACAGTTCTTCTGCACTATGAATTATGATTCTGTGTCATTCCACTTTCATGTCACTTATTGTTCAGTTAACACTAGGTCAAATTCTTGAACCGATGAGTTTATTTATTTTCATATTGAAGGGGAATTGTTTTAGCTGATAAAGAATATTTTGATAGCGGACAACCATATATGCATAAGACAACAACTTGTTTGGATGCAAGAGTTGTACTAAACATCTTTTGCATCTGAACATTTTTATCTCATTTAGTTAACGTGAAATGGTTCTAGTGAGATTCTTAATGCAACTGATATTAGCAGCCTGAACTTAATGAACGTAAACTATAGGGGATTTAACACACTCTCTGAGATGGTTCTTTTCATTAGATATTATGTGCATTACATGTTGTCAGGATGATGCTTGGATGAGCACCTGGCTGTAATTTATTACCTTGGCTAAATTAGAACGCTAGCCACTTGTGCACCTTGGTAGTACAAGGATAGGTGCTGGCTTAGCATTCTCAATGCGTGTAAATCAATATTTGATTGGCTGGATGAACTTTGTAAAGTTTAACGCAAGAGTATAGGTTACAAAAATAATCCTTTTAGTCCGTCTCTCTTGATTTGATGTCATTTGTTTTTATGTTGATCAAATCTTCTAACTATTGCCTCTGTGATCGTCTGAGGCTGTTTTTGCCATGAGTAGTAATTTGTGAATGCATCCTGTCATCATATACATTGGATGTGGAATGCATTTCTTGTTTATCATTCCACCTCGATTTCTAAATTAATTGTTTTTTTTTTCCTTTTTTTGCTTGTATGAGCTACTAGGAGGACCTGTGTTAGTATATTTTTTTTTACGGATTTACTTCTTCTATATTCTTGTTATGTATTATGAATAGCTTAGAGATGTTCAATAATGAGTAAATTAGCAATAATTATGCAACGCATACTCTATATGACATTATATAACAGTACACAAAATTTTGGGTGACTGATCACCTAGCAGCTTTGTTGATTATTAAAGTTCCACTATCTTCCATAGGCAAGTTGGTGAGGATTTGTCCTGTTTCTCTGGTTACACTTATACAGGTGCGTGACATGCTTGGAGATGGGCGCCTAATAAAACGCCGTATTCGTGATGGAAGAGGTATGAATCCAAATTTTGAATTTGAACATCACTAGAGGTAGGATTTTTTTGCATGATCTTTGTAATTCTTTTATCTTGATTACTTCTAATTATTGTATTTGTGAAAGCCTACTTTGTTATTACTGAATAATATTATGTTATAACTGGTCCTTACTTTTGTCAGGAAATCACTTTTCATGTTTGTTTGAGTATCCATTTCTTTAACTATTGTTACTGGCAGCGTCTTCCTGGTGAGAATGGTGTTTGTTGGAGACAGATTTTTTTATTTTTATTTCCTAAATTTGTTGGAGACAGATTGAGTAATAATGCTATGAATTTTTCTTAAAATTTTTAGCTAGGATGCACAAATTGCTCTGGTGAGAATGGTGATGAACAATGAAATTAGCAGTGTAGTGCTTCTCCATTCTCATCCCGTTTGAAAGTTTCATGCATTTTGATCTCGGTATTATATGTTTTACAAATAAAGGTGCCAATGATTCTATCGTTTCATTATCTTTCTCATCCATCCTTCTCACTTAAGCAACTATGTTATATATAGGCTGGGTCATTACTTTTTATGATCTACTATATGAAGCACTTGTTCTTATTATATAGCTAAAATTTAATGTTGTTTCTTTTCTCAATTCTTGGAAATAATTAGGTGATTTTCCTATGGATTGCCCTCTTCATGACAGTCTACTGCGTGTCCATTACAAGGGCATGCTGCTTAATGACGATAAGACGGTCTTCTGTGATACAAAAGTTGATAACAATGGTGAGCCTCTGGAATTCAGCTCAGGAGAAGGGCTGGTAAGATGCAATTTTTATAGAAAAGAAGGATATCATGTTGATTTTTTTTATATAATATATATATATATATATATATATATATATATATATATATATTTAACTTGGAAGTATAGCTGATTGATTTGTTGATCTACCATTTATTCATTACTCTTTACACATGTGACAGATCCACAGCCAATTATAGGAGCACAAGTTCTTATGTCAAGGTCTTGACTGTAAAATGTCTAGCTGATATCTTAGTCTTGCTTGTGCAATGCATAATTATTTTGTTTTCATTTTTGTTTTAATTTTTTTTAATTTTGTACTATTTTCTTTTTTCATTTGTCTGAAATTTTACTTGATCTTTTAACACAGACCGTAAAATGTCTAGCTGATATCTTACAGTCTTGATTGTGCAATGCATAATTATTTTGTTTTCATTTTTTTTTTTAATTTTGTAGTATTTTCTTTTTTCATTTGTTTGAAATTTTACTTGATCTTTTAATATGTTAAAGCAATTTTTATTTGATTTATTTTTAGATAAAGAAATGATTGCTGATTTGTTTTGATTTCTTTTTATAATTAATATATGGAAGATGTTACTTTTTGTATGGTAGGTGCCTGAAGGGCTTGAAATGTGTGTTCGTTTGATGTTGCCTGGAGAGTTAGCTCTTGTTACCTGCCCTCCTGATTATGCATATGACAAGTTCCCAAGGTTATTTTTCTGATCTGGTCTCCTCTATATCATATATGTGGGCATGGCATGCAAAAATCACGGGTTCCTGTGATCATTACCATCATTATCATCTTATTCTTCTTAAAACTAAATTGAGTTTTATATTTATTCTTTATTTGTTTAGGCCTGCTAATGTTCCTGAATGTGCTCATATTCAATGGGAGATCGAGCTTCTTGGTTTTGAGATGCCCAAGGTACTCTAACAGACAGTATTTAAGCACAAAGAGAAAAAGATTCAATCACATCTCTTACAAAACCTTATGAAATTAACTGTATATAATTCATTTTAAATTTTTTGGCATTCAAAGTCTAAGAACTGTCTTTATGTGGTCGTTGCAATTGCATTGTTAGGATATTTGTGTTTGTTTGAAGTTGTTTGATATAATTAGTTTTGTGAATTTGATTACAGTTATTTTACTTTGATAATATCATAATTGACCATCAAGTAGTTATAAAACTGCAGCTTAGGCTAATTGAACCTAACAGAACCAACTGTGAGGCAGTTTTTACTGAGATTTTTCAGACAAGCTTTGGTTGGGTGTACTCAGTACTGTCTACACATGCGTATGTTATTGAGAAGCTATCTCTGCCCAAACATTTGGATAACTGCCATTTTTATGCTTGGTTTCCTTGTCAGAACATGGCATGCCCGACTCAACAAAACTTAGGAGCAGAGTTTTTATGACAAAAGGAAAAAAATGTGAGGGCTCGATATACATCTTCGATGTAAAGCCTATTGTGCTTTGAAATTTACTGTCGGCCTTCAACCATTCTGGTGCAATTACCTCTCTAGAGGCTGACGACCTTATCATTTTTTGTTGTTCTCTTAGCCCAATGTGGTTGTGATGTTTGATTCTTAGTGTCCCTGTCAGAAATTGACACGTGTTTGTTGACATTAGGGAGGAGAAAGAATATTTTGATGAAACTATCAGACAAGTGTTCAGAATCTTCAGATAGCCTGAAGGCAATACAATCATATCCTTGACAAATATGTTATTTAGTTTCCACATGAATAAAACTGGCAAGGAAACATGCTATTGAGAAGGCTTTTTTTTGCTGAAGAAGAAGACAGACCATTAGGCTTCTAGAGTGTTGGGACCCCATATTTTGTTCTTTGTTTAGCCAACTATTGGTGGTTGTAATGTTTGATTAGTGGTGTCCATGTCAGAAATTAACGCCTCGGTTTGTCAAGAAAAGGAGGGAGAAAAGGAGAGTTTGGTGCAACTATCAGACCAAGTCTTTAGTTGGCCTGAGGTCAAAATCATCATATCCTTGACAAATATATGCTTAACTTTCCACACAAATGGGACAGGCAACATTAATTTGGATATGATATTGATCTATTAAATTTTGTATTAGGCCCCTCATATTAAGAACCTACTTTCGTTGTTAAGTGTTCCTGGTCATAACTTAGAAAAATCTTAGCTTTTAGATTCTCTTTTGGCTCTTAGCTTTTCAAGAATAATAATTATTACTGTTGTCTATGCTCTCCCTATTTTAGAGGTGAGGCAAACATATAAGAAATAATGGAAAGAGCTATGAGTTTTGAAGTCGCTGACTTGCTTGAATTGTGTTTTTTGCATACTTCAATCGCTTACTTGGTGCCATTGATGTTTGATATAACAATCTAGGGCTTAGATTTGATACTTCCCTCTCAACTCTTTGATTACATAAGCTAATGAACTTTCTTTTGTAGACTTCAATTTGCTTAATTGGCGCCATTGATGTTTAATATTACACTCTAGGGCTTAGAATTGATACTTGCCTCTAAACTTTTTGATTACATACACTAATGTTCTTTCTTTTTCTCTCGACGAATTATATCGACATGCATTCAGTTATATTCGCTTATTTTACCAAACCATTTCTCTTGTGTATAATTGGAATCCTTGTTGCAGGACTGGACTGGTTTGAACTTTAGAGGTATAATGGAGGATGTAGAGAAGATCAAAGGCACGGTATATATTTCCCAACTATTGAAAAATTTGTGTTTAACATACCTTGTCGGCTATTAGGCTCTCCATTAAGTACTAATTTCTTTGACAGTGGTTCTAATCGTTGCATGGATGTGCATCTTTGGAATGGGTAACCTCAAACCTGCCAATTATTGATCATTCAAGCAAAAGTTTGGGCAGGCTTGATCATGATCTAAATAGTGTGGTCACCTCCGACGTGCATTGAGATGTGTTTGATGCCCTCAATATGTTAGCTAATCTTAAAATGAAATTTGAGTTTCAAACACTTGGCTGTCATGCTCTGAATCGTAGTGGACAGTTTAGAAAATATCAATTCATTTTATAAAAAATAGTTTTGCAGAAGTTGTAGAAACCTATATGCAAATTATAAAAAGCATGATCCATTATTAAGGAAAAAAAAGAAATGAGACAAATTATGAATACACAGACGCATACGTTGGTATTTTTGTGTTATATAAAGTTCATGTCCCTTGTTTGTTATTTACAATTTAAGTTGTCTTAAAAGGGATGCATGACCTTATGATTTTGTCTAGCAAGACTTTGTCACTCCAGTCTTTGGAATTTTAAGACAATCTTTTTTATACAAATATTTTTATTCAAATTTTGAACATGTTATGTTAAAATATGGTTGTTATTAAGGCTGAGCCATAGTAGCACATGGAGAAGTGTGGGCATGGCATCTAAATGGGGAGGGGTGGGGTTAAATGGTTCCATCCTCCTTGCTGGTAGATATTGTGTGTTGCAGCATTAACCAAAAGAATTTGAAAATATCCAAGTTTTTACATTTTAGGTTTTGTACAGACAATTTAAGCTATATAATAGCAACATGTTGACGCCAGAGTGTTGAGATATTAATTTTTGTACTTTTTTAGGGAGCTAACATAGTGTCACCGCATTCAGCTTGTCAACACCAGACCCGATTGGCTAATTTTGTGTGCACAGATTGATCAAATTAGGTTGATTCAATAGCCTTAATCGCTTTTGAATCGAAGTAGTCATCTCTCTAGAAGTCTGAAATTTGTAAGGAAACTGACTGTAATCTGTTCACTTTCAGGGGAACAGGCTTTTCAAAGAAGGAAAGTTCGAACTTGCTAAGGCAAAGTATGAGAAGGCAAGTGTTATTTTTTTCTTTACAATGTTCAGCTTTTCTTGTTGAGGATTTTTGCAAGACTGACTCTGATGTTTTTGGTCTATTATTTATAAAAGTGGAACCCCCCCTCATTGATAATCAATCTTAACCAGTCTTTTGGATCAAGCTATTTGCTTTTGTCTACATATCTTAAAAGTCAAAACATCATTATGAATTTTTATCATTAAAGTTAGCTAGGATTGCACGCTTCATAGGGCACCAAAAAGAGATACCATGGCTCAGTATGCAGGTGATGGATTGCCAACTGTAGCTTGTACCAGTCATCCTTGCATCTGCTTGTATGGTAACCATTTGGCTTAGTTGGCCTGCCATTTAATGACTCAATTGCTGCTACTGGCATTTGATATTCTTCGACAATTACTTTTTCCTGCATGTGACCTGCTTTGGATTCCTAAATTATTTCATTGCAAAATGATTATATTACCTGAATATACATTCTAAAGTGTATAATTTATTTTAAAGAATCTTGAAAATAGTCATATGCTCTTCTATATTAAAGATGCAATTCTTATTGCTATTTACTATGGGGTAATGCTACAGGTTCTTCGTGAATTTAATCATGTTAATCCGCAAGACGATGAGGAAGGGAAAGAGTTTTCAGATACAAGAGTATGTTTATAAAGACTGAAAGGAACTTTATCAACTTTTGTGATTCTTAGTTCTTTTGGGTTCTAAGAGAGATACTTTTTGACTCTTGTGCTCTCACTTATAGCTACCTTTCTGTATGTTAGCATGGTTTTTATTTGGTATTGATTTCCATTTTTCTTTTTGGACGCTTGAAGAATTTGTTACATCTAAATGTGGCCGCCTGCTATCTGAAAATGGGAGAATGTAGGAAGTCCATTGAGGCATGCAATAAGGTATTTTTCTGACCTTATAGTTCAATAAGGTTCCATTTTTTTAATTACATAAAACATATTCTAGCAAAAGTGTATCGTGTTTGGTTGAGATGTTTATCATTATGAGTTGATGTTGGCTTGCCTTCTCATTTCACCATATACTGAGATCGATGAGAAGGGACAATCTGCCTATCATCTTCAAAATGGCCTCTCTCTCTCTCATCTTTAGAGGAAGGCATTTCTAATTTTTCTGGAGGATTATTGAATTGGTTAGTTGTAAGAGTCTGCATCTTGTGCTACATGAAACAAAGTGATGAATTTCTAGGATGGTTTCAATTTTTAGCTTCCCCCACCTGTCATACTGCACTTCAATCTCTGCTATGATGAAGTGGTGATCAACTGGTCATTATTTAAAATTTCAGTGGTGCTGTTCATGGCTTCAGCTGTGACGAATAATGTTTGACCGGCTGATATGTTTGAATGTCGAGTTTCATTGGTTATTTGCCTTGGTTTCAAAGTTGAATTTAAACTAGTCAACTGTCATTAGCAATGCTAGCTTATTGAAGAAAATGATCATTTGTCGTTTGTCCGTGTTGGTTTTTGCTTTTCCTTTCCTTTTCTTTTCTTTGGGGTTTTTTTAAATGGTCATTATTTTTTATTTCAGTTGTCACTTTCTTTGGGGTTTTTTTAAATGGTCATTATTTTTTATTTCAGTTGTTATTTGCCTTGTTTGAGGTATAGTGTGATTTAAAGACCTTATTATTCACTCAAGTTTGTGAAGGGAAGAAATGCCTCAAGCTTTCTGTCACATTTAATCCTAAATTCTTCCAATAGATGACTAGTTCAAGCTTTCCTGGAAAGAGTGCCATTGTGCACACAAAGCTCAATAATAGCAGGGTGAAGCCCTCCATCAAAATTCAAAATTGGGCCTTTGATTGATGATAAGATATTTAGTGGACCCTATTTACTTTTTGTTGGACCTAACAAGTTAGTGAATGAATACAACCTTCCAATAATGAGGTGTGTTTGGTTTTGTAGTGTTTTTCCTCTAAAATTTGAATATTCAAATTAATATGAATGCTACTGGGTCCCACACGTCCTACCATCCAATTCAAGTGGGTAGTCTCATAGGCTAAGCTTATTCTTATTGTGTACTGATCTTGGCATGTATTTATATGGAAATAATGCAGGTATTAGATGCAAACCCTGTTCATGTCAAAGCTCTTTATCGCCGTGGAATGGCCTACATGTCAGCTGGAGATTTCGAGGAAGCAGGGAGAGATTTTAACAAGGTAATGTTTTTAGGGAAAACTGCAAAAAAAGCCCCACTTATCTTTCTCCGATTGGCAAAAACCCCCCATCTATTTTTTTGGAATCAAACACCACCCCCCCAACCCCAACTAACGAAAACCTCATGAAGGGGGTTATTGTGACGAAAAATGCCCCCCTCCAAATGCAGAAAATTAAAGAAAATGCAGAAAACAGAAAATACAAGTGGGCCAATCTCTTTACAATAAAAAGTGTCAATAAGTCCTACTTTTTTTCTTTGAATGACCATGCTATCAATTTTCAATAATACCAATAGTTCATACATTTTGATAAATATGAGGTAATGTTTGAGAGATTTAGAATTAATATGAAAATATTTATCAAAATGTATGAACTAATGGTATTATTGAAAATTGATAGCGTGGTCATTCAAGAAAAAAGTATGATTTATTGATTTTTTTTTATTGTAAAGAGATTGGCCAACTTGTATTTTCTCTTTTCTCCATTTGCTTTAATTTTCTGCATTTGGAGGGGGGCACTTTTGTCTCAATAACCCCCCTTGTGAGGTTTTCATTAGTTGGTTGGGGGGGGGGGGGGGGGGGGGTGTTGTTTGATGCCAAAAAATTAGATGAGGGGGTTTTTTTTTGCCAATCATAGATGAGAGGGTACTTTTTTGCAGATTGCCCATGTTTTTATTAGACGTCATATATTGGATAAGGGCAGGCGTTTGACACTGTTCTGATTTCCATTGTGGTATTAGATGATGAGCATCGACAAGTCATCCGAACCTAATGCAAGGGCAGCTCTTGTAAAATTAAAACAAAGGGAGCAGGTGGGTTATAAAAGTAACAAATCTTCAAATTTCTATTCAATATGGAATTGGAAAAGCAAAATCAACTGTGAATTTACTAACCTGATAAGCAGGAAGTTGATAGGAAGGTTCGTAAACAATTTAAAGGACTGTTTGACAAGAAGCCTGGGCAAATTGCGGATGTCGAAATCAATGATAGAGGAGAAGATCAGAATACAGGGGAAAATCATGAGAAAGGTGATCAGGATGATCCAGATGAGGAAAAAGAGGAGGAACTTCGTGAAGCTGCAGCTGCAGCTGCTCCACCTCGAATGGGTTTTTTATCCCAAGTGTGGCCCACTGGTAGAAGACTATTCAGAGCTATTGGGCTGCAGAGATGTACTATATTGTGAGTTTGGCTTCAACCTAGGGCAACTAACTTCTAAAGACTAGCTAGTTGTTTATACCATAAGAAGGTGAATAAATTAAATTTCGCCGGGAATGAAGACGTGTTAGATGTGAGTTATTTATTTTTCATTCCCTTTCATTCTCCACAAACAATAACAAAGAGGAAAAAGAAATGCAGCGCTATTGTAGAAGTTCTGTTATTTTATTTTTGATACTTTTGCAACTACATCTTGCAACATTTTTCACTGGAATAAAGTTGGAATGATTTTAAGTAAAGAAGGTTGGTTGAATTGACTTGCCCTTCTGCTTTCAAATTAGTCTATTGCATGGGTTGAATGTTGATGGATGATCATTATTAGTTAATGTGCTCTGCTTAACTTCCCCGACAATCCGGAGAAGCATGTTATCTCATTTCTGAAAGGGGTTTGGATTAATGGTGCAAATGGACTGAGGTGAAACGGGTGTTTGAGCTCAGTTTAGTTGAGCTTAACTCGTGTTCAGGCCTCTGCCATGTTCAGTCTATTTGTTAGTGCAGGTTTTATTGAGCCTAAGGGAACTTGCTCATCAAACTAGTCCTCATTGCAAATAAGAGTAATGCACTATGATAAATGTTCGTCTAGTATTTTGTTTATTACGAGAGTTATATAGAGAATAATCCAATTTTTAAAATCACAGCCTCACAACGGCTTTCACTTGTGCTTATATATGTGACGCACTTCGCAGAAGTTTGTCTACCTTGGACTCGCCAATAACAATGCTATCAAAAAGTATTATGCCATGCCATACGAATAAGAATGAAATAACTTTTTTTTTTGAAAAAAAAAAACCTTCTACAAGTTCTAAAAGAGTGTTGTAAATATGTCAATAGTGCGGATTGATTTTATCAATCGAATCTTCTTCATTTGATCTCCCTCACACTTGATGTAACCTTACAACAATTGTTGTAAAAAATCATTGTTTTATGGATAACCAGAAACCCACCCAAATTGGCAACTCAAGATAACCTAAATTTTAACTTGACTTTTATATATATATTTTTATGTATTTGCAATTGTCATTAACCTTTTCATTGTGTTACATATTGATTTCTCGTATATTTATTCTTTGAAGAGTTAATTTCCTAAGAGTTTGTATATCTCCAGTTCTTAACATAATTGTTTTATCATTTAATTTTTTTTACAAGTATTTAGTTCTCGAGCTGATGCCTGACTCAATTTTTAATTCCTAGTCAACGTGAGTTGCAAATAGATTCAAATTGTGCCACAAACATGTACGTCGCTGGTGTGCCCACTCAATGAAATTACAAAATTAACAAAAGGGTTCAAAACTCTCTTCTGATTTTAAAAAAGTACAAAAAAACTTCTATACTATATTTTAGACGATATCACACCTTCACTTTTGCAAAAGTGGGTAAAGTACCCATTTTGCACATATTAAAAGAGCGTAGAGTGGTTTAAATTTTTTTTTTTTACTTTAATAAAAAAAAAGAGGAGTTTCTTTTTTAGGCAAAAAAATTTCCCAAAAAAAAAACTAAAAAGGCCCAATTACATAATAATTTTATTTTTATTTTTATTTTTTGGAAATTGTTTCTATTAGAAAGAGATGGGTTTTTTTTATATTAAGTTTTTCTTTACCTTAATAAAAAAAAAGAGGAGATTTTTTCCAGAAAAAAATCCGGAAATTGTTTCCTAGGAAAAAAACTAAATATGCACAATAATAATAAAATTTCAAATTGTTTTTTTTGTTTTTTCAAAAATTGTTTTATTTTCATAAATTCTCTCTCTTTTTAATGGAAAAAAGTTCTGGAAAAAATTTCCGGAAAACAAAAAAAATCAATTTTTTTTATTAAGTAATTGTGCATGTATAGTTTTTTTTCCCAAAATTATTTTAGGAATTTTTTTTTGCTCTTTTTTTTTATTAAGGTAAAAAAAAAAAAACTTGATATGAAAAAACCCCTTTTTGTAATGGTGCATTTTTTATTTTTTATTTCAGAAAAAAAACTCATCTTTTATTTATTAAGGTAAGAAAAGTTAATATAAAAAAATCTCTCTTTTCTTTATTGTTTTTATTTTTTATAATAATAGAAATGGTAAAATAGTTATAGAAAATGAGAATATGTGCAAAAGGAAATAATTTGCTCACTTTTGCAAAAGTAAGAGTAAGATATGATCCAAAATAGCATAGATTTTTTGCACTTTTTTAAAACCAAATGGAGGGTTTTCGGCCCTTGCCTGCAAAATTTGGTGAAGTTGAATCGAACGTTTTTTATATTTTGGATCGAGCCTTGATCAACCTTCACCCGGCCCCTATAGTTCAACTTCAACCCAAAGTACGATGGCCCAGTCCATACATGCTCACAGCCTTCTGTTGTAGTCCACCATCAACCATTACCAACGCTCCAAAGGCACTGTAAATTTTCCTCAAAACCCTAAAACCCTTTTCGTTCTTATGTTCCATTGAAACTCCGTTGGTCCTTTGGAACTCAGTAAAATCTCAGTGAAGAGGTATTTATGTTATTTCTTTTCTGTTGTATAATTTTTGATATTTGGATATTTCATAATTCGGGAATTTTCCATGTTTGTCTTTATTTTGTTATATTATTATTATTTTTATTTTAAAATTGTGCTTGATGTTTATTTTCTTACACAAATATCTCTGCAAAACAATCTCTAACAATAAATTCATAGAGCCTGAAACCAATATAGTTGCCGAGATGACCAAAGGAAATTCTCTGTTTTTACTAGTATAGTACTATCTAGTTAACTTTCCACCTGGATTATGAAATGTTGTCAACTCTGTATATAACTTATAATTCATTTTTACTGATCTATGATCTTCTTAATGTTATAACAGTTTTGTAGTTAGGTTAGTATTTGACATGTTTTTTATTTATTTTGTTACCAAAATGAGTTTATTTGTAGCACAACTTGCAGTATAAAGAAATTCTAGGGAAATGGTCTTTCAAAAAATGAGTCCTCCTCACTCCTCAGAGAGGTAAATTTTTTTGGGGGCAGCTGTATACTTTACTGAATGTTTTCAGGATTAAGCCAAACACCAGAAAATAAGAGGGAAAAGTATTTTACATGTGAAAGGTTTTGTTTGAAAAATGTTTAACATCAACACAGATGGAGCGTTAGTTGATTAGCAAATGATTTCTGAGGCGATTACTTGTATAGCACCTCTTATATTTATATAGTTTTTATGTTTGCAGTGGAAAAACCTCCTGTGTTTATATTGTTTTATGTTTGCAGGGGAAACACTAAAGCAAAAGGAGCTCTGAGGAAGGTTGTGTATGATTGATAATCAAGTGAATTAAACCTTTGCCTTGAGTAGGGAAAAAAAATTGAGTGACCTTAGACAGTATTTTTCAATTTTGAGGGATGCAAATGCAGTTGCAGTCATGCAGTCACTACTCAGTACCCTCTTATTGTGTTATTACATCTACATTGTATGCCATCTTCTTCATATTATCTGCTACCAAGAGGCGTTTTTGCATTCCAAATCCAAAAATTCATTCCTAAAAAATGGAAACAAAGTGTCAGACAAGAAACTGAAAACAAACACCCACTGCCCAAATCATATAATTATTCCCATGAATCGATACTAGATACATCAACAAGTGCAGATGGTTCTATGGTGGATTCCCTTCTCACATCCCTCAAGGACTTTGCAAACCAAGGCCAACTATTCAAAGCCTTTAGAACTTTCTCTCTAATCCAAAACCATGCTTCTTATGACCTTATTCTGTACTCCTTATCTTCTCTTTTGTTATCTTGCATTAACCTCAAGTCACTTCCACAGGGTAAACAACTTCATGCCTATGCTCTCTCTTTGGGCCTCCAACAACATCCTGTATTGGTTCCCAAACTAATTAGCTTCTACTCAGCCTTGAATCTCCTTGTTGATGCTCATGTAGTAACTGAAACTTCAAATATTTTGAGTCCTCGTCCTTGGAATCTGCTCATCTCTTCATATATTAGAAATGGGTTTTCTGCAAAGGCTCTGGCTACCTATAAACAAATGGTGAAGAAGGGGATTAGACCTGATAATTTTACTTTTCCTTCTGTTCTCAAGGCTTGCGGTGACGAACTTGATTTGGATCTTGGGAGGGAGGTTCACAAGTCTATTGATGCTAGCTGTCTTGGGTGGAGCTTGTTCGTGCAAAATGCGTTGGTTTCTATGTATGGAAGGTGCGGGGAAGTGGATGTTGCTCGTAAATTGTTTGATAAAATGCTGGAAAGAGATGCAATTTCTTGGAACTCAATGATCTCTGGGTATGCCTCAAAGGGTCTGTGGGGGGAAGCCTTTGAGCTTTTTGAGAACATGAAATTTGAGAATATAGAATTGAATATCATAACTTGGAACACCATAGCTGGAGGGTGCGTGAGGACGGGCAACTATAAGGGGGCACTTGAATTGCTTTCTCAAATGAGAACGTGTGGCATTCATTTGGATTCCGTGGCAATGATTATTGGTTTGGGTGCATGTTCCCACATTGGCGTATTAAATTTAGGGAAGCAGATTCACAGTTTAGCAATTCGAAGTTGTTACGAGGGGTTTGATAATGTGAAAAATGCATTAATTACTATGTATTCAAGGTGCAAGGACCTTGGGCATGCATATATTATGTTCAGATCGATAGAAGATAGAAGTGTAATTTCTTGGAATTCCATCATTTCTGGTTTTTCACACTGGGACCAATCTGAGGAAGCCTCCTTTCTATTTAGAGAAATGATTATTTCTGGGGTTGAACCAAATTATGTCACAATCGCAAGCATTCTTCCCCTTTGTGCCCGAGTAGCAAATTTGCAACATGGTAAAGAGTTCCACTGCTACATTATAAAGCGAGAAGGGTTCAAGGATTATTTGTTAATATGGAATGCTCTTGTGGATATGTATGCAAGGTCAGGTAAAATTTCAGAAGCCAAAAGACTGTTTGATTTGCTGAGTGAAAAGGATGAAGTGACTTACACTTCATTAATTGCTGGATATGGGATGCAGGGTGAGGGACAAGCTGCATTGAAACTTTTTGAGGAGATGAAAAGGTTCCAGATAAAAGCAGATCATATAACCATGGTAGCAGTTTTATCAGCTTGTAGTCATTCAGGTCTTGTAAGTGAAGGTAAAATGATATTTGAAAAGATGCCTGGTGTTTATGGTATAACTCCTCATTTAGAGCACTTTGCTTGTATGGTTGATCTCTTTGGGAGGGCTGGTTTACTAAATAAGGCAAAAGAAATAATCACAAGGATGCCTTACCGGCCAACCCCTGCAATGTGGGCCACTCTCATAGGAGCATGCCGGATCCATGGAAATACAGGAATAGGGGAATGGGCAGCTGAGAAACTGTTGGAAATGAGGCCTCAAAATTCAGGATACTATGTGTTGATTGCTAACATGTATGCTGCTGCTGGGTGTTGGAACAAACTAGCAAAAGTGAGGACTTCCATGAGGGACTTGGGTGTAAGAAAGGCTCCTGGCTGTGCTTGGGTTGATTCAGGCACTGAATTTTCTCCCTTTTTGGTGGGAGACACGTCCAACCCCCAAGCACATGAGATTTACCCTTTGTTGGGGGGATTGACGAAGCATATGAAAGAAGATGGTTATGTTGCCATTGAAGATTTTGGTCTAAAAGACGACGAAGATTTTGAGGAAAATGTTGGATAGAATTACTTGTGCTACGCAGATATTAATTAAAATTTTCCTTTGAATTGTCCTAGAGTTCTTGCCACACCAGTATAGAGTTGATCCAAATGAAGCAAACTTGATAGTTAGGGAACATATTTTAAAATATATATTTTTTTTTCTACATTGGGGGCCCAGAATGCATTTTGTATGAACAGTGCTTGGTTGGCAAGGGAGAAAGCCACTGGAGCTCAACATTGGGAGAGCCTGGTGCAACCTATATTGGTTGGGTTATTCACAGGTTGGATCGGAAGGGTATTTTTATTTCAGAGGCTGGGAATTCTATTCTTAATGTGCATTCCATACTTGAAGAGAAAATGAATCAATGTAATCTATGGGAACAGGTGCGCATTAATGAACTTTTGGAGCATTATTTCTGTTATGATTGCTGTACAATGTACATCATTGGTGATACAAGTTTTTTATTGAAAGAAAAATATATGTTATTTACAGTATAATCTTTTTTTCCCCTTGTTATTGCTAATGGATTCTGAAAATTTCTGCACTGGTAATGTTTTACATTGTATTGGTAACGCATTATTAGAACCATTTAATATCCAGGTTGGGACATGAGTATGCCTGTCTTATTATCAAAATAATAATAAAAAAAAAAATAAATTTATTTGTACAATCTAATAATCTATTAATCATAGAGCATTATGTCAAAAACACATGTTCTGCTGAATGCCTGATGTATGGAAGAACCTGATTATTTTGTCAAAGATATGGAATTGAATCAATTGATAGTGGACTATTAAAGTATACTCTTGTATCAGAGCCCTAATAGCTGCAGCAAGGCTTTTTTGTGTGACTATGTAATAAGACTTGTTTTAGACTTTAGTTTATTATTTAAGTTTATATATTGTTTTGGTACCCTGTTATTATCTTACTTTAATTAACATATGCAATATTCTGTGAGCTTTACAGAATGTATTTGAGTGAGTTACATAAGAAGTTCTATAATTGTTTACATGAATTTTACTTGACTTCAGATCATGTCAACATGGATGAATATTTTTATTGGATGTTGCTTCTTTTTTTCTTCTACTTTTTTTATTGGTTGTCACGGACTAAGAGTAGTCACTAATTGGATAAAATTTTACTATTATAACTTTTTAGTATGCTTTTCTTTTTCCTTTATTTGGGTATGTTGTAGGCAGTTTGAGAAATTTTTTGCTGATAGGAAATAGGAATACTCAGGTTCTGAATAGTTTTTATAAATGTTCAATTTTAAATAGCAGTTTGGTTTCATTTTTGCAGAAGAAGAATATATGCTGCTTCTGCGATCCCCATACATAAATGAGCTTATATAATCTGATGGAACTGACTAGAGTTGGAAAACTTATTAATTTCTGTAAATAGAAAGCTTTGTAGTTCATATACATATTACATTACAATGTAGTGGAGTGTTGTTGTTAAGGTCTCCTACATAGATTCCTGGATGGATGAAAGAGAACCTGTCATCGTTGGAGCAAAATTGGAAAAAAATGAATTGATGGTAGTGATTATATTGTGTTGGTACCTTTTTGTTTTGTGGCTGTTCTGTTTTAAATGTTTTTATTCAGAATGAACCTCCCTCGGTCCAGTTTGGTTGGAAAGAAATGGAAGGAAAAGACAGGGAAGGATATAGAGGGATATGTTTTTTTGTGTTTGGTATAAATTTTTTAATAGAAAGGAAAGGAAAGGGAAGGGAAGGATATGGAGAGGTAAATTAAGGATGAATAGTAACTTTTGTTATCCTTCCAAATATAGGAGGAAATTGAAGGAAAGGCCAGCATTTTTTAATGAAACTTTGTTAATACCAACTTTACTCTTATTTTGTTAAAAGCTAAAATTTGTCTTTTAAATATTAAAGGGTATAATGGTAATTTTTTTTAAAAATAGTTTTCTTTCATTTCATTCTCCAAACATATTAACTATCATTTCCTTTTTTTTACCTTTATTAATTAACCAAACACGATAAAAGTTTAACACTATCTTTTCTTTTCTTTTATCTCATTACTAATGTTATTCTTTTTTTTTTTTTTCCGTTGTACCAAACATAGCCTTAGTGTTTGCAAATATTTGGTTTTAGACTTTCTGAAATATAGGTCATGTCCCTTGAAGTTTGAAGGAATCTTGGGAAGATGAAGATGATTATGCACGGGTAACGTTGACAATGCATTTTGTTTTATTCAGTTAGATGTATAGATGAGCAAAGCGATATGTAAAAAATGTAGTCTTGAGTTTAAATGACTGAAGTTTGTTTTCAGCCATTCTAGATGAGTCTGTTGTGCTAAATAAGTCCATCTATACTCCTTTATATGATGTGGAAATTTATTCCTTAAAGTATGCATTTAACACTCTAATGCAACTGTAAGATTTAACATCTGGGTTTCTTGCATTTTCCCTCTGGGTGACAAGAAAGCTGAGGGAAAAGAAAAGAAAATGAATTTTTAATTCTTGATTATGTTTGTGTTGATTTGGTGTTCTGCAAAAATCTTTGTTTGCCTTTGTTTTACTTGGCAAGAAATTTGACATGGGCTTCTCTTATATTTCACAGTTTGTTTCATTTTATTATTATTATTGGATTCATCAATTCTTTGTTTATTTGTTCAATTTTCATAGAATTTGGTAAATTTTCTGGTAATACTTACTACTACTACTCCTCCTCCTGCTACCGCAGTTATTGTTATTTTATATTTTAGTTATTTATTTATTTTTTCTTGACTCACTCATTTCTGTGAAAGGAGGTGAGTTAGTGTGAGGCATATTGTAAAATTCATGTCAAATGTCAAATCTTTTTGGATGAATTCTCACTCAATTGAGAAGGATACATGTGATTGACCCTATTCACGTAGGATTAAGGCAAAGATTGACGATGATTATGATAATTTATGTGAGCTAACAAATATAGCAACAAAAGCAGCAAGCATTTATATATTTCTTGATTTCTAAGCGAGTTTTGATTAGGTGCTTTGCCTACATCCGCGACATATGGAAGTGATTAGACAGCAAACCCTATTCATGTCAAAGCTCTTGATCGTCATGGAACTGCCTAAGCCCTAAGGTAATTGTTTTTTTTAAGGGAGCAGGAAAGAGAGAGTCAACATACGGGCCCCCAAATAATAGAGGTAAGGGTGGTTGACGTTATTAGATGATGCGCATTGACAAGTTCATCTAAACCTAAAACCATCGGAGCAGGTGGGTTTAACAGTGACAAGCTACCAGTTTTTTACCGATGGGTCATTAGTAGAATGATATAATCTCTCCTCCTTCAAAGAAAGGTGAGGGATTTGATTCTCGACATAGATAATTTATTGCAGCCTCAATTTAGATAATTTATTGCAGCCTCAATTTATTACATTATCTGATCAACACATATGGCACTTGAAGCTTTAGTAGACTAGTGTTGTAGTCTACTTTCAAATTACAAAAAATAATTGGTTCAAAAACATTTTCCTGTAGAAAATGCGTGATTGTTTTGACCATCAAATTAACGGTTAAATTAGATTATTAAGTGAATTTTGCGCAATTTACACTTGTCTAATATAGATACTCTTTTCTTTTACACTTTTTTTTTTTTCTCTTCCGCAATTTTTTATTGGCAATGAAGAAAAATTAAAAAAACAGAGCATTGTGCATCGTTTACTACGCCGTCCCTTGGAAGTCTGAACTTCTGTTTCATCGTATTTGCATTTTTTTTATAATAACAAATAAAAAAAATGTAGTAACAAAATAAATATGATAAGTTATGTTTGGTTGCAAAAAATTAGATATTTGGAATTACATTGGGTGGAGTTTTTGATAAAATTTTGTTAATGAATCAAATTTTATCCGATTCTACTAATTTCAATACTCCAATTTTATGCCGCGAATATAACCTCGTCCGGGCCAAACATTCATAGAAAGGCTACAGATACATGAATGTATAGTTGTTGTGGATTGAGCGTGAGTAACACAACTCAAACAGATGACAACAGAATTCCAAGGGAACACACACACGCACACACATATATATATATATATATATATATATATATATATATATATATATATATATATATATATATTGTGAAAGAGAGAAGAAAAGCACAAAATGTCCAAAGTCAAGACATTCAACAGGCATAATATATAAGCTAGTACAATCCACAATACTCTTGTCACTCCAGAATTTGGCGGAGAGGGTTTGATGTACAAGTCTTAGACTTAATTCAGACAAGAGTTGCAATAAGTAATATAAGTATCAAACTTTAGGTAAACAGGAGGACATGGTCCTTGCCTCGGTCCCATCCCCAGCCCGAGAAGCCACTGCAAGTGCCCGGCACTTGACGAGAAAGAACCCAACGGTGTGGCCAGCCACGGCTACTATGAAGATTCCGAGATTGAATGACATGACAGAGAGCATGACCATGTAAGCAAGAGTGGTGCGAAGAGCGTAGACAAGGGCCTGACTCAACCCTCCAACCACGTGGTTGGTCCCTGGCTTGACCACCATAGAGAAAGAGAAGACCTCCACAGAAAGAGAGAGAAGGAAGACAAAGAAAAGAGCGAGTACGTACATGCCAAGGCTTGTTCCAGGCCATCCTTGGAACAGAATGATCACTTCTTTGCCCAAGAAGAAGCTCATGTGCATGTCCATGCTCATGCTTTCATTCGACGATATTGATGGAGGGGACATATTGGGCATGTCCATTTTAATTCTAGGAAAAGGAATATTGGTGGGAGAGAGAGAGAGAGTGATGATAAATTTTATTGAGTATTGCAAAGTCAGTCTTTTGGGTGTGTGTGTGTGTTTATATTATGTATATATACAAACAAACACACATACAGGAGCAAGAACCAAAGATATAAAACATGGACATGGTGATGAGTAATGGACACACACAGACAACGTACCGTTTGGTATCTTTTCTTCTTTTATTTTTTTATTTTATTTTGCGGTTTTTTTGTTTGCTCATATTTGTCCTCGTCATATATAAACGGTAAGAAATGAGTCTAGCAATCAATTTTGTTAATAATTTAAATTTTTATCAGAAAAGTTTGTTTATTTATGATGCAGTCCTCAACTATAACAAGTTTAAATCATTAAATAGTATTTATTCTCTCTAATTAAATGATGAATAGTGGGAGGCTATATATTTAAATATTTAATAGGACATATCTCCTCTACAGGTAGAATCATTTAAAGTAGTACTGCATTGATTCGTTGTTGAAGTAAAAGTTGGAAATTAGCCATTTTGCAGTAGCTTTTTAATTTTAAAATTTTTTTCATTTAAAAGGTTTTTGAAAATAGCTTCAACAAAAAAAATTATTTGACAGATGTATTTTTTGAAATTTCTTCTACAAACAAATTTATCTTTAATAATTACTTTCAATAAACAAATTTCACAAAATAAAAGAAAGTCAAATTAATAAATAGTATTAGCTAACCAAAATAAATTGAAGCACTTGATGTGTTTGATCATGAAAAGCAAAATGCTGAAAGCTTTCCAAATGCTTTAAATAAAGAAAGATTTGGATTTACTCTACTTCCTAAATTCATATGGAGTGCCTCCGACTTTTCCCGAAAATAGTAAAACCCCTGTATGGAACACTCCATTGTCCGGTGACTCTTTAAAATAGTTTTGGCTACTGCTTTAAAGATTTTGGACCGGAATAGATTTTACATATATATATACACACACACACACGTCATATTCCCATTGTTCAAATAATCGAAAGAATGTAATTTGGACAGTTTTTTTTAATAAAAACTTTTAATGTTATTTGGTTAATTTGATTTGAAATATGGTTTAATTGATTTACATTCTTATGTGAAAAAAATTACAAAATCACATAGTATTTTTAAAAGACGTTGTTAGAGTGGCTGAGACCCTCCATTCCTCTTTTCTTTCTCTCTCTCTCTCTGGATCTTCCATTTCCCTTGGTTTCTCCCTTTAATCTCTCTCTCTCTCTCTCTCTCTCACACACACACACACACATTCTCTTTGTATACCTCTCCATTTACACTCCATAAATCTCATCCAAAAACTTTAACTGTACGTTTCTCAAAATCACTTCTCTCTTTGTTATACAATTTTTCAGCAATTCTATTGTTACGAACAGAGCAGAGGGAGCGAGCCACTAAATTGACACCATTATCGGTGATGTGGAACTTGTAAGATTAAACAAATTGAAGCGACAAGTAATCTCATTTACTTGATCTACCAATTCAATTATAATTTTCATCAATTGTACACCATTTTGCCATATATTATACAACCATACAGAGGAAAAACCAAGGGGAGAGGAATATAAAGAGAGGGGAAGGGGAAGGTAGATGACTCTTGAAAAACCGATTGTATCGTAGATGTTCTAGGTTAGGTCATGTAGCTACGACATTCATTACTACTCTACAAAAATAACATTATTTTATTTTAAAATATTTTATAATTTTAATGATGTGTCAAAATATAAATCATAAATTGAGCAGGAATTTACGGACGTCAATGTCTGTGAATTTAATTTAGGATCACTTAAAGAAATTTAAGTCAGAGGATCCTTGTTCTTAAAACCCATGTCTCATCACACCAACCTATTCTCAATCTCACCATTCATTAAAATCACTGAAAATTTTACAAATACAAATGCCTCACTTTCGAGAGAATAAAAAAAAAAGGCCTCACTATCAGAAAAGTAAACCCAAACCCAAAACCAAAAAGTCCATTATTCAGACCCACAACCTCACACTTGTACTCGGTCCATCCATTTTTAGTTTCAATGCTTCATCACTGGAGGATCCGACTGCCTACTTAAAGACCCGACTACCGAAAATTGCGAACCCGACCGCGTGACCCAAAACGGCAGCGAGAAAAACGCCACCGTTGTACGACATCACCGCCAACATCACCATGTACACGAACCCGGTTCGGACCGCGTACAATCCGGTCCGGAACAGCCCCGCAGCGAGTCTGTTGGAGTCGGGCTTGACCAGATTGCAGTGAGAGAACCACTCGACGAGCAAGGCGAGGAAGAAGACGAAGACCAGGGCCAACCCGTACATGGCAGAGCTCGATCCGGGCCAACCCGAAAAGAGGAATTCTGTGTTTTTTCCCCAGAAGAACGTCATGTGCATTATCTTCGTCTTGTGGGGCGGGTGCGTACCGCAGCCGGTGGCATTAAAAGCCGCCGTGGGCCGTGGTGCGCCGACAGGAGTGGTGTTGTGATGTATCGTGACTCCATTGATCTCCATTTCGTGGGTTGTTGGCAAGTGCTCGTTAAGAGGTTTTAAAAGCTAAAAAGAGAACAGAATGGGAGATTTTCATTCGTCTTTTGTTTCAATAGATCCACGCTCGACCTTAGAAAATGAAGGCCACGCTCTGCCTTATCATAATAAAATAACATCAAAGTGGGTTTCTTGTTGTGCACGCGCCTAAAGTTGGTGGGGGTTAGGAGGGTTTTTCTTTTATCAGAATTTGATTGCCCTCGTAAGCAAGCAATCTCCAAAAGAACACTCGTTTCAATTGCATGAGTGCTTTTAGTCAGTTTAACAGAGGTAGCTATTGCCACGTGGAGGTAATTATTACAGATGTCACCTTTTGACTCAATAGTTGAGTTTGAACAGAAGGTGTTGGGTCATTATTCGGCCCAATATCATGAATCTGGCATCAACTTCAGCCCATTCAAGATACAACAGATGTGTAGTCCAATCCAAGAACAAGGACACTATGTTATACATGGACAACCAGGTTGAAGGAGAGAAGGGTACTTGATAAAAATAAGGTTCAACTAGATATGAATCTTCAAGCCCTTTCCAGAGACAGAAATCAGAATCATCTTTATATAAAGTTCAGAAATGCTAGATTATTGGGAATAGTTGGGATATACACATGCATATATATATATAATATAATATATCTGAAGGGAATATATATATATATATATATATTGCATTGGAATGTGTATTGGAGTTCTGTTACTGGGGTGGTGAATTGCATGGAGCATCTGATATTTTGACATAATGAAGACATAATAGCAATGGATGAAATTTAAGACTAAAAATTTTGGACATCTACAAACATTTCAATTTTCTCCAATGTTTCTTCGCTCATTTCCATCAGAAGCATACTTAGTTGACTCTGTCATTGATCGAATGTCTTCAATTAACTTCTCTAAGTTGCAATAAGAGGACCCACCTTCCCTGACACTGTCACAAGCCATTCTCCAATTTTCACCAATTGATTTCATGATCTCCTCTCTCTTACCCTCCGTCAGATCTCTCACCATTTTCTCAACGGTTGATCTATCACAAATGTCCTTCATATCAAGCCCAATTTTCCACAACTCACTCACGCACCTGCTATTGACTGGTTGGTCAGCTAATTGTGGCCAACAAATCATTGGAACTCCCGCCAAAATACTCTCCAACGTTGAGTTCCACCCACTGTGGGTCAGAAACCCACCCACGGCCCGATGGGCCAGGACTTCCTCTTGTGGGGCCCAACCCACTATGCACCCTCTCTCCCTAGTCCCCACCACAAGCTCTGCTGGAGTCTCAACCACTGTATCCTCCTCCCCCGAAAGCAAACCTTCCCTTATTACCCACAAAAATGGCTTTTCACTATTCACCAAACTATGCCAAAACTCTAATAACTGGTCGCGAGTCAAAATTGCCACACTTCCAAAGCTAACGTATATCACTGATTTGGACGGCTGAGAATCGAGCCACGTCAGGCAGGTCCTGTCCTGTTCCCTCAGACTACCGTCTGATAAATCGGAAGGTGGGTGATCTTTGATTCGGGACTTCAATAGGGCATGAAGAGGACCAATGGGGTAGATTTTGGGAAAGAGAGAGCCGAGTTTAGAGATGATGGGTGATTCGAGTTCATCAAAAGTGTTGAGTATGAGGGCAGAGGCTCGAGTCATTGCTGATGTTTGGCTGATATAGAATTGTAGGATTGGGTTTTGAACGTCTTCGCATCTACACATGCTTGGGAGGTCTCTACGTCGCAAGAGGCTCTCAAATCCAGGAATGCAAGTAATAGCCCTATCCATGTCATCATCTGCTTAAAAAAAAAAACCAATTAGTGAGATATATATATATATTGAGCAATACATACATTTGTAAGTATATTTATATCTATTTATGACCAAATAAGTCACATGGCATGGGGCCTAAGAAAAAGACGTTGCCAAAAGCTATTAGCTACATTATGATTTGATGGATTGTGACGTTCATTGTCTATATATCCATGCATGTAACATCAAACAAGTTCGCATTGTAAATGACACAAAGTTCGCTACCAATTAGCTTTCACACACCTTGGGATGGAATCTCTCCCGTGTGTTTATAGGAGGAGGCGTTCATTCCAAAGTGAGTGAAAGGTAATTAATGGATTTTCAAAAGCCAAATTATTTCTTGGCCCCATCTGGGCTTATTTGATCTTTTATATGCTACTGGAATATATCTTATTCACTGAAGAATGAGACATTAATTGGGCATTCCAAGGTGAGCGAAAGCTGATGGATGTTATAGCTTTATATATATATATATATAAAAGATCTAACAAGTTCATATCACATGGAAGCAAAGAAAAATCTAGCGTATGAAAAACCAATAGCTATAGCTCACTCTCACCTTGGAATGGAATTTCTCCTCTTCAACTGAATATATCAGTATACATATATATAAGCTAAAAAGTAAATTGGAAAAAAAAAATTGAAATTGGAAAAAAAAATTTGAAATATTGAAATAGCAATATAATCTCTGTACCTATATATATATATATTCTTCACCGTGTGTGTGTGGTCCAACAATTTCACATGGGGCGAAGAAAAAAATTAAAATTGGGCTGTGAGAAATTGGGCAATAGATTTGGGTCACCTTGGAATGGAATTTCTGCTTGTTGAATGAGCTTTTGAATATGAAAGTAAAGCCAGGTGCAGGAAGCGCTGTAGGTTCGAAAAGTGATGACCGGAATGTGGAGGTCTTGTGCAACATCAATGGCGAAAGACATGATTCCATCTGCTATGACACATGTGGGTGGCGACCAGTGGGCTGTTTCTTGATGAGCAAGTGAGAGGGCCATTAATAGGTCCTTGAACTTGGTCTTGGAGGCAAACTCAATAGAGAAGAACAAGTCAAGCATTTGTGCACCAGAGCGTGGATGTTCAGGTGGAAGTCCATCTGGGATGGTCTCAAAACGGAGTCTAGGGAAGAGGCTCTTGAAAGTGCTATTGTTGATGATCAATTTTAGGATATAATTGTGGTTGTGATGTGTGTTTACAAAGGTGATATTGAAATTGGCATGGCAAAGAAGCTGTGCTAGCATGAGCATGGGTTTGATGTGGCCCTGTGCAGGGAAAGGCAATATCACTACGTGAGGCTGAGGTTGAGGCTGAGGGACATCCATATTACATGACCTTCCTCCTGCACTCTGGTGCTTTCTTTACTGGGGACTTGGGAGTTAATTAGAAAGATAATGTGTGTGTATATATATATATATATATATATATACCGACTGGTCAACACAGTGAAGACTGAAGAGAGTTAGATATAGACTTGCAGGTCAATTATTCCGATCGATCAAAAGGGTACTCTCTCTCTCTCTCTCGCGCACACACGCACGCACTGTGTTTAATGAGTCTGGAATCTATTGGTAACAGGCACCTACAGCTCAAGGCCATCCAGTATGGTTTCGCGAAAAGCGATTTTTCTAATTCAAATTTAGTAGATTACATCAGCATACCAGGATCTCTAAGCTTTCACTTCAGAATAACTTTCGTTAGTCAAAAATAATAAAATTTTAATTTTTTTTAATTTAAATTTAAAATTATTAAATATTTCTTTATTAATTCTCAATGACTATATTTTTCATCTTATATAAATATTCATTTGTTCATTTATAAAATTATCACTACTTTCATTCTTTCAAAAGTTCATTCACCATCTATTTCAATTTTAAAATTTCAATGACTTCATCATCATGACCTTTATCATATTCTAATTCTCCATGTTCTGTCATCCTCCTTATCAATAGATCTTGAAATTCTGTGCTGTTGTATGTCGGAGATTGTAGTGCAAGTATTTCAACTACCTCAGATGCGGCGGTTCATTCATCGTGACCGAGAAGGAAGTCATCGTCAACTAATGAAAGACTATTTTGACAAGAATTGTTTATATACACCCGGACAATTTCATAGACGATTCAGGATGTACCGAGAACTATTTCTTCGTATATTGAATGATGTTCAAGCTTATGACAGCTTCTTCGTCCAAAAAAGGGACGCGAGTGGTCGTTTGGGGTTGTCTTCTATATAGAAGATGACAAATGCAATACACATTCTCGCATGTGGTGGACTAGCCGATTCATTTGACGAGTATATTAAAATCGGCGAGACTACTGTAATTAGTTATTTGAAGTCACTTTGTACTATTGTTGTTGCTGTGTATGAGCAACAGTTTATACGCGAACCAAACGAAACCAACATCGCACGACTGCTTCAAGAAGGGGAGGCTAGAGGATTCCCAAATATGTTTGGTTCCATCGACTGTATGCATTGAGAGTGGAAGAATTGCCCAATGGCATGGTATGACACGCACAAGAGCCGTACCCATAAGGCTATTCTAATATTAGAGGCGGTAGCCTTAAAAAATTTGTATATTTGACATTTATTTTTTGGAATGACTAGTTCACACAACGATATAAATGTGTTGGATCATTCATTCGTATTCAACTATATTGTCAGTGGCAGAATGTCTCTGGATAATTATGTGGTGAATAAGCATCAGTATAGCATGAGGTATTACCTATGGATGGTATATACCCAAAAAAATATTTGTAAAAAGACAAGAGGCATGCACGAAAGATGTGGAGCAAGCATATGAGGTCTTGCAAATCAAGTGGGCACTACTGCAACGACTAGTTAAATATTGGGAGAAGATGAACTTATGTCTCATAATGAGAACATGCATAATCCTTCACAACATGATCATTGAAGATGAGCGTCACGACAATACTGGAATTTGGCTGCCACCAGAAAAGAGTATTCCGAATCACACTCGAAGATTATACCCCAATATTTTTGCGACACACATCTACGCTCTCCAAACTCAGTACCGCAATAGAGAGACAAATACATAATTGAGGAATGATCTGATAGAACAGATGTGGAATCAAATTAGTGATTCATATGAAGATCTTTAAGTGACATTATTTTTTTATGTACTTTTATCTTTAATTTATGTTAATTTTTTATGTACTCCTTTCTTTAAGTTATGTTGTATTTTTATAATTGTAAGATGTTATAAAATATTATGCAATAAAATTTTGATTATGAAGTTGTCTTTCGCACAATACAATATCCGTAATGGATTAAAAAGTAACATAACATAAGTTAAAACGATACAATATACATAATGGATTAAAAAAAACAACAGAACTTAAAACTATACAATATTGATAATGGATTAAAAAATAACATAACTTAAAAGTGATGAATGGATATTCTATATATATATATATATATAGGTATAGAGATTATATTGCTATTTCAATTTTTTAATTTTTTTTCCCAATTTACTTTTAACTTATATATATGTATATAGATATATTCAGTTGAAGAGGAGAAATTCCATTCCAATGTGAGAGTAAGCTATAACTATTGGTTTTTCATACACCAGATTCTTTTTTGCTTCCATGTGATACGAACTTGTTAGATCTTTTATATATATATATATATATATATATATATATATATATATTTATATTCTTCACCATGTGTGTGTGTGGTCCAACAATTTCATATGGGGGCGAAGAAAAAAAATAAAATTGGGCTGTGATAAATTAGGCAATAAATTTGGGTCACCTTGGAATGGAATTTCTGCTTGTTGAATAAGCTTTTGAATATGAAAGTAAAGCCAGGTGCAGGAAGCGCTGTAGGTTCGAAAAGTGATGACCGGAATGTGGAGGTCTTGTGCAACATCAATGGCGAAAGACATGATTCCATCTGCTATGACACATGTGGGTGGCGACCAGTGGGCTGTTTCTTGATGAGCAAGTGAGAGGGCCATTAATGGGTCTTTGAACTTGGTCTTGGAGGCAAACTCAATAGAGAAGAACAAGTCAAGCATTTGTGCACCAGAGCGTGGATGTTCAGGTGGAAATCCATCTGGGATGGTCTCAAAACGGAGTCTAGGGAAGAGGCTCTTGAAAGTGCTATTGTTGATGATCAATTTTAGGATATAATTGTGGTTTGTGATGTGTGTTTACAAAGGTGATATTGAAATTGGCATGGCAAAGAAGCTGTGCTAGCATGAGCATGGGTTTGATGTGGCCCTGTGCAGGGTAAGGCAAGATCACTACGTGAGGCTGAGGGACATTCATATCACTTGACCTTCCTGCACTCTGGTGCTTTCTTTACTAGGTTGGGACTTGAGAGTTAATCAGGAAGATTATATATATATATATATATATATATATATATATATATAACGGTAAAAAATGTTTAAAAAATTAATCTGACGGGTCAAAATATCTATGTCTATCTACGGTCTAAAATTACTCTCTCAATTTTTAATCAAAGGTCATGATCAACCCACCCCACTCATTATTTTTATTTTTTCTCTCTCATGTTTTATATCTTTCTCTCCAGATTTGGCATCAGACCTAAACACCACCACCATTTTTTTCTCTCTCTTGTTTTATATCACTCTCTCTCTTCATGATTTGGCATCAGACCAAAACACCACCACCAATGGCTACAGTCACGACCTCTTTCAAACACACCATCAATGGCGAAACCTTCACTTTTCAAAAACCCAACTTTTTTTGCGATGAGCTGTTCTTGAACAACCAGATCCAACTGACGAAGCTCTCAACGCACCTGCAATGGCCGCTGGAGCCGTTGCTCGATCTAGAAAAATAAGCTGACCGATCCGGCATCAGCTGGATTGATGATCTTCATTGACGAGTTGTTCTTGAACGGCCAGATTCGGCCGATGAAGCTTTCGACGCACCTGCAACGACCGGTGGAGCCGTTGCTCGAGCTAGAATAAGAAGCCGATCCGTTCGGCGTCGACTGGCTCAATTTGGAAAAAGAAACCTACTAGTCTAGTGTGGCTCTCAACGCACCTGCAACGGCTGTTCGAGCCGTTGCTCAATTTGGAAAAAGAAGCCAACCGGTCTAGTGCTGTTCTTAAATGGTCGGATCCAGTCGATAAAGCTTTTAATGCAGCTGCAACAGCCGCTGGAGCCGTTGCTCGATCTAGAAGAAGAAGTAGAACGAGCTTACCATAGGACGAGATGTGATTTTGAGACACCAAACATGAGGCCGAAGCCAAGTTCGCCACCACTAGCTCAGAATCAGCTTAGTCCACCAGCACCCTAAGCAGTGTCAGTCGCCACCACCAAGCAAGAGGCCGAAGCCAAGATTGCCACCACTAGCTCGGAATCGGTTTGATTCGGCTTTGTTGACTATTGATCTGTTATTCTATCATTGATACTATCTGTTCTCTGTCATATCTCTCTATATGACATTGTTAAGTATTACAATAGGTAAAAGCATGAGGTATTCAGATGAAATGTTGAATTTTTAGCCTTTTTATAGATAGTTATTTGTGTCATTATTAGATTTTGAGGTATTCAAGATGCACAATAATTTCAGAATTCTGAATTTGTTACTATATACTTGAGTTGATTCTTTTAAATTTTCTGATCAAATATGTTACAGGAGAGATGTTGGTTGGGCCAACCAAAGCACTTTTCATGGATGACATAATTCTCCTCTCAGATGGGTAAATAGTATATCAAAGTCCCTGACTTTTCATCTTCTTTTATTTTGTGTCTGTTTCGGTTGAATATATTGTGTTGGTTTTATGATAGTAATTGTGTTTGTCTTAACCCCTCTTTCATTTTTCTTTAAAAGGTATATATGAGGGATTCAATTTTTGTTAATCTTCTTAAATATTTTTGTTTATTTTTTAAGGAAAAATGCTTCGTGGTTCTCATTGGTGATCGTCTGAAAGGTCTTTATGCTTTCTGTGTGAGTATAAAAAAGTTTCATTCAACTTTTTGTTTATTTATTCGTTTGTTTTTGCTCTCAAAGAAATCCTCCTTTTACAACCATTGCAACTTCTTTATCTATATGTGGTCTATGCATTTTTTTTTTTTTGAAAGTGTTGAACCTCACAACAAAGTCTATTAACTAGCTTTATTCCTTTGGGTAACTTTTGAACTGGTGAGTGAGTGTACTTAATAATTAGTCAATTTGCTAATGACCAACTTCATCACCCCAGGGCTACTGCTGATTTAACGTACTGAGGCCCTTTTGCTTAGGAGCATTAGGATCCATTGCGGTTTGCATTTGGGGTTTGCATTTGCATCAATCATTTGAGCTTTGGTCCTACTTTCGGTTGACATGCTTTTTCTTTCTAAAGCCTTTTTTGTAGCATCTTTTAAAAAAAAACATGACCCCATTTCTAAACCCATTTTGGCTGTAAGTTAGGTATTGTTTTACATGTTTATTATATCTAAATCTAAATAGTATCTCATTTCATTAGAAATTGAAATATGTTGCTTTCAACTATGAACGAGGAGACAATTTATGGTGTGGCCATCAATATATTATATCTCTCTATATCATTTTTATTATGATTTTTCATGCTTTTCATTATGAAAAGTCAAAGTAATGAAAGAGTAACAGTGTGGTCATGATAATGTGTCTGCTTCTTTTTTATATATATAGTTGCATGCTCTTTGGGACAAAAGTATCCCTCCACGTAAATTTTGAAATTTCAATTCTTTTTAGAAAAGCAGCAAAAGCAAAGCAAACCCAGCCAACAACGGTTGTATTTTGATTAATTTTAGGGGACCCACTTTTATTAGCATTCCATTATTTATTAATTTTAGCTATAATTGGTGAAGCTTTTGATGAAAAAAAAGAAGAAAAAAGTAATGTCACATGGGTGCATGTTCTTGCCTATTGCCTCCCTATATTTTTAGATATAAAATGCAGTGAAGCTTTTGATGCAAAAATAAAAGGGTATGGCACGCATGTTCTTGCCTACTTCCTCCTTATATTATTAGATATAAAATTATTAAATATTAAATGGGGTGAAACTTTTGATGCAAAAATAAAATGGATTGTCACATGGGCGCATGTTCTTGCTTGCTGCCTTCTTATATTATTACACAGCAATAATAATATCCTATCTTCCACCTTCACTCTCTCCCTCCTCCACCTTCATTCTTTCTTTCTCTTTTTTTTTCTCACACACAAACATGGCAACTGAGGACACGAGTCCATCCACGGTGAGCTCCCTCTGGTACACACCACCTCAGGTCACCATTGAGGCCATGAGATCCCCTGCCGTTGCAACTCCCGAGCTCCCAAAGTCCTTCTGGCACACGCCACCTCCGATCACCACTGCGGCCACTCGATATCCTACCGATGCAATTGCAGTGCCCTCACCGACCGTAATTTTTCAACCAAGCTAGACGTTTTTTGCTTGACCTTGAGTGTGGAAGAAATACTTTGTTCTACATGGACCATATTGTTCAAGAGAGCATGAAGTTGTGCAAATTATTTAACCATATTTATATTAGGAATACATCTTTTTAGTGAAATGATTATGTAAAATAAATATTGATTTGAATTATGTAAAACAAATATTGGTTTGTTGTGTAGTTGTATGTTCTTCATCCATAATTTTTACACAATTGATGTGTGTCTTAAAGTAGAGTTTACTGGGAGGCATGATCTTGTATACTCAAAAGTGATGTATGTGTTGTCATGCATTTTTTTGTTTGAATTCAATGTGTAAAGTATAATATTAGAAAGTTCTTTTGTGACATTAATGTCTTTAATATCTAGTACCACGTGCCAAATATAATAATAATATTAGTAAATAATTTATTGTTTTTTTTTTTCAGAATTTGTGCATTTTTGATGTGTAAAGGTGAGTATACAAAATTAGTAAATTTCAAGCTTAGTACCAGAATGACAAAGTGATATACTAGCGGTAAGAAAAATAATTAGAAAGTGATATATATACTAGCAGTAAGAAAAGCAATTCATGACAAGTTATGCATAGGAGTATAAAAAAGGGTGAAAGAAAATGTAAAAGAAAAAAAAGGAAACACCCAGCCTCCACAAGCCACAACCAACCCATGGCTTCCGCTGCCACACCATAGCCAACACCCAGCCTCCACAAGCTACAACCAACCCATGGCTTCCATTGCACCACATACTGAATTTATTATTCTTTTATATAATTCAGGGCTTTTTATGCATCAAAGTTGAATCTTAATGAACAAATTAACAAACTATTTTTCATTATGATTTAATAAAACTCATTTATATCAGTCTGGATAAGATAAAGGAAAATAAAAGGAATGATGCTTATAGAAGGGAAGTGGAAAAAAGATAGAAAGAAGTGTTAATTTTTCAGTGTTTGGATAACTAAAGAGAAAGGGAAAAAAAAGAAAAAAATTATAGTGTTAAATCTTTCATAGTATTTGATAATGATAATGATGGAGAAAGCAAACTATTCATATTTCATACCAAAGGCCAATGGTTGGACCCGTGCAGGTAGGGATGTCAATTTAACCCGCCCCGCCCTGCCCCTAATGGGACGGGTTTGGGATCATACTAATCGAGTTAGGGGCGAATTTGGGAAGAGAGTTTAAAACCCGCTAAGCCCCGAACCCATTCCGATTAATGATAAATATATAAATAAATATTTTTTTATTAACTATGATTTTTATTTTTTTTCATTAGTTATGATAATTTTAAATTTTAACAACATTTTTTTTATTATCATTTGTAAGTATTTGTCTATACTTAATTTTTTTTTACAAAATTTATTGTAAATTCGTTTAAGTTTGCATTATATTTCTTAAAATATATATATATATATATATATCGAGGCGCCCTGAACCCACCCCGACTCCAATGCGGGGCGCCTCGAAGTGGGTTTGGAAAAGATTTTTTATTCGTGGGACGGGTGATAAGTGTACAAAACTTACTATTTTATATCCTAAAATAAGTTTTTAATTACTCTTTTATTTTATTTAAATATTTTTATCTTTGCATTTTATGTTTTATAGGGGTTGATTTTCAAATAAGAAGAAAAGTAGCAAAAAGGGACTAAAAAGGATATATATTGCCAAAGATGAACATAAGAAGAATTGTAGGAGAGATGTTATTTTGTGCAATCTACTTTACAAGAGGTTTCAAATTCAAAATTTTGTAAAATATTTTTTACACGGCCACGTCTACAGTCCAGAATTCAAATTAAAGATATAGAGATCAAATATTAGATATTTAAATTTAAAATTTTGTATTTTGAATTTTTGTTTTTGAATTTTCTATTTAAAATTTTTTTCACCTAAACCATTCTCCTCTAACTCTATAAATAAGAGGTCTTAGGGGATGGTGAAGGGAGTTAGAAAATTGTAGAGAAATTATAGAAAAAAATAGTATAATTATTTTCTTGATTCAATGAAGAATAGTAATTTCATTTCTATGTGTGTGTTTCTGTTGATATGCAAGCGTAAACATCTTTCTCAAGGGAGTGATAAAGCCACCATAGCTGAATATAAGTAAGTTATTTTATTTTCTTGTCTAATTTTTCCTCCCAAGAGCATTATTTTACTCTTCTATTTTAGAATTTTGTTTTCTAAAATTAGAGGAAGGATTCTTCGTTTTTGCCAAATAATGATAATTCGAAGAGTGCCTACCTCTGTTTACCTAGCCAATGGGCATCAGATTAAGTAAAGAAATGTCTCTCTCATATATAATCAAGTCATTCTTTTTTATTCCATATTTCCTTCTTCTTTCCAAGTTCTAATTGGATTGGTGAAGTGTATTGATTATTGGAGAAAAAATTAGATAAGAATATTAAAAACTTCATTTATATGGATCCATGGTGGTGAATTCCCTTTCCTTGAGATTTGTCCCATAATTTGATCAAAGACATTTAGTATTAGTTTTTATTATTAAAAAAAAAGCAGAAGTTTATTTTTTTAAAATTTATTTTTGATCTCAAAAGATTTAAGTTTTGAATTTTAGACTTGTTACTGATTTTCACTTGAGAGTGGTTCGACCTTACTTACTACTATACAATTTTTAGTAAAATTTTTGCAGGTTTTATTATTCTTGTACGAAGTGTAGAAAAGCAACGACAAACATCCATAAAAATACACTCATCAACGGGTTTGGGAAAGGGGTGCCCCGTCCCGAACCCACCCAGTTGACATCCCTACGTGCAGACATGAACAATGTGTGTGAACATCGTGATCGTTAGATAAAGTAATTTTAAACCATAAATAGCAAAATACATTTTGGACTACAGGATTACTTTGACCGCTAGAATGAACTATAATGAATTTTTCATTCTTATTATACCAAACTTCTATATTAATAATCTAATTAATCATCAATTTTTTCTTTGGTTGTGAATGGTGTTTATAGCTTTAATTAGTTTTCTCTGTCTATTTTTATTTTTATTTATTATAAGTTTATTTCTCCATTTAATAAATTGACTTTATTTGTTGCAAGAAAGTTCCAATATATCAACTTATCTTCACTACGCAATTAGAGAAGTAATGAAGTAATTCAATTTTGTTTTTGCTCTAAATTATTATATTTTACCTAATGTTAATAATATAATATTAGATGATTTTTTTCTGAATTATTGTTCCGATATATATCTTGTAGATTGTTGTGCATGGTCTTTTTTTTAAGGTGAAGTATATTCATATTGATGCAAGGATATTCTTCTAGGTAGTAAAGAAAATTTATGCTTCATCTTTGAAGAAGTAGAGAAGAAGGAGACGCGTGATCATTATTATTATTTGTTTTGTAAACAATAGCTAATGCAAATGATGTTTTATAAATATTTGTTTATTGACACGTTGATCATATGAAATCAATTTCTATTTCAGTTCACATAGATATATATAGAGATAATTTTTTTTGTATAATTGTCGGCACTGAGAATTTGAAAAACTCTCAAAGAATATAGAACAATAGCTAATACAAATGGTGTTTTGTCCAATAAATTTTTATTTTATAGTGTCATAGGCACGGGCAATACACTAGTGTGTGTGTGTCTATATATATATATACCGACTAGTCAACACAGTGAAGACTGAATAGAGTTATAATAGATGTCAATTATTGCGAAAGAATTTATATATTTAAATTATACTCTCTCTAATAACTTAAGCTTTTAGAGTAGACGATCGTTAACACGATATCAAAGTAAATGTCTCGTGTTTGTAGTTTTATAGTAGATCACATCACAAAATTACTCCATGTATCACGAATAGAGAAACAACATTATTATTATTATAAACAAAGACAAATAAACACAAAATAAATGAAGTTACAAATAAAAAGGCTATAAATGAAGTAGAAAATAAATTGTTGTTTTCAACACTACAATTTTCTTCACTCATTACCTTTAGAAGCATTACTTTGATAACATGATTGATCGAATGTCTTCAACTAGTTTCTCTAAGTTACAATAGGAGGACCCACCTTCCCTAATACTATCACCGGCCATTCTCGCAATGTCACCACTCGATTTGATGATCTCCTCTCTCTTACCCTCTATTAGATCTCTCACCATCTTCTCAACCGTTGATCTATGACAGGTGTCCTTTATATCAATCCCAACCTTCCACAACTCACTGACGCACCTACTATTTACTTGTTGGTCAGCCAATTGTGGCCAACAAATCATGGGCACACCGGCCCAAATACTCTCCATAGTTGAGTTCCACCCACTGTGGGTCAGAAACCCAGCTACGGCCCGGTGGGCCAGAATCTCCTCTTGTGGGGCCCAACCCACTATGCACCCTCTTTCCCTAGTCCTCACCATAAGCTCTTGTGGAGTATCTTCTAACAAATCCTCCCCCGAAAGCAAACCTTCCCTTATAACCCACAAGAATGGCTTCTCACTGTTAACGAAACCATACCAAAACTCCATGAATTGGTCACGAGTCAGCATCACCAGACTTCCAAAGTTGATGTATATGACTGATTTGGACGGCTGAGAATCAAGCCAGGTGAGACAAGTCCTATCCTGTTCCCTCAAACTACCATTTGATGATTCAGACAATAGATGATGATCATCTTTGAATTGAGACCCCAAGAGAGCATGGAGAGGACCAATGGTGTATATTTTGGGAAAGACAGAGAGGAGCTTAGAGATGATGGGTGATTCAAGTTCATCAAAAGTGTTGAGTATGAGGGCAGAAGCTCGAGTGATGGCCGAGGCTTGGCTGATGAAGAATTGTAAAATTGGGTCTTCAATCGATCCAAATCTGCAAAAGCTTGGAAGGTCTCTACGTCGCAATAGGCTTTCAAAGCCAGGAATACAAGTAATATGCCCGTCCATGTCATCGTCCCCTGAAATAAGAAATTAAATCTTATGAATGAGTTTCACTTAACTACTTTACTTGCCTATACGAGTATATTATTACTGTAGGTGTTAGTGATGAAACGTAAAACAAATTAATTGCTCTCAAGTGAGCACAAAATTAAGAAAAGACATCAAATTTAAAACCTAAATGTTTTCCGGCCATTTACACACGGAGAATTGCCCAGATTCAAATCTGTAAAAAAAAAAAAATGGCGTATATTTAAAAAAAGGATGAGCTAGCTAGCTAGCTTAATTTGGCTCACCTTGGAATGGAATGTGTCCTTGTTGAATGACTTTTGGGACATTTAAATAAACCCAGGCGCTGGAAGCACTGACAGTTCGAAAAGCGATGACCGGAATGTGGAGGTCCTCTGCAACATCAATGGCGAATGACATGAGTCCATCTGCAATTACACATGTGGGTGGCGACCAGTACTGTCCTCCTTCTGTACATGTTAATTCTTGGCTGCTAAGTGAAAGCAATAGGTCCCTGAACTTGGGCTTGAACGCAGACAAAATAGACATGAACAAGTCTCTTAATTGGGGACCAGATCGTGGATTTTCCGGTGGAAGTCCGTCCGGGATAGCCATGAAACGGAGTCTAGGAAAGAGGGTCTTGAAGGTGGTTTGGTTGATGATTTTTAGGAGGTGGTTGTGGTTGTGATCTGTGTTTACAAATGTGATATTGAAATTGGCATAATGGGAAAGAAGCTTTGCTAGCATGAGCAGGGGCTTGATGTGGCCCTGCGCAGGGAAGGGCAATATTACTGCGTGAGGTGACTGAGGAACATCCATGATGGTGTACAGAATATTGTACTTACTGATCTGATCAAAATAATAATACTCCGTAATATATATATATATATATAACAAGGAAAATTGTGATTTTTAAGGGCCTCCGCTAAGATGAGTGCATTTATACAGTGAAGAAGAGAGAGACACTTGTGGACTTACAAGTTACAAGTGTGCGACTCTCTCTCTCTCTCACACACATGTAGTAGAAATGCACTCGCTGACTAGTCACCACTAAGATTAATCCAAATAATGAAAAGAAATTCTTAGATGTGACCATTCACCAAACCATGCCCCATTTAGATTGGATACCCAGAGAATGTAATGTCTTAGCCCACTCTTTGAGTAAATGGGCTTTTCTTGGTAAGCCTAATGTGACCGACACTATATTGGATCCATAGGACCAATTGGCTTACTAACTTCTATACTCTCCAGTCTCTTCTGATTCCAATTTTGGAATGATATCTCTGATTTAAGAAATTTAAACAAAATATTTAAGAAATTTTAAACAAGATGGAAAATTCCTTTGATTTTATGTTCCTTATCTTCAAGCAAAAACAATTCGGCTAAACATTGACAAGTTAAAAGACCATGATTTCATTCCGGTGGAATTAATTAATGGGTGAGATAAAAAGTTAAGAGTTTAAGTCACGTTCAGCTTCTTTTACTTACCAATGTAAATAATAATAATAATAATAAATAAAACAAGCAAAATCTATAGTTCTTTGATTAATTCTTTCTTATTTCTGATTCTACAAAGGAATGTACTCCTTTGGCAAAAGAAAGGGACAGGCTACAATCTTTGCACATAATAAAGGTATGGCTTGGGGATACATGCCACGATCATAATATATACAATCCTAAAAGAAAATGATGGAAAGAAAGATAATATATATATATATATATATATATACACATAAGGATAATAATATAAATTCCTCCACAAACATAAGCGTGCAATGTAAGAATTTTCCTACACTTTCTTAGCTTTATCCCCACTTTTGGTCTTTATGGTAGGGCTCTACTTTATTTTAAATTTGAGAATGAGCAGCTAGTGTTTGTTGATCATTTAACCTTGATGTTCGATTGAACCTATTTAACATGTTATATCTATCAAATTAATCTTATATGAACGAATTAGAATCGAATAATTTCTTTTTTAGTTATTAAATAATTAACATGCAAAGATGATGTATGAATTATTTGTGAGGACAAACAATAAAAAATATTACATGTATTTTCAAGGAATTACTATTACCAAGAAGGTGAGGACAACCTCGTTAATGTGGTAGAATTTATGACTAACTTCAATCCTTAAATTCCCTTTTTAACATTTAATTTTACATTTGTTATATATATAAGTTGATGGTAGACTGTTGTACGGGCCATTTAACATGAGAAACATGAATGTGAAACTGATGTGTGTTTTTAGCAAGGGTTCACACGGTATGGTTTTTTTTACGGTTCTTAGTAAAATTAGAATTGGTATCATTTTTAACATTTTTTTAATTTTAGAACTGAAACCAGAACCGTTAAGTTCGGTTTGATTTTATTCCAGTTCTTTGCGGTTTCGATTTTTGAACAATTTTTTGTTAACTTTTTTTTTTTTAAACATTGCCAAGATACACACTTATACTTGTGCATCCCTAGTTATAACAATAGATTAGAAACTATTAGTATTTATTTATATATCTTATATTATATAAATATATAAACATTAGAACTTAAAAATTAAATGTATTTATCTATATATTATGTATTTTATACTTTATATATAAATAAAACACTAGAATTTAGAAGGTATTAGTATTTATTTATACATTATATATTTTATATATATATATATATATATATATATATATATATATATATATATATAGAACACTAGAACTTAGAAGATATTATTATTCATTCATATATTATATATATTTTTTCTAACCGTTTCAGTTCCTTGACGTGGAATCAGAACTAAAACTGCAATAAACGATTCGATTCGATTCGCTTAATTAGGGCCTTCAATGTAAGAAAGTATTCCTCAAATTACCGAAACATTTTTGTACGTTGGTTGAAAATCAAAACTTCTCAATGTTTAAGACAATTTTATCTCTTTAATTTTAATGATCTAGCTATCAAATATAAAAAGGTAGCATAACTTCAAGTATGATAAGAGTCAATTTGTCTTGAAAATTTAAAAAAATTGTTTCAATTTAGACTTCCTATTAAAAAATATATATTTTATGTTACTAAATTGAATAACTTTCCTGATCAAATAAATCACCATCTTTGAATGCATTATAGTTAAGTGAGTCAGTGAATTGCTATTTTTTATTATTAAATTTAATTTAATATACGGGATATCCCAGGGTATTAAAAAAAAAACTTAGTATTTTTGTATAACTAGATTTTATCCTGTATAATCGCGTGTGTTTTGTTTATGTCAATATATATATAAATATATTATATGTTTATAGATTGTGATTTTAACCTATGCATCAGTTTTTTAACTTTTAAAAGTAGGACGTTCATATCCTTCACAGACGCGGCACGATTGTATTGGCTTCTAAAATTCCTTTTTTATCTCTCCTTTCCTTGGGCTCAGTCCATAATTATAATAATAAACCCAATAACTAATTCAGTGAAGTCAAAACATAACCTCTATTTGCCTTATTTAAACCCAAATAAGCCCATGCACCCCACAACCACAGCGTCAACCCAATCAACCATAAAGTGGACCCACTGATTACACAAATGTTGACTTAAGTGGGTGCCACCTAAAATCTCTTTGTGCCGCCGTGTCTACAAATGGGTCCTATAGCCCACCACCTCACCTCACCTGATTCGACCGTCCGATTGAAAACGAAACGCCTCACTTTCTCTCTCTCTCTCTACATCACTGCAGTGAGAGAAACAGATTCTCTGGTCCGTTTCTCTGTGCATCTATAGGCGTTCGTTTTCTTCTACGCCTTTGAAGAAAACGCGTGCGAATTACAAGAACATTGCTTGTATCCTGTTGTTTCTCTGCAATTCCTTTCTTTGCTTTCAGTGCACATGCTCGTTGATTCGAAGATTTTCAACGAGTCATTGTATTGAGGTAATGTATTTTCTCTTCATCGAGATCGATGATTTTGGTTAATGCCGGTCTTATGATTCTGTAGTTTCTTGATTTCTCGTGGTATGTGCACTGGCCTTTTTTGTTTTAGAGAGATAATTACAATTCTTGATGTTTTTAGTTAAAAATATTATTTTTTGATACATATTGGCGGCAATTCCCGCGAATTTTATTATATTTCTCTGATAGTTTAGCTCTAATTAGTTTGGATCTGTCTGTCATTTGCTTTCGATGTGAATCATTTGCGTGGATTTGCTTAGTCGTGAAGAAAAATTAGAACTTGGACATGAAAGGGGCAATTCGGTCAAGAATTCTTAGAGAGAGAGAGAGATTTGTTTTGTCTTGGTTATTCAATTGGTTCTCTTTCTTGGCTGAGATTTTCTTTGATTGATGAGCTATATTATATGTTATGGGATTGAGTAAAGAATGGCATAGTTCAAGTCCCTTCATTTGCTTCTGGGTTCTTGAGTTGTGAGCATTCTTAGGAATTTAAAGTGATTATATAATGGTGTAAATGTTATGAACTTATGGTTTAATGGATATGATGTGAGTGCATTATGCAAGAAAGGTCAAATGAAATGGGACCCGAAACTCTTTTCTCACGTTAAATTGAGACAAAAATACTTAAACTATGATGAGACAGCAATATAATCTCCTTAGTGTTGACATTAAGCAACAGATATTTTGACTTCTGTGACAATCAAATGTCTGATTATATAAAGTTGCTTCTTTTTTGTATTAACACCCGTGTAAAGAGGACAATTTGTCATGGTATTTCTGAAGGTCATTTCTTGTTCATCTTAATGCAAGAGTTGCCACAGAAAAGCCTCAAGTATGATATTGGAGAGCAGAATTAGTGTAAGGATTGCCCAAAAACTCTAATTGATCAAGAGATAAAGCATGAATAAAGGTCCTGTGTGCTTCCTTGACTTTTAAAAAAACACTGTATTGAACTGTAAATACAACTTTTTGTGGAAGAGAAATCAATAAAATGGTATATGAAATTCCTTGTTAAATCAGAGGCACATTAATCTTCAATTAACCTCAGAAGGACTTAACAGATGGCTAACAAACTATTCGACCTGTACATGGCAACCAAGGGAGTTTGGCTGTTCTTGTTTATCTTGTTTTCACCTTGTCTATTGTATAACTGCAAATTCTGTATCAACTCCTTTGTTTTCTCCAATTCTTGTGTGTTGCATGTATGACAGGCAAACAACTATCACACAAATTATATATTTATATCCTTGTGATATAAATTTAGAAAATTGATACAGGATTTGTGTAGTTCACCGCAGGTAACTTTGTTTTCTGTTGGGTTGAGTTGAGTAACTTGCACTTGATCTCAATTCTTAAATGATTCTGATAACACATCAACCATAGTTGTCCGTCCAAGTGAGGAATGACGCTGTCTATTCTTTCTCTAATGAGTATTATTTTATTCTTGAGAAAGTTAATTGCTAATGCCAGTTTGAGTCGTGTTTACATAAATAATGGCTCCCAAGTTTTGAATATAATTGGTCCTAGGTAGGAAAATATCATTTCTTGGTGAAGTCTACATTAACTTATATCTCATTAATGGGAACTTTTATTTTTTCAAGTTGCATTATTTTTCCTCTGGTGAAATTCTTGACTTTGTTGTTTATATTACTATAGTTTTTTGACTATTGACAATTTACGTCCATCTCTTTACTCTAATTCTCAGCACGGAAGAACTCAATCTATGTCATTTGTATCAGAATGTAATTTTTGAGGAAGACTAGTTAAAACCTTTCTTGCACCGTGTTTTGGTGGTTCACAAATGTCAGTGAAGCGTGACAATATGTTATATCATGTCATCTGAGATACAATCAAGTAACAAGCACTTAGAACCAGTTGCGAACATGGGATACAGTTTCGAACTCAAAGGGACTACAAGACAGCAACAACCATCAAAAGTTGTGAAGGAGAGGATCCTACCACCTCGAGCAATTCAAAGTCTAAAGTTGCAAGACAAGTGTAAAGTAGAACATCCATTTGGTCAGCCGTACCTTGATCGCCATCGTGAATTAAGACAGCCTGCAGGTGACTGCTCCAACTTCCATCCAAAATCTTCTTTAAATTGCCCCAAGCAGTGGAATGGGAAGAAGGTGACTAGAGATGATGAGCTTGTCAAGCACATGTCAAATTTGCCTGGCTATCTCCAGCAAATGGACAGGGGAAAAAACCTCCAGGAAAAGGCTTTGAATTTTGGAGTTCTTGATTGGGAACATCTAGAAAAATGGAAATATGACCAAAAACATATCCTACAACAGGGTAACCTGAATATGTCATCTTCTAGCCATAATTCCTCATTTGTGGCAAGTAGCTTGTCTTCACTTCCCTCTAAAGTTCAGGGCAACAACCCTGCTCATCTGATGAAGCAGGCCCCATTGCATTGTTCTCGTCGTGAAGAAGGTCCTTCTCAAGGTGTCAAACAGTCTGGAGGGAAGGTCATACAACTTCAAGATTTTGGAAGTGCTCCAAATAGCACCCTGGATGGGCAGCGAAAGTGGACAAATAAGTCTTTTCGTAGAAATTATTCTGAGACAAAGCTTGAAATGGAAAAGAGAAAAGTTTCAGATCAGAAGACCGCATCAGAAAAGAAAACATCATCTTCCAACTTGAGAAAACATGGTGTCTCACTATCTGCAAAGGACGTGACGAGTGCTCAGCATGGAGAAACTAAGCAGAGAGTGGAGGAGCCGCAAGCATCAGAACGTACTCTTGCTCATAATCACTGCCCTGGAGATCACCAAAACATTGTTCTCCTTTTACCCAAACATTCTCCCAAAAAGAGTTGCTCGGAGGTATTTCAGCTTTCGGAATGCAGAATATTATCTGATGGAAAATTGACAGAATCAAATCAGAATAGCTTTTCATGTGACTTCTCTTCTGAGGAGGTTCACTCTGCAGAGCCCTGTTCTGAAATTCTGCATTCTCGCCTGCTGCCTGTTAGTGTAGAGAGTCTAGAGACCAATACCAAGTCTGACGTGAAACCACATAGCTTGATAAACGGTCAAGGAATGGAGCTTCCACATGCTGCACCTCGCACATGCCAATTTTCAAATGAATCACCAGCCATATTATCTAAAAGTAAATCTGTAGACGAGAACAAGGCAAGCAGGAAGATTTCCTGCTCAAATCCAATTGAGAATTCTAAGGGATTTGATCAAGAAACTACTGAATCAGTAGCTGCAAAGGGTAGGCATCCATCACCTAATCGTCGGTTTAGCTTCAGCCTAAGTAGGATGAGCAGAAGTTTCAGTTTTAAGGAGGGGTCAGCTGTTCCTCAATTGAGCTCTTCATATGCTACTGTCAAGTCTGGTCCAGTGACATCTGAAACTTCTGGTGGTTTGGATGATTCAAATGGTAAAAAGGCTATTTTTCATAGCAGAACCAGGTCCAGCCCTTTAAGAAGGTTACTAGACCCTCTACTGAAGCCCAAGGCAGCAAATCCTCACGTTTCTGCTGAGACTGTTCAGCCATTGAAATGGAATTTGAATTCTTCAACCTCTAAGCTGATTGATAATAGTGAATCATTACAGGGCAAGAAGCATGGGAAATCATCTGTTGAAGCTCTTCTGCAACTTACGGTTAAGAATGGACTCCCTTTGTTCAAACTTGTGGTTGATAATAATACTGACATTCTCGCTGCCACTGTGAAAAAGTTGACTACATCTGGGAAGGGTGATTCTAGCTGGATATACACATTTTACTCTGTTCATGAAATTAAGAGGAAGAGTGGCAGCTGGATAAATCAAAGGCATAAAGGAAAAAGTGGCTTTAGCTATGATGTTGTTGGTCAGATGAAGGTTTCCTGTTCGGAATTTCCAGATTTGACTGCACAGAGCTCTAAGGAGCATTTTGTAGTGAGAGAGTGTGTTCTGTATAGTGTTGATCTTAGACAGACAGACAAGGTAACATCGGAGCTCATGCCAAACAGGGAGCTTGCAGCCATTGTCATCAAGATCCCAAGTGAAAATACAAAGGATGATGGAGAACGTTGCCATAAAGGCAACGACTTGACAGGGAAGGGGTTTACAGAGCGTTTGCAAGAAGACAAAAAATTCATTAACATTGGAGAAAATAAAAACTCTAATAGTACGATAGTTATTCTTCCTGGTGGTTTTCATGGCTTGCCAAGTAAGGGAGTACCTTCACCATTGATTAACAGATGGAGATCAGGTGGATTATGTGATTGCGGAGGTTGGGATGTTGGTTGCAAACTACGAATTCTCGTGGACCAGGATAAAAGCTGCAAGCATTTGAAACCAGCCACTCCTTGCTCTACCCCAAATCGTCTTGATCTTTTTGTTCAGGTATTGCTTTTATGTCTCAGCTAAGCAGTCTCTCTTTCTCTGCCTATAATGTTAATCGTTATTTTGTTAATACGTATTTGCTCAATACTCTACTTCCACACAGGTAGGAGATCAAGAGAACAAGCCAATCTTCAGTTTGGCACCCTTCAAGAAGGGAATTTACTCTGTTGAATTTAACACATCAATCTCTTTGTTACAAGCATTCTCCATCTGTATCGCGTTTATAAGTAGTCAGGAGTCTTCTGACTTCATGGAAGTGAATAACGTGTCAGATGTAAAACGTCTCCACGAACCTGCTCTGACGGAATGTGATAGAACAAAGCCTCCCAGTGTAGTCAAAGAAGTTCCGCGAAGATACGTCCCATCCCCACCCCCACCCCCTTCTCCTGTTGGAAGAGTTTAGCTTCATGCAAGGGATGTGTTTTGGACATTTAGCTGTTAAACTTAAGTGGATAATAGCAAAGGAAGCATCAAGTCTACACCTCAAAGAGGGTAGGTATTTGTTCATAATCAGTCAATGTTTTGTCAAATTTGAGATATGGCTGCTATAGAAGCTGACCTTTGAACAAGAGAGTGATGTGGGAGATGAGATCTATGACGATTGTAATCTTGTACCTGTTAGTATCATTAGTACCATAATCCTTTGTATGTCAAAAATAATGTCATTCACTATCCAAGTCAGCATTACAAGAGTTGTTCATGTTCGTGAAGACTAGACCTACTTTATGGGCATGCATGCAAACCTTTGGTCTTCCTTAATCACAAAATCTGGATAGAAATAAAATGGGGATAAAGACTCACAGATCCTTCGCTTTCGCGTTTTATTGCAGCCTATGGTTAACCAAGCATCTAGAATATAAGTACAACAAAAACTGTCGTATACAATAAGCAACATTTATCCTTCTTACCATGTATTACTGATTGTGATGCTTATATTATTCTCAATCATCACAAATCAACATGTGACGCATGGTGAATACAGATGAACCATTGGCCTTCGATTCTCTCAAAAACATTAGTAGCAAACTGTTTTCCCCAGCTGCTACCCTTTGTCTTAACCAATTCGGTGCAAGTAACACACCCTACATCACCTCTGACATGGATTTGTACATCCTTAATCTCAATCTGTAGTGGGAACTCATAGTCAGCCCATACAAATTCCCAACTCCCCATCACAAGATCATAACCAGATATGCCACTCACACCAGGGTGCACAACACACACATTTTCCCCCTTTGCCCAGAGGGCTTGCATGGCAGCCAGATCCCCATTCCTAAATGAGTTGTAGAATCGAGCGTTGGCTGCTAGTACTGAAGTCTTGCTATCTTCCTGGAGAACTCGGAGGCTGTCCCTGATTCTTGCTGCTTGAGCGTAGTTTTCCTCCTCAATGGCAATTTGTAGTTCCCGCTCTAAGGTCTGCTCGTTTAGTAGGATGCTTTCACCGCTCAAAGTTCCCTCTGAGTCCTCACTTTTAACTTGACATGGTCTCAATGAATATAAACGGGAAACTCGTCCAAGGGGTGCTGCATTGGATAAATATTAAGTCACATACTTGAATATTAAAATGGAAATCGAAATAAAGTTGAACAAATATGTTGCTCCTTAACTTGATCAATGATATGTGTATATATACATATATCTATGATGCTCCATTGTTTTAGAACAGAATATATACCAGATACAATTCACAGATGAGGCATACTATTCAAAATAAGCTTGTGCGTCAAACAGTCAACATCAACTTTTGAAATACCCGGCTTGGAATTGAGAGAGATGCGGACTTGTCAGGAAAATAAAGCCAATGATGCAAAGCAGGAAATAACCTCTTGAACTCTCTCTGGTGATTGAACAACCCAACAATGCTCGTTTGAGATATCCTGGAGGTTTTTATTCTAATGAGCTTTAGTTTTCCCCCGACTGCAGGAAGCATAAAAAACTTGTTTGTCTACTATGCATGCTGCAAAGATGACTCAAAATGCACTCAGAGTTTGGTCCAAGCTCCTAAGGACAATATTTCTCAAAAACATTGACCACCAGTACCAAGATACTTCAACAAACACACAGGCAGCCAAACACTGACATATGCAAAGCTGGAAAAGAATTATATAAATTTCTGTCAGGACGTAGAATGGGAAGAGATCTGCTCAAGTTATTCTAACATGGTCCTTTTCTTGTGACAGCAAGCAGTTTCTTATGTTTTTCCAGCCTCAAAAACTGATATTTTCTCGATCAAATGTGATACTTCAGAAAATTTCAAAAAACCCATCCTCACCCAACCCACATGGGCCACATGCCTATAGAAACAGCAGCTATTACTGGCTAGTGCTTTGAGGGGATTTGAACAATTACCCCCCAAGGAGCCATGAGTGCTTAATACTAAGGGATTACATAGCCTCCTTTCTATTTAGCTTGCCATCTACAATTTTTCTCCTAGATCATATTCAGGAACAGAAAATTTTGCCTTTTTTAACCCTTTTTTCTTTCCAGTCTCCTCCCCCTTTGGAAGGCTTTGAACAGTCAAGAAGGCCAGCCTCTGCCCTTCAGATGAACTATTATCTGGAGTAGTGGCTCAAGTACATTAACCTTACATTTGCTAGCTATTTTAGTACCTATATATAACAGAGTTTAAGTATATCTTTACAATCATATTTACTAATTACTACTTTTTCTCCTTTATTACATCCTTCTCCCATCCCATAGCTTGGCTTCTTCCAGGAGCCACAAAGGACATGCTACAAAATGCAAGCAGTTCTTTGAAATTATTTTGAAAAAACGGACATGAATGCACAGTTAATAGGGTCAACAACATGGTCAGATATTTATGCAAGGCAATATATAAACATCATCTAACACCATATGAATAACATGAGTTATAATGCTATCCATGGGCATCCTTACAGAAGCACAATAATCATTATACAGAATAATGAGAAAGAGAACTTACCATCCTTTTTAATCTCCAAATTGCAAGGATGATGACCAAACAAAACCTGGACCTCATTTGCTCTTCGACAACTACAGGCCAATACTAAATTGTATGGCTTCAATGAGGCTGAAGAGAGGTTATGAGACACCCCAAAATGATTAATGCATGGACATTGCAACCCTTTAAGCTCCTGAAATCAGAAATTATTCATAGAAAATGAAGGTTTGAGTTCAAAAAACACTAGAAGAAAGAACTCTACAATAGATTGTGAACAATATGTTTATCATAGGCAAACAATGTTTTCTTATTATTTGAATAATTTCTATAATCATTTCACAAGGAACCTTCACATCAAAAATTTTTTGTATCATCTGACGTGCAATCAATCAAGCAGTTAATCATCCCATTGTTACATGAAGACATGAACTACAGGGACACCTTGATCAAAAAATAAATTAAGAGTTGGTTACTTTCAACTTTGATGCAATAATGTCGTTTCCTTCAACTTTGACGTAATAATGTCTCATAATTAATCCAAATATAGAATTATAACTAATCTGAATATAGAGTTTAATGGATTAATAAATGGATGATCAATATTGTTTCAAACAACTTATTCAAAATAGAATTGCTAGTAGTTCTGTTCTGATTTTTGAGATGAAAGCCCCATCTGCTTGTAGGATTGGAAGTAAGTCATATTTTCTTTGGGGTAGGCATTTAAGTGGAGCATTCTTATATAGAAATGAGATGAGCGTATGATTGACAGACCAAATTGCAAAATACAACCAATTCTCTAATAATATTTAATAACTGAACAATTCTAATAATTTATGATTTTTAAGGAGCCAATTAGGCTCTATGGCGGGTAATTAATAATTTACTACTTACTAATTTGAAAAAAAAAAATAGCATATTATTAATTATAAGAATGAAAATATAGGGACAAGATCCATTTACACCTAGTGTAAAAATTATTGTTCTTATTCCCCTCCAAAACTTCATATAGAATCCAAAAGTTGTCCAATTCACCATTTGATTGCGTATTTTTTCCATTCCTTATTCTCACCAAATTTCGTGTTGATCGGACATTAGCGGTATCACATCACTTGGTATAAGTATAATCAGGAGCAATATATAATAGGGCATCTATTGATCTCCAATCAACCTGAAATCTGGAATGTGTACAAAATAAACATATAATCCAATGTGGTTTAGATTTCATGAAAAAATATGGAAGTTATACACGAGGTGTACATGGATCATTATCCAAAATATATATCATAAAAGAAAGCATCGATACTAAAGAAAATTTAATAACATTTCTCTTATATGTAAGATTCTGGCCAATACAATTCTCATCCACAAATTCATAGGGTTACTTTATGGTAGGGTTAGTAGACATAAAATGTATATTTTCTGTTAGACCAACCTAAAATCTCTCCCGTGATTTATGATTGTATCCATTTAGTTTAGCCTTTCATTGATTATATCACTAATTTAGGTTGATTCATTGTATCCCTAATTTTACATTGATTTATGATTGTATCATTTTAATTTAGCCTTTGATTGATTATATCACTAATTTAGGTTGATTTATTGTATCCCTAATTTTAGGTTAATTGATTATAATCAGTGTATTAAATATTGACCTCCAAGAGAGATGAATAATAGACAATACATAAAATTCTATTCTTTGGGTTTCCATCAGCAACCAGATACTGATTTTGACGAGACCTTTAGCCCCATGGTCAAACCTACAACTGTTAAAACTGTTCTCGCTCTAGCTGTATCCTTTGGATGGACTTTTCGCCAACTAGATGTGAAGAGTGTTTTTCTTCATGGTTTTCTGGATACTAAAGTTTTTATGCGCCAACCTCCAGGATTTATTGATCCAACTCGCCTCAATCATGTATGTCGTCTTCAAAAAACCATTTATGGCCTTAAGCAGGCTTCTCGTGCTTGGTTCCAGCGTCTCAATGGTTTCCTATTGCAGTTTGGTTTTCTTCAGAGCCGAGCTGATCCTTTTTTGTTTAAAAAGCTTTCGCCGGTCTTCGAATATTATGATTATTTTACTATATGTTGATGACATTATTTGACAAGCAATCAACCATCTCTTCTCTACTCCTTTGTTGCTACCCTTGGTAAGGAGTTTGAGCTCACTGAACTTGGTCCTCTTTCTTACTTTTTGGGACTTGAAGCCACTTCTACTGTTGCTGGTCTTCATCTCTCTCAGTCCAAGTATATTGTTGATGTTCTCCACCATCACTCTATGACTAACTGCAAACCTTGCAACACTCCAATTTGTGCCATCAGCCAGCTTTCTCATCTGACTAGTGATCTATTACCTGATGCCACTGAGTACAGACAAATTATTGGATCCCTTCAGTATCTCACCTTCACTCATCCAAACATTGCTTATGATGTTCATCATGTTGCTTAGTTTATGAGTGTTCCTTGATCTCCACATTTGATTGTTGCTAAACACATTCTTTGATATTTGAAGGGTTCGCTGGAATTTGGTTTATATTTTCGTCAGTCTTCCAGTCCACTCACTCTCCGTGCTTACTCCGATGCTGACTGGGCTGGTTGCCCTGACACTCGTCGCTCTACTACTGGTTTTTGTGTGTTTCTAGGCTCCCATCTCATCTCTTGGAGTGCTAAGAAACAATAAACAATTTCTCGCTCATCTACTAAAGATGAGAATCGCTTTCTTGCTCATGTTTGTGCTGACACTTCTTGGATTTCTCAGCTTCTCCACGAGTTACAGTTCCCTTTCTCTAGACCTACTACTTTATTTAGTGATAACCTCAGCACAACTTATATGGCGTCTAATCCGGTCTTCCATACTCATACCAAACACATTGAGCTCGACTATCACTTTATACAGGAGCGTATTCTTGCTAGTACTCATCGTGTTCAACTTGTTCTTTCTACCAATCAGCCTGTCTACATCTTGATATTAGCTATTACGGTCAAATCTCGTCTCTCCTCGATCGTCGGATTTGCGGGAGAGTGTTAGACCATCTAAAATCTCTCCCGTGATTTATGAATGTATCCCTTTAGTTAGCTTTTCATTAATTATATCACTAATTTAAGTTGATTCATTGTATCCCTAATTTTAGGTTGATTTATGATTGAATCCCTTTAGTTTAGCATTTGATTGATTATATCACTGATTTAAGTTGATTCATTATATCCCTAATTTTAGGTTAATTGATTATAATCATTGTATTATATATTGACCTCCAAGAGAGATAAATAATATACAATACATAAAATTCTATTCTTTCATTTTCTATAAAAATGCTGAAATTTTTCGTATGTATTAAGTAAAAAAAAGTTATGGCTGACCATAACTGAAGAAATTTAATACCTAACAATTCATTAATTAATAAATTTTGGTGTCTTCCAAAATTATTAATTATTAGAGAGTTGACTGTAGATATGTTTGTGCAAATCTCAAATAATAATTCCATGTATGTGGCCGCATTTGCATCTTCATTGTTATTGAAAGTATTTGGCAAAGCATGTCTGTTTGCTGAGTGAGCTCGGGCATTCATACATGTATTTGTGTCTGTGCAAGAGAGAGAGAATTTCTTCACAAAAGTTCCAATGCAACCCGTTGTATGACAATTGGAAAGGGGGAAAAAGGAAATTTGTTTTCCCTTTACACAAAGAAAAGAAGGTGGTTACAGGACTCTGCAACTCACAAAAATTTATGAGCTCGATCATTTATCTTAACCTTCCTGGTCAGAAAGCTAGATAAATAATCATACATAAACTCGGTTAATTAAGAAACTTGATTCAAATTTAAGGTTTTATTAGGAATTAGAAAGGCAATGTTTCTAAAAGTTCCTTCAGACTGATGGCTGTTTCCAGTGCCATTTATTCTAATAGAAATGTAAAAAGATCCAAGGTGTTTCAAATCCCGACCTCCTATGTTATCACTGAAGCATAAGAAATAAAACTGTATAGTCATCTCAGTTCTCAATATCTTTTGATGCCATAAAATTATAAGGGCCTTTTAAGGTTTGCTCATTAGGAACCTCAACTAAGGAACAAGTCTTCGCCTTAACTCATACAGTGGTCAATGATCAAGCCAACTCTCTTACCAGTTACCTATTGCCCTTGTTCATATTAATTGTCTTGTTTTTGTTTCAGTTGTTTACTAATCTCAACTTTCAACATGCATTATGATTCATACTGACAAATACATTGTTAAATATTCTCTCTGTTCCCTTAATACCAGATTATCAGATGCCCAATAATTCCCAAATTCTGAAAATGTCTCTAAGCCTCTACAACCTCAATCACACATGAACTAAGCTCTTCTTATGACCACAATAAATTAGCTGGTGAACACACAAATTTTATAGAAAACCCACACAATGTGAATAGAAAAAGAACATGTCAGAGTAAAAAAGGTCGACTAATAAAAAATACTCACATTGCAAGAGAACATAGGTCGACTAAGCGGGGGCTTCAACGACAATATAGAGAAATTTGATACTTCCATGATTAAAGGAGAGAATTACAGACCATCCACTGCATATATATATATATACATATATACATATATATACACAGAGAGAGAGAGAGAGAGAGAGAGAGAGAGAGAGAGGTGGAACAATTAAGTGAGAACAAATACATGTAACCAAGAGAATATAAATACCCTTTGAACAATTTAAAAGAATTAGAATTAGGGTTGTTATTACCTGTAAAGAGATTTAGGGCTTTGAAGGTTTGAACTTTGAAGAAAACTTTGTGCTGGCTGAGACAGTTTGGATCAGTTTAAGGGCATTCGTGGAAATTGAGTACTGGAAAGAAAGTTGGATTGGACCGAACTTGTACTGGATATTAAGTGGGTCGAATTTGTAGATCTGGGAGATCGGTCCGTTGAGCTGAAATCTGTGTAAAATAGGCCTCTTAATATTATCTACTTTGGTCCAATATCTCCCAAAGTCCATTCCGAAACAAAACTTTCCTATTTTGTGTGTATGTGTGTCACTTCATTTTTTGAAAAAAAATCATGGGTGAGAAGATAAAAGGAGAGCTCAAATATCATCCTATTGTGTCGAGAAATTATGCCTTGCATCGATGATGTCACGTCAACATAGCTGACATATTTACATAGTTGAATATTACTTGTATAATTATATTTATTTAATTGTGATGTATCATAAGAATAGACCCACGTTGGGCATCCGCCCACACTCAATTTTTTTTTTAGTATTATATACTTATATTTTTAATATTATATAATTGTATACAATACCTTACACCTCCTAAAATTATAAAAACAAAAAACCCACTACACCCCTTAATATTTTTTTTAAAATCTCTCTTTTCCCCTCTCTTTGTCCCCTCTCTCTCTCTCCTCTCTTTCTCTCTCTATCTCTCTATATATATAAAAATAATTTTAAAATACTAAATTTATTTAATATTTTAATAAATTAATTAAAAAATAATGAAGTAAATGTTCTTTTCAAAAATTCTTAATAAATAAAGTAAATGTTATCAATGAATAATCATAAATTTACTCAATAGAATTATTACGATAATTTGAATTTTTTTTTAAAGGTCGTCCTCTCTCACAAGTTTTTTTTGGGTTAGTCATTGGATACAAGTCATACAACTTATATTCCTTTAACACATAATTTGCATATATTGAATCATATCAGTTATGTGAAGTGACATCACCGTTATAACATATAATTTTTCGTATATGTGTGTGTGTCACACATCATATATTTATATATATATATATATATATGATATATACATATGATATGTAATATATGGGGAACTGATATTAGCACTCCACCAATATCTTTTGGTACTCCACTTTCATCTTTTTGTAAAGTAAAATTATAAAAGTGTCCCTCTATTATATAATTTTTTATTCTTATATTTTTAATACCCTGATTTGATAAGATAAGTTGGGAAGAAGTTGTTAATAATAAATTACCTAAAAAATATTTAAAAAGTATTTGAGTTGGAAACAAACATTATCTTAATGAATAAAACCTATTTGAAAAAAAATTAATTATATTTAAAATCAAAAGAAAGTTTAATTTCACTTAAATAAAAATTATGATATATAGTTCTTTAAGAAAATTAAGGAAAGTTTTTTTTATTTTAACAGAGAACTTTTAGAAATTAAAAGATGAAAAGAGAAAAACATGATTTTATGAAATCCTTTTCCAATTGTAGTTGTCTTAATTTAGCTAAGGAGCCTTTGCACCAAAATTTTAAAAAAAAAAAAAAAAAATTTAATATGATGTTTTTCCTCCTTTGCTTTTTATTTTTTCCCATTTCGTTTCTGTTTATTTGTTCACAAATTGATGGTATGCTTCTAATTTTTAATTTATGTTATTTTATAAATAAGACATATGAAAAATAAATTACACGTTTGTTGAGTAAAAATACAATATTTCAAATTTTGGATTCTTTGAGTTATATAGATAGTGATACGAACAACAAGTTTCAATTGAAAAATGTATAAATTATAGTATTTGGGTAATAATAAATGGATTGTTATATTGTAAACTTAAAGCAAAAACAAGATCAATCACAAATTATTTAGGATAATAAGGATGCAGTTAAAAAACCTTTTTTTTAAGAAAAATAAAATAAAATAAAATTAGAATTGAGTCTTGGTTTAGAAGGGCAATTAGGAAAATAAAAATATAAGAATCTAAGATGGTACAACATATAACCACTTTGACAATTTTATTTTATAAAAAAATGAGAGTAAAATGTCAAAAAATATTGGTGAAGTGTCAATATCAACTCTTTAATAGATGACAGACTCAATCATATGAAATTAAAACGAAAATATGATGATATCTAATAATGGGTGTCACAGGGAAATCCATGGTTGGGGGCAGACATATCTTTCTATCTAAAGACTTTCATAATTTCCTCAGCAAAGTTGTTTCTCTTTCATGTCTTGAATGTGACAACTTTTTATTAATTAAAGTTTGATTAGATCGAAGGGCACCTTAGGCGGTGGGGTTGTTGGTGCATATTGAGGGTGTTATCATTGTTTTACATTAATTTTTTGAGGCTCAAATTTAAGATGCTTTCTTAATCAACAAAAGAGACTGATCAGGCAATTGCTTAATTAGATAATTTAGATTCAGTGGCCCAATGTAACCTCACCAGTAGTTTTTAATTTAGATACAAACTATATATCCACCTGATGACCTAAACAAATTGTTAGACATATATTCAGATTAATAGAAAAAAGGTATCGCGAAATTTATTCCTTTCATGATGTCAAGGGAAATAATTCACATATTTAGCATAGTTTTAAGAGAGTAATATTCTTGGGGACCATATATAATAATATAATAATGTTAAGAAATTAAAGGAGACATTATATGTATAGTGGAATATATATATATATATATATATATATATATAGTATAATGTACTTGTAAATTGACTAGTCATATATAGTATGTGGTGGTGTGGTACCATGCACCCACTTGTGTTTATTCTAAGTTGATGGCATTGTGTGGTTGTAGTTAGAAACATTACCATTTGCTTTGCTGTGAATGTTAACTTGTCTCTGACATTCTGCTAGCTAGCTGGGTAATGATTTAATAAGATCAGACTATGGTACAACTAAGAAGAAGCTGATGCAACAACAAACAATCCACTTATGTGGCCCCTGTGTGTGTGTATATCTATATATATATATATATATATATATTGGGACCTTTAATTTGAATATTCAAACCCTGAAATGGCAACGAAATTCCTAATACAATCCCTTTTAAAATGCCAGCAGAACTTGAAGAATGTGGTTATATGCTATATATGTTGGTTGTCACCATATAAGTGATATCTAGGACAAGTCTTTAACTTTTTTGCTTTTGTAAATGGTGATGTTAATAATAAGACAGTACTCGTAGTTAATAGACAAATTAAGTGTGGAGGAGTGCCCACTACTTGATTATTTACTCTTTTTTTTTTATTATTTTATATTTTCATTCTTGCTTGGTACTGTAGCTAGGATGGGTGTTTCACACCTTTCGGACGCGTGACACATACCGAAAGAAACTAAATATGATAAAAGACATCATTTGTAATTCAAATGAATTCTAACACATTTACGATTGCATAAAGTACAAACAAAAGTATGAGTATTTTAATTATTTTTTTGTCTTTAGTATCTCGTATTAGTTGGAGGGATTTTTTTGTCAAAAAGTTCTCTAAAGAATTTATTAGAATTCATCCTTAACTAAATAACATAATTTTATATATTTTATGCAAATATTTCTTTTATTTTTTGTTTTTTACATAATATAATATTATTAATATCAGTTCAGATGGTATATAAATAACTTATTTTTATAGTTGTCTAATTGAAATGTATTTTAAATTTTCAGATACTTCATCCAATTCAAACTAGATTAGAAACCATTATGGGTCGTATGTATTAAGTTGCATGACGCGTCACATCAACGTCAATATGATCTTTTCACAACTCGACGAGTCACTTTAACCAACAAAACGGGTCCGCCCGTCGGCAAAGACTATAGACCGTTGACAAAAACATAAAAAGGCTAATTCAAAGTATCCACTTTCATCTTCAAGACTTCTTCTACGCAAGTACTATAATAATATATATATATATATAAATTATGTAAAAATTACAAGTTTGTATAAAACTTGAAAAAATTACAAGTTTGTATAATTTTAAATTATTTTATACTAAAATATGTAATACACATATATTAATAATATATTTAATAAAATTGCAATATATTTCTAGTGCTGCAGAAATATATATGTGTGTATGTGTGTGGCTTAAGATTAAATGAAAAGTAATTGAAGAAAAGTTAGGACAATGTAATATTTTAAACTTGATAAATGAAGTCAAGAATATCTTTTCAGTCAATAAAAGGGTAAAACAGACAATACACATAGTGTTGAGGTTGAGTGTAATCATGCATCAAACTTAAGATGTGTGAGTATAAGTTTTGCCAAATTATAAATATAAGTGTAGTTAGATCAAATCTCATAAAATGTTAGTATATTTTATACGTGAAAGTGTGTAACATATGTATATAAATATACATGTAGGTGTTTATATATAAGTGATGTTAAAGACCCTCGCAACATTATTCATTGAATGAGATCCACAGTACTCGCAAATGGCAATGCAATTCACTTAAGATGCAATTTATTTGATGAATGACATTAAAAAGTCAACAGAATCTATAAAATGTGAGGTATGGTGGTCCAATGGCCTTGTAATATCTACTTGAATTTCTTTAATTTTTTCGGTATCACCTTATATTACATTTAAGCATTGCGTTTGAATATCTTTTTAAAAAAATTACAATTTAATGATCAAAAATATTTAAAAAATTAAATTTTACAGTTTAAAATAACTATTTCTATTGTCGATTTAACGATCACAATTCATCCACTACATTCATACATAAATTCACATACACATTCACCTACTGTCATACTCTTAAATTTCTAAAATGATTCAGTTCAACAATTTTTTTTTTTTATTATTGTAGACACGAATAATACGCTAATACACGCATATATATATATTTTGAATCTTTTTAACATGTATAATAATTGCATCTAAAGAAATTTCCTGCAACACTAATTCAAAATTTCTGTGCTTTACTATATTTATAGTCTTATTTTAAGATTTCTCATCTACCATGGATGTCGTTATAATCACAAAAAAGTAATGGTGCCTCACAAAAAGTGGTACATTAATTAATATGTAATTTTGTGAATAAATTCATGAGCAAATATATTTAAATCCAAAAAATAATTTGCATCCAAGACTACGATTAGTCAATGCCTCAACAAATTGACCACGGGTTCAATTTACTCTAAAGCGCTGTCCTACGCTTCAAACCCATTATTTTTGAGAAATTTTTTTAGCGAGCTCATGTGAGAGCACATGCATGTTGTACTTTGAAGCAAAGTGAGGAGATATCTAAAGAGTAAATGAAACTCTAATCCATTCATGTTTCCACAAAAATATCATTTCTTTAGAAAAAAAATAAAAATAAAACTTTGAGCTGGTCATTTTATATATCACAAAAATCAAGCGGAGTATTAATATCATTTTTTCAATAATAATAACATAGTTGTATTCTAGTTGACTTGAATTAGTCAAAACTTCTCAGAACTTAATTCGAACTAAAATTGGATTAATAAATTTTATTATAAACTAAAAAATATATATTTAAATTTGTTTAAAATAACTTGTTATGCATATCTAAGTTCATTAGGAAGTCATCATTTAAACTGTTGTGGTAAGAATTAAATCTATATTATTCATAAATCAAGAATTAAATCTATGTTATTCATTGTGATAAATCAAAACTCGTTTTTCATGTTGTGGATAGATTGAACTAAGAAACTTTTGAATTTCAAAATGAGAGCATCTCAATTTTACAATATTCGAAAGAAGATGAGAATGATTTAGCAAGAGAACGACTACTCATTTTAACATATCTCTAACTAACTCATAGAGAGATTGGCCTCCACATTGCAGGCCAAAGCCGGATGACACCAATGATACACAACCTCCCCTCTCTCTCTCTCTCTCTCTCTCTCTCTATCTCTCTCTAAAACTAACTAACTATAATTTGATTATAAGCATATAGTAGAAATAAGAATGCCGCCTTCCATATCTCCAAAGTTTAAAACAGTTTGTTGGTTTGTACTAACGATAAAGAGAATATTTGCCATTTGCCTCGGTTTTCAAAATTATTACACTTTAAGGAAAACAATTAATACTTAATTTAACTAATATTTTATCGATCTGGGGGTATATACACATATATGACGAATATATAGCATTATTTTGTACGAATTGCTTTCTTTTTCATTTTCTCTTTCCTCCACTTTTCGCAAGGGGTCGCGTAGCGCAATCTTTCATATATATAATAAAGCCCTCTTTTTTGCCTCTATCAACTGTCGCTCCGTGTTCAACTCGCGTTTCAGCAGACAGAGGAGACACATATCAAAGAAGAGAGAGAGAGAGCGAGCGAATACTTCTAGGAGAGGGTTTCAGAGAGAGAGTTTTGGAGAGAGATATAGTAGTGAATTCATTGAGTAGCGGTGTTCGACTGCCATTCGAAGCAATTTGTGCTCGATTCTCAGATTTCAGGATTTGAAAACCATTGTTCTTGTCAATTTCTCGATCTCTGCGATCAGGTTTCATTGAGAAATTGTGCTGATCGCGCTTCCAATCGTTGATTGTGCGATCTTGTGCCCTTGATTGCTGAAATTTGGTGATTTGTCAAGGAAAAGTTATTTGAAGTTGTGATTAGTGTCATGATATTGGATACTATTTCGTTCTGAGGGAGATTTGTGATGAATGATGTTGACCTTAATTGCTTTGTGATGTAATATGGCACTGGTCTTCACACGCGAAGAAGATGTCGCTTTACATTGGTCGCGAGGCTTCAAAGGTTCGTCTTTGTTCTCTCTAATTCCTCTTTTCTTTTTGTTTTTGCGTAAAGGAAGTTATATGTTTTGCTTTACTTCGTGGCTTTTCATTGATTTGGTTTGTTGTTATGGTGAAAAGCTATGGAAGAGAATTTGTGCAGAGATAACAACAGAAATCAACCTTCTTGCCGAGAATTGGAAGTATCTTCTTGCTGGTCTCATATGTCAGGTTCATATTTGCCCTTAATTCAGACTAATAATATATATACCATGTTTTCCTTTTTATTTCTTGTTCAAATAGAACATCACTTGGCTCTTTTCTGGATTGATTTTTGAATTTTTTTTTTATAGAATAAGTGGTTTATGATCTGTGTGCATGTCTTGATGCTGCTCTCTTTTGGTCATGTTGAGCAAGTTATTCCCCTGCAGACGGCTTGATTCAAAATTTAGGGCGCAGTTGTAGACATGCACTGTCTTTTCATGTTTGTGTTAAAGTTTTTTGCTTTGCTATAGATTGCTTTTGTTTGAGCCATTTTATGGTAATTTGTCAAAAGAAACACATAACCTGCTAGAATGGTTACATTTGTAATCTTGAGAGTTTTTATCAAGTCATATAGCTGCCCTTAGTTGAATAATAGTTCTTATCGAGTGATTTTTTATTTTTTTATTTTCTAACAATTCATTCTTTTACCGTTGTAATCTCTTTCTAAAATGATGCAAATGATATGTGGTTTAATGGAGAAATTTTGATTATATGAAAAGTGATTGGTGTTTGCATTTCTTTTTCGTGAGTTTGTGATACTTGTTCTGGACTGAATAGAATACTTCTCCATTTAAGGTGGAATAATACTTCTACAAGCATTTCCTGAAACCTGATTGTCATGCTGATACATCCTTTTCTTACATTGAATGTGAACACGACAGCTGAAGTGCATTATTGAAAGTGGTTGAAAGAACATGTTAGGTTGACTCAAATTCCTATTGTGATTAGGTTTCTATTATAGAGTTGTATCTTATTAGGTAATTTCTTAGTAGGCAAGTTTTGGTCTTAAGAAAGGAAAGTACTTTTTAGCCAAGTTTTGGATTTTAAGGAATTGTAATCCTTGTTCCCCAAGGAATTGGGTTAGTTACACATAGGTTGAGACAAGTGAGAAGAAAAGAGGCAATACTCTCATTGTATTTGATAGGTTACTCTCATTGTTTTGAGAGTGCAACTCTTGCGTAGAGGTAATACTCTTATTGTTATTGAGAAGACATTTAGAGAGAGAATTCTTGTTTAGAATTTGTGATTTTCTTTTGAGTGAGATTGGGTGTATAAGGGTTAAGAGTTGAGCGTACTCTTGATACAATCTTTTAACTTGCACTGTTACAATTTATATAATGAAATCGGGCTCTCCGTAGACGTAGGCTTGTTTGGTCGAACCACGTATAATTCTTGGTATGCTCTTACAAATTTCTTAATGCTTGTTTACTTATCATCACATCGTAATATTTGTTGGTACATGATTGGAGGCTTTTTTCTCAACAAATTGGTATCAGAGCTTCAAGGTGCACCCACGATGTTTGATAAAAGTCTTGTCTAGATTTTTCTTTGTAATACAGGTGTTGTTCGTCTTGGGCACTTGTGACAATCATAGCCGATAATATTGCTACACAATACTAGGTGGAGAGATTTGATGGTAAGAGTAACTTCACCCTATGACAAGGGAGGGTGAAGGAAATCCTAGTTCAAGAAGGCTTAGCGCGAGCATTGAAAGGAAAGGATGGAAAGTCGGGGAAACATGTCAGTTAATGATTGGCAGTATATAGAGTCAAGGTGTGTCAGCATTATTTTCGACTCTGTATTGGAAATGTTCTCACAATTTACAAAGGTGACACTCTTATTTAACATGAGTGATTTTGAGATTCACCCAAGTTACGGTGTAATTTAATTTCCTTGAGTCGGTTGGACTCCGTGGGCTACAAGTGTTCCATTGCAGAGGGAGTCATGAAGATCACCAGGGGCTGCATGGTATTAATGTGAGGAGAACAGAGTGGAGGTTTGTACCGTTTGGTGGGGAGTGCTAATAGCACCCAGACTTCGATTGTGGATAGGGGATTGTGGATAGGAAACGGGACGCACATGGTAACAAGATCTTGAGACGTGTTTCTTTTGATTTATTGAAGACATGGGTTGCACGTTTTCGGACAGACAAGGGTGAGATGAAAGTTCTTGCTTGGAGAAAGGTTACATCGAAAGCCCCCTTCCAAAGTCACTTAAGAGTGTTGACTTGATACAACTGTATGAATACATTGGCCGTGTGGATCAAGGGGAGTAGTGTTTCATACTTGATTTGGGTTATGTAGCTGGAGTTAGAAATGCCGATGGATCGTTTGTGAATTTGCAGACGGGAGTCTCATGTATTGAAGACTTGTCAAAATTTTTGTTAAGGGGGAGATTTGTTAGGTTGGCTCAAATTCCTATTATGATTAGGTTTCTATTATATAGTTGTATCATATTAGGTAATTTCTTAGTAGGCAAGTCTTGGTCTCAAGGAAGGAAAGTACTTGTTAGGCAAGTGTTAGGGCTCTAAGGAATTGTAACCCTTGTCCATCAAGGAATTGAGTTTTGGGTTGAGACAAGTCAGAAGAAAAGAGGCAATACTCTCATTGTTTTGAGAGGGCAACTCTTGCGTAGAGGTAATACTCTCATTGTTATTGAAGGGACACTTAGAGAGAGAATTCTTGTTTAGAATTTGTGATTTCTTTTTGAGTGAGATTGGGTGTATAAGGGTTAAAGGTTGAGAGTTATGCGAACTCTTGATACAATCTTTCAACTTGTACTATTACAATCTATATAGTGATATCGGGCTCTCCGTGGATGTAGGCTTGTTTAGCCGAACCACGTATAATTCTTGGTGTGTTCTTACAAATTTCTTCCTGCTTGTTTACTTATCATTACATCGTAATATTTGGTCGTACGTGATTGGAGGCTTGTTTCTCAACGGAACATATATTTGTTTCTAACTGTTTTTACTATTTCCTACATAAATTTTTTACAATTCTTATTGAATGTGAAGTTGTGAGATATTCTATTTTATATATTTGTTTAAATATCTATTAGTATTATTTCTATTATTATTTTAATTATGTTTCCTTGGTTTTTCTTCATTATGTTATTCATTTTAGATGCCTAAAACATGAAAGATATCTCTCTCGTTTCTTCAGTATATTCACGGGCTGGCTGCTCGAGGAGTTCACTATATACATCGACCAGGACCAACTCTTCAGGATGTTGGGTTCTTTCTTCTTCCGGTTCGTATTTTCTTCTTTTTCCTTGCCTTTATGCAAAATGAACTGTTTACCATTGTGCATCTTTTTAAAAACCTAAGTTTGTGTTATTGCAGGAGCTTGGGCAAGAGAATGCTTACATAAGTGAGAGTGTTTTTACTTTCATCTTTCTATCCTTTGTTTTGGTGAGTTTTCTTTAGTTAGTTTCTTTATATATGTGTGTGTGTGTGTGTTTATATATATAGAGAGAGATTGGATAAAGCAAGGTTGTCAAAATCGGGATTCTACGTAGGATCGATGGGGTTCCGTAGAATCGGATCGAGAATCATAAGATTCTACAAAACTAGTAAAAAAACAATTCAAACTAACTTTTTAAACAATAATATCTCTAAAATATGGCAAGAATAAGCCCAAAACATTAAAAATGTATAAAAATACCACTTCAAATATAGTTATATACATGGATAAATTCAAACATATATCTAAGAGAATATAGACAAAAAGGTAGAGCTCTCATGCCAATTATGTAACTTATACATACAGGGTATTAAGAAACAGAGGTATTAAGGAATCACTAACCCCATGAGCCATGAACTTATTTCAGTTTACATACAGGCAAATTGAGGAACTTCTGTTTTCATCTAAAAAAATTAAGAAGTGGCTGCCAATTTGACAATAAATTTGGAAAGAAAAGATTGAAATAGCTCCACAAAAATGTAATAATCTGTATAATACTACAATGTTACAATGATTTTATATATTGAGAGGGTGGGAATAAAGATGCTCTTGTAGGGGACTTTAAGCAAACAACTTGCAAAAAATGTTTGAATCACAAACAAAGCATTAAATTAAACCATGGTCTATTGTTGTCTAACTAAGTAAAAGATTTAAAATTAGAGGAATAGATTATAGATAAAAAGACAGCGTTGTGTCTGTGTGTTCACTCCAGTGTTGTGTCTATGACTCAAAAGCAAAAGATTAAATTCTGCCTAAAAGATAATTTTTTTTTGGATATTTTGGAACTTGAAACACATTAACACACCTTTGAAGTTTGAAGGGTAGAGCTGTAGAGTGTAGAGGTAGACTGCTAGAGTTTGATTGAGAAACAGAGGTTGCCAAAAGTGGAAAGAAACTCACTGGAGTTTGTTGGAGACTTGGAGCTCGCCGGAGGTGATGGAGTTTGTTGACGAGGTCATCGAAGTTTGCTTCAGAGTTCAGTCGTCTTCGCAAGAGGGCAGAGAGAGTGAACGAACTAGGAAGGAGTTTACTTCAGTCTCCTTCATTGATTTAGTAATAGAGGTCGTCGACTCGTCGGAGTTCAGTCATCTTCTTTGACTTCAAGTCTGCGTCTTCGCCAGAGACCGCTTCAGAGAGTGACGAACGAGAGCTCTAGGGCTTCGAGAGTTTACTTCAGTCTTCCTTTTTTTTCTCTTTACAACTTTTAAGACACTTATTGGGCTGTTGGCATTATATAGCCCAACAGGCTTAAAAGACTCAAAAGAGTTTAAACATATAAATATAAGTTATATAACTCAAAAGAGCCCAAAATCCCATCAAAAAAGAAGGCAAACAGGCAATAAGGTAAGATCGGTGGGATCGTACAGAATCATATGATCCCACGATTCCACCTACGATTTTTGCGATTTTAGGCTGATTCTATGGAATGAACGATTTTATTACGATTTGGCTCGTTTTTGTTATTTTGGATCGTAGAATCGTGCGATTCTACGATTCGAATCACGATTTTGACAACCATGGAATAAAGTATGTTATATTTGGTTTATTGGGAAATTGATTATTGCTAGATTATGATATTTTTTCAGTGGAAATTTTTAGTAAGTTTCTGTACTCTACATTGGAATGTATAACAAGGTTATTGCAATTTCTCCAAGAGGCTCTATAGATTTTTCCCCAGTGGCTTTATTTTTAATGAAACTATGAGTTTTTATAAAGTAAATGGAACAGATTGAGGATCTTGACACAAGTAGTAATTTTAAATTGGTGTGGGATTAAACAAGTGTCAGTCTCTTGACACGGCATAAAATGCTATAATAAGGGTGGCATTATTGCATAGATTGGAATATTTTCGGGGAACTGTTAATAGTTTTTTGGCAAATAAGAGTGCCAGATAACAGAACATTTTGCAAGTTTGTCCAGGAATAATCTTTTTATTTTTCATATTCTTTTGCTCTCATTTTAAGGTTTCCAAATCTCTCATTTTCCCTTATGTGGATTATGTTGTGGTGCAGTGGACTTTCCATCCCTTCGTTTTCAAGAACAAAAAGATATACACAGTTCTACTTTGGTGCAGGGTTCTGGCGTGTTTAGTTGTAAGTGCCTTTTTGTATTTACAATGTTGATTTATGTTTGGAATACTTGTCAAAAAAAATTATGTTTGGTACAATTTAGGGATTGAAATGATTATGGATTGGGGCTTATCTAGGATAAGTGATGAGAAAATTTGTGAAGAATATGGAAGCTAGTAGTGACAACAATATTTGAGACTTTTGAGTGCAAGTCAGAAATACTACACGAATTCAGAATTATTGTTTTGCTTTCAAATTTTGAACTTGTTTGTGTCAGTTCAAATCTAGTTGTATAATTGATGGATTTGTAAAACAAATTGCTGATTTGCAAGATAATGTTGTTCTCCTAAAATTTTGTGTTAAATATTTTACAAATAACTAAACAGTCTTAAGTTCTACATTGGAACAATTGATGCAATTGTTGTGGTAAAAGGGGCTGTTGAATTGCAAAAAGTAACTGACTGTATATACATGCTCGCATTAATATGCTACATGTAATAATTATGTATATATACATCTTTTTGTAATTTGTGTAATTTTTTATAGTTGTAGTGATTATTTCATCAACTTGAAATTATGATCCATATGTGCACTCAGTCGGCTTATATATACCCTTTTATAGGTGAAGTTAGAAATCTACATATTTTACATGCATATATTCGGAGAGATTTGTGGCGATCAGTCATCTGTCATGTTTAATTGATTCTCCTTGGAACGTATTGACTTTTTGAGTACCATCCTACATATTTCTGATAGTTGCTTTGTGTACATCTGTTTACTCCAGGCTTGTCAATTTCTTCGGATAATAACATTCTATTCTACTCAGCTTCCTGGTCCAAACTATCATTGCCGTGAGGTAAATCTATAATATGGTTGTTACTTGTTACTGTGTTCTCAATTTATCCTATTTCATAATATATATATATATGTATGTATATATATATTTCTCCTCATCAGAGATTTTTTTTTCATGAGATATCTCAAGCCTAGTGAATTGTTGATTTTATTTTGTTAGTATATTATGCATGTTAAATCAGTATCTTTTTTTTTTTTTTTTTTTGTATCATGCAGGGTTCAAAGCTTGCCAGGCTGCCCCGTCCGGACAATTTACTTGAAGCTTTAATAATTAATTGTGTGTACCCTTGGTTTTTTTTTTTTCCCTTTCTTTGGCCTATGGCTCACTGATTGCAAATGGTCCATTATTGTGTGCTCATTTGATTTGTTTAATGTGCAGTTCCTCGGGGCGTATTATATGGTTGTGGTGATTTGATATTCTCATCTCACATGATATTTTCTCTGGTCTTTGTGCGCACATATCAGAAATATGGCACACGGAGGTAATACTCAAATTGTTACATTTAGTATGATAACTCTTTGATGATATTTAACATAATAGACGTACTACACTCATGAGGAGGGGGAGACTCAGATATGAGTTGCTGGCAAACAGAGAGGCATTTGCCGAGGAAGTGCCATCAATTCAAACAAATAGATGACAATTTTCTTTTAACATCTGTTAGTAGAGTGTAGATAGTTTAGGAGCGGTAATAGGGAAAAAAAATATTGTGATAGCTGTTTGTTGTTTCCTTGATGTAAAGTTTGTTTGTGGGATGAAATGGGGATTATTTATACAATTATAGTTTATAGGACATTTGGTGGTTTATAATGCATATGTGACAATTATAATCAACCCTGTCAACCAACCCTGTCAACCAACCCAGACCCTTGCACACTTGCTGCTTCCTTGGTTGTTTTCAGGTAGATTTTGTCCAGCTCAATAAATTATTGTCTTCAGGTTTGTGGTCTAATCCAACAGATTATAACTGGAGATGTCTCTAGAAAAGAAACGGAAAAAAAGTTTAAAGACGATAATAGGTCCATCTGGCTCAGCATCATATATGTGTTGTGTTCCTTTTGTTTGAACTTGTGACACAAGTTTGATGTGGTTTTATTCAGTCTTCGCTGAATTTGCATGTGAACTGGCACAATCAACAGAAATGGGAGATTTTTTGTGAAAGAAAGTGTCAAATGGAAAATTGGAAATTTGGCTAATTAATCTCGGAAGTTGGCCATGTTTGACTGAAAACTTGGATGAGTTGGCTGTTTGGTTGAAATTTGGAAATATGTTGCCAATTTAGACTAGGATGTGTTTCACGGATTTTGCCTAAATATTTACTCAGGAATTTGCAAACTAAAATCATGACTCGACTTAATGTCTCAGCTCTTCCTGATCAATAGCCGTCCTCCTGAATGTATCTAGTTTTCTCTCACTTAATGGAATTATTTTAATGTATCTATGCACTTACCAGAATAAACAAGAATCAATGTAACTATGCAGGTTTATAAAGCAGTGTGCTTGGTTATTTGTTGTGGTTCAAAGCTTGTTGATTGTTGCGTCCCGCAAACATTACACTGTCGATGTAGTTGTGGCATGGTAAAACATTCTATTTCAGTTTAAGTTTCCAATTTTTATCACCAAATTTCTGATCATCAGCTGATGTATTTTTATTATATATGATTCTGCAGGTACACTGTTAATCTAGTGGTGTTCTTTATCGACCAGAAACTGCCAGGTTTGCACCTTTTTTTCCTTTATTTATATCTCTATCATTTGCTTTAATTCTATCTTGACAATCAGCCTAATAGTGACTTTCAACTTGTCTTAATACAGAACTTCCTGACCGCTCAGCGATGTTGCTACCACTGAACAAGGATGGTAAGATGAAAGAAGAGGATCACAAGCTCCTAAATGGGAACTCTGGAGATCCTGCAGACCGGGTATGGTGAATCTAAAAATTCTCCTCATCTCATTATTTAAACGATGATTTTTTTATCCTGCTGAAATAGACGGCATTTGACATTGTTTACTGCTTTGTTTGTCCAGAGGCTGAGAACTCAAGTGAATGGCAAGATTTCGGAAGATGGCAACACAGTCCATGTTGATACAATGATGAATGGTGTGTAGATAATAGATGCTGGTACTGTTGCAATGATATCGCTGTCTCAATGTTTACAACTTCAAAGAAACGTCAGCTCCTATCCGTGAAGACTGGTAAACCTGATTTGTATTCTAGTTGAAATAGAATTTAAGTAGTCGTGCTTCCAAACACTTTGGGGCCATGCTCCTTTGGTTAATGCCATTCTTTGTGATCAGTTCCACCTTTCAATAGCAAATTTTTATTTGTATCCTTTGGTTCTGATCCTTATAGCGATGTGATGATTGTTAATCCCTTCCCTTGCAGTCTGATCGCACACTATACATGAAAATCAGGAGAGAAAAAAATTGCAAAACCAAACAAAACCTACATAGTGAGGTTTTGGGAAAGTTAGATTGGAAAATTAGGCTTGGTTTAAAAGCTCAATTCATGTTCCTTTGCAACCCACTTTATCCTATTGGATTTTAGCCCTCAACCTTCTAGTTTGAAAAACTGTACTACAACCCTTTGGTATGTTCGGTTGGAAATTTAACCCTCAGTCTTTCACTTTGGGAGTTGGAGAGGAAGAGGAGATACTATCATACAACAACCCTTGTATGTTCGTTTGCTATTTAAATCAGCTGAATTCGAACAACGTTTTAGATTGTTAATTAGACGAGTCAAGTCAAGGCTGTTAAGCTCACGAACATGTTCATCCATATGTTTTCGTGAACAAACTCTTAACGTTTGTGAAAATTATTCGTGTGGATTCCAATTTTTTAACTTTTCAAACTTGATCTCAAGTTTTATAGTTCTGAGTTCGAGCTTTAATTTTTGTGGTTGCAATCAATTTTGAATGATCATGTGGATGTAGGAGCACGTGACCATTTTATTTTTTTCCCTATGTGGCATGGGCTGTTGATGCAATTTTAATGCTACCTATGGCCCCCTTCCCCACTTGTCTATAGTTATATTTAAATGTCAGGCAGCACTCTGTAAGTTGGAAAGGTTTCCATTTAAAATGGAGACCAGACAGCACCTTACATCACATGCACTCTCTTTCCAGGACAAAGACAACTCCTTACCCTACCAACAATATATATGTATATGTATATGTATATAGAGAGAGAGAGAGAGATGTAAGGATTTCATTTCTCTAAATCAAAGAGCAAGGTTTCCAATTTAAAACGGAGGCCACATTTAACATCACATGGCTTCTCTTTCTATGAACAAAATCTTCCTTGTTAAATAGGAGTGTTCGCCATACTTCATCCATCTCCTTTATTTTGAAAAGGGAATTCCATTTTCAAAAGATAGAACATTGGCAGGCTGACCCATGTGAGAGACATGACCATGAGAAAATCTGTTGAATTCCTTATAGTTATACCGGATTCAAATAAAATTGCCCATACCTACGTTCCTCTGTCACAAGTGCTATCGGGTCAGGTCCGTGTTCTTAAGACGGGCAGTTTTATTTTATTTTTTTCAGGAAGGTAGCAGTTTTTTGTTTTTCTCGACACAAAAACTCGTCACTCATTTATTTCGAAGTTAAATCTGACCTTCCATTATGAAAGGCAGTGAAATTACCACTAAATTACAATCTTTAGTGATAAAGTGACAGTGTATCTAGTGTTGAGTTTTCAACCAAGTTTCAAAGTATATACGAAAAAAGAAAATAGTTTCATCCAACACGAGTTTTGCTGTATGAGAAGAGGATGGACTGAATTCTTGTTATTTACTGTTTTAAGACTTGAATCCATTTCGTCATGCTTGTTAGGTAGATAGACAGTTTGTCTGTAAATAGAAAATGTTTGAAATAGTTATTGTTATTCTTTTTGACTTTTCTTGTTTTTAGGTTTACTTTTTAGGCTAAAAAAGAAGAAGATTAAAATGTGTTTGAGAACCATTATTATAAATGATATTATTACTTGTGGATTTTTCCTGATTAACGGCTCATCCGTGGATCACGAGGCAGATAACGTTATTTTATCACCCCAAACTAAATTATGGGAGACCTCTTATTATTGTTTATTTATTTTTAATTCAATATTTTGACAATAGGTAGTTTCAAGGGTTGAGTGAAAATGAAGATCTTTGTTAGCTGGCCTCTGGGCTCAATTCCAGTTGCTTAGAACTGCTCAAAGTTGGATTTCATATCTTTTGGATGCCACTTGAGTAGTATTATACTTCATTGAAACCACCAATGGACATCTTGGTGACAAAATGAAGTCACGAATTGAGTTTGCTGGGAGAAATGAAATTAGGTTGTCCAAGACTCAGAATTCAATTTATGCCACAATCCTAGAAGAATTCAATTTAGAGCACGTCAGACTTACCAAATCTACTATGAAGATGTAGTCGTTGAGTTCATCGTCCTCATTCCTCTCAATTTATGATTTTAGTTTATGGGAACCATTAAAAGGTCTTGGCATCACCGTTGTGGCTATGTTACGAGGAGTGTCAATTCGAATTGACGAATTATAATCGTGTTGTGTCAATGTATGAGTATTCTAGTAAAAAGGTCAATTCAAACATGACCTAATTAATAATGTGTTAAGGACTCTTACCCATATAATTCGTTTAATAAATATGTCATGTAATAACACGAAAAGTTTAATGACATGTTTAATCCATTTAACTTAAATGGGCCATGTAATTCATTTATCAACTTTTTGATGTGTTTGGTATGCAGGAATGAAATGCTTATTCCAATCATTCTTTTCTTGGTATGAATTTTAAGGTTTGAATGGCCATTACCTTAGAATAAAAATTCATTCGGAAATGAAAATTCATTTCATAGCTAAACCTATGGAATGACTATTCCATTCCTAAGTAAGATTAAAAAAATTTGATGTTCCTAATAAGCCTTTCACCACATCCACCGCCTTCCACCACCACCGTTGTCGCTATCGCTTTCTACCATCGCCACTGCCACTATCACCTACACCACTACCGCCTTACACCACCACTGTCGCCTTCTACCATCACCACCAACACCACTACCACCACCACCGCCACCTCTATTGCCTTCCACCACTATCGCCGACTTCCACCACTACCTACACCACTGTTGTCTTCCACCACCACCACCGTCAATTCCTTCAACCATCATGGCTATCTTCTACCACCTCCACTACCTTCTACCACCGTCGCCGCCTTGCACCACCACCATATACACCACTGTTGCTTTCCACCACCATTATCTTCCACCATTTCTACCACGGCCACTGCCATTGCCTTCCACTACCACCACCACCACCACCGCCACCTCCATTATCTTCCACCACCATGGTCGCCTTCCATCACCACCATTGTCGCCTCTTTCCACCATCGTCGCCGCCTTCCACCACCTCCACTGCTTTCTACCACTGTTGCTGTCTTTCACCACCACCATATACATCACTGTTGCTTCCCGCCACCACTTCCACTACCTTCTACCACTGTTGCTATCTTCCACCACCACCATATACACCACTATTGCTTTCCACCATCACTACTGTCGACTTCCATCAACACCACCACTGTCGCCTTCCACCACCGCCACCACCTCCTTCCACCAACACCACTATTTCTTTTAAAATTTTTTATAGAAGAATGTTATTTTGTTAGTTTAATATAGTTGCCACATAGTGGGGTGTTTGGATAATTCAATTTGAACTTCATTTTATTCCTACATATTTTTATTTTTGCAACCAAACAATAGAATGGAATGACTATTCCATTCCATTCCCATTCTCATTCTCATTCCATTCCTACTTGTATTCCATTTCATTCTTACATACCAGATGTAGCCTTAGTATAAAATGCAAATATAATTTTAAAAAATCAGATAATAGATGACTAAATTCATGAAAATGAGAATAATTGTAACAATAGAAATAAAAGAAAAAGCCTTGTTATATACAGAATGTGTGAAACCCCCGTAACGTTTAATTAACCATCTATATTTTTGAAATTGTGTAAATAAGGTAAAATAAGGAGATTTTGTTAATTTATCACGTTAACCGGTGCTAGCTAGGCCATACTTGATGACTATAAGTTTATTGGATAGACATGCTCGTCAAATTTTTAAATCATTGGGTGTGGCTCTTGCGCAACTGTACGTTTTGGCGTGTGGGTGGTGTATGGTTTGCATGAGCTAGTTCGTTTCTTACTTATGTGGTAAAGTCAGCCCGAATTTTTCTCTTTAGTCATGCTATAAGGACATGCTTTTGTCTTTAGTCACCAAATAGGGTTCATGTGATCCATACCTACTCGAATTCTTGATTCTTCCATTGTTGGTATCCAAGGTCGGATACAAAAATGAGGTAGGTTAGTGTCATGTAGATAACCGACTCTAAAACTTATGTCAAATCATCTTAATGAATTATCATTCAATTGGTGAGAGTTCATGTGCCCAACCCCATTTATATGGGATTAAAGCAAGGATGATAATGATGATGAATTGAAAATATATATACATATCCATATTGGATTTATATTTAAATAATAGAAATGTTCTTAGTAATTGGGTTAAAACATGTTACGGGTTGATCGGGTTGACCTGACACAATTAATTAAATAGGTCTTATCGAGTTAAACAGGTTGAGTTCCTAAACATGAACATGACGTGATTAATTAAACGGGTTAAAATTGATTGACACAATTATGACATGAACACGATTAATGTCAACTCAAATTCGCTAACTTCGTGTCGTGTTTTCCACCCCTGACGAACCTCGATGAATGAATCAACTAATGGATGGATCGAAGACTTAGGCAATAACCATGCTAATACGACTTGAAAACATCAGATGGACACCGACTATGTCAACTTTGTCACTAGACTTAAAAGTCGTTTATCTGGTGACTCCTTTATAATCTTATAAAACCCTTACTATAATCAATTATTTGTACAGATGTGTTAAAATAAAGCTCATATTCACATTTGAATTGACAGTTGTTGATGCAAGTTCTCGAGAATGAGGAATAACTTTAACTATAATGGAACCACAAGTTAGTAGAGGCTTGGGTGGAAATCCAAGTTATTACTCAAGGGCCCCTTCGAGGACTTGAGGAAAAGAATGGGGATAGCTCTTGTGATTTCCCTCAGAGTAAAGAGGATAGGGTTGGTAGTTAGTGACGGACCCAGGAAGTTATGTGAGTGAGGGCAACATTAAATACATTTACAATTGTGAGATTAGTTTAGATGAAAATATATATATATATGGGGGGGGGGGCAAAGTTGTATATAGTGGGATTTTTTCAAAATTTCAGTGGGGGCAAAGTGTAATTTAATGGAATATTTTCATAATTTTCATACAATTATAGACCTATAATATAAAAATTAAAAATTTCAGTGGGGCAGATGTCCCCACTGAGTTTTATGTATGTTCGTGGCTGTTAGTAGTATTGAATGCTCTCTCAAGTGATTTTTGTGTTGTGTACGTCTAAATGATAAATGAATTTGTCTATTTATATTAGATCATTCTTGGATAAAGACCGCGGGTTTGGAATATTTTCCATCGGTCCGTTAATCTATATTCGGTGTGAGATATGACCATTTGGAGGCTCAAAGTTGAATGTCTCTTTTCTTTTTTTTGGGTAAAGTAGGGGACAAAACATTTAATGTGGCAGGTGGGTTAGGATATGAAGGTTTTGGGGGTTGCTTCACTCTAGAGGAAATCACTTATCTTTTTTCCTCGGTGTCAAGCCAAAGAGGGACACCGCACTCCATCGAGCAATGATGGCGTCCCTTTGACGTTCCTTGAACCTCAACCGCCAAACCAATACTTCCTAGGTTCCTATGATGAGAGTGTTGCTCTATGGTCATGCTCCCCTGACAGCGGGGTGTTACTTCATTTCTCAAGTTGTCGAGGGTTCTTCAAAGGCCTTCGAGCCATCATTGAGGTTTATCCATAAAGAGGAGCTCTTCAAAGTCGCTAAAGTTTATCCGTAGTGAGGAACTCCTTGGAGTCATTGGGTTTTATCCGTAGAGAGGAACTTTTTGGAGTCATTGAGTTTTATCCATAAAAAGGAACTACTCGTAACGAGGTTTATCCGTAGAAAGGAACTCTTTAGAGTCACCGAGTTTTATCCGTAAAAAGGAACTACTCGGAACGATGTTTATCGGTAGATTCGTAGAGAGGAACTCCTCGAAGTCACCGAGTTTTATCCGTAGAGAGGAACTACTTGGAACAATGTTTATCCATAGAGAGGAACTCTTTGAAGTCATCGAGTTTTATCCGTAGAGAGGAACTACTCGGAGCGATATTTATCAGTAGAGAGGAACTCCTCAAAATCGTCGAGATTTATCCGTAGAGAGGAATTCTTAGGAGGCATCGAGTTTTTATTCGTAGAGAGGAACCACTCGGAGTTATCGAAGTTTATCCGTAGAAAGGAACTCCTCAGCAAGTAGTATACCCTTTATAGGGTGTTGGAGATCCTCATGGAGCTTCAATCCTCCTAGTAACAATACCTTGAGTCAGCAAATTGACTTCTCGTTACATGCGTTGACCCAAGTGTCATGAGTTAAATCTTGGGTCAACAGACCAACCTCCTACAACAGTATTCCTTGATTTGAAAGGAAAAAAGAACTCTTGATGAGTAATTTCAAACGAATGTGAAGGGAAAAGCTTGATCCATGTTGTCTTTCACTTTCAGTCACGGTGGAAAAGACATGCTCAAGACTGATAGTAACAAAATTATTAGATTATAGTAAATAGGTGAGAGATTAGCTTTGAATAAATGTTTGTGAAAAATTAACTTCTAAAGGAACTAACATTACACTTAGGAAAAAAGACCTCTTGTATTCTTCATGTTATAATAATAGTTATATAACATATAGGTTTGTAAATGGATCGAATTCGGACCAGATCGATCATAATTCATATTTGATTTGTTTAGTTATCGAATTTTTGGATTCAAATCGCTAATGGGGCATCAGATTGAATTTTCCAATCTATATCCTAATTAGTAATTATCAGTTCGGATTCGGATCATATAGATATCTAACTAATCTTCACAGTGAGCAACATATAATGTGATTTTGGAGCTTAGATGTCTAATATTTAAAAGAAAAAAAATAATAAAGAGAGACAAAATAGAGAGGGGAGAAGACGAAAAAATTAAGATAAAAATATTTTAGTAATACGTAAATATTAGATTTTATAGCATTAGATAATATATTTATTATATATTATATCAAATCAGATTATTATCGATCAGGATCAATCCTAATTCATATATTTTTTATTTATTTAACAAATTATCAAATTCAGATCGCTAACGAGTTATCGGATTAAATGTTTCAATTCATATCTTAATTATCATTTCAAATTCGAATCAAAATTTAAGTCATTGACTATTTAATAACATAAAGAATCATCACTATTACGCACAATCACAACTCTTCAACTTTGGTAAAATGAGTTGGGTTCTACGGGAAACTCACATAGTAGTCACCTCATCTAATAAATAAAATTGGAACATTTCTCAAACATAGAGTTAAGCGGAGGAGATTCGGCTGGCTAAGGTAGTCATAATTGAATTTGTCTAAAATTCAACTCTATCATCATTTTGAGGGAATTTAATGAAACAATGTATTGGAAAATATCTACATACATGATTTGTTCTTTATTCTCTGTTTTTTGTTGTCACATATGATATACATTAAAGTTATAGGATATGGGCTGTAGACAGCTTAGTTGCACTTTTGCTTAGCAATGTGGCCTTCCTTTCATGTGTTTTTGTTCACACTCGCGACTAGCAAATTGGTCCCATACAATTACTAGGCCATTTATATGGCAAGATATTAGTACTTGATGCCGCACCTGTGGGACCAAACCGAAAGAAAATATATGTTGCTGGCGCAATTTAAGCTGTAAAAGCTAGTCAACAAAGATATATATATATATAATGTTCATTTCTGATGAGAGGGAGGGATGAATTATATATCATCATGAAGGTGTGTCTGCATAACGAACACCTTTCTCTTTTGCATGCTTATTATAAAGGGGTCCTCTTGACTCCTGTATGGGTGGTACTAATAATTATATTTTCTGTCATTACAATGACTTGTGCTCTGTTGGGTGTCATGTATTGTTTATCCTTGGTGGAGTAGTGAGCTCTGTGTGATGATCAGGCATGCCCATGTTCCACCAGTATGGTTCCAATGTTTTTGGGTAAAACATCTCAATTAGGGTCCATTTGGATGATATGGAATTCGGAATTCATGAACCATCTATATTTTTCAAGTCCAGCCCTACATATATATATATATATATATATATATATATAACCGTTTGATGGAATATCAGATAAAGACCCTAGTTCATAAGTGACAATCAAAAAGAGATCTTAGCAAGAACCTTGAGACTGAGAAATGCATACAAGTATAAGTTTTATTTTCGTAAAATCAAAGTCTTTTCAACCCTTTATTTTATTTATTTAATAAATTTTTGAGTTTTTTTGCATTGATAAGCCGAGCAGTGAATGAAGACTGTGCTGCATGTGCGATGGTAGAAACAATGTTTCATTTGCATAATTCAATCTGGATTTTAGACTGTTGTAAGAAAAAAATGAATCCTAGACCTAGCTAGGATAGATTACAAGTGGTTTATAACATTATTAAAAGGAGAAAATTAATTTAAAGAAATTTAGTCTTACGCAACCTTGCAATAAAGTAGTGTTGCTTAAAAGGAAAAGTTGAGCAAGCACATACAATTTGATTCTCAAATTTCCAACTTTTGACTGGCAAACCATAAACTTGTTTTGGAGGATGAATCCAGATATTTATACAGATATAGATACACACATATGTAATGTGTGTTTGTATAATATTGTTTTTGTGGTGTCAAAGGATAGAGGCTTACCAAGTCAAGCATTGCCAACCCAAAAGACATAAATCATGCATAACCAGTGCTGTGACTGTATGTGTATGTGTTCACGCACATGCACATGTTTTTGCCTACTACTACTGCAAAAAGATCAACTCCCCTTTGCTCAAAAGACATATGGTGCATGCACGTTCAGTTGTTTACAATGTATGTATGTATGCATGTATGTGTGTGTTTTTTTCTTCTGAATTTGTCCTATTAAAATGATACTTTCATACCATTCTTATAAAAATAAATAAATAAAATTAAGAGACATCCTTGGTAAACAATAGACATGTACCCTTCAGAGACTAACAAAAGGTGTACTAATTTTTGGACAGAGTAAGGCCTTACTCATGTCCAGAAATCCCAAAGGTGACTCACTGACTGACTGACCTACCTCATCAAAAGAGTCAAACTCATTAAAAGTAGGTATGGAGGCCAATTATTCTGCCTCACACAGTCGAAAATGAAATCCAATCTTATCATCACAATGTGATTATAATTTTTAGAATAATAATTTAAGGACACATCAAATTAGTCTGAAATTATTTTTATATAAGTGAAATAATAGATTCTGTCATATTACATTATTATAATATTATAGAGTGAAACTCATCACTTCTCTCGCACATAAGTTTACTTTCTATCCGACTTTCTATTATTACTCTAAATTTTATCACCTCAGAAAATCAAGTGAAGAACCATTCTGAAAATCCAACTCACTATGATTGGATGGGATCATTGAGCTCCAAGTCCAACTTTGAACCAGCCCAAGTTACTTGTTCAACACCCCTTCCTTTTGGCCCTTTCTTGAATGAGTCATGCGTGGGCTCACACAAAATTTGTGCCTGCTCACAAATTTTCTTCAATTATAACATATATATATATACACACACACACATATCCTTCTCTTACAAATCACATGACTAAATAGGTGCCGCACTCGTTTGCCACTCTCTTTATCATATAAAATTTATGGTGTTTGTACTCAATTCCGTTATCAGAAATTAAATTAGGAAGTTAGGAGTAATGTATAAAACAGAATAAGTCCTCTTTGGCTATGACGTAATCAAATACTAAGTTACTTTTAAAAGAAGAATTTGACAAGGATAAGCATACAGATTAATACATTATTATAGTACTAATACTAATACTAATACTAATACAGCTCCACCTAAATTACCAGTAGGATTTTCATGTTCTCTACGTCATCAATTTTGTTTGACCTTGACCCAATCAAAACGACCGTTCATTCAAAGACTTTTATCCTCATTTTTGCCGCCAATACACACCATTACACCAACCAGATAAGATTAATATCACAAAAAGCCCAGAAAAGAAAGTAACCAAACAAGAGAGAGAGAGAGAGAGAGAGAGAGTGTCTGTGTGTGTTTTAGAGGGAGAAGCAGAAACGAGTAATGATGAAAACGTTGAAACGCAGAGAAAGCAGAAAGCTGAACACAGACAGGAGAGAAAAAAGGCCCTTTTGCGATACTAGTACATTACTACAACACAACACGCATGTAGTGAGAGAAAGAGGCTAGAGAGAGAAACAGATAGGGATTACTTTCATTGAATCATTATATAATATTACTATTATATTACAGGAATTTATAGAGGGAGAAAGCGAGCTTAAAAAATCATTGGATCCACAAATCCCCTCTCTCTTTCTCTCTCTACGAACACTCTCTCACCTATCATTACCCTTTTCGCTGCATTTTTTCCCATCTTTTTTTTCTTACAATTGAAGCTTCACAGCTCCTTGTAGTTTGATTCACTGTGGTTGCAGAATAATGCACAACCGTCTGATCCTCTGATCTCACTCTCTCTCTCTCGCTAAACATTCTCCGGCAATGGGTGCTCGTTGTTCTAAGTTCTCAATCTGCTGGTGGCATTCTCACCTCAAACCCTCTGTTCTTGAATCCTCTGATCTTGGCAAGTTTCTCTCTCTGAATATACAAACAGGACATATACACACATATGTATCTAGAATTCTCTCCGTCTCTCTTTCTCCGACTAATTCTGATGATCTTCAATCTGTTTGTGAAATTGTTGCAGAGAATGGAGGCAAAAATGACCGAAACGCGTTGCCTATCTTCAGTGAGTTCAGCTTAGAGGAGCTTAAAGCTGCTACGAGTGGGTTTTCTTCAGATAACATTGTATCCGAGCACGGAGAGAAAGCTCCAAACGTTGTTTACAAAGGGAAGCTTGAAAACGATCGATGGGTCGCCGTTAAGCGATTCAACAAGTCGGCTTGGCCCGATTCTCGCCAATTCATTGTTCGTTAAAACCCGAAAGCATAAATCTTTTATGAACCCATATTGATTATTACTACAATCTTTTGTTTCATTGAAAGAATTAGACGAAAGTAACTTCAATCTTTTATTTCATTTGATTTTGTGCGTCAATTGTGATTACTGGCATAATTAATGTGATTTGTGTTTTGGTGTAGGAGGAAGCAAGATCGGTGGGGAATTTGAGGAGTGAGAGATTGGCGAATCTGGTCGGCTGCTGCTGCGAGGGTGAGGAGAGATTGCTCGTTGCAGAGTTCATGCCAAACGAGACACTCGCCAAGCATCTCTTTCACTGTGAGTTCTTAAATTCTTTTTATGTGGTGATTTATTACTAAAGATCTTTACATGGTGACAATATAGAATGTAATCACATTATATAGTGAGAATTAGTATATTATTCAGTTGGAGTTCAAGAACTAGCATTTATTGTGTGGCTTGGGTGTGATAGTAAATATTAATAATGGACTTACTGCTAATTAAGACTCAATTAAAGATGTTTTTGTGAGCTTTATGCTTATGCTAAGAAAATTATATAAATATCAATCATAAAAGATTTAACTCTATTGTGACATTGCTGTAGTGGCCTGAGTGAAGTGCTGCGATCTCATGAAAATCATAAATTTCACTCTTCTACCGAAATTTGCTTATAATGCCTTGGATCTCGTTAATTTCTTTACTGTTCAATGCGCTCAGGGGAGACCCAGCCCATGAAATGGGCGATGAGGTTGAGAGTGGCCTTGTACTTGGCACAAGCTTTAGAATATTGCAGTAGTAAAGGGCGGGCCTTGTACCATGATCTCAATGCTTACAGAATCTTGTTTGATCAGGTGAAGTGGTATTTACACATTGCTTCCTTGTCATTATATGCATTATCGTGAATGACTCTTATATTGATATGTTGTCTTCAGGATGTCAATCCAAGGCTCTCTTGTTTTGGCCTCATGAAAAATAGCAGAGATGGAAAGAGTTATAGCACGAACTTGGCTTTCACTCCTCCAGAATACTTGAGAACAGGTGAATAATTTATGCTGGATGAATCCTGAGTCCAACAATCCATCACCTTTTTTATGCGGACCCATTGTTTAGTGGATATCCTGGATGGAAGAAAGCTGGAAACGTGTCGTATGAGAAGTTATTGCCTCTTATTGATTATTGACTCGACTAAAAAACAATTTTTTCTAGTCGTTCTAACTATAGTCACACTTACATCATGCATTTTCTTTACCATTCAATATTTTTTTTTGTGGCTTCTTTCTTTTCCAAAATCATTTATTTTATATCTTTAGCTACCCTATCATAGGCTTTTTCTAAATCAATAAAAATTATATAAAGATTTTTCTTCTTCTCTCTATATCTTTCCATTGGTCTCCTCAAAAAGTAAATAGCCTCTATCATTGACCTTCCCCGCATAACTCCAAATTGATTATCCGACGCTTCACTTTCCTGGCATAGTCCACGACTCCTATTGATTATTGACAATGTTCCTTTTTTTTTTGGGTAATTCTTTATTGACTTAATGTTACCATTGATTTTATATTTTTTGTTTGTTTGTCCATTCATTGTTGATTTTAACTACTTTTACAAACATGCTGTCAAACAGCAGGTTTCATTTTTTGAGCTTTGTTACGTAAATCATAAATGCCATAATGTTTCTTCTAATCTGGACTTAACAGAAGTGTATATATATATGTGTGTGTCTATGTTTGGCAGGAAGAGTGACACCGGAAAGTGTAGTTTACAGTTTTGGAACTCTGTTGCTAGATCTTCTGAGCGGCAAACATATTCCTCCGAGCCATGTAAACTTCAATTTCTTTTTAATAATCTGTCTTTCTTTTTTTATATAATATTTTTTTTTCCAGATGTTAAAAGTATTTGTACACATCGTCCCTCTTGGGGTTTGCAATAATCTCTGTTGCATGTTTAAATTAATTAATTTTTTCCCCTCATGCAGTGAATGCTTTTGGATTGCAAATACGAACAGAAGTTTGTAATTACCTACAAAATTTAGCTTATTGATTGCATGGTGCCTTCTTGCCATAGATATTTAGGTGTTCTAAAACTGCATTACGTTGTCATGTATCTTTCTTTATGAGAACATCGTCACCTGGTAGTCCTGCATTCAATTTGAATTGGCAAGGTTATGAAGACATCAAGTTTTAAGCGTGCAATAAATTGTAGAGTTTTAAATCACACCTTCTAGGGCTCTGGTAGAAAGTTGTTGAAGACCATGTATTCAGCACCATAGGCTTGAAATTCTTCAGACTAATTGTTTATCGGAATTTTTTTTTTCTGCTGGTTACAGTCATTATTGATTTCCAATTGAAGTTAATGTTGTAAATAATTTTTTTTTTATTGCTTCAATGGAGTTCTCATTTATGTAACAAAGTTTACAGTCATGGTACCAATTTCTTTGTCAAAATTGACTTGAGATTCTAGAAATTGGAGTTTTAACAAAATACGGATGCTTTGTTTCTACAGTGTATGAAGTTTAACAATAAGTTTCAAATATGGTCAAAATTGTAATAAGCTTCTTTTTTCCTAATTATATGACACTTAATGTTAACCTGTTTAATATTAGAAACTTGTTCATCTGACTGCGTTGTTTCTACTCTTTGAAGTTACAACTGTGTGCTCTAGTAGCTTTCTGCATTTTCATTTTGTTGCAACCGTATCAGTACCATAAGTTGCAAATTAGTTTTATTCTTTACTGATGCCGGTAAGCAGCACTATCCACACACCTCCTTTCTTTTACTCGTGTCCCAACTACTAAAATGGTCCTTAATAAATTGAAACTTTGTAGATAGATATATTTGATTTGTGACTGCAGAAATACAATTTTTTGGCAATCACTAACTATCAAAATAGCAAGAAATTCTATCAAATATATATATATATATATATATATAATAGAGTTTTTATGATTGTTTGAGTTGAACTTATCTGAGTACCAAAATTTTAAGTGTCACATTTCATATGCCTTGCAGGCGCTTGACCTGATCCGTGGCAAGAATTTCCTGATGCTCATGGATTCTTGTTTAGAGGGTCATTTTACAAATGATGATGGAACTGAGTTGGTGCGATTAGCTTCCCGTTGTTTACAATATGAAGCTCGTGAGAGGCCAAATCCAAAGTCCCTCGTCACTGCTCTCATGTCTCTTCAGAAAGAAACAGAGGTAGACAGGATTGATTAAAAATTCTCCTCCTGTTGGTTATGTGTCTGGAAATGCCTCAAGTGTATCATAATCGATGAGTTTCTTCTTTTCATTTCTCTTTTTTTTTTAAACCATTTTCTTTGTCCATAACTTTTTCTTTGTTATAATTAAAATGTTTTCTTTGCCTACATTACTATTTGTTTCCTTTATTGATTGAATTATAATTTTTAAAGTGAAAGGGAAACTATTTTTTTACCAAGTAAAAAAATATATATATACGAGCCTAGTGCACGAGGCTCTAGCCATTGCGGGTTTTTTTTACTAAGTAGAGTTTATATAATAAGGTAGTATAATTAATTTGCATATTGCTCCTAGTTGCTGTATATTCTTCCCAGATGCAGAAATTATTTGGATTTCTAAAAGCTGGGATGAGAGTGTTTTCTCATTCAATAATACTTAATCAGGTTCCCTCGTATGTTTTGATGGGTATTCCTCATGAAACTGCATCCTCAACACAACCATTGTTATTGACGCCATTGGGTGAAGCTTGCTTGAGAACGGATCTCACTGCCATTCATGAAATATTGGAGAAGATTGGATACAAGGACGATGAGGGGATTGCAAATGAGGTTTGTTGCTGCATGTCCTAAATTTGATCTTCTTTAATACCAGCATAAAAGAGTTCTATCATTCGTAATGTCTATGTTTGTGAGTGTGTTTTATCAATGCCCTAAACCTAAATGTTGTTTCGCTGGATTTACCTATTTCATGTCTTAGCCCTATCTTAGCGATTGTGCACTTCTTCCCCAAGTCCCTCTACCTTTACACAGTCTTGTTTTTTATTCTTCTATTCTGAAATGGTGCCCATTAGTAACAAAGTGAGAGAAAGTAAACTTGGGTGTTATGTTATACAACAAAAACTTGTAGAAAGACTAGTTTGCATAGAAAATAAGAGGCAGAGTATGGGATGAAGTTATTAGAAATGATTTTAAATAGTAAAATATAATTGATGAGATGGAAATGGAAACAGAGAATTCATGTAGCCGACCACGTTCATATGGGAAACAGAGAATTCAGAGGGTAATGATGATTCTGGAATGCAAGTAGAAACTGTAGTGAGTCATATAATTGTTAGTGCATTTATGGATGATTTGAAACCGTCAAGTTCATGATGTTGGAACTAAAATTGCATGTGTGCGAGCTAGAACTTTCCTGGTTAGAAAAGGCAACTTAACTACCTTTACTAGTGCTCCTGAGTATCTTGTTTTGCCAAAATATTCTTCCTGATTTCTGGCATTCAACTCAGTAGATTTAGATCCTGGTACGGGTAGTATCAGCTGAATATATAAATGAAGTTCACCTTTTCTCTGGATATTGTGGTTAATGTTGCATCTCTCTCTCTCTCTCTCTGTGTTTAATCACTCAATGCTAATATCGTTCAAGAACTCTTGCCTTGCAGCTTTCTTTCCAAATGTGGACAAATCAAATGCAGGAGACCTTGAATTCTAAAAAGCAAGGAGATGCCGCTTTTCGAGTCAAGGATTTTACGACTGCCATTGATTGCTTCTCACAGGTGTGTCTTTTTGAAATCCATAAGCATCTTATATTTATTTTTTAAATATATTACAAGGTCATACCTCAGCAATTCAAAAGCAAAATAATGAATATTCAGCAAGGATGCAAGCTGCCAGCTATGGCTGCCTTGGAAGCTGATGCTCATATATAGATATATTTATTTGACAATAAGGACATTAACCAATTTTATATATGTTATTTTGCATGTCTATGAAAAAAATTTGTTAATATTGAGGGTAGATTGATGAAGGAAGATCAAAACTATATATGTGATGCTCTAGTTCAATTGTGCCAACTTAAAATCATCATGCAGTCGGAAAAAAATAAGTAAATGAATTTTCAAAAGGTGAATTGGTTTGACCATTTGCATTCCACCTTAAAAAAATAACGGGTTGCTGTAGATCACCTTACAAGTACATCTGGTTTAAGGTTTTGAACTATGTGTTGGTGGGGCACAATGAAGGAATTCATATATGTTGGTTTCAGTTGATCAGAAAGTTCATTTCCATGTGGGCAGACATTAAATCATTCCTTGTTCCTATGTAGTTCATTGATGGAGGTACCATGGTGTCACCAACCGTGTTTGCAAGGCGCTGCTTGTCTTACTTGATGAATGACATGCCGCAAGAAGCTCTTGCTGATGCTATGCAAGCCCAGGTGGTTTCTCCCGAGTGGCCCACAGCCTTCTACCTTCAGGCAGCTGCCCTGTTCAGCCTTGGGATGGAAACAGATGCCCAAGAATCACTCAAAGATGGCACCAACTTGGAAGCCAGAAAGAATAAAAATTGAAAGTGTATAGGTTTCTCTATCTTTTTCTTCTTTATTTTCTTAATTATTCACTCTCTAGTGGCTTGTATCTATCCCCAGGTTATCCTCTTCTGCCTTTTTGTTCTTTTGATACATTTTTAATGCATTCTTAGAAAACTTATTGTTGGTTTTGATTCTTAAGATATCGGCTCTCTTGATCTGAGGGTCTGTTGTTTGCAAGTTTGTAATTTCTGTGAAGATCACATTTCTTCCATCCTTTGCCTAAAGGCTTCCTTGTGTTTAACCTTGTCATTAGTAACCACCCCAATAGTGATCTGATAACACATCACTAGTTGGACTGTTATTCGATTGTTTAATTGCCTTTATTTTTAGCATGAGACATGGCACATGGATGGCAATTGGCACTTTGGATTTGAAATTGGAGGAAATTCTCCCTTAAAATATCCTTTTTTTTAACTTTATTTTTAGTAATTTTCTATCAATTAAATAAATTTTCAAACAGTTCTGTTTTCGAATACAATCATTCTTTGAAACTGTCTTTTGTTTCTACTCTTACCGAATACCATTTTCATATAAAATAACCTAGCACCTTTCCGGTCTCCATTTTTAAGATAATGCTACTTTTAAATATATATATATATATATTTTTTGGAGAAGGATATCCCTAATGATCAGTCAATCGATAGAACTATATAACTTCTTTCTTGGAGTGTAAATGTCTAATGAGCTGCTTAAATCGTTGTCACCTCCCTGCTAAAAAAACAAGAAAAAAAAAAACTCTGCACGCACGCCATTACATATAAGCATTTCAACGTGTCGTAATCTGTTCATAAATGGTAACGAATTTTAAAAACCAGAATGAAAGAAATGATAAGGGTAACATGTAAATAGCATGCAAAAAGACCAGTGGAACAACTGTAATTATGAGAAACCAATGACAGTAATTCAATACATTATAAAATTTAAAAACTGAAACTGCTATGGTATAACCAACAAGAGCATTTCTTTCTATTGAATGGAACAAGAAAGCCCTGTATCACTCCCATGACTACAAGAAACATGCAAACATATATCTAACTATAAACACTTATGGAGGAATGAAAGACCAAACAACTTATCTATATAAATGCCGCAGGCTTAGAACTATCCCATTGTTCATTATCACATCATTGAAAACTTGCAGAGTCTCCTCTTCCGTTTTTCTGCAGGATTTCATGATGGGATGTTGAAGTGAAAGAGCCAAGATATGACAAATGCAAATACCAAGCAAGCAAGAATGAAATTCAGGATGCGGTGACCATTCAAGCGACTTTGGGTCTCTGCAGCAGAAGACACTGGAGCTGATACTGCTGCATTTGTTGCGGTGAAATAATCAGTTTCATTCCTCTGCTGTGACGACTCATTCTCGTTTGGGCCAAAAACATTGCGTGCAACTGAGTTACAAATTTCGCATGTCCTGCAAATGTTGAGCAACACTTGATCAATATATAAGTAGAGAAATGACGAAAATAGGAGAGATTAATATTGAAAAAGAAAAAAAAATAGATGGAAGGAACTGAACTGAACTGGGAATATGTACTACAAAGTGAATCTCATATTGACTGCTTTGCACACATTTATTTATTATATGTGAATTACTCATAGCTCATCTATTGCCCAAATGCAACCTCGCACCCATTGGCACTTCAGCGATGTGGGAAATGAACATGCATCAGGCAGGAGAGAGAGAGAGAGAGTTCAATGGACCAAATTCAAAATAGAATAACCAAAATTCGTTTATAGCCCAACTAGAGTAATACTACCATGACAAGCAGTAAAATAACTTAAGGTAAAAAAGAATGAAGAGGTAATAAGTGAATTTCACAGCAGATCGATTCCTATTTTTCACCACTTGCCCTTTCTACCGAAAAAATATATCCTATTTTTCACCAAGGGGTTAGTTCCCTATGGATTTGGAAGGTGAGGAGATACCACTAGGCTACATCCTTGGTGATACGCTTGGGTAACATATACCATATTTATCATATATAATTCATATAAGTAGCATATTAAACTTTAAAGGTAGACAGCTCTGTTACTCATTCCTGTGGGGTTTTGATGCTTTGCATATGGCTTTAGTCCAGTGTGGTCCTCTCTATCCAAAAGAGAGAATGTGATAAGTTCATCATGTAGGCTAATAGATGATGCTTTCCTGATAAAATGAATGGGATTTGAAATACATATGAAAAGAAGGAACGAATAAAGGAACAGCTTCACAAAAAAATTTAAATATTTCCGGCCACGAGATTATTCTATCTGTGGTTTCTATTAGTTGATTGAGCAATTGAAAAAACCTAAACTGTCTTGTACAATACTGTGACTTAAAATTCAAACAACCAGTTTGGAAAATGTCACAAAGCAAAATTATACAAACAAATAACAAATTGGCATTCCTCAGTACCTCATATTAGCCGCTCGTGAAACAATTACTTTAACATAGAGAAGGCTTTAAGAACTTAAAAATAAATAACAAAAACATATAACAAGTATATTGAGAAATGAAAGCTCATTTTAGCAGCCATGACATGTAACAAAGTGCAAAATAAAACCTTTTATAATTCTACGGAAGGAGGGAAAAGCTAACTAAAACATCCGAGCTAATAGAACAATAAATAACTTATGGTATAAACATCATCAGATGCCAATCTAATAAATAACTTATAGTATAATCCTTGATGTTTATACCATAAGTTATCTATTAGCTCGGATGTTTCATAAATCTAGAGTAGAAGTTTTACTTAATTAAATTGACCTACAAACTATCTTTACATGCACTGGCTATGTTATTTAAGTAATATAATGACAGAAATGCATAACCTTTTATTAGGTCATCTGAGAAATAGCAACTACCCACAGATGATTGTGAAGGTGCGATGATAGCATTTTAAGAGACCATAGAAATACATCATTTTACTGTGGTCATAGATCTATGTTGTTCATCAATGGCTCGTTCTTGATGATGGATCGTTCACCATCACATGCTAAATAAACTGTAATGGAGTTCAGGGATGGTCCAAACACACTACGACAGGGTCAAATCATTAATGGATGGATGAGATCTAACTCATAGAACATCAGATCTAATGGGCTTGATCTTTATTGTCAGATTAAAACCTGCTACTAGATTGAGGAAATTCGAGTTTAAATTGGAGCATGATTTCAGTCCACATGGTTTTTTCTTTTATTCAAAAAATTTGAAATATAAAACAAATGTAAGAGTTCAAGTCAATTATAAGATCTCATTGACGAGAGAGCACAGGGTGGGTAACGAGGCTTTGCCAAGGAATGGTATCCATACTCATACAGACGACACGGCACTATAACAAAAACTTGTCATAAAGAATCAAAGCAAGTATCAGACAATTGGTACTGTAACTTCAGCACCCAATGATACTCAACTCCTATATATATATATATATATATATATATATATATATATATATGAACCTATAGCTGTCGATAGATATATAAAATAATCAGAAAATCTAGAATCCTCATATAGTGAATAAAAATATACAAAGTGGAGAAGCGGCAAATTATAATCTTCTGCATAGAAAATGAATATAATCAATAAGGAGTCAAAACTTCACTTTGATAAAGAAAAGGGGAATCTTAAAATTAAATAGAGAATTCTCTTTAGTAAAGGACAGACAGAACAGAAAGGAATGATGTGTGCAATTAGACCTATAGTGAATTCCTCCTCTACTGCTTTACTATTTTGATTTACATTTCTCATCCTCTTTAATTAGCACAATCTCCTTTAAATTTTCCTTTCATTAGTCAAAACTCCAAAGGAAGCATCCTCACAATAATTTATTTTAAAAAATAAAACAGTAAAAGGGATTCTAGAATTAAAACAGTATCAGAAGATCATTATTATTATAATCAGAAGATAGTATAACTGTAAAGATCTTGATTTGCAAAATGCCAAGTAATACCAGATGGGTATATCCTCAATTCACCATTAAACATCAACATAGAGCATAAAATTCAGTTAGTGACGAGCAAAAACAAAAACAAAAAAAAAATTAGGGTTTGAACTCACTTATTTCCTTTAATCTTGAACCATGCCTCAGCACAATGCTTATGTGCAACAGCCAAATCATCCTTGCAAGAACAGCCCAATTCAATAGCAACCCCAGACTCAGAATTAGCACCCTCCAAAGTCAGGTGGCAAATTCTACAATCTCGCTCTACTTTCCTCAATTGCACCTTAATTTCACCTGACCCATGTTCAATATCCACCACACAATCGGATTCCGCCGCCGTGGACACTCTGCGAGAGCCCGAAACGCCATTAATCCCAGGATCAGGAGCACATGAAAAACTGTAATCATTGTATGACCCATCGCGGGTTGAATAGAACTGAGAATAACAGACACCCTCGTCAGCGTCGTAAAAGAAGACGCTGCCGTCTTCGCTGCTACCTCCGTCGCTCACGGCGGAGGAGTGGCGGTGACCACCACATTCTAAATCGACGTGGGTCATCTCTACACTCGCCATTTCAGAGACGCAGAACCAAGAAAACTCAATTCAAAGCAAATACGGAGCACGAAAAGCCTCCAAAGTTTGAAGCTTGAAAGGTTTAAACACTTAATTTAGAGATTAATGAGTCTATATTGAGCAATATATATGGAGAATAAATTTGAGGAATTTAGATGAGTGGTTAATGGATTAGGTGACCCTTTTTAACTCCCATTTGCGTAATTTCAAAGAGATTAAGAGAGAGAAAAGGTGGATAGAGATAGAGGTGAAGAAAATTTGAAAGCTATAGTTGGTAGTGAAATGCAGAAAAAGAGAGGAGAACTGAGAACAGAGGAGACTAGGAGAGATCAGACGAGAGTTTAAGAAGGAAAAATTATTTACTTCTATTCTCTTTCCTTTTCCTCGAGAATAAAATTCCTTCTTTTCTTTTCCTTCCTCTTCTCCAGACGTACACGAAGGTTGTCTCAAAATCACATACGAACACAGGTGTAAATGAATGAAATTGTTTATTTATTTATATATATATATATATATATATATAACTCTGTAGTTCCGTTTCAACACAGTTTAGTTCGTTTAGATAAATAATAAATTAAACTATTTTTGTTAGAAGATTCAAAATGTCATTCTTTTAATTTTTCTAAAAATTCAAAACCCAAAATACAGAGAATGAAATGTTAGAAACAAAGAAAGATAATTGTATTTATTGAATTGATATATTATGAAGAATATATAAAAGAAAAAATTTAGGCACATTATTTTGAAAGCTAAAGTAAACTTAAAAAACAAAAAATTCTAGTCCTAAATGATTTAAGAAAAGTATAAGAAATCTTTTAGGATAAAACTAAAATAGTAAGAAAGGAACATAACATTAAATATCTTATCTAACATAAAAATTTATAGCTCTAATTATTTGGCCGATGCATGTATATAATAATCCTTGTTTATATTAGGGTTAGTTTAATCTAAATACTTGGTAAAAATATTACCACATGAATTAAAGTTAATTAAAGATAAAATCGTTATATCATGTTTCTACAATATTTTGTATTTTGGGTGATTCATTTGACGAAAATACGAGTAAAAATGGATAAATTGCAATAATCTCAAAAAGAATAAGGTACTTATTATAATAAAATAAAAATAAATGTAGGTATGTTGTCAAAACTGCACAGTTAAAGGAGAGTTTATTTAACTTTTTCAACTATTCATTTGATTTGAAAAACGAGACAAGTTTGAATTTTATTCAAGACTCATTTCAGTGGATAAGCTATAGTTTCGGAAGGACTCTTTCATACCTAGTCAAAATTTGTCAATATTACTACTAACCCACAAAAAATTACTCCGACTAAATTTTTTTTTTTTTTGTTAAATAAGTCGTATGTTTACTTTATAAATACACACACATATATATATATATATGCAGATATATCTGCAAGGGCCATTGTCCCCATTAAATTGGAAGTTTGTTGAGTGTTAGATTACCTTCCAATTACTTTTCAATTTAACTAATTGCCGTGATTCATACGTTATATGTTTGTTTATTAGGTGAGGTGCAGAGAATTATTACATGCATCGCGAACTAGCCTTGTTAAATTTTCACACCAGTTAAACTTGGGAATCAACAATCACATAGTAATTATTATCACACAATTTTATTTTTTTTTTTCCTTTTTTTTTTGCTAGCACATAGTTCAAGTTTGGTTAATATTTCAATTTGAAAACTACAAATAAAAATATCCATAAGCCACACCGTTACTTTTAAAATGTAATACGCAACCTCTATTATTTTAAAGTACAAAACTGTTACTGCAGAAGTGCAATACAATTATTTCAAATTAGCAACACATATTATTTTAAAAAATAAATATTAAATTCTTGAGTGTAAGTGTCACACATACAGAATATTATTATCACAAAAATTTATATATACAGAGACTAAAATTGTAAACAGAAGTGTCAGCATCATAGTTATTTTTAATTTTAATTTTCGTGATCAAAAGAAGAGAAACAACGACAAAAGAAAATCAACATCTAACAATTGAATGACCCATCTGGGGCCAAACTTGCCATTCTCTGTCACTGAATCGACATCGATTGACTCGATTGATTGGCAACTGCATTGCATTGCAATCTCTGAGACACAGACTATTATGGTTATTGACTTAAGGTGGACCAACTCAAGTCAAGTCATTGACGTGTATTATCTATCTTATTACTTTGCGTGAAGAATCAAACAACTAAATGGGTTAAAATACTATGAATATTCAGAGAAAATTAAAAGAAAGGAAATGAAGTGGAGAGGAATTCCTAAATCTACTTGTATGCTTAAAGTATTGGAAACGAGATCCACATTTGACTACTTGGCAATTAGAGAAGTTGATCTCAAGTTCCTAATCTATTTGTATTCAAAACATTCATGTTATTTAAGTTTCATTTGGGAGGAAGGAATGAAAGAATAAAGAGGGGTAGATGAAAGATAGAAAAGAAGAAATAAATATTTTTTCATTTTATTGTGAGAGAAAGCAATGAAGAAAGAGAAAAGATGATTGATGAGTCATCCATCATCTTTTACAAATTTTTATTTATCTAAATATGAACGGAAGACAGAAAAGAAGAAATGTAAAGTTATTAAAAAAAATTTAAATTATAAAACTACCCTGATAATTATTTGATAAACCCATAGTACTATGAATAGTTATGGGTGTAATGTTAAAAATAAATTAAAACTCTATTTTTTTCTCTTCTAACAAACAAAATAATGTATTTATTCCATTCTTTTCTCTTCCATTCAACCAAACAAAATATTTTCTTCAAAGATCTCTCATACATCTCTTCTTCTCTTTCTTCCTTCCTTCCATCCACTCCCTGCCAAAAAGTGATGATGCCAATTCTCTTATATTCATTTTCGCTTTATCTTCCAGACCAAGTCCACTTTAGTTCTTTCTTTTTCTTTTCCATATAAAAAATAAGAAAAGACATGCAACCAACAACCCCATATAGATAAGGCAGTTGCTAATCACTTTCACACATCAAAGGTGTGAAACCAGTGGCACTTTTTCCATCCAAAGGATTGGAAGAGGAGCAAGTAATAAGACAATGTAAGCATTATTGTGGTGGTAGTTAAAGAGGAGCCAGTACAGTAGAATCTTCTGTTTGGTTTTGCTAAAAAAAAAATCACTTTTTCTTTTCCTTTCACAAGCGCTGCTTGTCAGCAAACAAACAACACACAACAAGTCCCCAGTTTTAGTCCCCACTCTGAGACCATGATTTGTTGTTATCATCTACAGCCTCCTTTTATGTTACATTGATTGGAGTGTTCATCTTTTGTTTTCTATTTTTAATGTTCTTGAAAGTTGAAAACCATCTTTATTTCATTTTATTTTTTTTGCTTTCTTTTCATTTTCATGAAACAGAATGTGAACAAGCCTTATTCATTGTCACTATTTAGACCTCATCTCTTCCATATCAAAACAAACTGTATCTAGACAAACCTTCTCATTAACATTACCAGTGGTGGCCCAAGCTAGTTGGGTGGTTTTAGCCAACCCCTACACGACAAGGAGAAGCGTGCGAACCAATTTGCTAAAGACACTGATCAGTATAGAGCAGGTCCGTGCAGGAAGTCGCAAGCAGATCAAAATAATATCTGAAACAAAATTGTTTCTGCACCTCTGCAAATTACTACTACATATAGCCGGTTAAGCAAAACTGTCACCGGAGATATTTATCTGGAAAATCAAGAGAAAATGAATTCAATCCTAAATAAACCACATAGGGTATAGAGCTCTATCAGAAGATAATTCCAGATGACAATTACAACGTACCAATTCTGCATTGTTTAGCAAGGAAAACAAAAGGTTTCACTTGGCTCCAGTATATCACACCTTCATTGCGCAATCAAGATTCAAAACAAAGTGGCTTCAAGAAATTTATAATTTATTAATGCAAAGAAGATTCTCCATACCTCTCCAGTGAAAGTTTCTCACGTACAGATGCAAGTTCTACATAAACAAGAACAGGAAAATTTTCCCTACTATACATCTACATTTTCACTAAAACAACAATCCAGATGCACACCACAGGACCAATCAAAGAGACTAAAAAGGTTTTCCGCATATGAAGTGACCAACATCCCATCCCCGTGCTTCAATTTGATTTTAAGCTCCCTAGTCAACTGAAGAGCTACATAACCTCCTCTGCAGATTTCTTTTTCCCATAACCAGTTCAGCAATGACAGCTCTGCCAATGAGTACTAGCTTCGTTAAGTAATGCAACTCTTGTGAATAGGCAAGAGTACAGACTTATTGTCTCATTAGATCACACTCCGGCATTTTCGCATTCAGTGAACCATGCATATACAAGCGCTCAAATCAACTCAGACCCCCAACTTTTGCTCATAGTGGAAAGGTTGCCGATTGATTGGGGTTGACAGCACATAAGTTGTCATGCCCATTAACTTGTTCTTTCCCTCTTCAGAACGTATATGGTCATCTTTTATTATCTTCTCAAAACGTCCCATTTGCCCATGACCATGAGACCATTTATACACTATCCTGCCAGGTGCATCATCCATGGCTTTGGCGTTGCTATTCTCCAACCCACTTTTAAGCCAAGCAATATTACTTATTTCTGTAGCTATTGCAGCCAATTCATGCGTTGGAAAGGACGGAGGCTCCGCATAGTCCACAAATTCAGGTCCTAACAAAGAACTTTGAGGATTTTTACCGTTTTGATTCCCACAACAACCATAGCCACATTGGTGAGGCACCAATCGCTCACCAAAAGATCCTTCAAGCAATTTGCTGATCCCACCATCTGGGTTTGAGGCTTGAGTCAGAGACCATTGCATAGGAACTGCCCTCAGAAATGGTGATGCAGCTTCTGGGCCATCCAAAGTACTATAAACATTAAATGCACTGACACGTGCCACAGGACGGAAAAGAGTAGGCGGGTCCTTTGCTTTGTCACTACATTGACCTTCTACTTGAACCTTGTCTTCATACTGATCGTCCATGTTTTCCTGAGAACTTTCTTTTGCTTCCAAAGATTTGATTGAATTGACATCCCCACATGAAAGAGTTTCTTCTGATGATGCTTTGGATATGTCCAGACTAACATCTTCCATCATATTGCTGGACTCCAACTTAACCTTGCCAAGTTCCATGGACCTACGCCTCAAGGTAGAATTCCAGTGGTTCTTAATAGCATTATCTGTTCTCCCTGGCAGAAGCCTTGCAATTGATGCCCATTTGTTTCCATGAATAGCATGGGCTGCAACTATGATACGATCCTCTTCATCTGAAACAACTTGCATTTTGTCAGCCATGCTCATTCAGAACAGTGCTTAATATATGCATGACATGCTGAAAAATGTTAATCAAATCATATGTAATAAAAATCTCCGTAAACTTCTCTGTGACAAGCAACAGTGAGGTAGCATGCCCACACACATCATGAAGCCACCATAAAGACAAAAAAAGAGCTGGCGTTTGCATGCTGATTCTAACATTTGTTTCAAGAATAATCAAACAATACAAAACTCGATTAGCGCAGATCCTTTTAAAGGTGTTAGAATGGCAAAAGTTAAGATCATCAGGCAGAAACCCGTATGCAGAATCATATATTTAGGCATTATAATATATGCAGTGCTGTGCATGAAATATATATATATATATATATTTCAATTCAAGCAGTTGCAAGGAGTTTGCTGTGGTTGGACTGATGCTAATCTATACAAACAATCTTGTCTGATGTGGCAACTTTTTCTCAAAGCGATAGGGAAACTTAGTTGCATCAATGTTTGAGTGTGAAAATGTGAAAGATATAACTATATATCTATATATATGTATATAAATTCCATAGTTTAACTCCTAACCTGAAGCCAGTGTTCCCCAATTTTGACCGGCCTGGATGGTCAAATCACTGAAACTGTCAATTTATCATTGCGGGCTTTAGTACACCCGGTCATGGAACAACCCAAGCTGCACATGCTAGAGCAAAAACAACTTTCTAAAAAAAATTCTCTATCCAAGGTAATTCTTATTTCTTACATAAACTTCATCCCATAAACGATTAATTTTTTTCTAGTAAATATGGTTTTTCTTTCCATTTTTTTGTATTTCCAGAGTCCTGGGATGTTCAATTAGGTTAAATGGTTGAACTTTTCATTTCAAGATACAGCGCTACGATGTATTCTTTTTTTCCGGTAAATAAGCTGTTGTAAATTGAAAAAGAAAACCTGTACAATATATCATGGCCATCGGCCTACAAAACATTGGCCACAAGCCCAATGGGCAGCAAAAGCAAAACTAAATCAAACAAGGGTCCATAGCACCCAAGCACCAACTAATTCGTATCTATCTGTAGACTGAGGTGGGAGCATCAACAGTACATAGGGCAAATTTGCACAGAGGGCAATTAGTCGAAAGAAAAGAACCTAGGAAGGCTCCAATCCGCAGCAATAGCTTCGGCGAAGGGGCATTTGCATTTCTTAATGGAAAAGAGTCGACAATGGAGGTACACGAGGGAGGTTTGGATATGTTTCTGAAAACCCTGGCATTTCTCTCCTTCCAAATATGATAGACAAAGCTAGCAAGAGTAAGCTTCCATGTAAGTATTCCACTATGTTTCAATTTTTGTTTCCAATTTGATGAGGCCCAAATAAGAAAGTCGTCCTATGTTAAATCATTGACATCTAACATTACAAACATCATTAATTACTTCCTAAGATATAAATGAAACAATCGGGAATTTTAGGCTTAAAATGGTAGTCGGAGAGGACTCTGCCATTGCAAATCATCAAACAATTGAAGCTTCTCCTGCAAATTTATTGAACTGAATTGCAAGAATCTGTTCTACACAAGTGAGACCCAATAGAGCGACTCAAAATCAAACCCTTGACAAGCTCAACATAGCTAACAATCCTTCAAGGTTATCCAATCCTGACATCTCAAAGATCGATGATATCATACTTCGTAGAGCCGATGGTGGCCGCATTAATGAAAAGTGCCTAAGGAGACCAACGAGATCAAACATTGCCAGATCGATGACAAACAGAGGTGATGAGAAGAATAACAGCAAGAAATTGTGGAAGAGCAACTAAAATATTTTAGGGTATGATGGTCACTTAGAAAAATATATAAGGGCAAGTAGAGAGTTTATAAGTTTCACGTAAGTGTGCAACTCACTTCACGAAGAAGTCGTTCAAGAAGCATGTTTTTCTCACTTCCTGAAAAAGGGCTTCCAAGGCAAATCACTTCTCATAGAAACCTTGTGTGATTTCTCGCAAAACACAATCTGAAACTTAAAATGGACTTCTATGGGTTAAAATTCCTTTTAAGGCTCTAAAAGCAATACCAAACACTACCTATATATTTCACTTACCAGTCAAATCACTATTTCTTGCAAGTGATTGAGTTTTCCAACAGCATGATTATAAGGTCACTTCTATACAGAAAATGTTAGCTTAAATATACTTTCCCTTTTTTCTTTTCTTTTTTTATAAGTAAATGTACTTTCCCTTTTGGTATTAGCATATTACATGAAGGCAACTCTGGTGTATCTCATGGAACATTTTTAATGTAGAGTATGTTGCTTGAACTCAGGGCACAAGCCGCACAACAGGCTCTGGTGTAAAATTGAGATAAAAGCACAGACCAGTGGGGATCAATTTCATATATATAAAAATGTAGCCTGTCAAATGGAACTGCATTTCAGCCCCAATATGCTTGACGTATATAAATATACATACTATATCTAATATATGTACAAATATTTATAACATTAACAACCATCAACCGTATTTATTTTGCATGTATTGTGATGATAATTCTCTTTTAACTTGTATAGTGTGTCATTAAACTAGAATAAAATTGAAACACAAAATAACAATATATTGGCTCTAAAACCTCTCAAACTTCAAAAACTGACCCAAAATTCCTAACTTTAGTTCATTTTTGTTCCAAATACACCTAGGTTTGGTTGTAGGTATTGTAACAAAACAAAAATAAAAATTATGATTTTCCAAAAAATCTCATATGATTGGACATGTCAAGAGGAGTTCCGTATGAACTAGGAAGAACCCTAGACACTATTTGGCAAAACAGAGGACACTTGAAGGAACTTCCAGGACTTCTTTCCAACCCCCTCCCCGCCGGGGCAAGTATTGTGTTGCTTTAAATCAATTAAGACAGAGGCCAAGCAAAGCAAATCCAACCAGAAATCACCAGATAAATCCTAAAAAACATGACTAACAATTTAAAGTAATATACTTGCCTACCCGCAAACCCTCGAGAACCACAATCATAGCAAAAAGGATGTATAAATATAAACTATCATCTACCACCTGTACTGTGACAAGATATGACTCTTTGATTGTTATGCTTTCAGTAGTCAGCGATTTTTTGTTTTCTTCAGGAGTATGTTTGGAATATTTCCTTTCATTATAAATTTGAGCAGTTTACAATTAAGGATTTCGCTACCATAAGGTTATTTATTGCTACTTACCCAAAATAAAAAATAAAAAGTTGTTAAGTTCCTATTTAACTCTTTCAGTGTCTGGATTAGATAAATAAAGTAAAAAATAATAAATGGAGGTTAATCACTCTCTAAGTGCCATAGGTGGACAATTAGTGACAAAGAGATCGTATATTTTTTCCTTCTCTCTCTATTTATTTCTTTTTATATTTTAATTAATGATCAATTGGGATTGTCCTATTTGGCATCAAGCCTCGGTTGGTATCCATGTTCTATCCCCCAATCAATTACCTTATTGTACCTGCCTTTCATCCTAAAATCATTTCGGAACCACTTGGAGCTAAGAAATGGACAGACCTTATGTGCCTGTCACTTCTACTAACCTTGCTAGCCCACCGGCAACTCCTGCTTACTACCTATTTTTACGGCTATATAATTGTTATTTCCTTCAATTTAACTATATTATATTCAAAATGTCATTTCCTAGCCTTAAATAAGCCAATATCGATACTTTTCCCAGCATGTTTTTGACCTATGAGCTACTCTGAGTAAGTGCATGACGCACAAATGACAAGTTGAAAAAAGAATATGATTTGTAATTTTAATTGTGAGACTTGTAATGTTGTGTGCAACAGGAATAGCCTTCGCAACTGCCACATTGCACTTGGTGACTGCCATCATATTTGAAGTTCGAACCTGCTCTGCCACACTTGACATCCTCGGAGCTTATAATTATAACCAAGCAGTGGCCCTAGTAACTATTTACAAAAAATAATGTTACTCAATCAAACACAAAGTCAATGTTATCACAAAAGCATGCAATAGATATGCGATCAGATTCCCAAACCAATATCCAACTTTTCTTCCAGTTGATTGAATCCAATAATCCCATCCCCCCTTCCCCACCCCCACCCAGCACTCAGCTTGCATTTTTTGTTTTAATCTTGTCCTTTTAAATATACATGGAGATTTTCAACATTCATATCCTCGTGAAAATGCCTACTAATACAACATGAAATTTTGGAACTTCTTATACTATAATATATCTACTCAGATTTAAAATAGAACCTACTTATACCATAATATACATGGAGATTAAAGTAAAATCTACATGAATGTATACTATAATGTATATGGATATTCTTCAGAGATTTTAAGGTAAAACCGTAAAACAACTATCTGAAACATCATGAACCCCAATTAATTGCAAAGACAAATTAGTATTTTTCAAAAGAAACCCCACAATGGTGGGTGCACACAAGCATGCAAACAATATAACAGGAGTTTTAACATGCTGGGACAATGAAAACCTTTTAAACGCAAATGCATCACAAGCTAAACGATTGTTGTGTGAACTGAACCCTCGATTCAAATCACAATACAATCAAATCCGTGTATATATAGCCAAAGATTAAAATTTTAAGGGTTTCATTGATAATGAGCATTGAATTACCAGTAAAAGGCTTGCGCTTGACGGCTGGGTCGAGCTGATTACACCACCTCAGCCGACACGACTTCCCCGATCTCCCGACGATTCCTCGGGCAATCAAGCTCCAATTCCTCGCCCCAAACTTGCTCACGAGTCCACTCAGTACCGCGTCTTCTTCGGGCGACCACGGTCCCTTAACTCGGTCTCCTGACTTCTTGACCACTTGACTGCAGCTTCCGCTTCCGTCTCCGATCACTGCCACATCCACATCACCACTCACCCCTTCGCCACCATCAGCGCCGTCGTATGCGGCGGTACTGTCGCCGTCGAGCACCGTAAGGTCCTCCATATCGGCCTCTTCGTGCATTTTCTTTTTACACCCTCTACTCTGATTCCCGCCTTGAGAAGACTTGTTGCGAGGATAGCTGAATAGAATAGATTCACAGGGACTAGTGTTTCGGGGAATTCTATGTTGACAGTTTTACCCATATGACATTTTCAAATGACCAATCTGTCTTTGGAAATTTTTTTATTTTGTTTTTCTCTATCTTAAAAAAATTTCTAGCAAACACGCCCACACCTATCAATATTGCCCCCAAGAGACATATCTTTTCAAAAGAAGAAATCAGATCATCCAGAAGTTATAAGTTCAAACCTAATGCGTACGGATATTTCATCGAGGACGTCGTATTCGTGTCAAACACTTAGATACTCTTTAAATACATGTCGGACACTTCGTACATTTTTCTTTTTAGGATACTTTTCAAACATTTCTCAGACAGTCTTTGGGCACTCTTCGAATATATACCGGACACTTCGTAGCAGTAACGTATATTTAAGTATTTCAAAAAAAAATTATATGCGACTAAGTTATGATTAAAAACCTAAACTAAATATATGTAGAGGACTAAATAAGTCTGGTCTATTAATCTATTTTGTCTTTTTTTGTTGAATAATTAATATATATTAATATATGCTATTATCATTTTACGGCCATGTTTGTGCTTTCTAGATTGGAACTAATATCAAGTGCATACACAAATCACAAATTCATTCCCTTTAAAGGACGCTGTCATGCGAAAGTTCACTTGCCATGAAAATGGAGTGACTTCAACTCAAAATTTGATTTAATTTGAAGTTTTTTTTAATGATTCTGAATTTTAATTTTAAATTTTAAAATAAATTTAGTACTTAAAAGGTCCACCACAGATCTAGAAAGGCACAAAATGAATCAAGTTTACACTTTTCAGTTTTTCATCGAGTGATTACAAAGGACTACACTTATTTTCACTTGAACTCCACTTACCTCAAAAGAAAAAAAAAAATTTATTATTATTATTTACCTTTCAAAAACTAACAAGACTCCACACTTGTTCAAAAAGGCCGTCATAATTCATAGACTCCACCTAATTGTTCAAAGGGGCATACCCTTGCTAAGGAAAAATAAAAAGAACAAAGGCATGAAACAGCCCGACCCACTTAATAGACACAAAAAAATAACAGCCCAGGCCCAACAACCAAAAACAAGGGAGAGGAAGAAGACCCAAAGAGAACAAACGGAACAGGAAGGCAAGAATAAAACTGTAGTGTTGATATCATATTCTTTTCACAAATTATCCCCTCGCCTATAATTAGCTATAAAGGGTCATTTGTTACATTGCAAACAAAAAAAAAATTTGTTAAATTGCATCTTGATGAGCTAATATAAAAAAGTTAAGTTGCGTTTGGGAGTACCGAATGCAACTTAACATGAATTCGGTACTCCCAAACGCAACTTAACTTTTTGACGAGCTAATATATAGATTTATCATCTATCAGTTCAAATTCTATTTAATTTAAGATATTCAATCATAATTGAGCCAAAGTATAATGTGTGGTTAAATATATCTGATTCTAGTTTAGTCACATTTAAGAATATAATATAATTTATACATGTTTTATGAGGAAAAAAAAAAAGTCTTTCAGATATGATATAATATAACATTAATTTTATTTAAATCATATACTTCAACATATCAATAATATTTTATCAAATCCCAAATCGGTTATCATTACAAAGGAGTAGGATAGGTCAAATTAGAATTCAAACTCGGATAATGGTATTTGTAGATTATCTTATTCACGTTCGGATTCTTGATCACATCAAATCTAACCCGTTGATAGCCCTTTCTAAAATGAAAAATGGATACAAAGAGAGCACGCCCTTGCTTAATGGTTATTGGTTGGTTATTGACCCCCCTCCTCTACCCGCTCTTTTTGCCAGGGATGAAAATGAGAGTGCCTGATTTGTTTTAAAACATCATTTTTGTGCTCTTTTTACAATACAATGAGAAATTATTTGAATTCTCAATTGTCGTGAACTCAAAGACTGTGAATTGAGTTTAGGTTGAAAGTCCAGCCGAGTTAAACTTGATTTATCTTCTTCTTTTTTCATCGATGATAGAATCGAACCTTTTAAAACACCCTATAACCCACCATTGGACACATGTATAATATTCTTTGAGAATAGTGATTTAAGAAGATTTTTAACTTTCAAGTTTCAACCTCCAAAATAAGTTTTACAATTAACTAACCCGAGTTAAATTTCTAGTTCAGGTTGCAAATAAACCGAGTCTAGTCGAACTTGAGTCTGTTTGGACTCGGTTCAATTTATTTGTAAGCTCATCTCAAGTTCGGCTCGTTATTTTGAAGAGTTTAAACTTGGCCCGTTTAATAATAAAAATTGTTCGTTCTTGATTGGAACTCGTGTTCAAGATCATTTGGCTTGTTTATAAACTTATACGAGATTATACAAGTCTATGTTCATGAGTTTACATTCATGAACCCTACAAGCTCGTGTTCGTGAACGTGTTCACGAGCCTATATTTACAAATATATACCAATCTTTATGAGCCGAGTCCAATATTGTTCAGGATTAGTTGATTTATTAAACGATCTTAGACTTATTTACTTAGGCCTCGTTTGGTGCCTACTTCTGTTTCGTGTTTTTTGTTTTTGCAAGCGAACTATAGCACTACAGTGACTGACAATGTGTTTGGTAATACATGTTTTGTTTTAAACAGTCCACTAGTAGTGTCCAGTTTTTTGGCCCAAAGTCAAAACATAAAAATGGTGTTTATCATTGTTTTGCAACTGTAGCCAATATCACTGTAGCGGAGACCTGCCAAACACTGTAGCGAGATTTTAAAACTATTGTAGCCCACAGATAAAAAGAAAATTTTGAAACATTTTTGGCCCAATTTGAACACAAGATCTGAACTGCGAAACCCTAGTAGACGGCGATTTAGCGATTTTAGGAGAACATTTCTCTTCCCATCGAAGCTCGATTCACCAGCGACCTCGAATCGTAGATTTTAACCTCTGGTAAGTTGTATTTCACCTGTTTGGCTTTGATCTTACCATTTTATTGTTGTTTTTTGCTGAGAAGAAATGAAAGATCTGACACCATTTCTTCTTCTATAGTATAGATCATCTTAGATCTGACTATTATCATTGTATTTTTTGGTATTGTGAGTTCAATTTGGTTTTCTCTACTTCTCCTTCTTGGCTCGATGACGCTTCAGAGGTAATGTATGGGTTTCTACTTTGGAATTCGAGTTATATGACCATTTTCTTTTTTTTAGGGTCAGCGAAACCCTATATAATGAATCTTTTTTCTAACTTTTGTGTGCTAGTTAGCTTTCTAGTTTATCATTATATACATTATCAACATAAACTTCAACTTGACTATTCACTTTAATTCTTCATTTTTCAGAGCCATTATGGATTCTTGATTTAAACAAAAGTTGTGTTATATAGACTGAAATTGAAGGATGACTCAATGTTATCTTTACTTTCTCTTTTTTTCAGTACTCTACTGACTCAACTCTTTCAACCACTCATTCATCAATTAATATCATCAGTGGTGTCCACTAAAGCATTTTCACTTGAGCTACTCAGCTGGAGTGATGAGCATTTGTTTTTTTTTTTTATTAAAAGTCCTCAAATAATTATTAGTTCCAAGTCAAAATGATTAGATTTTGCATCCTATATATTTTGATTCATTTGGGATTTGTTTGTATCATTTTTCAGTTTTGCGAAAAAATATATATACTGATGATAGTGTTATTTCTATGTCAATTCATTTGGGATTTATTTCGACATTTTTTAGAAATCATAAACCAGTGTTGTTTATCATCACGATTGCATCCTCTGCCGAATGTGAATTTAAATGAATTTAAAACAGGTATTAGAATGAATTTGCCAATTGGTTAAATCTAATGGTGAGAAACACAACTGAACTGAGCTTGGGACCATGGTATATACGGAGTTTGGTGTTGGGTTGGTGGCTCAAATTCAATTGCAGCAGTTTTTTTTTCTGTTTTGGAAGCCTAAAGACTTTTGGAGCAAGGTTGAAGACTTGGGAAGAAAGTTGTATACATCTATTTTAGAGTTGTGATTGAATTGGTAACTTCTTGTTAGATAAGGTATGAGAATCCTTGTTCAAGAAGGAATTGATTTTGAAGACTCTATAAATAGATGTAGGGTTAAAAGGAAAAAGAGAGAGAGGAAATATGTAAGGGGTTGGTGAATGTTGTGAGGAGAGGAGAAAGTATATGTAATTTCGGGGGAGAGATGCCAAGAGTTAGTGAAATAGTGTGTGTGGTAGGCATGTTTTTCGTGTGTTGTATATTCTCTTCTCAATATAGTGAAATCTCTCTCTCCATGGACGTAGCTCTAGAGTTAGATGAACCATGTAAAATATTGTGTTGTGTGTGAATGTGTTTGATTGTTATCTTCATATTTGCTTGTGAGATTATGGATGTGATGATATGCTTCTGTTGTGCCGAACGAAAAGGGACTAAATTCCCAACATTTGGGTATTGGTGTTTGATTGTTCTTGCCTTTGAACTGAGTTTGGGTATTGAATGTTGGTGTTTGAACTGCTCCGTTGCTTTTGAACTGAGTTTAGTCTAATGGTGAGAAACACAACTGAACTGAGTTGGGGACCAAGGTATTTAAGGATTTTGGGTATTGGTGTTTGATTGTTGCTGCCTTTGAATTGAGTTTGGGTATTGGATGTTGGTGTTTGAACTGCTACGTTACCTTTGAACTGAGTTTAGGTATTGGGAATTTGTGTTTGATCTGAGTTTGTATATTAGTGATTGAAATGAGCATTGTCTTTGAACGGAATTTGGGTATTAGGTATTGGTGTTTCATAGGGATGGCAACGGGGCAGGTACGGCACGGGTTTGGCTAAACCCGTCCCCGCCCCGCCGCTTTCAACACAATTCCCAAACCCGCGGCGCGGGTTTGGAACGGGACGAAATTTCAAAACCCATCCCCGCCTCGTTGGAAGAAACCCCACCCCATCCCCGCCCCGCCCTGCCCCGCCCCCTTTAAAATTTCAAAAGGGGCAGAATGAGACGGGGCAAGGCGAGGCCCCTCCCCACAAAATTGTAACCATATCAAACATTAACAAAAATTAATTTTTTCAAAAGATACAAGCCTAGTGGCTAGTACCAAGTTTGATACTATAAAATTCAAAGTAGTATAACCCCTGTTTAAGAAGTAAAATGACAAGATTCCACAATTAAATAGCCTATTACAAAAAATACATTCTACAACTAAATAACTCAGTAACAAGTTTGATCCAACAATTAAAGAAGTCTTAATGCAACCAAAAGATAAAACGAAAACATAAGTCTTAATACAACCAAAAAATAAAATGAAAACATGATTCAGACACAACAATTAAGAAGGCTTAATTTGTATATATAATATATATATATATATATACACATATAAATATATTTATAATAATAAAATATATAGGCGGGGCGGGAAGGGTACTTATACAGTCCCGTACCCGCTCCGTACCCGTGGCGGATTTTGAATTTTTTTACCATACCCGCCCCTACGGAAAAAATTGACTCCCATACCCGTCCTATATGGGGCGGGATGGGACGGAAACCCGGCGGGGCGGACAAAATTGCCATCCCTAGTGTTTCAGCTTCAGTTTTGGATATCGGTGTAAAACATTCTATCACATAAACTATGTTATATTTTGTATTTGTATTTTGGGCAGATACAAAGTATTGTCACATAGTTTTCATTATTGGTTTAAGTGTTAGCCTTTAATTCACAGACTTCGACCTTTGATTGTTTCACTTTCTGATATTTGGGTACTGTGTTAATTTATAACAGTTCATATTTCTGGTGCTGTAGGTACTTAAATAATTGGTTCATAGCTATTGATTTCAGAGTGCATAATTCCTGCTTGTTGATTAGCCAGGGGGTTGAGGTAGCTGCAACTGATTGATAATTTCTATTTGTTGATTAGCTTGAGGGTTGAGGTAGCTGGAACTGATTGATGATCCCAATGAAGTTCTGAATAGCTACTTGGTTTTCAAATTTTGCACTCCTTGTTTTCTACATCTCTAGCCCTTGTAGGGCAAGCCTTGCACTACATTCAATATTTGTTGTTGTTTGGAAGAGATTTGTAATGCTTCCTATGATGTTTAGATTTGCTCTTGAATATTCAAGTTGCAGTGCTTGCTATGATTGTTGCTATTCAGATTGTTGTTGTTCAGATTTGATTAACCCATGAGCTTTGTAATTTGTTAGGAGTTGTGTATTGTTTTGGAAGACCTTATTTGCCTTGTAATATAAAGTTGAGATCCATGTTAAGCTTTGTATATATTTTTTAAGCGTTGTAATATGGAATTGAGTTCCATTATAATCCTTGTAATGTAATGTTCAGATTTTTTAAAAGAGAAATTGTTAAAGTTTTTTTTTTTCAGGCTTTCATTCCATGTTCAAATTTTGTGAAGTTCGAAATGATCAATTTGGTTATTCAAGATTGTATGTACTACCTCTAGTTTGGTTACCTACAAATTAGATTGTATGACTTTAACAATGATTGATTCATATTAGAATTATTCAAACAACTAGAAAATGCCTTAGTTGAAATTGCTTTTATTCTCATTGTTATAAGATTAAAAATTAAAAATTGAATAATTTTCCATCCATGATTTCATGCAGTGTATTGCAGGGGTAAGTGGAAAAAGTTTAAAATAAGAATACCAATGCAACTGAACTGATATTCAAACAAATAAAATTCAAAAGGAAAATATTATCCCAAAATATAGGCTTCAATAAGATAGAATATTAGGTTTGTATAAAATAAAAAAAATTATTAGTGTGTACAATTTTTTTTTAAAGCCATTACAAAATAATGACTTTTAATCTAATTAATTAAACAAAAAAAAAATTTTAATTGAAATTGTCATTACCAAACATGTTTTTTTATTTTTGTGACAATTTTTTTTTTAACACTTCAAATTACCAAACATGTTTTTAGTGTTTTATTTTCAAATTTCTTGCAACACATCCATGTTATCAAATATATTTTCATATTTTTGTTTTGAATTTCAGACAATGAATTTCATGTTATCAAATATATTTTCTATCACCATTAAATATAAAATTCAACAAAAACATTATTTTTGATTCAGACGAAAAGATATACGCAAAACGTTTTCTATTACCAAACGGACCGTTAAGGAATGAGGGGAACACAATTTGCTTCATTTGCAGCCTGCCTATTGTCAATTGTCAATTCATTGCAGCCAAAGAACTCAAAGCAAGGATAAGTGGGCCCCATAGTAACAGTAATCCTTTCTAGCCTCCCATTCTCACCCCCCAATGCCAACGCAATCTAAAACCAGCCCATTAATCAATCCAGGAAAGAACACTAATAATCAAAAGAAGCGGAGGCTAAGAGGATCAAGAACCAGTTGCTAGAGAGAGAAACTTGTATCAGAATCAGAAAAACAAAGCCATGGTTACAACCATAGTAACAACACCCACCTCACAGCTCACCTTCTCAAGCTCTCACACAATCTCTCGCCTCTCTCCCTTTCAAGACGCCAAGACCCTCTTGTCATGCCACACCACCGCCGTCAGGCGAAGACAGGCGGTGGCCAGTGGCAGCATCCGGTGCACCGCGGTGGGGACAGCCTCAGAGGCAGAGACAAAGAAAAAGCAGAGTGGGTATGAGCTACAGACCTTGACTGGTTGGCTGCTGAACCAAGAACAGGCAGGTGTTATTGATGCTGAGCTGACAATAGTCATGTCAAGCATTTCAATGGCCTGCAAGCAGATCGCTTCATTGGTTCAAAGAGCCAGCATTTCCAACCTCACCGGAGTTCAGGGGGCTGTTAACATCCAAGGGGAGGACCAGAAGAAGCTAGATGTCGTCTCAAATGAGGTCCTAATCTATTCTCTATATATGACTCATATATATATATATATATATATATATATATATATATATATATATATATATAATCAATGTTATAGAATTCTTTGCTTTTACATGCAGTCATGAATTATATTATATTTTTCACTTGAAATTGTTAAAATTTATAGGACTTGTATAATTAAGTATGACATACCATGATTTATTATCTCATATATATGTTAATTTTATACAACTTGGTGCAATGGTTGGGGACTGGAGTTGACTTTGAATAACAGGTTCGACCTCGAGAAGTATTATACAAAATTAATACCAAAAAAGTTAAGCTATTAAACGATCGTAGCAATGTATTTCGAGCTCCCTAACACTCATAAACCCTTTCTTATTGAGCATGGATGGGGATTTAAAGAATTAATTCACACAATAACAGTATGTATGTATGTATGTATGTATGTGCCAGCAAACAAAGAAACAAACAAACATGATTATGCAGAACTCTGAGCAGTGACTTGGTACAAAATTATGCCAAAGGTTACCAACATTACTGTGTAGGTGGACCATATATTTGGTAACACACTTTAGGACACAACACAACAAATGCCTTAATTAATTTGTAGAATCCCATACCTAAAAATGGTGTAGTTTTTGCGAAAGAAATGGTGTAATTTCAGTAAATTTATTAAGGTTTCTTTTCTTTTTTATCAAATGATAAAGATTGATTATTGTGCATAAGCAGGTGTTTTCTAATTGTCTGAGGTCAAGTGGAAGGACAGGGATCATAGCATCAGAGGAAGAAGATGTACCAGTGGCAGTGGAAGAGAGCTACTCTGGGAACTACATTGTGGTGTTTGACCCCCTTGACGGATCATCCAACATTGATGCTGCTGTTTCGACTGGTTCTATCTTCGGAATATACAGCCCAAATGATGAATGCCTCGCAGATATTGGTGACGATTCCACGGTAAATATGCCTGCCTATATGTCATTTCATCCACAGCATTATTTTGATGCATAACAATCCAGCATAAATGTATGAATGTTTAATCTGGTCGATCTAACACTTTCAAACCAAACAAAATTTCAACTGATTTGATTTCTAGACAAGCAGCATAAACATAAACATGGTCAATGGACTGAATTACAACAATCTTTTGAAAGGTGATGCACAGCACTGGCTGCAGCATTCACACAGAGTCAAATCATTTATTTAGGATTGGAACTCTAACTTCAATTACCCAAACCTTATGCCCATTTTCATGCAGATGAAAAATGTGTTCCTAAAATATTATCTCAGTTACCATAGTATGTTGTCCAAATATTTGCCCTAGAACCTCTTTTAACTTAAAATAAAGCAAAGAAAATTCTGTTAACTGATTTACTGGTCTTTTGTTGTTTGAACAAACTCGATCTTCATTTCCAGGGATTTAGGTAGGTATAGTTTGAGAACGTAATGAACCACAACTTTTATGTGTTAGAATAAAAAATTAGACAGACTATCCTAATTGTTCACTGCACAATAATGTAGCTAGGTACAATGGAACAGAGATGTGTTATCAATGTGTGCCAACCAGGAAGCAACCTTCTTGCTGCTGGCTACTGCATGTACTCAAGCTCCGTGATCTTTGTTCTCTCCATAGGAAAAGGCGTGTTTTCATTTACCTTGGACCCCATGTTTGGGGAGTTTATATTAACTCAAGAAAACATTCAGATACCTAAATCTGGGAAGATTTATTCGTTTAATGAAGGGAACTACCAGTTGTGGGATGACAAGTTGAAGAAGTACATTGATGACCTTAAGGACCCTGGTCCTAGTGGCAAACCCTACTCTGCACGATACATTGGCAGCCTGGTTGGTGACTTCCATAGGACACTGCTATATGGTGGCATTTATGGGTATCCCAAAGACAAGAAGAGCAAGAATGGGAAGCTAAGGCTTTTGTATGAGTGCGCACCAATGAGCTATTTAGTGGAACAAGCTGGCGGCAAAGGATCAGACGGCCATCAGAGAGTTCTTGATATCCATCCAGAGGAGGTGAGTCCACTTGTGCAGTTTGGTGCTAATCTAGTTTTCTTCATAAATTGGATAATTAGGAATCTATTATATTTCTTTGACAGATACATCAGCGTGTTCCACTTTACATTGGAAGCTCTGAAGAAGTGGAAAAATTGGAGAAGTACTTGGCTTAATCCATATGTGATACCGAAGACGGTTTTAATTTCGTCTGATAAAGATGCTTCGTATCATAGCAGTTTCTGCAGAATACAATATATTTGAACTAAGAAAAAGCTTGTGAGTCCCTAAAGAGTCATTTGTGTTGTATACTGTGATTCAAATTCTTTTGAGTCTAGGCAGAAAGACTGGTGTTTATTCAAAAGCAAAGCATGGAGATTCAATTTATATAAATTATCAAGTAATCAAACTACCTAATGCCACAAATGAACAAGTGTTTATCTATTTTTAGCAAATCAAAACAAAAAACGTTACATTCAAAACCTTGTGAATAAGGGAAGTAAAATCTCTCAGGACTAATTGGAGACAGCAAAAATCCAAAACTTACTAATGTTCCTTTTGCAGATTCACACGCACAGAACAATTCACACAGAGGAACTAGAGAAACTGAAGTACTTGGTCTGAGAATTCCCAAGAGTAGAAATCTTAATTTGTCTGTCAACTTAGAATTCCGTTTTATCATTTTAAACGTATTTATATCTGGACAAAGAATGTTCTTAATGGAAGAGGAACATTTCCATACCAGTTTGTCACACACAACATCCATCCAATGTACAATCAACATCCAAGAAGACAGCTTAAAAAAAACTAGAAATATGTAGTATTCAGTAAAGACGACGCATCATCTCAGTGTGCTAGAGCTTTGTATTTTTTTCAGAACTTCATGTGATGCTTTTGCTATTAGGTAAAGGAGAAGATTAAATCTGAAAGTAACAGCCTAACAGGTAATCTTAAGGGAAATTATTCTAATGCTAGACAGAAATCAATGTCAATTCAAGCACATTTGTTAAACTTTGAAGTTATAACATCAGGTGGTAAGTACTGTACTGGTCCATGTCAACATATGAGTGGTCGGTATTGTTAAACCAGTCAGCTTCTTGCAGACAGATTGTCCCGATCCAAAGGAGAGCATGTATGATTCTTTGCTGAAATTAAAATAGACAACCCATATCAGTGATTCTAATTCTTCAAGATAGAAAGAGAAGAATTGAATGGTATAGTTACCAGGACTTAAGATCTTGATGCATTTTGTTATGGACTTCACATTGGTCACAGAATCTGGACCTGCTGGTCATCAAGAGAGCAATGGAAAACTGCATAAGAAATTTATCACAACTAACAGGATGTAGTAAAATTACACAAAAGATGAATCTCTGTACCTTGTATATTCGTGTCGTTCTCTGAAAAAAATTCTGTCACAGTGGATGAAAACTCAGACAAAACATGATTAGCCCCCAGATTAGCATCTCCTGATTCACTTTGTGATCTGTGAATAATTCATAAACAGAATAAATAATATAAGAAAATTAGTTAGATGGCATTAAAGCGGGTGATAGAGATTAATTATAGAGAAGATGGTAGGATCAAAGGGAAAAAATTTACCCAGAAAGGGAGTCTGGAGAACCCCAGGCTGGCTGGCAAGAATAATTAATTCCCGCACCATCAAGATCAAAATCACCCAACAATTCAGAGAGGGAGAAATCTACTCCCAGAGCATCTAAATTAGGCAAATCAAAATCAAAGATGTCCATGTCTTTGTTGGATTGAAACGCTGAAATCTCATCAGTTATTGGTTTCTCAGAATTTACTGGCATGTCAGAACCATCAAAATCTAGCCTGCCTTTTACATGATCTCTTTTGCCAAGCCTCTTCAAGTTTGTCTTGACTGGTGAGGAAGAAGAAATGCGGTGATTCCTCTCAATGGAATAATAAGCTACTTGTTTGGCAGGGCTCACTCTAATTGCCTCTGAAGTGATTACAGTGCAGTTACTCGAAATGATATGCTGGGCTGCAATATTGCTACTTGGAGTAGCAGTGAGTGGAGAAGCAGATTTGTCAGTTTGAGAGGAAGTTGCTCTAAGAGGTGTCACAGGACCAGACGAATTAGTTGGAGGGGATTGACTAGGCTGATTGAATAAACACTTTGCAACACTGGATCCTTGAACTGGTATTCCATTGGGCACATTATCATGGGGTGAAGATTGAACTGCAGAAAACTGCAGAGCACTTTCTTGATTACTGGCCGCATTGATTGGCTGTGGAAATGTATCACTACCTACAAAGAAAATGAATTTTAATAACAATTCAAGGATTAAATACATAAAATTTATGAGTGCTTCAAACTACAATAAAGAATTACCTTTGACTGGTAATTGGGTGGTGGTTAAGTGACTACGAGATCTCTTTGCAGTTACAGGGCCATCAGGAACACTTATTGAAGCCTTTCTCCGTCTCGAAGTTGGGTGACTTGTAACTGGTGTGCAGAAATTTGTGGGATCCATATGAGTGTTGGAGGGCCTGGATACTGACATCATGACTGGGGTGTTGTAAGAAGGATGACCTGATAAAAAGACATCAAAATTGAGGTCATTGTTGAAGAAATTGCATAAATTTTGTTGTACTCAATAATAAGCAGCAGGTAGGGAAAGTGATAAATGTAGTTTTTCCTCAATGATTAATGAGAAAAAAGACTCCAGAAAGAAAAACAATTCATTTATAAAAACTACTGAACAAAAAAACTCATTAGCTAACCAGTCCTCTCCTTTATTTTGTTAAATTATTAATAAACATATGAATGGAACTTGATAATTGATCCATGTTCCTAACAAACATAAGTCAACAGAAAAGACTATTGAATCAATCAACATGTTTTCATTAATTTAAGAGCTCCTGAAGTCAAAGACTTCCAAGTCACTCAAACTACATGAATCGCACATCAACAAGTACAATATATGCAATTGGAGCACTTCAAAAAAACTGAAAGCCATTTAAAATCTGCAAGGTTTTGAACAAGCATGCAGGTCGCACCATTTGAACTTCAAATTTCTCAAAACCCTTGAATTATGACATCTTTCTGAGTAGAAAGCAATAGGGACACTTTCTCAACCCAATGTCGGTGATCTCACCAATACAGTCAAGGCACATTTTTTAGATTCAGATTGATTATAAATACAGATTGACCCTGTGATTTTGGAGCATAATTAGAGTTTGAAGATGTAGTTCTCAATTTGGCCTATGCAAAGTTTTGACCTACATCTTTTAAAAAATATAAGCATGATATTACAAAATTGACCAAACAATCAAAATAAACACTATAAATGCTAGAGATGAGTTAAAACCAATGTTTAACAGTACATCACAATATCACATTAATAGAGGGTGTTGTCCACATCAATTGGGGGTGCTAGGAGTGGTCATCTGGATTTAGACCTTACATTTGGCATTAATAGGGGTAGACTAGATCTAGACCTAACATTTGACATTATTTGCACAAAGTGAATGCGCTCACAATTTAAATCCACATTCTCACATTTGAGATCATGAACATTTCACTAGTGCATCAAGCAATGACACCTCATTACAGTCTCACATTATTTAGCCCAAATTTTGCAAATAGAAGTATGTGGAGAAAGATGAAAAAGGAACTGAAAATGGTACCTGCAGGGGACCCCATAGTTGGATCTACTTGGGGAACCATAGCCACCGATTGTGGGGCTGTAGATGGAACCAAAGGAGGCCTAGGAGGGCCTCCGCCGCCACCATTATAACCATTCATCACATCTTGCATACCCCTCAACAACGTTTGAACCCGAAATTTCTCGTGTTCCAAATGGCGCTTATCTTGATCCAACATCACTTTTTGCTCCTTCAAACATATGTACTCGTCCAACATTGCCTCCAAACTCAACAAACTCTTCGGCGCCTGCAAAACCCACATCGATCTCTAATTTACTACACAAAATGAAAACTATAATCACAGAAATATTGAAGATTCGGGAGCATTAGAACATATGCGTACATATCCATATATCATATATGTTATATACATTTGTGGGTACCTCTTGAATGGGAGATTTAGCAATGAGATCTGAAGCTTCAGTTCGGAAGGTGGAGCGAGTTTGGGTATAGTTGTTGTCGGAGAGATATCGGTCCACGATGAATGCGATTTGGACAGGAGTTACCTTCCCTTTGCCGAATTTCTCTGTTTTCTTGGATTTGGTTTGCTTCCCCATCACTGCAAGTTGGAGAAGCAAGAGAAAGAGAGAGAGGAGATAGATAGATATATATATATATATATATATATATATATAGGTGTGTGTGTGTATACGGAGGAAGAGATAGAGAGAGAGATGGGATGGCGGGGTGTGTGACTGAAAAAGGGAGGGTAACTGATGGGTGATGAAGAAAACGCGGGACTGTTTGAAAATTTTGGAGGACAACTTTGGGATGCAAAAAAAGAGATTTAGCGGTTATTTGAGCGCGCGGTCTCTCTGTCCCTTTTTTCTTTTTCTTTTTCTTTTTTTTTTCTCTCTCTCTCTCTTCTGTAGCATATCTCCTATAAGTTATAACAATTTTTTTCTTGATGAATTTAATAGATTATAGGGGCGATTGCAAAAAAAGCTTCCATTGACTTGTAGTAACAATTTGCATTAAACCTCCCTTTTAAAAAAATATTAAACACAAAAGTCCCTTTTTAAATGAACAATTACTAAAATATCTACCAAGTCGAGAGATAACAAATTTTTTTTTTTTTTGCATTTTTGTTTACTCATATTATATATTATATATATCATTCTTATATTTTGATATTATACAATGCATATACATAAGTATATGAGATGGGCATTTGATTAAACAATTTGGCTAACAAAAATGAATCTTAATTACAAAAATTAATTGAATAACATAATATAGCTATTAATCTTACATTACTTTAACTTTATTGTACCATATATGTGTAAATATGTATACACGTGTGTGCATTTGTTCTTATAGTTGAAAAAAGAATAATGTAAACTTTATAATCGATCATTGATGTAAAGTATTAATTTGATTCAAACACACTCTTTTATAATTTACATTTTTAATGTATCAAGCTTTTGTGTCATGTAAAGAAAAAGGAAATGTAGTAATCTTTTCTCTCATTTTATTTGGTTGAATAGAAAAAAAAATGAGTGGAAAGGATATTGCAAGATTAAACCATGATATATATATGCTAAAGAAATAACTTGTAGTTACACTCGTAACTATGAATTTTACCTTTTTATTTTTTATGTTTTTCTTTAATTAAAAGTACATTGATGCATATAACAGAACATATAAGTTCAAATCTTATTATTCAAGAAATAAAGAAAAATAAATAAAATCTTTTAGAAAAATTTATGCAAATTGGCGAATGGCATAAAACCTCCTTGACTTGTGAGTATTTTAGTAATTGTCCATTTAAAGGAACCCCTTGGTTAATTAGGAGGAGTTTTATGTCAAAAAAATTTAAAATGAGAGTTTAATGAAAATAGTTACAAGTCAAGAGGTGTTTTTTGCAATTCGGACTAGATCATATGTTAATGAGGTTGTAATACTATGCAAATTATCTAAATACCATTGTGCTCCTTTTTTTTATGGAGAAATTTTAGAATATTTTAGGGGTTCATATCCCGAGATCATCCCAGTCATGTGTACACTGTGCACAACACACATGATTAAGATGACCCTGAGATATTTTAAAATTTTTCCTTTTTATGATAACTTTATTGGTATCATCATATATGTAAACCCTACTTTATGTAATTAATGTAAAAAATGCTAAATCTTACTGAGTGTGTATAAAAATGAAAAACTACTCCCCCCAGACACGAACACTCACCTTATGCTATAATTTTATAGCTGTATCGTGAAATATTTAAGGTTAGGGCAAAATGCACTCACACCCCCCTAAGGTTTGCCCTAAACACACTCATATACAAAGTTTGTTTAAACTTACACTCACACCCTTGAGGTTTGGAGTTTGACTGCACATAACCCCCAATTGAAATCCATCGGTCAAAAAATTATTTGAAATGTCTGTGTTTACCCTTCACTAACTGAAAAGATATTTTTAACCTTACTTTTCACGTTAAAATACCATATTGCTCCCAACTTTTCTTTTTCACTTGACAAAACTACCCTTATTACCTTATTGCTTTTCTTCCTCCTCTCTCACCCTCAAAGTTCACTTTCTCTAATTCTTCCTCTCTTTCTCTACTCATTTTCTCTCTCTTTCCCGAATCGGTCTCTTTACATCTAACCCCCTCTCTTTTTTTTATTTTATCTACTTCTCTCTCTTAATTCTTCACCCTTTTCTCTTTTTTCTTTTATTTTTTTCTCTTTCACCGTTTGCTATGGCAATGCCCATGAAAATTGGTAATGATAACATGGTTTTAGTGGTGGCAGTGGTGTCTCGGCAATAGTAGAGAGATGACAACAGAGGAGACCTATATGAAGAGTGTTACAAGAGTATAGGAGTTTATTTGCAAATATGAGAAGGGTAAAAGAGGATATTTTGCATTTTGCCTTTTATTACAAAGTATGCATACATTTATTTCAAAAAGAAAAAAAAAGTAGTGATGGCACTGATAAAATTGAAAAGTAAGTACTGAAAAAAAAGAAAAAAAAAATCATCCAAGATTAATAATAAAGTAAATTTTAGCCTCAAAGTTTGAATTTATTTCAATTTCATTCAGATTGAATTTTATTTTTCAGTGACAACTAATATTGGGTCATACACATAATAGAGAAACAATATAAATTATTTGCTAAATCGAATCACCAAAACACATTAGACTCCTTTCTTTATTTCACAATTCTTTTTTATAACTAAAAAATAAAACAAAAGAATTCAAATAATTTTGTTGCCCATTCACTGAATTCAGGGGATACTAATATAGTACTATATCGGTTGAAGGGTTAATTTAGTCATTTTATTTTAATAAAATTTTTAAAGGGTAAAATGCTCTAACACCCCCCCCCCCCAAATTTTCGTTTATTACCCACAGATAATACTTGTATCTTTGACTGAGGTCAACCTCCCCCAGGTTTCATAAACCATACCCTGACACCCCCAGTCAGAGTTAAACACCCGTTAAAAACTGACGGTTCAAATGATTTTACCAATTTACCCTCTTATATTTAATAATTTTGTAATTGAACTTGCTGACGTAATTGATGACGTAGACCCCTCCTATACAAAATATCCTAAATATCCTTGATTAACACTACCCATCTTCTTCTTCCCTCAAACTCACGCCACCGCCACAGTCACGACCAAATTTCTGCAACTCCCAACCCAAATCACCACCATTATCGAGAAAGCACTCCATGTCACCACCATTTTGATTTTATTTTAGTGACCATCATGGGTGATTCTGCAACTTCCAATTCAATGGTGGATGAATAAATGAGGGAAATAAATGAGTCAGCCAAGAAATGAGGTTAACCCACTTCTCCTCTATCCCGTCCCGGGTCATACTCCGGTGCGTCCACAGAAGAGGAAATCGCAATGCATCTTGCTCAGCAGGCGTAGCTTGGAGTGGGAGTGTCGCGTGGGGCTAGGGGGTGCGCCAGAGATCACCATGGGTGATTCTGCAACTTCCAATTCAATGGTGGATGAAGAAATGAGGGAAATAAATTAGTCAGCCAATAAATGAGGTTAACCCACTTCCACTCTATTTGCTATCAATCATTTTGTAGACGCCTGAAGAAATGAGCGAAAGACTTTCCCATGGCGCTGAAGTGAAGAAAGCTTAATAAATATACACAAACACGATGTAGGGGCATATCATAAATGAGACCGCTGATCATTTCATAAAACATATATGCTTGAAGAAAGCCCAACCCTGATTCATAATTGGTGAGCTTAGTGTGCGTCGGTGATGAACTGAAATTAGGGTTAGGGTTTGAAGAGTAGAAAAGGGTAAGAGGATAATCTATGTGCTTGCGTGTGTGTGTGTGAGAGAAAACAAATAGATGGTCGTGGGAAGTAGAAATATATGTTGTGGGTTATGGCGGCAGTGGAAAAGATTGTGGGTTGTGGCAGTGGTGGAAGGTCGTGGTTGTGGCGGTGGGTAGTGTGTGTATATATCTATATATATTATCTTTCTATATATATATAACAGAAAACATAATATATATATATATATATATATATATATTACCTTTCTATATATATATAACATAAAACATTTATAATATATATAAATTTATATATAAATTACAGAATTCCTAAATCTATATAAAAAAATTTTTTGCCAATATACTGGTTTATCAATAAATTATATATATAAAGCTACTGAATATAGTATATATGAAGTTATATATTTTTTAATTTTAAATTATATTTTTAATTGATAAATTTTATTATGTATGATTATATAATTTGATTTTAATATTAATTAATGTATTTAGTATTAATTAAAAATATTAATTAAAGCAAATGGGTGAGATTTAAGTAAGATGCAAAAAGGATATAAATGTCCAACTAATTGAGGGTAAAATTGTACATTCAAACAGGAAGGGTAGTTTTGGTATTTTAACTTTTCAAATTAGTTAACTTGACAGTCAACTAACATTTGGGGTGTCAGGGTATAGTTTATGAAACCTGGGGAGGTTGACTTCAGTCAAAGGTACAAGTATTCTCCGTAGGTAATAAACAGAAACCTGAGGGGGTATTAGAGCATTTTACCCTTTTTTAAATATAATATAGTTATTATATTGATGAGTAAAATTGTAATTTTTTATGCAAATTACTGATGCAATTTTGTTTAGGGGTGTGAGTGTAGATTTAAGCAAACTTTGTACATGAGTGTATTTGAGACAAACCTCAGGGGGTGTGAGTGCACTTTACCCTTAAGGTTATAGTGCCCCATTTGTTATAATTTAATAAGTGGGTGTTTGTAGCTGGACAGGGTATAAGCCACGTTCTTGTTCATAATTCAATTATTATTATTATTATTTTTTTCATGGGTAAGGAATTGGTAATATACTGGTAATATTAAAAATTTTAAATTAAAATAAATAGAAAATAAATTTTTATATGAAGAGAGTGGTTTTTTAATTTTTATTTTAAAATAAATGAGTGGATTTGTATAGTGGTTGTTGGATTTAAAAAGTGTAAATAAAATCTCTTGTTCACCGTTGAGCAAAATATCATTACTATATATTCAAAAATGAAAAATGCTACATGTCCCGAATAAATATTTTGAAATATATCTTAAATCTACGTGGTAGGTGTTATGGTAGTTAGTTAATCTAAAAATAGACATCAACATGTATATTAGACCACCAAAACTACGTGTATAGGAGAAATTCCGCCAATACTAACTCACCATTTAATTTTATGTCCTAAAATAATTCGTTATGTCACATGTCACATATATTTAAGATATATTCCAAGATATTTATTCGGGACGTGTAGAATTGCTATTCAAAAATTGAACTATAGTGTTGATTAGTTAAGTTGAAATTAAATTTGAACATCAAGTTTTGTGATGTTCGTAATTGAAAACCGATGAAAACCACTAGTATTGAAAGAAACATTGAACATTGTTGCCACGGCCCAGGCCCAAATTATTCCTTAAGTATATGACACATGAATCACATCATCACATTGTTAGATCCAATGTTGAAAATTATGTGTGTTCATTCTCTTGCTTGTCACATAATTTTATATCTATATATCTATATCTATATATTTGTAAGTTATAATTTAATTAACAAATAATCTCATTAAAATAAATAGATAAAAGTTTTGCTAACATACACTAAAAAGGTAACACAAAACCAAAAAAAAAATACTCTAGATAAACAATCTAGAAACACTAATCATAGCTGAAGAGATCACCAAGGGGCAAGGCTTGTGACTTAATGTAACACCCCACTTACTCGCCAGTGTGGTAGTCTACCGATGTCTGTCGCATTCGTCCACAAGGTCACCACAATCACTCTTCTTTAGGGGCCCAAGGTCCTCATTGGTTACACTTACGACTGGACTCCAACTATGATATCATTTGTTACGACCCGCTCCACATGATATGATATTGTCCAATTTGGACCAAGTCCGTATTTTTTTGTTATTGGGTCTTAACCTAGAAAGAGTGATGTGGGATGCCACAATCACCCCCTTTTGGAAGTAAGTGTCCTCCATAAGCTTGTGCATGTCATTCGTCATATGTCTGGCTAGGCTCCAGCTCTGATACCATTTGTAACCTTGTTGACATCTCTCACATGGACTTGTGCACGCCATCTGACACATGTTCAGCTGGGCTCCAATCTGATGTTATTTATAACCTTGTTGGCGTCTCCCTCATGCGCTTGTGCACGCCATCCACCACACATCCGTTGGGCTCCAACCATAAATGTTACATAGGATTTGAATCAGATTTCGAATCAATCTATATTGATTAACTGCCTCCATTATGTTGTTGCTAGCAAATACTACTATTTTTGGTTTTAGATCTTCCAAATCATTCTTGCAGGAGATTCGAACCCATTTTTTTCTTGATCCTTCGATAAAAAGTAGGAGGTATAACCAATAGAGATTTCTTTTTCGATTCATCCTTGGAGTTGAATACCTCATTCAAGAATTATTTTTGATCCCATTGTAGGAATTAATAGAGACTCGTTGAGATACCATTTGTAACCTCATGCTTGTGCACGTCATCTGCTACATGTTTGAGTGGGCTCCAGTTATGATACTATTTGTAACCTCGCTAATGTCTTCTCGTGGGCTTATGCACGCCATCCACCACATGTTCGGCTGAGCTCTAGCTCAGATACCATTTGTAACGGCCCACTCCATATGGTATGATATTGTCCGCTATGAGTCAAGTCCGCATAATTTTGTTCTTGAATTTTATTCCAAAATGCATCATACTATTTGGAGATAAAACTGCATATATAAATACATCTCTTTCACCACACCCAAACAAGATGGGATGCCACACTTAAAGGGTTCCAATTTTTTCAAAAGTATTGTGGGAGTTATTTATCGGGACAAAAAAATAATTAATTTGGGATAAACTTTGAAGTAATTAATTTGGGATAAACTTTGAAAAAATAACAAAACGTTAAGAGTGCTAAAGAAACTTTACATAATAGCAATTTTGCCCTTTTGATAAAAATCTCACAAAGGATATTATACACTGCATTGTGTTACAACAAATGAACCCACTAAATAACCAATTCTATATGATATTTTCAAAGGATATTATACAGTGTATTGCATATATATGTTAGAACCAAATGAATCCACTAACCAATCACATGCAACCAACACAAACACACACACACACATATCGGGTTCAGTGTTAAGATTCATAATAGGAAAGGCCCCCGCTAAAATTTTCTTTTTTTGTATAATATACCTGTAAATTTATATAATTTTGAAAATGCCCCCTGTGATTTTATTTATTTTGTATAATTTACCTGTGAGTTTATATAATTTTGAAAATGCCCCCACTAAAAATTTTCTTTTTTTTGCATAATATACTAGTAAGTTTGTATAATTTTGAAATTGTCCCCACTTAAATTATAAAAAAAAAAACCCAAAGCTCCACTAAAAAATATATATTAACCTATTCTTCTATCGTTCACGCCTTGCTACGATAGTTTGTTTTATTTATTTATAATCTTCTTGTTGTTAAAAGTCGCCTCCTCCTATATGATTTTTTTATGTCGGTGACTGATTTATATATAGTTTGAGTAATTCGAATTTTGTAATTTGTAATGGGCTTAGATTGGGCTTTGGGATGCTCAACACAGTAACCCAATTCTGGCCCAAGTTGCAGCGCTAGCATACATCAGCCAAGTGTTGGTTACGCTATCTTACGGAATTTTTTTGACTAGAGTTGAGGTTTTATATGGTAAGCAAGTTGTACGTACACTATAATGTATATATGACGTTGAAGCAGTATACAAGTGTTTTATATACCTTGCCACTATGTGTCCATGTCTCATTGATATCAAAAGGTTCTATTATTGCAAATCCTCCGGATAACGTAGCACACGAAAAGAAGAAGAAAAGAAAGTTTATGTCGGTTATGTCAAGATAATTTGATATTTGTTGGTAGTGCGAGAATTGTTTGAATTCTTCTGCACAAACATATATATATATATATATATATATATATATATATATATATATATATATGTATTGATCTGCTTTATTTCCTGCTTATTCCATTTTGGTTTGACAGCCCCATCGTGTCAGGTATATTTGAACAGATGGATTAGCTAGCATGAATGGGTGAGCTTTGACTTGTATAGTTAGGTTTCCAAAAAGGTTATCCTTTTGCTGCTCACATGCTTCACAGTAACAATTCTATGAACCAATAGTTAGTCATATGCTGATTGCTGCACACTGGTGGAAGACAGTAATGTTTTTGGTTCTATGATAAACAGAGAGGAGAGAGGAGGCTTGGCTTGCTGGCATTTTTCTTTTTCTTTTTCTTTTTCCAATGATTTAGGCACTTATGTTTGTACCCAACTGAAGAATGTTCATTCACATGGACGAACAGTCAAGTCTTTACAATTCTTTCTAATTGCACTCTCTTGACAACTTTCTCATAAGTTATCTATCTGATATGAATAAATCAAAATGTGAATATATATATATATGTATATGTATATATGCTTTCATCATTCTCCCAACTTAATATTTCCCCTCAAAATCGGTTCATCTTCTCCGAAATCTTTAACTTCTTGATTGTTTGTTGAATAATGCAACTCTAGTCGATAAGTCTAACATAAAAATAAAGCGAGTCCTACTTGAAATATATTTAACAAGAAGTAAGCCTTGGACTTATATTTTAAACCAATTTTCCGATTCAAATATCAATTTACTAGTTTTTTGGGTTGAAAGCCTAGACTAGAGAGACAGTCCTTCAGTATTTAAAATTGCCCTTAAATAGCTACTGTATAACTAAGAAGACTTATCTTAAATTACAGAGAAAGAAGAGAGGGTGCAGAGATTGGAATATATTCAGCTAACATATTCTTTTTGCTTTTATTAATTAGTTGTCGTATATTATTAATTATTAATATAGAACATGTTCCAGCTATGTAGCGAACTAGTGGTCCTATATGCTATCTGTAAAACAAGTAATGTTAGTGCTATTAAGTGATTGAATGCGCCTCTATATATATATATATATATATATATATATATATATATATATATCATAGTTTTTGAAAGAAATATACTCTGGGAAAGTAATGTTACCTGTGGTCCAATTAGATATATGGTGAATTCTCATTCATTGTTTTGTGTGTTGACATGGGAAAAGAGGCTCAATTTGGGTTTGCTAAATTGCGTTAGAGTTGAGTGGCAAACTAAAATTGAGGATTTTAAATAATAATAATAATAGAGAGTTCGAATTGAACTAAATCAAAATAGTTTTATGTGAGTAAAGTGATAAATTTTACCACATAATATCACTCTAATATCATGTGGTAACTAGTGCACATTCACATAAAAATAAAATAAAATTAGTCGCAACCTCCAAATTACTATTCCATTCTCAATAATGCTTTGTTGTCTTAAATAACTTTAATTGCCCACTGTAGAAAAAAAAGGTGGGGATGCCTTTATTTTTTGATTCTTCCTCGACAGCCATTGCATTATTTTCTGTTCAAAGTGGATCAAAAGAAGAAAAAAGAAAGTGGTTTCCTTTTTACTTGTACATACATTACTATCCATCAAACAGTGTCCTTCCTTTAGCAATACCAACATAAAAGTCCATGTAATAGCAAAAAAACAAATTGAGTATTATTTCTTTTCCTTGCTACAAATGTAAAATCACAAACTTTCTACCAGAGAAGATGGATATTTTTTTAGAGATGTGGTGACAGTGTCACACACATATTTTTAAATAAATTTTTTTTTCTAAGACAAACGCAGTTCAGATATGCCAAGAATACTCAAAGACATATTCGAAATACTTTCAAGACACGTCCAAATTAATTTATGATTTTTATTTTTAAAAAAAAACATAGAACTCAGCTCTAATATTAAAATCTAATGGAGAAAAAATCTGAACATAAAAATTAAGCTTAAAATCCTAACAATAACATGTGTGTACTTGTATGTTTTGTTCGTTGCTTCGTTCTCATTTTTCATGTCAAAATATAAGCCAGATAAGTGAGAGAGCCAAAAAAAAACAAGGAAGAAGAAGAGAAATAGAAGAATAAAATAATAGAAGAAAAATGGTATTATTGAAAAACTGAAAAAAGTTAATCTTTTTTATATATAATAATATATTTTTATTTACTTTTTGATGTATATTCTTGTTGTGTTTGTCTTTTTTAAAAAAAATTTGTCGATTATGCTTCCTAACTTCCTATGAATGATGTATACAATTGATATTATCTCAAAAAAATTTGCTCAAAGTGGATAAATAACTTGGTTCTTGTGGCTAGACAAACACAAGGAGAGTTGGAGTTTGACTCTTAGTTTTGTTATATTTGTTTAATAATTGGTCAAGTCAAAATTATTAGCATTTTGGAGCTTAATCCGTGAATGAAAATAAAAGCCATGAACATTGTAATTTTTTACTGTTTTCTTGATTTCAAGGTCAACCACTTAGAGTTACATTTGATAAGGGCTTGGAGCTTGAACGTTGTTTATATTAAATTAAAGTTTGAGCTTAACGTGGTAAATTAAACAAATCAATCAAATTAAGATTTTGAGTTTCATAAGTAATTTGATGATTCAAACTGTCACATTAATTACTGTGTGTGTACACACACGCACTATATGCTCATGTCTATGAAAATATCATGCGTTTCTAATCATAATAGTTAAATAAGATGATTTTAAATTGTAAACAGAAAAGACATTTTAACTTCGTATGATTAATTTTTTAATTTAAATTAAAAATTTTTTTTCTATTATTACTAACTTGAATGTAATATATATATATATATATATATATATATATATATTATATTTATTTTCACAGCATATTAATGTCATTTACCAACTACCAAGGATATTCTGCATGGGACCCCTCTGTATCACGAATTCACGATATTGACACCACTTTGCATTGATTGTCAATTGGTACAACTGTAAAGGTCCCGGCAGTGCGGGCCCCACATCACACCATCCAACTGGTAATCGGTACTACATCCCTTCGTGTTTCGTATCCGTTGGATGAGTCTGAAAGTCAACATCAAAAGCTGCATTAGCATATCCAACCTAAACACGAGTGAGACGGAAACTATTCCTCTTCTAATAAAAACAAATTCGCCAAAGCGAAAGTTCGTTATATATGAGCAGTGAATCGTCCTCATCCCTGCCAAGGTCCACTTGTCTAGCTGTCACCACTCTATACATATTACTACGTGTTTTATATATAAAATACTTATATATAAATACAAATTTATTTTCTAAGTTAACCATTCACAGCCATATCTGTTGATTTCAACAATTTTAAATTTCGAAATTTATAATTTTGTTATTGTGAAATTGATTTTAGTAATTATGATCAACTTTGATGTAATTTTGTAAAGTGCAAAAAACTCTCTAGCCATATAGAAAGTGTGCAAATACTTTATGTTGTATGCAAAACTTCTTACATTTTTTAATTTTGTGCATTTAATAATAAATTTTTAATTTTGAAGAAATTAAACAATGAAATGACTAAAATATCCTTACTTTATGATTTTTTTTATTTAAAAAGGGTAAAGTGCAAAAATCACCCTCACTATATATAAAATGTGCAAAAAATCCCCCTTAATTTATTATGTGCATATAACTCCCCTACTTTTTTACAACCTGTACAAACATTCATTTGTCAAAATTTTCTTTTTAAATAACCAAAATACCCTCACAACTTTAAAACCATTGTGCCATGTTTGGATGCAATATTTTCTATTTTTTATTTTTATATTAACTAAAAATATATTTTAATTATTTTATTATTTCAAATGGGCTCGACTAGTGAAAATAAGAGAATATTCGTACATTTTTTAAATAAATAAAAAATTAATATTCATATAAACCTTTTTTAGACATCCAAACATGTCACTAGAGTGTGTAAAGTGTTTTAGACATTTTAGTTGTTAAATCGATAAAATGTCCTTATTTGCACATTTTGTAAACAGTAAAGGATTTTTTTGCATTGCAGAGATTTCTTGCACACTTGGTATATAGTGAGGGTGTTTTTTGCACTTTACCCTTTAAAAAAAACTAAAAAGTGAAATAACAAAAATAATACTATTGAATTTTTCAAAAAATTCTGACATTATCATATGGAATAGGAGATAATTTGTTCCAAATTTTAAAATTATAGGAATTTATATGCGCATATCAAATACGAGAAATATTTTTTTGCAAATTTTCTATACAACAAGATTTTTGCACTTTACCCTTTACTTTATCAGTATATAAATATGTGTGTATATATATATATATATATATATATATATGTATACATATATATACATATTAATGTGGTGTATAAACCGAGAGAACAAAAGCACGCGCACATTAGCTTTTTACTGAATTTTTTTGGGTAAGGTAGGCACAATGCACGACATATATGTGTTTAATAATGTCGGATAAAACTATACTTAGAAAGTGGGTGTATTAAAGCAATCCATTCTATTTGCTCCCACCAAACTTTTGTTTTCACATTGCAACCAAAAGAGACCTCTCGAGTGCGTGTATCGATGATGGTGCACTTGTCTATTCTCTCTTTCAATTCAAGCAAATTTTAGGCACCAAATGGAGTACAAAGCAATCCCATGTCAAATTAATTTTAAGATTTATATTTGAATCCCAACATGAGTCTTATGTTATCAACATTTCATGTTTTACTTGTACTCAAATTAAAGATGATTTTCTAAAGAAGGCACATGAGATCTTTTTACTTTCAAATTAAATTTTAAATGAGCCATTTATTGAAGGACGACAATTTATTTATACTCAAATCAGATTTAAAATTAATTCAATTCATTTTGTGCCTTATTTATGTTTAGAATAAGACAACTTTTTGAAATATGTCCATATTTAATCAAGCTTAGGTTATCGCTCGTACTTTTAAATGTTTATTAGTGCTCAACATCACAAAAAAAATATAAATAAAAATAATAATAACTAATTTTATTATTAAATTATGAAAATTTATTACATTGTCGGGTCTCAGCCAATTACAAATTGTCAAGAAATATTTTAATTGCATGATAATTTATAATTAGCCAAAATTTTATGATCACGGACCATTGTAATAATTTCTGTTGAATAATCCAAAGTGGCAAAAGAAAGAAACATAAATGTAAATTGTAAGATAGCTAGATAGGCATGAAAGGGACGAAAGTAAAATAACTTAAACAAGCATGCTAAGGATCCGTACCTGCAAAATCAAACAAAACTCAGGGATATAAACGTAAATTAATTCATATTATATTCCCCCAGTCAGCAAACACTCAAAGAAAGTGAATCAGTGTGTTGCAGAAAAGAGTAAAAGGTGTATTTAATTTTCACAACCTCCAAGCTGACCGACCACCACCACCCATTTCACTTCACTGGTTCGGTTCTCAAACCCTAGAAATATAAAACCAAATGCCCAGTAATTTGGATTCATCCAACAAACCCTAGAGAGAGAAAGTCCGTAACAATACACAAAGCACAGTCCAAGAATCTCTGCTCAAAACCAGATCGACTATGGCCGCTTTTTCCCCTTCCAGGTACTTCACAGCCCTTTCTTTACTCTTTCTGTACTTCAAAACCCTAACTGCATATCCAAATTCGTCCTTTTCTTTCAAGAATTTCGATAAAGATTCGAAATTTGAGTCCCATCTCGCTCTATATGGTGATGCCAAGGTCGTTAATGGTGGTTCGTCCGTACAACTCGCTGGGTCGTCAAGTTCAAGTGCTGGCCGACTCATTTACAAGAAACCCATCAAGCTGGGGGAAGGAAACCCAAAGAAAATGGTTTCTTTTTCGACCTATTTCTCGTTTTCGATGTCACCGGAAAACGGTGATGGTTTAGCTTTTGTTATGTTTCCAATTGGGTTTCCTTTGAATGTATTTGATGGTGGGTCATTTGGGTTGTTGGTTGAGAGAAAAATTAGGGTTATTACTGTTGAATTTGATACATTGAGGGATGATAAGTACGGTGATTTGAATAGCAATCATGTTGGAATTGATATCAGTAGTCTTGTATCAGTGAAAGTGGTCAATGTGTCTTCTATCGATTTGGTACTTAACAGTGGTGAGAAATTGCAAGCTTGGATCGATTATGAGGCGGGTTCGAAGCGATTAGAGGTCAGGTTGAGTAAATTAGGTGACATTAGGCCAGAGAAACCATTGATTTGGTGCCCATTTGATTTGTCACAAATGTGGAGGGAAAAGGAGGTGTTTGTGGGGTTAAGCTCGTCAAATGGAAATTATTCTTCACAAAAATGTAATGTGTTTTCATGGAGCTTCAAGGTAAGGCAAGTTCCCTCTTGGATGCATTCTCAACCAATGGATCCCAAGGCATTTTCCGAGAACACGAAAGCTCTGAGAGTTCATAAGAGGAGTGATTGTGTTCTGCGAGTTGTTGGTGCACTGATTTTTGGCACTGCGTGTGGAGTATTGGGGGCAGTCCTAGTGTTGTTTGTGTGGACAATATTTGGGAATAGGCGTCCGGTGGTGCCGGAAGAGTTTGTTGTGCACCCTGTGGAGTTTGAGTACAAGAAGTTCAAAGTAGTTGTGGATAAACCCATGGAGGAAGATGGTAAGAAGTAGGTGTTTGACTTTGGTTTTGTTGAATGTTTTGTGTTGTAAATTCATCTTCTTTCTCTCTTCTTGTATGTTGTTGTTTTATTTTGTTGCTGTAATTTGATGATCAATCATCCAATTGTAGTTTTACTAAATATTGTCCAATGTTCTGATCATTAAGATGCAGCATCAAATTGGAAAAAATGGAGTATTACCAATTTAGCACTCTAGCAGCTACATTATTTAAATATTTACTGCAAGCTCATTCTTTTTTTTTTCTTTCAGTAGGTAGTATTTACTGCAATTCTTTGCTGGTATGTCTTAAAGTCCATATCCTTGCTCAGAAGCTCTTTTTGATTGTCTACTCCAGTGGCTATAATTTCAGGTTGATAATGTGACAAACCATGAATAAAATTATACAGTCAATATTGTTGTTGCCCTTTCTCTCTCTGCATATTAACTTCTGTTCTTTCTTTTTTTTCATTTCCTAGTTGGAGGACTCGCACACATAATATACCCAAGTAGTCAGTCATTTAGATCAACTTAAAAGAGAACCTTTGTATGTCCCAATAATAAATTTATTTTTATTCTTTTGAGTGCTTTTGTAACTTCTTTATGTTTATCACAGCTTGTATCAGTGTATGCAAATTTAAGAATTTGACCATCCAATTCCTGGTGATCCATGATAGACAAGTGATTGCTTAAACTAAAAACTCAAAACTAGATTATACATGGAACTCATGCATAGCCATTTGCTGCTTGGCTATACAAATGTGGGTGGGTGGGTAGAAGTGGGCTATACTGTTGGAAAGATTCTTTTTTTTCTGGGTGGAAGTGGGAGAAATGAGAAGTTGTTTAGTGAGTGAGACTGCAGGTAGGGATGGCAATTTTATCTGTTGCCTCTTTTTGGGACAGGTCCGTATTATAATTTATACAAGAATTTGGACACCCAACCTCCCACTTTGGAGGGGAAGAGCTATACCAGGCCATTAGGCCTTTGCTATCATCCAACAAATATTACAATTACTTATTGGTATGCCTGCCTGCCTGGCATATCTTCCACACATCTTACATTACATACAAAATTATACATATGCTATATAATGAAAGATTACACTGCACAGCAGAAAGGAAGGACAAGTTGTTTATATTAATCTTCGAACAAATCTTACAAATTTCATATATTGGTATGCTTAGCATATCCTCCACATAACTTACATTTACAATAAATATTTGCCAATTTATTGCTATGGTGGTCAAGGTTAAAAGGACAAACCAGAAAATCAGATGCCCATCCATATATGCTTTGGTGATAAATACAAACACCAAACTAACAAGAATGTTAAGTACATTATCATCTGTCAAATTCAGAGTAGATAATAAGAAAGAGGACCCAAAAATTATTAGCAGCATGACACTTTGGATCTCAGTAGTTTATAATCTGTCTTCAATCCCTTCTTTGGGGAGTTACAGATAGATAACGCAGTTCTTACTGACATCATTGATCCAACCAAAGCAAAATTTGTGCAAATTTTTCTTTCTAAGCTTGAGAGGATAAAACGCATATATAACAAAAGATATTAAAAAGAAAATTAGACAAAGTCATTGGTACGACTACCCAGTGAAATTTGTCCCACCTACTTACCTATGATTTAGGAGGGATAAAACCAAAGAACAACAATAAGCTTAAATGAATGGAATGGAACAAAATAGAAATAAGTTTAAATGAATGGAATGGAACAAAATAGAAGTTAAAAAACAACGGAAAAAAAGGAAAGGAAAAAAAAAAGATGAGCTGGGAAAAAAAAGGAGCATCTCAGACAAAGTATTCCCCATAATTTTCTTCACTGGCAATCAAAGTGCAAGGATAACAAAGAAAGAAAATCATCATTGATGCTCATTATGGAGAAAATCAGATAAAAAGAAGAAAAAAAACTATACGTAAAACATTTATACAATTCAATCCAAAATAATAATAATAATAAAATACTGTAGTATAGTAATCAGATTAAACAACAAAGAGGACATTTCACAGCACTATAGAATAAACGAGTGCAATATTAATACAATTTCATTTATTTTACACATTGTTTATTCAAATGACAGTATTAAAGTTGGCCCTTTTTTTTTTTGAAGTGGCTTTTTTATTTTCTCTGAGAAAATCATTCAGTAACAGAGCTACTTTCAGAAAAAGCACAATGCTAATGTCTGCTAAAACGTGGAAACAAAAAAATTAGCTAAAACACTTTCGTCCAGTGAATACATATAGTGAAAAAATTATTATTTGCTAGTAAAAATCTGCATATGTGGGGAGAAACTGAATCTCAGAATGGTATATGGCTATCTCCAATCCTTTTGAGGAAATTTCAGATAGATAACGCAGTTTTTTAAGTACATCATGGATCCAATACCCAAAAAGGAAAAAAAATTAATAAAAAAGACCAGCAAACAAACTAAATATAAATCAAAAACAAAATTAAAAAATAAAATCAGTAAAAAAAGGTTCAAAAATAATAAATAAATAAAAAACAAAAGATTTTTCCTCTCAAGTTTCTTCACTAGCAATCAGATCACATGGATAACAAATGAAGCAACGCTGAACAACAAAAGGGCTCCAAAAATTACAAGACGGGGTTCATTCTCAGTACCCAAAAAACCATCCTTTTACACCGAAGATGCCAACAGATTTACTTTTCTCACTAAATATGAAATCTGAGATGTAAAGTCATGAGCAATAATATCTCATATGTCAATCTTTTAGGGGAAAAAATAGCAAAAAATAAAATAAGACAAACAATCACAAAACAAGAACGGTGGTATATGAAGCACAAAACAACATAGTATCATCATCAGACAAAGAAGACAAATTATATAATCATATAATATTGTTAACTAGTGTTTAAATAAAAGCAATGATCGAAGTGATTTGAGAAACCCTAGAACTGAGACGTTGACTGTAGAGAGAGATTGCTGCCAGAGCTGAATAACTGAAGGGAGAACACGAGCTTATAAAAGAAGACAGTGATGGAGCCCTAGGTTTAGATGGGCCCTAACTTAAGATAAGAAAGACAAACACCCCCCACTGGCCCAACCCACCACCACCACACACCCAAACCCACAAATCAAAGCTAACCCAACCCACAATGACGTTTAAATGGAGGAATTTGAGTAGATACAAGGATAATTTAATTTATGACATTTCTTGTGACCTAATTACAAATAAAATCCGACAATTTATACTATTTGGGTCCAAATTACCCTTAAGACCTTTCACATATTAGTTTACTAAAACTTTTATTACACAATGTAATGATTTTAACTGCATGATGTTATAATTTTACTACACAAAACATTAAGTAATATACCATTTTTTTTTTATAAAGGTATCCATTCGGAAGATCTGGTAACAATATAAAACTTTTATTACATAATGTAATAATTTTATTGCATTTATGTAATCATTTAAATGCATGATATTATAATTTTATTGGACAAAATATTAAGCAGTGTGCCTTTTTTTTGTAAAGGTAACCATTCGGAAGATCTGGTAACAATATAAAATTTTTATTACACAATGTAATAATTTTACTGCATTTATAACTGCATGATGTTATAATTTTACTGCACAAAACATTAAGTAGTATACCAATTTTTTTTGTAAAGGTATCCATTCGGAAGATCAGGTAATAATATAAAACTTTTATTACATTAGTTTTACTGCATTTATCAAATACTTTTGTAATTAGGCTATCAAAAATGGCCAAAAATTAAATTAACCCTAGATATAAATCACAACATTATCCATTGCGGTACAAAGTAAAGATTTCAAAAATCCATTGTTTCACAATTACTTGTTTTTATTGTGTGATACGGTGGAATGTGTTTCTGAGATGGATTATAGGCTTATTTGGCATGAGCTTTGTTTTTATTTAATTTTTTTTTGTTTTGGCTAGAAACAAAGTATGTTTGTTACGTTTAATATCAAAACATTTCAAAATTTTAAGATGAAATTAGAAACGTCATTTCGGTGTTCTTATTGTGTTTCAACTACTGTAGCGGAAAAATAAATAAATAAATAATTTAAAACACATTTTCATTACCAAACGTGTTTTTGATTACTTTTCAAAACACTGATAACAAAAACAGTAAATCTGTTTTACGCAAAAACAAAAACACAAAACACAAATGGATGCCAAACATACCCTATATAATAGTTGTATTTAATATTTTCCTAATTTTGAAAGAAAAATATTGTGTACTATTTTTTTTATTATCTTAAAAGTGGCGTTAAAAAAAAGATATTAATGATAATAGAGTTGGTGATTATTCCTTTTGTTTCAAATTATATTTTGCACTTGTCACGAGATGAAAAAAAGTCGTTTGATTTCATTTTCTCCTCTCCTTTCTACACATTAGAATGGTAAAGCCAAATAACTTCTTACATTTTAAATTTATTGAAAAATATACTTAAAATTTAAATTATTTTTTAGTTCTAGTTTTTTAGTTATATTTTTATTATGTGGAAAGACACTTTAAGTGTGCCAAAATGTTTCTAAAAAAATTGGAAAGAAAAAAAATAGAAAATTAGTTATTTTCAATGTGTGAATAATGACTTTAAGTGCGTGTAAAATGACTTTGAATGTGTGAAATTGTAATTTTAGTGTGTTTAAAATGATTTTAAATGGGTAGAAAGTGAGGCTTAAAAATGTGAACATCAAATGTTATGAACTTTTTTGTGTGGAAACATCTTTTAAGCGTGCTTAAATTTTGCAAAAAAACAGAAAAAAAAATAATAAAAATTTATTTATTTTTAGTATGAAAAAATACTTTAAATCTGTGTAAGAGTACTTTAAGTGTGTGAAAAGTAATTTTAAGTGTGTGAAAAGCGATTTTAAGTGTGTATAAGTGAGGCTTAAAAATGTGAACATCAACTGTTATAATTTATTTGTGTAGAAATATCTTTTTAAGTGTGTCTAAATGTATATTGTTTTATTTTTAGCCATGGATTCTTTTCAAAAGTTTATTCCATTTTTTATTTGCATTTGTTGTTTCCTAATTTCTTGATGTTTTGTTTTGTAGTGCAGCATAATATATTTTATTGGTATTGAAAAATTGTATAATGGTTCTAATTACCTTAATTTTTCAATTGAAGTTGAAAATTTTGAACTATCTTATAGAGCAAGAGACATTGTTGATCATCATTGCGAAGTGACAAACTCATTATAGCCTCTCTATAACAATACTTGCTTTCTTTTATGTTATGTGACTCTTGTCTAAAGTCAGTATTTTTATATCTAAGAGTAATTTTTATCTTTCTATATGTTTTAGGATTTCACATTGGAATAGGATAGCGTGACACCAGTTAATGGATGTAAGGCTTACTATGCAGTTACAAGAGCCATTGTAAATATTAATGCAAAATTTTTTAACATCATTAGAGAAAGATCAGTTCCAGCAATGGGTCGTCTTTGGCTTAATGCAGATTATGTGAAGTGTGTTCAATCATCAGGAGAGCTGTTTACAGGGTATGATGCTTTTCATTTGTTCGCTGCAATTATAGTTTCATTTTTACCTGTCTGACTAGCTTATGTTTTGATGGGAAAAGTTTAACTTCAGTACTTCATATTTGTTTATAGCTTATAGTTAAAAAGTTTTTGGTAGTTGAATTAGTACATGAAATGTTTGTATGATTCAAGTTTATATAGCATAAGGCTTGTACATCTGTTTGTCTTTAACTAATATTTGGTAGCCCTTTTGCTTTGCATTGTACATTTGATGACTTTTCAAGTTTTGTTATATTTTATTTATTTTCTTGTTTTTGAGCAACCAAACAAATGTTGGAGTATTTAATTTTCTTATATGTTGTCTTGGTAGTTTGATGTGGAAAAGAGAAATATGAATTTTCAATATAAATTAACTTTTGAAGTGCAAGTGAATTTTTATTTTTTTCACTAAACCAGTATAAATTTATGAAAGCAACTGCCTTCAAAAATAAAAAAAGTTGGCAAGAGTTCAAAAATATGATAAAGTAAAAGAACAAATACAAATATGTCTATTGGAGAACTGGAGTTATAATGATTGTGTTTAAGATTAATTTATGTCTATTTTGGAAAGCAATCTTGAGTAAAACTGTGATGGGGCTTTAGATGGTTGGTGGTGGATTTTCAAATATTGGAACCTTTTTGCTGACTTACAAAGCAAAGCAGGACTAATAAGTGAACAACCTGAAATAACTCCAAAACCATGACCAGAAGCTAAGTTGTAAAGGGATAACAATTTTAATAATTTTGATGTGGAATGTCTTCATATCTTTACAACAATCATAATAATAAAATTTTGATTTGAAATGCCTTCATATCTTTACAACAATCATAATAATTTTGAAGTGGAATGCTTATATATGGGCTTACTTTCATACTTCTAAGGGTTGTTTTTACAAATGAGATGGAAAAATCCTTTATAAATAAACATGTACCAAAAATTAAAATAAAATAGGAAAGAAAAAACTAAGTAAGTAGCAATCAGTTTAAATCATTGACTTTTACACAGTATTTTTATACAATCAATTATGTTGAATAACCAAAACAAAACAAAACAAAAAAATTCAATGATGAATACTCGTAGTATAATAATATGAAAATATATATAATATGTATGCATTACATGACATGAACTATTCTTCAACCATTTGTTTAAATATGGGGTATTTTATTAGTGTATTTAGAGTTTAAACTGAACTGATTATTAGAACAAGTATTGGTTTTGATTAATAATGTTTTATAATACAGGTTTTTGCATTTTAGCCAACTTTTGAACATATATCTTTTTTGAGGACTGATCAGATATTTTAGACTGTGACACACCTGGACAACGACTAACTTTTGGACATTATGGCTTTTTTTTTTGGTATAGTTGTGTTATGCATTTAAGCAAAGTGTTTCAATTTAAAAAGTTTTGATATAGCTTAATGTTTTGGTTGATAGGAATGCTATTGGTAAGCAATCATGTATCTGTAATTTTGGTTGTGTTAGTATTGAGACTTTTTCTCTTCCTTGAATAGATATGTCTCGGAACTAGCAGTTAATTTGAACACGCTTGGGAGTTGTGTATTGGTGGAATAAGAGGCATTGTTATACATGTTTTTGTGTTGTGGACAATATGGTCATGTGACAGATTTATTTGTAGTATTTGGCTTTGCAAGGCTTGGTGTGAATACATATGACTTTTGGTGTAGTCTTATTATGTATTGGTAGAATTGAAGATAAGTGATTTTTGTTGTGCAAAGTGCTTTTTGTGTTAGGAACAATAATTCACGCATATAAATTTATTTTTTTTAATTTATAAACTTTCAACCATGGGCTTAACTCGTGGTAGAAAAATACTTTCCACAACGGGCTCAACCCGTGGTAGAATATAGGCTTTCAACCACAGGCCAAACCCATGGTAGAAAGATTTTTTAATAGTACCAAAAAGCCTTTCAACCATGGGCTGAGCCCGTGATAGAATACAGACATTCCACCACGGGTTTAGCCCGTGGTGGAAGGTTGTTAGCAACTACAACACCGGATACCACAACGAGCCAAACCCATGGTAAAAGTCATTTTTGCCCACCGTAAAAAGTCTTTTTTCTTGTAGTGCTTTGAGTGTTTAACTTTTAATTGTTTGGAAACTTACTTCAAGCGTTATGTTTTAATTGTATGAAAACATCTTTTAAGTGTCCCTAAATATGGCTAAAAAAATAGGAAATAAAAAACATAAATCTTTTTTTGTGTCGAAAATTACTTTATAAGTGTGAAAAAGTACTTTAATTATGTAAAAAGTTACTACAAGTGTGTGGATATTTGTCCTGATAAATGTGAAATTCAAATGTTGTCTTATTTATGTGAAAACACACTTTTAGCGTGCCTAAATACTGTTAAAAAAATTGAAAAAAAAAACATAGAAAATTATTTGTTTCAGTGTGTGGATAATTACTTTATGTGTGTGAAAAGTTACTATAAGTGTGTGGACACCAATTCTAAAAATGTGAAAATTAATTGTTATATTTTAATTGTGTGAAAAATCACTTTAATTGTGTATAAATATTGCTAAAAAAATTAGAAAAAAAACATTAAAATGTATATGTTGCGTAGAGAAACATTTTTTTTTCAATTTTTTAGAAACATTTAAACATACTTAAAAGATGTTTCCACACAAATAAATCATCACAATCAAGATTCACATTTTTAAGCATCACTTCCCCACCTTTAAAGTCATTTTCTACACACTTAAAGTATTTTTTCACACAAAGAAAAGAAATAAAATTTTATGTTTTTTCTTTCCAATTTTTGACCAACATTTAGGCACATTTAGAAGATATTTCCACACAAATAAATCATAAGAATTGATGTTCACATTTTAATTCTCCACATTTAAAGTCATTTTGAAAGAAAAAAGCACAAACATTTCTTTGTGTGAATTTATTGTAAATGTGAGAAAAATTACTTTAAATGTGTAAAAATCCACTTTAACTATGTGGAAAGTGATTACAAGTGTGCGAAAATGAGCCTTAAAAATATGAATATCGACTATTATGATTTATTTGTGTGGAAACATTTTCTAAATGTGCCTAAATGTTGCTAAAAATGGAAAGAAAAAACGTAAAAAATTTATTTATTTTCTTTTTGTAGGAAATTAATTTAAATGTGTAGAAAATGTCTTTAAATATATGAAAATATACTTTTAAGTGTTTGAAAAATAACTTTAAATGTGGAGAAGTGATGCTTAAAAATGTGAACATTAATTGTTATGATTTATTTGTGTGAAACATCCTCTAAGTGTGCCTAAATGTTGCTAATTTTTTAAAAAGAAAAATCATAAAGAATTATTTATTTTCTTTGTGTGGAAAAATACTTTAAATGTGTGAAAATCTACTTTAACTGTGTGGAAAGTGATTTTAAGTGTGCAAAAGTGAGACTTAAAAATATTAACGGTTGGGAATTAATCCTCCTTTCGTTTATTATCTATTTTTCATTTTTTCACTCAATCCCATCTCTATTTATAGTATCTCGAAACCTACTCTTTGTTGCACAAGGATTATAATTCCTTAAAATACCTATTAAAAATACAACTATATATATAAACCTTATTATATTATGAATATGAGTCACAATTCCTAACAATCTCTACATTCGCTCAAGTTCCATTAACGCGTTCCTCCATACCTCCACCTCGAACCAAACTCCATCATATCATTTCTATTTGTGTTCAGTTGCTCACGTATGACAACCCACCAATCAATCATCATTATCACTCATCAACATCATCTTGCCCAATCTTGAAAACGAGCATCATTTGGCTTATTCCAAGACTTGTTCTTCATGAGCTTCACACTATGATCATCTTCATGTCATCATCAGTTTTGATTATTTCTTGATAACTCTTCGCAGTCAATCTTATGCTTTGACACACATTTGGTTGTTGGGAATTAATCCCCCTTTTGTTTATTATCTCTCTCTTTCTCATTCAGCCCCATCTATATTATAGAGTCTCCAAATCCACTCCTTGATGCACAATGATTACAATTCCTTAAAAACCAAGACAACTTGTCCACTAAGAATTACCTATTAAAAATACAACTCTATATGAAAACCTTATTATATTAGGAATATAAGCTATAATTCCTAACATGAACATAAAGTGTTATGATTTATTTGTGTGAAAATATTTTTTTAGTGTGCCTAAATGTTTGCTAAAAAATTGGAATGAAAAAACATAAAAAAATTATTTATTTTCTTTGTGTGAAAAATTACTTTAAATATGTGAAAATATACTTCAAGTGTGTGAAAAATTACTTTAAGTGTGTAGAAATTGACTTTAAATATGTGAAAATATACTTCAAGTGTGTGAAAAAGAATTTTAAATGTGGGAAAGTGATACTTTTAAATGTGAATATCAATTGTTATGAAGATCAAAAATACTTTCTACACAATATTCTTTCTAATTTTTTATCAACATTTAGGCACACTTAGAAAATGTTTCCACACAAATAAATCGTAACAGTTGATGTTCATATTTTTAACTCTCATTTATACACACTTAAAATTACTTTTCATACACTTAAAGTACACTTCCACAGATTTAAAGTATTCGTTCACACGCTTAAAGTAATTTTTCACACACTGAAAATAAATAATTTTTTATTATTTTTCTTTCCAATTTTTTTGCAACTTTTTTGAACACTTAAAAGATATTTTCACACAAATAAATCATAACAGTTGATTTTACATTTTTAAGACTCACTTTTAACACACTTAAAAATCATTATGAACACACTTACATTATATTTTCACACATTTTAAGTCATTTTACACACAAAAAGTCATTATCCACGCATTAAAATAAATAAATTTCTATATTTTTTTCTTTCTAATATTTTTAGAAACATTTTGGCACACTTAAATGTCTTTCCACACAATAAAGACACAACACTTAAAAGTAATTTTCACACAATTAGAATATAACATTTAAAAGTAAGTTTTTCACACAACTAAAACATAACACTCAAAAACTGGGAAAGAAAGAAGCAAGACTACAATAAAAAAAATTTTAAATTACAATATTACCATACACATATATTAAAGGGTAAAGTGCCAAAAAACACTCCTGTTATATATAAAATATGCAAGAAACACCTTTACTATTTGGTATGTGCATATAAATTCCTATAATTTTAAGATTTGGAGCAAATTGCCCCATATTGCATAAATCTATTATAAATAGCATTTGACTTTTTTGAAAAACCCTAAATTACCCTTGTTGACTTTTTGGCACCTGAACACACCAACCCATCATCACGCCTTCTCTCTCTCTTCTCTGTCTTCTTTTCTTCTTTTTCCTTTTTCCCATCTCTAATCTCTCATCCTGCTCTCTCTCTCTCTCTCTCTCTCTCTCTCTCTCTCTTTCTCTATCTATCTCTAATTTTTATTTACTTATCCATTATTTTAGAGAAATTTCTGAACCAATACTTCTAGATCCCCAAACATCTATCTACAGAGGGGAAGAGAGGATAGAAATGGCGGAAAATAAATTAATAATAAATAAATATAATAAAAAATCAAAATGTCCAAAAAGGGCATCCGTCTCTCTCTCTTTCTTTCTCTGTTCAATCTCAATCACAGTGAGCCTGCTATTAATACATATATAATATACATAGTATATAAGTCATCTATATCACTCCACTATTGATGCCCCACCACCACCACCATGACACCCCACCACCACCACCACCATCGACTCCCCAGAGAATACGAGATTATATTTCTTTTCATCTCTGTTTTTTCTTTGTAATCAAATAGAGCAGCTTACATAAGTCACATGAGAGATAGAGATATGGGTTTGGTTTTCAACTCTATATTCTTTGTCTTTTTTTTCATCTCCGTTTTCTTTCTTTGTGCATGGGTTTGCTCTGTTTTTATGAACATATAAACCCATATATATCGAAATGGGTTTGTAAATATATGGAAGTGGGTTTGTTATGTTTTTACAAATGTATAAACGCATATATATATATATATATATATATATATATAAGCATATATATTATTTATGAAAGAAGAGAGATAGAGAGAGAGAATGGTGAGAGATTACTGAGAGAAAAAGAAAAAAGAGAGAGATTAGAGAGAGAAAAAGAAAAGAAGAGAGAGAGTGTGTTTTTTTTAATTTAACATTTTATTTTATTTTTTTAAAAATAAAATAAGGATACTTTGGTCATTTCAGTGTCAAAATTCTCCCAATTTTGAAATATGTCCTTAATTGCACCAAATTGAAAAATGTAAGGGGTTTATCGCACCATAGGAGGGTATTTGCACGTTTGGTATATAATAGGGGTGTTTTATACATTTTACCTTATATTAAATTACAATCTCACTTTGCTTTGATTTCCACAATATTGGGATTCATGTCCACACACTTAAAATAAATTTTCACAAGTAGAAAATAAATAAATTTTTATGTTTTTTCTTTCCCATTTTGTAACAACATTTAGGCGCACTTAAAAGATGTTGCTATACAAATAAATCATAACACTTGATGTTCACATTTTTAAGCCTCACATAGACATACTTAAAATTACTTTCCACGCATTTAAAGTATTTTTTCACATATTTAAAGTAATTTTTCACAGACTGAAAATAAATAATTTTTTAATGTTTTTCTTTTCAAATTTTTAGCAACATTTAGACACACTTAAAAGATGTTTTCACACAAAAAAATCATAAAAGTGGATGTTCACATTTTTAAGCCTTACTTACATACACTTAAAATAACTTTTCACTCTTAAGGTACATTTCTACATATTTAAAGTACTTTTTCACACACCTACAATAATTTTCACACATTGAAAATAAATAATTTTTTATATTTTTTTTAGAAATATTTAAACACAATTTTTTATAAAAAATTTAAAAAATATTAAAATGTATATGTTTTAAGTGCGTCAAGAAACATTTTAATTGTGTGTAAAATGACTTTAAAGTTGTGAAAAATTAATTTAAGTGTGTGGGCACGAATTGAAAAAATCATTATTTTTCAAGTCAAAACATAACCTAAGTTGTACTCAAATTGAAACTCTCAGAATATTATATTTAACAAAAATAGTTTAATAAAAAAAACATTTTTAATAAAAGTGATAAACTTTTAAGTGAAAAGAAAAAAATAAAAAAATATATATATATACAAGAAGGTAAGAATATTATAATTTATTCTTTTTCTTATGTTTTTGACAGAAACAGTATTATAGTTTACTAACAGTACTTTATCACAAATAATTTAATGCTGATCGAGCAACTTTACCTATTTAATGTTACTATGTTGAATAGCTTAAATTTTGAAATTGTCACCATTAACACAACCCGTATTGAGCCCGATACATGAACCACAACCCGACCGAAGACTTCAAAACAAATTTCAAGATATAAGGTGCGTATGGATATGGATAAACCCTAACATTTAGCCATGGCAGCATTTCAGCTATTACTTCAGTCACCTCTTCCTCATCCCCACCTTCAACACTCCCTCTCTTCATCCCCAAACTCACAACCCCAATTCAGAATTTCAACCACCTGGTTCATTCCCAAACCCAAATTGCACAAAACAAAGCCGCCAAAATCATCCATCAATGGCGACATTAACAACTCCCCAGAAGAACCGCCAAAACTCACTAGCCGAGGTCGCAAAAAGAGCACCGTCCCATCATCATCTTCAGCAACAACAAAACGAAAACGCTCCCGAAAAATCCAGATTCAGAATAGCTCAATTGAAGCGACCAACCCAAAAGAACCCCAAAAAGATTTAGAGAATTTGATAGTTGATGAAGACGATTATGATGATGGGATTGATTTTCCGTACGAAGACCCGCCATTGATATGCTGCTTCGGAGCTGTACAAAAGGAGTTTGTGCCCACTGTGCGTGTGTCCGAAGAGCAAATGCATCCTGACATGTACTCACATTGGAAGATGCTGCAGTGGAACCCGCCGGAGTTCGTGAGAGCGCCCGGCGGGCCGCCTTCGAACGTCGCGATATCGCACGTGAGGCTCGGCGGTCGGGCGGCGTTTATGGGGAAGGTTGGGGATGATCAGTTTGGGGAAGAGTTGGTTTTGATGATGAATAAGGAGAAAGTGCAGACTCGGGCGGTGAAGTTAGATAGGAATGTGAAGACGGGCTGTGCTTATATGAAGATCAAGTTTGATGACGGGAAAATGAGGGTGGAGATGGTTAAAGAATCAGCTGAAGATTCTTTACTTAGCTCTGAATTGAACCTTGCTGTGCTTAAAGAGGTAATGCACAATTCATTGTTCAATGACATATAGAGCTTGTGGTTAATACTTATAGTAATTTTTAATCCAAAAGGTTGTTCTTCATATGTACCTTGATGGAAAATTGAGCATTGTAACTGGAGAACTGATGACATACCCAAATTCATGCTGCGGGTTCAAATGATTTTTATGTTCAGTTTCTATGATGGGAAAATTTCCAATTATTCATTTGCAAACCGTTTTTAGACAAAGATAGTGCTCAAAAGAATACCCTGCTGTGCCTTCATTCTGAAAATTTTAGCTTTAAGCATATGGAGATTCCCATTGCATCATTTATAAGAGAAGCAGAATATATTATATTTACCCATGATCACAATTTATACTGTTGTTGCAAATGATTTCTTAATTTATTCAGCAATGCAGATTTGTTTGTTTAAGATAGTGAAAGTAGATGGTATACTACCAAAAGTTTGAAAATTTTGGGATATAAATCCGGTGAGTTGAGTTTGTTAACTAAATGTGTAGTTTTTCCTTGTTCAACTTTTGCAGGCCAGAATGTTCCATTTCAATTCAGAAGTCCTAACATCTTCTTCTATGCAATCTACCCTTTTTAAAGCAATTGCATGGTCGAAAAAGTTTGGCAGCCTTATTTTTTTCGATTTGAATCTGCCCTTGCCTTTATGGAAATCACGTGATGAGTCATGGGAAGCGATCAGGAAAGCCTGGGAACAAGCAGATATCATTGAGGTGACAAAGCAAGAGCTAGAATTTCTTCTAGATGAAGAGCATTATGAGAGGAGGAGGAATTATAGGCCTCAATACTATGCTGAGGATTATGAGCATACCAAGAACCGGCGAGATTACTATCATTATACCCGCGAGGAAATCTCCCCATTGTGGCATGATAAGCTAAAGTTTTTATTTGTGACAGATGGGACAATGCGGATTCATTACTACGCCCCTTCTTTTGATGGAGTGGCGGTGGGAACTGAAGATGTGCTCATAACTCCATTCACCTGTGATAGGACTGGCTCTGGCGATGCTGTTGTGGCAGGTATCATGAGAAAGCTGACCACTCAGCCTGAGATGTATGAAAATAAAGATATTTTGGAGAGGCAACTTCGTTTTGCAATTGCAGCTGGGATTATATCACAGTGGACAATAGGTGCAGTGAGAGGTTTTCCTACAGAGAGCGCCACACAAAATCTAAAAGAACAGGTTTATGTGCCTTCAATGTGGTAGACCTTGGTATGCATAGCCAAGTCCTGGTACATGACACGGTAATTCCTGTTCAGAAGGATGTTAGATGTCCTTCCAATGTTTTTACAAGCGTCTTTGATGAAGGCGGGTAAGGGCTTTATGGTTAAAAAAAGACTCACGATCTGTACACTGGCCTACCTGGTTAGTTTTAAACTTCAAATCATGTCACTTTTTGGTGTTGATTGATAAGATGTGCATTTTTTAGGTGACTAGAAATTGAGATAGATTGTATACTGTTCTTGGAATCGAACATTTTTTCTCATGATCAACTTTATCTCTCTCTCTCTCTAGCTGTGTTATTCTTCTTTATGCTAGACTTCATCATGGCTTTTAACGAGTGTATGTCAATCCAAATGTTGATGAGCAGAGATCCCACCGATGGATGCTGAGTAAGTTTGATTTGTTATGTTCTTTTGGTTCAAAATATTCAATTTTATCAAACTTCCTGTTTTACTATTCAGCTGAAATTTGTTCTTCACAGATAAAATGTTGGCAAATTCAGAACCCCCACCCTCGTTCTCCTTTCCTACTCTTTTGAGAAATTCAGTCGTTCTCCTTTCCTACTCTTTTGAGAAATTCAGGCAGTCCACAAGAAATAACTTTCGCTTTTGCCGGCTTGTATTTTATGATGTTTATGCATTTGAATATATGTTCTGTTGTTTAGATCTGTATCATTGTGATTACTTCAATCAATTTGCAAATTTCTAATCTCTCCATTTTATTTCATGGATATTAAACTCATGATATGAAAAAGAAGCAGCCTTTAGTTTGATCAACAAATGAATTAATCGTTACATTTGAGGCTGCAGATAGACATTTCATGATATCCAAATGGTAATTATAGATTGCATAGTTACATGGAACTGTATCATATTCTAAAAGTTGTCTATGGATTTCTTGCATAGGACAATACCATCTTCATTTATCACTTGCTTTATTATTTTCTTGTTGCCAAAAGTTTGTGAAGCATCCAAAAGTGGGAGCGACATTGTCTTCCCTTGTTTTTGTACCTTTTGATGATTTTTTTCTCCATGTGTATATCAGGTGTGTTACTCTCAAATGACTTGGAGTTGGGAGTTTCATAAACCAACTCTGATGTATTTGTAATGATGCATAAGGAAGTTGCAATAAAGCATCATTAGGTTAATATGCTTAGCAATTTTAAGATCGAAAAGACTAGTTTGAATTTGAAGCTTACAAACCACAATTGGTATTATATCATTATAGTCTACTCAAGCTTCCTTGATGCTCATAACTTGTCTAACTATTTGTAACAAGTCCATCATGAAACATGTATAATAAAAATGGTCTGCAGTCATTAGATATTTGTTGTACATTATCGGAAGTGTGACTCTTAGTGCCAACCCAAGCAAAGCAAGAAGGCTTATGACTAATCATTTCTCTGGCCTAATATTCGCCTAACACAACCTTTATTTGGCTCAGACATGGTTAAAATCTTTACAATTTCAGGGTTGTCATTAAATTATAGTGTTTTAAAGTAAAGCTTGGTTAAAAAATTCAGTTAATAATTGTTAGAAAAACCATGGAAGAAAACAATCTGGGAATTTCTCAGAACAGAGAAATTACAGTAGTCCTATCCCTACTATAGCATACCATATAGGTTTGTGTATGTGTGTGTGTACATCTAAAGGAAATCGAAAGCAACCAAATGGAGCATAATGCGCCTGTCTCACAAAGCATAGAGGTAAGATAAAAGACAAATGAATTTCTATTATGATCTCAATCAAACATTACATTCAAAATTTAAAAAATTGATTTTGAAAACCAAATAAATGAACAAATAACAAATAAATTAATAGAATAGCTGGTACTCCACATTTAAAAGGGAGAATGTCACTATGCCATGTTCCTGACCTGTGTTGTGTCTGAAAATTATAATATAACCACTTCTGCTTCCCCAGATTGCTCATATGTTCCTTATTTATCTAAACAAGAAAAAAAAAAAAAATGGAACTTGCACCTGTGGAATAAAAAAAAAAACTGAGACTTCTAATGATCTCCTGAATGGCCAAGAAATCAATTCCTTCCAAAGAAAAACCCATGTGGAAGGAAGGTATACTTAAAACAATGGGTATCCTCTACTTTACAGTGGGAAGCTGCTAAAACTCCAACAAAATGCAAATCACTATATTTGTAAAGCAACCCTTAGCCTCGGTCTCCGATCAAGTGGCAGGCCACTGATTTGCTCCTGAGATCTATTACAAATACAACCAGGAAAAGGATTTGCATAGAAGTTCTCCTCCACTCTTGGTGATTCTCCTGCCTGTCTAGGATATGGTGCTCCAAGTTTGTTGGAGTGTGAACGCTTGACCTCCGAAGAAAATTCTTCCCAAGATTTAGCACCCTCATCCAACTGATCGATCAGTCTCACAAAATTTTGTCTGCAATAAAAAACTTGTCACATGTTATTGATCTCACTTGTGACCTAACAGTGACGAAGGGAAATTAGAGCGAAAAAAGTTATAACCAAAGCCTAATATGATAACAAACCTGTCGGGGTTTATAGTCTTTCGAAATCCTTCGAACCTCCTGTGCCCTTGCACTGCCTTAGCCATATTCCCATCATATGTGTAAACAAAGACATCACTTTCGAGTGCAACAATATAGTCCAAGGCAGCAAGGCGATTCTGATACTGCTTGAAGGGCTCCAACTCTTCTTTTGTTGCTAGAGTGGAATGAGAGAAAACCTTTGGGTACTCTGAACGGAATGCTGCCATGCTGTTACTACCATAAATTTCTCCTGCAACTATGTATATTGTCGTGGTGGAAGGATAACCCAAGGCCTTGAGTAACAAGGCTGCCTCCCTCGGCGACATTGGGCATCCTCCTTGAAGTCGTCGTTCCTTGCCATCTATCTCTTTCTCCTTCCAATGCTTGACATTGTACCTCATGGTACGAAGCTCCTCTGCCTCTTCAGTGGTAAGATTGTGGCTGCAGCCGGTGAAAGCAAGCATATCTTTCTCATATCTGCAGTCAAGATCAGTAAAATAAGTTAATATTCTAATTTGTAACTGATAATTAACTAACATATTCATGTTAAATAGGTACCTTAAGTTAATTTAGGGCAACAATTAAGTTTGATTTAATCTTAAACAAGTAGTTCTAACACATTCTTTTTTGTTTAAAAGTTACGCAAGTTTAAATAAGTACCTTAAATGTAAAGCGACAAATGGCTCGCCATCTTCCAAAAGTCTGTCAACCAGTTTCTTCCCAAGCTCCTCAATCTCCTTTGTGTATCGAAGGGCCTCATAATTGGCACGGCATCTAAGCCTTTGGATAGAGGGTGCAAGGCCATTATTAACAAGTCTTGAATCAGAATGGCTAAACTTGATCACCTTATGCCGTTTTAACAAATGAGACATCTCCTTTCTGTAGTAACTTGCCTGCAAATGAAATACCTAAGATCATGTTCCAATAATAGAGAAAAGAGAGAAAATATTTGAAAAGATTTCACATCATTTCCAGACCTTGGACCAGGAAATGGGGGCCTTTACAAGCGGCTTCACCCCCTCGAGGTTTGGTGGTAAAGATTCGACTATCTCAATATCATCTTTTAGAACTTCAATGAAGTTTTTCCAATCAAAAATGTCCTTAAAATCACTGCAAAGAAGTATCAGAAAATATAAGGAAATTAAAACAGAAAAGAAGCTAATCCCAGTCAAACCACAAGAACAGGTTAACAGTACCTTGGATCAGTCCAGAAGGAATCATGGTCTAGAGAAGGAAGAACCAAGGTGGCATTCATAATCTTTGCAACAGCAACCATATCACAAATCTGAATTTCAAATCAAACATAGATTTTTAGCTTAGGATTAAGAGTATGTGAGATTGAAAAAAAGCTTATATGCTAAAAGTTGTTCTAATTGAAGCTTACTCCAGTTCTCATTTGATTCAATCCACCATTGGCATGAACTAGAATATAACCATTGGTTGCAGTCCCAGTCCCTAAAAGAAGTTCATATACATATATATATCAATCGAACAATAATAGATTTAGTTTAAAGTGCTTGACAAAATGAGCAAATTGAACATACTTATTCGATTCCTCGGCCTAGTAATGCATTGATAATAGTTATCACTGTTCGGTCTTGTCCAAATTTCCGCCATCTGTAAACAAGGAACCAAATAAAAGTAATAAGCTCACGGTAAAGCCACCGTGCATTAAGAAAAAATACTACCAAGTTTTCTAAGAAGAATTCAACCACTGTAATATTGTGACTTGTATCCAAGTTTTTCAAACTAAAATCTTAATGTTTGGTGTAATTCACAGAGTAGCCCACCAGTAAAGTGCTTGAAACTAGTAACAATCAATCAAAATAGGGTTTATCCTGACCAAAAGTAAATAAACTTTGAGCCACCGGCTTTAAATATATATATATATATATATATATATATATATATAAAAATAAAAAAGAATTAACTGGGTGAGAAAAAAAAATGCTTCCCTTTCCACTGTCAAAGATATAAAAAATCAAAAGAAAAAATCATCTTAAGTGTCCACAACATGTGAATAGAAAAAAAGACGTCGAGGACTATGACGTCCAACTAATCATTAGAAAGCCACCAAGACTGTTATTTTGTTGGTCAAAAAACACGTATTCTATTTGTTGCCACCCCCCACTGATTGTGGGTCAAAACAAACAGGGGGACAAAATCTAACGTTCAAAATTCAACACAAGTAAAACGTATCCATTTTCTTACAAAATCATTCCCAAAGCAAAAGATTCCCATCAAATGAAATAAGTATCATTATTAAAAGAAGAAAGAAAAAAATTCCATAATTTTTTTTTCTTTTTTATTAAAAAAATTCCAACCCCTCCCACTCAACCCAGAAACATACCAAAAAAACAAAACAATGTTATGGAATGATACAGAATAAAATAAAATACAGTTGAAGATTGCAATTAGAAATCAATTCCTTTATGTTTGCTTGTTAATTAATGGTAAAAGAGAATGCACAAACAATTATAGTTTGTTTAAATTCATATTAGTGAATCAACAATTATAGTTTTTTTAAATTCTTAAGAACACGATTATCATTTTTACTCCTTTCTATCAATTTCTATGACACCAAACAGAGGATAAAGAGAAATAAAAATAATTAATTACTTACATAAGATACAAAATCAAATTAAAAAAAAAAAGTGAAGTGAGTGAGGCATCCACCATATTCCTAATCCTCCGCAAAACTGCCGTGAAAAAAAATTAAAAAAAAAATAACGGAAATCTACATGTTTATATCTTGGGTCATCCAAAAACTTCCATTTAATGGTGCTTCGCCGAAAATTCAAAAATTTCCCCCCTATTCCGTTTTTTCCTCAGCAGCCAAACACAAGAAAAAGAAAACACAAACAATTTACAAAGAGTATTCACTTACAACAAGATTCTCCAATGACCTCTTGGGCATGACTGCTTCAGAGGAGACCTCACCATTGGACACGACCCTCTGATCCTGAACACTCAATTGCCCATTCTCTCTCTCCTCCATATGACTACCCGAGAACTTCAGGAACACCGAGAACGCCACCATCACCACCAGAGCACCAAATATCAGACGGCGCAAATTCCTCCGCGGTTTCAGAGACCCGGCGATCGCACACACCGTCGGCAACAAATCATCCACCTTCAACATCCACGTTTCCGGAATCTCCGCTCCCTTTTTGCGAAGCAACAGGTACCAGATCAGGGGGTTGTGGTGGTGGTGGTGTAAGTGGTGGTCGCCATCGTGTTCGACGCCGTTCAGGTCATCCTCGCCGTAAACTCCGTTTACCACAAATTCCGATGATTTCTCCGCGTCGGTGGTGAAATCCGGCACACGGCGGCGGTGAGTGGTGGGTGCGGCCGGAATTTGACAGCCGTTGGCGGGGGAGTTGGTGGCGCCACCGGTTGACATCGCCGGAGGGCAAACAATAAAAGAATTAATAATAATAATAATAATAATAACAAATTGAGAAAAGTTTGAAGGAGAGAGTGAAGTATGGGACGACGGAGAAGAGGTGGTGATGCGATGGAATGGTGGTGGGGAGAAGGGGGGTTTTGGGTGGTGGGGATTGTGGGCGTGGTGGTATTTTCAGTTTTGTGACTTTCTCTCACTAAAAGCTTCTTTTTTTTGTTTTCTCTCTCTAGAAGTTGTAGTTATAGTGTGATACGGAGACGGGGGACCGAAATGAAGGGCGAGAAGAGAGGTCCATCCGCCGTTGTGTGTTTGGATCAACTTCTGGTTTTGGTGTTGCGTTTATATATAGTTCCGTCTCTGTTTATATTATACTAATACTGTTTGGTCTCTGTATAAATATATCATATACTCCGTATTTGTTTACATCAATACGGATATGCTAATGCTGTTTGGTCTCTGTATAAATATGTCATATTTGTTTACAACAATACGGCTATACTAATACTGTTTGGTCTCTGTATAAATATGTCATATTTGTTTACATCAATACGGCTATACTAAGACTGTTTGCTCTCAGTATAAATATCTCATATTTGTTTACATCAGTACGAATGTTTGACAATAAAATAACAACTTTTTTCTTTAGAAATACTGTAAATGAATATTTTCTTTTTCACTGACAAAAATTACTATTATTTCAAGTAATTGTAAAAGTGTCCTGTGTTATGGAAAAATAATTATGCTATTAGTTTAAAAAAAAGGATAAATTACATTTTGATCTCACGAGGTTTGTTCATATGTCAACTTGATCTCACATTTATGTATCTTCATTTTCACTCTGAAGTTTGAAATTATATATCATTTTAATCCCTCGTGTCATTTATCAACGATCAGATTGCTTACATCATGCAAACAATAACAAAAAATGCCAAGAATACCCTTCCACAATTTATGTGTGTATCTTGTTGTGAAGCTCAGACCCGTTAGTCATGGCAGAACAAAAGGAACCCATCATCCTCCACCTCGCCTCTCTCGGTGTCATACATCGGCGCCACACAATTCACCATAATCCCAGTCCCCTTCAACTCCTTTGCTACAATCTTTACCACGCCTCCATCGCGGTTTTTTCAACCCTAAATACCCAACCATCTCTAACACCTCTCTGGAGCACTTCAATAGAACCTTCAGAATGAACACCATATGAGCCTTCTTGTGCTGCAAAGAGGCGGTGAACCGGCTAAGACGCAGCGGCGGAGGAAGGATCATATATCGACATCGCAGGTGCCGACGCTGTGGCATGGGTTTGGGGTGTACATGGCATCGAAGGCAGCGGTGGAGGTGATGGTAAAGTGGTGAGTTGAAGGTCAAATCGGCGGCGTTGAAAAGGGAATTGATTTGGGTTGTGTCAGAGACGTCGGCTTTGACAGTGATTGCGGTGACAGGTAAGGGTTTTGAAATTGCAAACTCAACTTGACACTCCAAGAGGTGACTTTGTGAGTGGTGGTTATGGGGATTTTACTATAAATGGTGGCAGTTGGGTTAGTCTTTAACAGAGAGTGGCGGTGGAGTTGGCGGCGAACGGTGGTGGTTGGGTTGGTTGTGTAATGGGAACGGTGGTTGCTACTCTGCAGGTTATGGTGGTGGTGGTGTAAGAGGTAACTTTGTCAGTGGTAGCTATGGAAATTTTATTACAAATAGTGGCAGTTGGGTTGGTCTTTGGCAGAGAATGGCGGTACCGTTGGCCGCGAACGGTGGTGATTGGGTTGGTTGTGTGGTGGTAATGGTGGTTGTTACTCTTGCAAGTTGTGATGGCGGCGGTGGTGTTTGGGTGGTTGCTACTGTCGTAGGTTGTGGTGGTGGTGGTGTTTGGGTGGTTACTGCTACCGCAGGTTGTGGTGGTGGTGGTGTTTGGGTGATGAGTTCCGTCAAAGACTCAAAATGTAAGTGATAGAGGGGTGTTTAAGAGACAGAATAAATATAACTTTGACAAGTATAATGTATAAGTAGGATAATTTAGTTATTTCAGCATGTTATTGACTAAAATCAATCAAAAACCAAAGATAGTAAATGAAAATGAAGATTCGCAAACGTGAAATAGTCAAATTGATGAATAGACATAGCTTAGGATATCAAAATGTAATTTATCTTCTAAAAAATAAGTGAAAAAGTGAAGTGGGAAGAAAAAATATTACTTGAAAGGACAAGTTTGAAATACTGTAATTTGATCAAAACAATCATTAGTAGCGGAATTGGATTCGAAGAGGCTCACAACAATCAAAATATAATGTTTTGGAATTCCGCTGAGAATGATTGGATTCCAAAATGATTTAGAAATTAAACATTCCCATTTATCAAACTATGATCCTATTTTATTATCTATTTTTTTGTTTATTCTAAATAAATAAATAAAAAGTGGCTAGTGGCTCATCTAGTGAACCGCGTTGAATCAACTCTCTCTCTCTCTCTCTTGAGGCTACTGAAATCGGATTTTACAAACTAACGAGCTTGGGTGTTACCTCCACTATGTTGTCTCTTTCTGAAAATAATATAAAAATAAAAAATTATGCTACAATATACAATAATTATCATAACTTATGGTGCTTTTTGAACCTAATCCTCCATTACCTGAAATCCCATCAAATTCAATTCCGTTTCTAATTTTATTTGTTCTAAATAACAAGAATCTCATTTAAAATTCTAGAATCCATAAATTTTAGGATGTTCCTTTACCATAGTTAGATTTATGATTTATCCGAAAATAAATAAAACACACACACACAAATATATCATCACAACTCACAAGTTTACAATTACATGATTTGGTAAGTGTGTTTGGATTGAAAGAGAAGGGAGTTGATATAAAAATGAGAAGAGAAAGGAAAAGAGGGGATTTGTTAACCATTTAAATAGTGTTTTTCTATCTCTCTATAATTGAATTTTTTTGAAAAGGAAGGTCAAAGAAATTTGTGATTATGGCTATTATTCCTACCTTTTATGACAATTAAATTTAAGGTAAATTACTAGATGGTTTTACTTTTATTACTTTAAAATGAAACTAGTAAAAAAAAAATTGATCAAACCTTTTTTGAAAATTTTATTGAGTTTACTCCCTTGTGCCGTTAGTTAAAAAATAAATTGAAGACAGCGAAAATGGAACAAGAAAAAAACACAACCGGACGAAAAACAAGTGACAGTTATATTAGGCCAAGTTAGTTTTTGGAAAAAATATAGTATATACAATCAATGATATTGATAGTATGACATTTGGTTTTATTCTAGTATTTACTGGACAAATAGACACAACTCATACGTCATTGGACTTTCCACTCGTTTTTATTCTTGTTTCTGACAACTGTCTCATTGGACGAGAATCGCCGGTGGCGAAGTTTCAAAAGATTCGATGGAAGTGTTGGAGTGCGCCACGTGTCACTACTAATCTTTAATTATTACGTCTCTTCCCGGTACTACACGTCTCCGCGTCTCGTCGACTAGCAACGCTATAATGCTCCTGCTGTGTACATCCTCCTCCTATCACATCGTATCGTTAGTCATAGACGGACTTCGTCAAATAAAACAGGGGATATTTTTTAATGGGATATTTTTAAATATCACATGATTCAGTTGTTATTAGATAAAGCTATTTTGATTCTTATCCAATTAAAGATATGCACAAGAGATAGAGAATTACAATTTATTTTGGAACCAAATTTAGATTTGGAAAAGAAAAAGAAATTATATTGGAATTGAAATGAAATCACTGAATTTTAATTATAAAAAATGTATTTCTTTTTATCATTTTATCCTTATTAATTAGAATTACAATCCTACAAAACGCAAATTGAATTCTTGTTTCACCCTTATTTCTTTCCTTGGCACTGTTGTTATTATCTAAACATGAAGCGATTATCACATTTCTTGTATTTTCTTTATAACTCATATTATTTTTTGTTTCATTTTGGTAATCACATTTCTTTTATTTTCTTTCATCACACATATTATCTTTTGTTTTATTTTTGGTATCGTATATAAAATTTAGGATATGTTTGGTAATGCTATTGTTTTTTTTTTTTTTAAATGAAAACTAAAAATTGCTAATACTTTTGTTTTTATTTTATTTGAAACGAATATACGTTTTTTTGTTGTGTCTTCTTATTTTTAAAAATTAATAATAGAAAAAAAAAATCAAATTGCCAAACACACCCTTGTCTTTTGAATTTCACTTTCTCTTTCTACTGTTGATCTCCATCATACTCAAGTTTAAATAAACTTGTCTTTTACTCTTTAAATGCATGGATGAAGAGGTTAAAAAAGTACTTATATATGAACACTTTGAATAAACAGACCGTACTGTATCGTAGGCTATAGCCGTGCTGGTTGCTTTTATTAGATATATATAGTGCTGTACTGCCTGTACACCGACAGGTCCAGAGGAACCAAATAAAAAAATTCAACGCGCAGAATCTGAAAACTGAAAAGTGAAGCCACCACGTTGGTGGAGGAGAGATGTGAACAGCATGAATTTATTTGTCTGTGAACAACATGATTGATTTATATATATAATGTATGTGTGTGTGTATATGTATGTGTGTATGTGTATATATAATTTAGCAAAGAATAAGATTGGCATTTGACATGTTACCAAAGTGATATTTGACCACGTATAAATCTATATAAATAATAGATTCATAAGTACACGAATGAGCTAGATTTGTATATTACAATTTTACATAACTAGACTACCATGAGTCAATGCTCCACTGTACACAACCCATTTCTCTCAGTTATGGTGTATACACATGATCCACTGCTGGACAATGTGAAAGCCACCTATTGCTCTTTGTCAAGACTAAAAGTTGCCTTCTGAACAAGGTTTAGGTGGTTTCGGACTTTTCAAGTGGTCTTGTAGGGAATTGAGCTGGCCAATTGTCCCTCTTTCTATTTTTCATTTTCCCAAAATATATATTTCATTTTAGAGTCTACTAATATTATATATAGAAAACCACCTATTGCTCTTTGTCAAGACTAAAAGTTGCCTTCTGAACAAGGTTTAGGTGGTTTCGGACTTTTCTAAGTGATCTTGTAGGGAAGTGAGCTGGCCAATTGTCCCTCTCCAAAATATATATATTCTATTTTAGAGTCTTGGTGAACATTAATCCCAAAAATTAAATATTTTCATATAATAAATGTCCTATTTTTTCATCAATTAATATGTTATTCTAGTTGTAAAGTATTTACATTGGTGCCATCAACAAACAAATAAAATTATAAACATAAAGTATTAAAATATTTTTATTAATACTTTTTTTTATACTGTCCTACTTTTAAATATTTTTAATAATCTATGTACTTATTATAATCATTTCTTATATAATTTTTAAAATTTTATAATTATGGTTAATTGAATTAAATAACATATTTTTAAAGTATTAAAATATTTTTATTAATATTTTTTTATATTTTCCTGCTTTTAAATATTTTTAATAATCTATATACTTATTCAATTAACCATAAGAATCTATATACTTATTCAATTCATCTATCTACTTTATGTTTATAATTTTATTTTTATTAATATTTTTAATAATCTATATACTTATTCAATTAATCTATATACTTTATGGTTATAATTTTATTTTTATTAATATTTTTAATAATCTATATACTTATTCAATTAACCATAATTACAAAATTTTAAAAATTATATAGGAAATGATTATAATAAGTATATAGATTATTAAAAATATTTAAAAGTAGGACAATATAAAAAAATATTAATAAAAATATACTTTATGTATATAATTTTATTTGTTTGTTAATGACATCAGTATAAATACTTTAGAACTGGAAGGATATATTGATTGATGAAAAAGTAGGACATTTATTGTATGAAAGCATTTAATTTTTGGAATTGATTTCCACCAATCAGTGGAGCAACTGTGTAAGGACACTCGCTTGAGCGACTGCCGCTAGTACTCCTATATATATATATATATATATATATATATATATATATATATAGTAACAGTGATTGAATGAAGAGCTATGATATGTTTTCGAATGGATTGTTATGAAATGGGTGATGACGTCACATTAATTCATTCATAAACATGGAAATATTGGACAATTTATCATTTTTCTCGAATGAAGGTGATATTTGTCGTACTCCACTTTTAAATAAAATGATATTACTATTACTTCTAACTTGCTAAATGATGAAGCAAAAATTCTCCCCGAATTGGTCAAACACCAACCTATAAAAAATGACAAGAGAAGAGTAATCGATCGAAATGGCTGACAAGAAAAGAGTAATCGATCGAAAGGACGCCGGCGCGGTGCCAGCCAACTACACTCCGACGATCAAGTCAGAAATCGGAAGGGCTTTAATGACTAAGTGAGGACGTATCTTAGTAAAACTCTATCTCTTCAATTTCCCTTTCCCACTCGGAGATAACCAATCTTGGTCAAGCATCCTTTTCATCCATGTCATCCCACGTTACACGTTTCATATTAAGAGTCAAACACCCCATCACTAAATAACCAAAGAAATTTTCCAATTATTTGAACAACAAAATAAAAGTAAAATACATTTATTGAAAATTAAAATGCAAAGGTAAATCGACAGTTCTTCTCGAAATAAATCAAAGTATAAATTTATTTATTGATATTATTTGCACTAGATTAGTGTTAGTCTTGCATACTATGGCTGTAACTTGGGCGGGTTGAGCAGGTTAGAGGTACAGTTCGAGTTGAACTTGACATATAAAATGTTCAACTCTAATCCGACCTTCAACCTAAGCTAACCAATCCATCCTTAAATTTCTTACTTCAGCTTGAATTCGAATTTGCAACTCAAATTGAGATTTCGGGTTACCACTATGATTTTGTCATATATGACATTCACTTTATGAAACTTTTAGATTACTTTCTTATTCTTTGATGTGTTTGGAATGCACATCTTTTACCACTAGACATAATTATTATAAAGACTAAAAATAACTACTATAACTAATTCTCAATTAAAAAAATTAAAGATATTAGCCAGTACATCCTATGACATAATAGCCAATGGACCACTGACTAAATTAACCTAACCATAACATGAAATAATTAGGGTATATTTAAAATAAAAATATAAAAAAAATAAAATTAGAGTTCGTGTTCGGGTTAGGCTTGAGTTGATGAAATTTTAACACAAGTCTAACCCTAATTATAAAAACCGTTGTCGAAGCTCTTAGAAATTCATACTGAACTCTTATTGGATTAGAGTTGACCGACCCAAGTTACACCCCTATTACATACAATGACTCTTTAATTAAATAGTCCTTGCAAATATTGTGACGCTCGTATAACATTATAAATAGTCTTTGTCATTTAAGAAAATTAAATGACAGCATCAATAACTCCTTAAAAGTAGCATAATGTGGTGATTTACATTTTTCTTAGGACCACAAAAGTGCATGTGGTCATTTATATATATTCTCACATGCACTCCACAAAAATCTTAATTCTCACACTCCATTTGGATTTTTAGAAAAATAAAATAAAAAATGGGCATAGTTGTCTCAAAAGCATTCTTAGTCTCTACAATTGAAAAAATCATTTTCATATACTCCACTTTTGATAGGGAATTGTGTCATTTTCATTGAAAAAAAATAAGTAGAATGTTAGATTAACACATTCATTATTTTGTTCCTTCCGGAAGAAAAAGAAAAAAAAACCAGTTAGGCACATTCTAGTATCACACTCTCAAAGATGTACGTGTGAAACCATGAATTCTGTATAGGAGTTGAATTAAGATAACGGAAACCACCATCATAGAATTTTAAGTCAACTTTTATGGTCATTGTAGTTGGAGAGTTCCAGCTGTGGTGCAAAAGAGACTTGTTGGGTGGAAAATGAAAAACTATATACGCGTATATACATATATAAAACAAGTAAAATGTCACTTCGGATTACTTCTTTGTTTTTGTTTTTTTCGGATTACTTGTTGACTATTATTATTATTATTTATATATATATATATAAACAGACTAATATATATAAATGTTTTATAATTTATTATATTAAATATAAAATTAAAATAAATTCACTATCCATCTTTCAAACCACCAAACACACCATTGGTTTTTTGAATTCATTTTCAGAGGGTATTTGAGTAATTTTTTAACTGATAGAAAGTCTTTTGCAAAGTCAAGAAGGGTCAAAGGGTATCATGATTTTTTTGTATGATGTCAGGTGAGGTCAGACGTGCTTATACACGGTTTGGAGTCTCTCTGGTAAACAATACAAAACGTTTGAGTTTATATGGTCACTTTAAGCAAAGTTTTTCTTACTATAAAATAAGTCCAAACCTTAGAAAGTGTCACTGACATTTATCCTATTTTTCATTTTAAAGTTTCAACTAATTTTCCTATTATATTCATACACATCTACATTACATCTCTATGTGTTTTTCTTTTTAAATCATTTTTTCATAGTACTTTTCAACAAAATCCTATAACATCTATATAGCGAAAAATCATATGTTGTATTTTGATTTTTGGAAATTGATTTAGTGTCCGTTTGGGAGAGCTTATTGGGGGATTGAAATGGGCTTTCAAGTCCAAGAAATATTTTTCAAAAAAATATTAGCGTTAGATGAAATAAGAAAAATGGACTTCTAATGAAAGTCGAAGTCCTAAAATGTCTGTACAAAATAAGCCAAAAAAAACTTGCTTTTGAAAGAAAGTCAGAATTATTTTAAATAATAAAATTTATAGATAATTTTGCTTTTTTTTATTTCGTGAAACTTGTTTATTGAGAGTAATTATCAAGGATAAATTTGTTAAGATAAAATTGTGTTAATTGTGAAAAAAAATTCAAAAAATACATTCACCAAACAACTTGTTTTCTTTTAAATTGAAGGCATTTTTCAAATGTATTTTAAGTTAAAGAAATTTTAGAATAAAAAAGCTCCTCCTGCCTCAAAATCTAGGAGGTGAGAATAACATGACCTCGGTTCACCCTTCAATTTGGTTCTTATCTGCGTTGGGCCTACCTTATTCGAAAACTAGCATTACGTGAACTTAAGTTTGACCCATGTCCACTCCACACTATAAAAGGCTAATGAAAAAAAAATGGTGCATTTTTTAGACCCAACAAAGAAAATTGAAAAAAATATTTTAAGGATCAAAATTCTTTCCATTACACTTTTTTTGGGTATATACTTGAGTGCAAACTTCGTTACATTTACTTTGAAATTTCACTGTTATGGAATAAAATTTCATTACTTCATTATTGAAAATTTCAACATTTTTTATTGGTGAAATTTTGCCATTACAGTTCTGTGTTTTTAACCTATAATAAAAAGCGACATTTTAATAAGTGGGTGATGCCAATTTGCACTGCGAGGTAGTCCTGGGTTCTTCGTAATTTTAGTAAGCGGTGTAAGAGATTATGAATGAGAGTAGAAGGTATAATAATAATAATATATGGTACTCGTGAATGCATTTATCTATTTGAATGCATTTATCTATCTATAGATAAATGCATGTGATGAATTGTAAATTTGTAAGCCATAGATATTTAAAAGATTCCACATGTCAAACCTTTTATCAATTCTATCGCACGATAATGTAGAAAGATTCAATTTAGAAAATCATATCCGCCTTCTTTTGCATAACGTTTTTTTAAAAACGTTTTCTATTTGTTAAATGTAATTAAACCATTTTTGGTATTAAGGACAAAACAACTTAGTTATACTTATTATATAAAAAAATACTTATCTCCTCACCAATGAATGATACTCTCTTAACCACTGTTATCCAATTCTTTAATGACGCATTATCTTTGACATAACATCTTTTAAAATATTTCATATTTGTTAAATGTAATTTCCTATAAATCAATAGTAAAAGTTTACAATACCCCTCATCTGGAAGTTTATCGATTAAAAGAAAAAAAAAATTGAATTAATTAAAGTGTTTTTAAATTTTAAAAAGCAAAATGAACAAATATCTGCAAGAGAAATTGTCAAAGAAGCCTATACTACTAACTAGGGGTGAGTATTTTGTGAGTTGCGCGGTGCGGAAGCCTTTACGAAAATAATTAAAAAATCTAGGGGGTTGATTAGATTTACTCATTTTTTGCTTAATTATTCAATTTATCCAATTTGAAATCCAATTAATAATTAAAGCAATCCCCCAAATCAAGTAAATAAAGTGTAGTAAATCAAGTAAATCATATTTTCCTTCCAATCCTTACCTTTGGATGATGAGCCTTGACTACAAAATTTAGAAGGATTTCATTTTCTCAAATTTCTATTCTTTTCATATTTAAGGATATATATAAATTTTCTAGCCAGGAGTGCAACATCATTATCTGAATCATATTCAAAACTTTCAACTTTTTCAACTTCAAATTTTGAAGAATTTAAAACGTTTGACAAACTTGAACACTTAGACGTCTTTGATGTTTCTAAGTCCAAATTTCTTGATTTCTGAAGTTTTGGATATATCATCTCAAAAGTTTGAATTGATCAAACTAACTCTGCCACCTTCATAAAATCAACATCTCTGCTATCATCTAAGGCTTTCAACTTGGCTTGGAACCTATCAGGCAATGATCTCATGATTTTTCTAATAACCTGAGAAGATGGAATTTTTTGACCAATGTTAGCACTAGTTTGAACAATATCGTTAAGCATAGAATAAAAATCAGAAAACATCTTATCTTCATCTATTCTGATTGTTTCAAATTTAGTGGCAAACATTTGTAACTTAAACTTCCTTACCTTTGTGGTACCCTCGTGAGTTACCAGTAAAATATCCCATACTTCTTTCGAAGTGGAACAAACAGAGATTCTAGCAAATTCAGAAAAAATAACAGAATTGAAAATTGCATATAAACCTTTGTTATTATTATTAGCATCTTTATGTTGCTTTATCTTTCTCTACTGTCATAGCAGCATTACCATCACCAGTGGTAGTGGTAGGGATTTTATATCCATTTTCAATAGACATCCAGACTTTTTCAGTCTTGAGATTTAAAAAAAAAGCTTTCATGCGATACTTTCAAAAAGTATAATTTGAACTATCAAACAAAGGAGTTCGCTAAATCGACTCACCCTCTTTCATACTAGATTCCCTGATGATTTTTGAAAAAAAAAAAAATTTGATTTTAAAAATACTTCACAAGGAACTACTCACAAATTAGAGAGCACTGCTCTGATACCAATTGTGAGTTGCGCGGTGCGGGAGCGGTAGCAAAAGTAATTAAAAAAATTAGAAGGGGGTGATTAGGTTTACTCATTTTTTGCTTAATTATTCAATTATCTAATTTTAAGTCTAATTAATAATTAAAGTAAAATCATAGAGCAAGTACATAAAGTGCAGTAAAATAAAGTATACGAATGCACTAGATATACGTGAAAATCCCAAATCGAAAAAAAACCACGGGTCTAGCCCCGGAGAAGCAAATCCACTACTGTCGAATCAAAGTACAACAGACTCTGTCTCATGTTGACACCCACTCCACTCTGACAAGAACTCTGATGCATAACATCCCAGGCTTACAATTGCGAGTACCTTGTCCAACTGTTGCAGATTCCCGGCAACGTCAAAATTCTCTCAAAAGGATAAGTGGAAGAACACGAATACTCAGCAAGTATTCTATCCCTTTCATAGCACGGTCTTCTTCTCCTTCCTCACCAACGAACAGTCGTATAAAACACCAATCCAGTAACTTGATCACTAATAAATCTTAAATATAGTTTTCGAACAGTTGATCAAGCAAATATAGAGAACACCCTAAAATCGCTAAATGAATATGTGTGTGCTCTCAAAAATATAAACAAATAATTTGAGAAAAAATTTATCTGCTTAGAAAAATATCTCAATGATTTCTTTCTCTAAAAATATGATTTTTGTTATGTAGAAAGCGTTATTTTTCACCACTTGAGAGAGAAGTCATATGATGTTTTTATAGAGATTAAAAACTCTAATTTTCTTTTAAAAAAAAAGTTAAAATCCAATAGAAAACAAGTTTTCATGATTTTAGAAAGTTATGGGTTCAATCCAGGTAAAAACAGGACAAAACTGGTCAAAATTCGTGGACCAGTCATGTTAGACCGATCCATGCACTGTAACAGAGATCCTGAGACCCCTTGGACCGGTCCAGGCTTTATTTGGACCGGTCCAACCTTGATATTTTCATAAATTTGCTTAAAAGTCACTATTTTCAAGGTCAGAACCTCCTGGTTTGAAAAATACGTGTTCTCGCCATTTTACCTGGACTACTTGACTCTCGTACGTGATCAACAAAATCCTCATACATTCAGAACCATCTCGAAACTTCAAACAATCGAATCCTTGTGTAGACCTAGGGGTGGCAATATTCAACACGACCCGACAACACAACTCGAAATCGACACAAAGTTAGTGGGTTTGGGTTTGGGTTAAACGGGTTCGGATCATAAACCGGTTGACACGATTACGACACGAAAAAAATGTGTCGGGTTCGGGTTCAACCCACATAACCCGTTTAATTTGACGGGTCGTGTCGTGTCGGGTCAATACGGGTTGAATCGACCCGTATAACCCGTTTAGCGTTAATCTTTATTAATTTATTTAAAATTGTAAAAAATATAAATCTTAATATTGTAAATTTGTTTTTGAATGTTAAAAACATGTAAACATATATTTTCACACTTTTTTTACTTACGTGTATTATATTTATATATATATATATATATATATATTATCTTCTAATATGTTATATATAGTGTAAATGTTCATTTATTTCATTCTTAAATCTATTAGTATTCATTGATTCATTTAGTAATAAAACAACTACTAACTTTTTTAATAAAGACATGACCATGAAATTTATAAATGAATAATTACTTATGCTAAATGGTCTAAAAAAAATCAATAAAATTAAATAAATTAATTAAAATTTACTAAAAACTCATCTCTATCAAATTCATATGATAATCAATTTTTTTTATGTTATACCGATGTGGGCTTGATTGTGTCATACTTGACCATGAGAGTGATGATTACTGAAGATAATAATATATTTTATTTTCTTCCTTATTATTTAATTTTGAGAATGATATGTGGATGTATATTAGATTATTAGAGTGTAGGTAATATATATATATATATATATATATATATATAATTATATTTAGGTGGAGATATAAATATATAATTATATATATGGTAGATATATATATAATTATATATGAATGGTGGTCATAACTGTTATTTAGTGTCCATTTTCTTATATTTTCTCAAACTCTAATTAATTAGTTAAATGTCTAAAAAATTAATTAGAATAATTGATGAGTTTAAACCATTTAATATGAATATCTAGTTTTATGATTTTAAGTTTTATTTATTGTTCCGAGATATATAGTATAACATATAATAGTTAAAGTAATATTAGGTTTTAAGTTTTTGGCAATAATACTTCAACATTAATATATATTAAAAAAATATGTTAATTCAATAAGATATATACTTAATGTTTGTTCTTAATGCTCTATTATTTGAGTGATATTAATATTTTTATTTGATTTCAAGATAGTGAAAATTGTATTTTTTATTTAATTACTTAGTTAATATAATTAATAATGTTTGTTTGTTATATTCAAAATGAGAGAAAAATATTATTATAATTTAATTAATGTTTCAAACTTTCATTATTGTAGATTAAATATTATTGTTGTGGCATATATTAACAAAAGTCATTAGTGGACTAGTGGCAGAAGCATTTAACCAACATAGAAGTTGCACACGGCTCAGATTTGATTCCTTATAACAACATTCTTTTTAATAAAAGATTCACCTCCAACAGGTTACACGGGTCGTGTTCGTGTTCAAGGTATGTGACACGATTAGTAATCGTGTCGTGTCCATTTATCAGAATACCCTTGTCTTGACACGACCCGCGAACCCGAATTGTCACCCCTATGTAGACTCTTGATGGCTTTTCCCGAAAATTAAAGCTTCATACTTTGACGAACTTTTTGCATGGTTGGTGTAGAGCGTCATGCTCACTCTGAGACTTCAATTACATGATTAATAATAGAAATATAACTCAAATAATATAACTCGATCATGTTTGATTTTGACGCCGAATATTGCCAATTACAAAAATATACGTCACAAATTCGTGTTCCTGTGTCGTGTCGATCTACGAGTATTTTAATAAATATCTCAACCCTAATTTGACCCATTTAATAATCGTGTCAGAGACCCTTAACACTAACCTAACTCGTTTATTAAACGTGTTACTCGTGTCGACCCGTATAACTCGTTTAATAAACATGTCCTATAATGACACGACTTGTTTAATAACCTTTTTAATCAGTTTAACTTATATCATATGAGTTTCTCCCTCCATAAAAATCTTTCTAAATATCACAAATTCAACAATTGAAAAGACACCATAACAATCTCATCCTTGCATTTTATGTCTATATCATTCTTATAAACAAACAAATAGATTACAAACAATTACAATATATATAACTATGTATATATAAGTTTGTATAAAACTATGATATATGAATAAACTTACGTTGTAATTGTATCACGGGTTAGATAGCTTAAATTTAAATTTAATCCAAATTTTGCGTGTGTGTTTGTGTCGACCCATTTATTATTTCAAACTCAAATCCGATCCAATTTTTGCGTGTCGTGTTCTCAAACTCGTTTAATTCGTATCTTCGTGTCTAATTTTGTCACTCCTACGACTAACTTTGAATTGCATTGCCGTACATAAATTTTATGCATTTAAAAACGCCGTCGTTCCAATATAGTTGTCGATTCGTCATATCTTTTGGCTCTTGGCTTCGTTGCTCGCTCAGCTCTTATGGAAGGAAGCATCCTCAGGTTTTCGTTTAACCGTCGGATCATCGTGACAGGAATCCGAATCAACGGACATAGTAATTCAATACTCTAAGTATGCCCACACCATATTTCCACCATTCATATATATAAATATATAGTTGCGTGCTATTCTTCTCTCTGGTCTGCAATTAGGGTTTCCGTCTCTGTCCGCAGACTCAGTTGTGTTAGTAGCTTCAATCGAAAATGGTGAAGGGTCGCCAAGGAGAGCGAGTCAGGTACATACTTTCTCTCTTACAATACTCGTCATTTAAAAATAACCATCTTTAGCTCATACATTTCTTCTAATCTCACATAATTATACACATAGATATATGTGTGTATTTGTCTGTGTTATAATACTAATTTGATTTTATTTCTGTATACAGACTTTATGTTCGAGGAACAGTCCTCGGATACAAGAGGTAACAAACATCATCACTCTGAAATTTTCTCTTATAGAATTTTACTTTAAAGTCTAATTGTTGATTTAATGGACTTTTAGGTCGAAGTCGAACCAGTATCCGAACACGTCGCTTATTCAGATAGAGGGAGTGAACACGAAGGAGGAGGTGGCTTGGTACCTTGGGAAGCGCATGGCGTACATTTACAAGGCGAAGGTCAAGAAGGACGGTTCGCACTACCGCTGCATTTGGGGGAAGGTCACTCGGCCACACGGTAACAGCGGCGTAGTCCGTGCTAAGTTCAAGTCCAATCTCCCTCCCAAATCAATGGGAGCTAGGGTTAGGGTTTTCATGTACCCGAGCAACATTTGAGGTATCCTTAATTGCATCTCAATTTTTTCATTTCTATTTTCAGTTCCATTGTTCTTAATTTGAGCTTGTTTGGTTTAATTGAGTAAACTAATTGTTGATGAGTATTGCATTTTTTTTCCTCGTTTTATGATATGTTAATAATTATTTTTAGGCTCCAATTGGTTGAAGGATCTCAAATAGATGGACTTAGGCTCCATTATTTGAAAAGTATAGTTTAAATGTAGATTTAGTAATATAGATCTAAGTGTCAAGTGTTAACAACAATACAACATGTATGGTTTGATTTGAGAGGATTTTGTGTGTGGATATCAGATAATAAGCTATAAGGAGTTATTTGAGATACATACTAGCTTCCCAAGGATTATAACAAAGTATGTCATTTGTCTCTGAGACAAAATCACCTTTGTTTTCGGAATCCAAATTCAATGGGCAATGTTTTATTTAAGCTTAAATACCTTGATTTCAAATGAACTATTAAATTGTTGTTGCTTCATCAATTTCTAATTGTTTACGCAAATTAAATTGTTACTATTAATCATTTTTCTGATGGAGTCTTATGTTCTATAGCCAAATTACACCTTGTAGGTATATTCGTTTTCATCTCTGGTAGTACAATGTAAGTTGTTTTTGCGGAAAACCTTCCTGTCCACTCTCCTGCTTCATACTAAAGCATAAGTTCTGTTTGGGTTTTATTTAATTAGTATTTAAGAAGTATTTTTTTTCCCCAAGGCAACAATTGTATATGTTTTAGCTTCGGGTGCAAAAGGAAGTGCTTTTGAACTTCCGAATAGTACTTTAATATCCACTACTTCTCAAATTGAAGAGAAGCACATCACCTAGGATGTCATATTGTAATGACTAATTGTCCAAAGCTACCTTTTTATATGTTTGTTTTGCTGCATATGGTTTCTGTTGAATCTAAATAATTGGATAATACTTGATATATGATGAAATGTCCATTTAGTGGTTGATTTAGATTAGATGGTTGTATTGTTGTTCTCAAAACATCTTTGTTTGATGTAATGGCAAAACCCACGGTGCCATACAGTGATACAGGCATGCACAGGTACATGGATTGGAGTTCAACTAGAATCACTTTTTCTAGTCCACCCCTCTCCATAGTTTGCATTGGTGGGATCATTACTGCTTTTGTCTTGTATTAGAAAGAAAAGGGGGGAGGGGGAGGGGGAGGTGGAGGGGGCTAGGGCTATATCTGTAGCGATTTAATCTCTATATTTCTTTCAATTTCCTTTTTCAAATTTCAATTCTCACTAGCTTAAACCATCTATATCTATTCTCTAATGTCCTCTCAAGTTGCACATTTAACTCGAAGCATATTGTGGTAATCATAGTTATTGGTGACAGTTGTGTGTGTGCAAACAATTCAAAGGAAACTTCTAATCGTGTGTGTGCAAACAATTCAAAGGAAACTTCTAATCGTACTTGTTGTAACTTTTCAAATGTACTAATTTATTTATTTTTTGTTAAATCATTTTACCATCCTTCCGTTGCGACATTCTCTTCCCATCACACTCATTTTATTTATATATTTATTTTGGGATGGCGGTGACAACTTGATTTGTCTACCATCATGTGGAGTTGATTTGTTTTCATTCCATCATATTTTTATTCGAGTTGGTAGGTATGCATTGATCACACAACTCTAGAAGCTTTCCCCTCCCTTGCTGCGTGTCTACATGTGATTGAAAATAAGGATTGCTTTATTCTGTGTTTGGTAAGTAGGAATGTAATGGAATGCCCATTCCAAGTTCCAACCATTCCTTTGTTTGGTATGAATTTTAAAGTGAGAATGGTCATTCCCTTGGAATGAAAATCCATTCCATAGTTAAACCTATGAAATGGACATTCCATTCCCAGCAAGATTTAAAACAAAATCATATGACCAAAAAGCCCTTCACCTCCATCACCACCACCACCACACCGGCTCTCCCACCACCACCACCACCACCACCACCACCATCTGCTTTACCACCACCGCCTCCACTACCTCTACGCTCACATTGCCACCTTTTTACTCCACCACACCACCACCTCTATACCGCCACCTTCCTCCACCACCACCCCCACCACACCATTGCCACCACCTCCACTGCCACTCCCACCACACCACTACCACCACCTCCACATCTCCGCCACCAACCCTACCGCACCACCGTCACATTGCCACCTTCTTCCACCGCCACCCCCACCACACCACTCCACTTCCACATCGCCACCTTTCTCCACCACCACACCACCACCACCTCCACATCGCCACCTTCCTCCACCGCCACCACCTCCACATCACCACCTTCCTTTACCACCTCCACCACCACACGTTGCCACCATCTCCACATCGTCACCTTCTACTACCACATATTTGATGGTTTAATTTATTTGTCACTAGGAGGAGGATTTTGAAGAATTTGATTTAAAATTTATTTCATTTTCACCACATTTCATATTTGCAACCAAACAATAGAATGAGAATAGTCATTCCATTTCCAGGTACATGTGAATGACCAAACAATATTGAAAATAAGGATTGCTTTAGAGTGTTTTTTTTTTGGTTAGTTGGATTTTTTTGGAGTTGTCAACAACCAAATCCGTGTTAAAGAAAAGGATTACCTTTGGGACTTTTTTGCGGTCACACTAATCATTCCTTGTTTGTACGGTTCATTTGATTGTCTCTTGAGGTCGCACTTTATCAGTCCTAGTCTGTACTATCCATATGTGTTTGTCTTTCCTATCATAAAATTGCTTGTGTTGATGCCCAATGACAATTTTATTTATGCAGAATGTATGCAGAAAGAATTGAGATGAGTGAAATATTCTTTTACTTTCATCCACAATCAATGATTCCGTTAATTTAAGGATCCCCACCCTTTTTTATGTGTGACATGCTTGTGTAAGCAGGTTAGAGCACAACATTGTATGTCTGAGATTTTCTAGTTAAAGTGTTAAACTAGGATACAAATCAAATAGAGGTTGAGATCTGAAATTCTGACAAGCCTTTGACAAAATGCCTTCAAAACATATCATAGTGATATTATTGTTTAGGGTTATTGAAAGGGCTTGAGCACATAATTTCTTTTTTAATTAATTCATAAAAAATTAAAACCATCTAGTGAAGGATTTAACTCACGCTTCATGTTAAACCAATCAAAGTGATATACTAAGAATTGTTACTGCAATTTTCTTGTTAGTAGCAGCAAGTTGATCAATATTTTTAAGGACTATGATTGGCTAATTATCAATTTTTCTTGTTGCAGTGAGCTAGTTGGTGTAGATTCAGAGGACTAGAAGGTGAAGCAGATTTTTTTTTTTTTTTACCCTTTGTTTTTGAGTTCAGTTGAACATTTTGTACCGTGAAGTTATTTGGACTCTCTCTTTGAATTGAGAAGGCAAATGAAACATTTATGATGATGCTTATTGTTAAATTTTGATGTGGTTGTTTTTCTCTTTTATAACAAGTTGCATATTACTCATCAGCATCATCATTCTATCCCATTATAAGTCATCTCTCCAATAATTTTGGTTGTAGGATTATATATATATATCATGTTTAATAACTTATCTTATCCTTATACAAATTAGTCTTTTATTTTTATCAGTGCATCTTTATCTCTTTGTATATGTGGATGCCACCAAAGTCTAATATTTATTACTAACATTCATGGTTTCTTTCACACTCTATCTCTTCCAGTCAAGTCCTATCATCTGCAGGAATGTTCTCATTCCATATAAAATCGTGGATCTAATAATTTTTTTATAAAATTTGCTTTTAACTTATTTTTTATACTTTTATTGCATAAAGTGTAAGTTGTTTATATTTTGTCCAACCTCAACGAATTTTATTAATTATATATCGCTTTTCCTTTGTATTACTGATTTTAAACAAAAAAATTATGATTATTTTGAATAATATTTTGTTTTGAAATGTAATTATTATATTAACAATTTTTGACTCTATCAAATTTCGGTTGAGTTTAACCCAAACCAGCTCCAAACATATGATAATATTTAGCGATATCTTTTTTTAAAATAAAATTACAAAGATGTTCTTTTACTATACAATCTTTGATTCATATATTTTTAATACCCTTCTTGACTCCAAATTGCAATTTTTTCTCTCATGTTCACTTGTTTTTTTGCGTGAAAATACTTCTTCTTTCTCGCGTTCCCTCTCCTTTCAATGTTTGAGTTAGAAGAAGTCATTGAAATTATTAAGACAAGCATTGAAGAGATTTCAAAAATCTATGAATCATTCAATCCTAATTTTCATAGTAATGTGTATTTTTTTGTTCTATTTTATTCTTCAAGCTATATTGTTTGAGTTGATTTTAAAAATATTATTTCTTCTTGTTGAATCAATTTATCAATATTTATTTTAGAAGTAGAAAGGTTTATGATTCAATATAATGATTTAAAGAGTATCGATCAAATACATGTGATTAGATAATAAAAGTTACGTGATTAGATAAGTTGAAAAGAAGTTGTTAATAGTAAATTACCCATTTGATAAATATTAAAAAAGTATTTATGTTGGAAACAAACATTATATCAATGAATAAAACCTATTTGGGAAAAAAATAATTGTATTTAAAATCAAAAGAAAGTTTAATTTTACTTAAATAAAAATTATGATACATAGTTCTTCAAAAAAACTAAGGAATTTTTTTATTTTATTTTAATAGGAAACTTTTAAAAATTAAAAGAGAGAGGAGAAAAATATGACTTTATGAAATCTTTTTCTAATTGTAGTCGTCTTAATTTAATTAAGGAGCTTTTGCACCAAAATTTCAAAAAATAAAAATGAAAAGATTAATATGATGTTTCTCTTCCTTTATTTTTATTTTCCCCCCTTCATTTCTGTTTTGTTTGTTCAAATTGATAGTATGATTCTAATTTTTAATTTATGTTATTTTATAAATAAGACACATGAAAAATAAATTACACGTTTGGTAAGTAAAAAGACAATATTTCAAATTGGATTCTTTATTGTATAATATAGGGATACGAACAAGAAGTGTCAATTAAAAAATGTCTAAACTATAGTATTTGGGTGAAAATAAATGGATTGTTCTATTGTAAACCTAAAGCAAAAACAAAATCAATCACAAATTACTTGGGATAATAAACATGCAGTTGAATAAACTTTTTTTTAAGAAAGATAAAATAGAATTAGAATTGAGTCCTGATTTAGAAGGGGAATTAGGGTACTAAAAATATAAGAATCAAAGATGGTATAATACATGACTACTTTAGTAATTTTACTTTAAAAAAGAATGAGAGTGAAGTGGAGGATGATATCAGTGGAGTGCCAATATTGGCTCCTAATATTTATTATTTTTATATTATTAGTGGGATTATAAATATGCACAAAATGGAATGATTTTAATTGAAGATGACACAATGTGAAAACATATTGGAGACTAGAATTAAGATTCACACAAAGTGAGTTGGGGGTAGATCCATGTTTGCCTAAATCGATTTTGACCAGATCAGGTGATTTTAGACCTTCCAAATCGAAGAGTCAATGGCTTTCTGCCTAACTTGCGAGTCATGCCTTTGACTTTCTACATCTTTTGCATCTTCCTTGGAAAGTTGGCAGCACGTCCAAGGAGAAGGAGAACATGCCATGTTGTGGAAGCCAAAGGAATACCACCATTAGTATATTCTATAAGTCAATGTAAACCATCGCATGTATCTGTACGTACGTATGCATACATATATATGTATTATTATGGTCAAATTTTTTCTAATACACTAGGGGTAATTTTTGAATTTGGATCCTCCCTAATTATTTCTCTCTACCAGCATCTCTAAGCAGCCTCTATCCAATGACAAAAAATGTGTTGTGTCATTATTAACAGGAGTGCACAAAAAATTCGTCAATTCATAAATTCGATCCGTGCAGATTGAATTGGATTGTATGACTAAAAGATTGGTTGAAGATTTAAAAAATTAGAATCTGTGGACTACGAATAGAATTGCGAATTGGGGGGTTAAAAATTCAATTCTATCCGTAACAATCTATTAAAGTTTATAATATTTCTTTTATATATCTTATATCTTTTAGGCTAAAAAATTGTTGTTGGACCTTAGTTAAAAAATAATTACATTGAATTGTTTAGATTAAGTTCAATCTGTCAATCCGATTCGATCGAATCCGTTATTTTACGAATCGGATTGGATTGAGTCTTTTCCAATGATCGGATCTGATTGTATATTCATTAATCTGTAGACCGTGGATCAAATTAGAATTATGCCTAATTCGATTCGATTCAATCTGTGGTCATCCCTAATTTATATATATACCTAATTTATTCCAAACACAATGATACGATGTTTTTGTATCTGTTAGACAAATATTTAAAAATATTTGTAGAGAAAAACTATTTCGGAATTTTCACCAACAGAGAGAATTTTGTTCAAATATATTACATTTTATTCTCTATTTGACACTCTCTCTATTGCAGTTTAATTCCATCTTTAAAAAACAAAAAAAAATGAAACTCTTGCCCTGATCCGTTAACCTGTCCGTTTCTCATATGATATCGTATGATGTGTCTAGAAAATGAAAGTTTGGTGAAAATTCATTCATGCATAAATCTATAGATTACGAACACTGGAAGAATAGGGACCGTTCGATGATTGGGGAGTGTCGGCAACCAAACCTGTGGAGTAATGCCAAATAAAATAATAATAAATAATGTTACTATTATTTAATTTTCAATTAACAAATATTCCAGGTCAAAGAAATTTTCTAGGAAATCAGTAATTAAAAATCAAAAAATGCCAGCCAAACAAAAGCCCCAACAAAATTAATTCCATTTGGCAACTAGTTTCTTTAAAAAATCACAAGTCTGAATCGTGTTTATTAGATATAGCTAGTATGCAGCCACAATCGTGAAACAAATGTGATTAATATTTTTTTAAATATCATATCTCATTAATTAGTATATTTAATTACTTAAATTTGAAAAAACCACATGCATAATAATATCCTCTTTCTGTCTTTTATTTATTTATTTATTTTTTCCTTTGTTAACACGTGCACGTGGTTTATAAGAAGTCACAAATTCTTAAAATGTAAAAAAAATAAATTTGCAGTCCATAATCCGTGTAGTCCAAAAGTGATTTCTAAATGAATATTGATGCTACTATCAACTGTTTGTTGCAATTTTTAGTCCTACCTTCTATATATAGAAAGTACAAAAAGTATTACAAAAATAAATAAAAGAATATTGCATTATATTGACGGTACTTATTTTCTTGACGCAATGTTTTGACAAGTGTTGGATGTCAGTTCAAGTAGGAGTACAGTCAGCTTCGTATATTAATACTAAAATAAGGTACACATCCAATCCATATCTCTTGGTAGCACCTAAGGCTAAATTTGGTTGAATAAAAAATAAAAGAAAGGACATTAATAATGAGAGAAAAAAAAAGAAGATAGTTATTGAAAAAAGAAAGGAAAAGAAACAATTTAAAAATTTATTATCATATCTTTTTATATTTAAAAAATAAATTTTAACTTTTATAAAAAAAATGGCAAAGTTGATATTAACAAAATTTCATTAAAAGATGTTTTTTCTTCTATTTCTTCCCATTTTAGGAAGGATAATAAAATTTACTATTTATCCTTAATTTATCTCTCTAAATTCTTCCATTTCTTTTAAAAATTTCATATTAAACACACATAATCATAACCCTCCAAATCATTTCTTTTCTTTTCCTTCTATTTCTTTCCTACCAAATTGACCTTAAATGAATGAAGGTGAGTTGTTGATGTGTTTTTGTTCCGCTAAGTTATGCAGGGATCTTATTGGTATTCGTTTGTGCTTGTGTTTTGCAATTTTTATTTTTTTTAAAACAGAATAATTAATTTTGTTATTGTGTATTTTAATTACTAATTGAAAATATTTTTTGTAACAAAAATGTGTATGATTATTTTTTTCGTTATAGTAATCGAAACACAATAACGTTTTGACATTAATAAAAATATAACGAATAATACTGAACATATTTTATTTTCAAAACAAAACAAAAGAAAACAAAACAATGGCAAACAAATTATATCGACTGAATTGGCTCAAATTGAATTGAGCGGGCATGAATCCGTGTGAGTAGCACCACAGCGTTTACCCCATGGTTCTTAACAAGTCAAAGCCGAGAAATTGGACCTTACCAGACACCAAAGCTATTTTTTTCCAGCAAAGGCCACTTGGACGTTGTTTTCCTCTTTTTTGGTCTGTATTAATAAAGTTTAATTAGAAACTCAGTCCAAGTGGTTTTCCTCTTTTTTTAACACTTTGTTTGGATGAAAAGAAATGAAGGTAAAATGGAGGAATAAGGGAGATTTTGCTCTCACCACTTCAAGCTAAGAGAAAAGGAAAAATAAAATAAAATGCAAGTGTAGAAAAACAACAAACTGTTCATTGAAGATCACTTCCGATTAAAAAGTGTAATTTGTATAAAGGTGATCACCTCATTCAATAGTGAATATTTTTTATCTCAGAATTATTAGGTTGTGTCATCTCTTTTAGAAAGACGAGTCAGACTAGTATGTAATTATAATTAGAATCCTCTCCCGTGAAAGAAAATTATGCAATTTCGTTCCCTAATTATAATAGTGTGAAATTTATGTAAAAACAAATAGTTACCAATAAAATTTGGGTAAATTAGTCTGATCTCTCTTGAGTTTTTGTCTAATTACCTTCAGATTTGGTTAATTTACTCCGATTACTTCTGCCGCTAATTGACAGTTAGCTCTGTTAAATTTAATTAGTATAAAAAATTAAAATATCAAAACTACACTTGGTGGCGATAATGCTCGTGTGACATTGAAGGAAAAAATACATATATAATACATGTTAATATCAGTCAAATGATTAGAAATTCAGGTTATTTTTGCACAAAAGTATTATAATTTGATGATACTTTTATAATTGTATATTAGATGTGATTTTATTTAACGAATTGTTAGTCTGATAGGATATCAGAGTAATTTTGTAAAAACTTTAATTTAAAGATAATTAAACAAAATCTTAAAAAAGGTTAAAGTAATTTGCCCATAAAATTTTACCTATGTCATTGCGAAGCAAATCTTCTTTGAATAATACATAAAATCTGATCATGTAAACAGAGTGCCAGCTCTTCTCTCATACTCTAATTTACTTTTTAAAGCAATTTAGTAGCAGCAGGATAAAGAAAAAAGAATTTTTTTTTTATTAAGTAGCACCAATATCATTTTTCCTTTCAAAAAAGCTATTCTTTTTCAGGAATTAGTTATTGACAGTTAACAACAACCGACTAGAATTTAGTACAAACAAGTAAAACTTAAAGACATATTGCAAAACTTATGACACATTGCATCAAACGTTCTCTAATGAACCATTTGATCCAAATATTCAAATGGCCCCACAGAAACCTTGCAACTGGTGTGACTTGTGAGTTAGAATTTCAACCCTATCACATGACTGGTCCATCCCCCTATTCGCAAAAGAGGTTGTCCTCTCCCTCTCTCTCCCTGTCTATCTATAATTCTATATATAGAGAGAGATATATTACCATGTATGTATATGTGTGTGTGTATATATATATATATATATATATCTATTTTACCTTACCGTTACGTACGTTAATATAATTCTGAAGGCGGATACTTTTACCTTTCTTCCAAGCTGGCTTCTTCTCTATTTCTCTGATGTATACTTCCATAGGAGTTACATTACATACCCACAAGCGTTCCCATCACAGTCTTCAATTCTGAAACGCTTAAATGTCACACAATCTCTCATGAAACTCTCTTAAGATCCACAAGACTTTCTTTCTCCTCTCACCTTAACCTCTATCTTTCTCTCTCTCTTTCTAAAACCTCCATCTCTATTCTCCATTTCCAGATCTCTCTCTGCCCTGCAACTCACTCAGTTCTAAAACCCTAAACCGAAATAGTGTTATCTATTCATATCTTCGTAATACGAAACACAATTTGTATATCTCATTTGGGGTTTTGAAAACCCTAGAGTTCATTCAATTCGATGAAGGGCTCGAGCCGGATGTTCACGATCGGGCTCGTGTCGTCATGGTACTCGTCGAACATTGGGGTTTTGTTGCTGAACAAGTACTTGCTGAGCAATTACGGGTTCAAGTACCCGATCTTTCTTACCATGTGTCACATGACGGCGTGTTCGCTGTTGAGCTATGTTGCTATTGTTTGGATGAAGATGGTCCCTTTGCAGACCATACGGTCACGAGCTCAGTTCACCAAGATCTCAGCTCTGAGTCTCGTGTTCTGTACTTCTGTAGTTAGTGGGAATGTGTCTCTTCGGTACCTTCCGGTGTCGTTTAATCAGGCAATTGGGGCAACCACACCTTTCTTCACGGCGGTGTTTGCGTATATAATGACGGTGAAGAGGGAGGCTTGGCTGACCTATGTGACTCTCATTCCTGTGGTTACAGGGGTTATCATTGCTAGTGGGGTAAAATTTCGTTTTCTGTTCTAATCTTCTAGTTAATTGAAGTTTCTATTCTTTCGAGTTATGGATCTTCTGTTTTGGGATTGAACTGAATCTATTGATTAATTGAACTTGTAAGTTTTAAATTCCCTCTCTTGTTACTTGAAGAATTGGCTTCTGATTGCTGGTAAAATTATTTTTGGTTATCCTAAATGAAATGCTAATACAAATTCCTTCATTATACAATAGAATCAGTTGGAATAACATATTCCTCTTTCTGGATTGAGACATAAGATATGATATTCTTATGCATCTAATTGTTTAGAATCTTCTATCAAAAGGCGAAACGTTGTTGATCCTTTTGTATTACATTGCCAAGGTTTATCTTGCACAAAATTAGCAAACAGAACAAAATATACCACAGAGTTGTAGACTAAATCTGAGATTATAAACCAACTTCTAGAAGTTTTATAAATTTTGAAAAAATGGATTAACTCATCAGCACGAAAAAGTTAACTAAATTTTTTTATATATTATATTAAAGTAAGAGGGATCTTGGTATCTTATAAATCTCCCTTTCCTAAATACTAGCTGAAAATATATATACATATATACACAAATATATTTTTACTTTAAATACAATTATACTTATTTTTTCAGATGTCATGTCCCAATATAACCAACTAATGGTTAGTATCACATTACAAGGTCTGATACCTGCAGACCATGTTTTCATACTCGATAATCACTGACCACAGTTTCCATTAGAATATCACCGAATCATTGTACAAAAAGGATTGCTACTCATATAGATCCTTATAGATAAGCAGAACGAGTCGTACGACATTATGCTGGCATAGCTTGGTATGAATTTGTTGGGAAATGGAATTGACAAACACCTGCAATGTTTTAAATTTACAACTAATTTAGCATTGCTTTTATTAATTAAAATAGGATGATCACGAACGGTAAGCACCACAGGACCTCACTTTGTATATGCCCATGTAATAATGAATAATTAAGGCTTTGGCACCACTTTACTTTTCTATACCTTCCATATTAATTTCTTGGGCATCCCATCACATACTTCTCTAGGCCAATAAAGGTCATTTAGTGGTCTTTGTACTTCTCACTAACCTTTATATTAGTTGCTGAAGAAGACAATTCCATCATTGATCTCCTTGGCATATAAGTCCCAGGTGATTTTTTGATGCTGTCTTTCTAAAAGTCTTGGCCCAATCACTCTTTTTAGAGTCTCATGATCCAACTTATTGGGTAATGTGAAATTAGTGTGACGGTATGAGATTTTTGAAATTAGATAATTTAATCCTGTTTAACTGTCTTGTTAAACTCTGCTACAAGAAATTTTTTGAGATGGACCAGAAAAAATACATCATGTTACAAAGTGCTTTGTAATCCACTCTGCCAAAATTTTCTCCTTGCTTAGAAGAAGCAAGTAAATTCTATTTTTTGATGCAGTCATTACAAAATGGTGAAGGGTAAACCATGCAGTCATCACAATTCTATGCTGGTGGTGAGTTAACCATGTAGTGTGTGTTGGGAGGAACAAGAAGCTAGCCTTAATGGAATTTTCATTGCAAGATACAAGTTCCTTCAAGGGGATGGATTTTCATCTTACTATTTTCTGGCGAGATACAAATGTGCCAAACCCCTGCCACAATTTTAAACAGCACTCATGAATACTCTTTGTTTATCCTTCAATGGGATGGATTTCCATCTTACTATTTTCTGGCGAGATACAAATGTGCCAAACCCCCTGCCACAATTTTAAACAGCACTCATGAATACTCTTTGTTTGTCCTCCACATGGCACCACCCAGAACATGAAAAGAAAATTTGAAAGTGACGTGTGTTCAACACCTCCCCCCCCAAAAAAAAAAAATGTTTTATGCGTTTCCATTTTTCTTCATGTGTTGGATCGTTTAACAGCTTCTATTGAAAGGGTTCGTGATATGTTGATGTGTATATTTATTACTGGTGATAAGAAGCCTGTTTTGTAATTTAATTTGTTTTATAGTATAACTGAAGTTTTAATTTTCTCTGATTATTTCTCTATGATATGGATGCAGGGAGAACCGAGTTTCCATTTGTTTGGTTTTATAATGTGTGTTGGTGCTACAGCTGCAAGGGCATTAAAATCAGTGCTTCAAGGGATTTTGCTGTCCTCAGAAGGGTATTTAATTTCTGAATTACTAACAATATTACTGATTGCTTTAGGGGCTTAAGTTCAGTAATATGTAAGTGTTCTTCTTTTTCCAGGGAAAAGCTGAACTCCATGAACCTTCTGCTGTACATGGCTCCAATTGCTGTTGTATTTTTGCTTCCTGCTACACTGTTGATGGAGGAAAATGTGGTTGGGATCACATTAGCACTTGCAAGAAATGATATCAAAATAATCTGGTATCTGCTATTCAATTCTACTCTAGCATATTTTGTGAACTTGACCAATTTCTTGGTCACTAAACACACCAGCGCCTTGACTCTCCAGGTATGCTCCCGTGTTCAGTGCAGGTTTATTTGGTTTGTATTCAGTGAAGCCTTGTGTTATAACATGAACTCAGTTAGTGATTTTCCAGACAGAACCTAATATTTAGCAACTTGCAAACCTAGCATATTACTCTCGCTTGATATTCACTCTATTTGATTGTGTTTAACTTTTAAGGGTGCAACTTCTGACTACCTGAGCTAATCTTGTACAGTACCATCTGTACTGTATTTTTACCTAATTGAAATCGTTGTTACAAAATCTTAGCCTTGTGTTCTTATCAAAATCTAAGGAGCATTGCTTTTTTAATGGTGATATATCATAGACCAGAGATATTGTTTTATTGTTGCGTAGTTAAAATTTAATCATAAGTGCTACTTTCCAGTGTGCGCGTTGTTTTTTAGCTATTTCCTCTTGATTTGTCTGCTGATGACTTTGAACATCATTATGGTGCTACTTGTTAGTTGCTGTCCTTGACAAGTTGATGGTTTTTATTGTATTTTCTTTGATATTTCTGGTTGTTTAGGGAATTAGGATCAATAATTTTGTGTGAACTTGTTATTTTTGGTAAGTAAGAGACGCGCGTGCACACGGCCATTATTGGCCCTTATGAGACTTCGATCATCAACCTTCCAGTTTGTTTAAACTATTTTGACAAACTCATTTATTGATGCTGATGGTGGATGGTTGATTCTATTACTATAGTTTATTCTGTTTACCATTGTTTACATAATAATATGTTGCAGCTTACAGATTGCAACTCATTTGTTCCTTGAAGCAGAGTGGTCCCTCATTGATAAACTAGTTTGAATTAAAATGTATATGAATAGTACGTAAGAGTTGAAGAAAGTATATAGATTTCTGCATTACATGATTGCCTGCTAAGGTAAATGGTCGAACATGCCAGGTGTTAACTAGAAAAAAATAGATCTTAGATGCAAAAACTGAAGCTGGAACCTGAGACAGTTTAGAAGCTAATAATAATGCTATGGATTTGGGATGCTGACTCATAGTAGGTCCTGGATCACTAAATCTTGATGGCATTTAGATGCAATCAGAGTTTAGGTTATTCCACATCCATTTGAAAAAATCTTCTATGCTTTTCAATGATGCTTCCATATATTTTTGCCCTCTTAGAAACCATATGCTTGCACTCCATTAAAAATTTAACCTTTTTTGTTCATAAACCACCTCTGTTTTTTTGCATTTGGATCATCCTTTAATATTTATTCTTCTATAGTATTTTTTTGGGTAATGATTTATCCTGCTATAGTTGCAAATAAAGATATGGACATTTCGGACAGGTGACATGTAGACTTTTATAACACATTAATTTCAATAGCAAGAAGTATTTACATATTACATATATTGATATGTTTCCATGTGGCTGATCCCGTTTGTACGGGATAAAGGCAAGGAAGGTGATGATGATGATGATGATATATTGATATGTTTCAAGTTAATTATGTTTGGAGTTGAGAACTAAAAAGATAAAGCACACCACCCAGAAGCCCAAGTATTCATAGAAAAGGAAGATATGGATTTTAAACCAGTGAAAAATGAGAAATTGTGGGAACCTGTTTGTTGATCTAGGATTCATGCATGAGATGTCAGTACTGACATCCCCTCTCACAAACATTTGTTGGTTTAGAGTACATGAAGGTATTGGATCTATCTCTAAATTACCGGCAACATCTATTGAGCCTTTGTTGGGGGAAACCACTGGCAATTGTTGTTGATTTTCTATACTCGAAATGATGCACTGTTGCTGGCTAAAATTGTTTATGGTTGCAAGCATTTGAATCTTTTGGTGGTGTTGATGCCTAATAATATATTGTATTAGAGAAGTTCTTTCAGTTTCCAAGTGGATGTACTACACAGGCCCCTTGTTTTTCTGAGAATTGGCATATAATTACTAATTTGTTTTTATATGCCTACTTTACTTTTGTAGTGTTGTTTTGTTGTTCATGTTACTTATGCTGCATTCTCTATCTAGTAACCTCTAAGTATAACGTGGCAGCTGAAAATGTTTTCATTTAATTTAATTTAAAGATATAAAATTCTTTCCTCTGCTGGGGCCATTCTCACAGGGGTTTTCGCTGGATTGAAATTGGCACATAGCATTGGAGTCGGACGTGTGCCTAGAGGGGATTAGTCCCACCTGAAGGGTGGAAATACTGCTGTAGTTATCATAATAAATAAATAATAGATAACCGGTCAACAAGGTGAAAGGGTAGATTTTGAAAGAAATCCTTCTCGCCCCTATTATCTAACTCGAAAACTTTCTTTAGTCAAAATGATAAGATTTCTGGCAAAGAAGAAATGAAGACTTGTCTGATCTTAAGTATATGCATCTAAAATTGTCTAACAATTCATGCCATCAACTAGCTAGCGCAGTTCATATGCCAAATGGAATTTGAAGATGGAATAATTGACTCAATTGATCTTCTTGAAGTTTTGTCAATTAGTACGTTGCTAGAAACCTGAAAACACTTGAACTTCCAATTAAGTTTGATTAGTAATGACCTGGATTGAACAAAGTTATACATGCATCAATGTAAGTACTTTGGATTGCTTGTAAGTTGTCCTTTGCATGAAGGAAATATACATAGTCCATGTTGATGTTTTCATTGTAGTAATACTCATCCCAGTAGTTCCACAACAGTAGTCGCACTTCCATTTTTGCCCCTTTATATATATATATATATAAAATGTGTTCTGAGGAACTTCTGGTCTATTTTGAGACTGATAAAGCTAAACTTCTGCAGGTCTTGGGAAATGCAAAAGGGGCTGTTGCTGTGGTTATCTCAATTCTTATATTTAGGAATCCTGTCTCAGTAACCGGAATGCTTGGCTACATGCTCACTGTCATTGGAGTGGTTTTGTATGGTGAAGCCAAGAAGAGGAGCAAATGGGAAGCCCTCTAACTCCACCTTTGTTCATGTGATGGTGCCTTCAAACTCTTTCAAAGTCGTCGTTTTGAAATATGGTTACAGCGGTTGCGATATATTCTTTGTCCACGAAGAAGGAGAGTTGTACCCGTGGGACAAGTAACTTAATGGTTGGCAGAGGGGAAATCTCAATAAAAGCATGTATTGACCTTTTCTGCACTAATCTTCAGGTGATGAGGGCAACATCAGTTGTGCTTTTTGGGGGTAGACTTGGACTCGTCCCAATCAATTAATTTTCATTCTTCTTTTTTCCCTCTTATAACCTTAGTGGCATATGTTGATTGATTAATGAAAGATGCGTCAACATATATACCATTGCACAATCATATACAAATTTTATTGTTGTGTAAACACTGTAAAATGTCTATATATATATATATATATAGATATATATATATATATCAAGTAATTGTTTCTTTGTTGGTGCCTTTGAGCAAATTTTTTTAAAGTCCAGTTGCTGTTTGATTTAAGCAACGAGTTTCTTTAACCATTTATGAAATCTGAACAGTACACTACAAGCATTACTTTCTGTAGGCCAGAGTTTTTTCTGCTATTAAGTTGTCCCTTCCCTTTTCCTCAAGGACCAAGCTTTATCAAGAACCAGATTATCTATCATCTAAAGGAATTGATTTCCTCGTTGTTCTTGTGGTTTCCTTGTAGCTTTATCAAGAACCAGATTATCTACACACGACACATATGCAACATGAGTATGACCACGTTGAGACAATTTGAATCATCTTGTGCCCTCCCTATACACACACTAGTGTGTACTACTGTGACATGTTGTCAACCAAGTTATGTTTTTCAAAATTGTGACAGGGAGAAAGGTTTATTATACATCACTCACGTTACAACTGGTGGATGGGAACCAGCTTTCCACCAATTGAGTGATGGTCCACTTTCTTTTTCATATTGGTATCTAGAATAGAATCTGATGCGACATTCTTTAATTTCACACTCACCATTCACCAATTGCAGTATAATATATTGAACAAAATCACAAAATTATTGTAGTATATCATTCCGACTAAAAGGGTTCCTGACTAAATTATCCGTATTCCATCGTTAGTCATTTGCAAAGTGCAAGATTTTAGGGATCATGACCTTTTCTTAATTAGCTAACCCATCATTAGGAATGTCAACCAAACGGGTATAGCACCAATTTCCTTAGAATGTTGTCCTGTCAAACTTGATACTCATTCATATTTTTCCATCCTAACGGGTCGGGTCGGATGCCTTCTTTTTTCATCAAAAAGAAAACCATTCAATCCAAAACCCGACTAACTAAGAGGCGGGGCGGGGCGGGGCTAATGCAGCAATCGGAACTATATTTTTATGTGAGAATGGAAACCTCTCTGCATGGACCCAATGGGTGCAACAATGCCACGTTACTGATAAGTAGCAATTGCAAAAACTATATAATAAAGTTGGTAATTACATTTTAATTGGGCCAATACTGGGACCTTCTCCATCTTAATCCTTCCTACACGGCTATGACTCTAATTACGAAATGTGGCGGGCCGTGACTGGCAGCAAGTTGATGGTACAGGAAGATAGTTGAAAAAAATGGGAAGTTACGGGATGAAAACGTAAAATGCACAACCTGAGCAAACATGGCTTTGCTTTGCACTAAATAAAAACGAATAAATGAAGGTGACTATGGACTCACGGCAACGCGCACACCCAATTGCATTGCAGTCTCACTCTTTTGATTTTCCCGAGATTCCCATCTCTTCCAAAAGCGGTTATTAATCTAGTCTATCTCTCTCTCTCTCTCTCTCTCTCTCTATATATATATATAGCCCTGATTTCTTCTTCTTCATACCTCAACAATACCATTTCTCTAGCAGTCTTTCGATGGGGGTGCCGGATCAGAAACCCAAATCGGATATCTCATTCGCCGGAACCTTCGCCAGTAGCGCCTTCGCTGCTTGCTTCGCCGAGGTACCAATGACTGTCATCAAACTTACAACACCTTATATATATCTGTGTTGTCGATATGTTGTTCTTTATTTCTGAGCTCAAAATTGAGGTTTCATGGTTTCATTTCGAGTATAATCTTGTTGAGACTCCCATCTAGTTAGCTAATCGTAGATGATAGACGAGATCATGATATGTACCTTCCATATTGACTGATAAAATTAATTATTGTTAGCGACTCTTAAGCCATATATATACATATATTCTGTACATTTGATTAGTTAGATCAGATGTGATAGATATATAGCGGATTTAGAGAGATAATGTTTCTTTTTTGTGTCCTCTGTAGACTGTAATTCCACCCATCCCTTCCGTTAAATCCTTTGGCTCCATCATAAATATTCTCTTAATCACGTCTTTGTATCAATTTTATCAGTTATACAGTGTACGGCAAGGGCAAGTATGATTTTATCAGGTTGTTCTTGTCTCAGCACTTGTGTGTTCCTCTCCAGACATTGCACATTAGATGTTATTTATTTATTTTTATTTTTTTCTTTTGGGAGAGGGGGGACGGGGGTCAGGTTAAGTGATTATTGATCCCATAACTTTTGTTCACTTTTTATATCTAAATTTCAAATAATGGCTGAAACTTCCAATTTGCATTTAGCTTAACAAGGATCACTTTTTCCTTAGTTTTTCAATTCATTGTTCAATTGTTTAGATATGATTGACTCGATAAATATAGTCATTGAAATGATGAGGGTAGTTTCCAATAAATTCACGATATCTTATATGTATTTGTGAAATTAAGATTTGGACTAAGGCAAACAGTAGCATAAAAAGTCCTTTTTTGTTTATTAGCTTGTATTTTTTTGTTGTTGCAGATATGTACTATTCCTTTGGACACTGCTAAGGTTAGGCTTCAACTCCAAAAGAAAGCAGTTGAAGGGCAGGGAGTGGCTTTACCGAAATATAGAGGCATGTTGGGTACGGTCAGTACCATTGCTAGAGAAGAAGGTCTATCAGCCCTTTGGAAGGGCATCATACCAGGATTACATCGTCAATGCTTATTTGGAGGTTTAAGGATCGGGTTGTATGAACCAGTAGGTTTCCTATATTTTTCTCTGTGAACTAGTCTTGAGCATTCTCTTTGCTTGCTGAGTGATTGATTTTTATGCATAATGAACAGGTTAAGACCTTATACGTGGGTAATGACTTTGTTGGAGATGTTCCTTTATCCAAGAAAATACTTGCTGCACTCACAACTGGTGCGAATATACGGTGGATGATTTTGCATTTTATTATACCTTTGCACAACTATAAAGGAAATTATGCAACTTAATGTACTAGTCCTTTGTGATGCATGTAAATCCTAGACTTGTAATAGGGATTCCTCTCAGTTATTTAATTTTTCGCATAGTGATAACTTATTGTATAAGTTCTTTTGCTTTTTTGATTTGTTAATTGTACACTTGTACATCAAACAGGTGCTCTGGCAATTACAGTGGCAAATCCAACTGATCTTGTGAAGGTCCGACTTCAAGCTGAAGGAAAATTGCCACCTGGTGTGCCGAGGCGTTATTCTGGAGCACTCAATGCTTACTCAACTATAGTGAGACAGGTTATAGTTCTAATTTGTCTCCTGCCCTAACCCTCTAACCCCCTTGAAATAATGGATGCCTGTTCATTTGATGTATTTATTCAATTTTACTAACATATATTTAGAATTTAGGAAGGAATTGGGGCTCTATGGACTGGACTTGGGCCTAACGTAGCGCGGAATGCTATTATAAATGCTGCTGAGCTTGCTAGTTACGATCAAGTGAAACAGGTAAACTCACAATATTAAGTTTCATTGTTTATTTGGTTTTACTTGTGTTATGATTTGCTAATGCTTCACTGTGTCTCACCTGTTTATCTCAATGCAGACAATTCTAAAGATTCCAGGGTTTACAGATAACGTTTTCACTCACCTGTTATCTGGTTTGGGTGCTGGGTTTGTTGCAGTCTGCATTGGCTCCCCAGTTGATGTGGTATGTAATTTACGCATGTTTCTTCAAAAATTGATTTAGTTCAACATTTCCTAGTGGCTGATAGAGATCCTGTGGTTAGTACTGAAGTTATATGACTAATTCATGGTGAAATGATGTAGCACATGGACTGGAACATGAGATTTAAGAACCTTTCTCATACTTGCATGTTTTTTTTATATATTACAACTAACATTATTTGATTTCTTATTTGCATTTCTTATTTGCCACTTACCATCACTCCTTTCGTGCATAATTGTTTTTAGTTGATGTTGAGTCACAACATGGTCCAATTAGCTTGATGAAAATGCGGAATCTCCAAAATGGGAGCACTTGAACGGTTTGTCATTCCTTGTGTACATAATTGTGTTTTAGCTGATGTTGAGTCCAACCAGATCCAATTAGATTGTTGAACATGCAGAATCTCCAAAATAGGAGCACTTGAACAGTTCTTGTATTTTGATAGTAGTGATCCAAAAGTTAATGGATCTCAACTTATAAACATGTACTAATACAAAATATAGATATTTTGGCTATTTGATTTTATCATGTTCCTTTACATAGTCTCCAATAGTTTTTACAATCGGGAGCTCTTAATATTTAGACGGTCAAATTCATTATCTTTACCTCTCTTAGCATGGGTGAACAATCACCAGGAACATCTAATGGTGATTCTCTGTCACTGAATGTGTGTCAGTTATGCCATTACATGATCTAAAAATTCCACGAAGTTGCTGTGGTACTGTGTGCCAGTTTTTGTCTTAAACCAATCTTTAAATTGATGGCTGAATGTCATTTCATCATATCGTTGGCTTAAAAAGCCTAATATGAGTCATTATGTAATTGGTTTTGCTGTCATGTCCAGTAATGCAAAATATATTGCAAAAAACACCACATTACTCAACTCAATTCAAAAAAGTTTCTCCCCAATTATTTGTGGTCATTTACATGAATCTTGTTTCACTACTTGACTCAATCTAAGGTCACGAGTTCAATTGAACTACATGCTATTGTATTATTGCTAACTTAACATATCTTAGTTGAGCAACGATAGACATCACAAAATAATTTTCGTGATGTCTGTCTCGAATCATGTAGCGATGTCGTTTGCTATGTTAGTTTACTCTATTCAAGGGTTAGTTTCCTTCACCTTAGTTACTTGTTATCTTTCATTTGAGATAAATATGACGAAAAAAATTTGTGATGTTTATCATTTTCCATCTTAGTTTTTGCTCATTTTCTTCTCTTATCATTACTCTGAACAAGGAGCATGTCACTTTTCTTACCAGTTCAGTTATAGGCTATTGTTGCATGACTAAATCATCTTAATCTATTTTCTCTCATTTTATCATTAAATTGGTGCTACTTCAATCATCTCACAATGTGTTTATTTCTAATCTTATCCTTTCTTATCTTACTATGCATCCCTTTTTAGCATTGGCATTTCATTACAAGAATGGAATGCTTGGTCAAGCTCTTCTTTCCTGTAAATTATTTGGTAACCGAAAGAAAATTAGAATGTCCATTTCATTGTTATGATTATTTAAATGAGTTGGAATGTTCATTCTTCTCCATGAGGTAAGGAATGGGCATTCTGTTCACAGAAAAATTAAATTCGAAAGATCTAGTTCTTCAAATCAAATTAAAGACACTCACCTCAACTTATTGCCAAATGGGTTTGCTCCAATCTGGCAAGGTGTAGGGGTGGCAATGAGTCAAATTATTTTTCTTTTCTTTTATTAGGTTGTCTTTGTTTTCATAACTGTATAGTGATCAAACATGAAATTTGATTTTGCCGTGCTAAGCCGGGAAAAAAACATAAATCAGTTTTGGCATTTATATCCTGTAAATAAACTGCATTTATTTTCTCATGATTAATTTTCTTCTCCTTTGCTAAGTTGTCTTTATTTCGGAACTGTTAAGTAATCAAATGTGAAATTTGATTTTGTTGTGCTAACCAAAAAAATAAATAAATCAAAACATAATTCAGTTTTGGCATTTATATTCCGTACATCAACAGTTCTATTTTGAGACTAGTCAAATGGTCACTCAAAATTCGCTTTAGGTGAAAGTGTACTTGGCTCAGTATTTGGTGTAAGTTGAATTATGTAGTCATAATTAATAAAGTCATCATCCTTGTCTTTAACCCGTACGAACAGTGTTGGCCACATGGATCATAATTGATAAAGTAATATGGCAAATTTAAATATGGTTATTGCTGCTGCTGCAGGTCAAATCAAGAATGATGGGAGATCCCACATACAAAAGTACGCTAGACTGTTTCATCAGAACTTTAAAGAATGATGTAAGTGCAATATGATTCCCACATCCATCAATGAAATTTCAATTTGCCTTGTTCTTCTCTCTGTTTTGACCTGTCTCATTACTGTTTTTGCCAGAGGAATGGCGTGGAAAGAAACTTAATTTTTTTTTTAATGGTTCTGATTTCCTTTTCTTCTTTTGAGCAATAAACCATCAAGGATGAGAGTGTTGCAGTCTTCGACTGACATATTAGCCTAAGCAGTATTTAAATATGTCATTCAGATTTGGGGATAAATAGCTGCATGACAGTTCTTGTTGCCTACTTAAAGTTTGTGACAATTTCAGTTACTTTCTGGTTTTAAAAATATCATTTTAAAATGGACCGCAAGATATTGTTATTTTCTTTCTTACATAAAACAAAGAAAAAAACTGTGATGTTACTATGAGACAATTTGTTCGTTCTTTGTTTGCACTCATTTAAGAATTATTTGGATTTGAATTTTGAAGTCTAGTATTTAAGATATTGTTATTTTCTTTCTTACATAAAACAACAACAAAAACTGTGATGTTGCTATGAGACAATTTGTTCGTTCTTTGTTTGCACTCATATAAGAATTATTTGGATTTGAATTTTGAAGTCTAGTAATTAATGAGGTATTATCATGCAAATGCTAAAGGCTTTACTATTAACACAAATGTGTTATATTCAAAACTTTGCAGGGACCTTTGGCTTTCTATAAGGGCTTTATTCCAAATTTTGGACGGCTTGGATCTTGGAACGTGATCATGTTTCTGACCTTGGAGCAGGTAAAAGTTGCAAAGCATTTTCGTACTCGTTATTTACCCTGTATAGTGCTTCACCTGGTTGGTAGAAAGTTTATTTTCAACTCCATCTTCCATGTGTAACTGAAAATCCAAAAATACAAATTACGATTTTGAGAATGGAAATAGCAGATTCAAAACTTGGGGTTGCGATTTTCTCTGTATTGGTATATATATAGGCTTTATATCTCTCCAGCCAGTTTCTAAGAACTTTTCAATGGAGAACTTGTTCATAAAGACATTTTTCTGTTGTCACGTCAACAATAACAGTTAACAATGGTATCAAGAAAATGTTGATTTTCCGTCACCGTTAGCTAATTCATTCTCTCTTTCTTTCTTTCTTTCTCATTACAGGCTAAGAAGTTCGTTAGAAGTATAGAATCAGGCTGAGCTTGAAAGTTGGAGGAATGAAGCCGGAAACTAGATGTTGTTTAGAGAAGAAATAAGATCCTCATTTCTTCTTGTTCTCATTTTTTGAGACTCAAATAAAGAGTCCTATAAGGGATAGATACACTTTGACCGATCCTCCAAATTTTAGAGGCTTTTAATCAAATTGATATTTTATTTTCTGTCATTGAGGGCTTTTGTGAAGTTGTATGCTATGAAAACAGGGAGGGACAAAATGGTGACGTGGTGTGAAAACATTGGATAAATCTCTCAATTCGCAATTTCACTTTTAATCATTTATTTCTACCAGTCAACTACTGTAAAAAAAAGATAAAAACTTTAAAATAGAAGTCGGAAAATAGGTCTAATGTGGCATTTTCAGATAGTGTTCGAAATTTTCTCATCCTTCCCTCAACTGTCTCCCTTTTTTGTTACATAAACTACTGAGCTGTTCGGTTTCGGTATATCTCAAAGTTTGAAAGTCAAAAAAATCAAAACTAATGGGAATTGTGCAGTGATATTTATATATACATTGATACATACATATGTATTTGACTCCATTTTATTGGTCGGTAATGTTTTGTTAACATAAACTTTAATTTCATTAAACCAAGTTATATATACACATTTACATACCTTAATCCTCAATTTTAAAGATATATTGATAAAACTATATTTTATTTCTTGTTGGCATATTACATTATTCTTTTTACTAATTAATTTTTAAAAGGAGCAGAGGAGGTATACAGAAAATTTTATCTAATGTCACAAAAATTGGGTTGAATAAAGCTTGATTTAGGCTAAACATAGTAAATATGAGACTATATTTTTTGGTAAGTTTAATTTGTAAAATCGAACCAATACTGGGGCATTATATAATTAAAATTTTGAAAAGTCTAGATTTTTAAAAATAAGTTATAATATAATTGTACCAAAAATATAAGTTTTAATAAATACTTATTCTTTAATGGCTAGTTTCGTACGCAAGAATATCATTCCACTTCTAATTTTCTTTCTCTTATTTGTTGAGATGGGAGCACTCTTACTTATATATTTTTGTAATTATTTAAATTGAAGGGTCAATGTAACAATTAGATTGAGAGACTCAAGGTTTCAGTCCAATCTTACAAGTGCCCAAATTTAGTAAGAGTATCTTTATCATAATATTTTTATATTCTTAATTTAACCTAAATAATACAGAACATACACCAAAAAATGATTTTTTAAAAATAAATAAGACCAGAAAATTAACATGGAAAAGGCAAAAAGGAAAAAAAAAAGGACACATTGTCAGCCGATAAATAAATGAGGTCATCAAATATATTTTTTCTCTTTAAATTTATACAGATAATAAATATTATATATATAAATACATATTTAAATATTTGAATGTAAATATACACGTTGTAGCAAGAACTACCGCTCATCAATTTAATTATTTTAATTAAACTTTGAATTTTTTAAAGCAAGAATAGAAAGTGTTGAATAAATTTTAAAACTCACCTTAATATTTATTAAGATTGACTTATGAACAAAAGTTAACAATTTTTTTTAAAAGGAACCCCAATCAACACGAGACTCCTGTAATTAATCCCATTTTGAATTGAAAAAATTTGTTTTAAGTCCTTCTTTTCAATTGTAAGGGCCAATAAGTCTTAAAAAAATTTGTTAGGACAACAAAGTCCTACTTTTAACAAATAATTTCAACTAAGTTCACAATTCTATTAACAATATATTTTTTTCAATATTGCCCTTTCTCATGAATCTCTTAAATATTTTTTTAATTAACATACTTAATATAACCTTTATCTCTAATTTTTATAATTAATATCAATTTACAATAATAATGAAAAAGAACATAGTTTTAATTTCCACCAAAATTAGTAATTTAAAAAAAATATTTAACAAGTTATTTAAATTCAACCATTTGTAATAAAAATAAATATTAAAACAAGACACAAGTTTCACAATTTTTTTCAATGTGGTGTATTTATATACAATCAATGAAATATTTATTTTTTTAAAAAAATATGTAATTTCAAGAATTAAAGGTAATTTTATGAAAATTTAAGACTATATTACATATACATATATATATTTAAAGTTTATCAAAATATATTAAATTTTGAATTTTTTTTTTTATACAAGAATAATATTAATGATATTCTATAAAAAAAAGGCACTATTGGAAGAAAATCAATGTGAGTGAAATTATGAATTTAATTAGAAATGTTAATCAAAAGTAGGACTTAGTTGTTCTAAATAAATTTTTTTAAAACTTATTGGTCTTTATGGTTGACTTGTAAGAAATTTTCCATTTGAAATTTCACCAAATTTTAGTGTAAGCTGTGTAACCAACCATCCATCCTTTAGGTGCTTTTTTCGAGAATCGAACCCAAAAGTTAGAGTTTAGGGCCTGCCCAAAAGACCCTTGCCCACTGGGCCAACCGTGCGGGTAACTGCGGATTACAACTCTACATATTGATACTCTGTCCGTATTGTTTAGCTTTTCTTTCATACATACCCTTACCCTAATTTACTAAAATATCACTGGATCAACATAGGTAATATATCACTCTATCTCTGTGGATCGACTGATCGAGCACCGTAGCAGCAGTTGGAAAGGCAGAATATGTCCAGAGGCTAACTATGCTCTCCAACAGTTCCATCTTCATCAAGGTTAGATCTTCACAATTCATTTGTTCATTTGTTCTTGTTAACTTAGATGTGAAATTCTCAGTTTCGATTCCGTCAAAAAGAAAAAATTTACATATCAATCATTGAAACATTAATAATTAGTTTAACTTCCGGAAAAAAAGAACAAAAAAAAAAAACAGTAATAAGCAGTTTCTAGGTTAGGGTTTCTAATTTCTTGCAAAATCTTCTCATGATTGAAGGGCTTGATACCGAGGAATTTTTCAGGTATTTTTTCATATAAAAATTATTATTATTATTATTATCTCCTGTTGCCTTTTCCATTTTTTCTGATTTAACTATATATGTAGGGATTCGGTTTTGATTTATATTTGTATTGAATATAAAGAAGAAACTATGAAACAAAAAATGCAAAAACCATATATTAATATTAATATTTTTTATCAAGTTCCAGTCTTTCACAATGGAAAATGCATTCTTAATCACTGTCCTTGTTAGCACACAACAAACTTCTAGTAATCAAGGTAAACACACTTAACATGAAGATGTATTGAAAATATGTTATGGGCAAACAAGAGAAGAAAAGTACAAGAATGTGAAACTGATATGAGTAGCAACCCCGTTTTAATTGGATATAATTGGAGACTTGAGTACATCCCACAAAGTAATACTGTAATATGTTTATAAATATTATATATAAAAATGCATGTTTTGTTGAGCATGAATCACAAATTCTTCAACAGAAATCAGTTTTGAGATTGAGAATTATCAATATAGTAGGATCCCAAATGAGTGAAGAGGTGGTTTTTTTTTTTTCCCCCTTTTTGAAATTTCTATCAGAATAAGTCACTCTCTATCATAGTTGTAAATTCTAAAGATTCAAAACACTTCTTTTTCAATAAGAACAGTATTTGTTCGAACAAATTTAGTGAAACCATTAGAAAAGCTTAGGAATTTAATTGAGTGAGCAGTTTGCTTTGGGATCCAATTCCTTTGCCAATTTGATGGTACTGCTTCTTTAATAATACCAAGTTTCTCCACTTTTGAAGACTGGCCTATCGGTATTTGTTGTTATGTGAGATATTTGACTGGGTTTTTCTAGAAATCAGAAGAATCAATTTGTTAGTTGTTCACTCAATGGAAATTCTCTTAATTTTAGGTCATGGAATAACCTAATATGGTAAAAGTTTCAAGTTCTGACAACTCTGTATGGGTCAAATATGTAACTTTGCAAACATCTTCTCTGTTTCTTTCTTCATTTTGTTTTCTTAATAGTCCATTGAAATGCTTATTTATTGATTCTTCTGCAGGAGAAAAGACTTGATTCCCTCATTTTTAATTGAGGCTTTGAAGCGGACCTTACTAGATTAGACGGGCATCGAGTAGAGGGGAATAATTGGGAAGATGCTTCAGATCCGGCTTAGCAATCCATCCTTAGAAGGTGGTGGTGGTGGAGGGGCAAAGGCTTTGCCAGTGGACTCTGTGACGGTTGCATGCCCTGACCACCTTATTCTTGCTGATCTTCCTGTAGCCAAGAGCATCGGTTCGGCAACTGCTGCTTCACAATCCCTTGTGAAGACCGTAGGTCGCAGGTCCCGTCGCCAGCTTGGAGAGCGAGTTCATTTTTGTGTGCAATGTGATTTTCCAATTGCAATATATGGACGTCTGGTGCGTACAGTATATGAGTAATATCTTCCACCACCTGCTTTTCACTCGTTTTCTTTGATCTTGTTCCTTTGAGGGTGTTAAGTGGAATATCTTTTGGGTGATTTTCTTTTTAGGTTGACTATGCAGACTTGTGATAGTTTGTTGTCTTCATGTTTCCTTTACCAATGGAATAGTAAATTCTACTGGAAGGGCAAATTAGTTGAAGAAAACTGAGGGAAAAGAAGGAAAATTAATCCTTGGTAAAGTTGTACCTCATTGATCAAAGAATGCCTCAATTATTATTTTCCCTTGTAATATGGGATGTCAGGTTGCTTCTTTTTTTTTCCTTTTTTTTGGGGGGGTCCAATTCGCTGTGTAAGCCCTCAATATATTGGATGCATTTTATTGTTGATAGAGAGGGCACTCTTTGTTCAAACCATATTTTGTACTATCCAATGAGGGGCAAACTTTTCTTATAATGTCTGAGTGAGGGAGTGTGCCCCCTTGCAAATTGGTTCTTCCCCTTTCATACCTGCAACATGCCTGCTAAAAGTCTTAATTACTTGATTTAATTCTTTGTATACTTAAGTATTAAGAAGTTTATTAGCCGACCCCAAGTAGTTGGGAAAAAGGCTTGGTTGTTTTTGTTGTTTTATTTAAATATTAAGAAGTTTATGTTCTTGCAGAGCCCGTGTGAGCATGCTTTCTGTCTCGATTGCGCAAGAAGTGATTCTATCTGCTATCTGTAAGGCTATGTCTGATATATATATATGCTTTTACTTATAAAATAAAATTTCTGATATATATGCTTTTATGTTTTTCGTTATATACATCTTATTCTTCATATGATTTTTTGAAAGTATCCTGTTCTTCATATGATAATTGAAATGGGAATTTTCGTTCTAAATGCAAGACTTCTTTTAGATTTAGAAGTACATTTTTCTTTGGAGTTGTCTTTTCATGCATTATTTTCTTCCTTGCTTGTTATTTCCTCATGATTTATATGCAGTTTTTGGTTTTTACTTAAAGCTTAAATCATTAAGTTGTCTTTCCAACTTACAGAAAATTTGTGGTCATTTTTTTAGAAAATTCTATGTTTATAGTTTCACAAGAAGGTTTTGAGCAAACTATTTTCAGAAACCACTCAAATCTGATTATGAAATTATGAAGAGGGATGAAATTCTTTTGAAATTTTTTCCCTTTTAGCCATGGGGAAACTGTTCATATTGGTCATGACAAAGTTTTACGGTGGCTGTCAAGCTACCTAATGCAATCCTCCATGGGAAAATTGTTCATGTTGTTGGTGACATCTTGTTGTAGCCATGGGTAAACTGAAAGGAGGAAAGAAGAAAACCTTAATGCATTGCACTTAGGATTTTTGTAACTCACTCGTTGGGAGAAGAAAATATTACTCCTATACCTTTTAAAATAAAATCCTTGAGCAAAGCAATAGAAACTTTCAGCGACTCCTAAAAGAAAAACTAGAAGGCGTGATAGTGCTTCCCATAACATAAGGTAACCTTATTATTTCTTTCTTTTCTTTTTTATTTTTTTTGGTAAGAAAGATAATATATATTGATAAAAGATGCAAGTATAAAGTTAAGGCATACTTTCCTTGGAACTAAATACAAAGACTTGAACTTGTGAAGATTGATCAAAGGCCAACAAAATAAGGCCTAGCATGCTGGCATGTCAGAAAACAGAGATGTTTGCAATAAACAAAGAAATTGTGGCAACCTCTATACCCATATGCGTGTAAAACCAGAGAGCCAAAACCCAAACAACAGTTGTAGCAAAGATGGACAGTACCCAGACCTGGAAGCAGGAATACTGCAAGCATGGGACCATACCCTTGGGAACAAACAAGATCAACAAAACCCACAATCGCATGGCCAAGTGTCAAACATTAACTGAATATGGAGTAAGGAAAATTCCATGATCTAGCAAGCCAAAGATGGATCTAAGAACAATTAACACCACAGAAGGAGCTCAATCTACTCAAGACTAAATCCACACTGCCACTTGGATAGATTGGATGTCCATGTAGCTGTTGGAGTATAATCTGTTATTTCACTCGCTCCATATACAATAAACTGAGACACAGTAAGCAAGCTTGAAAATCACTTTATGAAACTCAGAGCTCCTCAAGTTTTAATGCCCCATTGGATGAAGTCATTCTGTTTAAGGGGAAGCCTCAATGAGGAGCATTTTGAAGCAACAAATTCCCAAATTCTGAAAGTGAAAGAACAATCAGAAAGTAAGTGTTTATGGTCCTCCAAGTTGTTTCAACGGAACACACAGCCCATGGGCCTGATTAAAACCAAATTTCAATATTTATCTTGAGCTCTCAAACGTTTCCTTCTTGCCAGCCAAAGAATAAAGGAGAAGTGAGGGACGGAGAGCCTTTGAACCAAACCATTGAATTCCAATCAATTTGAGCATTTCTTGGTCTGATCAAATGCCAAACTTTATTATTTCTTAATAATAGAAGGCTGGCAGTTATAGAAGAATGTTGTGAAAACTACACCAAATATACTGATGTTATAACCTTATTATTTCTTTATAATTGAAGGCTGGCAGTTATATTATGCTGTTGTGAACACTACACTAAATATACTGATGTCGTTGTAATCATGTGCCCTTTTGTGTTCCTATTTTGAGCTCTTTTCTTATTTTAAGCTGTTCAGCAGCTGAACCCTTACTGTTCAACATAGAGGTCAAACTGAATAGTGAATGGGCTTTGTTTATCAGGCTGGGATCCTCTCTACCCTAGTGATAGTTGTCTTATGATTTCAGAAACATGAAACCTGAGTGGGAAGAAATGGAGTAGGTTTATCAGGTTGTGATCCTCTTGGAATAGTTGCCAAATTCTGCAAGATTTGTATCTGGTAATTTCAGAAACCTGATAAAGACTTTTGTTCCTCAACAGCATTGATCTGGTTCCTCTTTTTAAGGCCAAATGGATGGCCAGTGTTCGGGCTAGAAAGGATTTAGACTCAAGTTTATTTGGTCAGACAAATGCAAATGGTGGTCGGTATAGAGTGAAATCGTTATATAGGATTTTATTTGTGGCAGATAGCCTAGGTTCTCTTGAAAATGTATTTTGAAGGTTAATGTGCATTAATGTCTTTTAACTGTTTGGACTGTTGCCTTGAAGGCAATTTGACTCTGGATAATTTGGTCAAGAGGGGAAATTTGTCTGAATTGCTGTTGCGTTTTAAAGATGGCTAAGAAGCACACTGATTGCTTTCTTCATTATGCCTGACAGGCTGTTTTTTATGATTCATGTGGAGTAGAATAGACTTATTTAGAGGACATGAAAATGCTTATTCATAATCAATTTTTGATACATTTCATTTTTGGATGTCTTGGTGATTTCCAGATTCTTTACTCTTTTATTCATTTCTCAGTTGATTTGAGTTCTGTAAAAGGATTTAGTTCTATAACTTTGTTGTCATATGCACTAGAATGCATGAAATGGTTGATAAAGGGGTTAAGCATTTGTATTATGTTTTCTGTTACACAGTTGTGATGAACGTATTCAGAAGATACAGACAATCAAAATGATGGAAGGGATCTTCATCTGTGCTGCTCCTCATTGTCTCAAGTCCTTCCTAAAGAAGACTGAATTTGAATCTCATATTCATGGGACCCATGCTGACCTTCTCCAGCCCAATAGAGAGAAAGAAGATGGAAATGAATCAGAGGCTGTCAGTGTCAAACAATCTCCAGCCTTAGATTCCACTGGTCGGGCACCAACAAGGCCAGTCTTTTCTCCTAATTCAAGTTCTCAGGTTAATGATCGCGAAGACAAGCCTTCTCGCTCGCAACCCAGAGACCAACCACCTCCCAGGTCAATCATACTGCCAAAGCCACCTCAACCACTTTTTGGGCAAGTTCAAAGTCATCCATCAGAACCTCAAACAGAAAACAACCGTCCACAAGGCTTTGACAGGCCTGGATCTCACAACCCTTTCCCTCAACAGAGCTTTGGCCTGCAGCAAGAATCTGGTCAGTTGTTGGACAAGCAGCAAGGAATTTTGTCTGAGATTCCATTTTCTGAATACTCCCCTATGACTGTCCATCCACCACCCAATTTTGCTGTCCCCATTAATCCAAATCCAGTTATGGCTCAGCCTCCATTTGTTTATCCTCCTTTTCCACCTGAGGGAGCTCGACCATTTTATGGTGCTCCCTATGAGATGGCACGACCAGATTCAGCACCTGAAGTTGGATCAGAACAGGGGTCATTGTTGGGTTTCCCACCAGGTCCGGCAGGGGGGATGAATTTCTCAGACTGTTATCCACGGCCATGGATTATGGGACCGGCTGGGGTACCTTTTCAACCTTATATAGCAGGTCAAGGAATTGAGGATGGTTCTGCGAACATGTCAGATTCTCAAGGAAGAGTTGCATTTTTTCATAGTGATTATGGACGGGATCCAGGAGTTTTGCCTTCAAACATGCCCCCCTCTCCGGCTAACAAGGGGATGGAACCAGTACAGGATGCTATGGAGCCAAGGGATAGCAGGGGTATACTGGCACCACAGCCATTGCCACATCCACCACTGCCTCCACCACCCCCTCCTCATTTGTCACAGCTAAAACGAGGTGGTCGTGATGGACAGAACTTTGGGTGGCAGAATGAGAAGCGCGATAGCTTTGGAAGAGGCCAGGATTTGTGAAGCTGCTGGTTTTTTTTTTTTTGTTGCTCCACCGTGTGTTTTTCCTCTTGGAACTTGTATTGCATTATCTATTATTAATACATGTTCTGGATTTTCTGGTTCAGTGATCATTTTATTTTCATCTTTTCTGCAGTTATTTAAATTTTGTTATCATTTTATTTTCTTCTTTCTGCAGTTATTTAAATTTCGTTGTGTATAACCAGTTTTTTGATGCCACAGCTTTAGTCAAGATAAATATTGCGACTGAAAAAAAGTATGTGGAGGATCTTTCAGAGCCACTATGGCTGCTTCAACAGTCAGTAGCTTGCTGAGATTGGTACTTAGCATTAGTTCCCAAAAGATGGGGATTTATTTGAAGAGTCAAAATATCAGAAAGCCCGGTGTCCTTGTGTAATATGTGGAAATGTTTCTTTCAGGTAGATAAGACACACTTGGCAAACTAACACATTTGAATCCTCAACCTCCCATATGAGAGGAGATATAGATCCATTATTGCTCAAATGAAGGCTTTGAACCCACTGTTTAAAACTTTATTCAACGCCAATTTTGAAGCCTCCAAACTCGAATGTGGTGAGATTGTACTAGGCCCCTCTGATTTCATTCCCAAACTTAGTATGACCAAGACACTTTTTCCCGCATCTAGCCAAACATGGGTATCGTCACTCAAATCTTTTTGACATCCACATTTTGCAGTCATACGATTATCTTCTGAATGAAGAACTACATATTGGAAGTTTGTATTTGAAAACAATATAAACACTCAATGATAAGATTTCACGGCGATCTATATCAGTTTGACAACATTACAAAATTACGAATCTCCCTCTGTACACAGAAATGATGATTCAGACGCGCGAAAAAGTTATTTTGAAGAACATGCAATCCACCCCCAAAAAGCTCAGGAAGAACTTTATCACACTCGAGCACTCCTTAAGATCTTCCAAAAAAAGCCAGCCAAAAAGAAAGAAAATGGAAACTCAGCTTAATTTCTTTTTCTCCAAAATCCATTTTCGAACCTTGCCAACACACTCCTCATCAAATCTCACATACAGCTGCTGCAAATTCTTGTACCCCATTAATACATATCTATCAATATGGTCTTCAAACTTCTCATATAGTGCTGGAATTGTAAGAACAATAACAAGGCCTGACACGAAGGAAATTGGAAATACAAGGATGAGAATCATATATATGGAAAAAGAATTTTTTTTTTCACTACATACAAATAGAATTGAGAATTCCAAATTCATTCCAGAATCAGGGAAAAGAAAGCCAGGCTTGGAATTTTAGCATTTTCAATGTCTGAGAATAGATTATATGTTTGTACATTAGAATGAAATGAAAAAGAACTTACTTGTGTAGCCTAATGTAAGGAAATCTGTCAAGCCCCCAATGATAGATAATAGACAAAGATATGCAGCTACTTTGAAAAACATTCTCGAGTCCTTGCCAAGGGCAACATCATGGGATACACAGAGCAATGCATTTACATGATCACGGATGAAAGCTGCCACTTCATTCACCATTTCTTCTGAGAGGTATAGGTCTGGTAGTGGTGGAGCAGGTCTGACCATTTACAACAATTAGAAGCAGTTTACCATTTGATTTGGTGCTATTGATGGTTTTTTTATAAATAAGCATGGCCTATCAAAGTTCTGATCGATAATTTTAACTCAAAATCAAGTGATACAACTTTTCAGAAAGATTTTAGATAATGCAAGTATAGTCATACAAAATCCATATTCAACCAAACTATCATGAGCAATTACCATTTGCTTCAATCTAGTATCCAATTGTTCATTGTTCAAGTTAGGCTAAGTAATCAAGTTGGACCTCAATTAAAAGTGAACCACAGAGTGTAGTCTTCATTAGATTAAACTTCTTGATCTCCATCATATCTCCTTTATAAATTACTGCTTGCTATTTAAGATACATAAAGTAAATGAAGGTAAATCTAAATGAGATGTTTTGCGAGAAAACATGCTAGAGGAACTTGAAGTCATTATCTGGCTATCCTTTTTTTTTCCTAAGCAAGCATTTTATTAACAAACCAAAGAAACATAGTACAGGGATGCAACAGAAAGCCCCACAATTGAGAAAGTCCATTTCCAAAAAATGGCTTTCAAAAATAACAAGGAAAAGAAACCTTCAAAAGGAAGAATCAAACAAAATGAAACAGCAAAGACAACACCAACAGGAACAAAACTCCTGAAGGAACTGATAACACCAAACCAGGAATCAAATGATAAACATTCCAACCAAGTCCTGCAAGTGCAAGCCCAGAGAGTCAGCAACATGCCAAATGATTGTCTAGCAATTTGGGGAATATTAGCCACAACATTATCATGAAAATTTTGGTTTCTTGTCCACCACAGCTGCCAAACAGTAAAGGTGAAGACTAATCTTAACATCTTCCTGCAATGAGGATTCCCAGAGGATTGAGAGACAAACCAGGCTACCATTTGATCAAAATTCCCCACCCCCCAGTTCCAGTTGAATAAATCAACCAACCACTTCCAAACATATTGGGCAGTAGGACAACTAAAGAAAACATGATCTTTCAGATCAGAGTCTTGCATGAAGTTATGACATACAGGTGTAACACAAATGCCTCTATGTTGCAAATTTGATAAAGTTGGAAGTTTATTATATAAGGCCAAACAGGCTATCCTTTTGATATGCCTGTAATTAACTATGCCATCTGATTGAAGTGAGTTTCTAAATAACTCAATAAGGGGTCCTCTAAATCATCTTAAGCATCTGATACTTAGCTTTATTTAGGTCTTAGGATCACATGTACAAATAAAATTAAAAATCTCAGCACATTTTTAGCAGATGTCTCTCTTGATAAAAAAAAATCAAAGACAGAGCTCCATTCATCTATTTGAAATCATATATACCTTTTCCCATCTGAGTTCAACATTTTTATCTCTTTCTTTTTTCTTTTTTTTACTTAGACAGATAAACATTTTTATCTCTTATGCAAATGAGCAGTACATGTGGCAAAAAGGGATGTAGAGAGCCTCAGCAGCCTTAGATATTAACATGTAAAACATGCGCAGAAGCTAATTTCTGAAAGCATGATTGCAGTAAATCAAGCTTCATAGATATCCATCCAACAACCCACTTATTAAACCATTTGAGACCTCAAAATGCATATTCGAGTCAAACTTAAAAAAGCAAATTAAATCTACTCCCTAATCATATCAAATTTGCAAACCATAAAATGAAAGATGAAGGCATTAACATAGGTACTATAGGAAAATGAACACCCTAAAGCAAGACGAAATTATCACATTACAACACAATGTATATTATAGATAACATGAATGCCACCTAATTATCTTGAATTCCTTAAATGTCATATACTTTTAGATCAACAACACTTAAAAAGAAATCAAAGTAAAGTTAAGAAACGAAAGATCATTGTAGGCTACCGGTTTAGAATTGACGCAGATTTGGCCCAGAGAAAAAGAATGCCAATTAGGAGCAAGAGAACACTAGAGACAAGTGATAATAGTGTATAACCAGATCTCTCAAATACAACCCAAGCAGCTAGAGTTACCACTAGAATTCCCACTGTGAGATTTTTTTGCCTCCACAGCATCACATCTGCAACTGTATAAATATAAACAAACATAAATATAAAATCTCTTGTCCCAATATACCTTAAATCAAATTGTATTATACCAACAACCATCACCAGGTTCAAGATAAGTCTTATATAAATGGTCATTGAATTTAGTACGATTTAAGGATCACAACTGTGATAAACCTTTAATATCAATAACAGAACTTAATATTTTCTAATTGTTCAATCAATTAATCCATTTTTTTTTAAATAAAAAGTTCATAACATAATAATCAGGCTCAGAAACAACCATTTGTCATCCTCATTCCATAAACAGATAAAAGTTTTGCTTTGATCTAGATTAAAATATTTATTCTATTGAAGCTTAAACTTGTACATACATATATTTAAGTATGCATATATAGAATATATATACATACATAAAATGAAGACAACTCGGATTTTGAATCGAATACCTTAAACCCATGATCGGAAATGTGATGAAATGAAGTGTGAAATAATCATAAACTTACCAACTCCTCCTCCAAGGATCTGATGAACAGTTCTCTGCCGATTAAACAATCGATCCGATGTGCCCATTTTGACAAAATTGAAAACAAAGACAACCTACAATTTCAAAAGCAATAACTTCTATAATAATAATAATAAAAAAAAGAAGATCGAAAGCTTAGAGAATGGTCTACAGGTTGAAATTTGGAAAAAAAAATATAAAGTAAAGTGGTTTCTACAGTAAAGCTTTCGACCCACCTCTATATAGTTATATACGCAAATAAAAGTATGTGCGTTGGATGAGATGAATGGAGAAAGGTGGGGTTAGTGATTCACAGTTTCCAGCCTAAAAGCGTGAAAACGTACTCATGGTCGTAGTCATAGCTTTATTTCCCTTCCTCTGTTTTGTTTTGTACCCACAATATTTGATTGAAATATGGATGTACAAATACAATATATATATATATATATATATATATATATATATATATATATATAAGTTAATGGAACAGAGACAGAGAGAGTTTGAAGAAAAGGACATTCCTGATGTCTGACTGCCCGAATGCATGTGGGCTGCTCCTGTAAGAAAAGAAAAGACACAAAATTTTAACCTTTTTTTTCAACGGTTTGGAGTTTTGGAGGGAATTCTTGCATTGACAAAGGGTAATTTCGTCCATGAATTGTTAACCCACCCTCTACTTGTCACTCTGCAATTTTTAATTTGTTACTATTCCATCATGACCCTTGATTAAACAAAAAAGTTACTCCCAATTTCCCAAACTTCCATACATATATACAATACATATAGAGTGGGGCTTTTATAAAGGATATTCACGAATGATTAACAATGTTCAAATTTGGAGTTGCTCACTCTCACTTGATTAATCAAAAATGTTTTTCCCAAACATATAGTATTTATTTATCCGCAAGTAAACAAACAACTATTTATGAATGAGTTCAAACTTCTTGTTTGATCAAACAAAAGTTGCTATACTTGTAACAGTTCTAATGTCTTTTAAGTGAATAAAAAGAAAAGGTTTTAATTAGAAAATTATTCAATTAAAACAATATTAATTTTTCATTTTTTCAAATTCTCTCTCCCCCTCTCTCTTTTGTTAGCCAGATAATTGTTATTACCAAAGAGCCCACTCCCCTTTTCTTATTTGTTTACTCTTCTAAAGAATGAATAACTGGAAATTCTTACATGATCTCTTTTCGTTCAGAACCTTAGCATAATATTGCTCATGCTGTTTGACATTAATCTTAAGTATAACAAGCCAAATTCTTTTGATGAATTAGATAGATGCATATGCAATGTGTATTATCATAGATCTATATAGCATGCACAAACTCATTTGCCTAAGGTTCACATGTAGGAAATCATACTTTCTTAAGATTCACTCAAAGTTTCTCAAGAACGTTTGCATTCCCACATTCGAAACTTAGGTAAATGAGAAAGTAAGATTCTCTCAAAGCAACCTTTGACAGCATAATTAAGAAATTTACCATCAGAAAACAATTCAAACAAAAACTACTATACACAGCGGTCGATATTTGTGGTTTGCAAGTTATTGCAGATATTTGGAGTTTACATTGTAGCCACACGTCCAAAGGACGACTGGTTGGAAACCAGATTGGTTGCTCGTCAGAAAAAAAAGAAAGAAACTGTAATAACTGTATCTGAAACCGCAAAAACTGCCATCGTTTCAGTGGAAGCTGAGAGGTTATTTTGTTATTTAAGGTTCTACAATATTAAATTAACTCAGACGGATTAGAAGAGATTAAAGATGTATATACTGCCATCCAATGACGGTGGTGGCATGGTTGTGACTTCAACGTTCAACCCTCAATCAAGAGAGATCACGCCTTGACCTGTAAACACATATTATATCTAAAAGAATCTTTCCTCTCATTCTTTTGCCCCACTGCTGTTCTTATTTTCATCTTGTGACATGCCAGCTTGAGCACTGACCATGGGTGGGGTGGTGGATTCCAACAAGCTAGCAGCTATGGCATCCTTCAAGTCCTCCTCTTCTGCATCCAAGAGGGTTTCTGCTTCCCCATACTCAAGAGATGGATCAGAAAGCTGTTGAGTTAGATCAGTTCTGTGAGGTGGTCTTCGGACTGAGTTGCATGATTTAGTTATCCTCTCTGCATCTTCAGGTGACAGCCACTGCCCAAAACCATTAGAAGCTTCAGAGGATGTGATGGAGCACTCCTTGGGGAAGTTCCCCCTCACCAGGAAAATGCTCCAACCAAAGCCTTTTAGACTGTCCAGGTAGGCTGACAGGTAAAATTTGGAGAGGTGCTCAGGGGCTGCATACAGACTGTCAAAGTTATACCACTCACCATTCACTTTCCTAATGCAGAACCAATGATCCTGTAAATGACAGATAAATGCATTTTCAAGCTCAGGATCAATCTGAGCAGGCTCAGCAACTGGGCAGTCAAGTGGAATCACTTGCAGATCCCACACCTCCAACGCCTTTTGTAGAACCTGCATGAAAAAAATTCTCATTAGCCAAGAGAACTTTGGAATAATCACACTAAATAAAGCTGAGTGCAGAAAGGTGCAGAGGCAATCATTCACTTTGACTAATGGAACAACATGCCGTTTGTCTATCAGAATCTAACTTCAATGGAAGTGGAAACACTTTGGCTGTAAACTGCATGCAGGATGACATAAAATTCATATCTCACATTTACTGGTAAAAGAGTACACCATTTCTTAAACCAATTAAACTGAGAAAATGACCGGAGGACTCTTAACGCTGCTGTTCTTATAAACAAAACACCGAGGTTGTACAAAGCAACTAACAGACTCATGCTTAAACCAAAGACCTGCACTCAAACCTAAGTAAGAGGGGCGCTTATTTTGGTACAAAGAAGGAATCTTTTTTTTCATGTTTTTGGCACAACAATTTGATAGTTCTCATAGGAAAAAGTCTACACATCTCATTCTAAAAGAAACAAAAAATATCCTCAAAATTTAGAAAATCAAGGCAAAAAAGTTCCAACTTTTCAAACTAACAAGTTACTCAAATTAGTTAGATAATAAATTAGGGATATCCAATATCTAACTACATCATAAGTATCCAATCCAATACAGTAAACAACTTGCGCATTCGTAGGATTCAAATATAGTTATTATATAGAAGTTCATTAGGAAGTTTACAAGATCTTCTAGTTCCACATTGATGGCATGTAAAAAAAATGGGGAACATGGCATCTACAATATTCTTGAAGTTATCATTCCGTTTCCCTCACATCACAACATCAAAATTGCAAGCTGGACCATGCTTTGCAATAGGGCAAGATGAGTGATTCTATATAAGGATGCTGAGAAGGGTTGGCATATGATGAGGAGCTCTACACACAGTCATGCAAATTCTAGTTAAATATGAGGTAGTTTAGCAGCTGCCAAATCACTCTTTGAATCAACTAGACCACACATGATTGTGCATGAGGAACGATTCATTACATTTGAACCCTAATAATAACAATAAAAGATTAAAGAAAGGAGGTGAACATTTGAGAGCAATGTGACTCGCTTACACTTTAAACTTGTCTAACTCTAGTCTACAGGTACATAGGTGCACATAGGCAATAAAATTGCAAACTGGTATAACTGGGCCAACCCCCACCGTTTGGCCTGAAATTGGATCAAACTGATCCATGCTTTATTCGATCTGCTAAGTCAAGTTTAAATTTCAAAGTTAAGCTTAAAGTAACCTTGACCAATATCTAGCAGCCCGCCTAGCACCAAGAACAATATTGCCTACGTATTTAGTCAATATCGACTGTTATATTACTTATTATATAAAAGGTCGTACCCAGTGCACAAGGCTCCCGCTTAAGCGGGGTCTAGGAGAGGTGGATGTCGGCAAGTCTTACTCCCAGTTTTTTTGGAGAGGCCGCTCCCAAGTCTTGAACCTGCAACATATTGCTTTGGGTGAGGGCACTTGCCATTACACCAAGGTCCGACCTCTATATTACTTATTATACAGTCTCTCAAAACCTATATTATCAAAACGTTATCAAATGTTGCTGACCTCACAAAGAAAAACACTTTAGAACCCCACCTGTCACATAGCCACCTTCCCCTGTCAATCACTTGCCAATCTGTAATAAACCAAGACAATCCAAAAAATCCACATAAGAACAGATCTCCCAATCTTGAAAATACCTCCAGAATGGTGGATTCTAAAATACTCCATTGTGTTTCCTATACAAGCATCAGAAGACCATTGCATCTTTCTCACTCAAGAGCTCAAGTTTGTTTATGAACCTAATGGACCTTGCTAATCATGCTAGGAACAGACAATGCTACCTGCAGGTATTTTGAGTGACCTTTGTATCAGGGGTCAGGACGTAGACCTATAGGTATGTCATTAATTGTATTTTTTTTTTAAGTCTTCAGTGTTCACTAAACAATACAACAACAACAACGGCCAAGCCCTTTTCCCAACTACTCGGGGTTGGCTACAAGAATCCTAGTTTCCATTCTACTCTATTTAAAGCCATAACTTCAGTCAATCCACATGCTATCGTATCCTTCTTTAATAATTCTACTCACATTAACTTTGTTCATCTCGTGTCTATTTGGCAGGGGGACAAACCATAGTCACATTTTCCATATGAACAATGTACCGAAAGAGAGGGGACTACAAGCTGCCGTACGAGAATAGACAGATTACGCATGTCTTCCTTTTCCCCTAGTGTTACCCCCAATGTGAACTATGTCACTTCTCCTAACAAGCGCATTTAAAGGTCTTCTTTATACATGTCCAAACCATCTTAACCGGTTTTCTCTCATTTTATCTCCAATTTGTGTTACTCCAACCATCTCCTGCATGTGAACATTTCTAATTCTATCATTTCTAGTCTTACCACACATCCATTTCAACATTCGAAATTCTGTCACACTCACTTTACGTAAATGTTGTTTCTTAGTTGCCCAACATTTTGTACCACAAAGTATGGTTGATGTAATAGTTGTTTGATAGCACTTCTCTTTTAATCATGAGGGAATACGCCTATCACATAATATACTAGATGCACTCTTCTATTTAATCCATCCTACCTTGATTCTATCATTAATGTCATCTCCAATTTCTCCCTCATCATGAATAATTAAGCCTAAATAATGTAAATGTTCACTTTTTTGTACTTCTTGATTCTTAATACTCACTACATCCTCATTTGCATTTCTAACTTTATTAAAGTTACACTCCATATATTCATTCAGTAAACCCTTTTAGTTCTAAAGCTTCTCCTCAAACCTCCAATTTGGCATTAACTCCTTCTCTAGTCTCGTCGACTAAAACAATATCATCTACAAATAACATATACCACGGAATCTCATCTTGTCAATTCATCCATTATCAAAGTATGGGCTTAATGTCGACCCTTGATGTAAGCCTACTATAATTGGGAATTCACTTATTTTCCCTCCAAACGTTATAACTATAGTTACACAACCATCATACAATTCCTTTATTGTGTCAATGTATCCTTTTGTAGCTCCTCTCTTTTCTAGAACCCTCCATATTAGATCTCTAGGTACCCTATCATAGGCTTTTTCCAAATCAATAAAAACCATCTGGAGATCTCTCTTCTTTTCTCTATATCTTTTCATTAGTCTCTTCAACAAGTAAATAGCTTCCATCGTTGACCTTCCCGACATGAATCCAAATTTATTCTTTGACACTTCCGTCTCTCATCTTAGGCGTTGTTTAATCACTCTCTCGCAAAGTTTCATAGTGTGACTCATTAATTTAATACTACGATAATTATTACAACTTTGTACGTCATCTTTTTTTTTTATATAGGCGCTAGAATACTTTGGCGCCACCCATCCGACATCCTCTTAGTTGTTATTATTTTATTAAACAATTTTGCTAACCGAGATAAGCCAACTTCTCCCAGACACTTCCACACCTCAATCAGAATGTCATCGGGTCCTAAAGCCTTCCTCGATTTCATCTTCTTAAGGCATTTCTAGTCTCAAACTCCTTGACCCTGCAGAGAAATATGTTATCTCTAACATAGTCTTCTAAGTTTAGGCTTCCTATGTGGTTTTCATTAAGCAATTTCTCAAAATACCTTTTTCAACTTTCTTTAATTTCATCGCCATTTACTAAAACCCATGAATCTTCATTCTTAATGCATTTAATGTGGCTAAAATTTTTAGTTTTCCTCTCCCTTCCATTTGTGTCTAATTTGGAATAAAAAAGGTCATATGCTCTATGTTTTGCTTCACTTACTAATTTCTTAATTTCTTTATGTACTTTTTTTATATTTTTCGAAGGTTTCACTATTATTAGTGTTTTGCCAAATTTTATAGCATTCTTGTTTTGTTTTTACGGCTTTTTGGACTTGTTCACTCCACCACCAAGTTTCTTTAAATAATGGTCCCATTCCTTTTGATTCTCCTAGGACTTCTTTTGCTACTTTTTTAATATGTGTAGTCATCTTATTCCATATTAAGTTTGTTTCATCTTCTACATTCCATGCAGCTTTCTTTAACATCATACTTTTAAATAATTCTACTTTCTCCCCTCTTAAATTCCACTATCTAGTCCTTGGGTTTATGATTCTCTTTCTCATTTTATGTTATCCTTTTATACCTAAATCTAAAACAAAAAGGCTATTTTGTGATGTTAAACTCTCTCCGAGAATAACCTTACAATCTTTGCTTGTTAATTGATCTACCTTTCTAGTTAAAAAGTAATCAACTTTTCGTCTCTCTTTTTAGAATAGATATTCCTAATTATAGATCATATACTACCGCAAACTCTAAGGTAGTCTCTCTGACATCATTTCTATCTACAAATCCATGTCCACCATGCACCATCTCATATACTCCATACTCTTTTCCTACATGACCATTAAAGTCTTCTCCTATATACATTTTTTCTCCTTCGGGTATTCCTTGCATCCATCTGTCCATATATTCCCAAAATTGTGTTTTAATATTGTCATCTAATCCTACTTGGGGTGCATATGCGCTAACTATATTAACTATATGCCCTCCTAATACGAGTTTTACTAATGTTATCACATCTTCTTTTAAATTCTGATCAATGATTATCACTACTTCATTTTTATGTTTATCCTTTCCAGTGTAATACGCTCGTCTAGAAAAATGAGAGAACCCTTGCCGATTTCTTACCTCACCCGGGAGCCGATGTGGCGCCCCTTGTCCATTTTTCGAAGCATTCTAATGCAACGCGTCGCTTAAGGGGAACGCCCTAGCATTTACTTGTGTATTCATAGGATTCATGTTCATATTTACTTGTTCAATGTTCACTAAACAATATCAAATCAAAATGATATGGATTTTTTAGAATCATAAAGAATAACATTTTCATATAAGAATGGGAAACAACAACATTGACCATAGTATTGGTCCGGGAATTGTAAAACGTAAAGAGACTCTGGCTGCATATCTTTATGCAAATTTGTATTAAATGTGGAACCCGCACTGAAGCATTCAACAATCTTGGTTTCATAGTGGGGATTATATTTCTGTTAAAACTATGTTTCAATTCCAAATCGCTAAGTGTAAAACGGAACCAAACAGAAGAATTGAATTAAGACTCAAAATCCAATCGGCCCATTCCCAGTATTTAATGCAAAGAAATGTGTTTTACTTTGAGAATGTTTTGTGGAAATAAAATGCATAAAGTTGCAAGCGGATTTTCATAGCATATCGAATTAATTGCTAAGAGTAAATAAGGTCATTTTATAGTGAATACACTAAGACCCAATAACCCCTCTAACTAAGATATTTAAAAATCGATCTTTGCAACACAAACTGCTCCTTTTACAAAATTTACTTTCTTTTGTTAGGTCAAATTTTACTTAGCAATTAATCATTAATACTTTCTCAAACCGCTATGTGCAAAAAACTACGCCAAATCAACTAATTCAATTATGGACCTCGTTGATTATTGAAATTAAGCTAACTGAGACGAAAAGCATCGATCTTTAGACTAAAAGCAAAGGAAAATAAAGATCAAACCTGAATACTGAAATCACCGTCCATCGCCACGTTGTGGGACTCCCCCGGGAGGCATTCGTAAGCGGCTTCGCCACCGCCAACACTGCCTTCGAGCATCATCTGCTGCTCCTTCCGATCAAGATCGGAGGCGAGAGCGGCCAAATCAAATTCAGAGAAGAAAGGCCCCTGCAACACCGTGTTCACGCAATGCACGGCGCACAGCTTCGATTCTTGCACCTCATGGTACAACATTCCTCCATTGCTCGGACCTTCCATTTTACCCCCTCTCTTCACTCTAAAACTCACTCACTATAAAAAAAAAATCCAAACCCTAGAATCTACTATCTCTCCCCCCTCTATACCTATTTCTTTTTCTGGGATTAAATTGTTACTTTCAGTTTTCTGGGGTGAAGAGAATATAGCAAAATTTTCGATTTTTTTTATTTATTATTTCTATTTGGCACGGAGAGGTGAAATAGACATTTTAGGTCTTCTTTCAAGTTGTACCATTAAGAAGCTCCAAAATACTTTCTACTATTTTTTGTCGGCAACAAATACTCACAATTTACCAAAAATTACAAATTCTCTCTCAAAGGAGATGTGGAATTGTTGTCAAAAATACCTTTAAATATGTCTATTTTTTTTATATAATTAATTTTACAAATGAGAAGTTGAAAATCTTTGTTGCATGTCTAAACAATAATGCCAATGTGTCATTTGTGTTATACACGACCACTATAATACTAGAAATTCCAACTTTCGACTATAGTGGGAGTAATTTGCAATTGTTGGTAAATTAAAGTTGTTTGCCAATATTATATAGAGCGGAGTGTTGAATATTGAAAAAAATACAAATACAACGCATTCATGTAATAGAAATGAGAATGCTACATTGGATAATAGAAATCACTAGAAGAGATAAGATAAATAACAAACGGGTGAAGGGAATATTATGTATAACGCCTATAAATGAGAAAATTAGAAAAAATAGACTTATGTGGTATGGTTATATTCAACGCACACCCGATGATGCACTTATAAAAGAGGGAGAGTTATTTGTTCAGAGGATAAGCGACAAAGAAACCGACCAAAACTTACGTGGGATGAAATAATTAAAAATGACTTAAAAAAATCTAAATTTAAGAGATAATATGGTATATAAGAGGAAATAATAAAAAAAGAGAATTCATGTGACCAACCATCTCTATGAAATAAAGGTAAAGATGATGATGATGATGATGATGATGAAGATGTTTGTAGCCAACAAAAATAATAGAGGAGTATTTTACAATTTTTTGATAGTATAGAAAGATTTAGTGCAATTTGGCAAATAATAATAATAAGACTACAAAAGTTATACATAAGCAATGAAATGGCCGATAATTATTTGAGAAAAATATAAAGAAATCTTAGTTTTTTTTTTTACAAGTTCATCAAGCCCAATCAATTAATAAATTTAATAATACTTTTATTGATTAATAGAAATTCCTTTTTTTTTTTGATACCTGGAACTAACGTGGCAGGGCCTTTGAACCCACCCCAAACTACAAACCGGAGATGCTACAATCGGCTTCATGGCTACAATACCAGGTCAGTCAGGGATTATAATAGAGTGTTGAGGAGTCGGAACTCTGAACATATTAGAACCAAGACCCTCTCCTTACCGCTAGACCAAATCCCTCGCCAGGTACCATAGACAATTTAACAGGACTTGATGGTACCATAGAAGAAAAAATAAGCTTTCATTTTAATTTTGTTTAAATTTCTTTTAGGCACCATTAATGAGAAATGAAATAACTTAGTTGGACGCAACAATAAGATATATAATGAGTGTTTGTTGGGCGGAGTACTGCAAAGTTGTGTCACTGATGAGTAAAAACCAAGCAATGGTAAAGTTTATATTTAATCTATTCCTCCTAAAATGTGAACACTAACACCGCATAGTTGTGTCACTGATAAGTAAAAACCAAGCAATGGTAAAGCTTATATTTAATCTATTCCTCCTAAAATGTGAAAACTAACACCGCGAAGGTGATGCCTTTCTTTTGCCATAAGATATTTTTTTTAGGTGGGATCATACGTTCCGTTGTTAATGTAAGAAATTAAATAAGCCTCCTGTACCTTTCAAATCATCACTTTAAGCCTTTAGGGGAGGAAGGCCTTGTTTGAATTGCGTTTTACAAAATAATTTTTGGCTTGAAAAGTTGTTTTGAATATTGTTTAAATTGATAAAGTTAAAAGAGTTTTTGAGTTTAAAAAAAACGTTTAAAGAAAGTTGGTGGTAGCTTCTACGTAAAAGTTGAAGCAAAAGTTCTACTATCAGGACCAAAGAACATGTAAATTTAAACAAATTTCTCAGTACAATTTACCCCTTAAAAGAAAACACATAATGAAAGAATTTTTCTTATTAAGATGTAGTTTCTTGTTAGGCATGTCCAAGTTTTAGTTGCTATAAACCTATAAGTGCCAAACAAAACAAAAACAATAGATGCTACCAAAAAAACGTACCTAACCTAACAAACACATATTGACTGTTTACTGGCTTATCATGCAATATAAATATATAATCTCTTGATGGTATAACATGCCTAATTATAATAAATAGTACTGCATCATCCAAAAACAACCTAATACTTTTATTCTCAAGTCTAAGAATTTACATTCAAAACAACTATCGTAACTAGCATTGAGTCTTTTGAAACAAGTCAAAATTTCAACGTCTTGAATTCAATTATTTTAAAGTAAAAAAATATTTGAGTTTAAATGATACGTGTAATTCACTAACGGCCATATTTGCATATTTTGCAAATATTAACACTTAGGGCTTGTTTGGATAACGAAGAGAGAAAAAAAAAAAAAGGATAACTTAAGTTATGAGGGAAAAGAAAAGAAAAGAAATGAGAGGATAATATGTATTTGTGTTTGGATAAATTATGAAAGAAAAGAAAAGAAAAGAAATGATAACATTGTTGTTTGGATAAGTTAAAGGAGAGAAAAGAAAAGAAACTATTCTAACTAATTTACTGATATGCCCTAATATCTTAAGTTCGGATTCAGATGTCATAAGAAAGTTTTATTTTAAAATGTTGTGGGCAATTTCGGTATTATGAAAGTATCACTTACCAGCAATCATTTCTCTCCAAATCTTCTCATTTTTGGAGGAATAAGAAATGAGAGATTTGGAGGGATACCCTCCAAATCTCTCTCAATCCTTTCTTTTCTCTCCACATTAGTTATTCAAACACAAAAATCATTATCCTTTCTTTTTTTTCTCTCCTAATCCTCTCAAATCCTTCAATCCAAACGAACCCTTAACGAAGAAACTTGTGCCAATTATTCAAACAAAACTAAATCTTATATTCTTGTTTACAAAACAGGCACACATAAAGTGACATATTCGAGCCCAAAACAAAAGAATGAATATTGAAAGCATCGATCCATGATTCCATATACATGCCCGTATGACAGACTCAAACTAGGTGTGAACACGCTGTGACTAAAATGCTGGCTCATTATAGCACACCCCTCTGCATAAGAAGTATCGACATTCGACATTTTCTTGCTCTCTCTCTCTCTACTTTCTCTCTCTTACACATGGAGAATCCCAAACTGGTGCCCCATTGACGATATTCTCGATGCTCGCTTTCTCTCTCGTCACTTCATAATCTCTCTTCCCCCCGCCCCATTCTTTCTGCTCTCAATCGAAGTACCACACTCCCAAGTCATTCATTGCTCACTCAGATCGTCTCTCTCCGGTGAATAATCTTATTCTTCCATTATATGAGATTGTTTTTTCGCATAGTCATCTTGATTGCAGTTTGATATTTAGGTTTTCATTATGCGATCTCGAGCTTTGGTTCGTTGCATGTTGAATTTGCTTTGTGTTTATTCTGTGTTTGATTACTACCGAGAAATTTGAGGAAACAAAGTAAATTATTTAAAATTTTGAGACACTCATTTAAGCTAAGCCAAATAGTTGCGTTATGCTCAGTTCACTATATTTTGCTTTATTCAGTCTGGATTTTGTTTGTTACTTTCCTTTCATAGCAACCAAATGAGTATGTTGTTCAATTGAGAAATTTTGATTTTTTTTTACAGATTTATAATTTGTTGAAGCTATTGAATTGAAGGTCCCTTTGGTTATTTGGCGGAGAATTGAGAATGGCTTCACTTTCTCATTCTCCAGTGTATTTTACTGGAAATTCGGCGTTCGGAACTTCAGCTTCGGATCTTCTCCGGAGCTCTAGTAATGGTGTTAGTGGTGTACCTTTGAAAGCCTTAGGAAAGGCACAATTGGGCACGAGAATGAGGGATTTTATGGTCGCTGCAAAGCTTAGGAAGGTGAAGAAGCACGAGTATCCGTGGCCAGATAATGCGGATCCAAATGTCAAAGGTGGAGTCCTTATTCATCTATCACCTTTCAAGCCTCTGAAAGTGAAGCCGAAGCCGGTTACTTTGGACTTCGAGAAACCTCTAATGAATCTGCAAAAGAAGATCGTCGATGTAATACACCCTTTCAATATACTTCATGTGCTTAATTAATTGAAAACATATAATAATTTGCTTTAATATCCTAATTTTGTTGAGTGCAGGTACAAAAAATGGCGAATGAAACTGGTCTGGACTTCAGTGACCAGATTATCTCTCTAGAGAATAAGTATCAACAGGTAAATCACATGTGCCTCTGATTAACATTGCATCTCTTGAATTTGAAACATTAGTAAGCCATTTTCCACATTCTCTTTTCATGTACCTTTCCAGTGTTATGGCAAAAAGAATTTAAGTGACAAAATTTGTACCTGTTATCCCATCCTTTATCAGGAAATTGAGTTGGTCTATCATCAATTGCAAATCCTACTATGCCGTGCTTCCATTCTTGTTCATGGATTGTTTGTGGCACTTAATTTTTTAAGATGTTCGTTTATTTATCTGCAATGAGTTTGCCAACCCTTCGCATATGTTGTAGACTTGTAGTCTATATCTGATGTTTATCAATGCAAAGCCTTGAACCATGATCGTTTGCTTGCTGGAACATTATACTTCTGTGGAGTGCTTATAAATGGTTTTGGGATATGTTTCAAGGTTTGAACTTCAATAGATCATTCTCCAACCAAAATTCAACTTATCATAAAGTGGGAAGTAGTATATCAAGAAAACAAGATAAAGTGGATAAATTGAGTTTCATATGTATTCACAATTTCACATTGGTTTTCAATGCTTTTGAATGGAGATACGACTTTTGATAGAATGGAACTGTCTAATGATGTTATGTATCTTAAATGTGTAACTAGATAAAGGCGGCACGAATAATGAATAGTGAGTGATAATATACATTTCAATTATATCAGATGCACATATATATGCCGAAAAATTCAGTGTTGAGGAGCTGAAAAAGAAAATAATCGAGCATGATGCCTCATGAAAAAATTATGATCTCATTATACTATCAACATGATATCCACTTGTCAAATTTACTGACATCTCTCTAACAAATTCAGGCTCTAAAGGATCTTTACACACATCTGATTCCTATACAGCGTGTAAATATTGCACGTCATCCAAACAGGCCAACTTTTCTCGATCATGTTTTCAATATTACTGAGAAGGTTGTAAGCTCTCTGGCTTCTCATAATTTGTATTTTTAAGCTCAAGCCTTAATGACACTAAAAACATCCCTTAATATCCTTTTATATGTCCAGTTTGTGGAGCTTCATGGAGATCGATCAGGGTACGATGATCCTGCCATCGTCACTGGTCTTGGAAGTATAAATGGTAGAAGCTACATGTTTATGGGTCACCAAAAGGGTAGAAATACAAAGGAGAACATTCAACGCAATTTTGGGATGCCCACTCCCCACGGGTACGTATTATCGGAAGGTCAAGTTCGAAGTATATTCTTTGTTTTTGATATGGAGCTGAATATGGTGAGAGGAAATTATTTGTGGGATCCCATTAGCTCCTAAGCAAACATGTAAATTTTCAATCTATGATTTCTGGTGGTTGTGGATATTCAGTTTCATAAAAGTAACCTTCTTCCTGGGCAAGAAAATGTTTAGCATAGGATTCTAAAAACTGTATTTTCAACAGTTACCGGAAGGCTCTGCGCATGATGTACTATGCGGATCACCATGGATTCCCTATCATTACTTTCATTGACACTCCAGGGGCATTTGCAGACCTCAAATCAGAGGAACTAGGTCAAGTATGTGGCAAATGTATCTTGAAGTTCGCTTGATTAACCTTCAATGTTGGCTCAACTGATTTGTTTGCTTTACTTGTGTGCAGGGTGAAGCAATAGCTCACAACTTAAGAACTATGTTTGGCCTGAAGGTACCAATTATTTCCATCGTTATTGGGGAAGGTGGCTCTGGTGGTGCTCTGGCCATTGGATGTGCTAATAAATTGTTAATGCTCGAAAATGCAGTTTTTTACGTTGCCAGGTGATTTGAGATTGGATTTCCTTGCAATATTCTAGATACTGCTAAAATACATTTAAATCAATGCATGTGGTGTTTTGTTGTGTAATTTGTTAGATAGATCTCCAACATCTGGTTCGTTATTCCATTAGTTTTGTAGATTGTTGATATCACAGCTAGCAAATTGGAAGGAAAAAGTGGTTGTTGGCTCTAATGATGTAGTTGTGTTGTTTTCCCTAATCATTCTCTGTAAAGCATTTCCTTTACTTGCTTTTTTTCACATGTACCTATCTAATTTATACTTGTTTCATCTCATCTCCCATTGTACAGCCCAGAAGCATGTGCAGCAATTTTGTGGAAGACTGCCAAAGCCTCTCCAAAGGTTGTATTCTCTATTTTCCTTGTCCATCAGAAAAGATTCATTTTATTATTAACATTTTTTTTTGTCCTGACAAATAACTCACACACCCACTTTATCATATGGAGACTTGAACCCTCAACCTTTCACTTTGGGAGGTAGAGGAGAGTAGGAGACACCACTGGGCTATAGCCCTTGGTGGTCGTCAGAAAATATTAAATTGCTAAACTAATTGTAACTCCTTTTCTTTGCAGGCAGCTGAGAAGCTCAGGATAACGGCAGGAGAGTTGTGCAAGCTGCAAATTGCAGATGGCATCATCCCCGTAACATTCTACTCCCATTAATATCTTCAATGCATTCACGCATTTTCTCCTCTTGATTCCCCACCCCTTCTCCCCCCTCACTATTGGATTTTTTTTTCCCCAACTGTAGTGCATCTTTCTTAAACAGAGGGTCCTATACTGATAGTTTGGATGCATGCTGCTAAGATGAGATATTTTATGTAGTTAGATGTAATAAATTCTAGTTCAAATGCATGATACAAAGCTATGATATTTCCCAGTTACATTGTGTATTTGTGTGCTTTTTTTAATAATATGTTCTCTACCATTAGATACCTTACTAAATCAGAGAGATGTGTGGTTTGTGCATGGTGTTTATGTATAATTGGACTACGATATTGGGTCATTCTGCTTTGACCAGTGTCGCTTCAATTTGCTTTTCAACTTCAAACTGTCTTTTCACTTCCACTGTAATGGAATTTTTGAATTTATGTAGGAGCCACTTGGTGGTGCACATGCAGATCCATATTGGACATCACAACAGATAAAAACTGCAATCGTTGAATATATGGATGTGAGTACATTCATGTTCTTCTACAAGAATCATATATCTCCATTATAATACTAACATATATATTTGATTCATATAGGAGCTTACGAAAATGGACACACAAGAGCTGCTAAAACATCGGACACTAAAGTTTCGGAAAATTGGTGGATTCCAAGAAGGCCTCCCAGTAGATTCGAAAAAGAAAGTTAACATGAAAAAGAAAGAAGAACCCATAGTCCAAAAGCTGGGAAAGACTTCAGAACTGGAGTTGGAAGGTGAGGTTGAAAAACTTAAACAGCAAATTCTGAAATTCCCGAAATCATCTACAGAGCCTCCGGAATCGGGTCTGAATGAGATGATAGAGAAACTGAAAAGAGAGGTTGACCATGAGTTTTCTGAGGCAGCTAAAGCCATGGGTTTGGAGGACAGGCTTGTGATGTTGCGGGAAGAATTCGCAAAAGCAAGGAATTCAAAGGACCAGCTCATGCATCCAGCTCTAAAGGACAAGATTGAGAAGCTTAAGGATGAGTTCAACCAAGGTTTGCTATCAGCTCCTAATTATGCGAGCCTGAAATATAAGCTTGACATGTTGAAGGAAATATCCAAAGCCAAGAATCTCTCAGAGAAGAACAGTAAAGCAGGCCCATTGAAACAGGAAATTAATAACAGATTAAAAGAGGTCATGGATCGGCCTGATGTGAAGGAGAAGATTGAGGCACTGAAGGCTGAAATTGAAAACTCTGGGGTGTCCAGAGTGCAGGATTTAGACCAGGGGCTGAAGGATAAAATTTTACAGGTAAAGGAGGACATAGAGTTAAAGTTTGCTGATGTTCTCAAGTCTTCAGGTTTGCATGTTGAGCCGGCTTCATTCTCAGACGTCAAGGTTAAGATAGAGAAATTTAATGAAGAAATCAACAAGAGAATTGAAGATGTTATACATTCATCGGATTTGAAGAACAAGATTGAGATGTTGAAGTTGGAAGTTGAAAAGGCTGGAAAGACACCTGATTCGGAGTCAAAAAGTAAGATTCATAGTTTGGAGCAACAAATAAAGCAGAGTCTTGCAGAGATTATGAAATCCTCCGGATTAAAGAAGAAGCATGAAGAGCTTAAGGCAGAGATTTCTGAAGCCGTGGAATCGTCTGGTGGATCGAATGGAAGTCTGGTTAAAGAAAACATAGAAGAAAGTTCCATGTATGATGGGTCAGAAGTAGATATTAATTTACAAGCAAATCGCAGCTTTGCCTGATGGTAAGTCCATTCATTCTCTTTATTCATTGAATTCTTCAATTTTTTCCAATGGATAAAGTTCATGCTAATCTTGAGGGTGTTACAAGGTGTTGTAAGGTGGTGTCCTTCAATGAGTACTTGGCCCTTTCTAATTAATGTCCGAGAGTCAGGCTACCAGCTGTGTCCTGTTATTCCTGTATGTGTGGGCCTCTCTGAGTGTGCATGTGTCCATATATGTGTATGTGTTCACCTGTTTTTGTTTTTTTTTTTTTTTTGTGGGTTTGGGGGGTGGGGGAAGAAAAATAGTTTGACACCTCAGCCCGAGTGGAAAAATTGAGATGGTTCGAAATTCATTCACTCAGATCTGAGGGAGATTTTAACGGCCGTGCCTATTATGGTATGTCTAAGTAGTTTAAAGTGTATATGGCAATTGTTAGATTTCTCAAGTCTATTATTGATCAATAATCTTCATTCATTTCTAAATTCAAGCAGTAATTTTCTTTTACCAGCACAATGCAGGTGCCGATGATTTAGGAATAAACCATGGGTGATTGGGTGGTGGTTGAAAAGAACTGATGAAAAGACATCAATGACTTCCAGAAATAATATACTTCAAACACTAGATCTGTTACCAACATTCAGTGTCATCACCTTCCAGAGTCTGCAAGGTTTTGCTGCTTTTGCATCTGGAGGAACATGAGACTGGCACACGATATTTGCTTATCAAAGAAACTTGAGTTTTCCCATTTTGAATCAATGAAGCCCGTTTAATTAGCTTTCATGTTTTTTCTTCTTCTTTCTTTTTACTTGTTTTTCGCTTTTTTTTGATAGGGGTTCCCTTTTGTCCTGGATAAATGGTGTTTCTCTTTCTATTGATAGACACATACAAGATGTATAATTATTTGAGTCCATGGTAAACTAAATAACATGCTTTCAGATATCGAAAAGAGCTTCAACGGAGGGTGCCTCTCACCAGAGATCTGTTGATCAATTTTTGTGATTTCACGATTTTTTATTTTATATTTGAAACTCACTCACTCACTTTACCCCTTTTGATGAATTCCATTATATGTATGTGTGTGTACATTTGCATGATGATGGTCTGGTTGTACATGGGTGTCTGTGATACCGGGAAAAGTGGGTACTGGCCTACGAGCAAAAAAGATTGCCTGCATTTGGAAGTTTTAGGGGCCCTCAAAAAGTATTTCAAAGTATTTCATGCATAAGACGCTCTTTTGGAACTTGGAGGAATTTGGAGGAATCCGAGAGAAATGAAGGTAGATGAGGACGAAATAGAGGAGGGTAGTACTGTGTAAGAAGTCATGTTTCATTAGCAATGCTGGATCATGAAAGCTTTCATTAACTCTATTTCAATGCAGTTATCAATATCCAAATCTTTGACACCTTTGAGGTAGAGTTTAGAAGTTCAAGCTAATACACCATTCTAAAAATAAGTTAAAACTGGGTTGAGTTGAGTTACTGCAAAAGTACCCACCTAGTCTCAAAATAATAATTCTAACATTAAAAAAAAAAGTAAATTTTTATTAAAAATGGGATTAAGCCTGATCTCTGGCATGACAGACTTCTTTTGTTTGTGACAGGCTTAATTTTGGTGTTTTTCAAAGTTTGAGCTTGTGTTATAAATTTAGTAAATTATTAATTTTTCACACATAGCAATAAAATTCAAGAACTATAAAACAATGATCAGCCTGTTGTAGATATCCAACACCGAGTTCGATCTTATTCTAGTGACAAAATAATCCAGAAAAAAAAATAGTTTAAAAATCAGTTTGATTTTGGTAATGATGTTGGATTTGGATTAGTTAGCTCGAATTGTGTTTATATAAAAGTATAGGCAAAAGTGCCAAAAAAAAAACCCGCCTAAACTTTTCTTAACATGCACTTCCTAAACTATTTTTTTTTTGGAATAAATCAATCCCTTCTTTTACAAAAGTAGACAACTTGAACCTCTGACAAAATTATAACAAAAATATATATTCTTTATTATGACCATTATACCATTTTCTCTATAAATATAGTGTTTTCTAAATATTCAAAAAATAAAAAAAAATAACTAGATAAAATTTTCAAATATTAAGTTTAGAAATATAAAAAATAAATAAAAGACTAATGAAACTTTATTAAGTTTTTTAAATAAAAGTGCCCTCGTCCAAAACGATGTGTTGTAAATTCAAGACTTGGGAGTAGTCTTTCTAAAAATAGGATATGACTTGCCGATATCCACCACTCAAACTTCGCTCAAGTGAGAGCTTTGTGCATGAGTATGATCTTTTTTCTATTAGTATAGTGTTTTCTAAATTTTATTTTTTTTTTAAAATAGTGTGATAAAATTCTATTCGCCTTTTACTTATTTGTGTTTCTAATTATTTTTTATTATTAGAGTAGTGCTTCTTACAATAGTTAGCAAATCAAAGAAAAAAAATTTCAATGTTAATTTTATCAAACTCTTTTTTTTTATTTTTAAAATTTTTATTTAAAAACACTATTGACTATATTAGCATAGAAAAGAGTATATATATTAGTTAATTTTTTAAAAAAAAAATCTTAAATAAAATTCTATTGGCCTTTCATTTTTTTATATTTCTAAACTTATTATTTGAAAATTTTATATAACTATTTTTTATTTTTTGAATTTATAGAAAACACTATATTTATAGAAAGAGTGGTATAATGGTCATAGTAAATGGTATATAGGTCATTATAATTTTGTCAGAGGGACTATTTTTTATTTTTTGAATTTTTAAAAAACACTATTTATAGAGAGGGGTATAATGGTTATAGTAAAGAGTACATAGGTCATTATAATTTTGTCAGAGATCAAGTTGCCCACTATTGTAAGATGAGGGATTGATTTATTCCAAAAAAAAAAAAAGTTGAGAAGGTATTTTTGCACATGAAGGAAAGTTTAGGGGGGAGTTTTTTGCACTTTCGCCTAAACATAACTCAAAAGTCCACCTCTCACCAACATGTTTGTTACCAAAAAATTTTTTTTTTTTTTTTTCGAAACATATTGTTAGGAAAAATTATTAGATGGTTCTAAACTATGTGGTCCAATCCAATCAAAACTCTCCAATTAAAAAAGATGGACCCAAAAAAATTAATAGTATAATATAAGGCCATCTAAACGTGAATTTTAATTGAATTGAATCACATTGTCCAAGACCATCTAATAATTTCATGTTTCACACAATCATGAACCAGGATTTTTAAAAAATAAATAAATATCGTTATTGCAATATTTGTACTGTAAATACTCAAAATTAGGGGGCATTTTCGTCCAGAAACGGCTCGCTAACTGAATGTCCATGCTAGTGCATTCTTCAATCGTTCATCAGTTGTCACATAGAGATCGTTAGAACCCTAGTCAGGGTTTTTCTACTCCTAATTTATGAATTCAATTCCATAAATTTTCAAAGTAACAAGTTACTCAAATTAGTTAAGATAATAAATTAGAGAAATCCAATATCTAACTACATTACAAGTATCCAATCCAATATAGTGAACAACTTGCGCATTCGTAGGATACAAATATAGTTATTATATTGAAGTTCATTAGGAAATTTACAAGATCTTCTAGTCCCACATTGATGGCATGTAAAAAAAAAGTGGGGAAGATGATGGCATCTACATATACTTGCGGCTGTCACTCCGTTTCCCTCACATCACAATTCACAACATCAAAATTTCAAGCTGGACTATGCCTTGCAATAGGTCAAGATGGTTCTATATAAGGATTCTAAGAAGGGTCGGCATATGATGAGGATCTCTACACAGAGTCATGCAAAGCCTAGTTAAATATGAGGTAGTTTAGCGGCTGCCAAATCACTCTTTGAATCAACTAGACCACACATGATTGTGCATGAAGAACTACTCTTACATTTGAACCCTAATTTTAACAACAAAAGATTAAAGAAAGGAGGAGGTGAACATTTGAGGGCAATGTGACTCCCTTAAACTTTAAACTTGGCAATGTGACTAGCTTAGACTTTAGACTTGTCTAACTCTAGTCTACACGTACATAGGTGAACATAGGCAATAAAATTGCAAACTGGTATAACTGAGCCAACCCCCACCATTTGGCCTGAGATTTGATCAAACTGATCCATGCTTTATTCGATCTGCTAAGTCAAGTTTAAATTTCAAAGTTAAGCTTAAAGCAACCTTGACCAATATCTAGCAGCCTACCTAGCCCCCAGAACAAAATTGCCTACGTATTTAGTCAATGTCAACTGTTATATTACTTATATATATAGTTTCTCAAAACTTGTATTGTCAAAACTTTATCAAATGCTGCTAGCCATGCTAAGAAAAACACTTTAGAACCCCACCTATATAACCACCTCCCCTTGTCAATCACTTGCCAATCTGTAATAAAACAAGACAATCCAAAAAATCCACATAGGAACAGGTCTCCCAATCTTGAAAATACCTCCAAAGAAAGATTGATTTGCATAGAGGGTAAGAGACAAAGAGGTTGACCAAAACTAACATGGAATGAAATAATAAGAAATGATGTCAAAAATTAAATCTAGTGAAATATATGACCTATGATAGAAAAGAGTGGAAAAAGAGAATCCATGTGACTGACCCCATTTGTACGAATAAAGACAAGGAGGATGATGATGATGATGATGATGATGAAAGAAGCTTAGGCTGCATCCCTTTATGCAAATTTGCATTAAATGTGTAATTCACTCTGAAGAATTCAACAATCTTGGTTTATTGTGTGGATTATATTTCTGTTAAAACTATCCTTCAATTCTGAATCGTTAAGTGCAAGAAGTATTTATTGTGCGGATTATATTTCTGTTAAAACTATCCTTCAATTTCGAATCCTTTAAGTGCAAAAAGTAACCAAACACAATAACCAGGACTGTGGGGTGGTCTGGTGTTGCGAGACGAAGCCGGAAGGCTTGTTCATATTGAGACTGTTTACTTTCCAAATGTCCAGTCAGCTGTGGTAGCAGAAGGATTGATATTTAGAGAAGGTCTGAGGCTTATTGTGTTATGGAATCTTCAAAATGTCATAGTAGAAGGAGACTATAAGCAAGTGTTGAACTTCCAGATTTCTGAGGAGGCTTTGGGGATCATATTAGAAGATGCTGTTAGTCTATATCAGAAATGTGGTGTTGTTTCTTTGAGGTGGGTTCCAAGGAGTGGCAATGGTGCTGACTGCTGCCCATGTTGTGAGCCAGCTTGCTGTCCATTCTAAGGCCTTTGTTTCAGAGTGGTCTGATATTCCTTCTCATGTGAGTGAAGTTTTGTTTTTGGATGCTTGTTTTCCTATGTAGCTCTGTTTTATTAAAAAAAGAAGAAGAAGAATTGAATTAAGACTCAAATGCCAATCGGCTCATTCCCAGTATTTAATTCAAATAAACATGTTTTACTTTGAGAATGTTTTGTGGAAATAAAATGCATATTGCAAGCAAATTTTCATAGAATATATCGAATTAATTGCCATAAGGTCATGTTAGAGTGAGTACACCACGACCCAATAACCCCTCCAACTAAGATAACTAAAAATCGATCTTTACAACACAGACTGCTTCTTTTGCAAAATTTACGTTCTTTTGTTAGGTCAAATTTTACTTATATAAGATCACTTAATCATTAATACTTTCTCAAACCGCTACGTGCAAAAATCTACGCCAAATAAAGCAATTCAATTATGGACCTCGTTGATTATTGAAATTAAACTAACTGAGACGAAAAGAATGATTTTTAAACGAAAAGAAAAGGAAAACAGATACACGATCAAACCTGAATACTGAAATCACCACGTTGTGGGACTCCCCCGGGAGGCAACCGTAAGCAGCTTCGCCACCGCCAACACCACGTTCGAGCATCATCTGACGCTCCTTCCAATCGAGATCGGAGTCGAAAGCGGCCAAATCGAATTCAGAGAAGAAAGGCCCCTGCAACACCCTGTTCACGCAATGGACAGCGCACAGCTACGATTCTTGCACCTCATGGTACAACATTCCTCCATTGCTCGGACCTTCCATTTCCCCCCTCTCTCAATCTAAAACTCACTCTCTCTTAAAAAAAAAAAAAAAAAAATCCAAACCCTAAAATCTCTCTCTTCCCCCAACTTATGTCTATCTCCTTTTCTGGCATTAAATTGTTAAGTTCAGTTTTCTGGGGTGAAGAGAATATAACAAAATTATCAGGAATCCTAGTTTTCCTGTTTTTAAATACTTCAAGTCCGGCTAACTTCATTATAAATTTATTAGCTACCTTTCATTAACCGTTTATGTTCAGTGATTATTATTTAAGTATTTATATAAACAATGTTTATGTTATACTTTTGTTTATCCATAAACATGAGTATTGTTTGATAACGAAAAAACGTTTAACTTATTTTAAAAATCATAAACAGAAAAACATCTATGTTAACTTTAAATTATTTTTTTTATTTTTAAAATCAACACAATAAACTGCATAAAAATTCAAGTTTATGCTACAACAAATATATACAGCAATAACAGAGCAAGAAATATGTATAAAAAAGAAATAAATAATATTGGGTTACATATATATCTACACAACAAATGATACTGTAAAAGTAGAATGATCCACAACCCAGAAGGCCCTAACAAGTAAGGGGATGCACACGATTCGGTTCTTTACAGTTATTGGAAAAACTGAAACCAAAAAAACGGTTTTTTAATTTTGAAACCGGAATAAATAAGTTCGGTTCAATTCGGTTATTATAGGAGTTGTATTTAATCTTATAATAGTTATAATAACTTCATTGTTTTAAATTTTTTACATAACAAAATGTTATTATAAATAAATATATATATATATTCAACGGTTTTAGTTCCGGTTCCAAGGCTTAGAACCGGAACTATAGTGAACGGTTCCTAAAATTTAGAGCTGGAACCAGAATCGTAGTGAACGGTTCGGTTCAATCCAATTTATATGGAGTAAGAAGAGGGATTTGGAGGGCATATTTCACATTACAACTTTCTTTTTTTATTTCTAATTGTCTTTTAACACTGAAAATGAATGAATGATATGAGTACAAAATACCATTCTTATTTCGTTGACAAGGAGATGGTTGAGAGTTCTTTGTTTTTTCCTGAAATAAGGTTTTTTTTTTTTTTTTAGCATGGGTGCCCCTGAGTAATTATTTCTTATTATCAAGTATATTAGTAATTATTCGTATTGTACCAAATATTTTTTTCTCAAGACAATTGATATTCTTTAATTCTGTCCACACTTGATAATTCTAATAATTTTATCGTTGTATCAAACAATAGTCTTTTATAAATTTTTTTTCTTTTCATTTTCTCACTTTTAGTTTTAATTTTTAATTAAAATAATATAATCACCATTTTAAATAAAATATATATATTTTTTAATAAACATAAACAATAAACATCATTTTGGTGTTTATGATTTGAAAGCTTAGCTACAACGTTGTTTTAAAAGCGCTTTGACAATTTATAAACAAAACAAAAATTATCAAACATGTTTATCGTAAAAATTTGTTTTGATAAACAATAAACACTAAACATAAAACGGTTACCAAACAGGCCCTTAATTAATTGGATTCATTTATATATATATATATATATATATATATATATATATATATTATGCACCATTGATGATAAATGAAATAACTTATTTGGATGCAACACTGTTTTATAAAATTGAAAATTAAGTAGTAAAAATTTTAAGTGTTGAAATTCTAAAGTGGTAATTAAAAAATTAATATTTTTTAATGATATTCAAATTACGTTATTAAACTATAAATACTTAATCTTCAGAATTATACATTTAAATTAAGTTATCAATGCTGCCTAAAGCATGCTCATCATCAAAAGCTAGGTCTACATGCAGTTACTTATTCCAACACCTTTTAGCTAACAGAAATTGTACTTGTATTAGTCACATTTTAAGCATTCCCTTTCAATATGGTTAGGGGAGGTTTTCAAATCCAAAGAGTTTAACAGCGCATGTAATAAATTTCTAGTGAGTTATATTTTACTTTCAATAATACCAATAATAATTAGTGTTTAGGATAAATTATTGAGTGTTTGAAAATACCGTAGTACCTCAAACTAATAGTGAATTAATATTTTCTATCATCATCGTCATCATCTTTCCCTTCATCTCATAAAACAGATTAGCCACGTGAATTCTATTTTTTTTTTCAATTTTTTCTGTCATTAGTCATATCTCCTTCTAGATTTATTTAAAATTATTTTTTATCACTTCATTTTATGTTAATTTTGGTCGATCTCTTTTTCTTTTGCCTTTTATGCAAATCATTCTCTTTCTCCTTACTACCGGATTCACCTAAGTCCACTCTTTCTTGTTTTTTCGATAATAAGTGTCACACCTAATTTCTCTGTAATCTCTAATTATTAATCTTATTATTTTTTAATTATCTTTAAGTATTTCAGTTACATGAATCCGTTGTTAGTAAGAGTATCTCTTTCTTAATGCCGAACATTATTTCCCAATGTAAGCAAGTGGATTATGTAATAGTAAAGTTTATATTTAATTTATTCCCCCTAAAATGTGAAAACCTACACCAGAAAGGTGATGGTTTTGTTATTCCGATGTTCATATTCTAAAATATATATTGTATAACTATAAATTATTCTCCAATATATTTTGCTGATGTATGCACTTGATATTTGGCTAAAAACCAATCTCAACTCTCACGTGCATAAATTAGGAAATCAGTACAATGGAGTCTACCTATTTTACATACTTCCCTTCTATTTTGATAATGTGCATTAATCTCTTATGTTATATAGCTCAAGGAACATGTTGTTCTCCTTTTCAATACATCACTATTAGGGGAGGTATGTATACCGGAAGTACATGTAAATTTAAGCAAATTTAACAGAAAATAGTGCAATTTACCCTCCTTAAAAAAATTACACATTTTTATTTTTATTTTAAGATGTAGTTTCTCCATTCTTGTTAGGCCTGCCCCAGTTTTAGCTGCTATAGAGTATATGTGTCAATTGTCAAACAAAAAAAAACAATATATGCTACCTAAAAAGTACCTAACCTAACAAACACAGATTGTCTGTTTATAGTTGACTCCAGTATACTATTCGAATTCGTACCAGAACATGACTTATCATGCAATATAATCTCTTGATATGAGCATTGAATATTTTTTTTTAAAAATTTGAGAAGCCATATACACTTTAAATTTGATTTCTTCCATTTAGATTAATCGTTCGAGATTATAATAGAAATAAATTTGAAGTTGTTTAGAAATATATTTAATTATTTACTTTGTTATTAAAAATTTAAATAAAATAAATATTTAAAATCAAACTTATTGAAATGAAGAAGTGGGTGCGAATTATTTATTTAAACAAAACTCATCTTACATTCTTATTTACAAAACAGGCACACAAACTCTGAGCCCAAAAGGAAGATTATTGAAAGCATCGATCGATATACACGGGCTTAAAGTTTAAATGTTTAATACACACGTATGAGATTTGGTGTGAGCACGCTGTGACTAGGGCAAGCGAGACTCATTGTCCCTTAACGGCCAAACCGAAAAATGCTGGCTCATTATAGCACACCCTCTCGGCATAAGAAGTATCGACATTCGACATTTTCTTGCTCTCTCTCTCTCTCTCTACTTTCTCTCTCTTACACCTGGAGAAACCCAAACTGGTGCCCCATTGACGATTTTCTCGATGCTCGCTTTCTCTCTCATCGCTTCATAATCTCTCTCCCCCCGCCCTCTTCTCTTTCCTCTCAATCGAAGTACCACACTCCCAAGTCCTTCATTGCTCACTCAGATCGTCTCTCTCCGGTGAATAATCTTATTCTTCGACTATATGAGATTGTTTTTTCCATAATCATCTTGATCGCAGTTTGATATTTAGGTTTTCATTATGCGATCCCGAGCTTTGGTTCGTTGCATGTTGAATTTGTTTTGTGTTTATTCTGAATTTATACCGTGTTTGATTACTACCGAGAAATTTGAGGAAACAAACTGAACTATTTAAAATTTTGAGACACTCATTTAAGCTAAGCCAAATGGTTGCGTTGTGCTCAGTTCACTATAGTTTGCTTTATTCGGTCTTGATTTGGTTTGTTACTTTCTTTTCATAGCAACCAAATGAGTATGTTGTTCATTGAGAAAATTTGATTTTTTTACAGATTTGTAATTTGTTGCAGCTATTGAATTGAAGTTCCCTTTGCTTATTTGGTGGAGAATTGAGAATGGCTAAAATTTGTTTTTTTTACAGATTTGTAATTTGTTGCAGCTATTGAATTGAAGGTCCCTTTGCTTATTTGGCGGAGAATTGAGAATGGCTTCACTTTCTCATTCTCCAGTGAATTTTACTGGAAATTCGGCGATTGGAACTTCAGCTTCGGATCTTCTCCGGAGCTCTAGTAATGGTGTTAGTGGTGTGCCTTTGAAAGCCCTAGGAAGGGCACGATTGGGGACGAGAAGGAGGGATTTTATGGTCGCTGCAAAGCTTAGGAAGGTGAAGAAGCACGAGTATCCATGGCCAGATGATGCGGATCCAAATGTCAAAGGTGGAGTCCTTACTCATCTATCACCTTTCAAGCCTCTGAAAGTGAAGCCGAAGCCGGTTACTTTGGACTTCGAGAAACCTCTAATGAATCTGCAAAAGAAGATCATCGATGTAATACACCCTTCCAATATACTTAATGTGCTTACTTAATTGAAAACATATAATAATTTGCTTTAAGATCCTACTTTTGTTGAGTGCAGGTACAAAAAATCGCGAATGAAACTGGTCTGGACTTCAGTGACCAGATTATCTCTCTAGAGAACAAGTATCAACAGGTAAATCACATATGCTCCTGATTAAAATTGCATCTCTTGAATTTGAAACATTAGTAAGCCATTTGTCGGAACATTAGTAATCCATTTTCTAGGTGTAGTTTTGATTTGTTGCAGTAATCTAGAAATTTTGGTGACTTGAGACTATAGATAAGTGGTCATTTTAGTAACCATCGATTTACTGTCAGCATTTCATTCAGAGTCAACTTTAGATTATCTGACACATTCTTTTTTCATGCACCTTTCCAGTGTTATGGCAAAAGTATTTAAGTGACAAAATTTGTACCTGGTTATCCCATCCTTTATCAGGAAATTGAGTTGGTCTATCATCAATTGCAAATCCTACTATGCGTGCTTCCATGCTTGTTCATGGATTGTTTGTGGCACTTAATTTTTTAAGATGTTCGTTTATTTATCTGCAACGAGTTTGCCAACCCTTCGCATATGTTGTAGACTTGTAGTCTATATCTGATGTTTATCAATGCAAAGCCTTGAACCATGATCATTTGCTTGCTTGAACATTATACTTCTGTGGAGTGCTTATAAATGGTTTTGGGATATGTTTCAAGGTTTGAACTTCAATAGATCATTCTCCAACCAAAATTCAACTTATCATAAAGTGGGAAGTATTATATCAAGAAAACAAGATAAAGTGGATAAATTGAGTTTCATATGTATTCACAATTCCACATTGGTTTTCAATGCTTTTGAATGGAGATACGACTTTTGATAGAATGGAACTGTCTAATGATGTTATGTATCTTAAATGTGTAACTAGATAAAGGCGGCACGAATAATGAATAGTGAGTGATAATATACATTTCAATTATATCAGATGCACATATATATGCCGAAAAATTCAGTGTTGAGGAGCTGAAAAAGAAAATAATCGAGCATGATGCCTCATGAAAAAATTATGATCTCATTATACTATCAACATGATATCCACTTGTCAAATTTACTGACATCTCTCTAACAAATTCAGGCTCTAAAGGATCTTTACACACATCTGATTCCTATACAGCGTGTAAATATTGCACGTCATCCAAACAGGCCAACTTTTCTCGATCATGTTTTCAATATTACTGAGAAGGTTGTAAGCTCTCTGGCTTCTCATAATTTGTATTTTTAAGCTCAAGCCTTAATGACACTAAAAACATCCCTTAATATCCTTTTATATGTCCAGTTTGTGGAGCTTCATGGAGATCGATCAGGGTACGATGATCCTGCCATCGTCACTGGTCTTGGAAGTATAAATGGTAGAAGCTACATGTTTATGGGTCACCAAAAGGGTAGAAATACAAAGGAGAACATTCAACGCAATTTTGGGATGCCCACTCCCCACGGGTACGTATTATCGGAAGGTCAAGTTCGAAGTATATTCTTTGTTTTTGATATGGAGCTGAATATGGTGAGAGGAAATTATTTGTGGGATCCCATTAGCTCCTAAGCAAACATGTAAATTTTCAATCTATGATTTCTGGTGGTTGTGGATATTCAGTTTCATAAAAGTAACCTTCTTCCTGGGCAAGAAAATGTTTAGCATAGGATTCTAAAAACTGTATTTTCAACAGTTACCGGAAGGCTCTGCGCATGATGTACTATGCGGATCACCATGGATTCCCTATCATTACTTTCATTGACACTCCAGGGGCATTTGCAGACCTCAAATCAGAGGAACTAGGTCAAGTATGTGGCAAATGTATCTTGAAGTTCGCTTGATTAACCTTCAATGTTGGCTCAACTGATTTGTTTGCTTTACTTGTGTGCAGGGTGAAGCAATAGCTCACAACTTAAGAACTATGTTTGGCCTGAAGGTACCAATTATTTCCATCGTTATTGGGGAAGGTGGCTCTGGTGGTGCTCTGGCCATTGGATGTGCTAATAAATTGTTAATGCTCGAAAATGCAGTTTTTTATGTTGCCAGGTGATTTGAGATTGGATTTCCTTGCAATATTCTAGATACTGCTAAAATACATTTAAATCAATGCATGTGGTGTTTTGTTGTGTAATTTGTTAGATAGATCTCCAACATCTGGTTCATTATTCCATTAGTTTTGTAGATTGTTGATATCACAGCTAGCAAATTGGAAGGAAAAAGTGGTTGTTGGCTCTAATGATGTAGTTGTGTTGTTTTCCCTAATCATTCTCTGTAAAGCATTTCCTTTACTTGCTTTTTTTCACATGTACCTATCTAATTTATACCTGTTTCATCTCATCTCCCATTGTACAGCCCAGAAGCATGTGCAGCAATTTTGTGGAAGACTGCCAAAGCCTCTCCAAAGGTTGTATTCTCTATTTTCCTTGTCCATCAGAAAAGATTCATTTTATTATTAACATTTTTTTTTGTCCTGACAAATAACTCACACACCCACATTATCATATGGAGACTTGAACCCTCAACCTTTTACTTTGGGAGGTAGAGGAGAGTAGGAGACACCACTGGGCTATAGCCCTTGGTGGTCGTCAGAAAAGATTAAATTGCTAAACTAATTGTAACTCCTTTTCTTTGCAGGCAGCTGAGAAGCTCAGGATAACGGCAGGAGAGTTGTGCAAGTTGCAAATTGCAGATGGCATCATCCCTGTAACATTCTACTCCCATTAATATCTTCAATGCATTCACGCATTTTCTCCTCTTGATTCCCCACCCCTTCTCCCCCCTCACTATTGCCTTTTTACCCCAACTGTAGTGCATCTTCTTAGACAGAGGGTGCAATACTTACAGTTCGGATGCATGCTGCTAAGACGAGATATTTTATGTAGATAGTTGTGCTAAATTCTAGTTCAAATGTATGACACAAAGCTATTGATATTTCCCAGTCACATTGTGTATTTGTGTGCTTTTCTTAAGATTGTTCTCTACCATTAGATACCTTACTAAATCAGAGAGATGTGTGGTTTGTGCATGGTGTTTATGTATAATTGGACTAGGATATTGGATCCTTCTGCTTTGACCAGTGTCGCTTCAATTTGCTTTTCAAACTGTCTTTTCACTTCCACTCTATCTTTGTGGGATTTTGGATTTATGTAGGAGCCACTTGGTGGTGCACATGCAGATCCATACTGGACTTCACAACAGATAAAAACTGCAATCGTTGAGTATATGGATGTGAGTACATTCATGTTCTTCTACAAGAATCATATATCTCCATTATAATACTAACATATATATTTGATTCATATAGGAGCTTACGAAAATGGACACACAAGAACTGCTAAAACATCGGGCACTAAAGTTCCGGAAAATTGGTGGATTCCAAGAAGGCCTCCCAGTAGATTCGAAAAAGAAAGTTAACATGAAAAAGAAAGAAGAAACCATAGTTCAAAAGCTGGGAAAGACTTCAGAACTGGAGTTGGAAGGTGAGGTTGAAAAACTTAAACAGCAAATTCTGAAATTCCCGAAATCGTCTACAGAGCATCCGGAAATGGGTCTGAATGAGATGATAGAGAAACTGAAAAGAGAGGTTGACCATGAGTTTTCTGAGGCAGCTAAAGCCATGGGTTTGGAGGACAGGCTTGTGATGTTGCGGGAAGAATTTGCGAAAGCACGGAATTCAAAGGACCAGCTCATGCATCCAGTTCTAAAGGACAAGATTGGGAAGCTTAAGCATGAGTTCAACCAAGGTTTGCCATCGGCTCCTAATTATGCGAGCCTGAAATATAAGCTTGACATGTTGGAGGAAATATCCGAAGCCAAGAATCTCTCAGAGAAGAACAGCAAAGCAGTCCCATTGAAACAGGAAATTAATAACAGATTCAAAGAGGTCATGGATCGGCCTGATGTGAAAGAGAAGATTGAGGCACTGAAGGCTGAAATTGAAAACTCTGGGGTGTCCAGAGTGCAGGATTTAGACCAGGGGCTGAAGGATAAAATTTTACAGGTAAAGGAGGGCATAGAATTAGAGTTTGCTGATGTTCTCAAGTCTTTAGGTTTGCATGTTGAGCCAGCTTCATTCTCAGACGTAAAGGGTAAGATAGAGAAATTTAATGAAGAAATCAACAAGAGAATTGAAGATGTTATAAATTCATCTGATTTGAAGAATAAGATTGAGATGTTGAAGTTGGAAGTTGAAAAGGCAGGAAAGACACCTAATTCGGAGTCAAAAAGTAAGATTCAGACTTTGGAGCAACAAATAAAGCAGAGCCTCGCAGAGGCTATGAATTCCACAGGATTAAAGGAGAAGCATGAGGAGCTTAAGGTGGAGATTTCTGAAGCCGTGGAATCGTCTGGAGGGTCAGATGGAAGTTTGGTTAAAGAAAACACAGAAGAAAGTTCCATGTATGATGGGTCAGGAGTAGAGGTCAATTTACAAGCAAACCGCAGCTTTGCCTGATGTAAGTTCATTCGTTCTCTTTATTCATTGAATTCTTCAATTTTTCCAATGGAGAAAGTTCATGCTAATCTTGAAGTTTAATATTGTTTGGGGGCGTCTCTCTGAGTGTGCATGTGTCCATATATGTGTCTGTGTTGTCGTGCCTATTATTTATGACTAAGTAGTTTAAAGTGTGTTATATGACAATTGTTAGATTTCTCAAGTCTATTATTGATTAATAATCTTCATTCATTTCTAAATGCAAGCAGTAATTTTCTTTTTATTAGCACATTGCAGGTGACGATGATTTAGGAACAAACCATGGGTGATTGGGTGGTGGTTGAAAAGACTATTGAAATCATATCAATGACTTCCAGAAAGAATATACTTCAAACACTAGATCTGTTTCCAGCATTCAGTGTCATCACCTTCCAGAGTCTGCAAGGTTTTGCTGCTTTTGCATCTGCAGGAACATGAGACTGGCACACGATATTTGCTCATCAAAGAAACTAGAATTTTCCCATTTTGAATCAATGAAGCCCATTTAATTAGCTTTCATGTTTCTTTTCTTTTCGTCTTTCTTTTTTCTTTTTACTTGTTTTTGGCTTCTATTTTTATTTTTATTTTTATTTTTATTTATTTATAGGGGTTCCCTTTTTTCTTGGGTAAATGGTGTTTCGATAGACACATACAAGAAGTATAATTATTCAAGTTGACGGTAAACTAAATAACATGCTTTCAGATATCGAAAAATGGAGGGTGCCTTTCACCAGAGATCTGTTGATCATTTTTTTTGCGATTTCATGATTTTTTTCATATTTGAAACTCAATTTATTCCTATCACCTATGGAGATTCCATGAATTCCATTAAATGTGTGCGTGTGTGTACATTTGCATGTTGATGGTCTGGTTGTACAGGATGTCTGTGATGCCTAAGAAACACGGGAAAAGTGGGTATGGACTTCGAGCAAGCCTGCATTTGGAATTTTTAGGGGCTCTCAAAACTTAAAATAACTTCATGCACAAGGCGGTTTTATGGACTGACCGAACTCAGCCCGAGTCCTATTTTTTTTTATAGTTAAAGTTGGGCTTGAGATGAAAATTATTAACTTCCCCAATCTAATCCAACCCGAATTGTAACTCTATTTTTTATACATTTATAATAATCTTAAATATATTATAAATATTTCAAAATCATGAAACTTTTTTTTTTTTAAATCTTAATATTATATAATACTAATTTAGAAAAATAATATTCTCATTTTTTTATAATTTTGTAGAAATTTACATTTACATATATATTATGCATAGGAGTAATCTAACTCAAAACTAATTTTGAGATTTGCCCAATTTTTAGTTGGATTATTCTAACCCAAGTTTGGAAATGTGAACGTGCATTGGGCTTGGGGTTAGAGAGATTGGGTTAGGCTTTAGTTGAAGCTTTATAACTAAGTTTGCTCAAGTGGATGGTTGGATGAGGGCGAAAGAGAGGAGGGGAGTGTAAGAGGTCCTGTTTCATTAGCACTGCTAGATCATGAACCCTTTCGTTAACTCTATCTCAATATAGTTATCAATATCCAAATCCTTGAGACCTTTGAGGTAGAGTTCAGAAGTTAATTCTAATACGCCATTCTAAAAATTACTGTAGTTGAAATTGGGTTCACTGAGTTACTATAAAAGTACCCAAAATGTCTCAAAATAATAATTATAACATTAAAAAAAGTATTTTTTTTTATATTAAAAATGGTATTACGTCTCATCTCTCGTCATGACAGACTCTTCTTTTTGTTTGTGACAAGCGTATTTTAAAGTTTGAGCCTGTGTCATACCATCGATACTCATGGGTCTCACACTACGTATAAATTTAGTAAATTATTAAATTTTCACACATCACAACAAGAATTCAAGAACTATAAAAGAAAATTATTAATTTTTTACACATCACAACAAAAATTCAATAACTATAAAAGAATGATTAGCCCTCTTATGGATATCTGGTAGAGTGTGTGTAACTTGTTCTACATCGAATTCGAACGAGGAAGAACTTGAGCATATAAAGATAGATATGTAACACTACCTAATAACTTAAACTTTTAATTTAGAGGACAAACATTCAACCCATTACATTTGGTATAAAAAATATATTGATTCAGTTTTTGTTACCAATAGCCAAGTTTATCATTTTGTCTGAAATATTGTTATCATATTATACACGTTATATTATATGAAAAAGGGAGATTATATTCGCACTCCTCTTTTTTACAATTGCACTCCACCTATATTTTTCTCTTAAAAAAATGACAATATGGTCTCTAAATTAATTAATACATCATCCCTTATTTTATAATACCACAAATACCCTTTTTACTATCAAGTTAAACTCTTTTTTACCTTCTTTATTTTGTTTTTTTTGGGTTCTATCAAAAGAAATAATTTTTGTTACCTTTTTTACTTTCTTTAATAGTTTTTTTTTTGTCTTGTCAAAATGGATAATTTATTTAACAAAAATAATTTTTTTGTTTTGCTTCTTCCAATAAAGATAATGTATTCAATAGAGATAATTTCTTTTTTTGAATCTATCAAAAGATATAATTTATTGAATAACAATAACTTTTTTTTTTGGGTACTCTCAATATAGATCGTTTATTTAACAAGAATAATTTTTTTTATATACTTTTTTTTTTGGGTAATGTCAAGAGAAATTTATTCAAGAAGGATGAGTTTTTTTGATTTTTAATTCCTACCAAAAGAAATAATTTATTCAGAAGAGATGTTTTTTTTTATCTCATGCCAAAAGATATACTAGTAATTTATTTAACAGATATATATCTGCATATACTTTGGTCTTGTCAAAAGAAAATAATTTATTCAATATAGATAATTATTTTTGAATCTTGAAAAAAGAGATAATTTTTTTTAATTAATTTTTTCTGAGTATTTTTTTTGGATCCGATAAAAAAAAATCAAAAACATTAAAAATAAGAGACAAATAAGATGTTTGAAATAGTAGTTTAATATTTTGAAAAAAAGTTAATCATTCATATGTGAAGTGAAGGTTAGTAACATTTTTTCTAAGATAGGAGTGCAAACATAGAAAATGGGAGTGCGAATATCTCCTCCTTATGAAAAATACTTCATTTACATAATGTTTTTTTAAAAGAAATTATATTGCTTTTAATCATTTTAGAAGGAATTTTTTTTAAATTGTGTGCAATTATAATTACATAATCGATAATAACATTTTTTTTTAATAGAAAAAAATCATACTGCTTACCGTAAATATACTCAAATGCAGGGGCATTTTCGTCCAGAAACGGCTCGCTAACTGAATGTCCATATCAGGTGTATGCTTCAATCGTTCATCAGTCGTCGCACTGAGATTGTTAGAACCCTAGTCAGGGTTTTTCTACTCCTAATTTATGAATTCAATTCCATAAAATTTTAAACAATTGATTCATCTAGCCATTCCCGATCCACTATTGGAAGGGCTTTACATATATATATATATATACATAATTTAAATCTTTGTAATATTTGTTTTTCAGACCTGAACTTGTAGCAATTCTCAGTCGAAGCACGATCTCATGAAGACCAGGGCGTTCTTGATTTGCGTGCTTCTATGTGCTTCATTGAATCTCATTCATGTCGTTTCGGAATCGAAATCGGAGGATTCGAAGACAAATAAGTTTCGGGAACGACAGGCCACAGACGATGCCCTTGGTTATCCCAACCTGTAAGTTTTCTATTTTCTTCTCTTTGATCTTCATAATTTGTTCCGTTTGGTTGCTAAGAGAAAAGGTCACAAAGAGAAATGAAAATTAGAGTTCTCCGTTTGGTGTAACTTATGTTATTTGGATTGAATTGGAAATAAAATCTAAAATAACTAGAAATGTCAATTCCTACTGCATTAGCTTAAATGCAAGCATATTGGTAAGGTTAGATTTTAGTATGAATAGATTTGATTGTTATCGTATCTATAGCGTTAGTAACGTTTTTATTGTATTGTGAATATTTTGTTTTGAACTATTGTTATTGTTTTTTGTTTTTGTTTTTGTTTTTGGTTTCTGTAGAGATGAGGATGAATTGTTGAATACACAGTGCCCTACGCATTTAGAGTTGCGATGGCAGACAGAAGTTAGTTCTAGCATATACGCGACCCCCTTGATTGCAGATATTAACAGGTAGAAACTTGTACCTTGTGTGATTTAGCTAGGTTTTGCTTTAACCAATGTGGCATCAATTTTATTCTTTTACAAGTTTACATTACAACTTTTATTTATTTATTATTGTCTTGAGTCCTCCCTCCTCAGGACCCTGCTCTAGCATGACCAGATTGGGTAACACTAGCAAAGAAGCCATTATTGACGATGGCCGTCAGTTTCATTGGAAAATACATTAGTGATAGTTTATTCCAATAAGAAAAAGATTTTAGGTGTCAGAGATATTTTTTGTGAAGCTAACTGAAGAGGTGAAGAGTTTCCCAAACTCGACAGCAAAATTTCCATCAAACTGGCTGAGGCCAGAATGAAAAACTTTCATAGCCTGTAAAAAGTTATACACAATTATTATCCCTTTGAAATGAAAAGATCAGTGGGAGATTTGAACCAATTCAGAGTTGAATGAATTTGATACTTATGCATTTATTTTTTAATGGTGGTGCAATATCTTCTTGAGTCTGCCACGTCTTTCTTTGCTTTTAGTTAATGCACTTTGAAATCTATATGTTATTGATTTTCATGTTTTTTTACTCAGTGATGGAAAGCTTGATATAGTTGTTCCCTCTTTTGTTCACTACCTTGAAGTCCTAGAAGGTTCTGATGGAGATAAAATGCCAGGTAAACCTGTTATATATGTTTTGTTTGGAACATGTGTTCTATATAAGATTTACTGCCTTGTGCATTATGTTAAACTAAATATATTTAGGGTACTGATTTGGTGATCTACTGAGATTAATCTGGAAGCACACGAGGAATGAGAGTTTTTTATTTTTTGAAAAGATGGTTAAATTATTTAAGAATTTTCGTGACAGATACATGACATAGAGAAATGCATTAAAGAATAAAGTCTGTGTTTTACTTCAGTTTGATCCAAATGCAACGGATGTTTAATTAATTGTTTCTATAATTCATCAGGGTGGCCTGCTTTTCATCAATCAACTGTTCATTCCAGTCCTCTCCTATATGATATTGACAAGGATGGTGTGAGAGAGATAGCTTTGGCTACTTACAATGGTGAGGTGCTCTTTTTCAGGTAATTGCATGATTCATTTGTGAACCTTTTTTATTTTAAAAGAAAATTTTACAATGTGATTGAAGTCGTGCTCTAACATCTCCAGACTTAGAATTATCCAATTTATACTATTATAGGGTTTCAGGCTACATGATGTCAGACAAATTAGAGGTACCTCGATTGAGAGTTAAAAAAGATTGGTATGTGGGTTTGCATCCAGATCCAGTGGACCGTTCTCATCCAGATGTTCATGATGACCTACTTATCCAGGAGGCTGTAATGAATTCAATTCCTCGTAAGTTATTGTCTTCATATGTCTGAATGTAGGATTGTAGGGTGCAATGATTTGCATTTTTTTAAATGTGCTCAGTTTTCATGTCTTTCCATTCATTATATACTTGTCAACTGAGCAAGCTCTTATAGTATCTTTCAGGTTCAATTAAATTTTGTAAGGAAATATTTGATACATAGTTAGCAGAATCGTACCAGCCGTTGGCCATCTTGATGGCTGGTTGAACTGGTTGATCCTGCAATGGTTGCATTGGCTTGACCCAGTCTGATTTAGAAAAGAACTAAATGTAAATTGTTGCAAATATAATGGTTTTGGCTTACTAATGGTTTATAGAAGGTGCAGGGTTCTAAACTCTGATTTACCTAACGTCTGTATTAAAGTATACAATAGAATACCTTGTTTTTTGGTGTGAACCAGCCTGGTTGATGGTCCGGTTAACTGCATCACCTGTTTAACCAGCTGGACCGGGCCGTTTTTTATAACACTTGTTTGATGACTTTGATAGATATCTGGCTATGTTGTTATACATCAACAGCACTGGCCATTTGTTAATTACAAATGACAGTGATGTATATCTTGATACTCTGGTGGACATTTCCTCATCTCAAAGCATAGGTCGAAATGTCTATTGTTACCCTTATGGATATCATTTTGATCAGTTATCATAGACACCTTATTAATATCATTATTAGTATTTTTTGTTGGTAGGCATGATTTGTTATATTTGACATTTCCTGTTCTCCCTGCCCCCAACCCTTTTTTTAACTGACTACCAAATTGAGCTATAAGCGAGGTTGCAATTGACCTTTTCTCTTTTTCCAGTTCATAGTTGTTTTCTGTTGGAGGCAGCATTAGGTGTGTTTGGAATAGTTATTGTTGGTTTAAATAACCCCAACTTTATATAATAATGTGAAGTGCAATATTTCAAACCCCAATCATATCAATAACTGTTAAATTTCCTTGTAGACCCTAATGGAAGCACACCTGTATCAAACATTTCGCTTTCAACATCAACAGAAGTTCACGTTGATACAGTGAATGCATCCAATGTAGAGAGTCAAGGGAAAAAGAATGATAGTCAAACAGAAGCAGACATTAAGCTGCCAGGGAGCACAGATAATACCACTACTATGGATTCAGGAAATACCACTGCTTCGGATTCAGGATCAATGACAAGAAGCAATGCTGAGAATGGAACAAACAGTGGAAGACGGCTTCTTGAAGACAAGGACTCCCAAGGGTCGGAGGACAGTTCAGAATCCAAAGCTAAAAGCAATGAGGGCGTTCGTGCTGCAACTGTGGAAAATGATGAAGCTTTGGAAGTAGATGCTGATTCGTCTTTTGAGTTACTCCGTGATAGTGACGAGCTGGCTGATGAGTATAATTATGACTACGATGATTATGTTGATGAATCCATGTGGGGAGATGAGGGATGGAGTGAAGCACAACATGAGAAATTAGAAGATTATGTGAATATTGACTCACACATTCTGTCAACTCCTGTAAGTTGTCATAGCAGATGGAATTTCTTGATGGATGTGTGTTAGATATGATTGAGAGACTTGAATTAACACATGGTTTTTTTTTCCTTTTTTATCAGGTTATAGCAGACATTGATAATGATGGGATATCAGAAATGGTTGTTGCTGTGTCCTACTTCTTTGACAATGAGTGAGTTCCCTCCTATATGTCATAATTTACTTCACTGTCTTTTTTCTGTTTCTCTCTCTCTCTTTTATTTTTTTTAATGTGTGTCTGTGTTTGGGTTGGTTTGGGGGGGGGGGGGGGGGGGGTGTTAGATATGGTTTCTTATGGGGTTGATAATCTTATGCAGATTCTAATGATAGATATCAAGCCCCATTAGGGACAAAAAGTGGGTGAGTGAATTACAACTAGGGGGAAAAAATAGATAAGCAAAAAAGACATCTGATCTATAGATGTGAGTAATAATTTCCACCTGCACCATTGCTAGTTTTGTGTAGATGTTGAGATCGCTCTGTTGTTCTGTTGTTTCTTTTATGGGGCTCCTCATTTAAGATATGGTTGATTTGGTTGCTTAGGCCCTTTAGACTTCATTTTGTTGTCTTTGCTGTTTCTCGGTTCTTTATTTTTTTATTTTTTATTATTTTCTTTTTGTCTTCCTCAAAAGTATAAATAAATAAAAATCCTAATCATTTTTTCTTAATCTATTTTAAGAATGACTGGACATGCTCATTGCTCTACTGGAAGTTGTTAAATCATGAGTCATGGTCCCTTGCCTTGACTCTTTGGAACATATACTTTCTTCTTCTTGTTGCAATTTGGAACTACTCCCATGTTGTCATCCTCTAAATGGTGTTCACCAGTTATCACTTACCACTAAACAACTTTAGTTTTGGAAACTTACTCTGTCATCTACATTGATTTTTGTTTATTGAGTTTGTTTGAACTAATATTCTGTTATAATGTTGGCTGAACCAACAAGCTTTGAATGAGTTGTGTAACAATAAAAATATTAGTAGAGGGCAACTACAAATACTTTTCTGGATAAAAAAACTGAAAACTTTTTACAATCAAATGAATAGAGGGAAACTTGAAAATTTTCAATTATTTAGTGTGGAGCGAACGGAACCAATTAGGATTGGGACATATTATAGCTTTGTTATGACCAGCTGTTGTAAACAGTGCTGCAACTTGTGTGGGTTGAAGCCAACATGACCCAAACTCAACCCAAATTAGTGTTGGGTTACCTGATCTGACCCAAACCTAATCATTAGCGATGTCAAGTAATGCACATTCATATTCTTATGTGTATCCCTACTTTATGTGTATCCCTACTTTAAAAGGCAAAAACTTTAGGCAAGGGATAAACCTCAAGGATAAGCGCATGACTTTTTGATGCTTCATCTTTTATCTATGGATATATAAATTTAAGTATTGTCAAAGAAGGGTATACATAATTGATTCCAAATAATAAAATGTTTATCATAAGCTATACATAAAATTCAAGGGTAAATTACCTTGACCTCCCCTGAGGTTTTCTTTAATTACCCGTAGATTAAACTTTTTGCATTCTTTCTTTGACACTCCTATCAGACTAACAATCCTTTAACTGGACTAATTGATGTTGTGCTTTTACCGTTAAGCCCTCAATTTAAAGTGATGCATTACACTAGTACCCATGCTTTGGTTTCAAGTAATAGAGGTCAATTTTAAATTCCTCAAAATGCACCAACCCATTTCTTTTCTATCTTCTTTGTCTTCTCTCTAAACTCAAACAAACCCTAGCCCTCCCATATCTCTCTCTTGCTCCTCCTCTCTCTCCACCAACGCTACCTGCCACAAAACCCTAACAAAAAACCCTACCACCACCCCTCTAAAATAGCATCCCCCAATATGGCTGCCGACTGCCAGATTTCCACCACCATCTTCTTCCTCCCTTTTCTTCAATGGTCTCTTCCTCTTCACCCAGTACCCTATCCTAGCCTTGGCCCTTGAACCCATCCTCCCTCTCCTGAGCCTCTGCAAGTCTGTGCCCTATGTGAGCTTGCATGTCGTGGTGCCGCTCTTGCTCCTAGGGATCTTCAGCCCGAGTCGGGACGGGTCGGTTTAATCAGAATGGTTGTTGGGCCATATATTTGTGTTTATAGTATTCTGTATTGTTTATATCTTGGTGTTTTCTGTTCTGGGTCAGAGCCTCACTTGCCCTTTGTGGTTGATGCTGCTGGTAGACAATTGTAATGTGATCAATTTTCCCTTAAATTAAAGGGTTTATGTTTGTCATTGTAATTTTGCTGCCTTTTTTTTGGATCTATGAAGGTATGGTTTGTCAATTACCTTAAACAAAATTAAAAGGGTTATGTTTGCCACTGCAAGTCTGTTTTTTTTTTCCTTCTGCTTTTGGGATTTATGAAGTTAGGGTTTGTATATTTCCTTAACTAAAAAGGTGTATGATTGGCACGGTAATTTTTTTATTTTTATTTTTTGGATTTATGAAGCTACGATTTATCAATTATGAGTGTCAAATGAGTTTGCAGGAGTTGAATATTAAAAATGGAGAGAACTGCATATATTATACATGAATTGGTGGTGTTTCTAATGATTGAAAGTTAATGTCTTTGTAAAACGGTAAACTGAAGCGTGTTCTTCGAGCGAGAGAGAGAGAGTGATGAGAGAGAAGATAAATATGCTTCACATGAGGGTAGTTTAGGTATTTATATTTTTTGTATGACTTGATTTTAACGGGCTTTACGGTAAATGGACGGTAGGGGAGGTCAGGGTTAAGTCAACTGAACTTCAGGGGAGGTTGACCACAATATTTTGAAAAGTTTAATCTGCTAGTAATTGAAGAAAACCTCAGGGGAAGTCGGGGTAATTTACCCAAAATTTAAAAGATAAAGAAAAAAATTAATATGGTTGAATTTTTTATCAAGTTAATTAGTTCATAATTCAAAGAGAAAAACTGAAGCTTGATTACATGAGGCATGGGCCTCGTAAGCCAATGTGTTAAGAATTGAGGAAGATGCTTTAATTGAGCCTTGGCTTGTGAGATGTGTTCCTAATGAGATCGTTGCTTAATGTTTTTAGACTTGAAGCATTCAAAAACTGTCTTGGCTGTGAGGAGCCTCGGTTAGCCATAGACAAGCGCTAAAACTATGTGCACAGCTGAAAATATTCTTATGTGGACTTCTAATTGATATGACTGGTTGATGAGATGGGTGTAAAACAATCAGTGGTGAGATGGAAGCCCAGATCACATCATTGAATGATGTTTAAAGGACATTAAAAACCTAAATACTCTAAACCTCTCCCACTTAACAATAGGAAACATGTCTGGGGAACCCATCTTCTTCCTCCTCTTTCCTCTTTTTCTCCCGTTCATTCTCTTTCGCAGTCAACCGGTGGAAATCTTCATTTGCTACCCTTTATAACTAGATAAATGTTCTTGCAGTTAGAAACTAATTGTTGATTTTATCAAATCAGTTTTAGTTATATACTCTCCATCTCTATCTCTCCTTAGGTACACAACTTAATCTTTTCTCCTAGTCAGTGGACGTATATAGGCTCATATTTTCAGTTATAGCTTTTATTCCTTTGAACCTTGAAATATCAAGTCAAGTTTTTGTTGGTTCCCTCTGCTACCTTCAACGCAAAGATTTCAGGGTTCAAAACCAACTTGACATAACTTGAGCCCAGAAATAAAGATGAACTTGGGTAAGATAGTTTGGATGAGATGTCATGTTAGGCTCTACCTTCAGCGAGCCCTAGTTGTAGCTTGTCAGAAGTTAATTAAGTTTCCTATCAATGTTATAAAAATTATCATTATTTCTCAACTCTATCAAATGCATTCTCCAACTACTTTAGGTTGGCTAGGCAAGTCCTTTTGGGGCGGTTTTTTCTAGAACTGTAAAAGTTGTATGTCTTTCTTCACGTCCTCAATACAAGTCCATTATGGTCTTCCCCATGTCACTAGAATGCCTTATTCGAACTGAAATAATCACCCAGTGCAGTCATTGAACATTTTTCATGATGCCCAACATATGGCCTAAGTCATGGCTGCCCTTTATATTGTATGTGTTAATATGACAACTGTTAGAAATTTAAGTTATGTATAATAACATTATGGTATAATCAATTGGGATTAATTTGCGAGGAGATTAAAAAAAAGGCTTACTTGTGTGTCTGGATGTCTTGATAACTCAACTCAAGCCTTGACAAATATTAGTTGGGGTTGGAGATTTCAAAACCCAATATTGTAATGAGAAGCTAGTCAATTGGGTAAGTTGCCTTGGACTTGGCTCTGTTTAACCTTCTCAAATTCTAGATTTTTCTTGCCAATTGAGTGTAGATGAAGTTTCAAACTATAATGATAATTAGGGGCGAGCTAGTGCCCCCCTCCCCCTCCCTTGCCAATTTTTTTTCATAACACTTATGTATGTTTACTTAGTAAAGTTGTTGTAAGTTGCAAAAGAAAACTACATTTGGCCCCTTCAAAGTCCATTAAATCTTTTGTCTTACTTTTAAAAATCCAAATCTAAAAAAAAAAAAAACAAGTGTCCATTATTCATATCCTAGGAAGCACAAACACTTCTATGAAGTGTCGGACACCAACACTTTATGGACACTCCTTGGACACATGTCCGACACTTCATATACATGTCCATAATTTAGAAATAAATTTGATTGTTTTGGACACTTGGTGAACATTTCGCCAACACTTCCCGATACTTTGCTAGTTTGCCGACCGTCCTAGTCTCCTAGACCCTTGGTTGACCTTCCCAGATACCCCTAACACAAGTCTTATATAACAAAAACACATCTATAGTAGTCATGTTCGGCGTTATTGAAATAATTTGAACACATTTCAAAATGTCCAACTTTTTTTCTTTAAGAAAAATTGGTACTATACACATGGTCACAAGTGATGCGAATAATGATATAAATAATCGCGTAACTTCATCTTTTAAATTATGTCAGAGTAACTTTTAGTATAGAAATCAGAAACGAATTAAAGATCCATAATAATATTACTCAATAGATGTATATAAATAAATATTTATATTTATATATAGCCATGTCCATGATACACCCGTGTCCTACTTTTTTAGGATTTAATGTTTCATATCATGTCATGAAGATTTGTGTTTCTTTTCATTGTATATTTCTTTCTTTTATCTCTTGTTTCGTGGCATTGGAAAAAAGTTGAACTGGACTCCATGTATCTCAGCTGAGCTGACTTATTGTAACTTGACAGGTACTATGACAACCCAGAGCATTTGAAGGAACTTGGTGGTATTGATATTGGAAAATATGTTGCTGGTGCTATTGTTGTTTTCAATCTCGATACCAAGCAAGTAAAGTGGACGTCGCAACTGGATCTTAGTACGGATACTGGAAAGTTTCGTGCCTATATATATTCTTCTCCAACGGTTGTCGATTTGGATGGCGATGGGAATTTGGACATTCTTGTTGGAACTTCATTTGGCTTGTTTTATATCCTGGATCATAAAGGTAATAAACTGAAACCGCTTCTAGTTTTTAAATTTTCTAATCTCTCTTTATTTCATGGTTGTGGTCTGGTTTCAATCTGTCTCTTTGTAAATTTACCATGTTCCTTCTTTTTGTATATGCTTTTGCATATGCATTCTAAATTCCATATGTACTGTGTGATCTTTAATCAGGTTATGCAAGTTTTCCAATAATATTATTTATTAATACTACAACCACTCATCCACTGTGTGGGCAGATTTCCTTTTCTGATTTCATATCTCATCTAAATGAATGGAGCCTGCGAGTTTATAGGATTTACCTGTAAATTTGCAGTAAATTTTCCCAATATTGTCTGTGTTGATGGATGAGCCCTCTTGTTTGTAATGAGGAACTTTCTTTATAATTTTTTTTCGAAGCTAGTTCCTATTCCTTGACTGGAGATTTGAGGTTTTATATCAAATAAATCTTGGCATTTGTTAATGGGCCTTCCATGGACCAACAGCTTTAGGTCCAAATCCTAAAACACCGTTTAGAATGTGAGATATTATCCTTAAGATAGAAATATTGGTTGAGTAAAAGAGGTGCATTCATTCAAGAGACAGCTCATTTACAATTGCATATACAAGCTCCTACCATGTATATTTAGCATTTTTGCATGGAAGCTCTTATCTTATTTGTGTCCATATGTTTGTGCCATGTGTGCATAGCTGCAGTTATTTATATGAAGCAGTTAAATTACACTTGGTGTAAAACTTAATTTTTCATACTCCCCCACAAAAAAATTTATAGCCCTCAAAAACTTTTTATAGGATATATCTTTCGGCAAGCTAATATTGCGTTTAATGTCCCTCCTGTGCTCGTCATACATTGCCAGAAATCAAGATATCAATGAAAGCTATCCTATTAACATCGCACCCTCAATTAGAGTTTCAGTTTAATATTTTATTAACAGGATTGTAAATCATCGATAAGACGCATAGCCATAACCAACTGATGTTTGGCATGCGTGATAAGCACGGTGAAGGCATCCACTTCAATGGTGGGTTTGGCAAAAAAGAGTGCCACAAAATGCTATGAAGAGTTGGAAGAATTACAATTCTTTGTTCTATGTGTAATTTTGTCCCAGTTATATATATACCTGCATATATATGCATCAATATATATATACACACACATATGTGAATGTGCTTGTATGGGGTGTAGATATACATTGAACTTACAAGAAAACATCTAGACTGCATTTTGACAAATACTGACTTCATATCTGGGTACTAAGTTGGCATAAGGCTTCTGGGCATCACCCTGAGGTCTTGTGTTCAACTTGTTGGGCCATCCATCCTCCACCCCTGAGTTTACCCTATACCCCTGATTTGGGGGTAATTACAGGTATCCGAAGGAATATAGTTTTGCCCCAAAGGGAGGGGACACCCTCCATTACAGGGGGAAAAAAAAGAGTTCTGTATTTTCAAGTTAAGAAAGACGTGTTACTGGAATTTGCTTTACAGCGGTTTCCAAAGGTTTTGTGTTGCTGGACATTTGTGAAGGAGCAGCTGTGTTTTGAACAATATATCCAAGACATGCTGTCATTTTGGCTTCTAAATCGTTTCTGATGTGCTTTCATTCTTTTTAGCAACTTGGAGACTAAACAAAACTGTTTTTAATCAGGCAAGCTGAGGGAGAAGTTTCCTCTTGAAATGGCGGAAATCCAAGGAGCTGTAATTGCAGCTGATATCAATGACGATGGCAAGATCGAACTAGTGACCACGGATACACACGGAAACGTTGCTGCATGGACTGCACAAGGGAAAGAAATTTGGGAAACACCTCTTAAGAGCCTTGTTCCACAGGTAAAATGCAGCATCGTATCTCCCCAGTTTTATAAGCATTGTCTGAATATAAAGTGATTGTGTATGCAATATCCACAATAAAAATGTTGTTTCCAGGGTGCCACTGTCGGTGATGTCGATGGGGATGGCCATACTGATGTCGTAGTTCCAACAATATCGGGGAATATATATGTTCTTAGTGGCAAGGACGGGTCACTTGTTCGTCCATATCCTTATAGGACTCATGGGAGGGTGATGAATCAAGTTCTTCTTGTTGATTTAAGTAAACGTGGGGAGCAAAAGAAGGGACTTACTATTGTTACAACTTCATTTGATGGTTATTTGTATCTTATAGATGGAATCACATCATGTGCTGATGTTGTGGATATTGGTGAAACTTCGTAAGATACCTTTATATACTTTTGACTAATTAATTTTTTTATTTCCTCCTTTCTCAATATTCAATTAAAATGCAAATACCTTTGCAACAGATATAGCATGGTCTTGGCTGACAACGTTGACGGCGGAGATGATCTTGATCTTATTGTGACAACCATGAATGGCAATGTCTTCTGTTTTTCAACTCCATCTCCACATCATCCCCTCAAGGCAGGATAAAACTAAATCTGATTTGTTGTGAAGTAATGCAAATTATACTTCCTGACTTCATAATATCTATCATATATTGTGCATTTTTCAGGCGTGGAGATCACCTAATCAGGGAAGAAACAATGTTGCAAACCGCTTCCATCGTGAAGGGATTTATGTTTTACATTCATCAAGAGCATTCCGTGATGAAGAAGGCAAGAGCTTTTGGGTCGAATTAGAGATTGTTGACAGATACAGGTTTCCATCCGGGTCTCAAGCACCATATAATGTCACAGTAAGATGCCAATTCCTCCCTGTGATGTATTTTCCAAGTCATATAATCCAGCAATTCCAAAAATTTGCCCTTGTCTAAACGATGTGTGTGTTATCCTAAAATGATGCAGATAAGCTTGTTAGTTCCTGGTAATTACCAAGGAGAGAGAACTATAAAGCAAAACCAGATCTTTGATCATGCTGGAAAACATCGAATCAAGCTGCCTACAGTTGGAGTAAGGACTACCGGGACTGTTTTGGTAGAGATGGTCGACAAGAATGGACTCTATTTCTCAGATGACTTCTCCCTCACATTCCATATGTATTACTACAAGCTGTTGAAGTGGCTTATTGTCCTGCCTATGCTGGGGATGTTCGGTGTGCTAGTCATCCTCCGTCCACAGGAGGCCATGCCTTTGCCATCGTTTTCACGAAACACTGACTTGTGATGATCAGCTCATATCAAAATCTGACACATACTTGCCAAAGTTTGCAAAATGCTTATACTCCGATGTTGATCTAGTGCCAGAAACATCAAATGGTTCAGAAGTGGGTGCTGTGGGGAAAATGTTTGAAGGCTGTGTTTTGGGTTGATCGCACATTATTTGGATGTGTTACAAATGGGGTTGTGGTATGGTGCCTGAAACAGGCCTGAATTGAGTTCTGAAAATAGGAAATCAATCTGTGGTACCCTAGCACCCAAAATTATTTCTTGATCTTTTTTTGTTCTCATGTAATTTTGCTCTTAATGTTATTTGAGGTATTGCCGAGGAAAATAGATATTATCAACACCAGGTTCCTCTCTCTCTCTCTCTCTCTCTCTCTCACACACACACACACACACACACAATATTCATTTTAGTCTTAATTTTAAGTTTATATGTCCAGTTATACAACTTAAATACATAGAAACTGGAGAAATCGAGTTGACTGAATTTTGTAATTAGGATGGGATAAAATGAAGTTGTGTAAATTAGTTTTCTTTGAAATGATCTTATTTAACAAAATATACAGTTAGATTCATTTCAGTTCATGCTTTCATCGAAATCTAGTAGCCACTCGGGTTGAGATGATGTGGTTAAGCATTCTACAAAAATCAGCTTGCCATGTTGGCTTTTGTGCATAACGCATGGTTGTCCCAAAACGCAAAAAGGATTGAAAGTAGTCAGATGCCCAATAACTCATCCAAATTATGTTCTTAAGTGATAATCACTGTAGAATTGTTTGTGTGTGTGTGTAATATGAAACAATATAATTTCTGGACTAAACCCAAGTTCTTAATGGTATGGCAGTTAAAGAAAATCATTTCTAAATTTTGTCGTCTTAATTGTTAAATCGAACTGGTTTTTACCCCTAGACCAGCTCAAGCGAAGCACATGAATTGTAGTATTGTTTCAGGCGGCTGCTGAATTGAGTTGTCTTTCTAAGGTGTAATGTAATGATGACCAAGCCTCAGCAATGGCCAATGGGGAAGATATTCTATTCTATTAAGACGTGCAGAGAGCTGCAACAAAGTGGGGTAGAGTAGAGTAGAGTCATTTGAAATTTGAAGGAAAAACAAAAAAAAAAAAACATGTTATTCTATGTAATATTAATCAACTTATGCTACTATATGCCAGGTTTGGCTAGTATCTACATGATTTTAACATCATATTAATCCATTTTCTTACCCCCATCAATGGTAGCGTAACAAATATCCTATTAGTGCTGGAAGTACAAGCACTAGGGTTTTACGTGGTGGGGTGCTCATCATGGTCTGCTTGGCTTAGAAGAGGCAATATATACAAAATTTTCATCCGTGTAAAAACTGACTCTGGATGAATGGACTTGCACTGCAAGAATACTAGCTAGCTTTTTACTGATAATGCCACAACATATCAATCCCTCCAACCATTTTGCAACCAAGCTTCCAAAATATTTGAAATCCAAATGTACTTCCTTTTGTCTGAAATGTAATGCTTCACATTCTTTTCATCCAGAACAATATTGTGCATGCTTTATGAGTTATGTCTCCTAATTATTGAAAACCATTCTTGAAATGTCTCCTAATTATTGTGCATGCTTTATGAGTTACCTCCCAAGTTCCAGGTTATTCACACTTCACAGCATTCAAAATCCCAAATCCAGACATTTGGAGAAAAAAAAAATTCCACCGAAAAAAGGAAACATAAAGCTAGTATTAGTATTGTTCCTCTTTTTTTCCCTCCAATGTGCCAAAAAATGGACAATGGACAAAAAACACAACTTATCTAAAAGATACTTGAATTTTTTTCAAAACAGACTTCTGTCAAAGTAGACCTCCCAACAAAGCAGAATGCTAATCAAAATGACAAATTTCTTATTCAGAGCATGTAGAATGAACTAAAAAACCATAATCAACCATCCACAAACACTTAAGCTCATACTGATATTCTAGCCCACCATAAATATATATATCATCATAACCTCAAAAAGAAATCAAATATCAAGACACAATTCTAAAAATCACTTAGAAATCCGTTTACAAGGGGCAAAATCAAGTAATGGTTACAGAATGAACAACTATGGCTTAAGCAGTCCTCCATTCAAGTACTGTGTTTCTGTGAAATGTTAAATTATTGTTAGCCCGAAGTAACTTTGAATTGGGAAAGAGGGAACTTGATTCATTTTTTTCTTTTTAACAAGTCTTTTTGGTTCCTTCCCATGCAAGTCTAGTGTTCTCTATGTGAGAGTACCTTCGTGTTTAGCGGCTTTAGCCAACTAATGCACACAAGAGTTTCAATTGACAATAAAAAATTCCAACAAAACCCAATTCTTTGTGCACTTTGTGGAAGTATTTTGGTACTCTGTTTCAGGAATATGGATTTTCTAAAAGTCTGCCTATGTTGTGTTTAAAGCCTCTTTCACCGGCAAATCCCAGGTTTGCTGAAAGGAGGGAGTATCTAATTGCCAACTAGTGTAGCCAGTCAAACCCTTAAAAACGTGAATACAAAGAATATTACCCATCCTCTAAGATAGATGAAAGTTAGGTCTCAGTGGGTGGCAAACCAAAGATATCCCCTAAATAGAGCAGAATGAAAATTTTTGATTTATGCGCCCAACCGAATGGGCTAAGGCACACTCTGAGTTGAATTGAACTAAGTTCTATACACCGTATCAGTAACCAAGTCCAGTGATCAAGGAATGGAGAGGATGGTGTCTTCAATAAAAATTTTAAGTGCTCAAGCAAGTTTAGACACCACCAGGGACCAGGGTGAGTGAAACTTGACACTGAAATTATAGGTTATTAAGTGACCGATAAGCTGACGCATTTAAACTTTAATCAACATAAAAGAACGGCTAACCTAGACCTCTATTCCCAAACATTCAAGGGATAACCACTCTATATCCAAAATCACCAAAATCATCGCATTAACATATCTTCACATCCTGAATTACCATTTGAATTCAACATTCAACACAACAGATTACTAGTACAGACTGAAAGGTTCAGCTCTAACTAGTGCAAAAGATATCCATCTAAAAAATAACCACATTTGAGATCATTACCACTTAGTTGAAATCAACATTTCAACTTTACTTGAATAAAGATTCACATATATACAAAACATGCTTCAATAAAGAGTAAAGCAAATGAAAGCATCAACTAAAGGAGTTCTGACATAAAGAAAAACATTCTATATGCTATTGCAAATATATGGTAAACATTCAATATGATAATCTCACAGAAGGATCAAAAGACCTGCAATACAGGCCTCTTACCAAGCCGCTTGATCTCTCTATCCATTTGACCAGTAAGCATCAATCCAAACATCTTGTAATCACATAAAAGAGACCAAAAGGGATGACCAAACGTCGCCGGAACATTCCCTTCAACAAAGAAATGACTGTACCAGGCTAAGCCATACCCAAACAGAGGCACAAAGAACACAAACCACCAATTGAAGCATGCTGAGTATATCAAGAAGAGAATACTAGTGAGTGTGCCCACAAAATGCCAACGCCTTGTGGCTGGTTTCGAATGTTGGCTCACATAGAAAGGCCAGAACTCTTCCATGCTTCTGAAATTCATGTCTTCAGAAAGAAACAAATTGAACCCAGATCAAATTTTGGTTGCTGGGACTTGTCGAAAACCCTAACCAGAATAGAACCAAATCAGAACTTTGATTGTTGGATGTTCATGAAAAGCCTAATTGCAGTAGACCCAAAACTGCTATATGGAAAAAAAAGTGTTAGTCTGGTTTTGGGTATGCTAACTTGGAATCAGACCCAGAAATTATAAGCCAAATAGCTTTCAGATATGGTTGAAACACTAGTCTGGAACAGAACCCAGAAAAAGTTGTGTGGTTGACCAGAATTTTTGGGATACTTTGATCTCTTCACCCACCACTCTCAGTGCTTGAATTCTATGCCTGCTTCAGGAATTGGACAATCAATTTGAAGGTGAGCTTTGAAACGTGAATGGTTGCCCTTTCTCTATCTCCCTGTGAAGAAACCAAAGTGGGTTTGGGGGTCTCATCCGAAACAAGGTCTTTGATATATCAGTTTTGGATGGGTGATGGGAAAGACTTCCTCTGAACATACATCCAAATATCAAATATGATTGGGCCCTCGTTCGTCTTTTTCACTAAACCAAAATATCACTGCGTTAAAAAACAAAAAACTCCCTGTATGTAACGTACTTCATTCCAAGGGTAAATTACCGGAAACTCTTTGAAGTTTGGGCTTATTACTAGGGTAAATTACCGGAACCTCTTTGAAGTTTGGGTTTATTACTCGTAGCTAAATTTTTTAAAAAATTTGTTGTCAACCTCCTTAAAGTTTTAGTGAATTTTATCATACCTCCCCTGTCATTAGCACATCGTTAAACTTATTAAGTATTTTTATAAAATACGTGATTTGCCCTTCATTATATTCAAAAACTATACTGTTATCTTATTCATCCTCTCAAAATTATAGTTTTACCATTTAACATGTTCAAGTTCTAGTGGAATGTCGGCACCGACAGAGACGACTCCGACTCTAAAGTCACAAACATCTCTGAAGTCACTAACAAGATCGACTCCATCAGGAGGTAGAAATAGAAGATGAAATCAACGATGAAGATTCTTTCTTCGTTTTGGAGTTTGTGGCCCCGGATTTCGACGAAAACGAAGAAACCAGAACTCAAGATATTTACATCAAGAGTTCTAACAACAATGAAAGTCCATACAACATCTCAATCCGAAAAGATGGTGAGGCAAAGTTTATTTCACTAGAATCGAATTTTAAGCCCCAGTCTTCGATTTCAATGCTAAGATCTGCGTCAGAGTTTTGAGTCTTCATGTAAGGGTTTAAGAAGTCAAAAATAGAGATTTAGAGAGTGAGAGAGATGAGGCTAAACCCCTACCAACATGACAATTTTTTGTGTGTGAAAACCAAAAAATTTGGTGATTTCATCAAATTAGTGGTGGATTTAAAATTGAAATTGTTTGGCATAAGTTTAAGAAATTGGTGATCTGTGGATTCGAGCAGTGGTGGTGTTGTAGTGTACAAAAATAGTTTTTAGAGAGAGAAAATAAGTACGTCACCAAACTGGCATTGGTCGTGATGGAGGAGGTAGTTTAGAGAGAGGGTGTGACAGAAGAGAGAAATGAGGTGGCTTAGAGAGAGAAATAATATGAGAGAGAGAGGGAGAGTGGCGGTGGTGTTTGGCGGTGGAGGTGATGAAGGGAGAGAGAGACAAATTGGGGGCATTTTTTTTTCTTTTGTATATATATATATATAGAGAGAGAGAGAGAGAGATTGTCTCTTTTTTCTTTTAATATGATTAATAAATGAAGGGTAAATTTGTAATTGCACATGAAACATTATCATAATTTGAGCCGTTAACTCTAGCAAAGGAGGTTAGGGAAACTTTTTTAAAAGTTTTATTTATAAGTAAAATATATTGTTTTTAATATATTGTTTTTTATACACACAGAGAGAATAATATATTTATATATATATATATATATGAGAATACAGTCAAAACAATGGAAAATAACGGATTTTAGTTGGTTAAATTATTAGCAAACACTACAGCAGTCTATTTTTTACTTAACCAAAAAAATTTCTTACCAAATAGTTCTCAAAACTTTTCAAAACCAAAAAAAAAAAAAAATTGAGAATTACAAAAGATAATTTTCGAGTCTTTGAGTTTCAACCGGGTAAAAATGAAAAGAAAAAGAATTGTCTAACTTGATTTTTGAACAAAAATACTTCTAAGGATCCACCAGAATGATATTAATGATATTATCTGTTTTGGGCAAATTTGTACAATTTTATTCTTAAATTTCATTCCAAAATGTCTCATACTATTTGAAAATAAAATTGCACATATAAGTACTTTACCCTTTTTACACTTAAAAGATGTGGGATCGTGCTCTGATATTATTTGTAATGATCCGCTACGCAAGATATGATATTGTCCACTTTGGACCAAATCCATACGGTTTTATTTTTGAATTTTACCCTAAAAAGCCTTATACCATTTGACACGTATAAGCATTTCACTCCGAGTGTTAGAGGTATAAATATTCAAGTTATATTGCTCTCTAACAGTTTAAGTTTTTAGACTTGACAGTTGTCTACCAGAACCCAAAATCTCAAAATCTCAAGTGACCACACGTGAGGGAGGAGGCCAATAAACTTCTTAGGGTTAGTTCAGTTTTCGATGATGGTAAAATTTCTTTGCTTTTACACGCCCATTTGTTTATGTATAGAAATGGGAAATATATAGATTCAGCTAAATATAAAGATGAATCTTGAGCTTTCTTTGGAAACAAAATAACCTTCTGACTGAATAATTTCAAAATTTCCCTAAACTCCATACCGAATTTGTTTAAAGAATTTAAGTGGTTTTGATAGTTCTAGACTTCTAGTAGTATGATATTGGCAGTAGTTAAATATGCCCAAATTAAACAAAACAATAACTTAAAAAGAAAAGAAACAAAAGAGAGTTCAGGGCAACTGAATGACCATACAATGTGCCCAAATTTTGAATCTATCTGTAATCTTCCTTCCATCAATTATACCAATCAAGAAAGAGGATTGAAAAAGTAAGTACAAATAGGAAAAGCAAAAGAAAAGTCCTGCTACTGCTATTCCGTTGGATGGCCTGGGACAGCTCTTTGTTACCAAGATCTACATTCTTTGTGGCTTCAACCGCCTGTCAATGAAAAGGGTGCAAGGAGTGGTTAGTACAAACTGAAGCATCAAGAATGGCTCTGATAAATTGACAAGGAGCAGCAAGAACAAGATGCCACTAACATTTCATTTGGATACATGTGTAATATACGGCTTCCTGTGTAAATTATCAACTTGTGTGGGAAGAATTAAAGAAACTTGTCTTTAATAAAATGCTGGGTGCCTGTCAAACGGGTACTGAGAATCGGTGTACACAAACACTATACAAACCAAACAAGGTTGGCTCAAAGTTGCTTCTCTAAAATTTTGATTAGTGCATTTTTTTCCCCTCTAGTTTACAGGAGAAGGGAGTATTGAGATTTCGCCTTTGGGTTGCTTACACAATGCAGTTGAGGTCAAACATAGCAACCAGAGTGGCAGCCTTTGCACATTACTGTTGACTACTTCTTGTGATTTGTAGGTGATCTGTCGTTTGGCAGTATTTGAATTGCCAGATGATTTCAATGCGATTCACATAAAATTAGGGAAACATTGATAAGTTATGATTAGTATTGCCAGTACCAGTAGCTGGATAAGAAACCCTGGAGTTGGACAATTGGCTTATTTTCAGACAAAATTGCATTATTTTCCCTTAATTTTTCCAAAAGATAAAATTCCTATCTGAAGCTTACAATACAAAAAACCAGAATTATGAAGGCATATGTTCTGACCTGCTCATACAAAAATTCTATCTGTTGAGTTTGTTGCAAAACATGTGTGGACATGAGATGATTCAATGCAGACATTTCCACCATCTTTGTTTCGGTTTCTTGAACCGCATCTAGAAGACTAGTCAACTCCACCTACATTAAAACAGCAGCAAGCGGATTTATTTTTCTATATGGATTCAGGCCAAACCACGTGTAAAGAAAGTTGTACATAGATCAGAAGCCATATGTTGATTACCTGAAGGACTCGTGTTTCGTCGTCCAAAAGCTGCTGTTGGACTCTAAAAGGCTCAGGTTGGACCTCACCAGGCTCCCTGAGCTCGGATTGGTCAGGCTCCCTGAGCTCCAAATTGTTAGTTCTAGAAATATCTGTAGAATTTGATGTGGCACCCCGTTTCAATTTTCTTCTTGGTACTGCTCTATTAATAGCATCTTGGAAGCGTACGGTTCTAAGCTGGTCAAACTGTGATGTGACTGTATGAAGTTTTTCGCTTGAAATCAAAACCTGCAATTCAGAAAAATGTGAATTAAGAGAAAAAAGATTATGCAGGAACACTTGAAAAAATATAGCAATTGGACACTGAAAACAAATGGAAAACTACCACTCATACGCATTCAATTTGCCACTGTACAGATTCAAAATGACAGTCTTTACTTTGGGTAAACTTAATATTCAGTGTATGCTTATAAGTGAATATGATCATCATAAAATGCTTATAATTTAGTGCAAACAAGTACATGCATATAACCCCCACGGGGTGCTGAGTTGGCATAAAACCTTTGGGTACAACCCATTAGTAGACCAAGTAATGGATCGGATTTGATCCAAATTCCATCCGATAACTTAGATATGGATTGAAACATTCAATCTGGTAATTGTTAGCGATCCGGATCCGAATCCGACAATTCATTAGCTAAACAAAATGGATATGGATTATAGTTGATCCGATCCAATATAATATAATATATAATATTTACATATTACTTAAAAAAAGGGTGAAGTGCAAAAAAAAACCCTGACATATACAAAATGTGCAGAAAACCCCCCTCCAATTTAGTATGTGCACATAACCCCCAAACATTTGAAACCAATGTGCAAATACCCCCCTCCCGCTTGAAAATACCAATTCTGACCAAAAAAATTCTTTAAAACCCCAAAATACCCTTTCTAAATGACCACAGTACCCCTGCCCCTCTTTCATCACTCTCTCTCTCACGCCGGAAACTCCACCATTTTCCACCGTTGGATCTTCACCTCCAAAGCTCACCGATGGAAAATCTACCATTTTAGTCACTGCCAACAGCTTCATCACCACCTTCAGAACACCATCACAGCCCGCAAGACCCCACCATTCACTGATCATCATCCACCATTGAAGCCAAGTCAAAGCTCACTCCGCTGCCGAACTGCCAGAGAAGACCCAACTTCACAGTCGAGAAACCATGGCCACCACTGCACGGCCACAACAAACCCATTTCACTCACTGGAACTCCATGGCAGTTCCTTCTCCATCAAGCCACTGCCGCATGCTCCACCGTGAAGACCCAGCTCTACCATCATCTTTCTCCACAAGCAGCCGGTGCATGCATGCACTAGCCATCACCACCATCGAACAGACCCACGGCCGAGCCTCCGCTGTTTGAAGCTTCCACTGGCCAAGCATCAACCACAGTCCACCATTGCAACCCACCATGAACCCGAGCACCACAGCTACCTTCTTCCTCCTCTGGTCAAAGACCCATGCCAAACCACCACAAGAAGACCCACTTTCCACCATTTCCAGCTGCCATGTCCAAATCCACAAATTCTCCTCACTGAAACTGTGAGGGAGGAGAGAGTGAGCTGTAGAGAGAGAATAGAGAGAGAGAGATGGGCCATGAGAGGAAGAAAAGAAAGAGAATCACACTGTAGAAAAAAAAAATAGAAAGAGAGAGAATCAGATTGTAGAAAAAAAAGAAGAGGAAAACTAGAGGAGTGAGCATGGATATGGGTGATGGCAGCAGACCCACTTCACAAACTTCATCGCCGAGCTCCGGCCACCATACCATTGCCGAGCTCCAGTGAAGTCGGGAAGGAAGAGAGAGAGAGAGTTAAGAAGGGAAGAGAGAGAGAGAAAAGATAGTGAGGACATTTTGCATCCTCTTTGTTTTTTTTTAAATCTATTGTAAGGGTATTTTTGTCATTTGATTCTACAAATTGACAAAATGGACCTATTTGCACAATTTGACAAATATTTGTGAACTTCAGGGTGGTTTCTGCATATTTTGTATATAGCAGGGGGGTTTTTGTGCACTTCACCCCTAAAAAAAATTATCATTATTTTTTCTTCTTCTTACCTCTCTCTCTCTGACTCTTTTTTTTTTTTTTCTTTAATAAAAAGTCAAATATCTATTTTTCTACTCTCTTCTTGTTGATATTTTATTTTTCTTCTCTTGCTTCTCTCTTTTTTTTTTCTCATTGATCGCTAATCTCTTTTGACATTAAATTTTTTTAAGCAAAAAAATATAACCATAACGGATCAGGTTATCGGTTCTAATATCCGATTAATAACAAATCTGATATGGATTCATCATAGATAATCTGTTAGGTTATAGAATTGGAAATAATTCTCATTGAATTTGAATTGGATCGAGCCTAATCCGTCCTCATCTGATTCGTTTACAAGCCGCTCGTGTTCAACTCCTGTGGACATTAAGCTTCCGGCATGGACTTCCCCAATACCCGTGGCTTGGGAATGATTGTGGGTATCCGGAGGGATAAGTCCCACATTCAAAGGAGAAAGGAATTTCTTACCCAATATTTGAAATAGAATGCTAATCATCTCTCCCAAATATAAAAATCTAAATGGAGAAGGGAATTTCTTGCACAAAGACACCAATAGCTTGATGTTGTATCAACTCCCTCAGATCAGAAAGCAACCCAAAAATGTTTCTGTCCAAACTTTACCCAAAGAACGCGTAACATAGGGAACTCAGCTAGAACAATTACCATTCAGAGAAAAACAGTGAGTAACAGATAAATAACAAAGAAAACCATAGTTTACAAGGAGGAGGATTACAAGGTTCTATTTAGAACCAAGAAAATCTCTCCTTCCAACACAAAATCATTAAAACACCATTACATCCACTTAAAGAACCTAGTGCTGCCTTGATGGAGGAAAGAACATAGTTAAGTGACTCGTATGACTAAAACATTGTTTTAGCTTTAAAAACACACATAATCAGAGCATACTAAACTAAAAGACAAGATACTAACAAGAAGCTTTTATAATGAACTAAAACAAATTAAATCAAACTGAGGACAGGGATATTGGAAAAATGACCTTTCTATGCTTGAATATTCTTGCATCACTTGCATACTCTAATCTTCATACAAGTAATTTCTTCTGCTGTTCATTAACTTCTCTCAATTTATGTTACTCTTTGCAATTAAAAGGCCCTCTAATTTGTCTCTTTTCCTAGTTTCTGCTAAAAACTACTATTGTAACACATTTGGAGGCCTCCAATCAAGAAGAAACCATCGTAACAATCCCAGTCAAGAATTCTAACAGCAGAATAGATTAAATAGGTACATTGTTGAGGACCTAATGTGATTCTTTTCATAACATTATGGTTCTATCAAGACATCAAGTGTTCTATAATCAAACAACGCAACCTAACTTGTGAGAGTGAGAGTTGAAGACCGCAAGGCTTTAACTGTTAGTAACACACACACATATATATAGGTTTATTGTGCAGTTTTCATGGTAATGCAGGATGTTTAAGACTAGAGACACCCTGTCCACATGCTTGAGTGCTAGGTAATGATTAAACTTACTCCAAAAAACCCCAAAGTGTTTTTCCATTTTTCCCCAGTAAATACCCCAAAAAGGATTGTGAGTACATACAGGATTGTAATAATGTAACCTAGGAAGCATGGATACTGATACGGGACACCGGTACGATACGATATGGGTACGGCGATACAACAAATCTCAAAAAAACTGGATAGGGGTACGGCAATATACGTCAATATAAAAATAACAAATTATATTTTTATATATACAAAAAAATAGATTTATTTACATTTCTTTATAAAATATTATGATTAACAAACAAACTAAGTGTTAAGAATCATATTGCATAATTTGCATGGATAAATTTTGTACTAAATTATGATATATATATTAACACTTATTTTTTAAATAAATGTAAACTTTTTTTATCAATTATATTATGATATTATTGTTAGAAATATGTTCTGAAGTATCCAAGAAGTATTGGATACATGGTCAAAGTATCTAAGAAGTATCGGATACGTGTTAGAAATAAAAATATATATTTTAAAATTATGGATACGTTTAGGAATTATCAGACACTTGTCCACAAGTATCCGAGAAGTATCGGTATCCAATACGGGTACGTTATTCTTGTAGAAGTATCTATGCTTCCCAGAATGTAACTAATGTTTTAAGTAAGTTGAATCGCTTCCATTGATTTTAATAAAAATGCCAAGGTACTTTTAGTATATTGCACTCCGGATCCAATGAATTTGTCATTCTATAATTTTTGTAACAGATTTTTATCAAACCCCAAATCTTTTTGTAGAATCAGTGTGCAAGGAGAACAAAGCATCGAGGAAAATGAAAAAAGAAGGGCTTTAGGATCATATGCATTTATTGAGGCTTGGAAGTGTTTAGATGATTATAATGCGTCTTAGCTAACAAAAATATTTAATAAGATCATAAACACAAGAAATGCCTAATGAGTGGAGAAATATTTAATATCTTTATTTATAAACATCATTTGGTTATGCCATTTTGGGCTTTGCTCTAACCGAAGCTATTACATCGTTTGCCCCAATGATGGCCTTTCTGATCTCATCCGTATTCCGATCGAGTTCAATTCCAGTCTTTCTTTGAATAAAGCAAGCACCTCTCTCTTTCCAGCCTTACTCAAATAGGGGGCAGGTTATCGATAACCATCTGTACTGCATCTTCCTCTTTTATGTTCCATTTTTCTTTAGCTACTAAATTCCTCCATCGGTTAACAAAGGTAATGAATGAAAAACCGGGCTGCATTTGATCATTCACCAGATCACAGAGATTGGGGGATGTTCCACCTGGTGCAACTAATGGCTGGTGAATCTGTCAATCACATCGTCAAAACTACGTAGAGCATCAAGGGGGAGCAAGAGGGGGCGGGCTTCCCCTTCTAATGACTTCTGATAAAGGTGGATCAATAACCCAGGCCGGGAATCATCTTAATTACTCCGTCCTTACTCACTATCTATATGAATGGGATAGGGAAGGAAATAACCAATGTTCTCAGGTATCAAGACAGGTATAAAGATTGGTTTTTCTCTTTACTACTTCATTACAATTTAAATTTAAAACTCGAAGATGAGTAGTTTTTGGAAAACAACAAAGTCCCTCTTGTACAAAATAGTGAGACTTCTATGAGTGAGCTAGGGATGAAAACAACCAATCTTTTGAAGATCCAACATCGGTTATTAGCTTACCATTTGCTTCCTCAATATTCTCATATGAATGGGATAGGAAAGAAAACAACCGAGCCCTTGAAGCCACACAAACAATGAAAATGAGCGGCTTAACCCTATCGGCCCTAATGCTAAGGGGATCCCTTGAAAAGCAAAAGAAAATGAAGATGGGGCACGTGAGGCAACATAGTGAAGGGAACTTGTGGGCGCTTTTCGTCCGCTTTTCTAACCGCTCTGAAACAAAAAACAAAAAACAAAAGTAAAAAGTACTTTCTACAGATGGAAGAAGAGCCCTCAGTCGCCGGGGGCTCAGTCAAAGCAGGAAATTCTTTCAGAACAAGCGCTTAAGCGGTTAAAACAAAACAATAAGCTTAACACACAGTATTGAGTTTCGATCAATAGGTATCCAACTGGCTTTTTCGAAGGGAGGAAGAGTGGGTTGAGACAAGGAGAGAAATTGTCCCCCTACCCTGGTTCGTGCTTATTATCGCTGTGTTGGCTGTCCCACTTGCCCAAGAGGTTTGTAATGGTAATCTCAAGCTTGCTCTTAAATGACATTTCCTCGTATATCCTCCCTCCGCTTTGCCGATGCTCTTCTTTTCTTTTATCATGTAGATGTAGATTCTGCTCTTTCTTTCCCCCGAGTTATTTCTTATTTTCCAGCTTTTCAGTTTGCTCCCTATAGCTTGAAGCAAATGAGCATAAAAGTGTTTTCTTCTTCTCAGGTCTTGATGATTAGACCACAGAGGAGATATGTGCCATTCTGGGATTTTAAGTTGGTACCTTACCTATCCGCTACCTTGGTCTTGCTCAACCATCCTCAAGACTCAGGCTTTCTGATTTCCAGCCTCTTATCGAGAAAATGTGTCGTCCATCTTGTAAATGCAAATTTCTCTCTTATCTTATGTAGGTTGCCTGGAGCTTATAAAGTAAGTGTCCTACCTTCACAGTATTCATTATGGACTAATGGTTTTCTTAAAGATCAATTGGCATACAGACCGGATCACGAATAAAGGGGAATTCAAATTGAAGTGTATTATGTCAGATCGTATTATTATGTAATTTAAATAGTGAAACTCCTCGTGTTGGCATGGAAGCAAGCCTTACTAATATAAAAAGGGTCTTAAACGCATTCGCTTCACTTTGATAGGATAATAATTAATGTCATACTAAAAAGCTTTGGAGTAGAGTGATTGACTAAGACTTGAAACAAAACTGTCATAAACTCAATTTGAATTTATGCGATGACATAAAAAATGGAAGAAATTTACTTTCTAAGGAAACTAATCGATAGATATGGAAAGGATAAGAAGGACGGGTTGTACAGATTTGTAAAAACATATGATAGAATTCCAAAAAATATAATTTGGTGTATTTTAGAAAAGAAATGAGACATAAGTAGATTTATTGACGTGATGAAAAACATGGATGATGGATCTTTGATTACAATAACAACTTAGGAGAACCAAGTGAATTTTCACTTTTTGTAAGCTTACATCAATAATCAACATAAAGCCCATATCTTTTCTGCCATATATATGAATGGACCAACAAGACATGCTGGATCAAGTTTTATGATATATGTTATATCGTTATTCATTGATAGTTATTTTTAATTATTGAAACTAAAGCACTGACAAAGCTAAATTAGAAGTCTGCAAAGAAGCTCTAGAATCCAAAGGTTTTAAGTTTTCAAGATAAGCATGACTAAAATTGAAACAATAGAATTTAACTTTAGCAAAATCAAAATACAAGTGCGAATGTAATGAAAATTAGGAATCAAGAGATACTAAAAGCAAATAATTTCATTATTTCTAGACTCTATTATTCACAAAGAATGAAATATTGTAAATATGTTGTTCACGGAATTAAAGAAGGATAGATTAAATGGAGTGCTTCTAGCATGCTCCTTGATTGATGTATACCTCTAAAATTGAAAGTATTTAGCAAAGAATAATAACTACACTGGTGACTACCACATCGAGAGTAATGTTAGGAATAGGGAAGACCAAAATATGTGTGTTGAAATATTAACATACAAAAGAAAATAACAAAATAATGAAACAGGTTTCATTAACATACCCAGTATTGTTGGGACAGATATAGTTGAGCATGCAAATATTTAGATAGTGCAAAACTATGTTGCTTTACATTTTGAAAATGTAGGTTAAGAGAGTGAATCAGAATGATGATGATGTTCAAAAGCCTACGTAACCTTCAAAAAGTTTCCCAATCTCAAGGCAGTCAATAAGTAATTGAGATACAACAAAATGGACTGCCTTGGTTGAAGTTTACATAAAAACAACCAAGAAAAAAGCAAGTTATGTAAATCACATAGAGACTGAAACTCCTATATCAAGCTCAGTTATATATATGTGTGTGTGTTTTCAAATACATACAAAAGTAATTAATTCAATCAAGTTTTTGCAAAGAGGCATAACCAAACCAGCGACAATTTCAATTGATAATAAATAAATTGCAACATTGAAAAAGAAGTTGCAGTGTTACCACTCCGTGTTTGTGGGCTATAGTGTCAGCATTAGAATTGTCGCCCCCAATGCTAAGCCAGCCCTTTGACTTTGCTTCTTCATCATTTATACTAGTTTTGAGAATATCTATTTGTTCTTTGCAGGCTTTAATAAAAACAGTAACCTGCATAGAAATAGTGAAAAAAATGTTGGCAAAGTAATCCTCGAAGTGCACTACATCATTTTTGTTATTAAAAGATAAATAACCCATTTCACCTTCCAAGATAAAAATGTTCCAATGTCACAAACTTCGTCTGATACAATCATGTCATGAATGTACATATATATATATACATATATTGTTTTAAGGATTAAAAATCTACCAACAAAAGCAAGTGACCCTACCGCTGCCCCAAAAAAAAATAATAATAAATGACACACACAGTGAGAGACAGAGAGAGAGTGAGGGAACAAGTAATATATGAGAATTTGCCATGAAATTTTAGATAGTGTAGGAACTTGCCGAAACTCCAGGATATACTTAATTTTTGACATAACAGATAGTCTAGACTTCATAAATTGGATTATATGCTATCCAAGCTTGCAGCAGCATATTTTTACTTCATAATGGAAAACTTAGATGGGTAATAAACCATTCAACTTATACAATGTAAAATATACCATACCACATAAAACAGTGTTGATTAATAAACTAAGGAGTGACTCCCACTTCAGCATATCTAAATTTGAAAAGTAAAACAGGCACAATGGATGTTCTACAGGCTAATTTTATTACTAACCAGAATGTCCTATACCAAGTGACAAAAACCATTTAAATTCTACATTTAACAATAGATATAATAACTTGGAACCATGAGAAATCAGGCAATTGATGGCACAGACCTGAAAAAGATTTCAGTAGATGTTCACAAAATACACACACAAAATATATATTAGTGAACTAGAATTTCAACAATGAGTCGGAAAACTCAAGAATTCAAATGCTTGAAGGCCTTCTTATATATTGAGCAAAAGTACTCGACCACTGAGTTGAAGAAAAACTATTGATATACAATTAATTGGGCCTTAAACCAAACTGGGCTATTTAAAAATCAGTTTGATATAGGATCCTGTTTTGTCAGTCCCAAAAGATTTTCCTTTCTCCAGAGTAATTGTAAGTCCCATAAGATTTTCCTTTCTCTAATTGAAGTTACAGTTTTGTAAGTCCCAAAAAACTGGTTTAATTAGTGTGTTTTGATCATATAGAATTCATCCAGGCAGAAACAAAAAAAAAAAAAATGAAGGGAAGGGGATACACAAATATAATACATCTGAATAATCAATATAGCCAGATATAGACTAATATTACATCATCATATCTCTTTAAATATACTAGAATAGTTTATTTTAGATCACAAAATGGTCTTGAAGGATAGGTTTCAGTACTTACTTCATGCTCAATGCTATCTCTCTCCTGTTCAGTTGTCCGGTGTAGATCAACATAATCCTTCCTATGTTTCACCAAGAACTGTTCCAGAGTATAGATGCTTTCAAGCTGACAAATGAAGAAAAAATTAATTAATTTTGGTGATACAAACTGTACTTGTCTCTTGAATGCTTCCCTTTTTTTCAGAAAGTAAAAAAATATTGAAATGCTTCCTTAAGAGCCCATGTCACCATGATTATAAGATAATGACTGATACAACCGTGAGTATAAACCATATCAACTAAAAGCAAAAATACATATAAGGTGGTTATAGTGCATATACCGTCTTCAATGCAGCTTTGGTAAAAGATGACCTTTGCCGAGGTTTGTGCATAATGAAAGATGCCAATATCGCTGCCATTTTAGACTGAACACGTCACGTAAGGAATTAGAATTCATGAGCACATTACAAGAACTCCAAAGCTAACAAAATTGTATATATTAAGAAAGTAACTTCAAAGCCTATAAAAAATGTTGATGTACAGACAAGCTGAACTCTTAATAGGCCTACCACAAATGCTATCATAATTACTGCACACACATCCATGTATTTCAAATTGCAATTTTCACTAGTCCTTAGATAAGTATAGTGTATTTAAATTCATGTACAAAAGTTCTTAGCTCTAAAACCACACACCACAGAGTGGTCAAAATTGGACATTCACTTCCAAAACTAAACCTGAAATCCATTTATTGTCCTTAAAATTGTTTCACTATCAAACAATTTATTGTCCATTTATAGCAATGAAATTCGTTGCCAGTAAGAATTTACAAAAAGAATGACAGCATATTAGATTGACAAAAATCACGAAGAGCCACTTGTTAAAGCACATTGTCTTTCATTTAAAATTACGACATTAGTATTAGAGATGGGTTGCATTTTCAAAAGCCACAGTTTACCAATTTGGAAACACGAACAGAAGTTTTAGGTTGAAATCAAGTTTAGGAATTTAAAACACTTATGTAATCTAATGGTTAAAAAGTGGAATAGCCTGCCAATAGTATATTATGGTGGAGATGCTCCATAATCTGTCCACTAAAATTATTGTCATCATCTAAAGTCTAACCCCACCTATCCTTTTTCTTCTTTTTTGTAAACAGTGAGACATCTTCATGTGATCAATAGATAATATTTTAATTAATAAATTAAAACCTGGGATTTTCTTTCTTTTTTTTTTCCTTTTTCCTATCAGAATATAGTGGTTTCATTAATATTAACTCTATCAAATGAGAATTTCTTGAACTGATTTCTTAATATACATATAATACTACCAAAATATTATAAAAGGGAAAAAATTCCAATAATTAAAACAAGTATAAACAATTGCAATATCTATAAAGGGGGGACCTTGTGCATTAAACCTGTAAATGACTAAATGGCAACATCCCCAAGTCACAACGCCACACTAGGGTTCCTAGTTAATGCAAGGTTCCAATTTAGAATATGCATTTGATATTAGAGTGTAAATCCAAGCTCCTACTTCTGAAAAAATACACTAGATTTCCAAAACTAAGCCAAATAAATTGTTGAATAGATTATGAAATAAATAAATTCAATGAGTTAACAAACCTCATTATATCCCAAAGATAAAGCTGCCCGGTGCACAGCATCTTTGAAATCTTCAGTTCTATCTCTGATTCTTGCCATTCCTTAATATCCACCAAAAACATCTTCAGTAAAATTTCTCCAAAATAAGAACTCAAAGCAAGGGAATGCAATACTAAAGAAAAGATTAATAAAGGTGGAGGCATAATCATAGACAATATAAAACAGATGCTATCATTTTCTCTCCTTTACCATACTCATCGCATTTTGAGTAATCCTTCATTTTAATAATCAAATCTAATGCACAGAAAAAGCCCAGGAAAAAAATCCAAGCTTTTCCCAAAAGATCGGCCATGTTATTTTACAACTGGGACAAGACCCCAGTAAATTAGGTATTAGAAATACTATTTTTGCTTTGATGCCATTCGAGCCCAATAGTCAGAACTGAAGTGAACAGCCTCGGTTCAAATAACAAAACTCAATCCAGCCCAAATTTTGCAAACAGATTAGGGGATGAATGAGCATTACATCTGAGTGAAAAATATTGGAATACCCAGATAGGGTGACACAGATTTAGCTCAATGAACAGACTTCGAACAATCCTGTTTCTAACTTAACGCAGCCCAAATACCTACACCTGGAGAGAGAAGAAAAGTGGAGAACGAGGAACAAGCATTCTTGTAATCGTCTCTGCAACTCTCTCAAACGAAGGTTATCAGCATCGTGACGTAAGGCTTTTGGCATCGTGACTTGGGGTTTTGGCGTTGTTCATGTCTTGTGATCATAATGGACTTCTCTCTTCTTTTCTTTCGAACGAGACAAAAGTTTTCTTTTTGAATTAGGAAAAAGAAAAAAGGAAATATCAATCAGGCGCACCTAGGCGCGACTGACTGACTTGTATAAGGCGCAGCCCAGGCGCGCGCCTCGTGAACATAGCTGAGCCTAGGTTGACAACCTGCGCCTGTGTGCGCCTGGAACCTAGGCGCGCCTTTAACAACACTGAATGGATCATTTAACAAATCTTTTAATCTAATGAATGAGAGGACTCTCTTGATAGCATCACTCTTCTAGAATTTGGTAGAGTAGTTGAGGAAAATATAATATATATATATATAAGAAGGGAAAAGAAGATAAAGACAATGAAAAATAAAGTGTAGGATAAGAGCTTAGTTCTAGACTTCAAGTGTATATTTTCTTCATTTAAATGGATTTTTTTAAAAAAAGAAATGAAAGGTTAATGATCTGAATTTTAATTGGACAAATGGGTGTGGGTATGAATGGGGGACCCTAGTGAGTTAGGCGAATCAGGGGTTAGCTCGTGCTTTTTCCAAGGTAGTAAGTCCTCAATTCACACTAGGCACAAGACTTGAGAAACTCATTACACTCCAAGTCGACCATACTGCATGGGTTTTACAAGTTTTTGGATTGTTCAGGTTGCTCAAAATTTTCAATAATATATTTAATTTCACAAAAAGAAATGTTAAAATTTATACATTAAATATTGAAATTTTATATATTCAATCTTTAATGAAATCATTCATACCATGTGATTTTGAATTATGATAAAATTAATCAAACAATAAGCCATAATATGATAATATGCAAATAATTTATAACCGGCAACAAAACACATGAGAACTTTTGCATGTCTCAAATCCATAACATGGTCAAAGGTTGTAGTACACTTGCAGAACAAGAAACTATAGAGCCCCATATGGAAGCACTAAAGAAAATCAGGTTGTCTTCCATTTGGTTTTAAAAGGCATTCATATTATTTATTATCTTGGTCCTAAATTTAATTTGTAGCAATAATATAAAAGTAAATTGCAAAAGATTCCCTTAAACTATCAACTTTTTGCAAATACTCCATGTTAATGCAAATAAACCCTAAACTATCAAATTATGCAGATAAGGACAATTGGCGTTAGCTGACCTTTGAAAGTGCCAAATTGCCGGTACAAACAATAAAGCAAAGAAAAAAAATGTTGGAACCTCTACTGTGGCAAAATCAGTTGTCGCCTCCAGTGGATGAACTACCTTTGCCCCTCCATCAAGCGCGGGCAGATCATTTCTGACAAAAAGGATATTGGATGATGTACAAACATCAGATAATAACTCTAGTTGGATGTATTTTGCAATTTGTAGATCAATACATGCAATGCAATAAGATGTGGAGATATATTTACAAGAGGCCAAACTCACCAAACAAGATATCATTATAGACAAAAAAAAAAATATAGCAGAGAACTTAACAAACAAAACTTAATTAAGGTCAGGGGTTGTTCTTCCCAACCGATTCTATCTCAGTCCCATTTTGATTTAAGTTTCACAAATGGACTTGTAAAGAAAGGTACCTAATTTTGACAGTTGCAGAGTCGGACCTTTTGTAACCAATACCAAAATGAACAAGTAAAAACCAATACCAAAATGAACAAGCTAACGAACAGATCAAGAAATCAAACACCCATAACCAATAAAAACAAGAGCATAATTAAATTCAATATATATGTGTGTGTATTAAGGAAAAAGAACTAAAAATGAGTAACAAAGCCAAAAACCTTTCACCAACAAAGAGAGATTAAAATGGAACCACTAATAAGATTACCTAACAGCCCACAGATGCACTGCGACCCCAACAACAAGGTCAGGAATAATCACCACACGCTCAAATGCTCAACTCCAATACCTTTGCCAACAAAAAGATGATTTTAGGGTTTTTTGGTACCTAAGGATTACTTTAATAAAAGAAATAAAAAAGAAGAAGAAACGTTGCTAACCTTACAGGTTTCACATGAATCTGACCACCTGTGAGTACAGGTTTCACTGCCCCGAATGCGATAACTTCATTGCGCTCTGTAAACCTTCTGTAACTTCACTGCGTCGTCTCAAGGATCCTCCTTAGGTCGACCGAATAGAGTTTTAATCCTCCTTGATCGAGATTCAGAGAGGAAGAGGTAGAGATTCTGAAATGTGCGAAGCAGAGAGAAGGAAAATGGAGCGAGAAATTTATATTTATAGAAAGCCAAAAGGGCGTCGTTTCTAAATGAATGGAATTTAATTAAAAATATTTTAATTATTTGCGACGGAAATGACAGCCCTCGCAAAATCCAAATGACGGTGTTTTACGAGTCGCCACGCGGCGAAGGCAGAGAAAGATCAGTAATCTCAAAAATGCCATCACTAAAGGTCTACTAACCGTCGCTACCTCTTGTTGTGTTATTTGTGTCGGCAACTTAGCTTGCCGTCGCAGAAACCAAAATCTTTAGCAACCATGCCATTTTAAAAACCAACATTTAGCGACAGATTTACAACAGTCCCACTCCGTCACTAAAACTCCTTTTGGCGGTGGCGGCAGCGCTGCGCTAGTTGTGGTGTTATTTGTGAGAGGGGTTGTGACTTGTTAAAAGATTGGGATAAGCTTATCCTTTCCATGAAAATGAGAGCGTAGCTTTTTCATATGTATGTATATATATATTTATATATAATATAAAAGTTTGATATAATAAGGACAAAAATTATAATTTAAGAATCAAAAATAATTAAAAAATCAATCATATGATTCAAAATATCTTTTGTTATCTACGATCTAAAATTACTCTATCTAATAGTTACAGTTGCGAATGTATGATAATGTCGTAAGTACAGGTATACACTAGTATATATATATATATATATATATATATGATTTGTCTTTCAAAAAGTAAGAGCAAGGAAAATTTTGAGAAAAAAGAAATGATTCTGAAAACAAACGTGACCAAAATTTTGAAAGAAAAAAAATGATTTTGAAAACCATAATACTAACTCAGTTGTCATATTATTATAAACATAAAACAATATTCATGTAACAACACTTGTCCAACACCTCATGACGGTATCACAAATGTGATTAGATTTTACAAAAAGACATTTCCACGGTCAAGTCATATTGATAATCTCATAAACAAGATCAACACACTTGAGTATCCAACTTCTCCTTCTAAAGAAAAACTAGAATGGCATACATGGTCACCATAAGTCAAATGCTTCTAATATAAGACAAGAAATTAATTGTAATTACAAGAATGTGATTGGAGGGTGATGATAGAATATATAAATCAATATCTTTATGACAATCTTTCACAAATGCAAATTTTAGTACAAGAAGGAGAAAAAGTACCTGAATAGAATTTTATATTTATAAATTCTCACCATGCTTTGCTTGTATTCAACTTTATTAGATTGAGTCAATGTTAATACTACTAAGAATAAATTTCCCTTCTCAATCCAATATAATACAAGTTCATACAACGAAATAATAATGGCACACGAGGCGAGTTTATTCCTTTCTTTTGTCTTCTGACTAGCAAGAAAGAACAAACTGTGTATAATTAAGATCACTCTTTGATCTAAATTGCGCATACCCAAGGCCATTACTTACAATCTACTCAGGGTGCTGAAGAAGAATTACTTTTGAACTCTTCAATCATGCATACCCAAAAAAATAAAAAAAATAAAAGTTAAAAGAAAAAAAGAGAGAACAAAATAGACTTAAAATTTGAACTTTTGGATAAATGTAGGTTATTTCATTCTTTCTTTCCTCACATATATCCTAGTATTGAGCAGTTGGGTAGCTGGTTGGAATTATTCTGTCTAGAAGACTCGCTCTCCGGTGGCATAAAGGTTCCAAAAGATGGTTGTAACAAAATAGAGAACGGCGGTGACAGTTAGGAATGCTTGAAAAGATCCCAACCATTGTACAAAGTAACCTGTTCCGATGGTACTGATTATGGCTGCTAGTGTCCCAGCTGAATTTGAAATCCCTGTTTGATAAGTTTTGCAAATGGACAATTGTTAGAACCAGAGAAGAGGAGAAGAAATAGGAAAGAAGAATATGTGGGGTGGATTCAAGAACCTACCATGGATGAATCCTGCATACTGAGGAGCAATATCCTGATCAAACAACAATAAAAACTAGTCATTTTCGATACTGGCTAACAATATATATGTTGCTGTAGAACTACCGTGTAATCAGTTTTTTTAGCAAAGCATCAGCTGCTATTCTTTTACAGATAAAAATTCTGCAATGTTGAATTTATGAATCTTACTTGCATGTTGAGCAGAAAGCCAGCTTGGCTGAAAGAGCTCAAGCTTAGGGCTACTGTGATGAATATGGATGCAACCACTGGTGTCTTGGCGTAGTTCAAGCAGAGCAATGACACCCCAGGCCCAATGAAACCAATAGACTGTCATGTTCAGAGTGCTATGTCAGTGTTGGTAATGACTACCATAAATAATGCTTTTAAGAAACGTGTCTTATATGGTTAAAATTTGGGGAAATAGTTGCATATACATGAATGAGGAATTAATTTCCAATAGGTAGAATTTAAGAGCTGGCCTTCATAAAAAAGATGGGACAATTAAGCAAATGAATATTTTTAAAAAAATAACAGAACTTCCAAGGTCTTAATTGTGTTGTACGAGGTATTGACAAAAATTGACAAAATCTTGTCTTCCTAGGAGACTTAATGGTGATTTGTTTCACTTTCTCAGCTTTTGTCCCACCTTGTGCTATTTTATTCCATTACATCATCCTCACTACCCTAATCTCTATAACGATCAAACACCAAAATCAAATATACTGAAGTTTGTTTCACAACCAAGTCCTGAGCAAACAGACTTTTAATGGGCCAAATAAACAGGAACCTGGCTCTTTTCCAGATAATATTTAGTTACCTGCATGATTTTCCTGACTAATGTTAGAGAGTATCCCGATTTAATTAGGAAATCTGATGCTGACCCAGCAACATAGCCTGAAATTGCCATTGTTCCCCAAGGGATGGCACTAAACCAAGCTGCTTGCTTCAAGTTCATACCAAATACCTATTAACACAACAGAAAAAAAAAAAAAAAATTAGTACTCATAATAATGTAGTCATGTATCAACAGTCTTCAAGGGTAGTACTATAATCTAGTTTATTTGAAATAATGTGAGAAATATATGTGGTAAATTAGTCAAATTTAATGGTATCGTGTTATTGTAAAATTAGTCCTTATTCTCACTGAGTGCACTTGATAAGTAGCAAACTGTTTGATGGCTACGCAATTTTGCGAAAAAGTACAGAAGAAGAAAGGTTGAGGAAATTGTTACTCACTGTTTTAAAATAAACAGGCATCCATGAGAGAAGAACAAAGTATCCCTGCAATTAAGAGCATTTTAAATGCAAACTTTAAAATGATGATTGATAACATAAGTATTTTATCTTATTTCACTTCAGACAAAGAAAACTTACCCAATTGTTAGTGATATTAGCGAAGATAATTGCCCAAGTTGGAAATTTTGATAATAGGAGGCGTAGCGGAGGAAGTGTGCCTTTATTTCCAGGAGATTCAGATTTCCCAGTTTGGATTAATCGCAACTCTGATTTGCTAATAAAATGGCTCTCTCCTGGATCATTTGTGACCCTACATGTCCATATTGTGAGCCAGAGCAGTCCAAGAGATGAGAAGAGAATGAAAGGACCAGAAATTCCAATAGATGACATTACTATTGGAGTTAGAATTAAGCCCATAACGTTCCCAAGATGAAATCCAGCCATAGATATTCCAACTGCTGTAGCTCTTTCATGGCTTGGAAACCACCTAAAAGAAGGTAGATACATTAAGACTATATGTTACATGTTCAATAAAAAGCTAAAGTTGTTTTATGTCAACATGGGATCTATATCCTGATAGCTTAAAATTCAACAAGTTGGGGCCAACAAAATCAATAATTACGAAGCCAGTGGCATTGGGAATTGTCATTTGTATGCAATTAGAGCTTGTTAGGATCCAAGCAAATCCTGCAACACTGAGCTTGACTTGGTTGGGCTTCTAGTATTCGATTTCAAAGTTGTTTCTAATATTGCTAATTGAGTAAAGCTCAAGCCTGACCAATGCATATTTGGGTCAGTTAGTTTGGCTCAGAGCTACAATTGCATGTTTATAGTAATCCAATAACAAAACAAGTGTTACCTTGATAAAATGGTGCTCATGGAAGGTAGAGCTACACCTTCAGCAAGTCCAAAGAAGGCACGAGCAGCCAAGAGGCTGGTTGTGGAGTGGTTTGCAGCCCACGGTGTGAGGATAGTGGCGAAAGACCACAAAGCTACACCCCAAGCAATCACTTTACTTCCTCCATATCTGTCCACCAAGGCTCCCCCAATAACTGATGAAAATATGTACCCCCAGAGAAACGATGACTATGCATGTAACAGTAACATCATATTTGTCAGTACACCAACTAATCAATATGATCAAGAATAATACACACACGCACAAGAAATATCAGTTAAGGTTACTAAGCCCTCGCAAAATGAGGGCTTATAAATCTCCATCAACACAAGATCATGTTAAAACTCGGTCAATCGGTAATCCAGATCTTAAATTTTCAGAAAACATGCATCACTATGAAATTGAGCCAAATATTTTGTTATCGCATCAAAATCTACACGCTGGGGAAGAGCGGTCAAGTAATCCATAGATAATTGGACAAGTTTTGTCACACTACTTCCTTTATCAGGAAGACACATGAAATCCAACCCCAATCATTTTAAACAAAATGGAGGAAGAACACCACTAGTTGAAGAAGTATTACTATAAAATATTTTTTTCTGAGGAGAACACCATTCTACACTTTCTAATTTTTGGTGAAATGAACGTCAATGTAGGTGCTAGATTCCCAACTAGAGCATTAAGAGCTACCTAATAATACAACTATACAAGATAATACATTTACTAGTTATCATACTGTAAATATGCAAATAAGATACAGTGGCAATGAATTGAAAGCTTCAAACATAAACTAGTTTTTAGCACTAAGCACTTTCTGTCTGACTGCTAACAAGACATGTTACAGAAAGAGAGATCTTTTTTTTTTTTTTGCTAATTTAAAATATTAGAAGATAAGAAATGACCAGTGTCAATCCACTTATTGTTATAACTATTACTATTATTTAGAAAAAGAAAAAGATTAGTCATTACAAGTTAGAGATCCATATAATAAATATATAGATAAAAGGATTAAAGGTGTCTCGAGATTGCGCCTACAATGCACCCTACCCTATCATGGGCATATTCCCAATCATTTATTGGCTAGGAAAGCGCCACCGATTTGTTGGTTATTGAAGTCAAGCAAAGTCAAAACTCTCAACCTTCATTTATGGAACATGATTTCTTATACCCCATTTTTAGGCAACGAATATGCTATTCAGACAAACTAGTTAGGCAAAAAATTTTACATCCATAGGATGTATGTGATGGGATCCACCACATGCATCTAATAGATGTAAAAGTTTAGGCCTAACTATCATTTTCCTTTGGACAAAGGTATTACCCACATGTAAATTCCATGAGTCAAAATATGTAATATATTAAATTTAATTATGTCAAAGTTATCGACATAAAAATGTTAACATGACATCTATAAATAAGATATTGGATTGAGTTAGGGTTTGATTCTTAGAAAATTTCAAGCCAAATTCAAATAAACATAAAAAAAAAAAACCTTGGAAATTGTATCAGCCATTATCTTTTGTTTATCAAGTCTTCGTAGATTATAAAAAATAAAAAATAAAAAAAATCACATGTTCTAAAATTGCTGCAGAGACCCAAGATCAAGAGACATTTTTATGAAGGAAAACTATTTTACATGGCAGGAACCAAAAAACAAGAGGAGAAACAAATAATTTACCCAAAAAAAAAAAAGACAAAGAATTAACAGATACTTATGTGCAACCTATACTGTAGATGGTTAAAATATATATAATTTTAAGGCCGAAGAATTCCAACGAAATGGGAAGCCAAAGGCTCCTCAATCAATCCATTTCGTAACTTTCGTTTGAACTCTTCGGCCTGAATTAGAGCAATGCTATTTAGAGTGTCAGTGTATTCATTGAATGAGGAGCTTTTGGCTTCCCATTTCGTTCGAACTCTTCAATCAAAATTTAGAGCAATGCTATTTAGACCTATTTTTGGATAAGAGGGCCCCCCTAGCCCCCCAAAAAAAATTCAAATTTTTTGTTATACCCTACAAAAAATAGTTATTTTATAAATAAACTCAAGTTTTGCTCCAAAAACTCATAAAAAATTTCAGTCCCCCCCAAAAATTCTTCAAAACACTTATTTATTAGCCCAAAAATAGTGAATTTGAAAATAAATAACTTGTATTTTTCGAAATTTATAAAATAAAAAAAAATTACTTGAATCCTTCTAGCCTTACTTTTGAAGTCGAATCTTGTAAAACACAAGTTCATTTTTATAGTAAACCTTATTATAACATATCATTTCTACATTTAAATTTACATATATATGCGAACACATGTATAGTATATACTGAAATGATCTCTTGCTCACCAATGAGCAAGAAGATAAAGTAGTGATCTCTTGCTCACCGGTGAGCAAGAGATTTTATCCACATCTTTTACAATAGCCATTAGATTAAATCTAATGGTCACGCTTGAAATCTACCTTTCTCTTCCCCAAAACTACAAAACCATTCTCTCTAATTTAATTTTCCAAAATTAATCCTTTACCATTGTTAAACAAAGGTAATTACCAAAGAAGTATTCAAAATGTATTTAAAATATTAAAAAATATATTTGAAACACCAAGGAACTGGAATCATCAAACAAATGTATTTAAAATATTCTAAAATATATAAATACTTCATTAGAAAACTATTAAAAGTTTTTTTCTCCTTTTTGGATTGATCGATTTTAGTCTTAAGTCTTAACTCTAAGATTAACAAAGATGATAGATATTACTATCAACTCTAATAATAACAAAGATCTAAAAAAAAAGCATCCATGATTGACAGTAAATTTAGATGAATAAAATTCACATACGCAATTCTGAAGATCTTGATAAAAAAAAAAAGTAGAAAAGTTTAGAATTTAAATTATATTCACATTACAATTTTTTTAATTTTTCAACAAATTTAGTAGTGAAACAAATAATTTACGAGGCAAATTTAAGAATTATCTGTACTATTTACTTAAATATATACTAAAAGATATGCTAAACAGTAGGGGTGAGATATATTGTTTACACATCTCAAGAGTGCACAGAAAATCACCACCTGAGTACATAGGAAATCACTGCTTTTTTTTCACTGTTCTTCTAATAATATATTAAAAGATTTGAATAATTTTTTTGGTAATTACCTTTGTTTAATAATGGTAACGATTAATTTTGAAAAATTAAATTAGAGATAGTGGTTCTGTAATTTTTGGAAGGAGAAAGGTGGGTTTGGAATATGACTGTTAGATTTAATTTAAGAGATAATATAAAAGATATGAATAAACTATCTTGCTCATCAATGAGAAGAATTTAAGAGATAATATAAAAGATATGAATAAACTATCTTGCTCATCAATGAGAAGAGATCACTACTGTATAAATATATTTTTCATAGGTTAAAACACATGTATAATATAGATTATATGAATTGAAGAGAGAAAAAGTGGAATCTTTTCTATACTTATTTTTTAGTATTACTATAATTAGTCATATTTAACTTCGGTTACACGGGTTGGTTGGTAAGTGTCCCTTTCGCTTCTTGGTTAGTGTAGGGGTTCCAACCAAGAAAAGGACTTCCACCCCAGTGACCCCACTGTGATTGTCACATTGCGAATAAAATTTGAAGAGTGCTAAACTATCGTATGTCCCAAATGATTATCCAATCAAATAACATTTATTAGTGGACCCAAATGTGAAGTGTTAGGATTTTTCTCTAATGTAAAATGTAAGATGAGGGCGGCAAACCAACCAACCCCCACGTTTCTCAACAACCACAAAAACATTTGCTGAATCACTCTTTGTTTTATCCCAGTGAAGGACATATAATTTTAATTAAAATACATAGAATAAAGCTCAACTTTTCAGGAAACAGAGAGAATCTTGCAGGAATAGAAACCCAAAAACAAATTGCTATATTATACGTATATATATATGTGTGTGTGTGTATATATATATATAGAGAGAGAGAGAGAGAGTGTGTTACAGTGTTACTCTGATATGAGAGAGAACGAGGTTGAGTTTGGAGTTACCTGAACAATGCCCAAGAAAGAGCTGCTCCAACCATTTTTGGCAGCTAGTGGAACAATGGCCACGGACATGACAACTCTATCTGCATTGCACAGACACATGACACATGCCATTAACGCCACCACTTTGAACCTCTCTGACACCACAAATTTACTTTCTTTTCCTCTCCTTCCCACCAGCAATCCCCTCTCTATCCCCTCTGCCGTGCATCTCACCACCCAACTTCCCTCTCTCTTCTTAGTCACAGAGTACTCTGTTCTTCTCTTTCTCTCACTACCCAATGATAGATTCGCCCATTTTGTATGGATTTTTGGTTGAAACCCCAAATGGGTTTTTCTAAAATTAATCAAATTCAAATGGGTATGGAAAGTACACGAAGATTTTGCACTTGAAGAATGTGGGATACGTTTAGTGGAAGAAACAGCCGCCATGAGTGAGAAACTTTCAGTAAGAGAGAGAGAGAGTTATTGGAGGTAATGTATATAATGCTAAATGGAGCTCTTTTGATGAACCATTTGTTTATTCCAAGTGGTAGCCGGTGACAAGAAGGGGACTATGGAGAAATTGAAAGCCATATAGAGAGTTGTTTTGGGTTGGTGAGAAAATGGGGCCTGGGAAATAGGTTTCCTTCAAATAGGACAATAGAAGGGCATTTTCATCATATATTATTAAAGGATAATATTTATCTACTCACCGGTGTGTGTAGGTGAGTCCTCCTGACCATTGATATGTCCTAATAAAAATCGAACACGTCAGTTTTAAAGTGTAATAAATAAGTATAATAAATGAGGTCTCATTTCATTTATTATACTTATTTATTACATTTTAAACCTCATTTATTATACCTATTTATTGTATTTTAAATTTAATTTTGTAATTAAAATTGATGTGTTAATTTTTTATTGGGACACATCAGCGATTAGGAGGACTTACTTACACACCGATGAATAAATAAGTATTATCCATAAACATATACACAATTACACTCACCTGATACATACGTAACATTGTTGTCTACCACAGTACTACGACTGTGAGTCCTAACTCCTACGTGGCAACACCGTGTTCCCGATCTGAGTCGTCACCAACCACAATACACTACTACGTACTGAAGTAATCAGTACCACTAAAAGTTCCAACTACCACCTCTTTGGGGTTGTAACCGGCAACCGGAGATATCAAGTGAAGGCAGTGATGCTCTAAAATAGGTCCTATTTTGACATAGTGGGAAGATACTTTTTTGGCCGTTGATCGTGGAAATATCGCGAGATCTACGGCTAGGTGGGTTAGTTCAAACGCTGAAAAAGTCTTCATTTATGCGGCGAATCAGACGAAGCTCCAAGAATGATAAGATATGCGTCCAATCTTGAAAACAAAAACAAAAGAATCTATAAAGAGGTGTTTATTATGGAAAATATTTAAACCGTGACCACCTTAAATCTTGCCAAGAAATCTTAATTTCCTATCTACTAAGATTTAAATTAGAATTAATTATTGTGTGTATGTGTATATAAAGGGCAATATTACATCTCTCAAATTTAAGGTGGTGATATTAAAAAAATACAAATATCTTTTACTTTATACATATTACATGTTTTTTTTTGGTATGCATATATGTTTTTATAAATTCTCATATTCTATCAAATTAAAAAAATTGTACATTGAAGGAGGAAGTGAGACTTGCAATCAAACTGGTTTCTTTCTCTAATTTTCTTCTATTTACATTTGTATTTTATTATATATTTATATATATATAATATTCTGAACTCTCTCAACTTCTCTCTAAAATTTTCACAAAATCAAAATAAAATTATAAAAAGTTTTAAGTATATTATGTATTTATCTAAATATTCTCACATTAGGGCTCTTATTCAAGAGAAAGAGTTTCATGCCGTATGTTAATGAAATCAGGAAAAAAAAAATTTGTTGTTTCTAAATTACTTAAAAATTTAATGGAAAGAATTTTTCAAAAGAAGATACTAATAAAAAATTTGAATACTAAGTTATAGAGTTATGTTGGAGTTCGGATTCTATAATTATAAATTTTGCCATTTTTTCTCTCTTTCCTTTTATGTATTCTCTTAAGATAATTACTTTCAAAATATAGAAAGTTGTCAAATAATGTAATGTCACTTAATTCGCCAGCTAATTTGAGATACTATATCACGAATTATATTTGTGATGTTTAGTATTTTCCATATAAAAATTTGTTTCCATATTATTAGTTGGAGTTTTATTTTTATACTACTAAATTGGCTCCAATTTTAAAATTTTGGATCTGTCCCTAAAACGGATTGAGGAAGAAAAGATTAAAGAAAGAAAAAGGAACACAAAAGGGAAAAAGCTGGCTTGTTAACCCTTATTAAGTAGCAATCTTGCTACCCTTTTAAATTGAGAAGATTTTCATTTCTTTTCTCTTTGCTTTAATGGGACAGATCATGATCCTTGAGAATGGTGGATAGATTTTATTATCATAAATTCAGGATCATGATCCTTGAGAATGGTGGATAGATTTTATTATCATAAATTCATAAGATTAATTAATACTCCAATGATGGTCCACTTTTTTTTTCCCCAATATTCCAAGTAAGCACATGTTGCCTATATAAGGTGGTCCATGGAGCACCTGATTTCAGATTTTTACTTGCTCAAAAGGTTCAGACGCATGCTTCCCCGAAATGTTTCAGAAACTTGAGGTGTACACCATAAAATGGAGGACTTGGATTCGAAGGAAGCCAAAGGCCAAAAACCAATCACTGCATGCCATGTCAGCACTTTGGGTGAATATTGGATTTTAGTTAATGTAGAGTGGGAATGGCAACGGATTCGAGAGTAAAAATAATCTGTTGCGAGATATGTAGGCATAAATGGTAACTCATATTATTAAAGTCAAGTACGGATTCACATTGGGTGCGAGTGTTGACATCTATCTTGTTCAATTTTTTTTGGATAAATTACACTCACATCTCCTATGATTTGACCTCATAATACCGAGCATTAAATTTGTGTATTTTGTTGCACCAACCTCCCTTGTAACGTATTTGTTTAACAAAGAGTTAAATTTTGGAGTCATTTTACCTTTTTATCCTAATTATTTTACATTTAAAAATTATAAAATATCTAAATAAATATAATTATTCTTTTGCCCACATGTCACTCCCATTTCTCTCTCCTCCACACTTTGCGATTGTCACTCCCTCATCCTCTCTGATATATGTGTATCTATATATATATATATATATATATATCATCTATGCACTTATTCTTCCATGGAAGAAAATTTCAAACCCACAAATGTTGCAGGTGAGAAGAAAAAGAATCACACAAACCGGCAATGACGACCTCTCTCTCTCTGTGCTTTGCTTTCTCCTCTTTCCGGCACAGTACTCATGTTTGGTAAGTGAGAAAATAAAAGAAAATCAGAGACAACACAAAAGAACATCAATAACTCATCACAATTTAAAACTCATCATAATAAAAAATATTGTTGTTAAAGACATTTTTGTCACAAATCAAAAACTCATTAGAATTAAAAAAACATATTTCTAACAAACCAAATTGAAAATGAATTAAAAGAAACAATCAAGAAATCAAACTTTCAACCTCAATCAAACAATCGAGAATGCAAAAAAGTAATTGAATCTAACACAATAAATACATATCAACCTTTCCTTCTCCTCAAACAACTGATATTTCTACAATCTCTTAATCAACACGAAGTTGATTAGAAAACAGAGAAATGGAACAAACCTCAACCCTAGGTTTAGTCCCAACTTATGGTGTATCTACAGGACATGGAGGGAGTGATTATAGTGATCAAATGGTTCAATGCTAATGGCAGCCGCAAAATCTCGGCAATAATGGAGTTGCTAGGGTGATGAAAAAGCTTGGATTGGAGACCAAGATTGTTTCGTTAACCTCAAAGAGTTCGTCAATTTCTGAAAAGAAAGGTTCGCTGTCGACTGTGGGGTCGAAGAGAAGAGAAAGATGTTGTGTATATGAGGTGGCCACCGTTGGGGCTAGTTGTTGAGGGTAGAGAACCTGATAAAGGAGCTTGGACTCGAGACCAAGGTGGTTTCATCAACCTCGAAGAGTTCACGATTTCTACAATAGAGGGTCCGTTGTCGACGGAGGTGACCACGACAATAGTAGAGTCAAAGAGAAGAGAAAGATGCTATGAATAGGATGAAATTGTCAATGGATTTGTGCCTAAGTGTTTTTTATTTATTATAAAAGTGGATAATTTGGTCAATTAACTAGAGCAGATATTTTGATTTTTTAACATTAAAATAGTGGTTAAGGGACATTTTAGTCATTACAATCAATTATTATGACATTACTAGTCAAATTTTGGACGAAAGGGTGTATGTGTTATAACAAAGCAAACCACAAGGGAGGTTAGTGCAACAAAATGCACAAGTTTAATGTTGCGTGTCATTAGACCAAACTTCGGGGGCTGCCAGTGTAATTTATCCTCTTTTTTTTTTAGTATATATACTTATACTTTTAGTATTATGTACTTGTATATGAGACGTTGTTTCCCTAAAATTACCGAAAAAAAACACTAGTCCCCCCTTAATATTTTTTTAAAATCTCTCTCTTTCCCCCTCTCTTTTTCTCTCTTTATGCCCTATGTGTCTCCTCTCTTTCTCTCTATATGTATAAAAATAATTTTAAAATAATAAATTAATTAAAAATAATAAAGTAATGTTTTTTTTAATCAAAAATTCTTAATAAATAAAGTAAATGTTATCAATGAACAATGATAAATTTACTCAATAGAATTATTATGATGTTTAAATTTTTTATTTTTTATTTGTTAAAAGTTGCCCCCTCACAAAATTTTTTGGGTCCATTACTAATTAAAATGAAAGATACAATGTCACATATTTTAGTAACATGAGTTGCTAGTGATTGGTGTCATCTAATGTAGCAGCACGTATCACTACTGATTGTAACAAATATCGTCACCAAAAAAATGGAGGAAGATTCTCACCGGAGAGAATAATAGTCCTGGATTCGACGGTCCTCTTTCGGACTAATTCTTGTGGAAACTCAAATTTACTAACTTTGAAAAAATAGACATTCTTTGAGAGTAAGAGGCATGAAAAAGTAAAGTACTAAATAATTATCACGCGATATCAAACTTGGTTTACACATGACTGGAAGGAATAAATGTGTGACTCCACTACATGGATGCAATAGGCGTTCTTTAAGACTCATTTTAATATAATATTTAAATTGACAGAAGAACGGTGTGACATGGGAGGATTACTCTACTCAATGGGGATGAAGATACCCTCCCTTTATTAAAAAGATGTCATTATATTCATATATAAGGGTGACTCTTCGGTATTGACTCTAGTTGATGTTGGCTAATTATAGAAGAATTTTTTGGAATTTTTTTTTAAGGTGTTTATGTGTCAGCGATCTTTCTATTTTAAGTGTGACTCCTCTTTCCCCTGTTTTCAGAGTCTTTAAAATTTTCTTCTGTCAGAAAATGAGAAATGTCTAACCAATGGACATTAATTGAGATAGGATGATTGAGTGTTCGAGACATGCAAGAATAATAGTGTGTGTTTTTGTTTGAACTGTCAAATACATTGTGCGCGCGCGCGCGTGTATAGAGAGAGAGAAAGAGAGACGCCTAAAAAATTGAGGGAGGGAAAGGTTTGGAGAGTTGCTTGAAAAGTGCAACGGTTGGAGAGTTTTATACCAAAAGCATTGGTAACCTCTCCAGAAAACTTGAACGCTTGATTAATTTTTCTAGTGATATATTGTCAAATTTGTGAGGTGGTTTATTTCCTTTTAGGACAGGCGAAAACTCCTACTGCGAGTTTTTACATTTATACAACTTATAGCTTGGGCTCACTCAGACTTGTTCTAGGATTCTGAATTTGCGAACCCCACTTGGTTGTGCAAAAACAGAGTAAAATTTGAAGATTTGGGTTGTTCAAATCATTTGAGTTAGATGTATCTTTAATAAGTATTAATAATTGATAATTTCAAATATTTAGGAAATATGTGCTATAAAAGAAGTATAAGATCTCTTTAAACTTTAAAATCTATTATATTGTTCAATATATTTTTACAAGATAAAATAATGCCTTTTCTTTGTTATTGTTATTGTTATTTTATTTTAGTAGTGTGTCAGTTGGAAGAAGTGAAAAATAATGAACAAATAAAACATGAGACATAAGTAAGAATGCACACAGTTCAGATTGGATCATTTTTAGAGTATTTTGAAACCATATCCGCCCTCACGGTTTTACAAAATTGGAATCAAATTGAAATGTGAAATCAATAGAACCAATCAGACCAAACCTGAGAAAACGATTCAGTTCTACAATTCTGGACTTTTTTATAGTTTAATTCAATATATATATAAAGTGAAATATATTATATTATATATAATATAATTGAATCTATAATATTCTAATACATATTATAATATACCGTTGAGAGTGGCTAAAAGGCTAATTTTATTATTTTATTATATATGTAGACATTAAAAAATTATATGATGGACCCAAAATACAATTTGGGTTTATCTTCAGTTTAGCCCACTTTGAAATATGGTCCAATGAGTCAGCTAATTTGAAGCCCAGACCCACCACAAATAAATGAATTATGGACTGATCTAAATTGTCTAAGAAGTTAAAGCCCACTTGAAAATGGGTCTATGTATATATATATTAGATAATTATCATAAAAGATAATTATTAAAGGAAAAGAAAGTTACAAATCTACCCCTTCGGTGACCAGAAGATTCTCATAAAAAGCTGAAACTCTTCATCCACGTTGTAAAGATTTACAGAGGATTGTACCATTTTTCTTGATTCAATAAAAAAATTTTATTTGTCACTAATTTTCGCTCCTAGATTTTCGGACACGAAATTTGTGTGTACAATATATATTACATAAAATATATATTTGTTGAGAGTGGTTAAAAGGCTAATTTTATTATTCTATTATATATATTACATAAAATATATATTTATATAACAGTTCCATATTTTTTGGAATCTGGATCAAATCGAATCATGAAAAAGTTGAAACAAACTGATCAGTTCAATTCAATGTACAGTTTCTATCAATTTTTTGTGCACGGGTTTACATAAAAAGTTTTGTATCGAAGATGGATAGTATAGAATTTTTTTTATTATTATAATCATTGCGTAACTTAATTACATAAAGTTTAATTAAAGTTATAACTTCGACGATGAAATAATATAACTTGTTTTCCCTAGTTGAGACTCACATACTTAGCCCTTGAACTCTTTAGTGGTAATAGGAATCATACTTTCAATGTGTTTAAAATTAAATTCCCATTTTAAAAAAATTAAAATAAAATCATTTTTTGCATTTGGAACAAACTAGATTAAGTAGACTAGGGGTGCACAAAAAACTGGTGGAACCAGAACCGCAAGAAATTGTAGTTGAACCAAATCAAAGCATTTACTATGAACTGGAACCGGAACCGAACCAATTAACGTGATCTTCTTCCACCTTTCGGAAATCTTCTGAATCAGCTCTTTTCATAACAAAATTCATCTCCAAACATATAAAAAATACATTAAAATTCCAACTCTTCAAGAAGTTTTTACTCAATTGGGCAGCAACGCCTTCAAAATACCCCCACAAACCCTAAATTGGAAATATTTTTTGATATGTTTGGAGATGATTAATAATTGAACTTGCTTTCAGTTAGCCTCAAATGTCTAGGATTGAGAAGAGCCGCTTAATTTAGTCATTTTCCCATGATTGTTCTTGTTATTTACACGGTATTCATATTTAAACTAAGGCATTGTACTTATATTTGATGTCCTTTCCCGTAAAGAATAACAGCTAACTAAAAAAATAAAAAAAATTTCTCTTTCTCTAACTAATTAGCTGTCTAATAAAAACTAAACACATTAATCGCATAAGAGATCCTCTAAAGGTTGAGTGGTATCTTAGTAGGCACGAGGCAGTGTAAGAAGGACGAGGATTTGGATTCACGATAACTCAGATCAGAAAAGAGAGTTATATTTATTTCTTTATTTATTTTACAGGTAATTGAAGAGAGTTAATTTTGTATAGTGCTTATGCATATTTTTCACGTGTTTGATGAATAATCTTTTCAGAACATTATCTAAATGCAAAGCTTTCGTAAATTCCATCTCTTATTTGAGTAGTTTTTGCTCGATTGGTCGGCCACGCCATCAAAATACCCCAAAGGCCCTGAATTCAAATGATTTTTGATATATTTGGAGGTGATTTTTCTTATGAGAAGAAAATATGAGATTTAGAGGATTATCAGGAGGTGGAAGAAGATACCGTTAAAGAAAATTATTCAATTATTTACTTTTGCTATTTTGTCTTTTTTTAAAAAAAAAAAATTTAACAATAGGTAAGTGTTTGGTAATCCACCATAATATTAACTTTTCAAAATTAAAATAACGAGGGAGTGGTTTCGAAAAAATCAAGAGTGGGTTTGGAATGTGAATTTTACATTAAATTTAACGGTCACCATAAAAGATGTGGATAAATTCTCTTGCTCACTGGTGAGCAAGAGATCACTACTGTATAAAGTATAAAATATATAAATAAATACTACTAACTTATAAATTATAGTGTTTTATTTATGTATAAAATATATAATGTATAGATAAATACTAATAACTTATAAGTTTTAATGTTTTATATACAATATATATAAATAAATATCAATAACTTATAATTTATTGTTATAACTAGATGTGCACATGTATGAATGTGTTTATTGTCAATATTAAAAAAATAATAATAAGTAAAATAAATAAATTGACAAAGAACCGTTGGAGCAGTAAAAATTTGGAACTGAACTCAACGATTCCAATTTCAAAATTAAAGAACAAAACCATGTACACTCTTAAAGTAGACATTCCATCTCTCACATAATTTGAGTAATTCTAATAAATAGTTATTGTATAATAAACAACCGGATTAGATATTCACAACTAAAAATTACTATACTAGATTCTCTTTAGAAAATGCTTCATATAGGAATGACAAATATAAGATTCATGTAACCGATCCAAATAATTAAAAAAATGTTTTGTTTGTTATTATTATTACTTGTAATTATATTTTGATAATGTGTCCACCAAGAAGTTGAAAATAAAAAACAAATATAGCATGAAACAATATTAGGGTTCATTTATCAATGGATTTGAAATCAATGAATTCACATAAAAAGTTGACTATTGAAGTTGGATTCCTACGAGTATAGAAAAAGTATTTTATTATAATCACTGTGCAACTTAATTAATGTATTTTAATTAAAATAATTTTGATGATGAAATATAATTTATACTGTTTTTTTCTTAGTCTAATCACACACACTTTCTCCACTTTGTCATTACCGGGATTTGAACTCTCAAACTTACAAGAAATTATCAATAGAGTTAAGGAGACTAAGAATTAGACTTCCACCTCTCACATAATTTAAGTAATCTTAAGCAATAATTATTGAATAATGAACAACCGGTTCACAACTAAAAATTACCATTCTAGCTTCTCTTTATAAAAGGCAAAGATATAAGGCTGAAATACCAATAGACATTTATGATTAATTCATCCAACATGCATATTTATATATAAAAAAATACATATATATATCCCCAATATAAAAAATAACTATGTAATATACTTTATTTATGCATTTTAAAATGTGGGAGTAATTTTTTATTTTATTTTAGTTTTTAACAAACCAAACAAGAAAGAATAATAACTACACCTCAAAATAGGCATCTTCAAATAGAGCCTGAGAGACACCAGGAGGTACAGAATCCCAACAAGAAACCATCCCAAAAGAGCGAGGAGCAGCATGACAAGCTTCATGCGCTGCTATATTCCCCATTCTTAGAACCCATTGGAGCTGGACATTTTTGCAAAGCCCAAGAAGAGCCTTACAATCTGCCAAGATTGAACACAGAGCTTCTTCAGCAGGCACAAGACTAAAAACGGATTGACAATCTCCTTCAATGAAAACATTTGACAAGTTCCCTTCCAAGCAAAACATAATTGCACCACGAAGAATCAAACCCTCGGCCACTAAAGCAGAGTGAACATGATCGAAAGCAATGGATACAATTTTTTGCAAAACACCCTTATGGTCCCGAAGGACAACAGTGCCTCTACTTTCTTTTCGAACCTGGTCAAAAGAGGCGTCAATATTCAATTTGACAAAACCCATAGGAGGAGGTGACCACTTATGACACGAAGAAGGAAAAATAAAAGGCAAGGGGTCAAGCTGCTTGAGTTTATTTCTAATCTCCTTGGCTTCAAAAAAATCTTGAACAGCTCTCTCAACAATCACACAAGGCTCCACTCCTATGGAATTGAAGGTTTGATCATTACGATTTTTCCATATGTGCCAACACAAATATGAGGCCAAACCTCCACATTTTGGGAAGCAATTGTCATCTTGCCACCCTTCCGCCAAAGATGCCCATCTCCTCTGTTGTGGCATGGAGTGGGAGCTTCTGAAATCAATTCGAAGGGGACTCAGCTTCCACACTATTTTGGGCTCTGGGCATAGACACAATAAATGGTCAACTGTTTCTTTCGTTAAGTCGCACATTTGGCAAAATGAATGAACAGCCATACCTCTCCTTTTAAGATTTAGATTTACTACAATTTTTTCATTAAGGGACTGCCACAGGAATAATTGAATCTTTTGAATAGAGTGAATTTTTCACACATCAACCCAGATTTTCCATAATTGTTGGCCAAAGCTACATCGTGTCGAAATATCATTTGCGTGAGAACCAGTAATAATATCGAGAGCAAGAAAATATACACTTTTAACTGTAAAACTTCCCGAGGCAATCATACTCCAAACCTTCTCATCTTTTCCTGTCGTAACTCTCACAGGAATTTGTAAGATCTTCTCCCTATCCTTTTGATCGAAACACCGATCAACAACATCAGTTTTCCAGCAGCCTCTCTCGTGATCAATTAGATCTGCAACCTTTCGCAAAGAGTCATTTCTAGGCAATGATGTGATTTTACAATCATATGAGCCCGGCAACCATGAATTAGACCAAATGTTAACTAACTTTCCATCTCCAATTCGCCATTTCACTCCTGCCACAATCACATACTTAGCTGCATGAAGGCTCTTCCAAATCCATGATGCTCCTTTTTTACAGTCCAAACTAAGAAAATAGTACTGCCCAAAATATTTTTGTTTAAGAGACTTAACCTGCAAAGAAGGTTCCTCAACTTCTAACCGCCATGCTAACTTGGCCAAGAGAGCCATGTTAAAAGCTTCTAGATTTTTGAAACCCAGCCCACCTTCCATCTTATGAGAGCATATCATGTCCCAACTTATCCACCTTGTTTTTGATGATTGAGATTTTTCGCTCCACCAAAAATTAAAAAAACTACTTCAGATTTTAGAGATCACTGTCTTTGGCATTTTATAAACCTGCATGGCATAATTTGGAAGAGCCGCCATAACCGACTTAATGAGAGTCTCACGACCCGCATTTGATTTGAATTCTCCTTTTAATAGTCTTGACTTTTTCGGCTACCTGATCAACAAGAAAATTAAAAGAAGCAACTTTAGATTTACCAAAGATGGAAGGCAAACCTAAATATCGGTTAATCTAGTTCACATGTTGAATTTCTAGAGTTCTTCTAAGCAAGTCCTTCACTTGAAAATTTGTTCCATTGCTAAAGAAAATACTTGATTTTTCAAAGTTAACCAACTGGCCAGTAAATGAACCATATCGTGCGAGAATTGCTTTGAGATGAAAAGCTTCAACAATATTGGCTCTACAAAAAAGAATATCATCATCCGCAAAGAATAAGTGGGAAATGGGGTTACATCGGATTCCCATTGATATGCCAATCAAATGTTTTTTCCGCGATGCTACTTTTAACAAGACAGAGAGGCCTTCTGTACATAATAAGAAAAGATAAGGAGATAAAGGGTTGCCTTAGCGGAGTCCCCTGGACGGAAGAAAATAATGCCCACTTTCCTCATTTATCATGATAGAATATGACGTAATCCGAATACACTCCATTGTCACACGAACCCATCGGGATTCGAAACCCAATTGAATAAGCATACGCTCCAGATAATCCCATTCCACTCTGTCATAAGTCTTAGCCATATCAAGCTTTAGAGCCACTGTCTTTGTCTTATGCTTTTTGGTCTTCATTACGTGTAAAAGCTCATGGGCCAGAACAATATTATCATGTATTAATCAGTTGGGGACGAAAGTAGATTGGTTCTCCGAAATCAGCTTTGGGAGAATAATCTTTAAACGATTTGCCAGCACTTTTAAGAACAATCTATATATCACATTGCATAAAGAGATAGGACGGAGGTGGATAATTTTTGTTAATTTGTGAATTTTGGAGATAACAACAATATTTGTATGATTTAAAGCCCCAAGAGGTAATCCCTCAGAAAGAAATGAGTTAAAACCTGCAACTAATGGCCTTAAGCCGCTTTAAAAAGTAAATTTTGAATTCCACAACACAAATTTGTAAAAGAAGGAATGTGTTATGATTACGAATGAATAAAAAAGTATTCCTAAACAGCTCAGACTTAATCGTTGACTAGGCAAGTAAAATCCCTTTCTTACAGTGCTAATTAAAACCCCTCCTCATAACGTACAAAAAATGCTTTCATTTGCACTGATTTCCCGCTCTCTCTCTCTCCCCCCTTCTATAAGAAGTATATCGAAACCTTTCGCTTTCGTGTCTATGCTCAAGGATTTGAAGCAATCAGAAGATGAAACCTCGTAGACTCAAGAAACCAGATGCTCCTTCCAAGGTACATTCTTACTTCTTCTTCCAACACTCTCACACAGTTAGAAACCCTAATAACCGGTGATACTCTGTTTGATTACTAGGAAAAAAAAAAAAAAACTAAGGACCAGAAAAAAATGTTATTCTGAATTCGAACGGCATTGTATTTATACGATGCTTACTTAAGTGGAGTTTTGTGTTTATTATTATTATTATTATTGGAGGTCCCAAATAAACACTAGTGTCTCTCTCGTTTACATTTTTTCAGTTGCCAATCGGAGTATGTTATTGTTGTTTGACTGCTACTTGATTCATGTTTGTGTTTGAATTTGCAGCTTACGTTGGAAGAAGTAATTGGCTTGACGACAAAGAATGCCAATGGATTGGATTCGAGCATTTTGAATTCGAACTGTGTTTGCGTTTATATTGCAGGGTGTGTCGTGGTGGTTTACAACGTTGATTCAGGCACTCAATCGAATCTCATGGTTTCTAATCGAATGCCGAAACCTTTAAGCTGTGTTGCCATCTCACGGGATGGGAATTTTGTCGCAGCTGGAGAGGTAGGAAGAATTCATTATTAGCAGTGGAATTGGAGAAAAATTATTTCAAACTTTAAACTAGTTTTTCTCCAATTTCAATTCCATCCCAACAAAGCACTAGTATATTGTTGGTTCTTTTTTCTTTTTCTTTTTAAGAAATATTTATAATTGAATTATTCGAAGCCCACCGATTCAAGAGTTGAAACTGCATTGCTCAACATGCATGGTGGAAAGAAACTGCAAATTGGGATTTTAATTAAAACTTGAATTTGTTTCTTGAGAGCTCTGAACTTCTATTGCTGCTGCTGTGGTCGAATTTTATAATTTTCTTTATTAGATCATTTTTTTTTGTTTCTTCATGAGGCTCAAGTGGATGTGAGGATGGTTGAAGCTGGGATTCCTTATGCGTACTTTTATACGGAATTTAGTGTTAGACACCTAGTATCTTTGATTTTCATGGATTTCTACAATGTCCATATTAATTTAGTTGACTATGTTATGTGACAATCCACACTATATGTTCCTTTGGATTACTCAAAATCTTGTTTAAATGACGTAAGACACATTGGATCAGGCTGGTGAATGAATAATATCTTTTATGCAAGGTCATGATTCTCCTTGTACATGTCATTGGGTCATGTCGGTGTATGGATCATATTTGTTATGCATGATCATTATTCTCTTGCACATGCCAATGGTGTAAAGGAGTTTATAAGCGTGTTTACTTTCTTGCAACTGAGCGCAGCTTTTGGTTAATTTAATAATTTAAGCTAGAGGCATCATTTTCGATCGCCAAGCATCTTGCCCAATTACCATAGTGACTTCATGATTGTTCATGTTGTTGGCTTGATACATTACCATATGGGCAACTTGTTAGCTATTGTGCATTATCTACCTCATTAGATAAGCTTAGTGGTAGTTCATGTTAGCATAGTTTCACATTGCCTGAGTACCTTTGGAATGTGTAGTGTATATACACATGGACACCCTCTCCTTATAAGTCCCTCCTGCCCTGCGTGGAGGGGGAGAGCCGAGTGTCTCCGACCTTGATGCTGAGGGAGAGTGTTAGCATATTCTCACATCGCCTGAGTACCTTTGAGATGTGCGGTGTATATACACATGGACACCCTCTCCTTATAAACTGGTTTTCAAGGATGAGTTCTACCCATGGGTTTATCAGTTCACACCTTTCCTATTTATGTTCCATAGATTTTTTTTTTTCTTTTTCAAACTGACCAGTAAGTTTTTCTTTCTTTTTTTGTTTGTTTTGTTTTTGTTTTCTTTCTGTTTGTTGTTCTCTTCTCTCTCTTTTCTTTTTTGTTCATGTTTAAAGAGATTGTGTTGCATTGTTTTGTGTAGTCAACCTTGAAATACAACCTTTTTTTTTTCTTTCTCTTTTTAAAGGAAAGTATTTCAGTAGAAATATGTGGACCAATGTAATCATCAATAGAGTAAAACTCCTTTTTTAGGTATATTGATGTATTTGATCAATTGTGGACATAATTGTTAGGTCCATAGGATTAGGTTGACAAATTTCGTAAGAACAAAACACATGCAATGTAATTTTAGTTGGACAAATTTGTCCTTGTTGTGAGTTCAGTGAGGATTTCCTCTGTGATGAAGATGAGCTTCTACAAAGGTTTAATCCATCAACTTCGTCAATAAAGGGCAAAAAGGTAAATTCACACTATGATGCACTCTCACCAATTAGGTTCATGCATTCATATTCATGGTTCTTAATTTCGAAGTTTTAATAAACTTATTTTGAATCCAAAAATATGTTTTGATAATTCAATCCGGACTTTTATAGACTTTTAAAGAGTCCATACAAATCTGGCTGTATTCAATTAGGATTTTTAAAGAGTCTACAAAAGTCTAGGTGTATTCAAAAAGTCATAGATTTTGAAGGATTTTATTAAGTGGTGGATTTGAGGGTGGAATGTATAAATACCTAAGCCCACAACAAATCCAACCTTTCCCCCATAGATTTTGGTGGACATTTTTTTTTTTTTTTTTCTGCAGAATACGATCAACTTTTCTCCATCTCAAGGTACACTCATTTTTTCTCTCTTGGTTTTTCTCTTATCTCTTATTTAGATTCTCTCTCTTTCTATTGGATTAGGAAAACTTGTAAAACTCGAGTTTCTAAACAAGTTGATCAATCTCTCACAGTATGGGAGGGAGAGATTAATCCCTCGCCACAAAGATTGATCATGAAGTCCAATTAATAATCCAATATAACCTAGGTTCTCCAATTATCTATCTAATGATTTAACCTAGACCATATAAGTAAAGTTTGTACTTTTTTTCTCTTTTTTTATAATGTGTGATTGAAATCTGAGAAAGGGTTGATATGCAATTTGTGTTCATCAGGTGAGTTACTTTATTATCCCTGCTCTTTCCTGTGATATTTGCACTACATAAACATTTTTAGACAATATATCAGATGATAAATTATCCATTTTGCAATATAACTACCCCTTGAGCCATTGGTTTACTTGTACGCAAAAATAGAATTCAAGAATAAAAATAAATAAAATAGGTTGAAGAAATCAATACAAGTTTATAAAAATCCATCAAAGTCTCTAATAGAAGTCTATACATATCAATGAAAGTCTATAATAGAAGTCTATAAAAATCCATGAATTCACATAAATCTGTCACTTAAAAAATGCCTTTCAAAATCCTAATTGACTACACCCTTCTAAGTGTTTAGAAAACTTCAGAATAGGACACACTGGAGTGTCCATTGATCGAAGCACATGGGGATTGATCGAGGTACATCGATCGTGAGGAATCCAGTGAGCTTTGAATTGCTCATTGTTGGATGGCGATCAATTGATGGGAATGACTTTCGATCATGGCTTACGAATTCAGAATCCTAGCAGGATTTAACTATCTGAATTTTGAGCTGATCCAACTACCTTTAAGGGTTGTCTATATATAAAAATGATATCAGAAACCCTAGTAGGACACCAAAGGGCAAAGAGAGCTTTTTGTTATTGATTCATATTTTTCAAAAGCTCAAAAATTTTATTTCTTTTTACACAAGATCAAACCTCATGTTCATCATATTCTTCATATATTTATGAGTGTTTTTCTTGTGAGAGAAAAATTGCAACTTTTTATTTTCATCATGCATCTTAGTATTGGTGAGTAGATGTGTTATTGGTGTTGATACAATCCACTGCCAAGCTACACAAAATTATTTAACAATATGAGAGCAATTAACCAGATTCTCATCCTGACTGCCTAGTGGCAGAGAATTATATCACTAGAGAAGCAGGTTCGCAGAACGAATGCTGTGGACAGATGAGTTGATGACCTGGAGATCTTCGAGGGCACTGAAGATTTGGCATTAGCTTTGTCTAGAGATCAAATAAGTGTTTGAGGGTACTGAACAAACTTAGGTTGTACATATCTTTCTCATAGTGATTAATTTGCCGGACTAGGTCCTGTGGTTTTTTAACTCTCGATTGAGGGTTTTTCCACTTTAAACTCTGGTGTGCATTGTTATCACTTTATTTATGTTTGTTTGATTATCATAATCTGAGCATAATTTATTTAAAGGCAAATATAACCAGATTAACTGTAAATTGTTAACGGAGTTTTAAATTGGTAAAAAGTTCTACAAGAACTATTCACTCACCCCCTCTAGGTCTAGGTGATCAGGATGATCCTGTTTATTTTATATTTGATTGTTACTGAACTGTCTCAGTTGATTCCCATCAATAATGATTGACTTATTTTTATCTATTCCTGTACCAATATCTACCTAACCTGGTGTTGCAGTCAGGGCATCGACCTGCAGTGTTAATATGGGACTCTGCAACTTTGGCTTTTGTATCTGAACTGAAAGGCCATCAATATGGTGTGACATGCATTGCTTTCTCACCTGATGGTTAGTTAGAACAACCCAATAGGATTTTTTGCACTTTCTTTTTTCATAATTTTTGTCTACTTCTTGACATGTTAAAATTAATAGACATTTTGTTAACATTTTCTTTGTTATTCATCAATCTGGGGCATCATCTTACTCATATTGTTTTTATTTTCTAGGGAAACAACTAGTATCTGTCGGATTTCCTCTTGATGCGCACATTTGCCTTTGGGACTGGCGAAGTGGGATGTTAGTTGCAAAGGTTAAAGCATGTTCATCTTGTTCTGCAGTTGCATCAGTTAACTTTTCATCAGATTCAAAATTAATTGTAACTGCTGGAAAAAAGCACTTGAAGTTTTGGACATTTGGATCATCCACAAGACACCGCACAAATGCAAGGGCTAGGTCACTGACAATGCAGGGGAAGTCTATAAATCTTGGTCATCAGAAAGGATACTCATTTGTAGCTGTCACATCTCCCATATTGACTGATAGTCATCTAGATTATTGTGATCAAACTGGTGAATTTTTGCCAATTTATGCATTGACCGATGCAGGTGGATTAACTATGGATTCATTCTCATACATTTGACGTATTTGGGACCTTGCGTCTGATTTTTAAGTTATCTTCTTTCTTTGTACTACAGGTCTTCTATGCGTTCTACATTCTTGGTTGTCCATAAAAAAATCAGTTGATTTAAAGGTACTTGTGGTTGTTTATCCAAATTTCTTGAAATTAATGTCAAGTTACACTCCTTTATATCAACTTAAGCTAATAGAATAGAAGGTTGTTAACATGCTATTAAAGCTAAAAGGTCCTCAGTTTTAATCTATAATACCTCCCGTGACACATACAAAATAGTTAATGTGGATGGCCAATTTATGATGTGCCACATGTGAGGGAGGGTATTGAAATGAAAAAACAAGCTACAAACTTACACCCGTTTTTAGAGCTTAATCATTTTGAGCTGTTGGCTATAATGGTGTAACTTATTTATTTCAACTTCCTTCACATGTGGTCCATCATGAAAAGACTGTTGACATGAATTTGTTATATCTAACAATGACGAGGTGATTTAGTTTGAGCAAAGGAACTTCAGCCCATTAGTCAAAATGAGATCCACAAGGAGGTAATAGTAGCAGCAGCAGCAAGGAATTTTCAGTGGGTGTTATAGGCAAAGTTTGTCTTAATACCAACTCCAATTGGCGCATCACTGTGTTTAGGAGTGTTTATTAGTTCATTGAGAAAATTTAGAAGGGCTAGATTATTAAATTATAAGAGTTGCCAATCTTTTTATTTTTTTGAGAGAGACGTGTCACTGTGTTCTTTTAAAGATTAAGATAGAAAGATTAACAGCAGGAACATTAATTACAGTGTCTACAAGTTACACCAACATTATGCGACTTTTAGCAGAAAAATCACATCTATAATAGTTGGATGGAAACTCCCTCTCTACTTCCTATGGTGTTACTACTCTTATGGTTGTGACAATTGATTTGGGATTTTGGGTTCATTGCGTCCTAATGTTTTCAAAATATCTGATTTTGGGTTGATTATTTTTGTTTATGTGCAACATTGGGTGCTGATAGTTATACAAGATGATAATGGATATTAATATTGCATCTGACAGGACAATATTGGCAACCACTGACCCATCCTTGTACAATTTTTCTATATGCTTGTTGTAGCTCTTTGAACAGAACAGAGACTGATATGATGCACACCTATTTAAGTATACTTATTATTATTATTTTTATCCAAATCACCTTGTAATTGTTTTCACAATTAATCTTCAGGTTGAGAAAGCTTTTGCGCTATCTACATCCAACAAGTTGGTTGCTTGTGCATGCAACAATGGAGTTGTAAAACTCTTTAACATCGAGTCTCTTAAATATGCTGGAAGCTTACAATATACTGAGGCCAAAAATTGCAACAATGCGAATGATATGAACTGCCATACCAAATTCAGAGAAAAGGGTTCGAGACCTTTGCCTACTTTTCCTGACGCAATTGCTTGCCAATTCGCAACCTCAGAAAAGCTTGGCAAGTATTTGATGTCATTATGATGGGATTCCACCTATATTTGCACGTTGGACTATTTTTTTCATTTTCATTTTCTTTCTTTCTTTTCATTTCATTTCTTTTTCTTTTTCCTTTTTTTTTTTTGATTTTGCAGTGGTTGTTTATGGAGACCACAGTGTCTACATATGGGAGATTCATGATTTGTACAAGGTGACTGCTTAAAATTTGGTATCCATTTTCCACCATCTATTTGACAGATTAACCTTGATTTCCTTGTACATATTCCATGCACCAGAGTTACTTTTTTGGCGTTATTACGTTGATCACAATTCCATGCAGTAAAATGTTTTTATATTTATCCAGGCTACAAGATGTTGTGTGCTTGTTTCACATGGTGCATGCATATGGGATATTAAGAATCTTTTGTGTGAAAATATGCACGATCCATCTCTTGCATGTGTTGCTAGAGGTTGTTCTGGTGGAGTTTCTTTTGCAACATGCTCATCAGATGATACTATTAGGTCATGGGATTTTGCTTTGCAACCTGCTTCATCATCAAAGGATGGCTCGACTCTTGCCATGGACCCCAATTTTTTGAAAACTGAGTCGGTTGGCATGGCATGTTTAGGTAATTCCCATGTTCATATGGCCTTCACTCTAACATACTTGAAGATTCAACTAAAAAAAATGTAATTGCTTCAGAATATATCTGAACGTTTCATTTCTTAGTTTGTTGATTATCTCTTTCTGATTCTGTTCCTTGCTGCAGCAAGTGCTGGAATTTTTGAACTTGATTCTGTGGAGTCAGGAATTAGCACTCAGGGATTTCGATCTATGGCAGTTAGTCCAGATGGAAAGCACCTGGCTGCTGGTGATTGCCAGGGAAACCTCCATATCTATAACCTACATACATCTGATTACATATGCTTTCAGGTAATCCATGCAGCCACATTTAATTCAGAATATTTGCTTGCTAAGAGCAATGTGTTCACATTTGTTTTCCTGTTAAATATGCTTTGTATATAATAAGTATCGGTTATTCTGGTAGAACGCTCATGATGCTGAAATCCTGTCATTGAGCTTTAGCTTGCCTAGGAAGAAAGATGCTTCTTCTGAAAAAGTTTTGGAAGGCCATTGCTTCCTTGCTTCAGGCGGTCGGGATCGAGTAATCCGCCTTTATGATGTAAAAAGGTTTGATTCATAACCTTTTGGGCTTGTCTAGCTTGTTGGATGTTTGTTTTATTCTTCAATATTAATTTGTCTTCTTTAACATCAGGAATTTTGATCTCATTGGATGTGTTGATGATCATTCAGCTGCTGTGACTTCAGTAAAGCTAATATGCAACGGCTGTAAGATTCTCAGTTGCGGTGCTGATAGGTGGGTTCTGATAAAGCAAGATGGTTATTAAGGAGTATTTGGAGAACAAAATTTGATTCACACTGTTTGGAGGGAGTGTATCCCGTTCTTCATAGCAATTGAAATTGTTCTGTTGTCTTACATGTATCTGATGATTTGTTGGAATCATAGTTATTAGTTAACATAAAACGCCAATACACTGGGAACCATGTATTTGTAGGTGTGCTCCAAAAAATGGAACACCATTACGAAACGCTAATATGGCGATTTATAAAAGTTCCTTTCTTATCTTCCCTTGGTTTCCTTTTCATAAAGCTCTATCAAGAATAAATTGACATCTAATAGAATAGAGAGATTTTCTGGTGAAGAATAAAAGAAAGGGTCGTTTCACGCCATGAGCTCATGTTTGTAGGATAAACTTAGTTCAATGCCTTAAGATGATTAATTTCAATATATCAAATTTCTTTAATTATGGACAGTTTGTGCATGTAATAATACTAGTTGTTATTTTTTTCCTTGAGTTTAAAAGTATACATTCTAACAAGTAGAACTACCTCATCATGTTTCAACCGTTTCTATCTAAGTCTATCCCCATTGTATCACATACTGGAGTATATGGCTTACCACATTCCCATTCAAGTTCTGGTGTACCCGAACAATTTGTGTGTCTGGTAAAATTTGCTGGAATTCATGAGATACTTGGTTTCAAATTTTTATTGTCTCGTTTCAAAGTGGCATCAACTCCTCCATCTCAAGTTATCAAGTTAATATATTTGTTTCTTCCTTTAGGTCCTTGGTGTACCATGACGTGGCTATAAGAGATAATAATTGCAAGATTTCTCGTTGTCATCATCAGATAGCATCTAATGGAACCGTATACGACATGGCTGTAGATCCACTTTTAGAGGTTGCTATCACAGTGGGGCAGGTAAATTGGCATGTGAAAATTTTATTTTCCAAGTAAAACACAATGCAAATGGAAAACATTTGTGCAATCCTTTGAGTGCGCACTGTATAAACTATATCCCGGTTAATTGACTTTGAATAAGGATAGATCTTTTTTCCAGTAAAGTCTTAGATAATGGCCAATAATATGGGATTCATGAATGAGTTCTGCACATAGGATAAGAAGATTAGCATATTCAACCTTGCTGCTGGGAAACTTATTAGATCATTCAAGCTGGATGGAGATTCTGGAGACCCAGTAAAGGTGAGTCATTAGATGTGGTCACCAGTCATAGTATCACCTTCATCACAATGATCTATGTTGCAACTAACTCATTTTGACAGGTAACCTTGGACCCAAGTTGCAGTTATCTGGTTTGCTCTTACTCAAACAGATCTATCTGCATGTATGACTTTTTTACTGGGGAGATGGTCGCTGGAGCAGTAGGGCATGGTGAAGTTATAACTGGTGTCATTTTCTTACCTGACTGCAAGCACATAGTTTCTGTGAGTTATTGTCATGCTTTTATTTGTTGATTAAATGTGCCATTTGCATGTAATTCATCTATACTATGATTAGCTGAAGCTGGGATATCGACCTATTCTAAACGTCCTGGGTCACTTATAAACCTTATATTGAGGATGTAATATTGATATTTGTAGACCAAAAACTATTTCCAACCTTCTATGCATCGTTCTCCTAAGTTTCTATATTTCTTAAAGCCATATTTTGACCACTGAACGCAGGGGCGGACCATACAAGGGCGCCCCCCCCCCCCCCCCCCCCCCCCCCACACACACACACACATTTTTTTAAAATCTCACTAAGTGGGCTCCAATTAAGCATTAAGTCTTTGTAAAATTGACACTTGGCCCCTCCAACCCAAACCACTTAACAATTTTAACTTTATATACACATTATATTGTACAATAAGATACTTTTTAAGAACCTAAAAGGCTAGAGAGTAGTTACACATTTTATATACCAAATACTTCAAATGCTGCTTTTTTGATTGTTTTAGATATAATGCTGAATTTGTAAATTCAATTTAATTAAAAAAGTACCCTTGCTGAGTTCATTCAGTGATTACTGATAAGTGAAAAGTAAGGCCCCTCTGGCTGAAAATTCAAATAATTTTGAATTCAAAATTGTTTCTTAAGTTGTCACTAACTGTATATTATTTATTTTGTAAAGATTGTTGTATTTACCAAGCACAACTGAAAATTTTCCATTTTCATCACTAGATATGGTAATCAAATAACTCATTGGATTATTGAAAGTAGTCCTTGTTGAGGACCCATATGATCTTAGGACTTCAATCTGGATGGAAACTAAACTTGGACTTGCAAACTATTCCATGAAGTCTTGGTTTGCTCCAAAGTTTTTAGAGCTCATGGTGCGTTGCCAAATTTTATGCAAATACAAATGAGCACAACAACTATAAAAAAACAAAAAACAATCATTTGATAACCTTTGAATTAGAAAGGTCACACTACTTCTAGATGTGCATCAAAATTCTTTTATTTTTTATTTTAACACCTTTATTTGCTTCATAGAAGGCTATTTCATATGTTTTATTTATTGTCAAATTTATTGATGTATTCAGGTGGGTGGTGATGGTTGTATTTTTATTTGGAAAGTGCCTGTTGCTTTGTCTTCAAGGATGCTACAGAGAATAAAGGAACGTTCTGGTCCTTTGTCACCAACAAAAAAGACCCAGCCGGTAGCATTAAGTCAAATCAAGTTTCATGAAAAGTCCAATCAAGTTGACCAAAAAATTATTTTTCAAGAAGGATGTCCTCAGGAGAGCTCATCATTTAAATTTAGCATTTCCAGACTTCCAAAGTGGGCACAAGCCAAAGTAACTAGCCCTGAAATAATCCTTGTTGACTCTGAGAATACTACATTGCAGGTACTAAAAGTAAACATGTAAATTTTGGATAATATCTTGCTTTTATATTTTTCTTCCTTCTGTCTATTTGTTTTTACCTGAGACCTTGGAGTTATCCTAGAATTTCTTAATTTTTTTTTTTCAAAGACTAGCAAATTTTTTTTTTGATAGGTAAGTAGGTGATATTTTGTTAATCAAAACAATGGGACAACCCTACACAATACATGGGTCATACCCCAGCTGACTCTTTTCTCCTCAATGCCCTTATGAATGATTCACATGACTGTGACTCCTCGCAGTTGGCAATTTTAATCATTTTTATATACTCCAGTCTATCAGATCCTGTTGCTCTCAACCAGGAAGCCTGACCTTTTCAATTGGAACTCTGTTTGATTAAGAGAAGTTAATCATTCCCATAAATTTGATACCTGACCTAGTTCGTGAAATATATTAGTATACATTATATTTCTGTGGTTCTGATTATCCATCTGCTCCTTCATCTTTACCCTCATTGATATCAGAAAGTTGGACAGGAAGTTCTCACTCCTTTGGCTGGTAATGGTGAAAGATATGCTTCTTTGTCCCCTGAAGTTCAAACTCCATCCAAACATGATTTGGAAGGCGGCGAACTACTTTTTGGTAGCATGTCTAGTAGTTCATCTGGCATTGATGACAGCCAAGGTTCTGTAATGCCTCAAAATAACTTTTGGTGAGCGTTAAATGGTTTTCGAGATGATTTTTGTCATGTGAATTGAAGGTTCAGTATATGTTTCTAGGCTTATAGCTTCACATTTGTGCTTCAGCAGTTTCACAATGGACAAGCGTTGGCTCACCATTCATACAGTTTGTTTGGATTTTCTGAATTCCCCAGAGGTTAGGGATATGAGGGACATGAAGGTGCCAGTGTCTTTTCCAAATTTGTGTAAGGCCAAGCTCTTATTTTAGCATAACGTCTCTGTTGAGTTGTCTTATACTCTAAGGATTGCATGAAGAATAGGAACAATGATAATAATGTGTTTTCTAAAATCAATGTTCCCAGTTTTTTGTGTTATGCCGAACTAGTTTTTCAATGATAGAAGGAAAGATAAATGACCAAAACTGCAATTCAAATTGCTTTCTGGCTATGCATACATGTTTATGGGTCAAAAATTATAATGTCATTGTTTGATAGCCAAACTTTAAACACATGGCCCTGATGCCTTTGTGGGGTTTGCTTTCTGGTGCAAGATAATGCAGCTTTATGGTTACTTGAACTTCCATAATGTTTTGAAGACCTTATAGGAGCTAAATTTGGCTTATCAATTAATTAAGATTGCATGAATACCAAACAGGAGGAGGAACATTCAAACTAAGCCAAGAACAAGAAATAAAATATCGATAAAAAGATATATGGCAAGCATCAAAATACAGATATGTCAATGGATGATATCGAAACTCTTTTTTAAAATAATGATGGATATTAGTATCAAATCATGATTTTTTTTTTAATGAAGTTCTAGAAGTGTTAATAGAGATTCTAATGCATGAATTTGAGTGAAAGTACAAAAATTGCAAAGAAAATGTATATTTAACGAGTATGTGGTGTGTTAGAAAAATGTATGCTACTAAGAATATGAGGAAAACCAATCACTGTAATATCACAAAATTTAACTGATCTTTTTTCACCCTGTTATGAATGTGGCAGCAATGCTGTTCCTCTTGATGATGGATTATGGGACCGAAAAGAAAATTTCTTAGTCATTCTTTCGATTAAACTTTAAGGGCAGATATGAATATACATTTTGTAAAATATAAATATAGAATCCACAACTATACCAATCGTATAAGACAAGGAGACAACCAACCCTACAATCAATAACCATGGAGTTTTCTATGTGAGTCAGTCAAAATCATTACTATTATTTTTTTCACCTGGTCCATCACCATCGGCAAGTTGTTTATAGTTTTTTACTTCTACCATGTGATGCTCATGAAATCTTGTCCAGTTCACAAGTCCATAATAGGGCTTCAATTTCGTGTGGTGTTAACTGATGGTGGTCACACCGGCTAATGTCCTACCATTTACTATACAGAGATATAGGTACTATTCATATCCATATAGCTCATAAGTCATAATATGATCATTATTCTTGGTCATATCTGGCTCTTGTAGGAATATATAGTTGACCCTCTCTAACAATTTATAGTCTTGGAAGCCCTTAAAACTATTAATTGATACAACAAACAAAGCCTTTTCACTATAAAACTACTAATTGATAGAGTTATTACATACTAAGTTTCTCATTTTTTATTAATGCCAGAATTTGTTGTTAAGTATATAATCTTCAGCAAAGAACAAGATACACACACACAACTTCTTATAATACCATTATATCTTATCTAAGCAAAAAAATATCCTAATTTCCTTCTTTATAACTCATAATTGATATCAATAATAACTTTCTTGTGATAGCCACTGATATTTTTTAATTCTAATTATAAATAATATTTTTTGTTAAATAATAAATAATTAGTAAGTAACAAATTTATTAATTTTTTCAACATGGAATGAATTTGGTTTCATAAAAAATTATTATCTAGTATATGTTATGAAGTTAAAATTATTTATTATTATTTTGCGTTATATCACAATATATTAGGGATTCTTATCGATATACCGAGAACTTTATTAAACTCTTGCAATATGTGTGATATATCCATCTATCATCATCATCATCCTTGCCTTATTCCAACATGAATGGGGTCGTCCACATGAATTCTGTCTCCATTCCTTTACCATTACCCGCCATATCACCTTATATGTTTAACTTTTTGAAGTCATTTCTAATAACTTCATCCTATGTTATTTTTGGTTGCCCTCTCTGTCTCTTACCTTCTATGAAAATTAAACTTTCCCTTCTCAACGGTGCATCTATAGGTCTCCGGTGTATGTGCCAAACCATCTAAGTCTACTCTCTCTTATTTTCTTGTTGATGGGTGCTACATCTAATTTTTTTCCGTACAATTTCATTTGTGACTCTATCTAATCTAGTCACTCCAACCATCCATTTTAGCATTCTCATTTGCGCTGCATGAAGTCATTATTCTTATTTCTTTTTTAAGGCCCAACACTCCACTCCATAAAGCATGATATATCCATCTATATATTGTGATATTTTGTGGTATGTCCACAATATTCTGTTACTCTAATTATATATAAGCATTATATTTATGATTATATATGTAAAGGTTTACATGGTTATAGTTTTTTATTGTTTCACATTTGTAATTTACATTTAATTTGGTTAATGCATGTGCATATGAAAGAATTCATCTGCATAAATTTACCTGATCGGCTGATCCTCTTAGTTGATATATAAAAAATTCCAATTTCAGAGGATGTTGATTAGTTATTTTTCATATCTTGAATTGATTCAATTGTACATTGAACTACCATAAATTTATGAATTCTGTCAAAGATTTCATAAAGTTGAACAATATGATCATATTAAGTATGATTGTGATATGATAAAGAAAACAATATGAATAAATAATGAAAAATAAAGGCATTTTTTTTAGCCTGGAGCCCACTAAAAAGCACTAGCCTGAGGGCTTTATGTGAGTCTGACTGAAAGGGCATGGCCTGTAGTAGCTTACATATCACTATATGGGATGAGAGTAACTATTAATAGCTTACATATCACTATATGGCCATCTCAAGACTGAGGCATATGGAAGGCTTTAGTAGTTGTACAGTTCACTATGTTTTTTGTGAATGGTTTCAGGTTTTTTTATTTGAATTGGATTAGATTTATGGGGACAAGAAAGGAAATATACAAATCAAATAGTTAAATTCGTCCATCCATGATTTAGGGGACAAGAAGGGAAATTTCCTTCTTGTTGCTAATGCTGTAGCATATGTCTGGCTAATTGTAAAGTTATAGCTCTTACATTCTTAGAAAGACGACCGAGCCTATGCAATGATGCGGTCTATAAGAAGTTCAAGGAAAAGTAAATTAAAAAAATATATAAACTTAAAAAATTAGCTTGATTTCAAGTTGAGACTCATTAGGGACCTCTTGGGATCGAATTTTAATTTGAAACAAGTCTGATTTATGGTTCATAAAGTTAGTTTCTTGCTGGTTTAGTTTTATTTAACGTTTTCTTATGTTTTAGAAGTTGAGGGGTATTTTGGTGATTTCTAGATTTTCTTGGACATGGATGTAGTAGGGGTCTATGAATCATATTTGGGTTAAGTTATATTTTTGGCTCTTTTTCATACTGCCGTTGTTTAGTTAAGATAGGCTTTACAGGTCAGTTTTTGGTTGCAAATTTTGAAATAGAAAACCTTGGAGTGGGAAATGTTCACCTGCCAATATATATCTAGGTACTCTGTCAATTCAATAGAGATCAGTTAGATAATTTTCTGAACTATTAAAGATCTTTTGGGATTTTATGATGTAATTCTAATTTTGAGTGATGCCTAAGGGAATCTAAATGTGATGCCTGGTTCTTTTACTCTCCTTTTCTTAGTTTAGTGCACTTTATCCACCTCCAGCCAGATTTTGCTAATCATCTTTTACAATCTTAAAATGTCTGACTTTGAATCCCAGCCGTACATACTTCATCAAAGATTCAACCCCAACAACTGAAGACTACTAAAGAACCCAAGTTCCTGTTCATGGCAAAAAGTAGAATAAATATACGTTAATAGTGATCATAATGGAGATTTCAGGCCTTTGATAATTAGTCATATATCATCTAACAAGGTTATGGTTTAATGCAGCGCAAGACCCAGCCGTGGAGATAACGAGTAATACAAATGTGATTAATCCTTCTCTAGAGACCACCTTTGGATTTGTTGGTAATAATGTCAAGAGGCAGGGTGTCACTTTTGTTGAACAAACTAGATTGAACACTCCTGGCTTTAAGTTCAATAAAACTAATCAATATGGGATTAATAATGCAAGTGCATCCTGTGAGGTAGTTGTTCGTGAGGTTACAGAACAGATGAATTCAAGCACAACTGCAAGCAGACTGCAAGCAACGATGGATGCCCATGCCTCCCACATGAAGTCTTCAGACAATGACATGTTCAACCTAAACTTCGGCAATTTATCTGTGGAATTGAAGGTCCGTACTCTAATATGGAACGAAATTATATGACTATATAGGATTGCAGGGTGCATCGGATTCTGCTGCTCCATTCTGTATGGTGCACTTCTGTTCGGCCTTCTATCATGAAATCTAACAAGTAACTCTAAACTGCTTTCCTTTATTTAAAGAGAGATTTTTGTTTCAACTCCAATTCTAAAGTTGAACCTGGGAATACGTTACTTAATTCTCAAAATAAATGGTCAAATATATCTTAAGTTCTAGTTTAACTGACAATTTAGGCATAAATTTTCTTTTCTCATCAAAATTTAAATATTGTTTTACCATGCTTTCCATCTCAATTTCTAGTATCACATGTTTACCTATGTTGCAAGGATGGGAAAACAGGAGTCTTTTGTTTTCCTTTTAATTTTAGCCAGAGGGATAAAACAAGCAATCCAAGAACTAGAGTTAGCATGTTTTCTCTAGTAGCAGTGGCTATTGGAGGTCTTGCATATTATTTTTGCACTGGTGGCCCCAACAGTTCAGTTTGCTAGGAATTATAGATGGATTACAATTCTAATCTTCTTCATATGTATTTTTAGTTGATATAAAAGGTTTATTTATGTAATCACTATCTAACAATCTAACGTTAGCTATCTATATTTACTGTTTTTAGAATGGAAGGAAATCATCGGCATGGAGAAGCCATTGTGCACGATTTGCCGTGCAACAAGACTTTCTTAGAGGGCAAAAAGAACACTTTGAGACACCAGTCAGAGATTTTGGTGGTGACACTACGAATTTGGACAAAGGAGCTGCTCCTCGAGTTACATTTGAGGATCCAGCAATGGCCATGCTGGAAGAATCACGAAGGATGGACACTCGAACACAGGTATATCTATTAATTTGAAACTGATTTGACAGGGCTTTAGTTTTGTTACCTATATGTTGCATGAACATTCTGGGAAACAAAAATACAATGAAACAAGTTAAATAATTGGTCGTAAACAAAGATATTATGGAGTTGGTCATCATCTATTACGAGTTATTTCAGTTGAGGATCTTTATTTTATTATGGAATATGAAACTTATATTTCATTCTTCATTAACGATTAAGTAGCCTAGAATTTTTTTCCTCAGAAAGATCTAAAAATACTTTTAAAAGACCATTGTCCATTGTTTGTTACCCCTAAACATGGTGTTGGAGGTACAGAAGCCTTTGGCATTATTTTGCCTCAAAATAATTTCTCTCAGCATATTTGGCAGCCCGAGCTTTGGCCATGACACCAACCATCGGCAATCTCAACATACTTAATTATTTTAACATATACCAGTGTTCTTTTAGAAAACCCTTGTTAATTTACTTATAAAGTGACACAATATCACCATGCTCAATTGTAGCTGTTACCTGTGGCCATTACAGGTCCTTGAGCACTTTACGCAAGACTTGCTGTGCTCGAATCAGAATATCTCACAAAGTGATTCAAATGAATGCCCTGTCAAGGACATTTCCATGAACGTGGAAGCGATAAAAGCTAGAGAACAAGAGGAATGCAATGCCGAGGAAATCGAAAAGCAACAAATAATCATTGCATGCAGAGAGGCGTTACTCGAGTTGGATGCTGCAGCTGACAGTGCACTCCTGTTATTTTCTAAATTAGGAAGCATGGCTTCTAGACAAGAGATTTTAAGAGGGCCGGGAGGTCAGCTGCATGATGAGGCCACTGAAATGCTCCCTACAATAGCAAAGAAAGTTCATGCAGTTGCCAAATTGGCCCAATCTACCAGCACCAGTTCCGGTGGGAAAACTATATTGGATTATTCAAGTTTTGAACCTCTTTTAGGTACTTTTGCTGAGAGTATATCACAAAGGGTTGTTGAGATACTGAAGAAAAATTGCACCTCTATCTGACATTAAACAATCCGTGTACAGGTCTATCATGAAAATAATGTTTCTACCATTCAAGGGAAGTGAATTCTCATTCTGTAATGAAAAATTACACGTGAAATTAAAAAAAAAAGGAAAAGAAAAAAGAAAGAAAAATTCCTTTGTGCTGCGTTTGGAAGCATAGAATATGTGCTTGGGAATTGAAATGAAGACCGTATTAGTTAAAAACTTTAGACTAATTTTCCTACGATTTCAATTCCATGTAATGTATTCAATACCGTCAATTGCAGCATTATAGTACTTCTTTGTATGCATAGAATTCTTCAAGGCTAGATTCTGAGAATTGGAAAATGCTTCCCTTAAAGTGGTAAGTGTTCCAAATAACTATGGTTATGATCTCTTTACATAATGGATATATTAACTCACAAGGCCCATTTACTTTGTCTGTACCTAACGCTCCATGGACGCATGGAAGATCTGGACATCCCAAGCCCATAATAAATTCAGGCTAAAGATATGAATTGTTGCCCAAGCTTTCCACGTGGGAAAAACCAGCCTGGAAAATTCATTGTTGGGCCTATTGACGATCCTCGGTTACATATCAATGTAGGGAGGTGAGTATCCATGATTTATATCACTGAATTCAACAGGGCTGGGCTCCATCTCTAAAAAGAAATTTCCCACAAAGAAAAGAAAAAGAAAAAGAAAAAGAAAGAAAAATTTGGATCTTTCCAGTGTAAACACACTCTTTTTTTTCTTTCACATTCATCTTTTCCAATCATAACTCATCGGTGTCTCCACTTTAGCATAAAAAAGTAAAAGGAAAGAAAAGCAATGGTCATCTTTGCCTTTCCTATCCCTTCACCATTGAAAGCCAATTCTACTGATGATTTTCATGCAGTTTCAATATAAAATTGTAGGGGAGAAACCCTTTTTTTTATATATTTATTTTTTATTATTTGTAAATTTCAAGGCATGTCAGTGAATAATTTCACTCTTCAGATATGTATATAATATATAAGCACCCTAAAGATATCTTTGGAATACTTGTAAATCCCTAAGAAGGTATGCCTAGAAATTGTTCTCTTGTATGCTTCTAATGCATTTGTCTTGCTTTACTAACATGCCAAACACTACATTCTTTCTTGGGTTTCCCTCATTCTACATGTATAAGCATGCCATATACTAGTTTATATATAAAGCTATAATATGTAATCATGCCACATGGCATTATGTGGCCTGGGTTGCTACTAACCTGTGAATAAGGACCCTTATTGCCCAAGATCAATTTAATCAATAAATTGGTAGCTTGGGACCATGGAAACAAATAAACTTGGGTTTGGGTCCATAAAAATGGATCACCAGATCAAAGGGCTAAAAATGATTGCTCAAACTGATATCTAGTGGAATGGAATCAATAGGCCAATCATCATTTCATGGCTACCAAGGTTAGAAGTTGTGTCAATGTAGCATTATTGGCCTCTGTCACTTGTAGGAGACATTCCCTCTTGTTCCTCATGCATACATAACTTCTCTCCTGTATTATATGAACACAATAAATAAATAAATGAATAAATAAAGCCATCCAAATATATATATATATATATATATATATCTCACCTATGGATCATGGATGCAAGATGTGAATAAGATTTTGTTTTAGGCATGTTGGACCCAAAATGAAGGCTTTATTTATAGTGGGCTATCATTCAAAATGTAGTTCTTTATTTTAAGAAATAGACAGTGATTTAGTATACGTGTGTGGGGGCAAAGGACTCAATTAAATTGTCGTTTTGCATTCATTTATGTTCCAAAAGGTGGGCCTCCATTTTCTCCTTCTGTTCACTCTTAGGCCACTGCTTTATCTGCAATTTGAATACTGATTTTCTTCTCTGTTATTTGCCCCCCAAAACAGTGAAAATGTTATTTTTAATTCGAACCAAACTAGAATGAGAATAACTTTATGTATGAATATTGTTCCTGTAATTATGGACAATAATGATCTAAGGTGTAGCATAAGAAAACATTATTTGACATTATCACTTTGGCCAAAAGGGTTGGGGTCTCACTTGCACAAAGATGCTTTGAGAGATATAAGAAGATTGATTTAGTCTTTTTCACTATTTCGACACGTTATATTTTACTATTTTGACACATTTAATTGCATCTTTCTGTGATTGGTTGAGACTGTATAGTTAGTTTCAAATCATGTAATTTTTCTATTACTTATGTTCAACTATTGAAGAACTATTTTTATGTTTTTTCATTAAGAACAACTGGTTTTTAGTTTTGAGGAGAGTAATATCATAAAAAGAAGCACAACATTTCATATCATTTTCCTAATAGTGACACTGCACTATTTTAATGATGACTATGCTTATTTTATGAGAGTGTCCTTTTTGTTTATTTATTGCTAAGATTCTGAACAGTGTTGTTAGGTTTAAAATAATTACAAGTCTGAGTTTGCTCTTGCTTCTTTTCATTGAGAAGATGACAAAAAAATTAAAGGAAGGAAAGCTCATTCTCACTGGATAAAGCTTCAGAGACAATACTATCTCTGACCATAAGAATCTTCAATTCTTCACACAAAAACAGAATATAAAACAATGCCACACAAACCTATATATATATATATATATATATATATATATATATATATGTGCCATATATATACTCTGCCCTTTGCATGCTTTGCTTGTACAGTACCAATGATCTCCTTTTAAGATCCTCTGCTAATGCTAAGAATATAAAATGAAATGAAACAGAGAGAATAGGATTCAGATAACAACCCTCCAATGGTTTTGGTTTGAATTCACAAAGATTGCCCTGTGTTCCAGACATTAATTTAGATCATATGAACATCAACTAAGAACAAGACTATGCCTAATATCATCATAGTATGGGTTTTAGTAGTTAGTGGATTAATTGGTCTCTATTTTGAATTCTTAAATTTTATTTTCTTGTGAATGAAACTAACTAAATCGAGTCTGTTTGAACTGGACTGATTCATTTATGATACGTTTTATGAACTCGACTTGAACTAGACTTGTCATATTTTGCCACACGTTACTCTTTTTTTTATATATAAAAATTCAACATTTTTCTTAAAAACTCTCCATGTCTTCATTATCAATCAAAATGATGAGTTTTTATTGAAAAGTGCACCACTTGTCAAAATACTCTCATGTTATTGTAAAATCTGTTCAAAAAATAGATGTATTTTTTTGTTATGTATTAGTATTTAATTAGTACGTGATATCATGTCATCTAATGGATGTATTTTTATGATCATGGACAATGATGCGTTTTTGATTTGAATAATATTTATAATTTTATTTTCATATTATCAAAATTTTCAATTTTTTTTTTACGAATTGATAATTCATATAAAAATCTACTGTACACTTAATTATAATTTTAAAAAAGAACTTTTCTCCAAATCTCAATATCAAGCTACAATCCAGTTTTCACTTTATATCCAAATCTTTATATCCCACTATGGTTCTACGTTCACTTTTGATCAAATAACAGACAAAATTATAGAAAGACAAACCCTAGAGTGAGAAAAACAGATAGACAAAGAGAAGCAAACATCAAACCCTAGAGTAAGAAAAACAGATAGACAAAGAGAAGCAAACATTGAATCTACATACTGTATATGTATATATATATAGATAAAGGTTGAAGACAGATGATCACTTTACGCCACATTCCATGCACAGCGACACTTATATGCTATACTATATAATATATACACACATGCCATGGCCTCTGACCCCACCAACAACAAGGCTCTCTCTCTCTCTCTCTCATCCCATGTGAATAAATGTGTGTTAATGGGCCCCCGTGACTTTGCAACCGAAAGAAGTGGGCCCAACTGGCCGACTAATGGAGTTCGAAGCCGGCCGGCTTATCTCGTGACTCAGCGGCGGGTCTGATCGTCCTCAAGGCCTATCAATCAATTTCTCATTAACTCAAGCAACATTTCAGGGAATCAAAATCTTTTCGAGTACTGTTTTACTCCGTGGCTCGTACACTAGAGTGTGATTATCACTCTTTGTTAAAACGACGTAGTTTTGTGAAATTGCAATTAGAAGCAAATGTGATTAAATTATACAAAGGCGTACCGTAAAAAAGTGTACGGAAAATAATTTTGATTTCGAGTGTTACAAAGTGTACTTTGCACAATGGTAAAATTGACCTATCGTGACATGAGATCAATGAAAAAATCTTGTAAAAATAATACGACATACATGTGTAACGTTTTTTAAATTTTACAATAACAAAAATCTAACTGTTGTGATATTTGTAAATATGAACTGCTTTTGATGTATAATATGACATTTTAAATTTTTTAAAGTGGCTTGCAAGAGTAAAAAGTAAGATACTATTATCATTTCTCTAATTAGAAAAACATCTAACAAGATTCTTAAATTTTCATCAACTTAATCTTTTAACCCAAATGATTAGGGTATGATGAAATAAATCCTTCGACTCTTGACATTTTATCGAAATTGAATCATAATTATAGAACTTATCAAATATATAGATTGTTTTTTAAAGTTTTGTCTCACTTCAGATGGAATATCAATCAAAAGTTCAAAATTGTTATCTTTTATACACAACCAAATATTTATTGTCATTAATTTTTATCAAAAAAACTATATTCACACTCTAACTTATATATATATATATATATATATATATATATATATATATAAGAGAAAATTTATTATGATGACATTTCCATTAATCAAGATCACCATGCTTTGGTTCTCATACTTGCGCGTACACAAGCTCATGAGAGAGTGATGGACATTAGATTCTTTACATATATATATATACACGTTATCCCATTCCCATCCAATAATTGTGGACATAGTCATTCGCAGAATGAGCGCTTCAGCCATTGTGGGATCCTTAACATAAGTGTTATGCTTTTTTAGCCATTGCAATTTGAGTCAAAATTTTGTTCAGTGACTTTGTTTTTTTTATGGTGTATTAGAAAATAATGAGATCCAACAATAATTTTCAATCATGCAAAATTAGTCTTGTGGTTCGAATTTTGTTTAGACCTGAATCGTGCTGTGATTTGGGTTTGACCTTTTTCTTTTTTTGTGAGCCGGACACCGTTCTAAAACTTAATTATACGACAAATCACGTAAATTTTTGTATATATATGTATTTGAAAAAATTACACTTATCTCTTCTGTAAATAGACTAAATAATAGAGACATTTTTTTATATTTTTAAAAATAACACTGACTTTCCTTGTACAATTTTTTGATAATTATACTCTTGTACGAAATTTTTTTTTTTTTTTATTCTTTTGTAAGTAAGATTATAATATATTAAGAAACATAGTTACATGATTAGAAGGAGTATATTTCATGTGAAAATTTCAGAAAAAATACCATTATGTAAAAAATTTAAAAATATTTTAAAAAATTTTAAGTAATTTTTGTATATAAAAAGCTGGAAGTCAATGTTACACAAGCCTTCAAATAAAAAAAGTCAGTGTTATTTTTAAAAATGTAGAAAAAATTTCCTTTATTTAACCTGCTTAATTTCTGGATTCTGGAGAGGTAAATGTTAACCTATTGTATTTTGTTTGGTATGGTTTGTGTTTGGTTTTTTGTGATTTCCTTGATTTGTTATTGATTTATGGCGTTTGTCGTGGCTCTTCTCTTTGAACTGAACAATACAGGTGCACCGCCAGACAATCGGATGGAGCAGGCAGCTGCATACCCGGTCAGGTGAGCTCTTTTTATTCATGTATGGCCATGGTCCACCCCCCACTCGCATTTGCAGCTATGGATCAGTCTAATCTGGAATTGACAAGGATGACGTGGGTATATACAATATATCTATATCTATATATGTATCTATATATGTATGTATATTATATAAACGTAATTAATCCATACGTAGACAGTAGACACGAGGACACTCATATGCTAATTAATACAGTACGGAACTCCATTTTGAGATAGGACTATCAGAAAAGCTATGGTAGGCCGATCATAGCTAGCTCTGTAAATACATCAAACTTGGGCTTATACGTGCAAGTTGTATATCTCCTATGAACCTGAGGACCAAAATACACATGTTTATTTATTTATTTATTCTTAACATAAACCAGAAGAAAAAAAAATGAAAATTTATTGGTAAAGAAAGAAAAAAAAAAAAAAACAAGTGAAATGAGGAAAACTCTTCCTTTCACAACAAACCATTTTCCCAACATATCTTACAATTTAAGCCTGAACTTAAGATCAAACTTAACATTTCTAATTTGTTTTACCTTCCAAACACTCGTCAACTTATTATTTGATAAGGTTTTTCACGTGACATGAATGGATTTTTAATTATATATTTCACTTTTTGTCATATACAAAATAAATACATAATAATATGTATGAATTTGTTAATAGAGTGTATATTTATGCTTTGTTGTTATAGTTAGGCGTGCACACGATTTGAATTTTTACAATTTTTGAGAGAATTGAAACCGATTCCAGCAATTTTTTAATTTTAGAATCGGAATAAGAACCGAAACCAACTGGACTTAAGGGTTTTGGTTTCGATTTCAGTTATGTGTATATACTAATGTTATTTAAAAAAAAAAAAATTCTCTCTAGTTCCAACATTTGTTATCTAACAAAAAATACAAATATTGGAAAGAAAATAAAGAGGTACAAAATAGAGCAAAAAGGAAGAGGGTTGACATTTTTTCTTCTGTTTAGTAATACTAACGTATACCGTAAAATATAAAAGTTTTATATAAAATTGCATAAACACAAAACATAGAGAAAAAAAACTTATAAAAGGTTTTATGCACCTATAAAGGAGTTGTATAAAACATAAAAAAAAAAAAAAAAAAAAGACTAAACAAAAGAAAGAATTTTAGACCAAATTAGGAACCAAAACTATAGTAAATGATTCTTCAAATTTAGAATCGGAATCCGAACAAAAGTGAACGATTTGGTTCGATTTATTTACAATTTTTTACCGTTTCAATTTTATGGATTATTTGTGCATTTGTAAGACATTGTTGATGCGATTGTCATTAATTATCTTATTTTTTTCAAATAACAAGAAAAACATACAAGGACAAATATGGAATATTTGTCTTGTGTTTCCTTGTTTGTCATTGTGTTTGGCCAGGTGAAACATTACTCCCATAAATTTCAATTCGGTGGGAAACCTCCACACACAGGCCACAACAATGGAACTCATTTTCATGGAAAATTACAAAAGACATGGAAAAAGAAAGCCCGAATACAAAAAGAAACCAAAACAGGAAAAAGGAAAAGCAAAGGAAAAAGAAAGAAAGCGAAATGAGAGTGTAAGAGAGAGAAACAGAGGGACATCAGACAGATATGTTTGGAGAGAGAGAAAGAGAGCGTGATTTACTTTTGCTTTTTCTCTCGACAAGGAATCTTTGAAAATCGAAAAAATCATCCAAAAATTTAACAAAAAATAAAAAAAATTCACTTGATTTGAGCACTTCTCTTAAGAAACCAATGAAAGTCCTGTGAACTTTAAAAAGACAAAATTAGACTCATCACTCTTTATTTAAATAAAATATAGTAATTTTGTTTATGTTTGTAGAAATTTTATTGGCTTCTCTCTTGTCAAAGTGAGTTGATAAAACCATATATGATAATGAGAGTTGTAAGTTACTATTTTAGTCTCACATTTAAACAAATTTACTACTGTATTTTATTCTAAAAAACCTCCATTGTAAATTTTCATTTACTTAACAAACAAAAATTGACACTATCATTAGCGGGACAGACATTGTTAAATGCAAAGTCTAAAGAATAACCATAAAGAATAGATTTTATCGTTTACAAGAGGTTAATGAAATTTTTATTAACTTAAATGATCAGAAAGAAGGATAAAAATGTCTTTTTGAAGTTAGTGGCCGTAGAGAATAAGGCATCCAACGGACAAGTATAGCTTAGAGAGAGAAAGTAGAGAGAGAGAGAGAGAAGATTTTCCTCCATTTTCTCTTTATTTTCCCCGTCCTTCCGTTCGTTCTCTCTCTACTCTCTCTCTCTCTGTCCGTTGGAAACGAAGCTCACACAAAACCTCTCTCAAAAATTCTGTAACATGAGCAGAGGGGGGATTGCAGACAACCACCACCGGTTATGAATCCCACCACCGAACAACCACCGCCTCCGCCTCCGCAGCCCCACCGGTCCTCATTCACCTGCGACCGCCACCCAGAAGAGCAGTTCACCGGCTTCTGTCCTTCTTGCCTCTGCGAACGCCTCACCACCCTAGACCAATCCGCTGCCTCCTCCTCCTCCTCTCGCAAACCCTCATCCGCCACCACCTCCTCGGCCGCAGCGGCGGCGCTCAAAGCCATCTTCAAAGTCCCAGGCGCAACAACCACCACCGAACACAACAGAAACAAAACCAAACCCTCCTTCTTCTCGGAACTCCGGCGTACGCAGTCCTTTTCGGCTTCGAAAAACGAGAAAATTTGCGGCGTGTTCGAGCCGCAGCGCAAGTCCTGCGACGTTAGGGCTCGGAACACTCTTTGGTCACTCTTCAACCTCGCGGACGAGCACAAGACCGAAGTAGAGACTCGGAATCTTGGGTTGGTCTCTTCTTCAGTAACTGGTCCAGTGTTCGAGTCTAAAGAAGAAGACGAACACGAAGACTATGACCACGACGACGATAACGAAATTAGGGTTTCTGAAGAACCAAATGTACCAACTGTCATAAAAGGAACAGCAGCAGAAGTTGTTGAGGAGGTTCAAGAGGAGATTAAGCCGATGAAAGATCACATAGATCTCGATTCGCAGCCGAAGAAACCCATTGCGTCAAGTTTTTGGTCCGCGGCCTCTGTATTCAGCAAGAAATGGTTCAAATGGAGGCAAAAGCAGAAGCTGAAGAAGCGAAATACCGGCGGCGAATCATCCACATTGCCGGTAGAGAAGCCGATTTCGAGGCAGTATCGCGAGACCCAGTCGGAGATCGCCGACTACGGGTTCGGGCGGCGATCTTGCGACACGGATCCGCGGTTCTCGCTCGATGCTGGACGAATCTCGTTCGACGACCCACGGTACTCGTTTGACGAACCTAGGGCTTCGTGGGATGGGTACTTGATCGGCCGGACTTTTCCTCGGCTTCCGCCTATGCTCTCGGTGGTGGAGGATGCTCCGGTGGTGCATGTTTCGCGGTCCGATACCCAAATTCCAGTGGAAGAGCCGGTGAATTGTATCTATGACATCGACAAAGTTCCCGGTGGGTCGGCTCAGACGAAGGAATACTACTCAGACTCGAGGAGAAGGAAGAGTCTTGATAGGTCTAGTTCACTAAAGAAAACTGCAGTCTCTGTAGTGTCAGAGATTGATGAATTAAAAGGTGTTTCAAATGCGAAAGTGTCACCTGCAACTATTGATTATTTTCATGGGACTAAGTTAATGGGTGGAGATAGAGAGTTGAGGGATTCGAATTCGAATTCTATGAGAGATGATTGTTCGGAGACATTTGAGTTGGGTTTTAAAGATAATGCTTCCATTGTTGGAAATGGTGAACAGAAAGGGTCCAAGAAGTCCCGGCGATGGAACATTTGGGGTTTCATACGTCGCCGCAATGGAGGGAACAAGGATGAGGATGAAGAAAAGTGTAGCAGAGTAAATGGGGTGGAGAGGTCTTTTTCAGAGTCGTGGCAAGAGCTGAGGAGGGAAGGAAATGGGGATGCAAGAGGGTTTTTGAACAGAAGGGTGTTTAGAAGCAATAGTAGTGTGAGCTCTAGGAATTCTTTTAATGTGGGTGGATCATTTGGCAGTGTGAGGAAGTCAAATGTGGAGGCAAATGGGAATGGTAGAAAGAGGAGAGATGAGTTTGTTTTGGAAAGGAATCGGAGTGCTAGGTATTCGCCTAACAATATTGATAATGGCCTCCTGCGGTTCTACTTGACGCCTATGAGAAGCTCTCGAAGAGGTGGTTCAGGGAAAAGTAGGCCGAATAACTCATATTCAATTGCAAGAAGTGTGTTGCGGCTCTATTGAAATTGAAGGTCCCTAAGGTGGTGTTCTTTGGTTTTATGTTAATCTTGCTGCATCTGTTGTGCAAACACACTTGAATGTGTTTTCCTTGATGGTTAATTAGATACAAGTACCCTGCATTATGAGTAGCATGCTTCATTGATTACTCTAATAATGAAAAAACTGTGTGTTTCTTATAATACTGTTGTTATTAAATTGGATTATGTTTTGCTGGTTTTGCAAAGAATATTTCTCATCTCATGGACGTGCATCAAATATCTTGCATCTGGAATCCGAGTTGGCACCCCCTTTTATCTTACAGTTTTTTTGCTAAGTGGTGAATGTTTTAAGGCATTTCAGGGAATGTTTTCCTGAAATATCTGGCATGCTGCATATTTTTCTAAAGTTTGAGATTATATGGGCTCAAGCCACCCAGTACTTGCAATTTGTCATGGGGTGATTTGTTCGGAACATAGAATGCAACCATTTTTTTTTCTTGTCGTTTATTGTTATCAACCAATTATTTGTGATATGGTATGCTTAACCCTTGATTGTGAGTCCAAAGACATTATAGAAGGTCAATACTCTCATTAAGATCCATTTTCCAATACCGTCATCAGCATTTCATACGGCACCTCATTATTATTCTCCAACGAGCACCACTCATTCTGTAATCTGATATGCCAAAGGATGAAATCTGAAGACTCCATCACTAGCGTAAGATTCAACTAGGTCCCATATAGAATCTGAAATTACTCAGGTTTGGAGTCATAATTGCAATGGCCTTGCTTCAAAATGGGTAATTGCTAATATGTCCAATCAACCGAGGTTTTGAATACGTGCAACCCTACGTTATTGATGCAGTTTTGCTTAGCAGCTAATTTTCATACATTCATTTAGGTTCTGTATGTTAATTGTTATTCTTTACTGTGTTCATTATTGCTAGTTTGTCATCTCGGAAATTTCATGGTTAGTTGGTTCAATGTAACAAAATATACTGGCTAAAATGGAAAATGTTAATGTAGTGCATCAAATATAAAGATATCTCTCTTGGGATTCAGTTAATTGGCTTGAAAATGGAAATGTCTCTCTCTCTCTCTCATGTACTACTGCCAATAGTTATATCTTATTCCAACTGACATGGTGTTTCTTTCCCTTTCACATTTTATTATGAGTAAGCATTGATATTCAGGAGTTGTACAATTCATTTGCCCCTCCAGGCAGCAGTGTTGAAGGCCAAGGCCAGTTTCTGAAAGATTGGGATTTTGTGCTGCAGGTACCAATGGTCAATTTTCAGAAGCTATGAAAATGCCAGGTTAATCATGTGTGGGAGAAGGAAAAAGCAACTTGTATGAAAATCAATAGCAACTTCCAAGAGAGATGGATCAGGGTGCAGCTGGTAGAGATACAATGTCCCCGAAATCTTGATCTCGAGTTGTTACAATGGAGGAGTATACAAAGCTGAACTTTGCTCCACACACCAAGGCTACTGAATCAGAATGTGTAGTAGTAGAAAACTATAACTTAAAAGTCATTTTCTTCCTATTTTTATTAGTAGGTTTGTATCCTGTAATCCTAATTTTGTTAATAATGAAGTGATAAATTGGTGGGTTTTTTGAAATGGAAAAGACAGTTATTGGTTTTGATTCCTTTACTTTCCTTGTAAAGCGTAACAAATCAGTAAAAAATTGCTGAACATCATCACCATGGTTGTTTATGCTACAATCTGTCCATGTAATCTATTGTGGAATGTAAAAGACAGTGATTTGGAAAAAAATTATTCTTCATAAAACTTAGTAAACTAGGTCTTTGTTTTACTTATCCATTACTGTTAGGTTTACTTTTATAGAGTTCAAATTGATTTAGCTTCTTCAACATGAAAGGAAGAGGTTGATAAAATGTTTTTGCACTTACTTTTGGATTAAGTATGACCTCAAATGTGAAATCAAGAAAGAGAGAAGAACTTGAGGCTATTTTACAGTCATTCTTGGATGCAAAAAAGAACTTTGACCAAGAAAGCCACAAAGCTGTCTAAACTTTAACAATAGTTGGCTCAAATCCCATCAGCAAAACAGAGAAAAATCAAACCTAGCAATGATTATTTCTCAAAATTGAGATTTTTTTTTCCAACTCCTATTGGGAAATCAAAGGAGAGTCAAAACTAACCAACACTAGAATTCAGTATGTTTGAGTTTATGTTTCCTTTTGTTATTTTTTTTAGTGGGAATTTGGTTGGCAAGAGTTCATATAGGGGGGACAGGGATCTTCTTTGTCAAGGATCATATATTGAGGCTGAGCAGCGAAATTAAAATCATCACTGTGATTGGTTAAATGTATTAAACTGATTCACTGCTTAAGAGGAGGGTGAAATTTGGAACAACCTCCTAGACATTTTTGGACACTGTCATCGTACCAAAAGAGAGAGAGGCTTCGTATTACACACTTGACTTCGCTGTTCCTTTTTCATCTCTCAAATCTATCAAACCATAATTTTGTAAAATTTTCCTCGGCAAAGATGGATCAATTGTATTTTATAATGACATTATTATACTTTAGAACTCTTCTTTCGTATTTAAAAGTAAAATTACGCACATTTGACTTTCTTCATATAACAACAAGTGTCGTGTAATATTCTCACTTTTTTTATAGTCTATAACATTGAAAAAAAATAGATGAGATCCACGTTCTTTTCTCTAATTTGACTTTTCAGTTAGCAAATCAGAACTCAAAACATTAATTATGTGAAAAGAGCAAATAAGCATGCATGCCTCTAACTAGAATTATTTTGATATTTTACAAGTATTTCACACTTGTAATGTAATCTTAATTCTAAGGCATTATCATAATGAATTTTAGGCCACTTTGTAGAGGTGGACCCAGTCATAACTTTAGATGAACAACGTAAATGTGTGTGATCTTGCTTGTGTTTTTATTTTATTTTCTATTAATTTTAGCAACAAATGCATCATTTTATTGGAGTCAATGGTCTCTATGATCATAATTTTCTTACTTTTCGCAATCAACTAGATCTTCATAATCTAATCAGCTGTCTTAAAGAGGTAATAAATTTATGATCTTGGAAATATGCATTGCCATTAGAAATTGTATGCCCCGAACATTACAGTTATGAAGTAGTACCAACATATACCAGCATAAACAATAAACTCATAATATTCATAATATTTAAATCAAATCATAAACTCTATAAACACGGGAAATTATAAAATACTATTTATACATATAACAGATGAAAATTGTCCATTTCTCTTGATTATAAAATACTCATCCTATTTAACACACCATCAGTTAGAAGAGTATGATATTCTAGAGTATTCAATACGCGCATAATCTCATCTAAACACATATATGGAGCGCAATTAAAAATATTATATCATCATCTTTCAATATATAAAGCATATCCGCCAAGAATGTAAGGTGTAACATACAACTAAACAGCAATTTTTGGGGGTGTCAAATTCCCTCACACATCTCAAATCAATCTCTTAAATACGCTCGGTGTAACACACCCATTTTTAACTAATTATATCACATCATTACGCTTAAGAACATATCGATTAACCACCGACCGAATCACTTTATATTTAATTCCATGATTGGAAATTTCCAAATATCAAAATCATACAAAAATTTTCATACAAACAGATGCTACAAAGAAAAACTGCAGAGAGGGAGAGATGCACTACCCCACAGAAGTGGCCAAGTAGCCATGGGAATGGAAAATTTTTAGGAGTTAAAATGCTGATCTAATTTCTTGTGAAGTCAAAGTAACACTGCTGAGGTATTACTTAAAAAGGGTGGCTGCAAAACAACCTTCTGAACTCAATTTGCTGCAATGGGATTTATATACTGTAACTTGAAAAGTATGGCTGCAAGATCAGGCTACAAAAATAACCTTCTGAACTTGAATGATTGCAATGAGTTTTAGATACTGTTACTTTCAAGCCATCAACAGTGCCCTCGCAAGTATCGAGTCTTGAGATCTTGAGAACTGCCTATGATAGTACTCCTGCCTTTACATTTTTCCTGTAAGTAGGTACAATTAACATCCTCTGCCTCGTCATCATCACTGTCTATTTGTTTTAGGGATTTCCTGGTCTGCAGGCTTATTCTCCTGGGAATGAACACGTTGAAGTAATAACTTAAAATGCACTCTTTTGACTTGGATGGGAAGCAATTCAAGGCATGCTGCAAAAAATTCTTTCCATTTGATGATGGATACATTTTCACAAGTGTCTCAAAGCTCTTTTGTTCCTTTAATGTCCATGCTTCGGAAATTTTTTCTCCCATCTCATCCAACTTCCAACATAAGAAAGGAGGACCAAGATCAGATTGCAGCCTGAGCCTTTCCTCAGAAATGTGCTGTTTAATGCATTCAGTGGATCCTGGAGAGAGACATGAACAAGAGTCAGGTCTACCTTTTCCAACTGCTTCTGCATCAATTCCTTTACTTGTGCTCTCCATGGGCCAAATTCGGATGCCCAACCACCTTAAGTTTTCGGAATCAGCCTTTATACCATTAAGTTTTCCCACGTTGACTGGACCAGTCCAGTCCGGAACATCAGCTTGGAAGCGGGGACCAACTGGAATAGCCATTCTCTGAAGGTGATCACCAATGAAGTTCAGTAACCTGATTGACCGTCGAGGTGACTGAGCATGCATTTGCTGTAGCTCCTTGGAACTTGAGGTGTTTGAACTGTGAACTGATTCTTCAAAATCCAGCGAGGGTGAGTCACAGAAGGTCTTGGGACTTGATGGGTTTGATCCAATGAAAGACTCATCAGAATCAACTGAGGGAGAGAGATTCTTGCAAGGGACACCCCAGTGTGTTACGTTATCTAGAAAGGAGAATTCGGAAGGTACAACATTCTCTGGATGATTATCCTCAAAAGTCAATAAGCTGCCTGAACTGCGGGAGTTCAAGACAATTTTTTTGTTAAAACTTTCATTATAGTCAACCATATTGAGCAAGCATGAAACTGAAGAGGCATGAGATAATTGTCCTCTACTCAATTTTGTGAAATTTTGCTGAATAGATATTTCTGAAGCCAATCCACATGCATTTGCGAACTTATCTTTTAGAAATTGATGCAGTTTACGCTTTCTCTGTTAAAATGAGACAGGGAAAATGTGGCTCTCTCAGAAACGCCAGGAGTAAATATATTGAGGTTCATGTAAAAGATATCATGTCTGAAATCTGAATGAAAACTGTTTTTGAATACAAAGAACTAAATTTAACTGTAGGAACTTAAGATGAATGTAGGGCCCTGTCATACGGGATAAAAACAAGGATGATGATGATGATGATTATTATAAATAATGTTCACTGATACATAGATATGAAACCAAACAAAAAGTCAGCAAAAGAGAAAATAATATAAACATGAAAGCTAAACAAAAAACACTCCCAAAATATCCAAAATTGCCCAACGTGTTCATATGTAAAAAGGAAAGGAAAAATCAAATAAAGGGCTGCTGAGAAATACATGTTTCCATGTGGAGCTTAGTCACCTCAGTCTATTTCAGCATCTCTCCAAGAAGCATGGGAACCATGGGAGAAGCACATAATCCATCCATGAGCTTGACAGAAAAATATGTCCTAGTAAACTTTATATGTGCTACATGAACTAAATTTTTAATATTAGGTGTGGTTTGATACTTTTTCACTCCCTCTCTATATAGATATCTGTTAGTGTTTGTTTGTGGGTCACATGTACTTTTGTAGATTCACGGTATTATTGCTATATGTGTATTCTACATGTTGATGACGGGGATCTTGAGCACAGTAGATATTTCATGCACAGAAGGAGATCCTTTGGACTAAGTATGAATTGGATTGGGGCAGTCAGAAAAGAGGATGGAAGTTTATCAAAATTGGCAGTGGATCAGCCCAAGAATGTGAATTCCAATCCTTCTGGTCCAAACACTACCTAGTTCAAACATCATCCTATCATAAAGGTTGCTTGACCTTGTGTAGAAACCCCCAAGATTGTGGAGGACAACTGAGCTAGGCTTGGAGTCAATTACAAAGCAACTGGGATTGCTGGCATGCAAGACCAGCATCACTGGGCTGCAGCTTAGGCAGGTAAGTCAGCAACAGGAATCTGTTATGAAATCCAAAATTGCGCCACTCGCATTATGAGTCATAAATATGATGTCATCTTTTCTTCTTTTCTTAGTCTGGTCAAGATAAGACCAGTTATATGGTATGACCAAAGTGGAACTATATCAATTTGCCCAAACTCTAGTTACCGAACATATCCAAAACTCCCTATGATGTCCTCACAGTTGGGCCATGATTCTGTCAGGCAGAAGACCTTCTATCAAGTCACCATACCGCATCCTCAACCCAAGCAGCTTATAATGTCAGGATCTTTAAGGTTTAAATTTATTTCTTTGCTTGTCTAACTTAGTTCGGTCAATGTGGGCACTCTCCAGTGCAAAGTTAGGATCAAAATCCTATGTTGAATCAATCAAGGGTTAATAGGATAGGATCAAGGATAGTAAGGTTGTATAAAATGAGGGAAAAAGACTTAATTACATGTATAAACAAAGAATTGTTAAAGGTAGACAGATAACAAGTCTAAAACACAAAATACATAGAAAGATTGTTACAAACATATGGAGAATGTATCTGTGAACAAATTCCACCAAAAATAAATGGGTAAAATGCTCTAACACCCAATTAGGTTTTTGTTTATTGCTCATGGATTAAACTTGTGAAAAAAAAGTGGTTAACATCCCCTGAAATTTGGTTGATCTTGCCCTGACACCCTCTGCCGTTAGTCGACTATTAGGGACATCAGAAGTCAGCTAATTTAAAATTTTTAAATACCAAAACTACCCTTCCTTTTTGAGTTTATTTCCCAATTAAACATTTGACCCTCTGTGATTTAATGGATCATCTTCCTCATTGCCATAAACACAGTGCAACGACCACTACCCACAACAACCTCCACCACCACCTCTCTCTCTCTCTTGCTCTCTCTATCTCATAATACATTAGACCCATTTCTCTTTTCTCTCATACTACAAACAACAAGTGAACAAGGTTACTAGCTAGAATGAACTTTCAAACTTTATTTCTTAAAAGATCAGTCAATCCCACCTCTAGTACTCACTCTCCTTCCATAGCTTTCCTAGCTACGTACCCTTGTTCACTTGTTATTTAGAATCGATATATATAGTAGTACTTGTTTCAAGCCTGTGTCTAAATGATCAGCAGGTAGTTGTTGCTCCAATTGAAGAGCACCCTCAATTTCCAATCTCCATTAATTGTCCACCAAAATGATACACTGGAACGAAAGCATAGATTGTTGTGTTTGGGGCCGGTGGTGTGACTTACGAAAACATGATTGGTCACGTTGTGGGTCTCGACCTGAGCACTGATTGAGTCAATCTCTGGTGGATTCGACCATCCCAGTGCTCTTTTCAGTTTACGGTTCGGATAATCTTCAGAGCCTCAATTTGGCTTACAACAGATTTAACCTGACACAAATTCCACATGGGTTAGGTAATCTCACCAGCTCTCTCCACCATAACCGTTAACCCCAATCTCTCTCTCTCTCTCCATCGCTATTTTTGCCCCTCTACTCGGGTTGGTACCCTTGGCAACAAAACCCACCATCACCATCCCCTTCTCATATCCTCTGTTATACACATCGCCACCATATCCACTGCCATCTTTGAACGTCATGAATTCTAGACCCCTCGATCTGCCACCCAAGTCCTTAATCTATGACAACACCATAAATGCGATATATACATTTATATAATTGAAATTATGCACACACAGTCATATATATACATTTATATATATTTATTCTATACATATCTGAAATTGAAATTAGAACAATTTTCATGGAGCCTTTTCAATTGATTTATGCACACACAGTCATCTTTGTTATGCAATTGGTGCATTGATATTTCAAAATTGAATGTTGTGTGTGCGCGTTTGAGCACATACACATTCTGGGATGTTGCTATGTTGACAAGGAAGACCCATAAATGTTGCTATGTTACTGATGCCATCATCAATGATGTAAGAATTATGCCGACCGGAGAGAGCGTTTAAGCGGAGGCTGAGGGTCTGTAAGAATTATGCAGGCCAGAGAGGGCTTTGATAGAGAGAGAGAAGGGGTATAATGGTAAAAACACAATTTTCATTTGTTGGAGAGTATATTATTGGAGTGATTCATGAGATTGATTTTAGAAATATTTCATTAATGTATTTTTCATATTTATCACGTATATTCTTTCACCTATAAATAGAGGTGGTAATTGTAAACAAAACTAAGAAAGAATACAATAAAAGTGACGTAGCCCTTTGGGTTTTGTGTGCCGTGGATGGAGCCTGTAGTGGCCGAACCACGTTATATTCTTATGTTCTTGTTTAATTTCTCTCTTCAATTCTATTTTATTTTATCAACAAGGTAGCATAGTAGGTTATCATACCCTACTCTAGATTCATCTTGGATCTTCATAAACAACACGTTTCGAATCTTCGGATCAACTCGTCTTGGATCTTCAAATCAACTCGTCTCGGATCTTCGGATCAACTTATCTTGGATCTCCAGATCAACTCGTCTCGGATCTTAGGATCAACTCGACTTGAATCCCCCGAAATTTCATATTTAGTTTCAAGTTGGACACTTGAGTTAAAATCTCCGTGTACCAACTTGAGGGGGGGTGTTGGAGAATATATTATTGGAATGATTTATGGGATTGATTTTAGGAATCTTCCATTAATGTATTTTCCATATTTATCACGTATATTCTTTCACCTATAAATAGAGGTGGTCATTGTAAATAAAACTAAGAGAGAATACAATAAAAGTGATGTACCCTTTGGGTTTTGTATGCCGTGGTTCCGTGGATGTAAGCTGTAGTGGCCGAACCACGTTATATTCTTATGTTCTTCTTGTTTAATTTCTCTCTTCAATTCTATTTTATTTTATCAACACCATTAAAAAATAGATGGCTACTAACTTTGATATGGGTGTCAGAGCAAAATTTTCACAAGTTTAATCCGTAAGCAATAAATGGAACCTGAGGGGGTGTCAGAGCATTTTACCCAAAATATAATTGATGATGTGTTTTAGATGGTAAAACCTCATTATGCAATTTACAAGTTGTAAAGTCGTACATAGGGAGATCATGGTTCAATCCTTGCATTCTCATTTTTTGTTTATTTCCTTCTTACAAAAATGTAAGTTTTATAGTACCAAAATTATTTTTTAATGAAACAAGCCAGAATAATTCTCTAACACAAACTCCCAAATACCAATTGCATATGATTAAAAAAAAGAGCACTTTTGATAGAAGACATACAATCAGTGCATTTCGTAAATAATTTTAAGTATCATGACAGAACAAACAAATTGTCGGATTCCTTTGTACGCCTAAACAATATTGAACAATTTTCATGGTGTGGTCCTACAATATGTTAGAGAGTTATATTTTGAGTTTGGCAAATTTGAACCAAAGCCATGTCCAATTGCAATTTTGTTTTGAGATTTCATTATTCAAAGGATCAAATTCATCAATTTGAAGCTTGATCAACAATGAACACGTACTCAAGGGTCAAGTAAGTAGAGTGATTTTAGAACACTTGATGTTTAAAATATATTTTTAAAGTGTTCTTTATGTTTGAAAAGTTGGAAAATGCTTTGAACATTGAAAATTTACTTGCACCAATGGAACTTTCTGCATGCATTGATCCAACTTGCTACTGCCTTAAAGGTGTTTAAAATCTATTGACCCTTGTGGGCAGATGCGAGACACTAGGCGAATTACCACACTAGCAGGCTACAGGGTGCTCAATCCCACATCGCATAGGTGTGAAAAGGGTTTAGTGTTTATATGTGCGGTTCTATCTCTAAATGCTACGAGGCCTTTTGGGATAAAACCCAAGAACAAAAACTGTGCGAGCTTAGACCAAAACGGATAATATCATACCTCGTGAAACGGGTCATTACAAATGATATCAGAACTTGACCCAACCGATAGTGTACCGACGGGAATGTCGGGCCTCCTGGGGGTCGATTGTGGTAACCCTTGTGGGTGGGTGTGAGACATTGGGTGAGCTACCACACTAGCAGGCTACAAGGTGCTCAATCCCACATCGCCTGGGTGTAAGGATGGCAATTTAAGGCGCATAGTTGTTAAAGGCTCAAGGCGCTAAGGCCTCCTGGAGCCTAAGGTGTAAGGCGAGGCGCGGGCCTGACTAAAGCGAGGCCCAAGTTAAAAATAAAATAAAATTTGTAGCCAATAATACAAAGCTAGAAGCAACAGTTTCTCAACAGTCTCAAACTACTCTTTAGCCAAAAGCATGAGAACATCAAACCACAAAATAAGAATACATAATATTACAATTTCAAGATTTTCAATATTTTTTGTGATAATATGCTTTAGCAATTGCTATACGCATTAGAGAAATAAACTACCAAACATAAACAGATTAAGAGTTCATAAAAGTTTAAAAAAATAAAATAAAAAAAGAAAGAGAGAGAGAGAAAAGAACAGAAAAACCATAAAAGAAAAAAAAAAGTAAACAGAGAATAAAAAAATAGAGTAATAAGGATGAAAAAAAAGAAACACAAAACAAAGAAGAAGAAGAAGTTGCAGGAACTCATCCCACTGTGTAACTTTCAGAAAGCCTTAAATCGACTGATTGTATCGAATCTATCGATCGACCCTTTTTATTTCTTTTACCGTCAAGGATTGTATTATATGGTTAGAGTCCACCGTAACACAAAAATACATCACATGCTAAAAAGTAGGGGAAAAAAATCTAGATCCATTTGATAGTTTCAAATTATAGGATGAATCTATATCGGATCATGAGTTCGATAACCAAACTCAGTGGGATGGAGTCACAATCCAATGCTTAGTTTAGAAAGAGAATGTGGTTGCCTCACCTAGTACCATATGGTGGTCTCAGCTAATATACCGACTAACACTAGGTCTGCGTGGCTGGGCCACAATTTTGCGTTCATCAATTCTTATTATGCACTCTATCTTGATTAGTTTAGTTAAGTTGTATAATATGATTTCTTGTCAACTTAAATTGAATGTTAGATTAAGGTATATGTTATGTTTCATGAACACACACCAAAATGTATTGAAACTTCATTTATTTGTATTTATAAAAAGATACTTACGATTGTTACAATATCGACAAGACTTCTAATAATAGCAAATACAGGTACATAGGGTTGCAAATGAAACGATCTATTCATGAGTAGCTAGCAGGGTCTCATCAGTAAGAGCTGAGCATAAACAACGTTTTTGAGCTCATTTATAAACAAGTCGATTCTAAACCTTAAGGACAGTCTATTGGGACTTGTTTGGGTTTATAGCAAACTTTTCAAAAAAAAAAAAATTTCAAACTCGAGTTCAAGTTTCAGCTCAAGATTGGGCAAATAAGTGGAGCTTTGAGCTTAGCGAGCATTGACAAGCCGAGCTCAAACACTTATATCTAGGCTTGACTTGAGGCTCAAACTCAAAGAGTTGTTTGATTGAGATCGAGCAAATAGATGATCGGCTTGATTGCAGCCTATAGGTATATAAATTGAATGGTACTTGGGCTACATTTCATATCTAAGAAGCACAGATACGGATACGGGACACAGATACGACACGACACGGACACAGCGACACGACAGATCCTAAAAAACTAGGATACGGACACGGCGGGGACACGCAACTAATAATTATATCTTTTTATATAAATGAGATCAACCTAACAATGAAAATTCACAAATCATAATAATTAATGAGCTATAAAAACTGTTAGTTTATCGTTTAAAGAACTACACAATTGAATCTACTCCACAATAATGATAATAGTTGTTTTCTAAAAAAAAAATGAAATATTATATGGTATGACTGCTATATTTTATTAAAAAAATTCAAAGAAGTCATCATATTTACATTTTAAACTATCTTTCTTTTTAAAACTTTCTAAAAACTCTCTAACAATATGACACGCGTGTCGGACACGTGTCCATGGTGTGTCTATGCCGTGTCCGTGGTGTGTCCAAAAATAAAAAAATTAGGACACGTATTTTGGTGTGTCCGACACGTGTCGGGGTGTGTCCGACGCGTGTCGGTGTCCGATACGTGTCCGACACGGATTCTTCGACCTTTTAGGTGTGTCCGTGCTTCCTAGTTTCATATTCTATAAATTCAGTTTTAATATGTGTGAATAATATATATGAGTAACTTTTCTTTTTCCTTTTAGTTGGCCCAATTGAGAAGTTAAGATTGATAAATATCAAAGTTCACTAGTTCTACTATTTCAGCCAAATTATCCAAAAGAATGAGAAATTGAACTAATTTTTACAAATTGAAATGGAATGAATTAAATAAATAGTGCTTTTAAATCGTTGCTTGCTTAGTGCATATATAAAACATATATTGGGTAAGGTTTATGAGAAGGTTATATGACTAACTGTAATGGGTCGGGCGCTTACCAATAACCGAAAAGCCTAAGCTATTGGGTAGTGTTGCCTACCCGCCAATTTATTCCCATTCTCTTTCTCATTCGGATCCGATGTGGGACAAAGAAGACACTCCTAACATTCGCTCCCACCCAAACTCGCAACGCCCTCGTTGCAGTCGGACCACCCTACCTACCTGTCCCCCCTTACAACGGGATGGCCCAGTAACAACCCTAACCCGGACTCCACCCAGGTGGGCGCTAGGCATGGCACCAGATCAAGACTGAACCTAGCTTTGATACCAACTGCAACGGGTTGGGAGTTTACCAATGACCCAAAAGCCAAAGCTATTGGGTAGTGTTGCCTACCCGCCCATTTATACCCATTCTCTTTCCCATTCGGATCTGATGTGAGACAAAGAAGACACTTCTAACACTAACCAAGTTGTCAATTTTTTTTATTTTTTATTTTGATAAGTACCCGCACACACGTTGCCCACGCCAGGGCTCAAAACCAAGCTGTTCAATTTTGAACGGTGTAATACCAATAATCTTACTAACTAAAAGTGAAAGAAATGAGAATGTCATAATGAATGGCAAGACAAGAACCCACATTATTATACAAAAATGTGTACGGAATGTTGAAGCAACTCATAATTCCAAGGATGAGAAAAAAGATTGGCTAAAGTGGTTTGGTTATGAGGAGTGATCAAGCATAAAGATATTTGGTTCATACTAATGATGCTACAGGGAAAAGGGGAAAATAGGTGGAAAGAGAATGAGGCTGTTTTGGTGCTAGGCAATGGCTAGGTGTTGGTAAGTGATGATAGTGTTCAAGCTCTCAAGAAGTTATTAATATAGGAAAAAGGTTAACGTAGTAGCAAAATGCCTAATGTGCATAAAGGCAATTAACCAACATAGCACCGTTATTTTAAGGTATAGGGATGGGTGGAGTGGGAACAAATCTAATATTTAGCAATAATGACGAGTGGCTACCCTCATCCCAAAACTACATTCTCACGGTTGACAACCCGACTTTTTATTATTGCATCAATAAATAGCCCATAAAAGGAGAAAAGAAAAATGCCTAATCCATAATTCAGAAAAGAAAAGGAAAAGGAAAAATAAAACATGGTCTCACACAAAGCAAAATGGCCATGCATGACTATTGTAAGCTATCACTATAAACATAGGAAACAGGAGGGTCTAATTGATTTAAGACTGTCATGCTAATCTTTCAATTTGATCAATCAACTGAACAATTACAACATAGCTATCACTAAGTTTGTGCAAACTGGAAGGGAGATAGATAAAAGAGCAATATGATTTTTAGCATACCTGAGGACATTCTTTATCACTCAGCTCCATAATTTTCCGTACTTTCAAAGTCTGATTCCATAATGGTCGAATTGAAGCCATTGATATTCCTGAATTACAAGGATCCAGAGCAAGTCGTCTTATCCAAGATAACATCTCCAAATCAGTATGTTTGCCAAAAATAGATATTCTTGGCCCAATCATCCCTCCCTTGTACAAAGAAGCGTTATCTTTTTTCTCCTGTCTATCACAATCCTTCCCACCCCGCAATACTGCCATCTTCATTTTTACAACTGGAAATTTAAGTTTCTTATTTCTGAAATTCAACCCTGAAAGCAAAATTCACTCACCATTAGCCCTACCACCCTGTACACCACTAACAAAAATGTAGACAAATATGTTAAAAAATGGAGATAGTGACTCATATAATGCTTCTGAAACCCTGTGTCAAAATAGATGGAACCCTTTAACATTTCTTTATAGGGTCCAGTACAATCTAATGGGGACCCTAGAACCACTTTATTGAAGCCCCCAGTACCACTAAATCGAATTATGAGCTTTAAATATTATTTGGTGGGCTCCACCAAGAAAACATGTCCTTTTAAATCTTATAAAGATTATCAATAAACATATGTATAATGAAACAAAGACTAAAGTTTGTACCATATGCGGAAAAACTAATGATTTCTCGATAAAAGTAAGACTACACCAAGGATCGGTCTGTAGCCCATACTTATTTACGATAGTATTAGATGAAATAACAAAAGACATATAAGAAGACTGTTGGGTTGTATCTTATTAGGTAATTTCTTAGTAGGCATGCCTTGGTGTCAAGGAAGGAAAGTACTTGTTAGGCAAGTCTTGGGCTTTAAGGAATTGTAATCCTTGTCCACCAAGGAATTGTGTTTTGGGCTCTATAAATAGTTACCTATGTTATAGGTTAAGATGAGTGAGAAAAGAAGATGCAATATCCTTATTGTTTTTGAGAGGACACTTAGAGAGAGAATTCTTGTTTAGAATTTGTGATTTTCTTTTGAGTGAGATTTGGTGTATAAGGGTTAAGAGTTGAGAGTTGAGCGTACTCTTGATAGAATCTTTCAACTTGTACTGTTACAATCTATATAGTGAAATCAGACTCTCCGTGGATGTAGGCTTGTTTAGCCGAACCACGTATAATTCTTGGTGTGTTCTTGCAAATTTTTTCGTGATTGTTTACTTATCATCACATTATAATATTTGGTGGTTCGTGATTGGGGGCTTGTTTCTCAACAAATTGGTATCAAAGCTTCAAGGTACACAAGGTGTTTGATAAAAGTCTTGTCTAGATTTTTCTTCATAATACGGGCGTTGTTTGTCGTGGGCACTTGCGACAATCATGGCCGGTAATATTGCCACACAGTACAAGGTGGAGAGATTTGATGGTAAGGGTAACTTCACCCTTTGGCAAGGGAAGATAAAGGACATCCTAGTTCAACAAGGCTTAGCGCGGGCATTGAAAGGGAAGGATGGAAAGCCAGAAAAAAATGTCAGTTGGTGATTGGAGTGTGTTAGCACTATTCGACTCTATATTAGAGATAACATCATTAACAATGTTAATGGAGAGGATTTGGCGCCAAAATTGTGAGAGAAGCTCTATCTAGCGAAAAGTCTCACAACTAAACTTAATCTAAAGCGGGATTTGTACAAGCTAAAGATGAAGAAAGGCGGAAACCTCTTGGAGCACATGAATGAATTTCATGGAATTGTTGATCAACTTGAAAAGATCAATGTAAAAATTGAAGAAGAAGACAATGCCGTATTACTTATTACTTCACTTCCAAATTCCTATGAGAACATAATGACTACCGTCTTGTATGGCAAGGATACGCTGAAGATGGAGGAAGTTAAGTCGACTCTTTTGTCCAACGACAAAAGGAAATCTCCCATTGATGGGAGTTCAAGTTTGGCTATGATTGCTCATTGGTAGAATAGGGGAAGGCAGACTAACCATTGATTTAGTGATAACAGCAAGTCTAGATCAAAGGGTGGAGAAAAGGGTAAGCAGTGCCAATGTCATGAGTAGGGCCACATTAGAAAGAACTATCCACTTGCAAAGCAGAAGGATGATGGCAGCTCTGAGAATAGATCTACCACATATGCTTGTGATAATAACTTTGGGGATGTTCTCACAATTTCCAAAGGTGACACTCTTACTCAACATGAGTGGTTTTTAGATTCGGGTATTTGCTCTGTAAAAAAATGTTTTGATTCATTTAAAGAACTTGATGGTAGTTATTTGACAATGCCTAATGGTGACAAGTGTGCCGTTGAGAGCGTGAGAACGGTGAAGTTCAAAATGTTTGATGGGGTGGAACGCACTTTGGGAGATGTTGCTTACGCACCAAAGTTGCGGTGTAATCTAATTTCCTTGAGCCAGTTGGACTCCATGGGCTGCAAGTGCTCCATTGCAGGGGGAATCATGAAGATCACCAAAGGCTGCATGGTATTAATGCAAGGAGAATAGAGTGGAGGTTTGTACCGTCTGGTGGGGAGTGCTAATAGCACTTAGACTTCGATTGTGAATTGGAAACGGGGTGCACGTGGTAACAAGATCTTGAGACGTATTTTGTTTGATTTATCGAAGACACGGATTGCATGTTTCAGACAGACGAGAGTAAGATGAAAGTTTATGCTTGGAGAAGGGTTGCATCGAAGCCCCTTTCCAAAGTCATTTGATAGTGTTGACTTGATGCAACTGCATGAATACATTGGCCGTGTGGATCAAGGGGAGTATTGTTTCATACTTGATTCGGGTTATGTAGCTAGAGTTTGAAAGGCCGATGGATCGTTTGCGGATTGCATACGAGAGTCTTGTGTATTGAAGGCTTGTCAAAAATTTTGCCAAGGGAGAGATTTGTTGAGTTGGCTCAAATTCCTATTGTGATTAGGTTTCTATTATAGAGTTGTATCTTATTGGGTAATTTCTTATTAGGCAAGTCTTGGTCTCAAGGAAGGAAAGTAAGGTAAGTCTTGGACTCTAAGGAATTGTAATCCTTGTCCACCAAGGAATTGGGTTTTGGACTCTATAAATAGTAACCTATGTTATAAGTTAAGATGAGTGAAAAGAGAAGGGGCAGTATCCTTGGACATAGGCTTGTTTAGCCGAACCACATATAATTTTTGATGTGTTCTTGCAAATTTCTTCGTACTTGTTTACCTATCATCACATCGTAATATTTGGTGGTTCGTGATTGGGGGCTTGTTTCTCAACAAAGACATTTCCTGGTACATGTTCGTTGATGACATAATGTTGTTGGATACATAGAAGCTATAACGTCCCACATCGCCTAGAAGGGAGAAGTTGTTGACACTTATTTGTGTGGATGTCTCCTAACTGCGTAGACACATTTTGAGAACCGTGAGCACAAAAAGTGTGCAAAGCGGAGAATAACTACACAGTAGAATGGGTCATCACCAATGGTATCAGTACCAATCCCTAGCTATCACAGAGTGGAAGCTATGAATATTCGCGCACAAACAAGATAACAACTTTGAATCTACAAAGTTAAGATAATCGCAAACAAAAGTTACAAAGAAATATGATATTGTATTGATAATTGAATGGGTTTCTTTTTGCTCTCTAGTCGTACACACACATATATATAATAGAATAAAAACTTAACCACCAAGAAACCTAATAGCTTAAGAAACCTAAAAACAAAAGGAAACTAACCGCACAAGGGAAGTGCTGAAAAATAAAGTCTCTATAAATTCTGAAAAACAAAATTAAGATTCCTAATCACTAAAAACTGCTAAATATAAAATTTCAGCCAAATCAAAATTTGTTTGGGCCCCAAACAAAAATTCTGAAATAATTAACAGTCTTCCTATAGGACCAAAAAAAACATGATTTTGAGGCCTTAGATGACTGAATTTGGTTGATAAGCAGCATGGGCCAGTAGCTAAAGCTATTGGGTTTTGCTTATTGGGTTGTTTTTATCAAGAATGGGTCTCGCTAAGTCAAAACAATAAGTTCGACCTGAACCCGAAAAAAGTTGGTAAAACTATCTTGCATCAGTCCCCTCCACTTCAAAAAAACTCGCCCTCGAGTTTAGTTGTGAACAAGGCGGCTTATCATATATGAGAATGAATAGAACTTTATACCACCCAAGACGTGGTCTCAAATCTTCATAAACTTGCTTGACATATTCCAAACCTATGAAGACATCATCATCCTTATATGGATATTTAATGTTCCAATATTGCCTGTAATATACCGTCTCTTTTCTCAAAAGTGCATCATTACACATTCTCAAAAGCCTGCCACAAATGAATCTCCATGTCCTAAATTCTAAATGACTTTGTTTTGATCAACTTTTGCTTGCTAATTCTTATTTTCCTATTTGAGAAGATAGACTCGCCATCCAAGAAGTTACCCTTTGAAGCCAACCCTTTATGACCAGATCAATGATCGGTCCAATTAGCTTAAGCGACATCGAAGGGTCATTATGATTTTCATCATCAGTATCACTACCTAACAATAAAATAGGTACTTTGATTATCGGTGAGACATTGTAATCTTCCAAATTTGGGTCTATATCATTACTTGGGTTGCAACATTCCCCAAGCTCCTCATTGAACAACTTAGTGCCATCATTTTTATCAACATATTCTTCCACCTCCTCTTGGACATGCAATTTGAGATTTTCATTGATTCGATCATCACCTAATTCGATGTTGGAATCCTTTTCTTTGTAATCTTGAAACTCTTTTTTGTACTCATTGACAACAGACCCTCTTTCTTGCAATTTTGATATTTGTTATACATTATTTGCTCATAATCTGGAGGTAGGAATTTAGTTTTTACCAACCTTTGCCTGATCCGATTAGTCTTTGTCTATTCCCACCAAACTGAAGCCCATCCTTTAAACTTGAACGCTACTTGCTTGTTTTCGGGTACATCAAAATACTCGAAAAATTTCTCAACTTCTTCAAGTCAATCCAAGACATCCTCAATAATAAAACTTCCATGAAAACTTAATAAATAATAAATTAGGTTTTCTTTGACACTCACAATTGTTTGGATATCTACAATTTTTGTCCATTCTACCTCGACCATTGAATCTGAACTCCTCATTATCGGAATAATCCGCATAGGCTGGAGGCCTATGTGGATGTATAGGAACATAACCCATGTTCTGTTGGCTATGACGAACATCTCCAACTCGATCCCAAACTAGACCACGAACATGGTTGCCACCAATCCCAAAACCAACAATCTGTCTACACCGTTGATCAAATCTCCATTCTTAAGTATGCATGGCTGCCCATGGGGCCTACACTCTATGTGATCATCTTCGACAAAGTGGGTGCTACCAAAACAACCAATTGCCATCAGACCAAGTTAAAACAAGACTTTGATACCAACTGACAGAGCGGAAGCTATGAATGTTCACACACAAACAAAATAACTTTGAATCCACAAAGTTAAGATAAACGCAAACAAAAGTTGCAGAGAAATTTGATATTGTATTGGTAATTGAATGGATTTATTTCTGCTCCCTAGTCGTACACATATAATGGAATAAAAACTTAAATACCGAAAAACTTAAGAGCTTAAGAAACCTAAAAACAAAAGGAAACTAGCAGCAGCACTTGCACAAGGAAAGTGTTGAAAAATAAAGTTTCTCTATAAATTCTGGAAAAAAAAAATTAACAATCCTGAAATAATTAACAGTCTTCCTATAGGACGAAAAAATGTGATTTTGAGGCCTTAGACAGACTGAATTTGGTGAAAAAGCGGCATGGGCTATTAGCTAAAGCTACTAGGTTTGGTTTATTGGGTCTTGCTAAGTCAACCAGTGTGTTCAACCTGAACCCAAAAAAAGTCGGTAAAACTGTCCTGCATCAAGGTAGAAATGGAAGGAGCGTGCACAAGCCCATGAAGGTTAAGTCAGTGAAGACACTAAATCCCAAAAGGGGGTGATTGTAATGTCCCACATCGCTTGGGAGAGAGAAGTTGCTGACACTTATATGTGTGGATGCCTCCGAGGACATTGAGTGATTGTGACACCCCACATCGTCTGGGAGGGAGAAGTTGTTAGCACTTATATGTGTAGATGTCTCCTAAATGTGCAGACATGTTTTGAAAACAGTGAACACGAAGAGTGCAAAGCGGATACTAACTACACAGAAGGGTAGGTCGTTATAGAAGCCTTAGGAACGAAATTATAAATTTAGAGAAATGCAATAGAAACAGAAGGATTAAGAATTAGTAAGACTAAAACAAAATATATGAAATCTCGAAAGGTGATAATATAACAATAATAATTCAAGACCAAAGGATTACTCAAAATAGTTTTTTCGATACTTAGTATCAATATAATATAAAAATGGGGAGATAGATAATGATATTACTAACATGATTGACTTAGGATGGACATAATGGATACAGGTTAGTAGTATACAATGTGATAAAAGAAAATATCAAACAAGTTAAAAGGAAAATTTTATAAGATGATTATTAACGGGGGCAAAGCCAAGATTTTATTTCAGGGGGGTGCAATGTACTTGATAAAATAAAAAAAATTTGATTGGTAATATTTGAAGCGATGCATGATAAGCTCATTATCTATGCTACATTGGGCAGCTTCCCTAAATTTTTCATGAATCTAATTAGCTTCAATCGATTTAGCAATGCATGATATACTCAATAAAAATAGTGGCAAAACCAAGAATCCAATTCAGGGGAGGCATATTGAACATGAAAAAGTAATTTTTTTTCCACCTAACATAACGACTAATAGTGGAAGTGTGGAACAAGACAATAATCCGAAAAATAGAAGTGTAGTAACATTAATCAAGATTCAAAAAATATGTCATTATTCTCAAAAAATATATATATATAGTAAAGAAAAATTCAAAAATATAAAATACACACAATGAGTTCATAAAATTGCAGTAATAAATTTAAATAAGAAGAGAATAAAATGTTACACTACGTACATCACACATAAGTGCAAAAAGAAGAATTTTAAGAAATGAAAAAAAAAAAAAAAGAAGAAGAAAAATGAGAGAACATTGAAGGGGAAAAATTAGGGTTTGATTGAAGAAAAGGAATGTATTTTTTTTTTAAGGGAATCAAAGGAATTTGAAAAGTAAAAGTGAAAAAAAAAATTAAGAGATATTTTTAGCAATTGAAAATTTTAGGGGGGCATTATGCAATGTTTCTCATATATATGTACATGCATTACAAAAAAGTATATGTATATATATTGGGCGGGGAGGCCCAGGCTAGGGTACATGTGCTCTTGAGCGTACATTGGCTCAAACCCTAATTATTAAGCCAATTATCTTATATGGGGCAGAATGTTGGGCATTAAAAAGAAACAAGAACAACACATCATGTAACTGAAATGAGAATGTTGAAATAAATTATATGAATAACTAGAAAGAGAAATTTACTAATAAAAATGTGAAAGAGATAAGGAATGAAGTGACAAAATAACAAAAAGCAGGCTTATGTAGTATGAACAGATAAAACATAAAAACTCGTGGATACGTCATTAGTAGGAAGATTAGTTTGCATAGAAGGCAAGAGACAATGAGACCAACCAACCAACACGGACTTGGGATGAAGTAATTAGAAATAACCAATGTTGTCAGAATCGGGATTCTACGTAGGATCGATTTGGATTCCATAGAATCGGATCATGAATCGTAAGATTCTACAAAACTACTAAAAAAATAATTCAAACTAACTTTTAAACAATGATACCTCTAAAATATAGCAACAATAAGCACAAAACACAAAAATATATAAAAAAATACCACTCCAAACATATACTAGGAGAATGTAGCTCCAAAGGTAGAGCTCTCATGCCAACTATGCAACTTCTAAATTTTTAAAAATGTGTGAGGAGATTAAGGTTCGAAACTTCGAATACTTGCATTCTTTTTCATGCCAACTATGTAATTTAAAAGTTGTGAACTCTGGGATTGCCAATATAGAGCAACAGATGGAGTTACAAAATTCAAACAGGGATAAACAGAGTTAAAAACAGAGCCTATGGATAAAGTGATAAACAGAGTTACAGAATACAGAGTCACATACAACCAGTGAACAAATTGTAGAAGTTCCCGTGTTAACAACTTATTAATGTTCAATTAGTTCTGTTTTTCCAACGACCCACAAGATCAAAGATTCAAAATCATCAAAGTACTCCTAAAACAATAGATAAGTAAAACCAACATTATTAACTAATGAGTAATAACTACCCAGCAATCTTTTTCCCCAAATCATCCCATGTAATAAAAATAGAATTAAGATGCAAAACAGACCAAGAGTTCTCATGACATAAGTGTTTAAAATTTTTAATCTAAGTTTAGTGTAATCTGATAGAAGAGAAAAGACTTGCAAAATAAAAACTCAAAAGAGAGGAGAGAAGTGGAGACTGGAGAAGAAGAATTAAGAAGATGTGTACTGTGACTCTGTGAGTCTTTGTAGTTGTGTACCTTTGGCCTTTTGGAAGTTGAAACACATCCGAAGTGAACAGAGAGACCTTGTCGGTGCTGCTGGAGGTTGCCGGAGCTGTAGGAGGTCGACAATCGCACTACCGCAGGTCTTCAAGACTTCCAAAAGAAAGAAAAAAGAAGTGGAGAAGTTGTTACTTGAAAGTTCAAACACACCGATCAAAAGGGAGAAAAGAGAATGGCCGAAGTGAAAAGAGAGTGCTTTTGGAGCCGCCGGAGCTGCTGGAGACGGGAGACTTCGAGTCGTCGACACTTCGCGAAATAGGGCTTCTTCGAGCGTAATGGGGCTTTTATTGGGCTGCTCAGCCTGTTTGGGCTTTCTATTATATTGCCCAGTATGTTTCTAAAGACCCAAAACAATAAATTTAACCTAAAGAGTCGAGAAGGAAAACAGAAGTCAAAAAATGATTTTCTTAGGCCCTGTTCGGATTGGCTTTTGAAAAACGACTTTTGATTGCGTTTAAAGGAAGTTATGGGTACCAGCTTCCTGATTTAACTTCTCTTTTTCTTCTGCGTAAAAGCTGAAGCAAAAACTCAGTCAAACAGGGCCTTAGTATCAGTAGAATTGTAGAACGAACGATTTTACAGATTCTACATAATTAACGATTAACATGCGATCTAACCCATTTTTTACATTTTGAATCGTAAGTGCGATTCTACGATTCAATTTGCGATTTTGACAACTTTAAAAGTGACCATAAAAAAAATCAAATATAAGAGGAAATATGGCGAGTGATAAAATAGAATGAAAACAAATGCAAATAATATCTCACCAACTTCCACATTAACATTATCGTTCTTTTTAGTTTCACCACTAAAAAGCTAATCCAAGCACTTGCTCTGTACTTATACACATTCAATAAAAGAAAAGGACAAAAAATCTATACATAAGCAGAGAGAGACTCTCAACTTAGAATCAGAGTACTGGTAAAGTGAACCCTTTACCTAGAATTGTACTTCAATCAGAGTACTGGTTTGGAAATTGACCCAGAGATAGAGAGAGAGTCACAGACGAATCTAGAAAATATACACAATGAGTAGCAATCACACCCTGGCGAGATTTGTATCTAATGGGTTGTGTTTAATGAGGTTATAATGGGTTGTGTCGCCTTCACTCACTCTCTCTCTCTCTATGTATATATAACCCCCGGACTTAGAGTCTTAGAGAGAGGAGGCAATTGAGGAAGGTAAGCACAAACCTTGGCGGTTTTGTAGCTGACTTCACTAATGTTAACAGTGTCTATTGTGTCTATTGTGTTGGTAAAACATCAAACACTCCTAGTCATCTTTGAGATATAGAGAAGACGATCTCGTGCAAATTTGAAGAGATTAAAAAGGGAAAAAAATGTTATTTTTGAAATCACATGAAAAATAGATTGATTTCATGAGATTTAGAAGATATTTAACTTACATGAGGGGATAAATTTGTAACTTACCAACTCTATCTCTCTTCAAATCTCTTCAACCCTAATTCTCTTTCCACTATGTTCAACTTTCTCAATCTCAAGCCTCTTCTCCCATTACTCACTTGGATATACTTAAATATACCTTACAATACTAATTTGATTGGGTTTATATTTTGGATTTGTACTTTGTTTAGAATACTATTTATTATGAAACTCCCAACAAAAAATAATTGCCCTGAAATTTTCAAGAAAGATAAATAAATATAAAATTAATAAAAATAAAGTTAGATTTTGCCTTACAAAAAGTGAGGCACTCAAATTAAGTTGTTCTAAAAGATGCTCTTCCTACCGGCCGGATTACTAGTCTAGCAAAATTACAATATCTAAACTCGCAGCAGCTTGAAAAAATAAATCAAAACTGAAAATATAAATAATATCTTGAAAAAATAAATCAAAACTGAAAATATAAATAATATATTGAAGGCTTGTGAACGAAGAGAGTGATAGGTGTGAGAGAGGAGTTGGATTCTCAACGTCTAAAATTTCAAAGATTAACCAACCTTTTATAGAGTTAAGATTTTTCAATAGGGAGCTGATATTGGCACTCCACCAATATCTTCTAGCACTCCACTTTTATCTTTTTGTAAAGTAAAATTACAAAAGTGGCCCTATATTATACCATCTTTGATTCTTATATTTTTAGTACCATAATTGTCCTTCTAAATCAAAACTCAATTCTAATTCTATTTTATCTTTCTTAAAAAAAAAAAAAAAATTAATTGCATCCTTGTTACCCCGAGTAATTTGTGATTGATTTTGTTTTTGCTTTAGATTTAAAATATAACAATCCATTTATTACTACCCAGATATTATAGTTTAGATATTTTTTTAATAAAAACTTGTTGTTCATGTCCCTATCCAATATAACAAAAAGAATCCAAAAATTGAAATATTATCTTTTTACTCACCAAACATGTAATTTATTTTCCATGTGTCTTGTTTATAAAATAACATAAATTAAAAATTAGAAACATACCATCAAATTATGAACAAAAAAATAGAAAAGAATGGGGAAAAAATAAAAAGCAAAGGAAGAAAAATATCATAGTACTTTTTTTAAAAAAAAAATTTTGGTGCAAAAGCTCCTTAGCTTAATTAAAACAACTACAATTGGAAAAGAATCTCATAGAGTCATGTTTTTCTCTTTTCATCTTTTAATTTCTAAAAGTTCCCTATTAAAATAAAAAAGATTTCCTTAGTTTCCTTAAAGAACTATATATCATAATTTTTATTTAAGTTAAATTAAACTTTCTTTTGATTTTAAATACAATTTTTTTTTTTCAAATACGTTTTATTCATTGAAATAATGTTTGTTTCCAACTCAAATACTTTTTTTAATATTTCTCTAGGTAATCTATTATTAACAACTTCTTTCCAACTTATCTAATCACGTAATTTTTATTATCATAATCACATGCATTTGATTGATACTTTCTAAATCATTATATTGAATCCTAAACTTTTCAACTTGTAAAATAAATATTGATAAATTGATTCAACGAGAAGAAATAATATTTTTAAAATCAAGAAAATTAGGATTGCGTGATTCATAGATTTCTAAAATCTTTTTACGCCAAAAAAGGGAGAGAAAGTGAGTAACATTACCAAATAAGGGCAATTAGGGTATTAAAAATATAAGAATCAAATATTGTATAACAAAAGGACATCTTTGTAATTTTACTTTACAAAAAGATGGAAGTGGAATGCTAGAAAATATTGATGGAGTGTCAATATCAGCTCCCTTTTCAATAATTTAAAAACACAATAAACATGAAAAGTCATTAATTTGGTAATAAAGAGGTCATTAATTTTGTAATTAAAGATCCAAGGGTTAAGTGCATTAAACCCCCTTCAATTATTTTCTCACTCTAAAAAAAAATTCCCTAAACTATTATTTGAACACTTAACCCCTAAAATATCTTCTCTCTTTCAAAAAAACTCCCCTGAACTATTATTTGAACACTTAACCACCTGAACTATCTTCTCTCTCTGCAATAAACCCCAAATCATTAAATTACTGTCCAAAATCTAATCTTAGTTGACACACATGACCCACTCCAAATTTAGAATGCCAAAAATACCCTTATGACTGTTAAACTCATTATATATATAAATACGTCTTATATCTCAACCTCTACGATTAACATAATCAACATGTCTTATTTTATTATATTTTCTTCTTATATATATCTCTTTATATATATATATATATATATTACATATTGATGATGCAAAAATCCGCCCCGATCTGGTCAAACGCCAACCTGTAAAATGGACAAGAGAAGAGTGATCGAAAGGGCACCGGTGCAGTGCCGACCGAACACGCTCCGACGATCAAGTTAGAAATCGGGATGGTGTTTCAATGGATGTATAGGAACTCAGAGGGTATATCTTGCGTACCTGGCATATGAGTCGCTCCTGTATTTATAGCAGTGAAAACGAAGCCGTGTCATAGTAGGGGTTTGCCTCTTGAAGATAGAGAAGTCCCGATACAATTAGATTTCCTGTCCATATCAGCTTGGGCCCATCAACTACGCTACACGTTTCATCCTTTCAGTCAACCACTCTATCAGATGCCCCCTGTTCATGAGGGTCAAATGCTGGGCCTTATGAACATTTTGGATTACTCATTGGGCGTTTCTAATATATATTTTTTCTTTCTTTCTTCTTTCTTTTCTTTTTCCTTTTCTTTTTCTTTTTTTTCTTTCTTTTTTTCTTCTTTCTTCTTTCTTTTTCTTTTCTTTTTTCTTCTTTCTTCTCCTTTTCTGCGCGTGGCCCAGGTGGGCCCGGCGGCGCCCGGCCAAGGCCAGGCAGCGCCCGGCCAAGGTCAGGCGGCGCCCGGCCAGGGCCGGCCGAGCCAGGCCTGGCAGCGTCCGGCTTGGTGTGCTTGTCTTCGCCTGGCGTACTCGCTCTGTGTTGGCTCCCTTGCGACCGTTTGGCTTGTGAACGTTACTAAAAGGTGCCTTTTTGTGCTTGAGGACCGTTTGGCTTGTGAACGTTACTAAAAGGTGCCTTTTTGTGCTTGAGGACCGTTGGAAAGAGACGTTGGGGGCATTTTGCAACGGTTGGCTTCCATTGCCTATATAAGCACAATTACCTTCATTCATTCCTCACTTCATCATACCTTGTCACTAGCTCTCCTTCTTCCTTCAGCTTGCTTCTCTAGCTCATGCCCTGCACTATTTTATCTTCTCTCTCTCGTTGTCTGTACATTGTTGATCACAACTTCAACAAACCGGATCCAGAACTCTTTGCTCCTGGCTCTCCCCTGGTCCAAGTATTCAACTTTCTTCATTCCATAATGGCAGACTACAGAGAATGCCAAGATATTACCTCTACAATGACGGATGCTGATGTCGAAGAGTTGGCTACCTCATTCTCTTTTCCAGACGGGGTGGTAGCCAGGGCTCCCTTGCCAGCAGAGAGGGCCTTTTCCATTTGCCCAGGAGAGACGTGCTTCTATGAAGGCTACTTTCTTTCAGGTCTGCGTTTCCCCGTCCCAGATTTTGCGAAAGAGTTGCTCCGATACCTCAACCTTTGCCCTTCTCAGCTTACGCCTAATTCTTGGCGTATTATTATGGCTACCCTGGTCCTTTGGAGGTCCAGCAAGCTCACTCCTCAACCAGCTATGAACGAGTTTCTTTCTTGTTATACTATCTTAAAAAGCAAGGACTGGCGTCATATTCAAGGCCGGTCTCGCGGCGCAGGTAGCCTTCCCAAAGGACTTGTGATTCTCGACAATGGTCATCGGATAAAGAACTGGAAGGAACGATTCTTTTTCGTTTCGGGTGATTGGGAGCTTCCTCCTCGCCGCATTCCCCGCACTTGGACCGACGGGGTCGTGAGTGGTACGCTTTTTTCTATCCTTTCTTTTCAAGTCATCCTTTCTTTCTTACGTATGTTATAGAAACTGGTGTATTTTCATAAACCAGCTGTCAGGGTGGAGCCCGAGATAAGCCAGGAAGAGGAAGATAGGTTAGACCTTATCTATGATCTTGGGATGAGGGATGCGGTGACCTTGACTTCTGATGCAGGATTAAGAACACTTGGTTACCTGCCTCGCTTGCTTGGGGAGAGGAGAGGTACACCTTTATATTTTTTGACCCCTTATTCCCTTCTCTTCCTGGATTTGAAAAATATAAATTTTACCGTATACATCGTGCAGGACCTCGGAGGAGGCCCGACCAAGACATCCGCATGTTGGCGAAAGGGAAGGGCGTTGAGGGATCTTCGTCCCCTGCTCAGAAAAGACGACGCCAACCCGTCCTCAGGAGCCTTGGTGCATCTACAGGTGGGGGCTTATCCTCTCCCCCCTCTATCGGGAATTCTCCCCTTGCAGCCACCATGAGTACCCCAGCTCCTGGCGCCAACCCCTTTGTGATACCTTACCCCCCTTTGTTCACGGGTAGTAACCTGGCTGACCCAGGAACCTTTGGGGTGCCGTCGACTCAACTCTTTGGCGGAGACAGCTTGCATGTATCGTTCTCCCCGGCCACCAGCCACACCGGGTTATTAACCCCATCGGTCGGCCATACAGGTTCATTGCTGGCTGACACATCCTTTGCTATAAAAAGGGCTGGGGAGTTTGCTCTCCCTCGTGATCTGGAAAAGATGGACGCCCTTGATGCTGTTTCCTCCACCGGATACTTACTGGCCAATATGGCTCAGGTATGCCTCTCACCTATCTATCGTGTTTGGGCGAGACTCTGATATCTCTCCTTCTTAACTCTGTGCTGCCCTTGTGTATTTGATAGGGCCTGACGATTGCCCATGGTCTCTCCAACCGCTATCTATGTGCAGAGGAGGAGTTAGGGAAGCAAAGAGCAGCCTTTGCTGCGGAACGCGCTTCCTTTGCCAGTGAGCGTACCGGCTTTAACTCCCAGCTTGAGACCCTTCGCGCTTCTCATAGTGAGGAAATAAACACCCTCAACTCCCAGCTCAGCCATGAACGGGAGGAGAGAGAGCTGGCCGTGGAGAACTTCAAGGAGTCGCCTGATTTTGACAGGGCCCTCAACCAGTCGTATATTGATGGCTTTGAATATTTTCGTGAAGTAGCGCAGGGTCAATGGCCTGACATGAACTTCTCCGGTCTGCAACTTGGAGATCCCGACCCTTGAGCTGGGGTCTTTTTTTCTTTCGGTATCCATGTAGTGTTCCTCGGTGTAGAGGCTCCATGTACCTTTGCCCTTATTTACCTAATGAAAGATTGCGTGTTTTCTTATTGAATATGGATCATTGTGTAAAGGTTACTTCCACACTATTTGAGTTTCTTGATTCACTTAAAGAGACCCTCCGTAGAGACGTGCCCATGTAAGGTTCCGCCCACCTAGGGTTTCATCTTTTCTCGGGATTCATTCATCCCACCTTTTTCCTTTACAGGCCCTCCGTGGAGGTGTGCCCCCGTAGGGTTCTGCCCACATAGGGTTTTATCTTTTCTCGGGATTCATTCATCCCGCCTTTTTCCTTTAAAGGCCCTCCGTGGAGGTGTGCCCCCGTAGGGTTCTGCCCACATAGGGTTTTATCTTTTCTCGGGATTCATTCATCCCGCCTTTTTCCTTTAAAGGCCCTCCGTGGAGGTGTGCCCCCGTAGGGTTCTGCCCACATAGGGTTTTATCTTTTCTCGGGATTCATTCATCCCGCCTTTTTCCTTTAAAGGCCCTCCGTGGAGGTGTGCCCCCGTAGGGTTCTGCAGCAACAATGTCTAGGGAATAACAGTTTTATTTCATGATAATAAAAAATTACAAGAGATCAGCTCGAACTGGACAGGAATTCTATCCTGAGGTCTTGGGCATTAGCGCCAACCTCTCAAATGACACTTAAAGTGTGGCGTGGAGCCAAATTTTACAATAATACTTGCTCAAAACCAATGCAAGCTAAAAAACCAAAAGATGATGGGGGCATAAAATCAAGTCAGGACAAAAAAAACCTTACTGATAGAACTTCCTTAAATGCTCAGCGTTCCAGGGATGGGCTAGCTGCCTTCCTTCTAACGTTTCCAGCCAGTAGGTGCCTCGCCTTTGAGTCTTAATCACTTTGTACGGGCCCTCCCAATTAGGGGCCAGCTTTCCCGTGCCGTGAGGCTTGGTGGCCTGAGTAACCTCTCGCAAGACTAGATCACCAGGCTGAAAACTCCTGTGCTTGACCTTGGTGTTATAATATCGGGACATGGCTTGTTGATATGCGGCCATTCGCACCTGCGCCTGCTCCCTATTCTCGTCGATGAAATCAACACTGGCCCTTAGCTCTCTCTCGTTGTGAACTGGATCATAATGTTTGGCACGATGGCTCGCCACAGTCCTCATTTCAACAGGCAGAACCGCCTCGCTTCCGAAAGCTAAAAAGTAGGGTGTTTCTCCTGTGGGGATTCTGGCAGTGGTCCTGTAGGCCCACAGAATGCTTGGCAGCAGCTCTGGCCATGCTCCTTTGGAGTCATCCAGGCGTTTCTTAATCATTTTAAATATAGTTCTATTGGCTACCTCAGCCTGCCCATTGGCCTGCGGATGGCCTGGCGATGAATACCGGTGGTTTATGCCATGCTCCGTGCAAAAATCTTGGAACCGTCGGCTCTCAAACTGCTTTGCGTTATCCATAATTATGACCCTCGGGACACCAAATCTACATATGATTGATTTCCATACGAAACTAATGACGTTCCTTTCCCCTATTGTAGCCAGGGGTTCGGCCTCTACCCATTTAGTAAAATAATCAACCGCCACTATTGTGAATTTCGTCTGGCCCTTTCCCATGGGCAGAGGACCAACAAAATCCATTCCCCATTGGGCAAAAGGCCACGGGGCCATTATTGGTGTCAGTTCTTCTGGAGGTTGCCTCGGGATGTTGGCAAAACGTTGGCACTTTTCGCACCTCTTGACAAAGTTCATTGCGTCCCGCTGCATAGAAGGCCAGTAGTACCCTTGCCTAATGGCTTTGTGAGCCAAGGATCTGCCTCCTGCATGGTTTCCGCACTCCCCTTCATGTATTTCCTTCATAACATTCTGCGCTTCCTCTGTTGACACGCATCGTAGGTAAGGTAAGGAAACTCCCCTTTTATAAAGGATTCCGTCGATTAGGGTGTACCTAGATGCCCTGACCCTAGTTCTATGTGCTTCTGCTTTATCTGTCGGTAGCTCACCATTGCTTATGTACTTGGCTATTGAGTCCGCCCATTCCATGCCCTGAGTGACTTGGTTTACTTCTCCCGATGTTGCGGTTATTATACTCGGGTGGTCCATGCGCTCTACAAGCACCCCTCCTTGGGCGGCCTCTTGTGCCGTAGCCAACCGAGCGAGGGCATCGGCGTTGGAGTTTTCACTACGGGGGATCCGCGTGATTGAAAACCTCTGGAAACGGGTAACCAGCTCTTGTACTTTTTGCAAGTAGGATTTCATCCTGGCTCCCTTTGCTTCGTATTCCAGACTAACTTGCCGGGCAATTAACTGGGAGTCAGTATGAGCTTTCAGTTGTCTAACCTTGAGGATATCTGCCAGCTTTAACCCCGCAATCAAGGCTTCATATTCAGCTTCATTGTTTGTTGCCTTGAATCCGAATTGCAGGGCGTATTTGAAGGTTTCCCCTGCTGGAGATCTGATTAGTATCCCTGCTCCACTGGCTTGTGTGTTGGATGATCCATCGACAAACAATTGCCATGTGCACCCAGGGTCCATTTGGCCCTCCCCTTTTTGGTGAACTGTATTTCCTGCTTCTTCTCGCTGAACTTGTTCATCTTCCTGGGGGTATGTAAATTCGGCTATGAAATCTGCCAGTACTTGGCCTTTGACTGCTGTTCTAGGCTTGTATCGGATGTCGAATTCTCCTAACTCCATGGACCATTTCACTAGTCGTCCCGAGGTTTCGGGTTTGAAGAGGACTTGCCGGAGGGGTTGATCGGTTAACACAACAATGGTGTGCGCTTGGAAATATGGCCTGAGTTTCCTAGCCGTAGTGACCAAGGCAAATGCCAATTTTTCTATGGAAGGATACCTTTCTTCTGCCCCCCGGAGAATCTTGATGGTATAATAAACTGGCCTTTGCACTCCTTCTTCTTCTCGTATCAGCGCGGAACTGATTGCTGCAGGGGAGACAGCTAAGTACAAGTACAACTCCTCTCCTACGCGTGCGCATGACAGCAGTGGGGGTGAACTGAGGTATTGTTTTAACTCACTTAAGGCCTGCTCACATTCTGGAGTCCACTCGAAGGCCCGCTTGAGGACTTGAAAGAACGGGAGGCACCTGTCTGTAGCCCGGGAAATCAACCGGCTTAGCGCCGCCACTTTACCCGTCAGCTTTTGGACTTCTTTAATATTTCTGGGCGACCTCGTATCCAGGATGGCCTGCACCTTCTGAGGGTTGGCCTCTATTCCCCTCTTGCTGACCAGATAGCCCAAGAACTTCCCGGAGGATACTCCAAAAGCACACTTGCTCGGATTAAGCTTCATCCTATACTTCCGAAGAACCTCAAAGGTTTCCTGTAAATCAACCAAATGGTTGGCAGCTTCCTGACTTTTGACAAGCATATCATCGACATACACCTCCATGTTTCTACCAATTTGCTCCTTGAACATTCTATTTACCAACCTTTGATATGTTGCGCCGGCATTCTTCAGGCCAAATGGCATCACCGTGTAGCAGTATAATCCCCTTTCTGTTATAAAGGAGGTTCTTTCCTGATCTGACGGCCACATCGGAATTTGATTATACCCTGAGTAGGCATCCATAAAACTGAGCCGTTCATACCCCGCCGTCCCTTCTACGAGCATGTCAATTCGGGGGAGGGGGAAGCTATCTTTCGGACAAGCTTTATTCAGGTCGGTGAAGTCGACACACATGCGCCACTTTCCATTAGATTTTTTAACCAGTACCACATTTGATAACCAGTCTGGGTAGCTGGTTTCTCGCACAAAGTTAGCCTTCAACAACTTCTCCACCTCCTCGGAAATTGCCACGTTTCTTTCTGGGGCAAAGACTCTCCGTCTTTGTCTTACTGGCTTGGCGATGGGGTCGATGTTCAGTCGATGCACGGCAATGTTTGGATCAATCCCTGGCATATCCTGATGGGACCATGCGAACACATCCTCATTCGCTCTGAGGAATCGCACCATCTCCTCCCTGGAGGTGGGTGAGAGTGATGACCCCAAACTTACCCTTTTCCCCGTGCCTTTTTCATTCAAGTTGACCTCAATTAATTCTTCCATCGGTTCTGCATGACGGACTTCTTCTTTTTCCTCCATCTCCTGTCCCTCAATGTTTAGGGTTTCTGTCATCTTCCTCTCCCTTAGGGAGGTGGCATAACATTCTCTGGCTGTGACCTGATCCCCTCTCAGTTCCCCGACACCATGCTCCGTGGGGAACCGGACAAGGAGGTGGTAGGTGGAGGTCACAGCTCTCATAGCATTCAACGTGGCCCTTCCCAGGATGACGTTATACGTGGTTGGGCAATCTACCACAAAGAAAGTCACCATCTTGGTGACTTGTCTGGGACTTGAACCAGCTGTAACCGGGAGGTCAATGGTGCCCAAGGGGAGGAGTTTCTCTCCGGAGAAACCCACAAGTGGCGACTGAGTGATCTTGAGTTTGCTTCTTCCAATCTTCATCTGATCAAATGCATCTACAAAGAGGATATCTGCAGAGCTACCGCTGTCAATCAACACCCGCCTAATTGTGAAGTTGGCGATGGTTAATGTGACTACGAGGGCATCATCATGGGGTTGCTGAACTTTTTTGGCATCGTCCTCTGAAAAAGTTATGACCTGGTCGCTCAGTCTCGGGCACTTGGCGGGCGAATGGCTTACTTCCCCGACTTCAGAGAAACTCCTTGCTTTCCTAGTATGTGCTTTGCGAGCGGCGTTAGACTCCCCGCCTCCTGCTACTCCTCCCGAGATGACTCTAATTTCCCTTACTGGGGGGTTCTTGCGAGTCGTTCCCTCATTTATATCCTGTGCCTGATTCTGCGTTCTCTGTCCTCCACCAGCCACAAACCTCCGTAACTGGCCCCTTTGAATTAAACTTTCAATCTGCCTTTTCAAATCTATGCATTCATTGGTATCATGGCCATGATCGCGGTGGAACCTACAATACTTGTCACGAGATCTCCTGGCAGGATCAGTTCTCAATTTCGGAGGCCACGACACAGCCGGATCGTCTTGGATGTGTAGGAGGATCTGGCCTATGGGAGCGTTCAACGGGGTGAAACTAAACCCCTTTTCGCGGCGCACGGTCCTGTCACTTTGTTCCTGTGATACTCTATTATACTTGGGGTTTCGTTCTTCCCTGCTTGGTTGTCCCCCCCTCTTCCTGTCCACTTTTTTGTCGCTATCACCTTTTTCCCTACGGGCATCAAGGGCGTCCTCGGCATTCATGTATTTCTGGGCCTTCACAAGTAATTCGGACATGCTTTCAGGAGGATGCTTAGAAACAGAATATAGGAACTTGGAGGGTAACAATCCTCCCATGAACGCAGTAACGGCCACTTTGTCATCCAAAGCATCTACTTGTAACATTTCTCTGTTAAATCGATTAATATAGTCCCGCAACGATTCTCCTTTAGCTTGCCTTACATTCAGGAGATAGGTAGCGGGTTTTCTGTGTCTCCGGGCAGCAATGAAATTGCCAACAAATAGTTGGCTCAGCTCGTTAAAAGAACGGACAGTTGATGGCTTTAAACTATTGAACCAAGACCTGGCGGAGCCCTTCAATGTAGTGGGAAAGGCTCTGCACATGATTTCGTCGGGTACTGCCTGAAGATGCATTAAGGCCTTGTAAGTTTCCAGGTGATCTAGCGGGTCCTTAGTCCCGTCAAAGCTCTCCACTGTTGGCATCTTGAACCTGGGGGGCAGCGGACAATTCATTACCCCTGCAGAGAAAGGAAGGTTGGTTTGCTGGACCAAATCCTCTATCGTGGCAGGGCCTTTTCCTCTTATGGCATGGGCCATACTTTCTACCCTGGCTCTCAGGTCTTATATTTCCATATCGTGGTAAGCGATGGATGCTGAATCCCCACGGGGTTGGCTTCTCTCAGGGAGGACCGAGCGGTCTGGATTCGTCCCGCCTCTTACGTGACTCTGGGCCGCGTCCTCCGTTGGTACTTCACTTTCCCTCCGACCGTCATTCTCCTCAGGGTCGACAGTCCTTTCGTAACTTGGTGGCGGTATCGGCGCCACAGGAGAGAGGCGTTGCAGAATCGCCGCATTTTGTTGGAGCAGTTGGACCAGACTTTGGTTTAAGTTCTGGACCTGGTGCTCTAACGCTGCGACACGCCCTTGGTCATTTGGGACTTCGGGGTGAGTCCCCGTGAAGTCCGTCTGTCCAAGGGGCTGCGTACCCCCTTGTCCTGCGGGCGGATCGGCTGCTGGGTCCTGTGCATTTGGGGGGTCGGTACCAATGGGAAGATCCTGAGCGACCGGGGGGTCGCCTTGGCTAGGTAGGTCATGTACCGGAGGACCTTGGCCAACAGGGGGATCCTGTATGGCCGTGGTCTCCAATCCAGATCGAAGGTGCATCATGCTTCGTGTATGCTTTGGATAGGACAAATCGTGGGTTCGTTTCCCACAGACGGCGCCAACTGATGATGCAAAAATCCGCCCCGATCTGGTCAAACGCCAACCTGTAAAATGGACAAGAGAAGAGTGATCGAAAGGGCACCGGTGCAGTGCCGGCCGAACACGCTCCGACGATCAAGTTAGAAATCGGGATGGTGTTTCAATGGATGTATAGGAACTCAGAGGGTATATCTTGCGTACCTGGCATATGAGTCGCTCCTGTATTTATAGCAGTGAAAACGAAGCCGTGTCATAGTAGGGGTCTGCCTCTTGAAGATAGAGAAGTCCCGATACAATTAGATTTCCTGTCCATATCAGCTTGGGCCCATCAACTACGCTACACATTTCATCCTTTCAGTCAACCACTCTATCACATATATTTATATTTTTTTATTATATTTTATAAAAAAATTATTCTTATTGACTTATAATTTTGTATTTATTATATTATATTTTTATGTTATATATAATTGTATTTATATATAACTCTTATTTTATTGTATTTTCTTCTTATATATATATTTATTATTATTATTATATTTATATACATATTTTATTTATTGTATTTTATGAAATTTTTTTATTCTTATTGACTTATAATTTTGTATTTATTGTATTTTATTTTGTTATATATTTATTTTTTGAGTCACTAATTTTGTATTTTCTAATTTTTTTATTCTTTTTTATATAAAATTTTAATTTATTGTATTATATTATATTTTTTAGTAAGAAAAATTTTTATTTATTGTATTTTAAAAAAAATCATAAATAAAAACTTGAACTGAAAAATGAAATCTGAAACTGAAAGCTTCGTTGTGAAGCTTCAAATTATACCTAAGAATTATCAAAATTTTGATATCGCTTTCATTTTTTAAGAAATTAAAACTGCGTTATCAAACGCAATTTTTATTGTAACTTTCAAAAAAATAAAAATCAAAGCTGAAATCTAAAATCTGAAATCGAAAGTGCTACCAAACAGAGTTTTAGTCTACTTCGCCAACAATCATACATATTAACTAAAGACAAAAAAATAATTTGATTTTTTTGTTAAATGCTAGTTGATGATTTGTCTTTAAGCGTGTGTTTCTTATAATTCAGGAGGTTTCTTGCAATCTGGTGATAGATCAAGGGGTCAATTTGTAGTTCAGGAGATTTCTTTCAATCTGGTGATAGTTCAGGAGACAATTTTTAATTCAAGGAGGTTTCTTGCAATATAATAATAGTTCAGGAAAGTTTAATGCACTTAACCCAAGATTCAAAGTATTTTTAATTATAAAATTTGACTCAAAATAAAAATGGTAAATTACATTGACACTCTCAATGATTTGCACTTATTTCACACATAGATAAACTTTGTTTATAACTATTATAGAGACTCCAAGTGATATTTTTGTATCTATCTCCGTTAGTTGAGGTGTGAAATGTCTAATATACTCCCGCTTTTTATTATATTTTATTCCAAAATGTTAGTTACGCCAAATGTCTAATATACCCCCATTCGTTCTCTTTCACTCAGATAAAAAATGTATTCACAAACCCATATGTTTGCATAGACAAAGAAAAGCTCCAATGGAAGAAGTTCCATGATAAGGCTGGTGTGGGGAGATATTCGAGTGTGGAACATCACTCCAATGGGGTTATTAGACGTGAACCTATTGATGGATACAACAGGCCCTCTTTTGGGTTTCTTTTATCATACCCAAACCTCTTATCTCATTAATTTGCAAGGCTTTCCCCCATTCTTCTTGATTTCCATTTCTGTTGGTCTCCAATAATATTAACTCTGCCAATTTCTTTTCCAATTTTTTAGGGGAATATTTTTTGATTGTAGATGCTTCGGTTTGGGAAATGTTAAGAAATTCAATTAGAAGTTTTAATTTGAGGTGAATTAGTGATAGATCTTTCCTTGTGTGTGTGTGTTTTTTTTTTCTTTATTCGTGGATAGTTCTGTTTTTTTCTTGATTTATCAGTTTGCTAAAGTGATTTGGATTTGCTTAAAGCGGACTATTGATTTGAGTTTTACTAACGTGCACCATATATATATTGCAAATGAGTTTAGTGGTTCATAATTTTCTTATTAAATGAAGGAGAGTTTATTTTGCAAAGTCAAAAAGATTTAAAGATATTAGCGTCTTTTTACATACGGTCAAATGAGATCTGTCTATAAATAATTTGAAAACAGATATAAAACGTTTAGAATTTATACAATCACTATAAACAAACTTTATATCCGTATAAAATAAGTCTACACTATAAATATATAAGTGTAATTTATCCAAATAAATAAAAATTAAAGTCTAATCCAATAATAATTTGAAACATACGTAACACCACAAATGCAAAACGCCACAAACACCACGACCACCGCAGTCAATATTGCCACCTTCCCACTCTCCTTATGATATCTGCTTACATCTCTCTTGTTTCCCACCTCTCAAACCAAATGCTAATAATGACAAATGTCGAGGACGTATCAATCCACTATAGTATACCTTTTCAATTCCCATCAATTTTAACCTTTTAATTCCTAATTTTCAGACCCATTACATTAACAAAAATCGCGTTCAAGATTCAAAGTTTCTTTTCCATTATTCTGAATAAAATTTTAACTGATCTGTACTATCAATGGCTACAGAGGCCCCTTTCTTTTCTCGAAATCATCTTTGGACCCGACTCTTTGACCGTCGTTGTGTGGAAGAATCGCCAAATGGGTCACTAGAGATGTGATCGGTGAGATTGGAGGATGCATGATAGTGGTGGTGGTGGTGAGGGTGACTGAGGGGCGATGTCTAGGCAGGTAGAGATGAGGTAAATGAAGGAAGAAATTATTAATTATCACAGAAATTTAGTGTATTGGAGAATCTCACTATTAGTAAGACTTTATTTGTTATGATTTCTTATAATATTAAAAAATAATGTTTTATTAGTAGTGAGATTCTTACATTTAAATTTTTTTTGGAGTATTGTAGAACTCGTATGAAGGATGGTGAGGTGAGAATGTGGTTGTAGATCTATAAAGATTTTTTTTTTTTTTTCCTTAGATTTGTAAAGAATGGAGTGGGGTTAGAGAGAGAAAAAGGGAGGAGAGGTGTATGTGGTGGAAGAATGTAGGCAAACTCGTCATTTTCAAGATTAAATATGTAATACTCTTGAAATTAAATAAAATTTTTATTTTTATTTTTTCTTTTAGAATCCAAAGATAAATTAGAGTTTCGCAGAGTTAGGAATGTAATTATAGATTTATGAAAAAAAAATTAGAATTAGAATGGAAGTGGCAGACCAATTTCTCAAAACCTTTTAGACTTGTTTGACCATAGTTTGGTGCATTGTATAAGTGGGGAAAAAGAATGTAAATAAGAGAGGAGAGAACAGAGGAGGCTCAGCCAGAACGCGAGGAAGAGAGAGAGAAGTGGTGGTGCTCAGCCAGAAAGAGCAAGAAGAAAAGGAAGGAAGAGCACATGAGAGGAAGGATATTTCGTATCTAGGCAAGTTGATTTTTGCCTACATTCTTATATATTTATCATTTTAATTGATTGTTAAGTAAATTGTTTTTCTAAAAAAAAAAAAATCTGTTATGGGCGTATATGAGTTTGAATGTACGTGGGTTGTGGAGTAAAGCATTAATCTGGTGAATCTGGAATTTGATGCATGTAGATTGGTATATAAGGATGATATGCTAGTGTGTATATACATATATATGACATAACTTGGTAAATGCATGTGACCATTATGTGTTAGAGAATAATTAGAAAAGTTGGTAGTTTAATGGTGTCATATGAGTGCTTCATGTACTTTTATTATCATTACTTGGTTAACTTGAATGAGTTGAATTGATTTGTGGCAAGACTGTAATATTGATCATGAGAAACCTTATAATTTTACATTTAGGAGCAATCACATCTAGTCACAGTTTGGAAGGATTTTCATCTATTGAGATTGTTTGGAGGGTAAAGTGCGGTTGGTATCAAATTGGAGTCTATTTCAATAGTTGTATAGTGGAGGTGAACAGACAAGCAATGCATGAAACTTTACTGGGAACCTTGAGTTAAATGCTTTGTTTCACGAGGAGTGCTAGCGGCAGTCGCTCAAGCGACTGTCCTTGCACAGTCGCTCCACCGATTGGTGGAAATCATTTCCAAAAATTAAATAATTTCCTGCAATAAATGTCCTACTTTTTCATCAATTAATATACCCCTCCTAGTTCTAAAGTATTTACACTTGTGCCATCAACTAACAAATAAAATTATAAAAATAAAATAAAATATTAATATTTTAAAAAATATTTTAACAATAAAACATCAATCCATATAGATTATTAAAAATATTAATAAAAATAAAATTATAAACATAAAGTATATAGATTAATTGAATAAGTATATAGATTATTAAAAATATTTAAAAGTAGGAAAATATAAAAAAAATATTAATAAAAATATTTTAATACTTTAAAAATATGTTCTTTAATTCAATTAACCATAATAACAAAATTTTAAAAATTATATAGGAAATGATTATAATAAGTATATAGATTATTAAAAATATTTAAAAGTAGGACAATATAAAAAATTTATTAATAAAAATATTTTAATACTTTATTTTTATAATTTTATTTGTTAGTTGATGGCATCAGTGTAAATATTTTAGAACTGGGAGGGTATATTAATTGATGAAAAAGTAGGACATTTATTGCAGGAAAACATTTAATTTTTGGAATTGATTTCCACCAATCGGTGGAGCGATTGTGCAAGGACAGTCGCTTGAGCGACTGCCGCTAGCACTCCTCTTGTTTCACATGTTAGGTGTAGAGTCTGTCTCTAATTACCTGGGTGTGCATGAGTGGAAGTCCATATCCTTTATATATATCTTTGTATTATATTGTATTATAGGTATATTATATAGATATGGTTATAATAGGTATACATGGTACATATGTGAGCACGTGTTGATATATTGTAAAAAGTAGTAATTGGATAAGTTTTGTAGCTATGATTGAACAGGGACTTGGACAAGGATTTTTTATATTCTTAATTGTGTTGATAAGGAAGGGATACGTGTTAGGTGCTTGGAATTGAAATATTTCATAAAATTAGATGAGATTATGTACATAATGAATACACAAATCGATCATTTAATTTATTAAATATTGAAAGTATTTAATAAATTCTAAAAGATGAAAAATTTTGGATAAATTATAAAAGATAAAAAACTTGATCTAAAATTGAGAGATAGTCTGGAAATAATTCTTTTAAAGGATTTCTTAGGTGTGGTCAAGAACATGGGGAGTGAACTACCCTTTTGTTATGGTCATTGGGCGAAGCGTGTCCTTATTGTGTAGACGTGGTCCAAGACCATCTGAGTGAGTAGACGTACAAGTCCAGTCACATATGTAATCTTTCTTAGTCCAGGACTATGCAATACGCACCACTTGTTAGCTAAGCATGTCATTTATTTGAGGGGAGTTCGGAGCTCATGTGAGGTAAATAATGTTTAAGTTAATCAAGACGATTAGCTTAATAAAGAATTGTTGAGAATATAATTCTTATGTGAAAGAAATTGTGAATATGATAATTAACTACAGTTTAATAATCATAAGAAAATTGTGAATCTAATCAACAAAGATGGTTGTACGAGTTCTTATATATAGGAATATAAGGCAAGGTCAATTTACTGAACAATGATAGTATTTAACAGTTTTCTTGCTGAGTTTGTGAGCTCACCCCATTTTATTTTCAGGTACTTGGTGAATGGAGGCACAGTACAGGAGAATGGAGACCATCTACATGTAATTTTTTTGTTGTATATAGTTGATACTCAAGATAAGAGATGAGGTTTTCATATAAAGTTTTTTTGTAATGGATTATCTAGATAATTATCTTTTGATTGTAGTATGAAAATATTGGATGTATTGACGCTATGATGAATATTTTTTTTTTTCAAGTCACTCACCAAATTCAAGTACTGGACTAGAGATTTTAGTATTTAGATTGGGGGCGTGACAAGATATTTTTTTATTTTTATTGTTAAAATATTCGGGATAAGAGGGTAAAATCACCCTAAAATTTGACGTTCGTAACACCCTATCAATCATAGGGAAATAATTGCAATTTTTTTCAAAATTGTTTCTGTGTGTAATGAGGACAAACCTTATGAAAGGTCATTATATTTTATGCATACAATAATTGATTTTCACGATTCTTTTATGTTGATTTCTCATATTTCTTTTTCGTGTTGCATTTTCATTCATTAATAAATTAACAAAATAATTGAATATATATATATATTTAAAATAATTGAGTGAGGCGGGGCAAGGACATGATGGGAAATTTAAATAGGGACGAGGATGGGGTATGAGGAGTCCCCCGCTAAACAATTTTGGATGAGACGATGACGATGTCAAGGTGGTCGGGAATTGGTTAAGGAAGAAAATGAACTTGAGCATTTATTATTTGTAACTGTTGGAATATGGGTGGCTGAAAAAAGTTATCCGGAGGCTAGAATGCTTGCATTGATCAATATGAAATTGATCGAGGTGAGATCATGATTTGATTGAAGATGCGTGAATAAAAGGATATGGTAGAAACCTATTATTTTATATATAATGATTTGCCCTTTTCATTTATTATTATGGTAAACTTCATTGACACCCCCTGAGGTTTGAGGTATTGTCATGCGGATACAATTTTGTGTAATTTTGTCATCAATATCCCCTGTAGTTTGTGCCGTATATCACATACACACCCTCCTGCTAAAGCACGCCTGTCAAACCACTTTTTGATGGTGAAATGACCCTGCTACCCTTTGACTTTTAATTTAACTCATTTGAATACTAAATTTACTTTTTGAACCCTATCTAATGGACCAAAATACCTTTCATCAACCCAATATATATATATATATATATATATATATATAAAATACTATAATATATATAACATGTATATATAATTATTTATTTTCATAAATAATAATGTTAACATAAAATAAAAAATAATTAATTTTTTTTATTTATCTGTATATATATATATATACACATAATATAACCTATATATATAATTATTTATTTCCATAAATACTAATGTTAACATAAAATAAAAAATGAACTAAAATTGTCTTTCTTTTCTCTCTATATATATATATAAATTGTCTTTATTCTCTCTCTCTCTCTCTCTATATCTATATATATATATATACACACACACACACACACACTATAATATATAACCTATATATATAATTATTTATTTCCATAAATACTAATGTTAACATAAAATAAAAAAATGAACTATTTTTTTTTTCTTTTTCTCTAGCTATATATATTTATAATATAATATATAAACTATATATTTAATTATTTATTTCCATAAATATTAATGTTAACATATATATTTAAATATTTATTTTCATAAATATTAATGTTAACACATATATTTAATTATTTATTTCTATAAATATTAATATATATATAATGTATATATTTAATTATTTATTTCTATAAATATTAATGTTAGCATATGTATAACATATATATTTAATTAGGTCTTAATTTTAGTCCTCAAATTTAGCAAAAAAATTAGGTCTTAGTTTCAGTTGTTGGTGGCGGTGTTAGTGGCAGTGGTTGTGGTTGGTAGCAGTTGTGGTTAGAGGAGGAGATGAGAGAGAAAGAAACGGTGGTGACGGCGGCTGTGGTTAACTGGTGGTTGTGGTTATGGTTGGTGGCGGTGGTGGGTGGAGATTTGCCATGATCTGTCGATTTTCTTCCCCATCTAAAGCTCTCTCCTTCGATGCCCACAGTCTCTCCATCCTTTTCCCTACCCTATGCCGCCACAAAATTCCCAAATTCCTCTTATCTCCGACGCCTCCACCTACATCGACCAGTACTTCTTCAATATCAGCCTAAGTAGGTTACAATTAGAGTGGTGGTGGTTGGTGGCGGTAGTGGTTGTGGTTGTGGTTGGTGGCAGTTGACTTGGATTAGGTTGCGATTGGAGTTCGATAGTGGTAGTGGTGGTGGTGGTGGTGGTTTTGCCACCTATGGCAGTGGTGGTTGGTGGCAGTGGTGCTTGGTGGTTTCCTCCCCCCCTCTATATATGTATAAATATATATATATATGTAACAACAGTGAAATAGTTGTGGTTGGTGGCGATGGTGGTTGGAGGAGGAGATGTAAGTGGCGGTTGTGGTGATGGTGGCAGTTGTGGTAGCGGTGGTGATGGTGGCGGTTGTGGTGATGGTGGCAGCTGTGGTAGCGGTGGTGATGGTGGTGGTTGTGGTTGTGGTTGGTGGCGGCTATGGTTGGAGGAGGAGATATGAGTGGCAGCTGTGGTGGTGGTGGTGGTGGTTGTGGTTGGTGGCAGCTGTGGTTAGAGGAAGAGATGAGAGTGGCGGTTGTGGTGGTGGTGGTGGTTAGGGTTTATGTGGTTGAAGAAGGTAGAGAGAGAAATTGTGGGCATATAATCAAAAGGGCAGTTTTGTCATTTTCTAATTATAATGTTTTTATATTAAAATTTATTTAAATAATCAGGGGCAATTAGATACTTTCACTTATTAAAAAATTAAAAATTCTGACAGGGGGTGTTGGTGACAAAAAATATAAAGTTGTAACTGTCTAATAATACATCAAATCTCAGGGGGTGTCAATGAAGTTTACCCTAATTAATATCCGTCTGTCCTTAAATGTTATTAAGAAAATGAACTCAATTTGAAAAACATTTAATTGTCAAGGAATTGACCAACCTTAGAACTTGAATTTCTCGACACCAGTAACTTCGACACTTTCACATTTATCATTATATATATATATATATACACACACACACATTTGACCTTCCAAGTCCTACTGAAGATGCTTCAGAGACAATTGCCAGAAAGTCTTTTCAATGCCTTTTTAGTTTTGGCAACCTCTGTCTCCACAAGCTTTTACAAATGCAATTGAGCTCTAGCCACCACCAGTCTCTTTCAACAACCCTCACTCTCTCCTGCCATGATCATCGAAACTATAAATTTCTTGCTAACTACTTCATTTTTAGTATCTAACGTGTTTGTGTTCAACTAAAAATTCACGTTCCGCAATAGCACGGGTCACCGTAGTAAAGGTTATGTGAATGAGTTATCATTATCTAAGATTGTGATTATAGAACAATTTCAAGTGATAATTTTTAAAATCAACTCAATTTTAATTCAAAATAGACAAATTGTTGATTATAATTAGGAATTGAACAAACTAAGTACAATTAAATTAAAGTAGAGATAGATCGAGGGATGGGAGTATCCAGGGAAATTAATTATTTCACCACTAACTCCTACTTTTGGACAATTGTATCAAAATTGGAAAAAAAAATACATATGCACACTACAATGGTGTGGTTATAAGCTCACAACTCATTCGATGATGAAATTCAATTACAATTGAACAAGGGTAACTCATCTTCGATTAGCATGAAGTGTCTACCTAACCAATTCGAAACTAATTTATACTAATTGTAGCACATTCCATCTTCTCTTAGCATAAATTATCAAGTCCTAATTGCAATTGTCAAATTAAACCCTAATTGCATGATTTTCCTTAATTGGACTACAAGTATAATGAGAGAATTGAAATTAATCACACCATACATTCATCTACAAGATCAACACACATTGCAATTTAATTCTATCAATTAATGCACAATTTATAGAACATCTACAAATTGAAGATCTAATAATGCAACAATTATATACGAACATTATTTTTTCCCCAAATTCAATACAATTAATTCAAAAGATAGAAAAAAGGGTTACATAATTCTCTAAATTATGGTTTAGGCTTCCAAAGATGATGTAGACTCCATCTTTAAGGGAGATCTAGCACCAATCATGGCCATCCAAGCTCCAAGAGTGCCCAAAATTGCCCAAACTTTCTCCAAGGAGACCCAAAGTAAGAGATATGTCTAGAGATGCCCAAATGAAGAGAGAGTGAGAGAGTAGATTTAAAGTGTTTCTTGGGGGATTAGGCGACTAGTCGCCCAACCTTGATGCAATGGTCCATTTTGGACATTTTTTGAAACTTTGTCTAGACCTTTTTCTGCATTGAACCTTCAAATTGGCTTGCTTAATGGATGGAACTCAAGTCTCTTCAATCTACTTATTCAATCAAAGCCTAATTTGTATTAGTTTGTAAGAAATTATCGACAAGTTCCTAAAATTCAAATAAAATATAATTTAATATTAAAAGTATAAAAGAAGCATTATGAAGGACTTAAAACATGCAATAATGAGAGCTTAAATGTAAAACATTCAGTGCTCATCACCTAACATCTGAACTAACTTAACAACACTTTTCTTATCCCTCACCAAATCTTTTCGATTCGATCAGATAGTCAACAATGACACCAACGCTCGCACCACCACCTCCTGTAACCCTTTCGCTTTCGATGACTCCATTTGCTTCACCAGAGAAAATGAAAAAGTACTAGTATACCTCAAAAATAAAATATTTTTTTATCTTAATTCGTCAGATTTTCCTCATGTAAGAAATCCAATTACTTTTAGAACAAAAACTTAGGATTAGGATTCGTAAGACAAGAATGTTCTCATAATTGCGAAAGAAAAAGAAATCAAAAAAAGGGTTGGGCTCAATCCAAATGTTTGGTAAAATGGGGGTAAGGTATGAGCAATTCCTACGCTCTCCTTGATGCTTCAACAACCATTGCCGCCGTAGTAGGAGAAACAAACTCTACTCGTGAATAAGTTAATGTGCGATGGCAATAAACGAGCTAGAACGAGTTGTATAAGATTTTCGGTGAAACTAATGGAGTCATCGAAGGTGGATGGGTTACAGGAGGTGGTAGCGTAAGCGTTGGTGTGACTGTTTGGTTAAATTAGAAATATCTGGGTTATGGATGAGAAGAATGTAATGAGATTGGTTCAGATGTTAGATCCTAAAAATGAAGTGGTTAGTAAGAAGTTTTCGACTTTGGTAATCACCGCGATCATTGCGGGACTTGGAGGGTCAAACATATATAAAATTCAAATTCTATGGTTGGTCAGTTCATTGACAATTAAATGTTTTCCAAATTGAATTCATTTTCTCAATAACATTAAAGGGCAAACATATGTTAATTATATGACCGTTCTTTAGTGATAATTAGGCTTCTAAGTGTGGTAATGTTTGTTTAAATATGAGAACATCCTTGGTATTGTTTGGATCTCTTTCTAACATGCAAATAACTCTCTCTCTCTTCACTACTATTTTTTCATAAACTTTTTAAGGGCAAAATAGGCATCATAATGTATATTTGGTTGACATCAACACTTGTTCACGTTGACCTTGACTGGCCCTAACGAAAAGACTAAAATGGTACACGAACACAAACGACAAGTGATGTCTATGTCATTTTTTTATAACACATGAAAATCTTTGTAGTTTAAGCAAACTAAATGAAAGGTAAGTGTAATTTACTCTTTTTTATAAGATTGTCTTATGTGTGTGTGAAGAGTCAAATAACCGCTTCAGGAGTCTCCTGTGGTGAGCTGTAAACTCGGATGTTCTAAGTTTGATTCTCACAAGGCACAAAAATATCCGGTTTAAATGATATATGTTATTTGTGAGTGATTTCACATATTCTAAGCTTACCAACCATTAGTCCAAAAGGGTCGGTGGTTAGAAGTAAGGGTGCACATGGTTCGATTCCTTACGGTTCTTGATGGAACTAGAACCGGAACCGTTGAGTTCGGTTCGATTCTAGTACCGATTCCAACGATTCTTTGTCATTTTTTTTAAAATATTGACAAGAAACACACTCATACTTGTGCACTCCTAGTTATAAAAATAGATTATAAGATATTAGTATTTATTTATATATTATATATATATAGAAGATTATAACTCAGAAGCTATTAGTATTTATCTATACATTAATAACTTTACTTGAATAATAATACTAGTACCGGTTTCGGTTCGTAGACTTGAATAATAATACCTTCTAAGTTCTAGTGTTTATATATATATATATATATATATATATATATATATATATATATATATATATATATGTATTTTCTAACGGTTTCTGTTTCGATTCCGATTTCTTAACTTGGAATCGTAGTGAATGGTTCGGTTCAACTACCGTTCTACCGATTCTTTGTGATTCCAATTTTTTGACTTGGAATCGTAGCGAATGGTTCGGTTCAACTATCATTCTATCGATTCTTTGTGCACAATTAGTACATACTAATTGTAGGTGGGACTTGTTAACGCGTCATTTAGTACATACTTGCATGAATTCTCCCAATTTATTATAAGTATGACATACTAAGAGGCTAGTGGGGAAATCTAACCCTAATCCTTTACTCTTCTCTCAAACTTTGTATTTAAATTACTTTTATACTTTCAAAGTAGAGTAAGAAAACAACCAACACACGGTTGTGATTTAAACAAGAACCAACCCTCAACCTTTAGTGAGTTATACCTACGTAGTCTCTGTGGGATCGACACCCTCAACTTAGAGCCATATTCTTCAAAGATTGGTTCTATTGCAAGTGGTAAATTTATAAATTACGAGTAGCCCGCACACAACAAGCCACTAAACAAACTCACTTACCTATTTTACAAAAATCACAAAATTACTGTCTGTATGTTTTAATTTTGGAATATTAACATTCATCAATTCCTTTCTTAATGTAAAAAAAAATTGTAATTCCTTTCCTAATGTAAAAATAAATAAATTAATATACCAAAACAAACAATAGGTAATACGATCTTGAACGTCTCAATTCCTACACAAGTATAACATAGCTACACGGGTAAGAGATATTTTTTATTTTTATTTTTGGAATTTTCTCTTTAATTCATTTTCAAAATTTTTACTTATGATGTGAAAACAAGTGCATATTTTAAGAGTTATAAGCTTAAATGCTTTAGTTTCACATCATAAGTAAAAAATTTACGCTGCGTGATGGAACTGATGAGACTTGCAAGCAAAAGGAATGCTTTTATTCAGTCAAGTATGGATTAATTATGAATTCTTTTATGAAACATATGAATTTTTTTTGAAGAGCTATAATTGTTAATGACATAGAAAGTATATTGAAATAAACTTGAGTACGAACTTCTTAACTACTCCAATTCAATTAGAAATTTTATTATATATTTGGAGATAGATTTTTTATATTTTCAAGGAGAAATGGGATTAAAACCCAGAATTTTCAGAAGTGAAAGAAGGGATAATTCAGGAATTACAATTTTTTTTTTACATTAGAAAAAGAATTGGTGTAATATTAATATTCCAAATTAAAACATATAGACAATAGTTTTGTGATTTTAGTGAAACAAGTAAGTGGGTTTGCTTAGTGACCGTTAGATTTAATCTAATAGTCACTAATCAAAGTGTAGATAAAATTTCTTACTCACCGGTGAACAAGAGATCAATGCATTGTGTGTATATATATATATTAATAATAATAAGGGATAATTACACTTACCTCCCTTCTAGTTTGGTTTTATAACACTTACCTCCCTTCTAGTTTGGTTTTATAACACTTACCCCCCTCTAGTTTGCACATTGGTAACAAATACCCCATTTTGTCAATCAAACTAACAGTTATTGCTAATATCATCAAAATTTAATCTTAAAAGGACAATTATACCCTCAAAAATATTGCAACTGAAGTTGGCGGGTCTCGATTTCAATGACAGCTCCGACATTGGGATAGTAGTGGCTAGTGGTTTGGCTGGAGCTGGGTCTTCTCAGCAATGGTTTCAACGGTGAGTGTTGATGGCGTAGGTGGTGAAACATAGTGGAGATGGAGTTGGGTGGCGGTTCGGCTAGAGGTGATGTCGCTACGGTTGAAGGTCCGAAGTGGGTCTGCTCACAGTGATGGCTTATAGTGGGGGAAATGAGTTTACATAACTGTTTGGGTGTTGCTTGAATAATGGTGGTGGAGTTGGTGGTTTGGTAGGTCTGATTGACATCGAGTCTTTTTGGCCGATGTGATGACAGCAGTGGAGATATAAGTCTTCTAGGTGTGGCAGTGGAGGTGGTGAGTCTTGGTTTCAATCGCAACTTTGGCATTGGGATTGTAGTGGTTAGTGGTTTGGCTAGAGCTGGGTCTTCTCGGCAGTGGTTTCAATGGTGATTGTTGATGGTGCAGGTGGTGGGTGGTGGCTCTTCTGGAGGTGATGTTGCTATGGTTGAAGGTCCGAATTGGGTCTGCTCAAAATAGTGGCTCATAGTGGGGTATAATTATCCTTTTAAGATTAAATTTTGATGATATTAGCAATAACCGTTAGTTTGATTGACAAAAGAAGGTATTTGTTACTAATGTGCAAACTAGAGGGGGTAAATGTTATATTCCAAAACACAGGGAAGGTAAGTGTTATAAAGCCAAACTAGAAGGAAAGTAAGTGTAATTATCCCAAATAATAATAATAACGGCTTCGGGTCCTTCAAAAGCTACACTAGACTGGTACTTCCCTCTCCCAGCTAGAGAGTCGTCTTGTTTTGCTAAGCAAGACAGGCCATTACAATGATAGAGAGAGCTTCGTTTAGTCCTTACCTCCTCTCCCATGGCCGAGTTACCCAAACCTCTCTCTCCAAAGGTTCTTCTGAGACTTCTCAAAGCAGAGAAAAACCCCAACTCAGCTCTCTGCCTTTTCGACTCAGCGAGTCACCACCCGGGTTACGCCCACACGCCCGCCGTCTTCCACCACATCCTCCGACGACTCTTTGACCCAAGACTCGTCACTCACGTGACCCGTATCGTCGAAATGATTCACACCCAGAATTGTAAATGTTCAGAGGACGTTGCTCTAACGGTGATCAGTGCCTATTCGAAGAATTCAATGGTTGATCAGGCGTTGGATGTTTTTCAGAGAATGGGTCAGATTTTCGGGTGCGAACCCGGTATAAGATCATACAATTCTCTTCTTAATGCCTTCGCTGTATCGAATCGGTGGGATCGAGCTCAGTTGTTTTTCAGGTCCTTTGAAACAATGGGTGTGTCGCCGAATTTGGAGACCTATAACGTGTTGATCAAAATTGCTTGTAAGAAGAAGCAGTTTGAAAAGGCAAAGGAGTTGTTGGATTGGATGTGGAGTCGGGGTTTGAGGCCTGATGTGTTTAGTTATGGTACTGTGATCAATGGGTTTACGAAGAGTGGTCAGTTATCTGATGCGTTAATCTTGTTCGACGAAATGTTTGAGAGAGGAGTGACTCCTGATGTGATGTGTTACAATATTCTGATTGATGGGTTTTTCAAGAAAGGTGATGCTGTGAGGGCTAATGAGATTTGGGAGAGGTTGTTAAGAGGGTCTACTGTTTATCCAAATGTCGTGACTTATAATGTTATGATTAATGGCTTGTGCAAGTGTGGGAAGTTTAATGAGAGTTTGGAGATTTGGCATCGGATGAAGGAAAATGATCGCCAACACGATTTGTTTACTTACAGTACTCTGATACATGGGTTGTGCAAGTCCGGAAATATTGATGGGGCTTCAAAAATTTATGTAGAAATGATCCGGAGTGGGGTGTCTCCTGATGTAGTGATATACAATGCACTGCTTGATGGGTATTGTCGAGCCGCAAAGATTGAGGAAGGTTTTGAGTTTTGGGATCTGATGGGAAAGGAAGGTTGTCGTAATGTTGTTAGTTACAACATATTGATCAGAGGGTTGTTTGACAATGGGAAGGTGGATGAAGCAATTTCAATCTGGGAACTATTGCCAGAGAAAGGTTGTGTAGCAGATCCCACAACTTATGGTGTCTTGATTCATGGATTGTGTAGACATGGGTACTTGAACAGGGCTTTGTGGGTCTTGAAAGGGGCAGAAGATAAAGGAGATACTCTGGATATATTTGCTTATTCCTCTTTGATTAATGGCTTATGCAAAGAAGGAAGATTAGATGAAGCAGTTAATATGCTTACTCAGATGGCTAAACATGACTGTAAACCAAATCCTCATGTTTGCAATGCACTGATCAATGGTTTCATCCAAACATCTAAAATTGAAGATGCAATTCGGCTTTTCCGTGAAATGTTTACTAAGGATTGCGTGGCAACTCTTGTAACCTACAACACTCTAATTAATGGATTATGCAAAGCAGAAAGATTTGATGAAGCCTATGTCCTAGTGAAAGAGATGCTGGAAAAAGGGTGGAATCCGGACATGATCACGTATAGCTTGCTGATGGATGGCCTTTGCCAAAGTAAAAAGACTGACATGGCCCTTAACTTATGGTGCCAAGTGCTTGAGAAGGGCTTCAAGCCCGATGTAACCATGCATAACATTATAATACATGGGCTCTGCTCTGCAGGGAAAATTGAGCTTGCTTTGCAGCTATATTTTTGGATGGGGAAGTCGAACTGTGTCCCAAATCTTGTGACCCACAATACTGTCATGGAAGGGCTATACAAAGCCAGGGAATGTGACAAGGCATCAGAGATTTGGGCCTGCATTTTAAGAGCCGGGTTACAGCCAGACATCATCACCTATAATATTGCCCTCAAGGGCCTTTGTTCTTGCAATAGAATGTTAGATGCCATTAGGTTCTTACATGATGCTCTTGATCAGGGAATAATGCCAACTTTCATCACATGGAACATACTTATCAGAGCAGTGCTTAACAATTGGGATCCAACATGATCCTTTTGCACTGAAAAGATTGCAGAAGTTGCTAACTCCTAACCTTCCTTGTTTTTGTTGAGTTTTTATACATTTGCAAGAGAAGCTAATTAATGATCACGGTGTTGCCTGTTTGAGCTTTCTTAGGTATACAGATGCTCAGTATGAGTTATAGCAAAAAGAATTGCTGGAATCATTGTCTTTATATCAAAATTTTCGGGACTGTGAGGTATCTATCCTACATTGATGCCTAGGAATCACTGAATGTGCACATGAAGACATGTTGGATTAGAAGAATCTTTTCTTTTCACAGTTGTTAAGTATGATTAACTTTTCCATAGATTCACGAGCCACTCCTTTGCTTATTTGTTTCTGTTAGGTGTGTTTAGTCTTCTACAGAGGTTGTTTAATGTTATACCACTTCTTGTAGGTTGGATTTGACATTTACACTTGTTCCATAATACCGTGTGAGCCTTCTCTGACTCAGCTAGCTGGCAAAATGGTAAATCCTTCAGAATCAAGTTCACTAACTTCGCTCATCAAGTTCAAATTTCAGAAAGGTTTGAGGCAGGGTTGTCCGCCCTCTCCTCTTCTTTTTACCCTGGTTACTGAATATTTCTCCTCCATGGTAGCAACTGAGACTATGAATGGTGCCATTGTTCCTTGTAAGGCTGCCACCAAGGCGAATTCCAATTTATGTCATTTATTCTTTGCCAATGATCTCTTGATGGTTTGCCAAGCTTAGCCTTCATCTGCTGCGACTATTCACAAATTTTTGACGAATTTTCAGAAAAGAGTAACCTCTTCCTTTCTAAAGCTGTGTGACAAAGAAGGCTTATTTCTTCCATCCTGCATTGTTCTGTCTCCTCTTTTCCTGTCAGATACTTGGGTCTTCCTTTAGATTCTTATGGTCTCAAGAGCTCTAATTGTCGCCCCTTGGTTGACAAGATTACAGCAAAAAAATCTGCTTGGAGTTCCCAATCCTTTCTACAGCTGGGAAGGTTGAATTGATCCGATCTGTTACCACCCCTCTTCTTCTCTATTGGTGTTCTATTTTCAAAATCCCGGCAGCCACTAAGAACATCATTCAAAGAATGTGCAAAGACTCTCTTTGGGGCAGTTCTGATTCTAAAAAGAAAATTCCAAAATTAGTTGGAATCAAGTTTGTAAAACTCGTCCTGAAGGTGGTTTGTGTATCCAAAGTTTGATTGATTTGGAGAATGCTTCTCACTGTTCCTTGGCTTGGGACTTCATCACATCCAAGGATCGGCTTTGGGTGGCTTGGTTCAAATCAAAATATGCAGCAAATTCTTCTTATTGGCTTGCTATTCCGTCTCCTTCTCATTCTACCATCTGGAAGAACTTGTTGGGTGTTCGGCACTTTTTGTTTTCTAATATTAGTTGCAGAATTGGCACTGGGCATTCAATCAGATTATTTAAAGACCCTTGGTTTCAAGGAAGCCTTCTTTCGCAACGTTTTTCTCACTGAAATCTCAGATTATAGCCATTTGATAAAGATGCACCTCTTAGTGCTCTTGTTTCTAATGGGAGTTGGAACTGGGACCTCTTATCTGATCCCTTGTCTTTGTCATTGAGAACCTTTCTCCAAGATCTTTCCTTCTGCTAGACCAGATAAATGGCTTTGGGACAATGGAGATTTTTCTTTCAAAAGCGGCTGGAATAAATGTCGAGTCTCATTCCCTCATGTCCCATGGCACTCACTGTGTTGGAGCGGTGGTAGGCCTAGGTGCTTTGTCACCTCCTGCATTGTGTTGCTTGATAAAGTACTTAGCTTCTTCAATTTGCAAAGGAGGTATTCACCTAGCTTCTTTCTGTGCTAACTGCGAGGCTGCTATTGATGACTCCACTCATCTTTTCTTTTCATGTTACTATGCATCTGCTATTTGGTCTTGATTTAGTCTTCTTGTCAACTGGTCTTGGCCTTTTGTTGGTGTGAATTGTTTGTTGGATGAAGCTGTGACCTGGTTTGTTCAAAATGTTAAGTCTAAAAACCAAAAGATGGTTTTTTCGGCTGTTCTTTGGGGCATTTGGCAAGAAAGGAATGCTAGACTTCATGATGGTTCAATACTCTTGATGCTGCCTCTTCTCCGGTTTCTGCTAATTTGGCTATGTCAATATAGGTTTTGTTTGATTATTTTTCATTCCTACTGGAAATGGATGTATTCATCTTTGTGTTGTCTTGTTCTTCTAGGATGGTATGCCCTCCTCTCTCATTGTACTGAATTATCATATCTTTTGCATTGAAATCCTAACCTGATAGTGAATTTTTTTTATTTATTTGGTTATGCTCTTGTTTGATATCACTCCTCATGTGGTGTTACACTTTTAGAATTGGGTGCTGCCTAAAAGTTTTGACCAGAACCCGTATCTAATATTTCTTTTTTTGGGTAATTCATATATAATGTTTCAGGAAACTATGTAATGATAAACCCAAAGCAGATGTATCAACTTCTTAATTTTTAGGTCAGGAATTGGCATCAAGCTGTCATTTTTTTTGCCTAAATAGGCAATTTACTTTTAGACCTTAGGTACTTCGAGCGAAAAGCATATGCCTTTTTCTTGTGAATTTTCTATGCTGAAATGCAGAAAAAATACCCTCTCCTTGTAGATCTTTTCAAAATTTAAAATGGAAGTATTACAGAAATGAAAATAGAAGAATCTGGAATCGTATTAATCAATCTATAGTTTCTTTGACTTGTAGGAAACTGATGTGTTAGCCTCAGTTCTCTCTGTTGTTGCTATATAATATAATAATGGAGGAGAAGTTCATCACACATCACATAAATCAGGAATTTTGGTGATTACAGAGATATTACTGAGAGTAGATGATGATGCAAAAGGAAAGTAGCTTGATGTATTAGTCCCAAGTGTTAGATCTCACCTGGGTTTGTCTCACGCAATATTCATATTTGTTGAAAACTGTACTGGCTAAATTAATTAGAGCAGAAGAACACAGGACGTCACTTTTTCTCTTCAGGTTTTTCCTTTTCCGTTCTTTCCGATTCTGATAACTGGCTCTGCTCATAGATGGATTGGGAAAGCAAAGCCACCAAAATCAGCCCAAGTATCACAAGTTTTTGCCACCCAGATGATGAAGAGATCAAGGAGTCAATGATCCCAACGACTACCAAGCTAATTAATGCCAGGTAGACATTCCTTCTTGTTTTTGAGCCGGCATTTTCTTTGGTAATCTCTTTAATCTTCTCCGTTTCTTCCTTAGCTTTTGCTTTTTCATCAGGTGACCTCTGCCCCAAGTTCTTGAAGAACATCCCTTCATTCCGGTCCTTATCAATTTGACCCTCGAACTCTACTAACTTCTTTTCGTTCTTCTCAATTTCCAGTTTCTCCATTTCCGTGGATTCTTCAAAAGCTTGCATTCGGCTCTCTATGTTCTCCATTATCTGCTAATCACAAATGAACAAAAAATGGGGTTATCAAAGGGAATGGAAATTTGAGTAGCCAGACCGTCGCTTCACTATGCATTGGATGGATAGAATGAGAAGTAGGACAGACCCTGGCACCTGCTTCATCAAGTCCTTTGAGAGCATCTTCACCAATCTGATCGAACTCGACATTGGCTTCTTCGGCAAATTGAGTTAGATAAGCTGACCGCTCATCCAAGTAATCTTTCAGACGAACTTTTTGAGTTTGAAGCATTGCGATTTTGGCAAGGAGTTCTTGTTTACGAGCATCTCCTTCAGGTGGGGAAGTCCCCGTCTCGGAGTCGTTAGATTTGCTTAGAGAGAGGATGGAATTCTTCTTCTTGGAGAGTCCTCTTATGTGGAAGAGGGCATCTTTCGTAGGAATGAAGGTGGTTTGAATTGCTTTGAAGGATATCATGTTGTGTGTTCTCTTTGTGGAGACTGGAGAGAGAGAAAAGAGAGAGAGGAGAGAGGGAGGGGAAAAGTGCTATATGTGTACAAATTGTAGTGTTCTGAACCTCTCGTTAGTTGTACATTATCCTTTCATTCTGTTTCCTTCTACTGTATATGATTTTGGAAAGGGAGCTGATATTGACACTCCACTAATATCCTCTAGTACTTCATTTCCACCTTTTTGTAAAGTATAATTACAAAGGTGTCCCTCTACTATACAATATTTGATTCTTTTATTTTTAATACCCTAATTGCCCTTATTTGATAATGTTAGAAATCTTAACTCAAAATTGCAAATTCTCTTACACGTTCTTTTTTTGTGTGAAAATACTTTTTCGTTGATTTTAAAAATATTATTTTTTCATGTTGAATCAATTTATCAATATTTATTTTAGAAGTAAAAGAGTTTAGGATTCAATATAATGATTTAGAGAGTATCAATCAAATGTTGTGATTCGGATAATAAAAATTACATCATTAGATAAGTTGGGAAGAAGTTGTTAATAATAGATTACCTAGATAAATATTAAAAATGTATTTGAGTTGGAAACAAACATTATATCAATGAATAAAACCTATTTGAAAAAAAATTAATTATATTTAAAATCAAAAGAAAGTTTTATTTCACTTGAATAAAAATTATGATATATAGTTCTTTAAAAAAACTAAGGAAATCTTTTTTATTTTAATAGAGAACTTTTAGAAGTTAAAAGATGAAAAGAGAAAAACACGACTCTATGAAATATTTTTTCAATTGTAGTTGTCTTAATTTAACTAAGGAGCCTTTGCACCAAAATTTCAAAAGATAAAAATAGAAAAATTAATATGATATTTTTCTTCGTTTGCCTTTTATTTTCTCCTCCTTTCTATTTTGTTTGTTCACAAATTGATGGTATGTTTCAAAATTTTAATTTATGTTATTTTATAAATAAGACATATGGAAAATAAATTACATGTTTGGTGAGTAAAAATAGAATATTTCAAAATTTGGATTCTTTGAGTTATATAGGATGGTGACACGAACAACAAGTTTCAATTGAAAAATGTCTAAACTATAATATTTGGGTGGTAATAAATAAATTTTTATATTGTAAACCTAAAGTAAAAAAGTTAAAAAAGCTTTTTTTTAAGAAAAATAAAATAAAATTAAAATTGAGTCTTGAATTAGAAGGGCAATTAGGGTACTAAAAATATAAGAATCTAAAATGGTATAACATAGTATTACTTTTGTAATTTTACTTTACAAAAATATAGGAGTGGAGTGCCAGAGAATATTAGTGGAGTGCCAATATCAGCTCCCTTTTGAAAATAGTATGTATGGATATATTTTAAATAGGATCTGACACAATTATTTTTCAAAAATATCCATGCACTTCACTATTATTTCAAAAAGTACTATAAAAATCAAGTGGAGAATAAGATACAAATATAGGGTGTCACTATCACATTTTTACATGATTTCATATTATTATATCTTTACATATTAGAAGGTTTTTTTTTTTTTTTTTTTAGGAAAAAAAAGGTCGTTTCCATTTTCTTTTCCTTTTGGAAGAAAAAAAAGGATATAGTTGGACCAAAAGAAAATCCCTCCACCTTTCCTTTCCTTTTTCTTTTCCCTTTTACTTTTCCTCCTTTCAGACCATGAAACATCCTTCCTTTCTTTTCATATAGAAGAACTTCCTTTCTTCCTTTGAATCTTTTCTCATACAAAAAAGCACAATTTGTAAATAACATATAGAAGAACTACCTACCAAAAATGTGATGTGAATTGTATTCTCACACAAATATGATTCACCTTTCTCATACATATGCATTAATTCATCTAGCCAAACAAGAACAAGCACCATGGATAAGAGATATTAACGAATGTTTAGAATATTAAGAATGAATGAAACGAAACATCTACTCCGAAATTGAATAGTTAACACAACCAGAGAGTTATTGCTTTTGGTTGGCAGAGGATGGGGCTGCTGGCCAATTGCCTGTAATACCACTTGCAAACAAGGAACAATAATTCTTAATTTGATGATAAATCTAAGCACAATCATTCATTATATATATATATATATATATATATATATATATATATATATATATATATCAGTTTTAACTACGGAGAGTGATAACCTTCCAACTAATTACACCAATGAAATCAGATTCATCAGTACTACTAGGTCACTGAGGTTTCCCAATTGCCTTCTTGTAAGTGTAACACTTAGCTATCCAAATATACACAAAGAAATTAAGCAAGCTGAGGATGGCCAACAGCCAGTAGAAATAGTCAAGATGACCCCTGTTCATATTAGCTGGAATCCAACCGCCCTTCCCGTGCCTTGTGGTCACCTTAGTCACAATTGTAACAAGCAGAGTGCTCAAGTAATTTCCCACGGCAACAGTTGTAAGTGAGAGAGCTGAGCACAAGCTTCTCATTGCGTCAGGTGCCTGGTCATAGAAGAACTCTAGCTGCCCAATGAAAGTGAAAACTTCTGCACATCCCACAAGAAAATATTGTGGGACTTGCCAGAAGATTGACATAGGAATGATCTCTAGGTCATAGTAGTTGTTCTTCCTCACATAGTCAAGCCGAATGACTTCCAATATGCCAGCAACAACCATAGCAACAATGGAAATGACAAGACCAATGCCCATCCGTTGGAGTTGAGTGAAGCCCCTTTCGTGGCCGGTGAATTTTCTCGCATACGGGACAATTTGTCGGTCATATACAAGTGCCCAGAAGAGGACACTCAGAGTATCAAAGAGGGAGAGGGATGCTGATGGAATCTTGAAGTGCGGCCCCATGTGTTGGTCCATGGTGTTGCCTTGTAGAACGAACATGGTGCTCATTTGACTGTATACAGTAGCAAAGACTATACCTGATGCCCATACTGGAAGCAATCGGATGATGGACTTCAGCTCCTCAACTTGGGTAACAGTACAGAGTCTCCATGGATCTGCCAAACCCTTGACCTGGTCAGTTCCAGTTTCCACAGCAGCCTTGTCAAAAAACCTAAAATTTTACAATTTTAAATTAGTAGCCATTATAAGTAGAGAAAACCAAGAGCCAACTTGCAGATGCCTGAGTTAATTCCAAAACTGAGAGGCCAAAAACTTTGTGCCTACTTGTCCAACTATGTCCATTCCATTCTCAAGAAATCTCAAATGACTCTTGTTTAGAGCAGAAAGTTGGTACTTCATTGAAGGAATATTCCTAGCATTGAAAATTAAGGAAACCAACTTTCTTGTTGTCTTGAATTTGGAATACAGGCTTCATTCTATCTCATGATTGCATCATTTCAATAGTTAATAGCAATAAAAACATGCAGAGCAGGAGACTAAGCCTTCAAGTAGTTTGAAAGTCAAAGCTATAAAATCTGAATGTTTGGGTTGGTGATAGCAAAATCAGCAGGAAAATAGGTTCTTGGAAAGTGAGATTGTAGGAGACAATGAACACTTGGATTGTCTGTTGAGTCGAGGGAGTGGTTTTCTTCCTGAGGCACTCTCTTCCAGTCTTAGTTTAGCAACTCATGGAGAAATCTAGGGTTCATGGATTGTTGGGTGGCGCTATTAAATGTGGGCTTTGGCATGAGATCATGGAAGTGAAGGTGGATCACGGTAAACCAACAAGTTTTGGTGTAGTAATGTGTCCGGGGGTTCTTCAGCAAGTTGTCAGGGAGATGTTAGTAGGTTATCACCATGTTATTTCATAAATGGTTAAGCTCATGAATGCTGTAATCTCAAAGTTCACTGTATATTATTCTTTTGCCGGTTTGTAGGTGGACATAGATATAGTGATGAACCACATCAAGCATTTGCGGTGACATGGTATGGTTTCTTATCATATTTTTCTCTACCTTCCTTAATTAAACACTTGCACAAGTGGTTGGAGTATTCTGCATATTTCATTCCTAAAACTAAACAGGTGGGTACAAGTTAATTAAAAATATATACATGAGACAACTAATCATGCAAGTTCTTTGAACTACTGAATTTATTGGATACATGAAGTAAAAATGAAAATGCTATTTAAATGTTGCATATCATGAAAATATATTATATGTTGGAAGTGATATTACTAAGACCAATACAACATCTAGCTTATTGAATAAGGGGTTCAGAACAATTACCTTAACTCTTCCGTGTGGTCAAGCTTGCGGCTTCCTGTAATATTACATTCTTTATCCGCTGTCTCATAGAGAAGAGATTTATCTGCAGGTACTTGTACATTACATTTTCTCATGGATGCAATCAGGACCTGGAAAATTCGTGTCAGGGGACTGCCACCAGGCCTTTGGAGTCGGTAAAAACGGCTACCTGAGAAGAAAAACATAATTGCAATGGCCATTGCAACTGCTGGGACTCCAAATCCCCAACCCCAGCCCACATTCATTTGTATATAGACCAAAACTGAGGAAGCAATCATTGCACCCACGTTGATTGAAAAATAGAACCAATTGAAAAAAGAGCTCTTCTTTTTCCTCTCTTTTTCATCAGTTTCATCAAATTGGTCTGCACCAAATGATGAGACACACGGCTTAATTCCACCAGTTCCCAGAGCAATTAAGTACAGTGCTGCAAAGCATGCTGCAGCTTGTGATGTTGTTGGGTGGCAACCATCCTTATCACATGATGGTTTTAGTCCGTTGACAGAAGCCGTCAATGTTAAGAGAGTCATTCCCTACAACAACAAAATAAAATAAAATAACTAAACTAAAAATATTATCAATTTTCAGGAATGAAATTAGACTGTTGGCCATATGGTGCATAAACTCAATGAAGTGTTTGGAAATGGAATGCCTGTTTGACTCAAGGTCTATAAGAATCTTCAAGAGAATAATCTTCAAACATGGTTGAGATTGAAATAATATCCTCAGATTTTTAATTTCCCAAAATAAAAGTTATGGGAGAGTTGCGAGTTCATATTGGGAAAACTCAATACTGCTAAGAAATATCAACTATGAAACATGAAAACCCCAGATATTCAGTTAACTCAAAATGAAATATTCAGACGACTTGACATCCAAGATACTGATGAAGTCTATGGACAATTTAATTTATAAAGTACCAAAAGAAAATTGCAGCGGAGTTTTCAAAGCTTGCATGAAGCACCCTTGGTATATAATTCCAGCATTCAAGTATTAAAGATGAACGGAAGTTACATACTATAACATAAATGACTGAAAAACTGGCAATTGTCCAGTATCTTCCCAAGTAGGCATCAGCTAGAAAAGCTCCAATCAATGGTGTGATGTAGCAAGTTCCTGACCAATTTGTGACAGTATTCGATGCAGTGGCATTTCCCATGTTTAGACGTTTCTGAAGAAAGTTCACCAGATTGGTACTCATCCCATAGTATGCCAACCTCTCACAACATTCATTTCCTGGACAAATTCAGGGTACGAAAGTTCAAGGCTGTTTAATATTGTAAACTTACAAAAACAAGGTAGAGCAGAAAAATAATAGAATCTTGAAATCATACCTAGGATGAAGTAGCACGCTTTCCAGTTTCCAGTTTTCTTTCTAATAGCAGGCTGATTATGTATAGTAACTGTTCCATCATTTGTATAGATATCGTCTTCTGCCATGGTCTTTCAGTATCCGAGCTTTATTTCAATAGTTCAGCTGCAGTAAAAGCAAGTGCAATCCCTAGAATTAATCATTTTAACATCGTTAATTAAAGATGTATGTGTTAACATATTGTGACAAATATTTCAAACTAGAGTATACTTAAAACTCTTAATGTAGCTTTTATTTATTTGTCTAGGAATGGCAATTACATAAGGAGAAAATTCACAAAATTATGATGACAAATAAAGAATGTTGAATCGTCTGGATGGATCCATCCCCAACCACTGTCTCAGCAACCCAACAGAGAAATAGAAGTACATATTTTGAAAAGAATTTCATGAAATTATTCATGAATATCATCATTCAAAAATTAAGGAAACAATCCTATATTTCTCTAATAACTACTCTATGCATTATTTTGCCAGTCCGAGCTCATACTGAATATTCCAGATAAATCTAAAAAAAATTACTCCAATTTTTTTCATATGGCAAATTTGTCACCAAAGAGAGAATTTTAATGACAACAACAAGAATATAATGTCTGATACTTCTCTCCCTTGGATTCATGACAGTTTAGTTTAATATATAATACATACAGGAACTGTAATGTCTGTACAAGCCAATAAATATAGTTCTGACATATCAAAAAAGCATCTGGTTAATGGATTCCAAAAAACCCAATATGAAGAAGAGTTCCCCAAATCAAACAAAACAGAGAACCTAGGTATCATTTGAAAGAATAAGAAAATCATGGAGTCCAAAGTTCATTCAAATCATTCATTGCCCAACAAACTGATGGAATTTGACTCACAGATTATTAACATACTCTTTCCTTCCCTGTTTGAAATCAATTTATTTACAATAAAAAATATCCAAGGGTCCTCCAAAGAGATCCAAGTTGTATATAGACTACATATTCTACAATACCAGTAAATAATATTATCTGGCAGAATCCACTTTATTTCACAATTAAAAAACTGAAACAACAAATAGAGTAATAGACAATCACAAAATGATGGGAGTCAAGTCAAAAAGAAATTCCACTATTAATTTAATTAATTGTCAAAATCCATCTAAACAGAAATGGTTTAATTAGATAATTATCTGATTAGATTTAAAATCCAGAGTCATCATTAATCACCAAAAAAAAATTACTGACAGCCCCCCAGAAACAGATGAATAAAAATCCATAGGCTGATATGAAAATATTAAAACAAGCCCTTAGAGATTGTCAGAACCCATTTGTCTGGACTATGAAATCCTTGAAATAGATGTATCAAACCCATTATTCATGCCGATAACATACAACCAGAGAAAATATATCTTGATGAACAGGAGATGATTAACTATTACATCACTATAAATATTATTAGATTAAGGTTGAGACATACCTTTTGAGTGTTGAAAGATGAGATAGTTCTCTCAATGAAATTATTTGGCTTCTGGGTTTGGTTGTTATGCTGTTAATGGTGGTGAGGAAGGAGCATTTGAGCAATACCAGGACACACAGAACCTTAATTCCTGTTTGTATACGCTGCAGATGAGAGAGAGACAGAGAGCGAGAGCGAGAGCGAGAGAGAGAGAGAGAGAGTACGTGTATGTTTTGCACAGTACCACCTTTTGCATATGTGTATATACGTGTGCATTGCATTCAATATGCATATAATGCAAAAACTTGGAAAAAGGAGTTTACTATATAAATGAGGATTCTTAGCTGGCAAACTTCATAATAAAAGACATTCTAATTAAACTTCCTAAATCAAATTGATTACTACAATTATGGAATTGAATTTAAGATGGTCACGAGATTCAACGGCCCTGATTAATCGGAGGCTTGCTATGTACAATGAGTGTGTATAATGTCTCATACGGCGTCTAGATACATATACGAACCGAAACCTCGAACTGGGTGGGTTAGATACACGCACCAAAGCGCGTGGATGGACGCTCCAATCAGATGGTTTTCATGTGATGGAGTGATAAGCAAATCTGATGATCATAAACTGTTTGATTCGCGAGTGATAAGACGTGCTATAAACCGCGCGTGTAATTAGTTTCTCAAAACTGAAGTCCGTTGCTAAAGGATCTTAACAGTCTCGTGTTGTTGTTTGTTGTGATACTGAATCTTATGCTTCAATTTCGCTTGAAAAATTAGTAAAAGTCACAGGTGTCTTGTCTCCAAAGCATTAAATTGTAACTGTGTTAAATTACCAATTTATTCACAGGTCAAAAGTTTGTAATCCACTAGTTCAATCAATCAGGATCACCAAGTACGGGGTGGATAGAAATGGAAGGGAATGTTAATAATATATTTTTTTAATTTGTTTTTTTTTTGTTTGATAAGAAAAATTAAAATAAAAATGATCATTTCACTTTATTTCTTTAAAATAAAAAAAATAAAAATTCATTTCACTAATCAATATATAGAATGATGATTATATTTCCTATGATAATAAAAAATATATATATATAGTTACAAAAAAAATGTAATTATTATTTCAGATTTCAAATCAAACAATAGAATGTAAATGAAAATTTTATTTCATTCTCACTTTAATAAAATGCTCATTTTATTTTATTATTGCGTAACAAATGTAACTTTAGCACTAACCATACGAAAAAAAGAAAAGAAAATTATGCTTTATGTGGCTTTTAATAAACTTTTCTTGATTTTGTGAATATGAATGATTGTTACCTAATCAAAACCCACTTAAAATTTCAAACTGAATTGGATTTACCAGTAGCTGTCCTCGTTAGAGTATGTCCACTTGGAAGGAAAATAGAATTGGACTTAATGATCAAACCCTAGTGGAAGAGACATGCTTGTAAGAAATTGTTTCCCTTGTAGATTCCAATTCTAGTCCATCACGGTGGCGGTGGCTACGAATCTTATGATCAATCTGTTAGAAAAATGGTTTTATCTAGGAAAATTTTAAAAATCTTTTTCATTAGTTGTAGTGAATCAATTAGAAAGAGAATTTTAAGAACTTCACCTTAAAGCAACTGGTACAATTTGGCCCCTTGATTTTAGGTCAATTCATTATTGACGAAGGAGTTATGCCCAAAACAGTGACGGCTGCTTCTGCTGATCCGAATCAGAAAAATCATTTTCTGACAGATGCCCGAAATCTTCATCTCTATAACATTTGTGGTATCTACAAGTTATGAAAAAGTGATGAAAATCAGAGGTAAGAAAGAGAATACATGAGACTAGTTGTGCCTTTAGGTAAAGTACATGAAAAAAACACAACACAACACAACACTCGTATTTATAGATGAGGGGGTGACTGCCCCTCATGTCTCTGCTTCTCCTATTTTCCTTCTAACTTTAATACTTACCTAACAAGTTGGGCTAGAAATGGAATGTAGATGGACCTATTCAGACCTAGGCTTCAATGCTCCTCTTAAAATACTAATCAATACCATGACTAAATTAATTACTTCATTAATTATTTTTAATTCTACTAAATAAAAACTTCTGACTACTCCAAATAATGAATATATATAAAAGCCACATTCTCCATATATAATAAATTAGAAGATTAGACAAATAATAAGTCATTAATCCAATCACTAATTTATCTTTTATTATCGACTTCTGATTATATCATGTTGGTACAAGAAATTGCTTAGCTAATTTCTGCTAATTAATGCAATGCACATATCCAATAAATTTAAGAACACAATATTTTTCGAAGAGAAATTCAGGATTCGGGAATCCTTTTTCATCTATCTTTTTCGATATTTATACAAATTATAATTTGAATCATTTTTGAATTTCCTTATCTGCAGCTATTTTTTCTTTCAAGGATTTAAATTTCTTATAGAATTTGGACTTATATCTAAGTTGGGCTGCTTTGACCTTAATGGTGGGACGACTAGGCCCATTTTTTCTTTTAAAATAACTTTTAGAGGGTTCGACTGATTTTTTGGACTTGGTCCATTTACGTATCAATTGGCCCATGAGGATTTTTTCCCTACAATCGGTTTGATCACTTAAAAGTTTTTTATGTGTGAAAAATAATATATTTAATAGATAAATATATATAATAAAAACATTTCAACAAAAATTAATAATACTGAATTTGAGTGATCAAACTTAATCATGTCAATAATAAATAAACATACATATATGCTGTAAATCCAAAATCAAAGCAAAGCAATCATTAATTAAAACAAATGTCCATTACTCTTAGACTCGATAGTAACTTGCTATAAAATTACTGTGACGGTGATCATAATATTTAGACTTTATCATCCATCATGTTCAATGTGTCGAACACATCAATATGCACACTTCCTCTGTTCATAAGATCAAGATCCCCTCATGTGGGAGGTGATCCTGTGGTATGTCATGTGCCATAAAATGTCATAGTTTGTAACTTTTAAATAACTATTTTTTAAAATGCCAAACCACCTAATTTTGTATGAATAAAATAATATTTTTTATTTCAAATGTTTCAAAAAATTTAGGCAAACAAAGACAGTTTAATTTGAGAGTCCTAAATTCATGAAAAATCCTTTACTAAATGAAATTTTAATTTCTTTTATTATACCGAGTCATCAAATACGTAACAATTTTACACCGAACATGCAAAAACACACTTTAAAATAAAAAAAAATGCAAGACGTTAACAAACAACTCTTACTTGAAAATCTTATTAATACTCTTGTAAAAAGTAAATTAAATTAAAGAAATGTTTTTTTTTATTTCTTATAGGTAATAAATATTTTTATTTTTTATATTATGTTAAGTTTTATTAATTAATGTACAACTAATTAATAATTTAAATTATGATATATTTAACACCTGTGAGCAATATATATGTGCAATTTCTTTACTTCTTCTCACTCCTTTACTTTAACGTCATTATTTATAATTATATAATACTATGTAATGTTATTATTTGTAATTATATAATGTTATTTATTTATATAATATTATTTATAATATATATATATATATATATTATATTATTTAATTTTATATATTATTTATTGAGATAGAAAGTATATATATTTATATATCTATATTACATTTAAGAATTGTGTTTGAATCTCTTTTCAAGAAAAAATCATAATCTAATAGTAAAAAATACTTAAACAATCAATCTTACGATTTAAAATATTTGTTTATCTACGATCTAAAATAACTTTCTCTATCATTGATGTAACCATTACGATTCACCTACTATATTTACTCATAGTTATGAACATCGTCCGGAAATTCCCCCTCACAATAGAGGATTTTGATCCATATTTTTGACACCAGAATTGGCATTGGTCAGAAGCATTGTGTGGGGAAAACATGTACATTTTGAATTTGTAGGGAAAAGTTGAAGTTCCATTTGTAATTTGAAAGAAATAGTACATATTAATGGACTAAAAGTCTACAATGAATCAACATGTGGAGACTGTTGAATTATCAAACTAAATACCGAAGATTGGGATCAGCTCGGTGTCACAAAGGTTCTTATCTGTTTCGGACATGAAAGTCGCCCATAGTTCAATTAGATAGAACATGAGTTTGTAAAACTTGATGTCATAGGCTCAAATTCTACATAAGATCACGGGGTAGCATCAGTGGATGGATCAACTGCCCTCTTATATGTGTACCAATTTGCAACCAAGAGATACACTCCAAAATTCAACACACTCAACACAGCCAAAAGCCAGAAGAAGTAGTGAAGATGACCATAGTTCAGATTGTCTGGTATCCAGCCAGGACTACCATGCCTGGTGGTGACATCCATTACTATATTCACGAGCAGCGTGCTCAAATAGTTGCCAAGCGCGGTGGTAATGAGAGAAAGGGCCGAACATAGGCTTCTCATGGCATCAGGAGCCTGCTCATAGAAGAACTCCAACTGCCCAATGAAAGTAAAAACCTCTGCACATCCTATGATGAAATATTGTGGGACTTGCCAAAATATGGACATTGGCACATGCTTGAGCTCATAGTAGTTGTGCTCGGTGACCATTCTTAGCCTCACGAGCTCCAGAGTCCCGGCAGCCAGCATAGCAAAAATGGAGATGACAAGGCCTATTGCAATTCTTTGAAGTTGTGTGAAACCATTTTTGTGGCCAGTCAACCTCCTTGCAAAAGGGACAATTACACGGTCATACACTGGTACCCAAAAGATGACACTGATGGTGTCAAATAGGGACAGAGAGGCCGAAGGGATCTCAAAAGAGCTGCCCATGTGAAGGTCCATGGTGTTGCCTTGCAGGACAAATAAGGTGCCCATTTGACTGTATACAGTAGTGAAGATGATGCCAGTGGCCAATATGGGGAGCAATCGAATAATTGACTTAAGATCTTCAACCTGGGTCACAGTGCAGAGCCTCCAAGTATTGACAGAGCCTTTGATATGATCTGATCTAGTCTCCACAGCTGCCTTGTCAAAGAAACTGAGAAATGGAAATGAACATTATATAGTTGATACATATAACTACTATATAGAACCATTTTCTGAAAATATTTACTAAACTATGAAATTTCAGGTATCACTTGGCAAGGCCCGTGTGTATGTTAAGGTATAGTATTCCACATAGTATATAACCAAAGCAAGTATTGGTAATTTCAGAGCCAAAATTTCATCACACACACACATGATCTTATTGGTAATTTTTGGACCAAAATTTCATAATTTAGTAGTTTTCCACATTTTCCAAGTAATTAACTTTTATGCTATACCTTAACTGTTTCGTGTGATCAAGCTTGCGGCTTCCTATGACAGCAGATTCTTCTTCTGAAGTCTCATATAGAAGGGACTTGTCATTAGGCACTTTTATTCTAAATTTTCTAAAGGATGCAACTATCACTTGGCAGATTCGAGTCAGGGGACTCCCTCCAGGCCTCTGGTTCCTGTACAACCGCGTACCAGAGAAGAAACTCACCACGGCCACTGCCATTGCCACGGCAGGGATGCCAAAGCCCCAAGCCCAACCCACATTGGTTTGAATCCATACCAGCACAGTAGCCGCAACAAGTGCACCTATGTTGATTGAAAAATAGAACCAATTGAAGAAGGAGCTCTTGTCCTTCTTCTCAGCCTCATCAGAATCATCAAATTGGTCCGCGCCAAATGATGATACACAAGGTTTAATGCCCCCAGTACCAAGAGCTATCATGTAGAGTCCTAGATAAAAAAAACCAGTTTGCATTCCTGTTGGATGACAAACATTTTTTTGGTCACAGGGTGGTTTTAGTCCATGAACAGATGCCGATAATGTCAACAATGTCATCCCCTGTAAGCAACAATTAAGAGGTCTTCAATATATAGGAAGGAATGTTGTGTATGAATATAGAGATATACAATATTTTGTTTGAATTAGACTTACAAAGACATAGATGATTGAGAAAGTAGCAATTGTCCAATATCTTCCCATGTAGGCATCGGCTAGGAAGGCTCCAAGCAATGGTGTGACATAGCATGTGCCAGACCAGTTTGTGACACTAGTGACTGCCACAACACTGCTCTGGTTCAGTTGGGTTTTGAGATAATTGACTAGATTTGTGTTAATCCCATAGTATGCCAATCTTTCACAACATTCGTTTCCTGCAAAAGTGTGGAGGTGTGTTAGCCATGTATATGCATCAATCTGGTTTGAAATAGGGTTATGAAAGATACTTCAATAGGACAAATTGTAATGGACATACCTAAAATATAAGGACATGCTTTCCAGGTTCCTGTTTGCTTCTTGATGGCAGGATTGTTTTGGAAATCAGTTGTTCCATCTTTAGTGTATATATCTTCTTCAGCCATGGTTGTTTATAATCAGTAATATTTTTGTCACCACTTTGCCATATGATGCCTAAAATCAACAGAACATAATCATATCCCTCTCTCTTAATAGAGAAATCCAGGTATGGATTTGAGAAAGGGAAGTCTCTCTCTCTCTCTCTAGTAAGATAGAAACCCTGCTATATGTATTTGAGAAATGGAAGCCTTGAGCTTAAAAGACCAGAGGACATTTCATTCTATTTATATGTGAAGAAACCAAGAATACAATTATGCAAGATACTTCATAAATATAGATACATTGCATTAAATCAATGAAGTCAAACCAGCCTATGGTCTAGCCTAATTCTTATATGTATATACACACATGCACTCACCCATGTTCATCCATTAGAAGTTCTTGTCCCACATTGAATCCGGTTGTCAAAGGTCATGAACTTATGAGGGTTCGTAAGAAACATTACACAACCATTTAAGTTTTTGAGTAAGATGACAAGCGCTACAACAAACTGTTGGCATGAAAATGTTATTAAAGATTGATCATTAGGTCTTAGTTCTGAACAAGGGTGTTGCCTGAGTGGTTTTGAGATAGCCAGCTCTAAAGCATTTTATTGAAGATTGAAGGTATTAGGTATTGTTGTGCATGGCACACCATTCTATCCAACCTTAAATGCATTGATCAAGTAAATGTCCTTTTCAGTGGGTGGTGGTAAGATTAATGTCAAGATATCAACAATTCAAGAGAGATGTGTTAATAAATGTAAATTTCAGAAGCTGCACTGAATTCAACTACACAATTTTGTGTGCTTTCTGGCACGCTTTCTTAGAAAGGGAAGTTACTGCCAGAAACAAAAGATCTTCTCTGATGTGTTTATTGTTTAAAACTGTTAATATGCCAGAACTCCCATAAATACACTCTACTAAATTGCAGTGGACTGATCTAATCTGCCCCACCCCATTAGGGATGGGCTTGGAATTTGCACCATTAAGTCATAATTGGCTAACACTAGACTGCATTTGAAACAGTTTTGGGCTTGACTTGTTAGGGAGACCAAATCTTTATTTTTAATTTATTAAGTAATGGGACCAAATTCGAAAAACACTTGCTTAGTGCTGATACACAATGTGAATCGGATGACTCGACACTTTCACAAAGGAGTTGTGGGCTCCACCAGCAGTGGCAGGGATCAATTCAAATTGTTTGTCATTTTTTCGGACAGGTTTAAAGGTGTCACCTAGAAAATAGGTATACTCAATGGATGATATCGTACTTGTGTCGGATATTTTTTTAAAATACGTGTCAAATACTTTATATAAGCGTTTTGACATTTTTAATACGTGTCGGACATTTTATAGAAATGTCTTGACATTTTTTTTCAGGACATTTCTTGAATACTCTTCAAATACGTATCGGACACTTTGTAACAGTGATGTATATTCAAACATTTTTTAAAAAAATTATATGCGACTAAATTATGATTAAAAATTTAACTAAATATACATAGATGACTAAAAAAGTCTGATTCTTTAATCTATTTGTCTATTTTTGTTTATAAGTTTGTTTGATTTTTAATTACTTAATGATAAATTGAAGTATTTGTGTAATGCAGTCTTTTTTTTTTGAATAATTAATATATATTAATATATTATTTTATAGCAGTATCTTTGTCGTGTTCGTGTCATATTTTTTAAAAAAAATTCATATCACCGTATTCGTATCCGTATCATATTTGTGTCCGTACTTTCTAAATTTTCACACATAAATTTTTTTTTTTTTTGGACTTACCACAAATAAAGATCTACATATAACATTTTAAAAAAAAATAAAAAAATTGAAGGGGCCATGGCCTACCCCTAGCCCTCCATTGTAGTTCCATCTCGCTCGTTGAGGTGACATTAAACATGTTTTAATATTATTTTAAACGTGATCGATTTCTTGCTGTCTAATTCTCTTGCAGGAGAAGAACCCTAACACCAATCCTATTCACGAAGTCTAATCAGTGACTTTTGCTACATGAGATGTGGTTCTTGATGGCACCATCTAAAACTACAGTTACTACACTATTGCCTTTTGCACGGAATGGACTGTTTACTTGTACGAAAAATAGTTAAGATTCTAGATGCATAAATTCATGTTATAAAACCAAAAAATTGAGACGCAAGAAGTAGATTAGGTATTTAGGTGGGTGATCTGTTCTGTTGGTTGCAAAATTAATTTTAATGTCTGTCAACACAAATTTAGTCTCTTTGACCGAAAAAAATTCAGAACAGTGTATTCAATTAAGATTTTAAAAGATATTTGTTAACTGATAGAGTTTTATAAATTTCTATAAATCTAGTAGAATTCATGAATTTTTATAAACTTTTATTACAGATTTTTATAAATTTGTATAGACTTTTATTACAGATTTTGATGAATTTTTATAAACTTGTAATGATTTCTTCAATATATTTTATTTATTTATATTATTGAATTATATTTTTGCATACAAGTAAATCAATGATTCAAAGTGCAGGTATAATGCAAATGGATAAACTATTATTTATGAGTTTTGCTATTTGGAATTATTCAATAAAATTGTTAAGAACTTATACAAAGTTACATATATCCCTCCTCATAACAGTGCGAAAAATGATTAAGCAATATATGTCAAAATGAAAGTTGAACGTATGATTTGGATTGGACTGAATCATGTTTCTTTTTTTGTTATTTTATTCATATTATATGTTAAGTTAATGACAAAAAAGTTATGCTAATGTTAAATGAAATATTTTCATATTTTTTAATTTTTGCCTCATTATATTAGATAGATAGGATATATAGACATGTTGTTTTTTTATAAAAAGAAAAAAATGATTAGGCTACTCTGACACGCACCATAATTTTTACGAAAAGTAAAAGTTATAACAAACACAAAACAACTGGCATTCATAAAAGTATATCGACAAGTTTATAACAAGTTTGAAAGCAAAATTTAAAAAAATATATTTAACATTCATTACTCAATATCCTTAATTCTCATTGTTATCATTGTGCCCAACATATCTACATATTCAAAGTTATACTAACTCTCCATTTATTAGCATTATCTCGTTATTGATTTTGTGTTTGAAAAAATTATAAAAGATAGTTCTATATAAATAATTTTTTTGTAACTGAATTTTTAGAAAATAATTTTCATAAAACTTATAACAATTTTTTTTTGGTACTACTTTCTGGGTTTCATTTATCTGAAACATAAAACTATTTTTAAAAATTAAATCAAACATATTCTAAATATCTACTTTGATGCCCCATAAAATATTTTTCATATGAAATTCTTTATAAAAAATAATTTTTCTTTTTATTTTGTATATTTAAAAGGTATATAGACATTTATTTTATTGTATGTATGACTTGTTAAATGAGTATACATATGAGTATAAATATGTATAAGTGTATATAAACATTGTAGCATGTTAAATGGATATCTATATAAGAAGATTTTGGTTGCACTCGGTACATGTGTACTGGGCGCATTGAATATTTTACACCTATATGAGAGTAAATCTGTATAAATAAATATATATATATATATGTATATATATATATATATTGATATATAATAAATTGTAAATCCCTACAATTTTTGAATAAACTGTTTTCATATTAAAGACAGTGTGGACTGTGGATATGGAAAGTACATACCCTCAGTAGACCATTATTTTCAACGACAAAGTAATACCACCCTCACAAACCTTACTTTGTGTGTGTGTCTATATATATATATATATATATATATATATATATATATATTATTTTAAGTACTGATATATTTGTTTATCGATCAAAGATCCACTGCACCATCTGAAATTCGGTTCTTGCTTTTAATGTTGAGGTACAAATTGGACTATACATCGAACTGGATTTTGGCATTGATAATCTTTGATATATTAATTGTTTTGTTTGTGTAATTCGTTTGGTTTTGTTTGTACTATCACCTAGATTAGTCTCTAAATCAAGGATTAGTAATAGGAAACCCAAATAAACGTATATAAAATCATATATTTACAAGTTTTCCTAATCCAATAGAGAGAGAATTTGAGAAGAGTGAAAGAGAAAAATCAAGAGAAAAAAAAAGAGTATACCTTGAGAGTTGAGGAATGCGGTTCGTATTCTGAAGAAAGAAAAAAAAAATGTCAATTGTATGATGCGCTTCAAAATTTATGGAAAAAATGTTGGATTTATTATAGGCTTTGATAATTTATACCTTTCTCCCTTAAATCCACCACTTAATGAAATCATTCAAAATTTATGACTTTTTGAATACACCTAAATTTTTGTAGACTTTTTTAAAATCGTAATTGAATACCGTTAGATTTGTATGGACTATTTAAAAGTTTATAAAAGTCCGAATTGAATACCGTCAAATTTGTATGAATTATTTAAAAGTTTATAAAAATTTGGATTAAATACACCTAAAATTTTAAAATCTTTTAAAATTCTAATTCAATACGCCTTCCTTAGTCTTAATCTTAAATCTAACATCAGTCAAAATTTGAGCATGATTTACATTTAAAATGCACTTTGCATGCGTGTTCTTGACCATATTTACATTTATAGAAATTTTGGCTGCATAATCAATCGCTTGAAGTGCAAAAAAAGATCGTTTCTCACTCTTAGACATAGCAAGGTAAATCTGTAGGGTCATTATTCATCCAAACCATGAATAAGACTCATCAATTCAAAAAAAAAAAAAAAAAAGCTCATCTAATCTAAGTAGGTTAGAGAGAGAGAGAGAGAGAGAGAGAGAGAGAGAGAGAGAGAGCAAATAAAAAACAAAAAAGGATGGTGGAGGTGTGATCTAGTTGGGATGGGATGAGGAGTTGTTACTTACCCACCGTTGGTTTAATCTTAGCTTTCAAACAACGTATGATGTCCTGTTGGATTAGCATATGACACATGACATATATTTAAGCTACATTTCAACCACATTCACTTTGTTAGGAAACTTTATACTGTTTAACAATACGATATGAAACTAACTTTTCTATAAAAAAAAAAAAAGGATATGAAACTACAATACAATACGCAGTCCAGCTCAATAAAACTCGATTAAGGCAAAAATTCTAAAGAAAGACCTGTTTAATGGTTAATATGTTAAAAATACATTATAACATAAAAAATTTAAAACGGTCCTACATAGAAGAGGAATCTATTAAATCTTCTTTTCACCCAAGGCGGGCCTAGGACAAAGGGCTTAATGGCCTTGCAATAATGTCAGGTCTAAAATATGATAAATTATATATATATAAAATAATGGGTTTTTCTTTCAAAATGGAATTATTGTTCCAAATCTAACTCCTTGATTGCATTAAGGTGGAGGCATGTGAATCTCTTTCCCATTTATTCAACGAATGCATTGAATTCTATTTTTATTTTGTTGGGAAAACTTTTTTAGGTTGATATCAGCCTAATAAAAGTGAGGTAAACATACCCACTAGCTAGCTGCCATTTTACAAACATTAGTACATGTTTGGAGATTGAAATAGACTTTTAAGTTCAAAAAGTTTTTTTTAAAAAAATGTTAGTATTTGGTGAAATAAGAAAAATGGACTTCTAATGAAGTCAAAGTCCTAAAAAGTCTATTTAAAGAAATGTGAGAAAACTTACTTTTAAAAATAAGTCATAATTATTTTAACAAATTTTATAAACAATTTTATCTCATTTTATTTCCTAAAACTTGCCAATTGAAAGTAATTATTAAGGATATATTTGTCAAGTTAAAACTGTGTTAATCGTGAAAGGAATTTGAAAAAATATATCAACCAAACAACTTTTTTTTTTTTCAAATTCATTTTAGTAAAGGTATTCTTCTAAAACCTTTTAAATGGAAGTAATGTTACAATCACAACACTCCTTCAAACAATGCATAACTCTTCACAAAATAACACTACTTTTTTTTTTTTAATTTTTTAAGATTTTTTTTTTTGTTATTTATTGTTCTTAATTAACAAAAAGGTTTTAATTAATGTATGGTATGTTTCAGTTTTATGTATGACCCAGTGTGATCAAACCCATGATTAATAAGTACACCTTTTGTTCTACCAATTAAATGTGAACAGTCAACGGCACTCACTTTGCTAAGCTTTGCAATAAAGTTGGACATAAATAATCACTTTTGCTGAGCCTTAGATTCCTAGGTTTTCAATTAAATTTGAAGATAACATTTCCAGAGTATTGTCTGTACACGTAAGTTAGCTAGCACTCTGAAAAACGTAAATGCACATGTCTGCATGTACCTATAGTATTGGCCAAATGCAGTCAAAACCTAAAATAACCTAAATGAAGATATTAATTTTCATATACTAAAATCTAAGCTCAAAAAAGTTGGCCAAACGGAGTCCGAACCCAAAATTTAGGACAACAGCTGAGTTGACTCGTAGTGACTTAATTTTCATTTTATCATATTTTAAGCTTGAACAAGATTCAGCCACAACAAATATTCGAATAATAAAAAAAGATTCAACTACAGCCAGCCGAATTTCATATTATGGCGTATAAGATTTTTAAATTTTTTTTTGACATTTTTACAAAAAATTATGTGTAAGTATGCATGTGTGTAGTAGTAGTATTATTATTAAATTATAAGATTTAAAGAAGTAAAAATTTTTGGGTATTGATGAAGTCCAAATCCACTTTTGATCTGGTCAAATACCAACCTGTAAAAAGACAAACAAAAAGGTAATTGGAAAGACACCGGCGTAGTGCCGATCAATTACGCTCAAGTCAGGTATCGAGATGACTTTGAAAGCTATAATGACAATCAGAGGATATTAATTGCATACCTGAAACGTGAATTGTCCCTGTATTTAAAGCAGTCAGATGGAAACATTTCCTAATATAAGACTGACTCTTCAGTTCTCCAGATTTATCTGGAAATATAAAAGTTCTAGTCAAATTTAACCTCTTATCCATGTCATACAAATTATTATTGCCCATGTCACCTGGCTTTATAATTGGAGTCAAACACTCTATCAGATGCCCCATGTTCATGAAGGTTGCTTGTCGGACCTTAGAAACATTTTGGTTAACCTGTTGTGGAAATGGATCTTTGACCCGCACCCTGTTAGAATCTTTACCTTAAACTTTTTGAAGATCATGATCACCTTTGTAGTCGTTTGAAGCAATAATACATTGAACTTGCTTGTTTTTTTTTAAAATTTTGCTTTGCTTGAAGAGTGGTGATTGTAGAGCTAAAAAGAGTGTTAAAACTATATATAGGTAACCTTGGGGACCAACCTTGGCCGACTTTTGAGGGCGGCCTTTGAGGGAGGCTTTTTGAGGGAGGCCTTTTGAGGGAGGCTTTTTGAGGGAGGCCTTTTGAGGAGGCCTTTTGAGGGATGCCTTTTAAGGGAGGCCTTTTAAGGGAGGCCTTTGAGGGCGCCTTTTGAGGGCTGCATTTGAGGGCGGCCTTTAAGGGAGTCTTTTGAGGGTCGGCCTTGACCGGCCTCCTTGTCCTTCCTTGGCTGGTTTTTTAAGGAATGATCTTTGCCTGCTTAACCAGCTTGCTGCCTTTTCTCATATATTTCCTGAGTTGTATGGTAACCATTGCCAGTAGGCATTTACCTTTAGCCATTTGCTTAAGTGAATGTTGCAACTAGAACGTTGCAATGTGAACGTTGCCCATTAGCTTACACCTATATAATCCTTTTGTCTTCCTCATTTATATGCACACCATCACCTATCAGCCTTTGCATGCAAGATTCTATCACCTCCCCTTTCTCTGGCTGTCTTTACTTCCTTCAACATAATTTATATAAACCAAACCCAGAGCCCTTTGCTCTCTACACTCCCCTTTACGAAGCCCTTGAGTTTGACAAGATTTGTGACCAATTGTATGTTAAAGAATTTGAATACTTTCACGACGTGGCGCAGGGCGCATGGCTAGAGATGGACTTTTTCCGCTTACAGTTGAGCGACGCTGAAGAGCCCGACCCTTGATATTTTTTTTTTTTGTAATTGTAATTTTTTTCTTCCATAGCGCCTTTAGCCTACAGCTTTGTAATATTCTGCTTTATCAATGACAAGTTATCATTTTTCTCATTGAGGTGTTCTCTGATTTAAGATATTTAACAAAAAATCTTTATGACACAACCTTGAAAAAGAACTATGCGACATGTTTATCTTACCATTTGGTAGAATTCCTCTTGACGGGCTATGCTCCCATTGGGTTAATTGACAAAGTTTTCGGGATTAAAACATCCCACATTTTTCATGAAAGGCCCTCTGTAGAGGTGTGCCCTAGTGGGGTTGATTGATAATATTCTCGAAATTAATTCATCCCGTATTTTTATTAAAGGCCCTTTGATCAAGGTGTGCCCCAGTGGGTTGATTGACAATGTTCTCGGAATTAATTCATTCCATATTTTTCATTAAAGGCCCTCTAGTCGATGTGTGCCCCAGCGGGGTTAATTGACAATGTTCTCGAAATTAATCCATCCCGTATTTTTCATTAAAGGCCCTCTGATCGAGGTGTGCCCTAGGGGTTAATTGACAATGTTTTCAAAATTAATTCATCCCGCCTTTTTGATTAAAGGCCCTATGATCGAGGTGTGCCCCCAGTGGGGTTGATTGTTCACTTTTTGTTTTAGTTATAATAACATATTTTGAAACAAAAAGGATTGTTATTGATATTTTAGTAACAAATAAAGAGTTATTCAAGAAAAATCTTGGAGCTATCGTCCTAAGGCTCGACATTAAACTAAGTTTTAACTAGAACTATTAAAGTAAATGGAACTTAAAAAAAATTCTTACTGATAGTATTTCTTCAAAAGCTTGGCATTCTAAAGATGGGCCTACTGTCTCCCTTCCAATGTCTCTAATCAATATACTTTATGTTGTTGAGTTTGGATAACTCTATAAGGGCCCTCGCAGTTATGAGTCAATCTCTCGGTGCTTGGGGGTTTGGTTGTCTGGGTTACTTCACGAAAGACTAGGTCTCTAGGTTGAAAACTTCTTTGCTTAACTCAAGCGTTGTATTACCATGACATGGCTCGCTGATACGCCACCACTTGTACTCGGGCCTGTTTTCTTCTTTATTTTAAACTTTTAGGTCCTCTACACTCAATGTCTCTGACATCTTTTTTATTTTCAGGGAAGTGGTGTAACACTCTTGGGCAGTAACTTGATCTCCCCTTAACTTTCCAATGTCATGGTCAGTATGGAATCGTACGAAGAGATGGTAAGTGAAGGTAACAGCTTTTATGGCATTCAGTGTAGCTGTTCCCACAATAACATTGTAAGTAAACGAGCAATCTACCACAAAGAATGTCACTATCTTCATGACTTGCCTTGGACTTACACCAGCGGTGACTGGAAGGTCAATGACACCAAGTGGAAAGAGTTTTTCCCCAGAGAATCTAATAAGTGGGGATTTCGTAGACTTGAGTTTTTTTCTACCAATATTCATCTGGTCAAAGGCTTCTACAAACAGGATTTTAGCAAAACATTCATTGTCGACCAATAGCCGCCTAATTGTAAATTTGGCAATAGTCAACGTAACCACTAGAGCATCGTTATGTGGTTGTTGAATTTTTCTTACATTTGCCTCTGAGAAAGTTATGATCTGATTTCCTATTCGAGGGTGATTGGCTTTAGGGAGTGAACTTCGTAGAAATTTCTAACTTTTCTCACATACGTTTTACAAGCTACTTTAGACTCTCCACTGCCTTCAAACGCACCTGAGATAACTCTGATTTCTCCCAATGGAGGGTTTTCTTGAGCGTTGTTGTATTTGCTTCTCATGGGCAATTGTATACCCCATTCTCATCTCCAATCATGAATCTACGCAGCTACCCCTTGCAAATCAGATTTTTAATTTTCTTTTTTAGGTCGATGCACTCATCTATATCATGTATATGATCACGGTGAAATCTACAATACTTGTCGCAGGGATCTTTTCGTGAGATCAGTTCTTAGCTTTAGGGGCCATGTCACTGCTGGGTCATCTTGAATGTGGAGAAAAATTTGGCTCATCGATGTGTTTAATGGGGGTAAAACTAAATTCCTTATTTCGACGCGATGACCTATCACCCTGATCTCTCGTCGTCTTACTATATTTGGGGTCCCTTTTTTCCTCACTAGAATGTCCCCCCTTTTCCTGTTCGACTTTCTTTCATCATTTCTTTTTTTCCTCCGTACATCTAGGGCATCCTTGACATTCTTGTACTTTTGGGCTTTTATGAGTAACTTCGACATGTTTTTCGATGGATGTTTAGATATTGAGTACAAAAACTTTGAGGGCTGCAGGCCTCCTATGAACGCGATAACTGTTATCTTGTCATTTAGAGCATCGACCTATAACATCTCCAGGTTAAACCAGTTGATGTAGTTTCGCAACGATTCTCCCCTAATTTGCTTTACGTTCAGAAGATAAGTGGTAGGTTTTCTGCGTCTTCGAGCGGCAATGAAATTGCTCAAAAACAACCGGCTTAGTTTTTTGAAGGAATGTATAGACACAGGTTTCAAGCTATTAAACCATGCTCGGGCAGAACCTTTTAATGTAGTGGGAAATGCTCTGCACATGATTTTATCTGATACTTCTTGGAGGTATATCAGAGCCTTGTAGGTCTCTAGATGGTCTAGTGGGTCCTTGGTTCCATTAAAGTTTTCAAGGGTAAGTATCTTGAACTTGTTGGGTAAAGGGCGATTTATTACTCCTGTGGTAAAAGGGAGGTTGGTTGGTTGGACCAGATCCTCCATTGTAGCAGGGCTTTTTGCCTTAATGGCATGAGCCATACTTTTTATCTTAGCTCTACGGTCCTGTATCTCCATGTCATAATAAGCAGTTTCCCTTAGTTGGCCCGAGTTTCCATAAGTACGAGCCCTAAATAAGTACAAGCTTTTTTAGGCAGAATTAGGTGAATGGGGTTCACCCTATCTTGATCGCTTCTCACGTGGCTCTGTGTTGCGTTATCTACCAGAATTCCACTTTATTGCCCAATATCATTCCCTTCTAGATAGACTGGCCTAAGGTGGCTTTGTGACAGCACTTGTCCTATAGGAGGGAGACGTTGCAAGATTATCGCATTTTGCTAGAGTACCTGGATTAGACTTTGATTTAAGTTCTAAACTTGGTATTCCAATGCTGCGATATGCTCCTGGTCGTTTAGGACTTTGGGACGTACCCCAGGCAAATCTCCCTAACTAGGGGGTTGATACCTCCTTTTCCCGCTAAAGGAAGATCCCAGCAAGGTCTGGGACGACGGGCAGATTGTGACAGTCAGGTGGATCCTGACCAACTGGCTGATGGGGTTCAATCGACAGGACTGGTAGAAGGATCCTGGCCGGCTGGATTATGATAGACAGGAGGAGCCTGGCTGACTAGCTAGTGACAGACAGGTGGATCCCGATCGGCAGCGGTCTTTAGCCTAGATTGTAGGTGCATCGATCATGCTTCCTATAGAATAATCAAGATTGCTTAAGTTCCCACAGACTACGCCAACTGATGAAGCACAAATCTACTCCCGACCTGGTCAAACGCTAACCTATAAAAGGACAAACAAAAAGGTAATCGGAAGAACACCGGCGTGGTGTCGACCGATTACACTCCGATACTCAAGTCAGATATCGAGAATGCTTTGAAAGCTATAATGGCAATCAAATGGTATTAATTGCATACCTGGAACATGGACTGTCCATGTATTTATAGTAGTCAAATAGAAATATGTTCTAATATGAGACCGATTCTTCAATTTTTCAGACTTATCTAGAGATAGAAAAGTTCTGGTCAAAATACATCTCTCATTCATGTCACACAAATCACTATTGCACACGTCACCTGGCTTTATAATTGGAGTCGAGCACCCCATCAGGTATAAAATTTCTCTCTCGTTTTACCAAGTAACATTTGAAAATTGAAATAATGAAAACTGTATTTTACTGATAAAGTGGTAGAAATAAGGCAAATTAATTAATTGGCTCATGACAACATGCAGTAGTCAAAATCGAAAACTAAAATGGAAATTTTATATAACTTTTATATTTGAACTGTTAGAGGATGTAAATATTTTAAGGGTTAATTTAATTTATGACAACTTTTGGGAGCCTAATTACAAATACACCAACTTTTAAATAGTATATTGTCAAAAAATAACTTTTCAAAAAGTAATTACAAATACGACAATTTATACTATTTAGGTCCAAATTGTCCTTAAGATCTTTTACATATCAGTTTACTAAAACTTTTAGTGCACAATGTAATAGTTTTACTGCATTTATGTAATACTTTAACTGCATGATGTTATAATTTTACTGCACAAAACATTAAATAGTGCAGTTTTCTAAAACTTTTAGTGTACAATGTAATAGTTTTACTGCATTTATGTAATACTTTAATTGCATGATGTTATAATTTTATTGCACAAAATACTACTGCAGATGGGTAATATGGTTCTGTGTATTGAGGAACAGTTGTATAAGTTATTTTTTGAGCCAATACTATTTAAAACTTGACATATTTGTAATTAGACCACCAAAAATGATCAAAAATTAAATTAACCCATATTTTAATCATACCAACTCTAACAAATAAGTATTTTTTTTGGTAACGAGTAATCATTCAAACCAGATGCCCTCTAGACTTGTGGTTATAACATAAATTTTGAATATATATCTGCAATAAGAAGACAATGAGCTAGCTAAAGAGCTCATTTGAGCCATTAATTTTGTGAAAATAAAAAATAAAACAAAGGTCAAGATATACGCACAATATATGTAGGACAATACTTACCTACTCACCGGTGTGTAGATGAGCTCTCCTGACTGTTGATGTGTTCCAATAAAAAATGAACACATCAGCTTTAATTACAAAATTAAATTTAAAATGCAATAAATAAGTATAATAAATAAGTATAATAAATGAGATTGACCTCATTTATTATACTTATTTATTATAGTTTAAAACTGATGTGTTCATTTTTTATTGGAACACATCAGCGGTCAGGATGACTCACCTACACACTGATGAGTAAGTAAGTATTGTCCATATATGTATATACACACATATATTTGATTATTTGGTAAGTGATACACGCTTTATATTAATTGCTCTAGAATAATTTATCAAGTCAGTCAACCTATCTAGAAGCAGTTAACCATTCACATCCAAGTCCAGCTGACTCACAGTGATCGATCGATGAGTTGCCCAAACTTGACTCATCCTCACCAAGTTTTTTCTTTTTCATATTTTAATTCCTCATTGTATGTATTGAGGTGAAATAATTGTAGCAGCAACACATATGTTGGTAGATGTTTCAAGCAGCTGCATGACTAAGAACATGACCTAACAAAGGAAAAAGAAAGCAGCTATATGGAATATTGTGACAAATTGATAGGTATAAGGCTATTTTCAAGACATTACCATTTGGCATGTAAAGACAAAAACTAGATCTTTAAAAGTTGACTTCAAACAATCAATTAAGTTTCTATTTAAGATACTAATCAAATGTAAACGGGGATAATTCAGAAGCTAATTAATAACTTGGTTTCCAAAACTATATATGTATGTACACATTGGTCCACAGAACGAACTACTTTATGTAACATGCAAGAAATCATTGGAAATGAAAACCTTAGTAATATGTTTTAAGAAATCTTGTTTTTAAAGAATCTTTGTATTCACCTAACTAAGGAAAAACGACATGGCAGCAGCCAGCAGTGGCCTTAATTATCACCTATATAAGGTTGGGTTAGCCAGTCACACCAGAGTACAACAAGCTAGCTAGAAACACATTAGAAGTACCATAACCAAAACCACCAATTGAGAGACTAGACCAGAGAGGAGAGAAAGACCAGGGAGGAAAATGGAGTCCTGGATTCGAGTTTTGATCCTCGTGGCGTGCTTGTTTCCGGCAGTGGTTGAGTGCAGGGTTCGTAACTACAAATTCAATGTAAGTGGATTAATGTTGATATATATAATAATACTAGTTATACACACATTGTGCTATGTGTACTTACCAGCCATGCATGGCTTGAGAACTTTGGTCCTGGTGGTACTAATGCAATAATCTAATGTTGGTGTAATTTTTGTGTGCATGAATCAAATGATCGATCGATCTCCTTGGTCTTGCATGCAAAAGAAATTAACCTCAGTAGTGTTCCCTATGACATGACCAGAGATCATAGTTAGACATCTATGGTTCTGAGACCTCAACCTCACATATTGATCATTAATTGTTTAAATGATTTTGTTATATCAACAATAATCTAAATTACAATATAATTTTTACTAATTTACAGTATGCATGCCTTGGATATACATATAGATGCTACGACACACTAAAACCTTATTTGAACTACTGTTTTACTTAATCAAACTCGTGCTACCTGTTTTTCAATCTTTTTGATGATCCAAATTAATGACGATATAATGGACAGTCTCAGTCTCTCCTTTGTATAGCTTGATGAACCTTTGAGTTTGAGATATATATATATATATATATAGCATACCAAATCTTTTGAAGTACTCCTTTTGAACTACCTCAATATGGAGTTTCTAAGCAACTCCATGCACTTGTAACTAACGGTCACAAAATGTATTATTTTATACTTTCTGAGGAAGGAAAAGTCATAAAATGGAATTATACAGGAAGAAGAAGTCAATATAAATTAGTAAGAATTATCCCCATTATAAGTTAACATGTTTGGTCCGAAGTCCAAATTAGTTAAAGAAAGACTAAAAAAATTAATTAATTATAAAGGACAAGGAAGGTACACCCACAAATCAAATCGAGAGCCATCCTTTTCCAATTACATTTGTACGGTATTTTCCAACTACTATATTAAATCATTGTAATTAAATATGATGATCAACTCCTAATTAACTTAGCTTCATAACGTGCGCAGGTGGTGATGCGGAACACTTCCCGTTTGTGCTCAACCAAGCCCATTGTCACTGTCAATGGACGCTTCCCAGGGCCTACTCTCTATGCCAGAGAAGACGATACAGTGCTTGTCAAGGTGGTTAACCATGTCAAATACAATGTCTCTATTCACTGGTAAGACACGTAATTACCATCTTGTCCCTCTAAGTACAACAATTTACCTAGAAAACCAGCCTACCATGCAAAAATATGATGGACAATATAGTAAATGAATTCACTACTCTGCCTCCAACCACCTATAGTTGTTACTATTACCAACACCAAAATGTTGCAGTACTTGCACCTTGTAATATAAGTTTCATTCGATTATCAATATCTTAAATTTATGACCATTTTATTTCATTCTCCATTTCTGTACAGTTTTTTCATACATCAATATAATTCATTGTAAAATAAAATGAATTTTATTTTTTATTTTGTGGTGATAGGCATGGAATTAGGCAACTCCGAACAGGTTGGGCAGATGGTCCGGCATATATTACACAATGTCCGATCCAGCCGGGGCAAAGCTATGTCTACAACTTCACCATCACAGGCCAACGAGGGACACTTCTTTGGCATGCACATATTTTCTGGCTTAGAGCGACCATCCACGGGGCCTTAGTCGTGCTGCCTAAGCGTGGTGTGCCATATCCATTTCCTAAACCCCACAAGGAAGTAGTTGTTGTATTAGGTGAGTTCAAATTAAGACTATGATTCATTTATTTGATGATTCATTTACAAATTGGGTATTTTATTAATTTGATGATTTATGTTGCAGCTGAATGGTGGAAATCAGATGTTGAATCTGTGATCAATCAAGCCCTAAAATCGGGTTTGGCACCGAATGTCTCAGATGCTCACACCATTAATGGCAATCCAGGTCCCCTCTCCAATTGTTCTGCACAAGGTAATTAGAAGTATCTACTGAAATTTAGATTGTTCTTTTTCCAATTACAAAAATAGACGAGCCCGGTTAAGTAAATACTCACACCCACACTCAAATGCTCATTATGAAGCTCGAACCCTTTACCTCTCCATAATTTTTAGATAATGTCTAAAAAGTCCTAGGAAGTGCTTCAATAGAAGTTAATAAACATGCATGGCCATGGAGGCTAGGCCGGCTTCTTGGAATTATACATGTTGACAAGAGACTTCCAATGAATCCCTAAGTTTGGGACATTTTATAATCTTGCAGGTGGCTTCACTCTGAGTGTCGAAAGTGGCAAATCTTACATGTTACGAATCATCAACGCTGCGCTCAATGAAGAACTCTTTTTCAAGATTGCAGGACACAAGCTCACCATTGTTGAAGTCGACGCTGTCTATGTAAAACCCTTCAAAATTGACACAATTGTGATAGCCCCTGGCCAAACCACCAATGCCATTGTCACCGCTGACCAAAGGTCCGGCAAGTACATGGTTGCCGCCTCCCCATTCATGGACTCTCCTGTGGCTGTCGATAACTTGACAGCCACAGCCACATTGCACTACTCAGGCACGCTTGCTAGCTCCCCAACAACCCTCACAAGCCCAACTCCCCAAAATGCCACAGCAGTAGCCAACAATTTCATAACCTCTCTTAAAAGCCTTAACTCAAAAAAATATCCAGCCAAAGTCCCATTAACTGTTGATCACTCCCTTTTCTTCACCGTTGGGCTGGGGATCAACCCCTGCCCTAGTTGCAAAGCCGGTAATGGAAGCCGCGTTGTGGCTGCTATCAACAATGTCACCTTTGTCATGCCAACCACAGCTCTCCTTCAAGCACATTTCTTCAATATAAAAGGAGTTTTCACCACAGACTTCCCCGGTAACCCACCTTCCAGTTTTAATTACACGAATGGCACTGCACTGCAGAACTTGCAGACCACGAATGGGACTAAAGTTTATAGGGTACCCTACAATGCCACGGTTCAAGTTGTGCTTCAAGATACCGGTATCATAGCCCCGGAGAACCATCCAGTTCATTTGCACGGATTCAACTTCTTCGCTGTGGGTAGGGGACTAGGAAACTTCAATCCCAAGAAGGACACTAAAAGTTTCAATCTTGTTGATCCTGTTGAGAGGAACACTATTGGGGTACCAACTGGTGGATGGGTAGCAATTAGATTCCAAGCAGACAATCCAGGTAAACACATCATTTTCCACAGAATCCATTTTCTCAAGAAAGTTTCTCAAACTATACATCCTTATAGGCTTATATGAATTTTTTTATGTTGTACTGTACTATTGTATTGTAGGAGTTTGGTTCCTCCATTGCCATTTAGAAGTGCACACAACATGGGGACTAAAGATGGCATTCCTGGTGGACAATGGCAAAGGCCCTAATGAGTCACTTTTACCACCTCCGAGTGATCTTCCAAAATGTTAGGTCGATCAACTCAGCTAAAGAATCATAATTATACAAACAGAGCGATCTCAATAATATCAAAGATAGGGAGAAGAGATGACAATATATACATCGGTAAGATCGAATGAAGAAAAAGAGAGAGAAGGTAGAGTACGTTAATAAAAAGAAAAAGTGATCGAGAGATATAAGAGCTGATTGTTTCTAATTACTTGAGTAAAGAAAAAATTTGCTCAAGCAGATTTCAATAATTATATATATGCAAACTGTAATTTTTTTGTGATCTTTATAAAAGTTCTCTGGTGGATTTTACATGTTCTAATTAATGGTTAATCAATCTGCAGCATACGAGCCGTTTTGTTATTAATTAATAGAGTAGTTACATATCAACAGGAGTGAAGTACTTTTCACACTTACTAATATACTTAATTATATTGGTGAAATTCATTACAGTATGTATTTGGTTTGATTAGCTATACATTCACCAAACAACAAATATAATAGGCCTTTCCAAACAAATTCTATTGAAGACTGGCTAGAGATAAAATAGAAGAACAATTCTCTGTTGAAATCCAAAAATAAATTCTACACCTAACAATGGACCTAGCTACAAAGGTAAGGGCTTATTGTTCTTGAAAATACAATATACCAGTCATCTATATATATATATATATATATATATATAGGCCTTACAAGGAAACCTAGGACATGCAGGAAACAAAAAGGCCGGCCAGATTGAAACCCAACAGAGATCCTGAGGAGGCCCAACCAATGATTTATAGAAGTTAAAATCATGAGAAGGGGTTTTGTAGGTCACATCTGTGGTTCTACTGAAACTGAGAACTATAAGATGAGGAGGTCCAATTTGTGATGGTCAAGGAATCACAATCCTGTGGCCCATTGTTAATAATGGTATATATGTATGTATGTGTCTTTAATCATCTAAAATTGTGATCATTCTAAGTACTACTCCACAACACAACCCACCAAATGAAAATAGGTTTGAAGTCCAATCCTGAAATGGAAAGCCATGAAACTTCAAACACTTTGCTGGTTGGTATGCTAGCTCTTGGTGGGACTATTGATAGTGACTCCTCATCGATCAGTTGAATTATGCAGTTTAGGACCTTTGGCCACCTTATATATATATATATATATATATATATATATAACCTTCTTTATTGTTATTATTTTTTATTTTTTATCTAATAGTTGGCACGGTTCTTAGATATATAGTTGGCTTTGCCATGTCTTTTTAGAGGCAAATATTATGAATAACACCAATATAGCACATGGTGTGACCTTCAAAACTTCAACAGGCTTTGTATCTAATTAACCATCATTACTCTACCAAATGGCCACATTGGGTGTCTACACGTGAGAGACCGTGTCAGCACAATACATTATTTTAAATTAAAGGAGGTTTGGTGCCATCAACTACATGTATCTATTCACCCAAATAAAATTGTATTTATTTCGGGGAGTCATACTCATACCAACATTTAACTAATAAATGATATTATGAACGTGGATTTATGTTTTAGGAGTATTAAAGTATTTTTTAAATTAAGGGGCCAAAATTAACTGAGCTTGCCATTTGAGACAAACAAATGTTAAATGATGAGAATTCTCTCACGATGATAGCTTTCTTTCAATTGTTGGATTTAGAATATGTTGATCCAATATTTTTATTAGTCAATCAAGAATGTTTACATAGTTCATCAAAATTGTGTTTATGCATCAAAATCATTATCACCCGATAAATACTGTCAAGCTAAGAGGTGACAAATAAACTCAAGTAGGGATGGCAATGGAGCAGGACCTCAACCCCATTCCCATTCCTGTACCCGTTTAACATAGCTACCTCCATTCCCACCCCCCTCTATTTAATAAATAGGATGGTGCGAATGCCATTTTTTTTTAAAAAGGGTACTTTTGTAATTGTAATCTTTTTTAACCTTTACATTCTTATCTGATAAGATCCATTATAATTTGCATGTATACTTTCAATAAAATTTGAACAAGTAAAATGTTATATCTATATGTAATTTTATGTGTATAATATATATAAAGATAATACGGTAAATATATAATAGAAACAGGACTGAGTGACCCTTCACTCCAAAATTGGTCAAGTTTTCACTTTCTAACTTCATTTTCACCCTATTTAAATAAACAATTCTCTATAATCGATTTAAACAGAGCAGGACGGGACATGACAGTACAGGACTAGGTGGGGCAGTTTTTGCCCGAGTGGGCCAAATTTCCATCCTAGGCTCAAGCTTCTCTCTTTAGCCTAGCTGTATTCCCTTGTCTTCTTCCATTCCCTTATTTTCTTTCAAAAAGATTATCCCTAGTAGGAATGATTTAGCTCCCTGAAGGAAAAAAATGTTTAGGTTAAATTTTAAATCGGAGTGGCCCAAGATGTGAAGTGAGGGGAGATTGTTACACAAAATTAAACAACTGAAAGTTGATCCGAATTAGCAATTATAATTTAAAACGTAACCAGCTCGAAAATATTGGTACATGGCTATTAAATTGAGTACTTGAACTTTGACATTTATCAAACACAAATTACTAGTATGTCATTATTTTTACACTTCACAAAAAAAAAAAAAAAAAAAAAACATATTCTTCCATTGTAAATGATAAATCATGAATACAAATTTTTTTTTTTTTCCCAAAAAAAAAATCTCACTCTCAAGTTATGGTCCCCACTTGAGACAGATGAGTGGTGTCTCAGTAATATAATATAATATAATATATAATATAATGTTTTATAAGTCGTACCAGTGCCTCATGAGCTGTTGCACTCAACCATATGAACTTTTCAAAAGAAAGTAAAAAAAAGAAGAATCTTTCCTTTTGTGGAAGTTCTCAATTTAGTACAATATTTATAAGCACTTTGTTTTTTTCCTAGTTTATTTATAAGCACTTTAATTAACATCACCACATGCAGGTTCAAAATTGAGAGACAACAATAAACATTTTTCAAAAGAAAATTAAAGGATGTTGCATACTTTTTAAACAATAAATAAATAAAGGTAAATATTAAGAAAAATTAATTGGAGAATTATAAGAAAATTATGAAGGTTGAATAATAGGTTTTCTCTCTCTTTTCTGGTATTCAGAACCAAATAGTGCATGAATTCAAGCACATGTGGGCCTAGGTTTTTGCACCCCATTATTGTTACTTGAGCCCCATTACAATAACTTGCCACTGATTAAGTAATAGAAAGATCAAAGAGCATATTTTGTTTGGGTTTGTTTATATTTTAGAGCGAAAATAAAGAGAGCAAAACAAAGAAATGGGATCAACCACTTGAATTGTTTACAAGTAACACAGCCAAACACTCTTTATTATTAATTTAAAACAGTGTATTTAAACAAATGAAAGCCACCTTCCATTTTTCTTAATTAAGTATTGTATAATAAAATGAAGAGAAATGCTAAACGTCACAATTTTATTTCACAAATTTTAACTCGAATCTACGTGGCAAGTGTTAATACCATAGGGACTTCGTGTATGGGGGGAATCCCACCAATAATAACATACCATTTAATTTTATCTCCTAAAATAATGGACTCTATCACCTGCCACGTAGATTCGAGCTAAAATTAATAATATTTATTCGAGACGTGTAGCATTACTCTAAAATGAAAACCAATAAAAATAAGAGAACATGAGACAAAAAAACACCAACTTGACTGTCACAGTACAAATGTATATTCCATTTTGTTGTATTTGTATATTGGATTTGCATACTTTTGAACAGTATGCCATTCTCTATTGTACAGTTCAACTAAACCACAGGTCTAATCTGGTTTTTGTTGGTGACAGTGACAACCTTTTCTTTTTTCCTTACTTTTTGTTAGTGACAACTTCGATATACCTTAAGAATTTTATATTGCACCAAGACAGTGATCAAGTACTACTTATCATTTTATCATTGAATCTTTCTAACTGCAATTATGCAATATATATATATAGAACTTAATCATCACTGGCTCACTGCATTATCTATATATTGCATAATTATTTGAATGCTATATGAGGTCTTATTAAGTTTTAGTTTTAATCATGATTTGAAAGTGTTATCATATGAATGGATTTAATTAAGAAGATAGAAGAAGTTATTTGAAATCCATCCTCACAAAAAATCTAATCATACATGATTGCATTAAAATATCTCTCTTATCCCAATATACTATCTTCTGTTTAAACTCAGTTCATTCATTTATCCAAACTAACCCCAAGTGTGATTCAAATTCTAAAGGGTACTAATGAGAATTTGCAGTACAAGGGCATGATTTAGATGGGCAAGCTAGACCACTCATCTTTTCTGGTCTTCGGAGCACCTGAGACTTTAGCAACAACATTGCAGATACAGATAATATATCCATCAGGGACACCTGTCTGAATTTAATCCATGTCAACTTAATTAAATACTTGCTCCTTTCTAAGCTAATTAATACCACCTTGTTTAGTGGTTTCATGGTTTGTACTTTGTACTACAAATTATTAGACTTAATCTCTTTCATATGGTCAGTCGTCATCCTTACTTCCCTTTTATATATATATATATATATATATATATATATATATATGTAATATTTAAGCTTGAATTATGCAGTCCAAAATGTTTTTCGTTTTCTACGGTCCAAAATTACTCAATTTAACGATAATAGTGTCGTATAACACTAACAACCTTTACCAACTTATTTTAATACTATCATTCTTTTTTATTATCAGCAATAGAATAAAAAAGGTAAATATCACTGACTCTTCTGAGATTTGATGTATATATTATTATGTGATTATAACTTTGTGAATTTTTGTCACAAACACTTTCTGTGATTTGTGCCGTATATCACAAACACCCATTCTTACTAAAAGTACATCGTGTCAGAGCACTTTTTTTACAGTGAAATGACCTTAATCTCATTTCACTCCTGACCTAATCTTTTTGAATACTAAATTTACCCATTTAATCCTGTATAATGGACTAAAATACCCTTTGAACAACTCTGTCAAACCAAACGCCATCAGAACCAAACCTCACACCACCACTTCTTCCACCAAACACAGCCACCACTACTCACTGTTGTCCTCCTCTTCTTACCTCACAACACCATTTCTTCCACCAAACACCTCCACCACCACCCACCGTCATCCACTTCCTATCCCACACCACCACTTCTTCCACCAAACGATGCCACCATCACCCACCAGAAAAGCACCAGCAATGATATCAAACACAAAATATCGTCCAAGCAAAACCCTAGAAATCGAAGTTACTACTAACCACAAGCAGAAATTAAAACAACATAGCCAACTAGCTTAACATCATCAAAACTGACACAATCAATCCAATCACCAACGAATCGGCCCCCAGACAACCTTAATTGCTCGAGGGCTTGTTCGATCAATTCAAACAAAAGGTATGAAAATGTGGCGATGAAGCAAACCCTAGAAGAGTGGCCACTTGGGAAGGACTAATGGTCGACGACGAAGGTGAGGGACATGCCATTGTCGTACACCGGCCAAGGACGACAGATGAGGTGCTTGATAAGGCTGATCAAGAGGAGGACAACAGAGCAATGAGGAGGTCGGTGAGGAAGGAGTGGAGGTGGTGGAGTTTGTAGAGAGAGAAAGAGGGAAACGATGATCAGTTTGGGATGTTAGGGTTTCGGGTTTGAACTTGGTGATGGAGGTTAATACAAGATAACACAAAGCACAATAAAAAAAGTTATAGTTGCCCGGAACACAATAGAAGAAAAAGAAGAAGATGTTGATGATGATGCGATGCCTTCTAGGTTTGACTCAAAACGAGTTAGAGACATCCAAGATGCTCTGAAACAACACGAACGGAAACAACAGGCGAGAGCAAAGAAGTTGTTGGTGGTCTTCTTGAGCATTTTATGTTTATCTATATATATATATATATATATATATATATATATATATATATAACACTTGGAGAAGCATTAAGAAGCTAAGTAAGAACTAAAAAGATTGGGTAATGGGTTGGGTAATAATTATGGGATTTTTTGTTATTTTTGCAACTCTTATATTTGTATATCAAAAATTAATTAAATAATAAGGGGCAATTTAGACATTTTATAATTTTTTAAAACTAAAAAAGTTGACCGAAAATGTTTGTGATGAAAATTCACAAAGTTGTAATCACACAACAATATATCAAACCTCATAAAGTATCACTGATATTTACCAAAAAAAAGAAAACTTTAATGTAATTCATTATTCCTCCCTTTAAATTGTCATGTAGATACTTTTTTAAACGTATAGCAATGACTTTGACAATATAGCTGTAATGAAATTAGAATTCCTTAAATACAAACACTGAGATGGTATGGCACATATTGTTTTTCTTTTCGGTTAAAGTAAGTATATTAACGAGTAAATCTGTATGGTAACAAAAGGGGAAATTCCCCAAGTTTAGCAAAAGACCATAAAGCCCAGTAGGCTTCAGAACTTTTCGAGGCTTGCTATGCCCACCACTAAGCAATAAGGCCTCACTCAAGCACTAACGATACAAACTTCCAGAATAGACAATAGACGCGGCCCCTCCCATTTTTAGCAGAACTTTCATTTTTGTTCAAAACCATTTATTGAAGTACCTTTGTCCCCGACCCCATTTAATATTTCCTCCACCCTACCCCATTTAATTTCCTCCTCCACACCTTTGTGGCATTTTCACAAACAACTTGCCTGCATGAGTCATGCAGCATGACATATAAGTGCATGTTCAATCACATAATTATTACACGAAATTCATCTCCAAATGCATCAAAATGCATGTCAAACTCAAATTCACATTCATATATGTGTTCATAATATATATATAACCTAGGGTTTCTTAAAAGTATATATACCTAATATCAATTTTGTACAAGTATATAAAATAAATTATAAGAGCCAAATAGTAATTTTGCATTATAAATGGGGGTGGGAGTGGCTTATCTACCTCTTCATTTCAAACTCTATTATCTTATGTAGTCTAGTGGTGTCTCATCTACTTCTTCATGTGAGAAGTGAGAATTGAGTCTTAAAATAGACAAAACGGATGTGTGAATTTCTTACCAATAAAATAATAATAATAATAATAATAATAAAACAACGCTCAATAGTTTGAAATTATTAAAAAGTTTTTTAGATAATATATAATTTATGGTATTTATATACATGCACATCTCTAGTACGAAAAGGAAAGACGTATTTGTACTCCACTAACTTCTACTTTATGTTCACTTATGCAACACTACTCTATCAAATAAAGAGTAAAAGTATCAAATAATGGAGGGTTGAAGGAGACCACCCTTTCATGGAGGGTTATATAATGGAATCATATTTTATTTATTCTTCAGCATTAAATAGGATAGAGCTTGATATCTTGATAGATAGAAAAACTCTAATATTTGTGAGAAATGATTTTTAAACCGAAGAGATTAGCGAGGAAAGTATCAAAGACTATTATTCTTTTTGGTCCCAACAAAACCACTATTTTCATACTTAAACAATCCTCACTTTTCTATTCAAATCATAAAAATATTCAGATGAATAAAAAAGCCATAGTCAATAGGAGTGTTTTGAGGAGGATTGAGATTATAAAATCGTAATTTTTGGTATTATTTATCTAAAACATGTATTGAACTTTTAACTTTATATATATATATATCAAGTCACAAACCAATGGTCCCATATGCATCACCGTCAGAAATGACAGATTGTTCTTCTTTGTTTTTGATTGGGCAGCGCTATGTGTGTGTGTGTAAAGGCCATATAATTTAGGTGTTGGGGGTACTTTTCTTTAGGAGGAGCCCCCACAAATACCATCCCAGCCAATAACAACCTAACACCTTTAACCTCTCCAACTCTTCTACTATGCTTTAGCTCTGTCGATCTCTCTAACTCCTACAAACAAGTACAAATTGCTGGTATGCTTTTCGAATTCTCTTTAAAGTTTCCTCTCTTTTCCTTTAGCCTCCAAGAAAATGAAGAACAAACTTCTTCCACTTTTACCGCTCCATTTTCTCTGTTTCTCTCAGTTGGGTTCCTCAGTCTCTGAATCATTTTGATTGTTTTTGCTGTTCATTTTCTCGAACGTTTTTTTTCGTGGGTCTTTTGAGTCTCACTTTATGAGTTTCATGTCTTCAAGTTGCTACAAAGATTACTCTTTTGTTCTTCCAAAATTGATGGGTTTTGCTCATTCTTAGTGTTTGTGGTTTTTTGGATCTAAAACAGTGTTAAAGGTGTATGATTGATAAGCAAGATCTGCTTTTTCTACTGTTTCTTGAATTCTCCTGGGTTCAGGAAAGTTGGGTCTTTCCTAGATTCCTTATCTCATGCTTGTGTCAAAAAGATTCAGATTCCCTTCAAATGCTTATTGATTTAATGCCCTTTTGGTCATAGAAACCTCCACTTCTCTGCATTTCCTCCCTTGGTTTGATTCTCCTTCAATGAAATTATGAATTCTATGGCCTTCTAGCTATGTCCTCCAATTGTACACTGTAATTACTATTTTAGAAACAATGAATCACGGAATGGAAATTCTCCCTCCAGCATCATATTTATGGAATTCAAATTGGCTGTTTGACGAAACCAAGAGGACAACATGGACACCGGAAGAGAACAAGCAGTTCGAGAAGGCTCTTGCATTATTCGATAAGGATACTCCGGATAGATGGGATAATGTTGCAGCCATGATCCCCGGCAAGACTGTGAGCGATGTGATTGAACAGTATAAGGAATTGGAAGAAGATGTTAGTGACATAGAGGCAGGCTTGATACCATTACCTGGATACACAAGAAGTTATTTCACATTGGAGTGGGTGAACAATCAAAGCTTTGATGGATTGAAACGGTTCTACGCACCTGGTGGAAAGAGGAGCTCATCAACCCGGCCTCCGGATCAAGAAAGGAGAAAAGGTGTGCCATGGACAGAGGAAGAGCACAGGTAACTTAATTGTCTTACAAAACCATTCTTATATGTTTGAACTTTTATGCTTTAGTGATCAATGTAACATGGTTATAAGACCAAGTGGTTTTTAGTATTAGCATCTCACATGCTAGCCTTGCTATAAATAGACCTGCATTGAAATTTATTTTCTTGCTGAGATATATAAATTGAGGACATAAAGATGATATTGTTGCTGAATTCTTACAATTTGTTATTTAGATGAACTGTGTACAGTTGCATTCAAAAGAAGGTTTACTAGCTAGTGTCTCTTTCCCTTGTAAATATGTAGTTGTATAGATGTTTTAGTATCCTTTTCTGGTTTGTGATGTGCATTGATGATACAAACTTCAGGCAGTTCCTGTTGGGTCTTAAAAAGTATGGTAAAGGGGATTGGAGAAATATTTCTCGCAACTTCGTGACTACTAGGACCCCAACTCAGGTTGCTAGTCATGCTCAGAAGTACTTCATCAGGCAGCTTTCGGGTGGAAAGGATAAGAGGAGGTCCAGCATCCATGATATCACGACTGTCAATCTTACTGAAACTAAATCACCTTCACAAGATGATAATAGACGTCCTCCACAGAATCACTCTATCACAGTTAAGCAGCCACAACAACACTTGGATATGAATGGCATAACCAAAGCACGATATGACTGGGATGCACCAGATGAAGGAGTCTCTATGGCTTTCAACCTGCCAAATACCAGCCTGATCCTGGCGGCTCATCGTGGAACTTCTTCATATGGACTTAAGCTTCAGGAGCAAAATATGCACAGAGGGACTCTTCATGGACCTCAGTTTGGACCTTATAATTTTTCAGATGCAATCCATACAGTGTAGGATAATTGGAACGGAGGCCTGGAGGTACTGAAAGGTGATTTATCTGTGACATTGGATGTCTTTGTCCCTACTCTATGATAGTCTTATGTGAATATGTGAATGAAGACTTTAATTGATATTATTGGACTATAAATAAATTACTTCACTTCATGGTTTTGGTTCATACAGGCCATGAACCAAAAAGGAATGCTAATCTAAGTGAAGTTTTAGCTGTTTCTCACCTTAATCTTTTGTTGTGTCATGCGTGTGAAGGGAATTAGTAAGTAAGCAGAAGGTATTTACAGATTGAATTTGTATGTGTTGAAAACATTGCCATCTCATATCAGAGTTTCTTTTATGTATGGCCTTGAGAAAATGTGTCAACTAGCTGATGGGCTTACTTGCATTAAGTAAACTATGCAACTTCTAAGTTCAGACGGTGAATAAAATTCTGGATGAGTTAGATAGGTTCCTTCTGAGGATAAACTCAGAGCTCTATGTTTCAGGCAAGAATGTTTCACTTGAACTTTGTTAATACAATTGCTCATTGTGAGATGTCATGAGTCAATCAAACTAAGGTTTGCCTTGAAACTTTCGTTGTATTTCCTCCATTGTTTGGTGAAGTTGGTAAATCCTTGTTCAATATCTAGCTTTTAGTAATAAAATGATTTGAGCTTGTGTTTCACTATTTTCCTAATCTGTGGTTTACTTTTGGAAATCTATGTGCTGTGTGCAGTTAGTCTTGAAGGGAATGGGTGGAAATTAAAATTGTCATATAACTTTATGGGTGTGGACCATTCTTTTGGAAAGGGAACACCTAATTACCTGGCATGGTTTGACACATTGAATCATTTTTGTGCTCTTTATGCGCATCATAAACCAAGTGGAATAAGTTGAATCGTACAAAAGGCCATGTCATCAGATGCTAATTCCAAATTTTCTGAGTCAGAATGCACTCTTTGAGTTGAGATAATATTATTTGAATGCTCTTTTGCAATGCCTGTTTGATGTAACAAGATTTTTACCTTCCACCCTGCTTACTTGACTGAGTTTGATAACGAACCTTGAACCTAAATTGTGTCCATATATAAGATTCCTTAACTTGCATCTCATGCTCTATTACATCTTCTCTTTCTTTGTTCTATATTTGAGGATGACAATCTTTCTTTTTCACTTTGCCCTTGAATGAGTATTATAAGCTAAAGAAGATTCTATTTGACATTTCAGTCAATTGTCAAATGAAAAAAAAAAACAAGAATCTTACAGCAGTATAGCTGTATCTGTTATTTGTTTTTTGTTTTTATGTTTACTTGTTTATTAGTTATGTCTTTTTTTTTTGTTTATTAGTGATAAAGAGTTGCATCTTCAACAGATTCCTTTTACTAGCCACAAACGGCATCATGGTTTAGACTTCAGAGATTCGCTACAAACGGCATCATGGTTTAGACTTTAGAGATTCTTAAACGAATCGTATCAATTAAATTAGAAAATGATTAGGTCTAAGCATGCACCAAGTCCTACACTCCCTGACCTGTTCAGGAAGAAAGGGAGGGAATCTAGCTTTGACATTAACAAGATAATATAGTTTTCACTTCACATCACAAATTAGTTCTAGGATTATTCTCCCCTTGAGAGATTAAATATCATTATGACCTTAAGTCTCCTAGTCCTAGGGGTACTTCCAAAGCAAGAATCTTCTTCCTAATCAAGTTTAGTGCAGTACTAATCAAAGATCTAATTATTAACTAACAAGACAATATACCAGTGGATTAAAAGTTAATTGTGTATGAATTGCAGACATCAATATGAAACCCTTTGACCTTTATTTCCAGGGAAAGAAAATGATTGGCATGTGTTTAACCACTTCTAAAGCAGCCACCTAAATATATTTGCCTTGCATGCGTGCTTGCACCAGTTTTGTATCATTCTGCCCGCCATCTAATGCCTTCCACCATCTCTCCATTAAGATTGCAGCTAATTCTCTAGGTTACTCAGTTTGTTTTGAACAAAATCTCTAATGATTATAGTCCAAAATGTCAGTAGAAAGTTGGTTTCATAGTCTCTCCTGTTCCATTTTGCACCTTCTCATTGTTGTTTGCTAATTGCTGGTACAAACACATCATTATTGCTGTTGGAATCATCATAGAAAGCCTAGTGCCCAACAATATCACTTGCACATATTATTTTTGGTCCATCCCACCAAACAGAAAGATTCAAGGCAACATGAGCAATATGACCAGTCCTATAAACTTTTTGGTAAATGGCAAATCTGTCCCACTCTACTTTTGAAAAAGAGCACATTTCTGCAAGTTGCACAAAAAGCACTTTGTCCACTTTATTCTATTTCTTTATATGCCCCTCAAGTATATTAAGACCACATATCTTGTCCCACAACCTCAATTTTGGTGTTTTTTGCTTTCCTTTTTCTTCATTTAGAGATATTCTGATACCTTGCTTCAGAGCTAGTGAATAATTAATATATATATATATATATATATGTGTGTGTGTGTGTGTGTGTGTGTGTGTACCCACACACACACATCAATAATGCTTGAAAATAAATTTCTACTACACAGAAGTATAAAAAAAAAAACTAAAGAGAGAAAAAGTTCCAATGAGTGGCTCATGTGGATCTAAGTTGTATTTCTTTATGGTGCTTCCTTGTAGGACAACAGATATCTGAGAATTATCTCAAGTGGGAGTTCTTTTTATACATATCAAAGAAAAGGAACAGAAGTGGACAGGAGGAAGTATATGTCTTATAAATCATCATAACCAGTTGACATATCAATAATTTGCATAATTAAGTCCATACAAATGAAAGGATTAATGAGATTAAATATGTAAATGGTAACAAACTCATATACGTGCTTACAGGTGTTCTTGGCAAGAAATATAACACTAACCTAAAACATCTATTACTTGTACAAAAATAGTACTGTAGTTGTCAGTAAATTCCAAAGCCAATATTATGAGTTTTGATCTTGACTTGAGCTGCAAAGTTGAGGATTTACTTGTCATGTCTTCCCTTTATTGGCACAAATTCTAAAGAATTTGTGCTACTCTTTGTGGCATCAAGTTTTCTGCTTGCAGTGGCTCTTTATCTACATTCTTCCATTAAAATCTCTAAGCTTCCGGTCTGAATAACATATATCTCTTTTCTTCTGCATGCGTGGCTCAACTTGTTAATGTTTAGAAGAATGATAATCAAATACTACTACAATTCAAAGAAAAAAATGGAAGATTTCTCCATTAATCAGTTAATTAATTGTCGTGAATATTGGTGGCAAAGTTACTTTCTTTTATCTTGTTAACTGACCTCCGAAAATCTCATTAAATTTCATGCTTGCTCATATCCAGAAGAGCAATTTCCAACAAAACAAGCATTACACTAACCACATACAGTTTGTGTTTCTGATAAAAGATGTTTGTCTGCGTCATTTGTGTTCTTTTTCAGAACCAAGAACGTCGTGAATATTTTCCTGTACATCACTGTGGAGAGCATAAAAATTGTAAAATTAGATATTGGTTCACAACAAAACCATTGGATTCAGGATATATATTCAAAGTATTTTTTGTTGAGAAGTTGGTAAATAAACGTATCATTAGTAGTGCATACAAGTGCATAAATCGTAGTCCTATTCGTTGTTATTTCACTAGATATATTTGTACATGAAATCATGCTAAATTTCATAGTACAACAGACAATGCACAATCATAGTTCATGTCTGAAAAAAAAAATGATAGTTCAAGTTGAATTCAAGTATATAACAAAGACGTTCAGTATAATGTTTTTCTTTGACCATTGATCAGTTAAAAGCAAATTGCCAAAGGACTGAAATCGAAAGGTGGCACTCTCATTTTGTATGTTTGTCCTGAAATGCAGTGAAAAATTAGGCTCATTGTTTGTTTCGTTTTATTTTACCAAGGATTTCAATAGTTCAACCTCTTTAATGGGATTCACAAATGCTCAGGAACAAGCTCCATGCACCAAGTTATGGACTATTTGCTACTCTAGATTGGAGCTGAAAAATCAATAACTTACAAGTTCAATATAAGAAATACTAATATGGAGCAAAAAAAATTCATTGCAAGTAATATCAAACATTTTTTTTGCAGTACAATAATAACACTGGCTATTGTCCACCTAATTTTTTACAACAAAATTATAAGCAATGGTTCCCTTAAGGATGATCCAAGGTAATATAACCTTGTATATTTCACTTGAGTGACATTTGCTTAGTTTATGCGACATTGAATTAATCAATTTTTTCCACCCTATATACTATGTGCAAAAGCACTGGGATTCAAAAGCCATGCAACAAGATCACAGCTAACTAATAAGAATAAGAAAATTGGAATTTATTAGTGATCATTCGTATTAAGATCAACAAAATCGTCTACGTATTATAGCCCATAGTGTAGTGAAAATAGAAGGATCAGAATATCGATCCATATCCCATCATTCATAGGCAAGTCACTGACACTTCTAAACAAGTTAACTAGGCCTTCAATGTAGAAACTGTGACTAATTTTGACTAGTTTATATTGAATGCATCATAATTGTCATAAACACAGTTTGAATGATGTTAAGCATGTTCTAAGTATGGGAAATATATTTGGAAAGTGTTATAAAGGTTTCGGAAAATTTTTTGAACATTTAGAGAAGTTTGACTTTTTGATCAAATAGGGCTCGGGTGAGCCTGGGAATTCAAAAAATTTTGAAAAATAATTATTTTTGGTTTTAGACCAAATAAAATATTTAAAAAGTTAAGGAAGTGATTTCAAAGTCATAGGAGCTTTCAAAATTGAAAACTGAAGTCGGGAGGATACAATAAGTGGTCTAGGGGCTTTTTAGTCATTTAGCACCCCAGATATTATAAATATCTAGGGCTGGGAGATTCCAGCCATTTCTCACGCCACTTTATCTCTTCTTTCTCCCAACTTCATCCCTTCACATTCTCTCTACATTTCAAAGTGTTTCGGCTTGGATTTAAGGTTCACCGAAGAAGGACAACATGTAAAGGGTGGCAAGGGCTTTGGCAAGGGCTTATGAGGTATGACCGTCGTAGTGATCCCATCACACCAAAGCTAAGGCCTAGAACCGGATTATATTCATATTTGGTGAGTTGTCAGAGTTGTCCACTCACCTTGAGGTAAACCAACATATTACCAATGGAGTATAACATTATCGGAGTTGTCTAAGTCATACGAATGTATCGGAAGTGTCCAAGGTCACATGATTCATCGGAGCGGTCCAAATCATGTTGGGATATCGGATTAGGTCTAAGAGAGAAAAATTATATCTTTATGCTTAAGTGATCATATGTTGAGCATGATATATATTTTAATGCATTTTTCCCAATATCCATTGTAAGAATGTCAAAAATAACATGAAGTGTAATGGTGTACATTCATGTAGGTCGATGTCGAGTCGTCACCTAGGTGGGTTAGGGTATTCCTACTGAGCCATTGAGTTGCTCACCCATTTTTTCCAAACTATTTACAGATAAGCTAAGTGCCCATGACAGACATGACTTGAATGTCTCAAGTAGAGTACTTATGACATTTTTGCTTTACTTTGGATATTATGGATTTGGCTACCCATGCAGACTTGTGGCATGAGCAATTATGTTATCTGTAATCATTTATGAATTTTTGATACTTTTGGACTATATGCATGTAATTCAAACTATGACTATGAACTTGTAAAGACATTCTTATAAAATGTATGAATGGATCATTTGTGTATCTTATGTAGGGCTGCACACGGTTCGGTTCCCAACGGTTCCTGGAGGAACCGGAACCGGAACCGGAACCGTCCCAACGGTTCCCTATTTTTTGGAACCGAAACCGGAACCGTTGGGAGGTGGAACCGAACCGAACCGAACTGTAGCCAACGGTTCGGTTCGGTTCGGTTCCGGAACCGCGGTTCTCGAGGTTTTTTTTTTTTTTTTCAATTTTACAATCTAATATATTGAATCATTATATAATATAATACAATATTATTGATAATAAATGTAGTTTAACCATATATGTTTGGTGTTTGTATAATATTATCATAATATTATAATAGTAAATTAGTAATAAGACTAATAACTAATATAATTATATAACTAATTTAACGGTTCCGGTACGGTTCCGGTTCCGGTTCCTTGGAACCGTCACCTACGGTTCGGTTCGATTCTGCTGGGACTGGAACCGGAACCGGAACCGTGTTCAACGGTTCCTTAAAAAATGGAACCGGAACCGGAACCGTACCGACGGTTCGGTTCGGTTCAGGTACGGTTCCATACGGTTCCGGTTCCGGTTCCTACGGTTCTTTGTGCAGCCCTAATCTTATGAGGATAATGGATGAGGAGTGTAAATGAATTGTGACTATGGGATTTGTATAAAGTGTAAGTTTTGAACCAAATAGGTGGGGTTGTGATGTATGGACTTATGGGATTATAAATCTCTTTCTGCTGATGCATTGCATAGATGATTCTAAGGTTTTTAGAATGTGTTGGATGAATAATGGGGGTGACACATGCCCAAAGTGTCCATTTTAGATTCATAGATGAAAATTGTGGATTTCTAACATCTTTAATAGATTTTAATCATGTTTTGGAGTGGATTATGATTGTGTATTGTTGTCATGAGCTTTTGGACTTGGAAAATACAGGTTACAAGCATTTTAGCACTTTCAGTCGCCTAGGCTCTGTAGTAGCAGACCGAAAGTGTGAGATCCAGCACATTGAAAATCTGGGAACCTGTTTCGGACGGCTGAAAGAGGGCTTCAGCTTACTGAAAGCATCCTTTCCACCGACCAAAGCCACTCTCCAACCGATCGACAGAATTAGTTTCCTGAAGGTCAGCTGAACTCAGGTTCCAGCCGATCAAAGGGTAGTGTCAGCCAACCGAAACTACCATGGGATGAAATTTTGCGGGTTCTGAGATATAAGTGAGCATGTATAGGTATATGGACTAGTGTGGAGCCCATTGAGGTGATTGATGATAAGTATCGATACCCATGAGTGCGTGTATGGACTTATGCTTCCGCAGTATTTTGAATGGTTGATGAAGTTCATTGGGGCTTAATAGATGGAGTTCACCTTTGGTCTCTGGGAGTCGGAGATCGGGGCGTGATAGCTTGGTATCAGAGCATGATACCGTAGCATGATGGTTATCGGGATCGTTCATGAGGTTGAGTAAACGGGTTCACACTCAGGATTCGATGTTGAACTGGGAGAGTCTCGAGAGTTCAGATTTCGAAGCGTGACATTTACACTACCAGCATTATGGAGAGAAATGCAAGAACCTTATTCAAATGTAGGAATCTTTATTATTGTTTCTTTGGTGCCTACCAAAATGGTTGTTTGTACAGTTTTTTTATTTATTTATTTTAAGTATAGTTTTATTAAACAGTCTACCAATAAGAAAATTTGTACCTAAGGCTGGATGTGAAAAGGAAATGAATTAGTGTGAAGTAGACAACCGATGATAAAATTTAGGTCAAATTTTCAATTTATTCTGTACTAATCCTACAAATCCTAAAGCCTGTATCTACTTTTCTTCATTACTGATGGATTATCCTAAATTCAGCCAATGCTTGTATTCAACATTACTTACCACCCTGTAACAAAATAACTTAGGGCCCGTTTGGTAACCGTTTATGTTTAGTGTTTATTGTTTATAAAAATAAATTTTTAGAATAAACACGTTTGATAATTTTTGTTTTGTTTATAAATTGTATAAACGTTTTTAAAACAACACTGTTCATAAGCCTTCAAATCCTAAACACCAAAATGATGTTTATTGTTTATGTTTATGAAAAAAAAAACTTTTTTTTTCTTTTTTATCTAAAATGGTGATTATATTATTTTAATTAAAAATTAAAACTAAAAGTGAGAAAATGAAAAGAAAAAAATTATAAAAGACTATTATTTGATACAACGATCAAAATATTAGAATTATCAAGTGTGGACAGAATTAAAGAGCATCAATTGTCTTAAGAAAAAAATATTTGATGCAATATGAATAATTACTAATATACTTGATAATAAGAAATAGTTACTTAGGAGCACCCATTCTAAAAAAAAAAAAATTAAAATAAGTCAAACGTTTTTTCGTTATCAAACAACACTCATATTTATGGATAAACAAAATCGTAACATAAACACTGTTTATATAAACACTTAAACGATAAACACAAAACATAAACGATTATCAAACGGGCCCTTAGTAATGGTCCTCCTTATTAAAAAATTTCTATTAAAGGAATATATATATACACACACAAAGTTGAGTATTTCAAGCTGTTAAATCACCATAGATTTTTCTAGGGTTTGGTGTCTGCTTCTATATCTAACATGGCCCAGGAAAGCAAAGTACTAGTGACACCTGCAGTTTCAAACAGCCAAGACATCTAGAAAAACCCTTGAACTTGAGGGTTGTTTTCTCTTAATTGCCACTTTTCAATTATTAAACAAAGATAAAAGCTCATTTTGGCTGCAAGAAATATAAAGCTTCTTTTGGTAGTCCAACATCAAAGTTAAAGAAAACACCCATATTCTGGAATTTGCTGAAGTTATATATATAATTGGGAGACTCGCACACTTTTTTGCCCATTCCAGGGTGGAACCCCCCTTCTCTAACAGAATTGATATTGATATATTGTGCGGGGTGGTTGGCTGCAAAAGAAAACTGATCCCATTGTGTCTAGCCCATTTGCACATAAGCTGGTTTTTTTGGGCATAGTGTGGACATCCTTGTGTTCCCAATTGGGTTTGACGAGTGGCACAAACAAACAATCCATAAACAAAGCACCATTTTTGGATCCAAATTTTCAAGAGATGTTGAATACTTCTTCAGCAACAACCAGTAAATAAGGGACTTGTTAACAAATAAAATGAAGGCAAATAAGAAACATTTAAGGGGACTTACTATTTGGGCACTAACATGCAAAATTTAATTAGATGAATTTTATGTTTTATATATATATATATATAAAGCAGTTTGCAGCAGTTTTTTGACAGCTTTTAATAAGATTAATGCATTTTGGCAATATCAATGGCAAGAAATATAAGCTGACAAATTAAGAACATCCAGGAAAGGTCAAAAAGATATAAAATTTACTTGTTCAAATAGAACTACGTACGTTTACTATAATTTGTTATTGATCTTTAGCACGATGGATTATGATCCACTTTTAAATTTGTGCCATTATGTTCATTCAATTTGGTGATTGAAACCTTCAAATAAGCAAGTCCTTGTCTAAAGGCAATAGAACCTTCAAGGAGTTGCCTCTTTATTTTGAAGGTTTCTGTTTATAGTTTTTTCTTTAAATTCTATCTTCTGAAAAAGTTATGACCACTTCTCAGTTTGTGCTTTTATTAATCTTTGCATATACAGGGCATTGTATTTAAGTCCGTTTCTAGTCAACTCCATTGAGATATTACCAACACTCTGTAATGGCCTATACTTAGTTCAAATTGTGACTTTGTTATACCAAATCTCATGGCCTGCATGTATCTGGACTGCGATATACGAACTACTATATATATAGCCTATATGCATATATATTCCTTCAATTACAAGTGCTCTGGCACTTGAGATAAATTTGGGCCACCAAATTCAAATGTGGATCATCAATGTTTATATAAGATCGACATTGAGCCACTTTTTTACATAGATGATAACAATGCAGAGCTGCTCTGTTGATTTTGTACTAATCATACTGCGACATTAATTGGGTTTACACATCTTAGGTTTACATAGAATATAGATGATAATGTGGTGTTTCTTCATTTATTTTCTACTAGTACTTAAATTTCATTCAATTTCAATCAAAACTTAAAGTGTGATATTAATTGTGACCAGACTAATGACCATTAATCACGGGCATTGGATACCATTATTTTGATTTATTTTCTCAATCCCTTTCACATATCCATATGATACAAAGAAGATCAAAAAACGACAAATGATGAAAATAGTTAAGAAATATCTCTATATATATTACAAGCGGTTTTATAATACAGCAAATTATATATGGTTTCATGGGGGCAATGAAGGGAGATGGATATTGTATTAATTTGACTAATTGACAGTCTGCATTTTTGTTTCTAACTTCTCATGCACTGAACGGGGCTATTAATAGTTAGATTAAGACAAAAGTATCATTGTCAGCAAATAAGACTGATATAACATGAAGAAATGTCTTTTGCACAAAGGATAAACATAGCTTTCAAAGACCATAAAGCAAATATCTCTCTACCTGTATACATACATGCTGATCTCCACTAAACAACTTTCTTACTTTATAATTTTTTTTTTTAATTTTTTGGAGTTGGGGATTATCTCAAATATATATCTACTTTATATTTTGTATTCAGGACACGCTTCCCCTTAAATCATATGTTTATATTATATGTATGTATATATAGTCTCTCATTCCATTCCATTATTCTCCGCCCCTTTTGAAATGTTCCAAGTACTTGCCCTGATGTCTAATATGTTAGAGAGGATATATATATATATATATATATATATATATATATATATATATATTCTAACAATGAACAAAGTATATATGCAATGGTGTCATAGAGCATTTTGGCCTTCATGCCAAACACATATCATTCACCAACCAATTAGTCATAATTGTTGGATCAGCAGACAAACCACTCAATAGTAGTAGTCCTGCTCAGTGGCGCACTATAATTGACCAAAGATGATTACCAAGCTATCAACAAGGAAAGTAAGGGAAAAAAAAGACCTTTAATGTGGAATGAAGTGGGATAAGACCTTATCCATATTGGAGGAAAGTGACAACTCTACTTGTCTTCTGCCCACCAAATCAAACAACATGATTTAACAGAGATTTTGAGTTTTCCCTGTTTTCCCATCTGGAGTTGTCGGATTTGCCAGTAGGAACTATATATATATATATATATCATTGGGTATAGACACCTTGGAATATGCCTAATTGCAAGACTTTGCTTTGAAGGGATGGTCCAGTTTGTTTAATTGAACATGTATGAGAAACATTAGAGAGAGAGAGAGAGTCCTTGTGCCTGCTCGATGTTTAGGCTGGCAATAATTCTAATTTTTTTTTTGCCAAGAATTTTGCGGCGCGAAAATGACTGGAGAAGTGGCTGAATATCAAAACCAGGGTGTTAGAGCTTTGCCAACTCAAGACGTTTGTTGCTTAGCTGGTGAAAAGTTGAGGAATATTGCACTTCATTTAGAATTTGAAGCCATTGAATCTAACCATCGCCTTAGTTAGTGCATGTTTTTTATCAGCTGTTGTAGAAAATAGGTAGTTGCCTACTTGCCTTTATTCTGTCACAACCCTAGTCAATAAATATATATATATATATATATATATAATACACACACACTTTCAAACTTGTAATTGATGGATTTTGGAAATTAACTAAGTGTTGGGATGATTGTTGTTGTTATTATTATTATTTGCTTGTTGGAGGCCGGAGAGTCTAATGCATGCACCTTGAACAAAGTATAATCAGTGATATTATTCAAATAATTAAGTTGTGATTACCAAAAGAATTAAACCACTAACACTATGATTAGTGGGGAGTCAGCAATTAGCCCACGTCACAGGCATGCGCACACCCAAGCATTTACTTATCATTTCATTATTATAAGAGTCATCCAAAGTTCTTGTTGGCATTGTCTTCGTGTTCTTTTATGCAGGCCAACATGAATTAAGATAATGGATAACAGAAAAAATCTCTCTCTCTCTCTCTCCTCTTGGTGACCTCTAAAAGTTGTGAGAGGACACTAAAGGACTGAGTTCCAACAATCTCTCTCGTTTTTATCTGCATCTGTAGGACCGGAAGTGACCTAATTAATGGGACAATCTCAGAACGTTAAAACATCATCATGTAGGCTTTATGACAATATATATATATATATATATAGGAAGATTGAATTTCAATCTCATATTTTTCTTTTAAATTACTTCACTATTTCCTTTCCCTCCTAGAGCTCCTTGTTTGGTCTGATGAACCAGTCCAAAGGCATTTTACTTGTTGCTTTTTGGTGTCTTAGCAATATTTCTTAGGTTTCAGCAACCCGAAAATGGAAGAGGAGTTTCAATAGAATATGTGTCTATATATGTTAGTTAAATTATTGTTTTTTTTTTTAACACAAAAAAAAACCTATGAGAAAAAATTTGTCACGTTTGCTTGAGTTCGATTATTTTAATAATGGAAGAGTATCAAGAGAAGGTTGAGTCGAGTTAAATATCAAGAGAAATTAGTTAGATTTTTTTGCATATATAATTAGATATAGATGAGTAACATCCTACATACAATAGTGAAATTGTATCAGTTTTATTCTTTCCTTTTTTTTTTTTGTAGGTAAATTACATTAACCTTCCTTGTAAATAGGCTAAACACAGGAACATTCTCTATGTTGTCAAACACTGCAATCTCTTGTCACTCTGGTCGGATGATGAAATTGGTAAAATAACAATTATATCCATGTATGCTTTATTGTTTTTTAATTGAATAAATTACTCTCAACACCCATGAAGTTTGGGCTTATTACTATTAAATTAAACTTTTGAAATTTTTTTGGTCAACTTCCCTTGAGGTTTTGGCCAATTACAGATTCCCCCAATCCGTTAGTTGACAGTTTGACCTGTTAAATATTTTTTCATTAATTGACAAAATTACCCTTAAAACCATTAATTATATACACCCACAACAACTCCTTTTCATTTTTCCTATTTTCTCACATCCTCAACCTTCTCTATCTACAACACATTGCATAAATGGTTTCATCTTCTCTTTACTTTCTCCATCATACCTTTCAAATTCCAGTAGCATACTCATTTTTGGTGTATATTCCAGCATACCTTGAGTAATTTTGATCCAAAATTATTAATACATATGCATTGTCTTAAAGCAAAATCATTTTTGGAGTGTGTGTGTGTGTATATATATATATATGCATATGTACTATATATAATATGTAAATTAGAGGGATATGAGAACATTAAAATGGATTTGAGGATGCTACTGGAATTTGAAAAGTATGTTGGAAAGAGAAAGTAGAGAGAGAAGATGAAACCATTTATGCAATGTGTTATAGAGAGAGAAGGTAGAGGACGTGAGAAAATAGGAAAAATGAAGAGGAATTGTTGTGGGTGTATATAATTAATGGCTTTAATGATGGGTAATTTTTTCAATTAATGAAAAAATATTTAACCGGTCAAACAGTCAACTAACAGATTGGGGAATCTGTAATTGACCAAAACCTCAAGGGAGGTTGATAAAAAAAAATCAAAAGTTTAATTTGATAGTAATAAGCCCAAACTTCAAGGGTAGTGAGAGTAATTTACCCTTTTAATTAAAAAATTCTATTATATATGTAGAAAGACAAAAATACCCTTTTACAATCTTTCTTATACACTTAGATACACAAATACACTTGGAAGGCTCTGAACACTTGGAAGGTTTGATTTCCTAAAATGATAGTGAGAATGTGAATTTAGGGTTTCTGATACATTTTGAGAGGGAAAGAGACTTGCTGAAAAAGAAGCCTTTGTTTATCAAATGGTCAAAAACACACAAAATTGAATCAATACTCTCAGGCCCAACTTCATTCACAATACCAACAACATATAGAATTGTGAAGTAAAAGCAATTAGTGCAATAAGATATGTTACCATCAATTGCTATCAATTGGGACTGAACCCGAAATCCAATAGCGACGCAAGCGTCGCAGGTGGTGGGAATGGTGAGGTCTAGTTGGCATGCAAAGTCGAGTGTCGTGGATGGACAGAGCTGGTGAGCTAATCCTAGGTCAATTCGATTGCGGCACAAATGTTGGGTATGATAACGAATTGAAGATTGTCAAAATAGAGGGAGGTGTGGTTGGAAGGTCAATAGAGAATGTTGAGCTTGGATTGGAAGTTAGAGAGGTAAGAAATTGAATTGGGTAGGTTTGGGAACAAGAAGAGAGAGGTCTCTTTGAGGTGTTAATAAAGGGAAAAATGATCCACAATAATTATGTCAAATGGGGTATTTCAATCATTTCAAACATCCTAACATCATTTTGGAATTTTCAGGTGTTAAAAATTATGACATTAGCAATTTTTCGTACTTGAAAAGCTAACAGGTCAGTGTTACAAAAAGTACACTGACAGGGGAGTGAAGAGTTATTTTTAAAAACACAAGGGAAGCCTTTGTTATTTAGCCTATTTACAGTAGAGATAAGTTTAATTTATCCTTCTTTTTTATAAGTACTTTTATCCTTGGGTAAATATAATCTATATCTCCTGAGGTTTGCTGAAATAACACATACATCCTCTCTACGTTTCATAATCACACTTACCTCCCCTGTTAGTAACGGTCATCCATGTAACTAACAGCAGTGTGTGATTTTACCGTTATATCCATGTATTATATATTAATTTTTTATTTCTTTTCTTTCTCCTCTTCTCTTTCTTTTATAAGTATTTTTATTCTTGGGTAAATATAATCTACCTCTCTTGAGGTTTGCTGAAATAACACATACCTCCCCTATTAGTAACGGTCATCCATGTGATTGCCTCTGTGCTACTTCGAAGAGGGTTCGACCTCATGGAGATCAACAGAGACGAAGATAACACTGGCGATGAAGGAATAATGTCTTCCGAGCATCTTTTCTTATTGGTTCTAATGTTCCAACTGGAATGGTCTCCTATATGGATATAGAGAAAGAAAGCTCAAAGAATGTAGAGAGAAAATTCGGTTCCTCCGCTGATGAATTTATCTAGTGAGCATGATTTTTCATCGCCATTGATCAGTCACTGTAATTCTCTTTCACTGGCAGAATCGTCAAATCACGATAAATCGTAAAGTGGAGCCTCCGATACCTGAACCTGATAAGGTTTATGAATTTTCACCAGCAAGTTTGACTAAAACGGTTGGTTTTCAGCTTGGAATCCCTCCGACGTTTGAATCGTCATTGAAAATTTCAACTAGTCCAACTATAGCTCCAAAATCTCAGTCGCCAGTGACATCCAATACCAATACTAATAGCTCGATGACTTCATCTTCAATCGACGACGGAATTGCAGATTTGGCTCCAACGCACCAAGGCTTGGAGAGAGATAAGGTTTTGATGGTAGGATTTGGTGATGATAAGTAACAGTCGGAGGTGAATATTATATTTTTCGGTGAGTTGCTGGTTACAGGTGGAGCTCATGGGTCTTCTCTATTCGATTTTGAGATGGTAAACTTAGAGGGCTCTGGTGTGGCTTGTCGAGGAAGACGGTGAATGGTATATAAGTAATATTTAGTTGGTTAACAGGCTAAAATAGTCATTTGATGCATTTGAGGGGGCAAAATAGTCCTTTTACCTGCTTACTGTGGCTGACGCCAACAGATTCTCTTTAACTGCGTCAATTGCCATAACAGGAGGCGGGTGTGATTTACACAGATCAAAACCTCAGGGGATAATGTAGAGGGGAGGAACGTGTTATTTCGATAAATCTCAGGAAAAATGGATGATATTTACCCTTTATTCTTTTTATTTAAAGATAAATTACAGTTACCTCCCATCTAGTTAGGGTTTATTACACTTACCTACTATGTGTTTGGCATATTACAATTACCCCCTTCTAAGTGAAAAACGTTAGTGTCTATTAACATAGCATTTGAAATTATCCTTATGCCCTAATTATTATATAAATAACTTAACTAAAAACTATCTAAAAGTTTCAATTACTTTTATACACTCACTTTGATTCACTTTAGTTTGAGTATAATTGTATTTTGGAACATGATACAATGGACAAGAGTGCTTTAACAAAGATGTGAAATATAATGCTTGAAAATTCGGCACGTCGACGTTGACCGTGGCTGATCGTTAACTCAACTAACGATAGGGATTTGTTTATTATAAATGTGCAAACTAAAAGGGAGTAATTGTAATGTTCCAAAATACAAGAGAGATAAGCATAATAAATCCTAATTAGAGGCATTGTAAGTGTAATTTATCCCTTATTTAACGATTTTTAGTTTAAATAAATTAAGTATATAATTATGAGTTAAGTGCAAAAAACACTCTCGCTATATACAGAATGTGCAAAAAATACCCCTGAAATTTAGTATGCTCATATAACCTCCCACTAGTTGTATCCAATAAGTAAATATCCCCTCTGACGAATTTCTGTTCAAAAATAATCGTTGATCATCATGTTTGATTTATTTTTATAAAAAAAATTCTGAGATTACTTTTTGCACTTTATAGGGTGAAATGCAAAAACCCCTTGTTATATAGAAAATGTGCAAAAATCCCTCGCTATATAAAAAATGTGCAAATAGTCGCCCTTGTTATTTGAAAAATTCCTTGTTTATTTTGAACATTTTAGAATTTTTTTTTTTAATACTGTAATGGCATTTTTGTCATTTTCTAATTCTGATATCAAAAAATTGATGATTTGTCCTTATTTGTACTATTTGAAAACTGCATGGAATTAATTGAATATCAGAAAACTTTTGCACATTCTGTGTATAGTGAGGGAATTTTTTGCACTTAATCCTAAAATTCTTATAAAAGAAAAAGAAAAAAACTTTTTGTTAATAACAAAAAAATCACCCATTCTCTGGCCACTTTAAAATATCCAATGGTTTGACGAAAAATTGGAATTACTTATGGTGGGGCAGCCGAGGGTGGCCGGCAAATTTAGAAAAAAACGTCGTCAACGTAGTAAGGCGGGGTGAGGAAGACTCAGGTGAGGTGCATGAATCTCCGTTGTAGGGATACTTTTGAACGTGTGTGTCTTCTTCACTCTGTCCAGTAGCAGTAGGCAGTAGGCAGTAGGCAGTAGGCAGTAGCCGTACATATGATGTCCATTAGCCCAAATTAGGCCTTTGGGTATTTTATATTATGATTAATAATTGTACCTGCTGCGTTCAGTGCGTGTCTAAACATATACCATGAATGATATGCCATATCCATTGATGTAATAAAGTAGGACCCAACATCCAAATGCCAAGACAAATCACCCACGTGAACGTACATGATTGATCCATCATCAAGTGGATGGAATGCTTCGACTTTGCATCAAAGTCGAATCAAATCAGATGTCAGAAGCGCAAATCCAAAGCACCCACATCCACTTCATGCATGCTACCTTCGCCTTGATCAACTTTTCAATTCAATGAAAAATAATTATCCTTTTATATATTACTACTACTACTACTACTAATTAGACATGTATAAAACATTGTTACATAGAGACCCACATTCGCTCTTCATTAATGTTGCCGAGGTGCATGCAATTCTTTACAAACACACATATATGTCTATGACTCGTGTCCTAGTGTGACAGTTGATCGAATCGAATTATGTATTAATTGTAATTTGATTTGTGAAATTATGAATGAGATCGAATTAATAAATTAAATTTGTTGTAATCGTTGTTGCTTAATTTTAAGAGTGATGTTTTTAAAACTCCCATTATATTGTATTTATCATTTGGTCACCGTATTCATATATATATATATATATATATACATATTCAAGATCCGAGAAGAAAAGTATAAACAAGGCATAATTTTTATATATATATATAAATATTATAAATACTATCAAATTGAGACAGATGAAATTCATAGATTGGATCGAATTTATGATCTCTTAGTTTATAATTCAATCCGTGAATTATGAATTTATATTTTATGAATCTGTCACCAATTTGGTCGGTCGGCCAATCTGATTCAATCATATCGAATATATAGACTAGTGGATATTTTTAAACACCCCTGACGTGCACATATATAACTTCATCTAGTCATCACCTGTCTTAATTCTAAAGCAACTAGATGCTCCACTTGACTATGGAACTTTCAGTGGATGTACGAATTTCCAATAATTACAAGAAAGAAAGTTCGCAATGGTCCAAAATAAATTTATTGAACCAAACGAATTCTAAAATAAATGGTGAATAATGTGTGTCAACAATTTCTATCCATGCGCATCACATGTTAGAATAAAGAAAGATCATAATAATAATAATAATAATAATAATAATAATAATAAATCCCCTCTTTTCTACATAATTAGGATGGTATAACAATCATCGCATAATCTTGTTTATATCCAAGAAGAAGAAGAAAAAGAAAAATTAAAAGTTGATAAAGCAAGACATGAAATTTTACAAAGCTTCCCAAGAGAGTAGAAAACGTCGTAATCACAAGTTTAATTGCATTAGTACGAGGAGGAGTATTGGATTTTGACAGGCATAGGGTAATTACATGGTTGAAAAGGATAAAAGAACACGTGCACACACACTAGTTCTAAATTCCGTTGCCTGGAATTTGGACAATCTACTGCTTTCACATTGAAAAAGCCAATGGTCGATATTCACACACACACACACATATATATATATGTGTGTGTGTGTCTAATATATTGTATGTGTGACTGTTTGTGCCCCATTCTGATTCACCCAACTTGGAGGGTCTAGGGTTTAATATCGAAAAGACTGAGATATTATTATATATAATAGGTTAAAATAAATAAGAATTCTCTTATGCTTCCGATTCAAACAAAAATGAGGTCGTTAAACATGTTGCATATATATATATATAATGCTTCCGATCTAAACAAAAATGAGGTCGAACAAAAATGAGGTCGTTAAACATGTTGCATATATATATATATAATGCTTCCGATCCAAACAAAAATGAGGTCGTTAATTCTCTTATGCTTCCGATCCAAATAAAAATGAGGTAAACCTCATTTTTATTTGGATCGGAAGCATAAGAGAATTAACGACCTCATTTTTGTTTGGATCGGAAGCATTATATATATAACCTCATTTTTATTTGGATCGGAAGTATAAGAGAATTAACGACCTCATTTTTGTTTGGATCGGAAGCATTATATATATATATATATGCAACATGTTTAACGACCTCATTTTTGTTTGAATCGGAAGCATAAGAGAATTTTGTTTGCGACAACTTCGATAGTGATGAATGTTACATTTCATCCATTCGATGAACTGAACTCCAAATAAGAAGTGAAAATCAATTCATTCGCACAATTGCAATTATAGTCAATGTTAAAGTTTGATATATATATATATAGTCCAACAATATATATTAACTTGTAAACATTCCATCACGTGAATCAATCCAACAATATATATCTAGTTCAACGTGTTTTCTAACGTGAATGGCGTCCAACAATATATATATATATTGTATTAAAAACGAAATTCTTATAAGTAGTAATATAAATTTGTGAAAGCAATCATGAGTAGAAGTAATGATAGTTTTGAGGAAAGTAGCTAAAGATATGTTACACGTTTATCACAGTTTTGTCGTGGTTGAATTGCATATATAGGGGGTCAAAAGAGTTGTGCTCAGTTATCGTGGTACTTTTGATTTATTCACTTACTAAACAAATTGAAAATCAGTTAAAATGTGTCCAATAAAGTGAAGGTGGAAAGTTCCTCATTCCAAGTGAAAATTAACATTCATGGGCTTGAATATATATCTCGCATGCAAGACTACAAGACATCAAGAGAAGACTACAATATATATATACACACATACGTACATATATTCAAGACTTTTCTTTTTCCTTTTTTGGGCCATTGGGTGGTGGGTGAACACTGAACAATCTCTTTCTTTGCGACCTTAAGCAATATAATATATATTTTGGCCCGGATGAAATTTAGATCATATAGATTGTCTTTTACAGGAACACTATATAGTATACCTGTCTATCAGAAACCTATACATATATGATCAAGACATCTCTGCTTGATGTCAAGGGAAAGTTACTTTCCTTCTTAAATTGTTTAATTCCATTAATAGTTGCATCTTTTTAGCTTACGAGATGCTCATTGGCCGTGTCTCTTCAAATTATTATTTTTTAACTCCAAGTCTCTACCTTTCAGGTTGGAAGGAGAGGAAATAGGAATTTTCTCTGCATTCTATATAATAACAAGCATATATATATATATATATATATATATATATATACATATCCGCACATGCATGTGTATCTAACAATTGAGCGTTAGAAAACTACCCAGACATAATCTTACAAGGTATATATATATATATATATATATATATAGCTAAGAAACAATTGTTATATTATAATATCTTGTATTACAGTCTTTATTCACATAAAGCTAATTAAAGTTCTAGTATCATGCAGCTTCCCAATATTCACCAGCAAAATATATTATTAAGCAACATTGCACACATATATATGTATGTGTATTAATTTATACATAATAATATTATAAGCATGGTTGTAGGTATGCCCCAAATCTGGACACGTACGTGGCTGATGATTATCAGAACTAGGATGAAATTAAACAGCGCAGGTCACGAGTGATCAGGACTGAAAATGGACATTACTCCAGTGACCATCATAAATATACTACAGTATATATTTATTTATTTGTGTACTACTCCGGTAATATTTATTACACAAACTTCGACATGATTTGTTGAGCAATAAAATAAAATAAAAAGCTTTTGCATATCTGTCTGTCCTGAATTTCCATGTACGTACGTGTGCGTTCTCTAATCACTTCTCTCTCTTACTCTTCAACTCCCATCCACCACCTCACCTTTCCATTTATCTTCGGATGACAGCGATCACACACACACACACACAAACACAAGGACTTAATATTATAACTATTACTGTAGAAAATAATTAGCTTTTTTTTTTTTTTTGGCTTAGATATAAGAATATTATTCTCAATAAGATATTACTCATAACAATTAATAGTGACCAACCAGATTTGGATTTAGCTACTACATAATTACCAGTGGTGACAAAGAGGAGTACTCTTCTTGAACGGAAGTGTTGGGTGAAAAAGATTAAGATAATAATTAAGATAAATTTTGAAGCTATTTTTACTAAATTAAGATACTTTTTCAGATACTTATGCATGTTTTTGTTTTTGGTCAAACTTCCATTAATACTTTAAATAATAATTTATTTATTTTTGTTTAGGATTGAATTCTCAAATTTGTATATATTTCTTTTTTACACGCCAATTTACTCAACTTAGATGAGTCTTCATCGAATAACTTATTGAAAAACAATACATAAAATTCTTTTATTATGTAAGGGAAAGAAAATTAAGGACATATTTTTTCTCTCTTTATTTAATTTTTAAACTCTCCCTCCCTGATTTCTTTATCTTCATTCCAACCCCTTCAATCGGAACCCATTGTTAGTGACCCATAATACATCTTTATAACTTCATGTTGAAACTGTGATACCCAAAAGAAGGGGATAGTTTTAACTATTAAGAACGTTTTGAGAAGGCCTCTACGATATGATATATTATATATACACCCATATATATATATATACTCAAAAGCAATAATATAAGAAGAGAGAGAGAGAGAAGAAAACAAGTACACAGACCAACTAACCCACGAAACTACCACCCAAGTTCATGTATCAAACCCCACACCCACACTCTTGATCCTCCTCATCTTATATATATACCACAAAACCTCTGCATCTTTACTCACTCCCACAAAACCCAACTGATCGATCGAATATATCATTTACCCAACAAAATGCCATCTTCTTCAATTTTCATCATCTCCAAATGCAGAGTCTTCCCAGAAAACAAATCAAACATAAAGACTCTGAAACTCTCTGTCTCTGACCTCCCAATGCTCTCATGCCAATACATCCAAAAGGGTGTCTTGCTCTCACGCCCACCTCTCCAAATCGATTCTCTCATCTCTCTCCTCAAACTCTCTCTCTCTAAAACTCTCTCCCATTTTCCCGCCCTCGCCGGCCGCCTCGCCACCGACCCCGATGGCCACGTCCACATCGTATGCAATGACTCCGGCGTCGATTTCATTCAAGCCAAAGCCAAACACCTCTTCGTCGACGACATTCTAGCCCCTCTAAACGTACCCAATTGCTTCAAAGAATTCTTTACCTTAGACAACACTGTCAGCTACGCCGGCCACTATAAACCGTTGGCCGCCGTGCAGGTCACTGAGCTGGGTGACGGAGTGTTCGTCGGCTGCACTGTCAACCACGCCGTCGTCGACGGCACTTCCTTCTGGAACTTCTTTAATACCTTCTCTGAGGTCACCAAAGGAGGCGCCAAAAAGATCTCAAAGTCGCCGGAATTTTCCCGGGACACTGTTTTCAATTCCCCGGCGGTTCTTCGATTACCGGAGGGGGGACCTACTGCGACATTTTCCGGCAACGAGCCGTTACGTGAGAGAATTTTCCATTTCAGCAGAGAAGCAATTTTGAAGCTCAAATTCAGAGCCAATAATAATCCGTTTGAAAAAACAGAAATTTCTGAAAAATTGGAACTCGTAGGAAAGGAAAGAAATGACAGTTGGAAAGTCGTTAACGGTATGACTAACGGCAAGATAACGTCCTTGGAGGGCTTTTTGGTAAAGGGCACAGCGAATCGGACGGCTGAGATTTCATCATTCCAGTCGCTCTCCGCTCAGCTGTGGCGGTCGGTGACACGTGCGAGGAAACTCGCGGCAACAAAAACGACCACGTTCCGGATGGCGGTGAACTGCCGGCACCGTATAGAGCCGCGGCTCGAGCCGCTCTACTTCGGGAACGCGATACAGAGCATCCCGACCATTGCTTCGGCCGGTGAACTCCTGTCTCGGGATCTGCGGTGGAGCGCTGATCTGCTGCACCGCAACGTGGTGGCGCACGGTGATGCTACCGTGCGCCAGGGTGTGAAGGATTGGGAGAGCAACCCGAGGTTGTTTCCGCTGGGGAACTTCGACGGTGCAATGATCACCATGGGGAGCTCTCCGAGATTCCCTATGTATGATAATGATTTTGGGTGGGGCCGACCTTTGGCGGTCCGGAGTGGTAGGGCCAACAAATTTGACGGTAAGATCTCGGCTTTTCCAGGCCGAGATGGAAATGGGAGCGTTGATCTTGAGGTGGTTCTCGCACCTGCGACGATGGCAGGTCTAGAGGATGACACTGAGTTCATGCAATATGTGTCGTAGACGGTGGGTCCCATTTGACGTGGCAAGATCAGAATGGTGCTTAGATCCTGTAATGCTGATGTCAGCTCAATATTTAACCTGCAGGAGTCAACTGGTGGTCGTTTGTGATTTGGGTTGTTTGTAAATGATAAGTGATTTGGCAGTGATGTTTTGTCTCTATGCCTCTACTGCATAATTTATTGCATTTTACAATTGATTAGCACAATATAATTGATATTAATTTTCCAACCCATAAAATTTATCAACTCTGATGTTAATCCAAACTCATTTCATAAATAAAATGTGATTAATTAACCAACCAACAACAAACTACTTGTTATAAATAATATCTTGTCATTGTCGTTGAATCCAAACACATAAATGTTGACTAATCAGACTAAAAATCTAATAATGCATGTATAATGACAGTTTTAATACAAATATATAAATATACGTATGATCTCAATTTATACGTATACTCACTCAATCTCTCTATATAATGGCAGTTTTAATTAGGGGCGTAGCCATTAAGGCACCAGTGGGTACATTAGTACCCACTTAACTCTATAATTTTTTTTATATATATATAGTAAATGCAATTTTTTGAGGTTGAGAATTGTAATGACCTATTAAATCTCGAGTGATGTACCCATTTAGTTTTATAAAAAATAAATTATAGTCCAAACTTTTGCGTTAGTACCCACTTGTACAAATTCCTGGTTACACCCTGATTTTAATACAAATATATAAATATACATATGATCAAAGTTTATACATATACTCACTCAATCTCTCAAGTGTTTTTAATAATGCAATATGTATATCACTTTTAAAAATTGTGTTACTTAAATAAATTTATAATTGTGGAGCTAGTTTAGATAAAAATATACATATATGTAGAGGCAAAGTTGTATATAAATGTAATTTAATAGGATATTTTCATAATTTTCTTACAATTATAGGCAGATAATACAAAAATTAAAAATTTCAGAATTGTATGTAGGTTTGTGGCTGACGGGGTGTGTTGATGTTGGTGTCCAGGACTCCCTCAATGCTTGAAAGACAATAACTGTACTTATGTTGCGTAATCGTGAGTGATTCTGTTTCATATGATGATGAGTCATGCATTCGCAGAATGTAAGGTGTTTTAGCTGGTAAGGATTTTCATTTTGAATCATTAGCGTAAAGATTTATACATCCATTTAGTTGTCCTTTCCTTTTATGGTAATGTTTCATGTCATTACAACAACAATCATGGTGAGAAGAAATTTTTTTTTTTTATTCACATAAACACGTGTTCCGCGGCACTCATAGTAGGGGTGCACACGGTACGATTCTTTGCGGTTTTTGATTAAATCGGAACCAAAATCGTTGAGTTCAATTCGATTCCAGTTCCGGTTCCCTAACAATTCTTTGACAACTATTTTTTTTTTTTTTAAAAAAAACATTAACAAGATACACACATACTTGTGCATCCCTAGTTACAACATTGGCTATTATTATTCATTTATATATTATATATTATATATAAATATTTTTTCTAACGGTTCAGATTCTGACTTAGAACTGGTCCGATTCTTTGTGCACCCTACTCACTAGTCAACAAATTTCTGAACAAATTGATCAAATTGTTAAGCAATAATATTGCAAGAGCAAGATTCAAAGTATATTCCAATATAACTAGAAGCAAGTTTCCACACTTAGCTGGCAAAATTGTTATAATACATTAAAAGGGTGTCATGAAATCATTTGAAAGAAAGGGTTTGATTTTAAACCCACTCATAATACTATCCTATACTATACTATACTATACACATACTGGGTGATGTGTTCAATTATTTTTCAAGATGTGTATTAGTATTTCCTAATAACCTAAATGATTGGACTTGGGTGAAATTATTCATGATGGGTGTGGTCTATAAAGAGCCCTACATAATTGACCTAAATAGATTCACCATGTGCATATGATATGAATTTCATCCATCCTTAAAAGACAATTTATAGAGTAGGCATTTGTGGAAGTTGGGTACACCATAATAGTTAGTGGTATTCAATATGATGCTGGTGGGCAGGTTTGTGGCCAGCCCTAAATACCTAAGCAAAATTATCTAGGTTATAGTGGGTGGTGGCTCAGTTTGGCATGCACATTCAACAGTGCGTCGTTGTCTCTTCTTTCCATCAAATCAAGAAGCTAGTGAATTTGGCTACAAGTTCAGCAGTGCGACCTAATTTTGGTTAGAAGAGGATAAAAAGACTTGTTTGAACACCCCTTTCACTGAAAAGAAGAGCAATCGTTGTACCAAATAAATACTTGATTTCATTTATGATACAAGGGGATGTAAAATGCCAAAAGCAATTTATAAATCCTAAACTTCCAATGCTCAGAAATTACATCTAAATCAATGAATTTCCATTACCAATGAAACAACAGTTAAAAATTTTTGTGGTCCCTATTATACAAATTAACATATTGACACGAGCAACAAATCAATCACACACATTCCCAGAAGAAAGCCCTAAATTACTTAAAGAACTACAAGTGTTGGAACACCATGAAATACTTGCATCACCTGTAGTTAACCTCTGGCGACTGGAAAATACGCTTTGTCAACCACTGGAAAGGTCTCAGTAGCTGTGCTCTCTTCTTTCGCCAGAACCAAATGGCAGCATTGTATTGTTCATTGCGTATTATTCGAGTGGCTGCCCTCCAATCATACTTCTCCATCTCCTGGCGTGCAGCTTTGCCAATAGTTTCTCTTAATTCACGGTCATGCAAAAGAGGCTCCAATTTTCTTAAGCAATCATCAATATCTCCAGGATTAAAGAGATAACCAGTTTTATCCTCCTGGTCTTCAGGAATGATATCTGGGATTCCCCCAGCTCGAGCAGCCACCACAGGAAGTCCCGAGGACATGGCCTCCAAAACAACAAGCCCAAGCGTCTCGGATTCTGAAGGCATTACAAAAACATCACCACTGGAGTATGCTTGAGATAGCTCCTCACCTTGTAACATTCCTGTGAACACTGCAGGCATGCCACAGAATATTTTTTCCAGCTCCTCCCTGCCATAAAGAAACCATGCTTTGTAAGCAGATATGCAGGTGATGCTAATTAGGAGGAAAAAAAAAAAAGGTCAGGTGATTGTTGCTGTGTTAATTTTTTATCTTGGGATTTAAGGGCTTCTTATTGTTGCACTCGTGCCATAGCAGTATATGTGAGTGTGTCCAGGCATGCCTGCATGTTTGGGTTTGTTAGTTATTAACCAGCATTTTTTACTCATAATTTAATAACATGATGTGTACATAGGCTTTGCCAGTTCAGTTTGAAAAACCAAAGCAATTTTTTTTTCAATATCTGCGAGCATTTGTTACCTAATTTTAATTAGATGATAATACATCTCCTGAATATCTATCATCCAAAGCAATCTGATAATTACTTTGTCTAACCCCATATTTGCCAAAGATATCCAGGAGGTTGGGTGGTGGCTATTGATGAGAGAAATTGACTTCATAGAGAATTATACTAAATTATATCTTAGAGAATGTCTGTAACAAGATAAAAAATTAAGCAGCTAGTAAGTCTTGTAGTACATTACCGGTGTGGCCCATCCCCAACAAAAGCAATTCGTGCATCCGGAAGCCTATCCATGACCCTGTTCAATCATGTATTTAAATTGTCAAAGGTTGTAATATACATAAAGTGATCCACACAAGCACACTATTATTGCTCATTGCAAACAAAGATACAAACAAATGATTTCAGAAATGGTAATGTACTTCATTCATTAAGGAGAAAAATGATACTCCAGAATAAAAAAATCATCAAGCTGCTCAATGTGTGTTGATTATTATTATTTTTTCCCGTCAACTCTAATATTGCAGTATGTACACAAAAATCCAATGATGGAATTCCAATTGTTGAAAATCTTGATGGGGGTAGCTGTGAAGATAAAAGGTTCCGATGGTAAAGGCTTTCAATACTTAGGGTACCTTTACCCTGTGTTACATGAACTTGGGTACGAGTATGTATCCGCACATCAGACGTGTCAAATCCCAAGCAAAAGGACACATGGACACTGCTAAATATTCATTTTATTTAATATTTTTATTTTATTCTTTAGAGTAAAATAATGTTTTTATGTAATATAGTGACCATAATAAACATTTCACTCATTTGAAGTAATAATGTAATAAAATGGAATTATTGAATATATTTTTTAGGTGTATGTCCAACCAAAAGTATCGGGCACATATCTCATACCCATGTCCGAATAATATGTGTCGGACACGGGTACTTCACCTACTTTGGAAGAGTCCATGTAACATAGCCTTTACCCCCAGTCATTTTCTGAATATTTGATGTGCTAGGAAAAATATTTGTTTACTGCATCACATTTTTGGCCTACAAACATAAAAGGCTTGAGAAAAACTAGCCATCCAATTCCAAGATGCACAAGCAAATATTTTCTCCATTACAATAGAAGAACAATACCTTTTAAGGAAATCCAAACTCTTCTCAACTCCTAGTCGTCCAACATGGACTATCAACGGTCTCTCAGGTTCACCATTGCTGATTTAGAAAGAAAGACATGTTACATTTGGAGAAAACTAGTGCTGCATGGCAATGAAATTTGAAGGATGGGAGGAAGGCCCTACCTTAGTCTTACTCGCATTTCATGAGAGCGATATCTGGGGTGGAAGCTTTCAGAATCAACACCCTTATTCCAAAGACGAATCTTATTAGCTGAAAAGAAGCAAAAGAAATAACAGCAGTTCAGTTTTCAAGATTGCTGCATGGGCATGGAAATGAGCTGCTTAATCAACACTTGCCCATTGGATAATTCTGGAAGTGCAATTTTTTTTTTTTTTAACTAATTTAAGGGAAACAGCTAAAAAAACTAATAGAAAACACATCTGAGGCGGAAGGGTAAATGTTAAATCTTTTTCAGCTGTGATTGAGACCAGTTGCTTAAAGTGATTCATTGGGCATAGATGTTTATTTTCACCGCTGTGATTGAGACCAGTTGCTTAAAGTGATTCACTGGGCATAGATGTTTATTTTCACCTGCCGTTACCCTAGCTGCTTCAAGATCCTTTCCAATGGCAACTGATGGCACCAGTGTTAGATCTGCTGCTCTATGAAGAAATTCTGATGAGGAAAGAGCAAACCTTTATTTATTAGTTCACAAAGGAAAAAGCTGGAATCAATTAAATTTGGGGCAAGAAAAAGAAGTGCACATACTTATGACCAACCACATAGGTTTGACCAGCCAACTAAAAGTGTATCTTGGTATGTACCTGTGGACCAAGACAAAAGTAAGGCTCAGACCAAAGCATTAAATTTACCTGTTGTTACAGTGCTATGGCATCATATTGATGTAGTAGTACAGATTTATTTTATTGCTCAAGAATTGTATATGTTATAAAAAAGCAACGTATGAATCCATGGTTTTTCTTTATTTAGTGCAAGCAAAGAATTTTGTCAGGAAGATCTACTAAAACCTGACTTACACTGGAACGTGTGTGTGATAAGACATAACTATAGGGACGCACAATAGTTTTGCAATAATGAGAGCACCAAACACCTACAACACAAGCAAAATTGTCAATAATGCAATGCAAGCTAATTTTTCTTCCATGACTTTTTAAGAAAAGAACACGAAAAATACAATTGAGCAAGAAAAGAGGAGCAACTATGAAACTTACCATAATACCAGGGGATGATGCATGTATTATGTCAGGCTTAAACTGAGCAACTGCTGAGATTATTCTAGGGCTTAGTGCTAGGGAAAGGGGCACCTTCTGGTACCAGGGACAAGGGAAGCTGCAAAGAGAACAGATAACCATCAGGAGAATGCAATGCTTCTAGACCACAGACCAAACAGTACAAGACAGCAACCAGAGTGATAAGGTTCTACTATCACATGAAACAAAAAGTTTCAAGTTGAACTTTGTAAGAACAATACCAAACTAAGACTACTTATTAGAAATATTTTTTGTAGTGTAAACTCAACAAGTTGTTAACTAAAAAACAAGTCAAATAAGATATATTTATATAAAAAATTACTGCAGAAATATGTTAAGTAAAGTTCGGATCGAACTATACTAAGAAACAACATGAGAAGATGAAACGTAATGAAAACCCCTTATATCTAGAAATATCCAAAAATTACTGTATATGGAGTGCAAACTTAACAAAGATTCGGACATGGATAATATAATGATAGAACTTCAAAACCAAAAGGTTACTCAAAACAACCAATTTTGGTACCTAGGATCAATAATACAAAATGATGGAGAGATAGATAGAGGCATAACTAGTAGAATACGTGAGGGTTGGACACAATGGAGACAAACTAGTGGGATATTATGTGATAAAAAATAACACAAAAGCTAAAAGGAAGATTTTATAGGACCGTTATTAGACCAACTATGTTGTAAGGGGTGAAGTGTTGGGCCCTAAAAAAGGAACAAGAACAACGCCTTCATGTAGCGGAAATGAGAATATTAAGGTGGATGACGGGAGCGACTAGGAATGATAAGGTTCCTAATGAGAGTGTGAGCAAAATTAGGTGTAGCACCCATTTGTGAGAAAATTAGAGAGAGTAGACCAAGATAGTTTGGACACATCTATCGGAGACCAAGAGATGCGCCAGTGAACCGAGGAAGACTAATTGTTACAGAAGGTAAGAGACGAAGAGGGTGACCAGAAATAATATGGGATGAAATTATTAAAAATGACTTAAAAAAGTTATGTGACCGGCCCCACTCATATGGGATTAAGGCAAGGATGATGATGATAATGATGATCCAAAAATTACTAATGAGAATGGCACAAGAAGACAATTCAGCATACTTACTAACAAGAATATTGAGTAACATTTTACGTAAGGTTTATGAACCTGTACTCAATTTTGAATAGAACTCAAAGTCAACATGGTCAATTACCTTTCCATGATCACAAAATTGTTTGAGTTTTTCCATTACTTTGTTTTTCACCTGATTTTATGATGTCTATGTGTTCCAGACAACCTTTTCAAGTGCTTGATATATTGGGCCTTGATTGACAAGTCATCATTAACTTGACTAGATAGCAAAAAGCTAAAGCCTAGGCCCCATTTGTATGGATGGATCTAAAATGAATGGTTTTCATTCTAATGATTTAAGGAGTGCAGTTTGAATTTTAAAATTTGATAGCTTAAATTTAGGTTTTATAAAGATGGATGGACTGAAATTGAGAGCCTCATATGTATGGATTGTGGGTAAAATAATGCTTGTATGCTACTGTTTAATATCAAGACAGAGAAAGAATGCGAAATTTATTATTAAACCAAACTATAAATAAAGAACCTGTATCTAGATCTAGATCGAGGCTAGAATTTGATTCTATGTCCGTAAGACAAATTTCACCCTAGTCTCTGATGGTGATTGTCTCCCATGATACAATGATCTTTTACCACTAGTACCAACACTTCAACCCAGAGGAAACAGTGAAACAGACTTTGTGTTTATACTCTCTCTCAGACTAGACTCGGAGACTCAAACTATGAATGCAGAAATACAGCAAGAGAGAAAGAGAGAAAAGAATGAAAATTGAACTCAATTGGACAAATTGAAATACCAGCCGAATGGGGTATTTATAGAGGAAAAGGTGCTGGTTCGGGACGGGTATGGTACCGGTTCGGTTGGCCTGAACCGCCAACAAGTGCACTTTTCAGCCTGAATCACCATGGGTTGCACCACTTCAACCCAAACTGCCATGGATTGCACCACTTCGGTTCCTAACCACCTTGCACTGCTTCGGTGAACCATCAACCCGAACCAACATGCCTTATCTGATCCGGCATATTAAGCCGCCCATGCACCAGTCTGGTTTTTTTTGGACAACTTAAACACATTTGGATCGAGTTGAAGCCCAACAAGCCCAAACAGACCGAAGCCCAATGAGCCAAGCAAAAATAATTTTGTCCAAAAAGAATATTGACTTGAGAAGCCAAGCCCAACACCGGTCCGGACCAGCCGGCCGAGCCAAGCTGGACAAGCAGCACGCACATGTGTTGATTGGGTTGGACACAACTTGGGTTAGGTACTCCCATTTCCACAAAACTTGGGTGCCCCCCCTTGGGGCCCAAACCCAAGTCTATTCTTAGCATACATAAGGACAATATCTTTTTTTCCAATCTTCCAATGTGGAATAACCCACTTTCACCTCATGATCAAATGAACTACTTTAGATCCAATTTCTCATTCACTCGGAAATGGTTTTGAGCAAGTAAATATACTATGTACATCTCCTCTCGGAGAAGAACGCGTTCCAACGTGGACCCACCGTAAATGCTTAATGGGACCTACTCCAATTTTGACCCAAAGTTGCTTGATCAAACTAAATTTCCAACATGGATTTGGAAAAACAATGCAAAGTTTTATTTGAAATCCATGATAACAAAGAATTCAATTGCACATAAATCCTAATAATATATATCCTCCACATTTATGATCCTCTATTCCATCCTCTTCCATACATCTCTCAATCTAATTCCAGTAGTCAATCTACTATATATATTTTATTTGAATTTTTAAATCCCTTCATTTGAAATCGATCCATCCATCCAAATGGAGCCTTAGTTTTAGTATAAAAAAGGATATTATTAGAAGAGAATATTTTCCTTTGCCTCAACACCCAAAGGGAAAAATGAAAGTTCATACTCTTTTAACTTTTAAGCAATAAAATGCATGTGAAAAATAAAATTAAAAATACTTAACAAAAAAATAAATAAAAAAAAATTGAAGTGAAGAGCATAATAGCACAAAAATATTTGAAACTAAATAGTTATAACCTTCGTGATCCAATCAGTTTTGCTCCATAAAATTCCTGGGGAACTCCTTCATGCGTTGTCACAACCATCACCTACATCATGCGTCCATAAACCATCAATTTTTTTTTCAAGACATTTCCAAAATCTATATATAAAAAGAAAAAGAAAGAAAATAAAATAAAATAAAACTATTCAAAAAATTTAGCTTGCAGCTCTCCCTCTAAAATATTTTAGGCAACAGACATGCACCAAAAAGAATATATAAAATAAGATTTTGTCCAAGTGACAACAAGTTTCAAACATTCATTGATTTCATTCTTCTGATAAGGTTCCCTCTACCCAAGGACCATCCAAGCTAAGATGAAAAGCAGATCATCTATAACATGGATATCATGAGCAGGGCAGCAGGCTAAGATTAATCAACAATGATTATAATAATAATAAAAAGAAGCCTAAGTTCAGTCAATCCTGGGTCAGCTATCATTGTGTTAATCTGTTGCAGCTCAAAGGTGAAGTTCAAAATGGAAAAAATAAAAGTTTATCAATAAATAAAAAGCAAAAGACCAAGCCATGTCACCATAAATTAGCTAAAGCTTGTCAATATCCACAATCTTACAATGAGGACAAGTTATGCTTGCATGTCTAGCATTTAAGAGCCTTAGCTCCTACACATCACTAATGAATAAAACAAATATCTGCAGATAGATAAAGAATGTACCTCATCCCCCATTTCGCGTAGATACTTAATAAAATTCTGGAACCGATTTTTATACCCAGACACATAACTGCAGAAAAACAGAAAATAGACAGCCATTAGTGAACATCCATCAGGCTAGGAAATAAAAAAAAATTCATAAGTCGGGCTAGGAAAGATTTTAATGCAAATCACAACATAAATTTATAATTTCATATTTATAATTTCATATCTGCATTTTGTTCTTAAAACAATTGAAGACCTGAACCAAGATTTTTATGCAAATCACAACATAAATTTATAATTTCTTGTCTGCATTTTGTTCGTAATACCAATGAAGACCTGAACAAGGCTGACAATTTCATTTTTTTGCTTGAAATTTTAGAACACTATGCATTAGAAGCATATTTTACATTAAAAAATGGCTTCTACATGATTATCATTGACTTGTCCATAAAATGTTAACAGGATTCTTATGCTGAAGACAGTCTATTTGGTCTCTCCCTTGGTTTAAGGTGACATTCTCATTCATTTTTCGTACAAGTTGACATAGAAATTAGTAAATTCCTACAATAAGGAAGGTGAACTTACAAATAAAACATGCAAACATATGAACTGAATTTATTTTCTTAAAGTACAGTATATTTGCCTTGAGACACTTGTGGATTCTCAACACACTTATTTTCTCATGATGGGCTTATTCCAGGATGTAATGTTTCCGTAATTCATCAGCCTGGGTTTCATCAGGGACCGGCTATGAAGCATGGATACTTCCCCGGAAGCCCCATGGCCGTATCGGATACGTATCCGGTACGGATACGGCCGGACACGTATCGGATACTCCCGGGAAGTATCCAATTTTTTTAAATAATTTTTTTATTTTCGGATACGCCTGGATACGTTTCGGATACATGGTGGATACTTCTTGAATAAGTATGGGCAAACTTGTAATTTTTTTTTTTTTTTATAAAAAAGATGGTGGCCATATTGTAATATTAAAAAGCTTAGTTAAAAGGTGGAGCTTAATTTGTAATAAATCAAAAGATCTTGTAATGTTGAAAAAAAAAAATCTTTAAGTTAAAACTTAAAACTTAATTTGTGTTCTATTAATTTTTTTGTATATATTTATATATATATTTGCCGTATCCCGCCATACCCGTATCCTATTTTTTTGAGATTTGCGGGACCGGCAGACCAGCCATCTTTCTTCTTCTTCACAATTATCCAATCTTCTTTGTGCATTCACATCTAGTACTAAAAGCTGTTCCGAAACTTTTGATTGAACAAACCCAGCCGATCAAGTTGTTACAGGTTATAGGCATCCAAGTGGTAAACTAATAATTATATGGTATGAATTAAGGCAGTACTTGTGTACATTATATTATTATATGGCAAGTCCAAGATGAGCATGAAGCAAAAAAATTGCATTTTAAATGGATATTTAGTGTTGTTTCATGGGAAAAAAAAAACAAATTCTGAGAACAGGTCTTGAGAACTTGGAAAATATAAAACTGTTTTCAGAGAACTATAAAAGACAATTATCTAAAAACTGATATTTTTTTAACTGAAGTTTCAGAAAAAAATGTTTTTCAGAACAGTTTTGAGTTTTCTGATTTTCAGTTATCTGAAAATACAAAACTGAACTAAAAAGGCCCCATAATTTCCTCAGAAACCATAAGGCACAATTATATATGAAATAGATTCTTGTTAGTTATGTTCTTTTTCAGGGTAAATTTTTAGTAGTCACGTTCATAAAACATAACTTGAAAAAAGAAAAAGTAGGCAACAAAAAAGGAAATAATATAAAGAAAAAACGAAAAAGATCAAAAGAGATTAACTGATTGTATATCATGTAGCAATCAAATAAAAAAAAACATAATTTTAACAAGCAGGAAACGGAACAATTTTGAAAGTAATAAAATTCACAATGTAGCTGAACACAAGCAATTTACGATTCCTACAGTGGCTAAAACAGATTAACAGTAAGCCAACAGCTACTTTTATGAAATCCACCTGGAAAAAAAAAAAAAAAACTAGCAATTGTAGCAGTTCCAATTAAATAATCCTAATTTGACAACCATATTAACATCTTCTTGAATTACAGCCAAGCTAAGAATACCATTAGCCATAAAATTAAAATCATGACACATCAACTAGAAACTAAGTTGGACAGCTGGCCCAGTCATGGATGGCGGATACGACAATAAGCGCATGAAAGAAAACACATAAAAACATAAGTTTGAGATAAATAAAACAATCTCAAAATGTGATTCCTTCATTGGATAAACCAACATATTGAGATAAACTGCACACCAGCAACAGCTGGCAGAGCACATTACTATACTATTGTTATTAGAAGAAAGGCATCTTTAAGCACCATAGAATGTTAGCCAATCTATAGAAACCCGCCAAATCTTTTACAGCTAACATTAACAACTCACACCATCAGAGTCAACACATCAAATACAAAGAAGGCATAACTAATCAAGCCCAAAACCATCAAATTGACAAAGAACAAAAACATAGAAACTAGCCAAATTCAGTTGTAAGAGTTGGAGTTGTACATTATATACTTGTATAATTAATTAAGAAGCAAAATTAGATACTCACGAAAAAGGAGATGGCTCCACGAAAAGAGCGATACGCCGAGGCTTCGAATTGATTTCCGATTCAAGCAAAGGAGGAGGATTTTCCTCTTCTTCTTCCCTGACCTCTGTGATGGTCATTTTGCTAGCTGCAATAAAAGGTCGCTGCCTCAACTTCCCACTCTTGGGTGTTCTAGATTGCAAAGAACGGGTCTTTGTGCATAGCAGGCTAATGGGTTTTGTTCTCGAAGGACACAAACAAGAGACTCTCAGAGAAAATGGTGTATCTGATGAAGCAACCTTAGAGGAGGAAGAAGAGGAGGCATAGAAGAAAGGAGGAGAGAGAATGGGATTTATAGAGAGAGAAGACGCGGACATGATGATTGATTGGGGATGTTAAATACTACTACATTAACGGTGGCTTGTAAGCGAGAGTTGAGTTGGGTTTGTGAAATTGATTAATATTCTGTGAAGGATGCGTGTAAAGTTGGAGGGAATCCAAGAGCCATGGGAGGACTCTCAATGGATATTCTTCTCAAAGATTGAGGAATATATGGAAGCTCTTGAAAGTATATGCTATTACTGCCTATTGAGAGGTTGAACTTCTTTTCTTTCAACGTGGGGTCATTCTTCAATAGGATAATATATATAGTATGAAATTGTCAGGGGCATTATGGTCAATTTAACAGAACATTTGTAATGAAAGTTTATTTGGGTCGAAAATGACGAGTTTTTTTTTTCTTAGAAAAATGACGAGTTAAATATCTATATGAGAAATGTTAAACGTCACAATTTTATTTCACGAATTTTAACTCGAATTTATGTGGTAGGTATTAATACCATAAAGACTCCGTGTATGGAGGGAATCCCACCAATAATAACTTACCATTTAATTTTATCTCCTAAAATAATGGACTATACCACCTGTCACATAGATTCGAGTTAAAATTCGTGATATTTATTCGAGACGTGTAGCATTATAAAGTTTTTACAACCTTCAATTAACCATCTATAAATATAAATCGTTCACTTTAAATTATTGAATATAATAAAAAAGTCTTGACGTAACGTTTAAAAAAAATTGTGAAATTAAAAATTTTTCCTTTTCCTAATAACAAAGGGCATCGTATTACTCCACTGTGTGTGTCAGAGACTTTACAAAACTATCCAAAAAAATTCCGCCTCTCTCCCTCTAAGGTGTGATTTGATTATAAATTTATGATATGTCGACCTAAAATCCTTGTTAATTTTTAGTTTTTGATCATCTTACTTATAAAACAAAATAAATTAAATTAAACCTTAGTTTCTCATCATCTTTTACATTCTGTTATTTTTAATGCAGATAAAGTGCTAAAAAAAACACATCTTCAATTATGTAGGTGCATATATAACTCTTTACCGTTTGAAAATGATGTGCAATTAGTCCCTTCCGACAAATTATTGTTCAAAATGGACCATTAGAGCTTTAAATTTTTTTTGAAAAGCCAAAATTACCCTTTGCTTTAAAAAAATTTATTTTTTTATTATCTCATAAGAGCATTTTAGTCATTTATTAATTTTGGTACAAAAAATTGTCAATTTGTCTTATTTGAACAATTTTTAAAATTCAAAGACGTTAATTAAACACTAGGAATATTTTGTACATTCTGTATATAGCGGAATATTTTTCTTGCACTTTATCCTTTTACAATTAATGTTAAATTAAAGCTATTTTTTTGATTCAATTGATTTTTATTTTTCTTTATCTTTTATATAATGATATTAATTTTCAGTTTTTTCAGAAAATCATTTTCCATAATGGATGGTGTCTAAATAGGAATCTCTCCTTGATTGAAACTTGAATTAATTTATTCCTAACAACCAATTGATGAGTTGTTTATTCCTTGTTGGTAGCCCAATCGATATAAAATGAGACTTAAAATTGGAGTGTATAAATATCTTAGAATAATAAGATATTCGATTGGATATCCTCTTCTTAATTATTCATATTCTTGTGGGACTCATATAGCTAGCGAATATGCATGTATCTTTTGGGCCATTAGTATCAATATGAGGTGGAAGCCACTTCTGGCGCTCTATTTTTTCTGTTTTAAAAATTCAAATGAGCACCATTATTATTTGCTACATCATTATTTTGAAGAACGTCTACGCACCTTATTTAAATATATCGGATAAATCTCATTTGTATGTGTTCAATATATACTATAAAACTCACTACACGCGTATAACACATAAGATCCAAATTCATTTGTTGTATCTATACCGGACGTAGATGTTCTCCGTTATTTTGATCTAATCTTCTCTCTCTAGCAATGGTTAAATGTGGTTTTTGATGATATTTAACATTTCACAGGCCTTGCTGAGGCAAATGAAAGCATTACAGTGCCCTTGAGCCAATGATATCAGTCTGAAGAAGAAGAAGAAAAAAAACATGTTTTAAATGAATGACCAATCAGTCTCAAAGTATAAAGGGGTTTGGTATTTTTGCGCAAGAAAAAAAAACATGTTTTAAATGAATGACTAATCAATCTCAAACTATAGAGGGGTTTGGTATTTTTTTCATACTCAAAACTCATCATGTCTTCAAGTAGTTGTCGGTGTGTTTTTAGCATATGAGTCTAAGGCATTGTTTGGATTGAAGGATTTGAAAGGATAAGGAGAGAAAAGAACGGAGAGGATAAGTCATGTTGTATTTGAATAGCTTCGTTAAAAGAAAAGAAAGGATGAGGTTATCCCTCTTTATCTCTCATATCTTATCCCTCAAAAATGAGAAGATTATGAGGGAAATGATAGTGTTTAAGTAGTATTTTACTAATTTCAAGATTGCCTTCAACAATTAGAAACAGAAAATTGTTATTCCACGCATGTCCCATAAATATAAAAAGATATGATGATAATTTAGTCGTTATTCTTTCGCTCCCCTATCTTATCCAAACAAGAAAGTTATCATCTCCTTTCTTTTCTCTCATATTTATCCAAACATAAATAGAGTTTGTTACTATCCTCTTCTCTCCTTTCTTTTCTCTCATAACTAATGTTATCCTCTCCTTTCTTTTTTCTCGTGTCTATTCAAACGGAGCCTAAAGGATATGCTGCGAATATAGAATTCAAAGCTTAGGATGAGCTGCAAAATTAGAAGAAAACTTTTACTTAATAAATATGGTAAATTACTCTCACCTCTATGAGCTTGGCCTAATTACTCTCAAATTAAAGTTTTTACAAAATTATTGTGACACTCTATTAGACTAACAATTCATTAAACAAAATCACATCTAATATATAATTACAAAAATATCTTCAAATTATAATGCTTTTGTGCAAAAATAACCTCAATTTCTAATTATTTAACTAAGATTCATATGTTTTATATATACATTTTCTCCATAAATACCACACCAGCACTGCCGCCATCGAGGATAATTTTGATATTTTAATTTTTTTTATGTTATCTGACATTAGTAGAGTTGACTGTCAATTAAAAATTATGTGGAATAAAGTCAATTAAATCTTAGAGGAGATTCATCACCATATTTTAAAAACTTTAATATAAAAGTAATTAGAAGGTTAGAGTAATTTATCCTAATAAATACTACTTGCTTCAAAAGGTTCCCCGATTAAGATTAGCACTCAACAAGGTAATATCACATTATGATTCTTTTTATTATCATTGTCGGATCTACTTGTGTCTGTTGATATATATGTCTATATCTACGACACTATTATGTACTCGCAATCGCGACGGTTAGATAAAGTAATTTTATATTATAAATAGCAAAAGGCATTTTTCATGTAATTTTTTAACTACTTTTGATCATAGATGACCTCTTTTGCCCTTATTACACCGATCTTCAATATTATATATATATATATATATATATATATATATATATATATAATACAAAGGGACATGACAAGACAAGTCGCAAGGGTGCACGACCAACCAAAAAACAATGTAATGATACAAACCAAAAGAAAAGACCGAGTATGGGCCAGTGTGCCTGAAAATGGTAACCATCAATGTTGTCTATAGCCCAACTTCAATGGACTTTGTTAACAAGTTTCGGCCCATGAACAATAACAATTAGGCCAAAATTTTGGGGATACATAAAACAGTCTATACATAATGGATTTGGATATAATAATGTGCGATCACTTTGGTGCTTCAATTTTCCTTCTTCCCAAACAAACACAAATTCTCTCAAAGAAAGCATGTGGTAGTGTTACTATCATAAAACAGTAAGGTGAATGATTACCTAGACTAGTGCATTCCACTATACAGAGAGGCCCTTCTTGCTCCTAGTCAAACATGCATCTTCCCAATTCCCACCAAAAATGTTTTCAGCACATGACTAATTATTTTGACAAAGTAGATAAATAAAAATAAAGATATATATATATATATATATATATATATGGTTTCCTAATATTCACCCCAAGCCGGCAAGCTCACATTCACTAAAGAGCAATGCTACACGTCTCGAATAAATATTACGAATTTTAACTCGAATCTATGTGGCAAGTTATATAGTCCATTATTTTAAGAAATAAAATTAAATGATAAGTTATTATTGGTGGGATTTCCCCCATACACGGAATCTCTGTGGTATTATCACCTGCCACATAAATTCGAGTTAAAATTCGTGAAATAAAATTATGAAGTTTAACATTTCCCTTCACCAAAATTCTCTCTCTCTCTCTGGACTCTCTCTCATGCATGGCCAACAAAAAGAAGAGGTAGGCCATTAAGAGCACATAAAAAGAAACGCTGATGACAAGAGTCTCTATATACCTTCTGTGTAATCCTCATGCGACTCATTGCATGTTCATACTCAAATCTAACAAACCTCTAAGCACATTTATGGTATATAACTATATATATATATATATATATATATATACAAATTAAGCAACCATTCTTACCTATCTTTATCGTGAAGACTATATATATATATATAATTCTAGATATATATGATGAAGTTTTTCCTTGATATATATGACAAGAATTTATAATGAATGGATGAATCTCATATTTTCACACTAGGTAAATTTAATGAATTAAAAGAATTAGAGTCATAGAAGTTTCATTTCACATCATAAAGTGTGGTTATTCACTCATCAATAAACTTCAATTCTAATCCTTAAACATTACCATTGAAATTAATTAATATGCATAGATAAGTAATGAAACACTTAAAAATCAAGTAAAAATTGGTGAAACGATCTATTTCCTTTCAGTTTATACGGTCCATGTGATAAAGAAAATTTTAAGTGGAGTGCCATTAAGATTTTTTTGTGATGCATAGCATAAAAATAAGTACCATTTTCCTATATGTGTGCGTGTAAATTTGTAATACTATGTGAATGGCTGCTACAAGTGGTGAGTGCATGAATGAAACTCCTGTTTAGTCCGCGATCAACCCAATTGAACAAACGTAAAGAGCAATGCTACACGTCTCGAATAAATATCACAAATTTTAACTCGAATCTATGTGGCAGGTGATATCGTCCATTATTTTAGGAGATAAAATTAAATGGTAAGTTATTATTGGTGGAATTTCTTCCATACACGCAGTCTTTATGGTATTATCACCTGCCACATAGATTCGAGTTAAAATTCATGAAATAAAATTGTGATGTTTAGCATTTCTCAAACGTAAATGGTGCAAATTTCTTAAATACAGTGAGAAAAAGCTATGAAATGGATTTTCTTCCGTCAAATCTCTTTTTTTAACTTCACAAACTTTAATTCTGTGATTCAGATTCACGTGATCATTTTGTCCTTTATCTTCTCCTTACACTCCATTCCCTTTTATTTGTTTTGCCCTTTCATCAATTCATCAATAAATACTCTCCACATCCTCTCCAACTGCCCCCTTCTTCCATCCTCATAAATCTCCTCTTCACCCCTCCTCTCTCTCTCTCTCTCTCTCTCTATATATATATATATATAAAGTTTATGATGATAATATACCTACATAAATGAGGAAGCGAGTAGGTTCTAGTCCTGATGTCAATGACAGACCAACCTTCTTCCACAAGCATGGTGGTGGTATCAAAATTACCATAAACAAGAAGAGGGCCATTCGTATATGGAGTACTTTCAAGCTGTCCAAAAGCTCAAGCCTTTCATTTCTAAAGCTTATTGGAGCTAAGGTGGCGAGAGTTCTACGTCTTGTGTCCACGAGGAAGAGTAGGTCTCCATGCAAGGCTTCTTCATCAAGCTTGGCACGGTCTCAATCATACGTGGACCGGATTGATTCTCATCGAGCTGAAGCTATAGAGGACTGTATTGAGTTCTTGAATTCTTCTTCATTGTAGAGATTGAGTTCGGTTTCTTCAACTTGCTGTTGCTAGCAAGAAGGTTTTTGCATGGTAGAAGGGGAAGATGTAAATGAAAGAAAGAATGGTTCTGAAATTCGTTGATCACAAGAACTTCATTAGACGATGGAAAAAAGTTAGATATATATAGCAAAAGGTGCTGTATTACCACAGCATGTTATGACTACGAGTAGGTTATATATCTATTAGCCATTTTTATACTTAATTATTATTTATCCCCACTAATTAAGGCATTTTTTTTTTTTTTTGATAAGTGCCGCCGATTAAGGCACTGTTAAACTTGCATTGATATGGATATTTGATACATTTTGCTTTATATATCCGTAAATAATTGATTTCTTCTAATTGAGCTTTTTGATTTATTTTTTATTATCATTTGTTTTTCTATTTATTGCATGTATAGAGTTTGGTACAAAAGCTTAAACTTGCAATATATGAAGAAGATCCAGCTCGAGTTTGAAAGCATTTTCCAAGAAATAAGAAAAGAGGAAATCAATAATGGACAGTTTGATCTGCTATGAAACTTGCCATATGATATATAACCAACATCCAACTCATAGAAACAGACCACTCTATAAGGTGGGTCACGGTGAGAGTGTCTAGTCTAATTAATCGATATTCAGAAGAAAAGTCTCTACCTGACCAAGGCCATTATTATTATTATTATTATTATTAGTTAACAAAACTCAGCGTCTATACTCGCATATCTGCCTTATTGTAAATTTTGGCCCAACAAATTAGCTTGAGTACTTGGGAAACCCAACCCAATCAAACCGTTTATCTGTATGTGTTGTATATTCTTTTCACCGATCAAAACTAGATAAGGCCGCCACATGGAAATGATTACTTTTATTCATAGTCTACTCAAACAGTCGATTCATTCACGTCTATATTTAAACTACCATTTCACGTTTGCTAAGAAATAGTAGTCATTTACTCTTCTTCTTCTTCAATTTTTTTTTTTTTGTTGACATGCAAAGGACAAAGGGCAAATCAATACAAGGTCATATATCCTTTTCAAACTTTAAAAAAAGAAAGAAAAAAAAAAGTTTGAATTACATCAGGAAGCGCATTCGTGCAGTAATCTGTGTTAGAGGTGAGAGGAGAAAATCTACCGTAATAATCTCTATCAGAAAAGAAAAGGCCATTGACATGCTAGCAATATCAAATGATAAATTAATTATATAAAATCTATCTATTATAAATCTTTTGGAATTGGAAAATGCATGTCTATGGGAAAAAGTCAGATTTAATAGTATGATCAAGAATCAAGCGATAACCTCTCAAGATCTTGAGTTCCTTGAGTGGAAGCTTTTTTCATTTCAAGAGCTGTCTTGTAAGGGGGAGCAATTGGGGGCTGTACAGGATCCAAGCTCTGGTAAGTCCCCTCTGCAACTTTAGGAAGCGGATAGGAACGGTCTGAATCATACCCACTAAGATCTCCACAAGCCAAAAATGGGATATACACCTTATTTGGTCCTTCCAACCACCCGCTACTGCAATCTGTCATGCAACAATTACAAAAGAAAGTAAAAAGCTAGTCATAAGACCACAAATCACGTGTAAACCAATAAATTTTACATAACAATAAGCTAATTCAAACATAGAACCAGCATTATGACATTCCTTATCTAAGTCAGCAAAAACCACGTTGTGATATTACTTTGCTATAAACCTTTTCATTAGTCAACTAACAAAAACAACAATGGTTTCCACTGTCACTGTCCTGCAAATGAAGCCAAACTTACATTTCCATCTTCTTGTTTCATGTACATGTTCTCAATCATCCCAGAAAATTTTCAGAGAATAAAATATGCTTTATAAAGAGGCAAAGATTGGTTCTATTCCATAATTACCATGGAAAATCTTCAGAGAATAAAATATGCTTATCATGGAAAATAAAAGAAAGTAACAAACTTGGGAGTGCGAATACTAAATAAGCCTCTGTGTGTGTGTGTGTGTTACAAACTTTGGGAGTGAGTGAGAGAGAGAGAGAGAGGGTTTTTCCTTTTACATAAACTGTGTCTGCAACTTATACGAGGTTCAAGATTTGAAATTGGAGTAATTAATTGAAGAATGAAACAAGGATGACTCGGAAGATTTCTTATCAAACAAAGACATGCTTGTACATAGATGGCATTCTAAAAAATGTCTTATCTATGAAAAGGAGATAATAATCGGAGTAATGTATAACAATTACCTAGATCATCTACACCAGATGGACTCCCAACCTTTTCTAGGAGGCGATGCAAATCTTTCTCATTAAATCCTTCAGGAGGGGAATAATTCTCACAAACTGCAAATGCCTCTGAATTACAAACAATAATGGAATTAGCAAACTATTATTTGTTAAGGCAAAAATTATTTCTTCACATGGCACTCAATTTTCAAAATAAATCTATTTTCTTTCAATAAAAAGAAATGAGTTAGTGCCCTCTCCACCAGCTACAGTAAAAGCTCCTTGACCACATCAAAAATTATGATGACCAACTAAAGGAGAAGAAACACAAACATAATTATTATTATTATTTGGCCAAAATAATTAGGAAATACAACGAAGCTCCAAACACGCCCATATGAGAGCATGGGCACTTAATCCACAAAATAAAGTATTAAGACCACACCAATGGATGCCATAGCTGAGGCTCAATCCCATTCATGACTTCATGGATGTTTTGTCATTTAGCTTCTTATTATAAGAATGAGAAATATATACAGATGTTACCTCTTCCTGCTAGCTATTTTCAAGTCAATCTGGAAACAAAAAAGGGAACAGAAGAATATTTGTGGTTGTCAAATAGGATGTAAATTGGTGGAAGATAAGATTATCAATTTAGTATGTTTCTGCCCTTGCAATACAACATTTAGAGGCACAATATGGCAGCTTCCATAGAGCCTAGACCGACTTGTTGCATCCACAATTCCATTTTCCTTTTTCATTCCCGGATGATACTTGATGGCCTTATTTGTACATTTTCTTTCAAACCCAATGACAATTAACTGCAACTCTGTGTGTGTGTGTGTGTGTGTGTGTGTGTGTGTGTGTGAGATACAAAGAAATTACTGTTTTGCAATTTCAATCACTGTTTTTCAGAATGACTACAAAATTTTGCAATGATATTATTTTTTATTTTTTCTCATAGTTCATCCTAAGGGATGGATTTGAGCCACTGAATTTTATGAGACATCCATACCCCCGTAAATATAAGCATAAATTCTTTGTTGACCAAGACAAGTTTAAGTCCAACAAAGAAGTGACTGTTGCCCAGTCTGAAAGTTATCTGAACCGGATCATCAAGAATAAACAGCACTAACTTGTTGTAACGAGTCAGGCGCTTGCCCTCTAACCCAAAAGTCTAAGCTATTAGGTGGTGTTGCATACCCACCCTTATATGCTCAAGTCTTTCCCTATCCGGATCCAATGTGGGATAAATTTAACCCCTCTAACATTTTCCCCCACCCGAACTCGCAATGCCCTCATTGCGGTCAAGCCACCCTACTTATCTGGGGTGCAGCTGGACTTTTCCTGGCCGGGAGCTTAACGTGACATCGGATCAAGAATTGGGTGGTTCTGATACCAAATGTAATGGATCGGGCGCTTGCCCTCTAACCCGAAAGCCTAAGCTATTAGGTAGTACTCCATACCCACCCTTATATGCCCAAGTCTTTCCCCATCCGGATCCAATGTGGGACAAAGTTAGCCCCTCTAACACTTGTAAAGTAAGGTACTAAGAGAAATTGGCCTAAGGACAATAAGCTACATTTACCTATGCTTGAATTACGGCTGCTTTTCGGTTTTGCAAACGTCACTTCCGTGAAAAATAGTTTGAGCTGCAAAAAAAAAAATAACATATATGATTCCAAAAGTTCAAAAATACCAAATCAAAATTCTTGCCATGCATATAAATATGTAATCCTGAAAAAGAAAAAAATTCTAACCATTTTACAATCACCATATCCTCTAATAAGGAATACATGTTATCAATTCAAAACCTATCCTATTGGCTACTTTCACATACTTTAGCCAGAAAACAAAAGCAATTATAGAGTATCATATGGATATTTGTTTTTTTTATAAACTCCAGAGAGAGTATGGACTGAACAGGGGATATGATAAAAGACCAATTGTGGGTGTTGATAGGGGCATAATTTGATTTTAGATTTCTGAAGCCAATCTTGTATGATGAGCTTGCTTTCGAACTGGTAAAAAATCAGGCTATTGTTTCCCCTCACACAAGAACTTTTTAAGAGTAATTTTGACATAATTCAACATGCACCACTTCATTGTGGTCAGGTAAATTTGATGCTCTTGTTTGGTAAATCCAAAGTTCAAAGGATTATGTATCATCGTTACACCTTGCGAGGCCATGTACCAATGCAGAATGCCAAAGGACGGCCAAACTGAGATATGGACAAATGAGACGCAAAGAAAACTTTGTGCCTAAAGTAAGAACTATCCTAATGCAACCAGCAATCAATATGAAGAAACTAATTCTGAGAATTGGGAATTTAAGCAAGTATATGATTTACCTGACAGTAAAGAAGACTTGTATCTTTTCCCCGGAATATCTTCGCAATAAATTTCCCACCATTTTTAAGTATGTGACTAACTATAGTTAAACCCTGCAAGCAAGTTGGACCAGCTGATGATAGTTGAAATGCAATTCAACAATATCCATGAATATCTCCAAATACCAGAACTAATTAAAATTGTTTTCTGAACATAAATCAAGAGGAATTCAAACCGTTAATATTTAGAACTACACAAAAATATATGCAATATATTAGAGCAGAAAACACCACTCTATGAAGCATTGCCAGGAAAAGGTTTGCCCTTCATTTTAACACTAGCCCAGCAGTTACTTGTTGCCAACTCCCAAGTTGTTCAACTAGCACACATTAGAATTCTGTGCCATAGATATCTAGTAAAATGACTGTGAAGATAAGGCAGCAATAGCAGGTGAAATTGCAAGAGATGTAAGATTTGATTCTCAGGGGTTTAGAATGTAAAAAAATCTCATTGCACATTAAATTTTGCTAAGAGTTGAACTTTTTACTTCACAGGAAAATGTTGGCAAGGGGTTGTCATTGTAGATAAATCAATTTTGCTGTAGTTAACCTGGTCAGTGTATTTTTTATTATATTTTTATTTTTGAGATCAGTTGATTTTGATGCTTCTATGATTGCCTATAAGGTTTGTCTTGTTGCAGTTAACCTTGTCAGGGGATGTATGCCTTCCTAGCAAGTCCCTTGGTGTTAGGCTTTCTAGGTATATATGCTCTTTCATTATCAATATTTTGTTTCTTACTGATCAAGAAAAATAAAAGATGTATGAATTAAACATATGGCAACCAAAGAATGAACAGTTTCATTTATTATCTCCTATTCTTCAACAGCAAAAAGCAACCAAAGTTGCAATGAAAATTAAAGGAAAAGAAAACAGAAGTGCTTACTATTACAGTTGCACGATATTCAAACTAGACTGAGTTACTTTATCCCACAAATGTACAACCACCAAGTTAAGGGTTAGAAACATTTCTGATATGCCTTCCAGATTCAGAAGATTCCCGGCTTATAAGAGTGAAGAGAAAAGCAACGCTTTTTTCTTTAACACCCCCCCTCCACACACACACCAACCAACAAAGAAAAAAAGAGGCAAAGATTGGTTCTATTCCTAACTGCCATGAGTAGAGCTGTAGAGCTATCTTTTTCGCAGATGCTACATAATCCAGATCCATTTGTTCATCTTTCCAAGAAAACAACATGGATATGCAGCTGCAGCAATACTCTTATTAGAGAATACGTACCGTAGGTACCGTGAGTTAAGAATACAAAATAATGTTTATCCGAAAAATAATATAGAACACATGAAATAACCATGATCATCATTATTTCTGAATTTGACACTAAATTACCAGAACTTCAAGGTTCTAAAGCACAATAGAATGCATGTTTTATACATGGGAAATACCACCCAATGTTTACACAACTAAAATATGCCCTTAATGAATATCCATTAGAGGAATCTGAATACTTACTGCCAATATGAGTTGGGACTGAACAAATTCATCCATGTCATGAAGTCCGGTAACTGCAAAGCAACATTGAAAGAACATGCTCAGAAAAATATAGTTAAAATATGACTAAGTAGACCAGGAGGATGGGCCCATCAATATGAATTGGTAATCATATTTGTTTGCCTAACCATCGGGAGCACCATCACAGACAACCAGGTCAGCCTTGCATCCGTCAAAATGTCTAATGACCTGAGAAAGAAAATGAAGTATGGCAGTACATCAACTGTGTATAGCAGATGAGTTAAAGATAATACACACACACACACAAGGAAATGGACCATGAAGCAGCCCTCAATTTGCAAGTCAAATATATTTATTATTCATTTTAAAGAACCAATCAGGTCTAAATAACAAAAATGTTCTCTTTTTAGTCTTGAATTTCACTACTTTTGCTAAAGTTATATTCCATATATTCATTTTTTATCCTACTTATTCTAAACTCTCTCCAAACCCCTAGTTAAATAATTATCCCTACTTTGAGACTTGACAAAAAGTACTAACAATGAAAAAAAGTCTTCCCATCGTAAACTGAGTGAGCAACTTTCAAGTTCCAAAAGGAAATAAGGTTGCATACTATATCTGCTATGAGACTGGCATAATGTGTTTAGTTAATTAAATATTTCTTAACAAGCATCAGAAATAATTTGTTTTAGTAGCGTAAAACAAAAAACAGAAAATAAATAATCAAAGTAAAAAAAGAATCTCTGATCATACCACTTCAGCTGTTCGAGCATTTGTTATGTCACCCTGCACTTGAATAACACCTTCAATTGGAGCCATGGGCTGCAAATCAATTGCCACAATAAGAGGAAGATCATCATCCCTGCAAATTATGATCAAAAGAAAAGGACTTATACTCTTCATCATCCAACCATATCCATGAGGATGATGATACGAATGAAAATATTATGATAACTAGAATTCTCAAAAGACAGGATTTTGCACAAGTTTCAGACAACCACAGCCTAAAAAGAATACAAGCAAGTGAGAAAAAACAAGGAATAAAGAAACTGAAAAATCACTATTTTCAGAATGAGGGCATTGATATTTTGTATCGGCATCTCTTCGTTAGCATGTTCTATCAAATTCATGGGGCACTGATGCGTCATGCGCCAAATATGAAGTATAAAATAATCCGAGGTGCAGCCCTGCGGTGCTGTCAAAGCACCCACTGCTCAGAGTTAATATTGTCATTTTTGTTTTGTATGTGCACATGAGATTTTAAATAATAATAAAAAAATTGAATATAGAAATAGCATGCTAAGTAGTTGCATTATAATTGCATTTACATTTAACAACTACATAAAAGTTTAATGTGCAAAACCTCAAAAGCTCAGAATGCCATGCAACTAGGCTCACAACTACATTTTTGAACATGTTTCCTTAAAATTCAACTAAGCAACAACAATAGTAGTGATGATGATAAATAAAATAAGAAAACTTGTCTATGGGAGCTTTTCCTCAATGAATCAAAATCTTGGAGCTACAGCCTAGAACCAAATGAATACAACAAATTCAAGTTAAACATACTGAAGCACAATGATTTCATAGTACTGCTGTTTATTCAACCTTTTTATTACTTTCTTCTCCCTGGTTGTTAGGTGAGGAGGTTAACCGACATATTTGAGCTCAAGAGGGAACTTGAACATAGTTTAGTAGTATCTGCAAGCTCCCATTCACTTTTCTATTATAAAATATGAAAAATAAAGAATGGCATACTTGTGGTCCTGTGGAAACTGCACATAACAGGCATTATTTTATTAAGGGAACTTAAACTAAAACAATAGAACTCACTTCAAATCAGGTGACAGCTTTGCCGGTAGATACAACTTACGACTCAAAACCTACACATGAGATCAGAAGTTTTAGAGAATGATCAAAATGCTTTGCATGTTCCTTCCTCAAACAGCAAGAACATAAAATATGTTGTCCTCTTCAGCTACAGTTCTTATTTTTATTTTTTGTTGAGTGAAGGGGGTTTTAAACCATTGGTATCTTGATCATTATGTATCAGCCCTTCAACAGGAAATAATAAATGCCAAATTCAAATGAAATAATGGGGATTGCCAAATCTCTTTATTAATTCTAGTTGCATGTAACTGGCTTAGGCACATATTCCGCATCTACCCTGTAGTGAATGTAAAATAGTATAAAAGAAATCCATAGAGTTAAATAATTTCATTTCAGTGTGAACATGTTCAAGATTTATGGTCAACGCGTTATTGTATCTCTGGGTACTCGTCACTAGCCAATCGGAAAAAACAAGGACATCAAAGGGACAAGTGGTTTCATCTGTATCAATGCGTAATACTCTATAATTGCTTTAGTTTTTCTTTAGGGTAAAATGGAAAAAAGGAAAAGACAAGCAATACTCCCCAATAACAGATACCTGACTCCAGCTACCAGGTGCTGCACATAAATCTACCACATGCTTCACCCCTGAAATCAGATTGTTATTGAACAAGTAAAGGTGAGAATTTATTAGACCTTAAATTAACAGATAATTTCATTCACAAGGTAATGACCTTTTAGTATAAATATATATGGAATGATAAGCCATGATTTTTCATAACCTAATTCCTTCTTATAGGAAAAGATGGAAACTGGAAAGTAATCAACATTATGTAGCCAAGTCAGGTCACACCTTCAAATATGTTGAATTCCTCATCAATCTGAAGGAGCTTGAAGGCACTTCGAGCACGCCAACCTTCTTCTTTTGCTTTTCGATAGTAGATGTCCTGCAAACACATGAACACATTTTCAGAAGGTGCAACATGAGACAGCCCCAAAAATGAAATCAAAGGAAATCCAACTGACAAAAATTAGACCTTACCCTTTTATCTCTTGAAGCTTTTCCCATCTTTTGAACCCTGTAGGAAGTAAAGAAAAAGAAAAAAAACCAAACTCCTAACACTTAGTTCTAAAACAACATAAGGCTGGAGTATAATGCAGGAACAAAGCAAGCACTCCTCACATCCTTTCAACCAACCACAGTTCGTGAAGGAATTATGAAAAAACAGCACCTCTGAAGAACTGGATTTCAAATTTAACAGTAAAAAAGAAATATAGCCAAAAAAATTGACCATAAAATATGTTAATAAAAACAATTTACCAAAGTCTCTCTTCTTCCAGCCACCATATGTTTCTTTTACATTATATAATTCTTCTGTCATGAAGTAACCCATGGATCACACAGATTTGCTGCTAGTCATAAGTTACAACCGGAATTAAGTGTGGGCCACTTAACACAGAATTTCGTCAGTAGCACCACAAAATTCAACCTTCTATTACCCTTTTCTTTTAACTAAACATGAACGCGTACATTAACATCATCTATTAACAAAAGCTCCTAGTAATATCGAATCAGATTGGTAGCTCGGCACTTGCCATCAATGACAAACATGCACTATCCCAATTCCAAAAATTATGCCACTCTAAGAATCCAACTTCTCATCAGTCTTTCTTCAAACACCTTGTCTGCATTCCCATATGTCCCACACTAGCGCCACCTTAGCGTGATGCAGTCAGAGGGATCATAAAACAAAGTTTTTTTTTTAAATGGAAAGCAATGAAATAAATACATATATACACACACACACACACGAGAGATAATCAAATTTACGTGAATAAAGGCACGTAGAGAAAGAGCATGTCAAATTCGCAGCTTCTTAGTACAAGAGATTGCATATAAAGAGACAAAATAGAAAATTGATTTAGTTGAAGGAAAGAAGTAGAATTGAGAAATTCTATACCTGGGTTTTAGCTCCAATATGAATTTGTGAACCAGAACTAGGGACAGTGGGACACAGTAGAGCACAGAGGTGGCGACTTCAGAATTTGACGATGATGATGGATTACTAGTATTGCTGCGACGTCGTTTTTCTTAACAGAAAACGATGAATTAAATTATTACTCCGTATATTTTTGTCCTGGAAAAGATAAATTAATTTGAGTTGAGCCAAAATTAAATTATCATGTCAACCCTCATTAAAAAAGAAAATTTTCTCACTTAACTGAAATATCAAAAGTAACTCGCACTCCGCTTTTGTCCCTTTTCTTAATAGAGCATGTATGTTACAACTTGAGCAACATCCTCTGCAGTACAAGTGTTGCAAGGCATGTGAGAGTTAACGTGTGAGGATTGTAGACCATAAGATGCATTACTGCTCTCAATCCGAGCACCTTACAACAACCTTCCTCACTAATTTGTCCACCCCCCCCCCCCCCCCCCCCCCCCCCTCTCTCTCTCTCTCTCTCTCACACACACACACACATCATCATCATCATCATCATCGTTTCAGAAATCAAAATACCTTTTATGGAGCATTTACACCTTGTTTGAAGCTACATGATTTGATGGGGTTTAGAATTTCAAATGGATTTTTGAATGAACTAGCAAAATTCAAAAAGAGATTAGATAGGATGAAATTTGAGATAAAAAAAATTATAGCATTTTTGTCTAATACTAACAAAAATGATCAATTACGGAGGGAAGACTTAACCCAAAATTACCTGATCTTCTAATCTTCTTTACTCCAATTTATTTGAAAATGAGATTTCATTTCATTTCTATTTTCGCATTCGTATTCCAATTCAAAAGGATGTTATTTCGAAAAAAAAATTACCATCTCTGACTTAAATTTGGACTCTTGTATTCAAAAAATCAGTATATCACACACAATCACGCATAGAATAATATAGGCATCTCATCACATCGATGCTTGTGGAATTAGTAACCCAAAGATTATGCAATAATAAACAAAGCTACTCAACCATCTACTAAGATTTAATTTTTAAGTCGGTACCAGTCGCTTGTTCCATGTATCACTCTTTTCACTCGTGGATATTCCAAAATAAATGTTCTTTTTGAAACAAAATCATTATATTTTTATTATAGTTCACATTATCCCTTTTTTCTGAGAAGTTAACACAAATCAATATGACATAAAGAAATTTGAGACATAAAACCATATAATTTCTTTCATGAGGCGAAGCAAAAAGGTGGGAAGGCACAAATCATCATGATGGCAGTGTAGTCCAGATGCTGAATAAAAAGAACATAAAATTCTATATCAGATGGCCATTTAGGATGGTACAAAACCTCTAATAAGCATATTACAGTTCAACATATGACAAATCAGCAGAAATGATGAATCTCAGGTTTGGAGACCCTGTTATCTCCAGCTGCACTATTAGAATTCAAAATTCTCTCAAGCTTGGGAACCCTCTGAAGAAGCATAACACAGGTTATCCTGCACTCAAAACCTGAGCTTTGTCATGCCAGAAAATCCTAACCGCATAACCTACATTCAGCTACCCGCGACGGGTGGTACTGTTGTCTTGGAATCCTCAGCTTTCTCGTGTTCTTTGTTAAGCATCTGGAGAAGAAAATGAATAAATAAATTACAAACTTAAACATCATCTGAATATATGAAAGCAGTTGGAAACAAACCAATAGCGATTTATTGTACATTGCTTAGAGACAGCCATGAAAGAGAGGTACAATACATGAAGATAGGTCGATCTAAAGCCTTAAATAACATGTGACCTTCTCATGAAAGAGAGTATAATATTAGCACCTAAACCCCACATAGTACTTCGTGTAACCAAGGTTCAATTTATTTTAATTTATACACACAGTCAGCTCGAAAACACCTATCCATACAGCCATAAAGTTATTTTACTACAAAAACCAAGTTAATTAAGCATAAAATGAATTTGATAGAGAGTAAGTAGCATGTGACCTTGTTATTGATCAAGTTGTGGAGTGCTATCACACTTCTGATCAGCGATGAAAGATAAATGACCAACATCATATCATTTGTTTTCACTGCACGTAAAGGGGTAAATATCAACAGAGATGAAAGTTAACCAACCTGAAGAGAATAAGAATAACATAAACTTCTGCTTTCTTTTTCAAAATTTATTTACCTGCGAATGCCTTGATTAACTCGGTTACATTCAGATTTGGAAGAAGGTTGAACACATCCTGCAATTTCGATGGGAATCCAATCAGACACGTAAAGAAGATAGATTAATAATCAGTGAGGGCAGCCATTGTTTAAGCAAAATATAAGATGTGTTGATGAAGGAAGCCTTAAAATTAAAGGATGAAGTGATAAATGGAAAAGGTGAGTGAGTACTTGTAAATGATAAAGAATCTCATGATTTAAAGGAAGCTTCCCATCAATAACAAGATCAAGATAACCACGCATTTCTCGTAATCGTGCATCCAAACCCTTCAAGGCTGCAAGTTTGCCAGTGACCTGCGCAGAAAAATGAAGTAATTCTCAGAAGTCTCCTTTCAATCACATGTAGCTTAAATTTTCATACACTAACATTGCATTTCATTTTTAGTGTTTTATTTATAAACAGAAGAATTGTGTATAATATTTTTTCACAATCAAAGATCAATTGGTAACCCACAGAGAACAATAAAAGTTTAAAAACAGGTAAATTCTTTTGGGTTGCAACACAATTTGGAGATAAAATTATTCAAAATAAAGTGGTAGTTTTGTTTTTGTTTCAAAAAAATTAGAAAATACTAGAATAATCCAAACACTATTTTTGACTCAAAAACAACTTCTCTGCTTTTATAAATGGAAAACAACTTCTTGTAAGCATACGCAAATGCAGCCCAAGACCCAAATGAAGAGAAAATAGAAAGAGAACTCATCAATGAAAAGCTACAAGCCTCTACAACAACTCAAGTCAACTAAGCCCTTTCTAAACTTAAGCGGGAAAGCTACAATTCCAATAATAAAAACAGTATTTGAAAAGAAAAAAAAAATTAAATTGAAAACTTAAATAAGCAAATAAAACCTCATTTGCAAGTGTGCTAATGGTTGTATCCTTCACATCCCTCAGCAGGTGCTCCACTCCTGTTGACACACAAGTATGAAGATCAGATAATCCACGCACAAATCAATTTGCATCTTCTTCAATAATTCAAAGAGGTAAAAGTTGCTAAATCGAAGTAGTTTGTCATCTCATTTAATACCAATTTCCTCAACTTCATGAGCAGCAATTTCTGAAGGCACATGGACAAACACCTTCTGGCTTTTCTGAGTTGCATTCTGTAACCACGAGCAAGCACTAGTTCAGTTTAACTTCCAAGTGATGAAGGATTTTTGATCAATCAAAAGCAGAGGCAACATTGTATTCTTAAATAGTTTCTCCTTTGTATTCAAAGAGCCAGCCTGGATTGTATAAGTCTGATAACTAATCTCTCTTATATAACACATTGATAGACTAGGCTTAAAGCTTGAAAAGAAAGCCCAATAATTTTCTTTTTCTTTTTTCAAATAGGTGAAAGCCCAATAATGTTATTACCTCTTTAACCTCTTCAACGGCATAGTAAGCCTTGGTGGGAATTCCAAGCTCCTTAGGTTGGACATCAATTATGACCAAGACAGGATTCGGAACATAACTGCAATAATGAAGAAACTTGACCAAGAAGGGACATAGACAAGGTAAAAAATAAAGCCACAATAAACAGATAATAATAGAGGGAGGGAGAAATATATATTCACAACACTAATTGAACTAACGATATTCATTTCCAGCTCTAGGACTGTTCTTCAGAATGGCTTTATTCTATTAAGCATCAAGTTCTGTTTTATCTTGAGCCTATACTTCAATTAAGCTTAGCCACCCAGTAGCCATGTAATCTTCTAAAGGCTCATACTTTGTCCAGGTAGTAACAGAGATCATTACTAATATGTAACTTTTCCAAATGAATTTCCAGGTGCTATAAAAACCTGAGCTAGCAAGACATGCACTCTCCCATAGAGCTCCATACACATGCTCAACTAAATTGAGATAATAGTGAACCAATGGGAAAATGCAAAAATAGGAAGGAATATTTCTGATATTTAAAGTAAGAAGCAGTTCGGAAATGATCTGAGCAATCAACAAACCAGGAAAGAAGTTATCAAAACCAATTAGGTCAGGACTAGGAAGCACGGACACACCTAAAAGGTCAAAGAATCCGTGTCGGACACATATCGGACACCAACACGTAGGAGTGCACAAAAAATCCGCGAATCCGATCAGATCCAATCCGTTAGCTAATGGATTGGTGGCGGATTAAAAAATTAGAATCCGTTAGCCACGGATTGGAGGGTCAGAAATCCGATCCAATACGCAATCCGATCCGTGGCAATCCGTGGCAATATATATATATATACTTAGTAATTATATGTATAATAATATAATATGCTACATACTTACATGGGTAAACCTAAAAACTCAATATATATTATATTTGTTTATTTAACAATTGTGTTTATTTGAGATGCGAATTAAAAAGTGTTGTGTTTGTTGGTCAATTTTTTTTTTGGAATTTTAGTAGACAAAAAAAAATTCAAAATAGGAGTCCTAGCCCAATCCGTCAATCCGATCCGATCCATTCAATCACGAATTGGACTGGTGGATTGCCACGAATCGGATCGGATCGGATTGGATTTTCGCCACACAACATAAACACGCCATGGACACGTGTCCGACACACCATGGACACGTGTCCGACACGCGTGTCATATCGTTAGGGAGTTTTTAGAAAGTTTTAAAAAGAAAGATAGTTTAAAGTATCAATATGATAACTTCTTTGAATTTTTTTAATAAAATATGACAATCATAACATATAATATTTCAATTTTTTTTTGTTTAGAAAACAACTATTATCATTATTGTGGAGTAGATTCAATTGCGTAGTCTTTTAAACGATAAACTAATTATTTTTATAGCTCATAAATTATTATGATTTGTAATTTTTCATCTCATATATATAAAAAGATATATTTATTAGTCACATCCCCGCCGTGTCCGTATCCTAGTTTTTTAGGATCTGTCGTGTCGTGTGTCTGTGTTGTGTCGTATCCCGTATCCGAGTCGGTGTTTCTTAGGGTCAGGATGTTCTCTTTATCTAATATAAACAAAATACAAGAAAATGGCTTTAACAAGTATGAAAAAGGCTAAAGACAACATCTGCGGAAAAGACTCACAATATTCATGTTACCAGACTTCAACCTCAAGTGTGAGGCCCACACAAGACTTGTACCATGTCTAAGGCTCAGTTTATGTCAGAAACATGGACCGACCCATTAATTAAAATTAAGGGACATTTTATGGTTTAAACAACCATAAATAAATGACAAATACAATATAATTTCATCTTTAATCTTCGAAATCATCTAGCGGCAGATCGTTGATGATTGAGATGATAGAAGAAGAACTACAAAACCCTCCATCCTACAGTCATAGAAGACTTCATCCCAGCTAGACAAAACATACTGTTTTTTAGTTGTTCATTAAAAAATAGGCTCAATTTAATTGCTTGCCAGTAGCCATGACATAAATTTGACTAAAAAACCAAGGACATAGACCTAATGCAAACATGTGGATTAGGTTGACTAGCAAAGCCTCATCAACTTCTGTGTGGGTTTATCTCTTACTCCATGCGGGTTCATGGTAGACCACACACTACAAATTGAACCCTTACAATAGTGCTTCATCTGTTGGAAAATAACTGTCAGGGAAACTTTTAACTTTTAAGTCATTACTAACAAACAGTGGCTTTATCTCTCATCTCTATCGAATGGAAGAAACAGTGGATCCATTGTGGTTCAGAGCACATAACCTATTCAGTCCTATGAGAGAGATCGGAGAACAAAGAAATGGAGGGGAAAAAAAAATAGCCAACTTATTTTCCAGACCTGCCAATACCATTATATAACTACCACAAATGGATCAGAGTGACGGCGTATTAATTGGTAAGTAAACTGTAAAGAAAAGAGGCATACAAAAAGGATTTATGTCAAGTGGGACACCATCCATATACAAATGGTAAATCAGGAAGACCCAAAGATAGGATAGATCAGAGAAAAGAAAAAGAAAAAGAAAAATGCAAGGTCGCAAAATGAATTCATAAATTTCTTTCAACAAGAGTCTATTCTTACTGAAAACAAGGATAGGTGATCTTACTCATTAAATAAACCATGAATATCTAGATCATTCTCCCGCAGCTTAGGGCCTGTACTGTACCAACCAACGACATGCTCCTTGGCTGTAACAATTATAAACCAATTCCATAAAAATGAAATTTACCACATTCTAACAATATCATGAAGGAAACACTTCGTTATTGACAAAAGTCTGAGTACCATTTATTCTCTTGAACATGGAAAACATTGATTCATGGTAGTTGTGGTCAAGAAACCATATGCTTGGATCCTTTTCATCTTCTTCAAAAGGCACTGCAAATGTAAAAATTCTACATTTAGAAGTAAAAAGAAAAATTAACACAACTTACCGCATGAGATGTCAAATTTCAGAAACCAAAGCACAACCATAACAGAAAACAGCTATAACTGGATGCCACTGCTGCACTGCAACCTACTTTTTATCATATCTCATTCTACAAAAATTCCCATCACCAGAATTCACGATCTCATACTAAGATAAACAAAATCTAATCAATTATGTTTCACTTTCATGTTATTGACATACAACAATAAATAAAAAGCAACATATTCCATGAAAAGGTATAAACAAAATTGGCAGAACATAACTCTGTACAAGGTAGCGCGTAAGAAAACAACAAGTTCACAAGGCCAGGATAACATAGTAAGCAAGGGTGTACACCACCTTGTATTGGAGGTGAATCAATAGCATCTTGAGAGGGAGACATATCATATTACTATTAGAATAAGGAAAAAGTTAATGGCAATATTATTACTGGTTAATTTTAGAGTACAAGATGCAGAACCTGAGTACATGAAAAGTCAAACAAAAAATCCACTTCTGGAGCAATATGTGAGCCAGTAAGATATGAAGCACTGTATGGTACATAAACAAATAATTTTTCATGGTTTTTAATGGGTGATTGTGTTGATTCGTCACAATGTGGTATGGAATTAATTAGTTCTTTCCTTTTTTTTAATTGCTTTGGATAAGTTGGGGTTTTTTTTCTAACAAATAAGTTGGGTATTGACAATACCTGCTTTGTTTGTTAGGAGTTCAGTAGAAATGAGATTTCGCAGAAAGAGGCCTCTCATTGTTTGACTTGGACCCTTGGTTCAATGATTCATGGGTTGCTTAAGTCAACACTGTCTAGGCAGGGGCTACGGCAATTTTTGACCCTCTAAAATAATATAACGGAATTTTGAAGAATCATCTAAGATGAGATCTACCCCATCCAAGTCATGATAATATCATAAGCAAAGACGAAGTCAACTCACCTCTTGTTCAAGCGAAGACTCCCAACAAGCTCCAGAAGTATGTTGGCATTCGTGATTCATCTCAAGAAATTCTGAATTTAACAGCTTGCTCCTTCATATTTTTTATCAATTACTATAACTGCTCCATTTCCATGTCCATATTTTGATAAGAGTTTATGTCCTTTATTTTCAATTTGCCTAATTTTCTCCCCTACTTATTAACCCTCCTTCTAATAATAGCATCTACCAACTTCATCCCCTTACATGTTATGTTGCAAAAGTTGCTAAAATAAGACTACATATGGGAGTAGCTTCTTTAACTATACTCCTCAAGAATAGCAGGAAAGCTTACTGCATCTGAACACCGATGTGCATCCCTTACCTCTCTTAGCAAACACCAGAGAGTTGATGCATCACATCGCTACCCTACTATTTACTCCAAAATTATGAAGGATCCTGTTCATAATTCATAGGAGATTGCCAATGGTTTCACGCTTGCAGTTACCTAACACACCCTCCCCCCTCCTTCATACACACACACACGTCAAAATTCTCAGTAATCATGTTTAGAATTCAAAGGAGTCTGGAAATACTTTCAGGTTTGTCATTAGCTATCAAATACAACCCTCCTTCTCCTTTATATATATATATATATATATATATATATATATATATTAGCTGCACAACAAAACCCTCCTCCTACTTCATACACACGCGCTAAGTTTAATGAAAATGTTGAACCCTAAAACCAAGTGGTATTAGTGCCTTATTATGCAATAAAACCAATGGCATAAACCCTAATTTTTTTCTCTATAACCAAATTTCGTCAGGTGATGCTTTATAATAGCCAAAAAGAATTCAAGGCATTTTCATTCAACTACACACGTAATGGGTATTTCTCAGTGTTATTATCACTGTTCAAAGATATACATAAATATAAAGAACAGAAATTTAAAATACAAGAGTACAAAGAGTTCAATTGGAAGCAAAAACCAATCAGAACGAGTTCAGATCTGAATAGAATGAAAACAATTAGGGACAAAAGGAGATGATAATGGAGGGAACGAACCAGCATAACTGTTGGTTACATCGACAGTGCCTTTGAAGGAACTGCCGAGGAGGACTCCGATGACGCGCTTGCGAGTGTCCTTGGCGACTCTATTGTAGTTGTCGACAATGCTGAGCAGCACCAGAGGGTGCACTATCACCTTCTCGATCGGCCTCGCCGATATCTGCTGCGACTTTATCACGTCCATAGCTGATTAATCGAACGAATCGTCGTCTTCTCTGACAAAACCCTACCCAACGTGGTTTTGCCTTTCCTCTTCCTGAGTTTGAGCTTTGTTCAAGAAAGGAACCTTCAACTATTGCGTTTTAAAATAGTTTATATATGCAGCGCTGTACATGCTTTATAATATTATATACACACACCTGTGATAGCATGAAATAGCCGGGCTTAGAATGACTGACCCGGCTTTAATACGAGTTAAAATCATAAAATTCTTCTACTGTCAAAAATTCTGGGTAAACTTTTTTTTGATAAATAAAATTATTGGTAAACTTAATTGATACCTCCTGAAGTTTAAAGTATTAACACGCAACTATAATTTTGTGTAATTTTATCATTAACACTCCCTACATATACTCTCTTCTGTTAAAAGTATGACATGTCTGACTACTTTTTTGTGATAAAATGACTTTACTATCCTTTGACTTTTAATTTAACCCATTTGAATACTAAATTTACTCTTTTAACCCTGTCTAATGGACCAAAATGCCCCTTTCATTAACCTTAAATATATATATAATTGACTAAAATGCCCCTTTCAACAACCTTATATATATATATATAATTATTTATTTTCATAAATAATAATATCAACATAAAATAAAAAATAATTAAAATTTTCTTTCTTTATATATATATATATATATATATATATATATTTCCATAAATACTAATGTTAACATAAAATAATATAAAAATGAACTATTTTTTTTCTTTTTCTCTAGCTATATATATTTATACTATAATATATAACCTATATATTTAATTATTTATTTCCATAAATATTAATGTTAACATATATATTTAATTTTTTTTTTCATAAATATTAATGTTAACATATATATTTAATTATTTATTTCTATAAATATTAACGTTAACATATATATAACATATATATTTAATTATTTATTTCTGCAACTGAAAAATCAAAATAAGCATATCCCAAAATATATATATACATATAGAATATAGGGGGAAAGGGGAAAAAAATAAAAGACAAATTAGATTTCTTATTGAAGAGATGAAAAACAGAGGATGGTTGTTCTCAGATTTTTCACAAAATCAATTAGCCAAATTAGAAGAAAATTCCAAACTAAAGGAAGAGAGAAAGAAAATGGTTTATTGGGTTTTTGTTCTTATTACTCATATTTCTTATTGAAGATATGAAAAACAGAGGGTCGGTTTTCTAATATGTTCACCCCTTTTATGCACACCACTGTCATCTCCTTTGCCGCAAAACCATCGCGAAGATCTAAAGCCACCGTGACTACCAGTATTGGAGCACAACCCTCTGTCATTGCTAGCTAAATACATTATCGTCTAAAGCATAACTACTGACCATTGTCGGAATGCCTTCACCATTGCCAAACCAAAGACCTACGAATGTCACCGCCAAGCTTCATCAACCACCACCATATCGTCACTGCCATCACCATGGTTAACCTCATATTCACCATGCTCATCGTCCAAAACAGCCACAGAACTCTACCATAGTTATCACCAATATCGCGTGGAAACAGACCCATCACCATTGAGAAGACCCACGAGCTCCACCTTTATCGAACCACTGTTCTCAAGCATCGCCACCATAATTATCGCCGACCATATCCACCACCGTAGAAGTGTTGCCATCGAAAACCCATGTCTTCACCATAAAACAAGCAACCATTCACACCGAGTCTCCATCAGCTGTCCAAAGCACCACTATGAACAGCCACCATCATCTTAGTTGTCTCCACTGAGCTCCAACGACTCCTATCTCGGCATCAATGCTTCGAGCGGTGAAGTTTCATGGACATGGAGATAAAAATGGGAAAGGTACAGAGAAGATAAGGTAGAGAGAAGAAAAATTAAAAAGAAAAGGACATGTAATGATGATGGGTCTTTTTGTTCAATTCACCATTTTGATATTTGTATATCATAATTCATTTAAATAATAAGAGCCAATCAGGACATTTCACATATTTTTTAAATGAAAAAGTTGACAGGGTTGTTTGTGAGAAAATTGCACAAAGTTGTAGCCGCATGACAATACATCAAACCTCATGGGGTGTCAATGATATTTACCCAAAATTTTATAAAACCTTCTTATATATAATAAAAAAAAGGGCAAATTACACTTACCTCCCCTGTATTTTAGCATATAACACTTACCCCCTCTAGTTTGCACATTGGTAACAAATACCCCTTCTGTTAATCAAACTAACAGTTATTACTGATGTCATCAAAATTTAATCTTAAAAAGATAATTATACCTTTAAAAATGTTATGAATGAAATTGGCGGGTCTCGGCATCAATGGCAGCTCCGGCATTGGGATCGTAGTGGCTAGTGGTTTGGCCATAGTTGAGTTTTCTCGATAGTGGTTTCAATGGTAAGTGTTAATGGCGTAGGTGGTGAAGCATGGTGGACATAGAGGTGGATGGTGGCTAGGCTAGGGGTGATGTTACTACGGTTGAAGGTCCGAAGTGGGTCTACTCACAGTGGTGGCTCATGGTGGGGGAAGTGGGTCTACACGACTATTTAGGTGTTGCTTGAATAATGGTAGTGGAGTTGGTGATTTGGTGGGTCTGACTGGCATTGGGTCTGTTTGGCTAAGGTGATAACGGCAGTGGAGATATGGGTCTTCTAGGTACATCAGTGAAGGTGGTGGGTTTTGGCTTCAATGGCAGCTCCGACATTGGGATAGTAATGGCTAATGGTTTAGCAGGAGCTGGGTCTTCTCAGCAGTGGTTTTAATGGTGAGGGTTAATGGGGCAGGTGGTGAAGCTTGGTGGAGACGAAGGTGGGTGGTGGCTTGGCTGGAGGTGATGTTACTACCGTTGAAAGTCCGAAGTGGTTCTGCTTAAAGTAGTGGCTCATGGTGGGGTATAATTGTCCTTTTAAGATTAAATTCTGATGACATCAGCAATAATTGTTAGTTTAATTGACATAAAGGGGTATTTGTTATCAATGTGCAAACTAGAGGAGGGTAAGTGTTATATGCCAAAACACAAGGAAGGTAAGTGTTATAAGGTCAATCTAGAAGGGAGGTAAGTGTAATTTACCCTAAGAAAAATCAATCAAATTGCTTATTTTCATTAGTTTTTGGGTTGATTTAAACGGGGAATGACGTGTGCATGTCACATGCTCCGTTAAGTGGTGTTGAAATGACTAAATTGCCTTTACCTAATGATGAGTGTAGATTATCGGATGTTTGTCGTTATTTTTCTACACTTCATACAAAAATAATAAAACCTGCAAAAACTTTACTAAAAATTGTATAGCAGTAAGTAGGGTCGAACCACTCTTAAGTGAGAATCAGTAACAAGTCTAAACTTCAAAACCTAAATCTCTTGAGATGAAAAATGAATATTTAAAAAATAAAATTCTGATTTTTTATTTAATAATAAAAACTAATTTTAAATGTCTTAGATCAAATAATGGGACAAATCTCAAGGAAAGAGAATTCACCACTATGGATCCATATAAATAAATTTTTTTTTTATTCTTATCTAGTTTTTCCTCTAATAACCAATACACTTCACCAATCTAATTAGAACTTGGAAAGATGATGAAAAATATGGAATAAAAAAGAATGACTTGATTATATATGAGAGAGACATTCTTTACTTAATCTGATGCACATTGGCTAGGTAAACAGAGGTAGGCATTATTCGAATTACCATTATTTGGCAAACACGAAAAATCCTTCTTCTAATTTTAGAAAATAAAATCCAGAATAGAAGAGTAGAAGAATGCTCTTGGGAGAAAAAGTAGATAAGAAAATAAAACAACTTACCTATACTTCAGCCATGGTGGCTTCATCACTCCCTTGAGAAGGATGTTTACGCTTGCATATTAATAGAAAACAAACAAATAGAAATGAAACTGTTACTCATCATTGAATCAATAAAATAATTACACTATTTTTTTCTATAATTTCTCTATAATTTTTAACTCCCTTCACCATCCCCTAAGACCCCTATTTATAGAGTTAATGGGGAATGGTTTAGGTGGAAAAAATTTTAAATACAAAATTCAAAAACAAAAATTCAAAATACAAAATTCAAAATTCAAAAACAAAAATTCAAAATACAAAATTTTGAATTTAAATATTTAATATTTGATCTCCATATCTTTAATTTGAATTCTGGACTGCAGACGTGGTCGTGTAAAAAAGTATTTTGCAAAGTTTTGAACTTGAGACCTCTTGTGAAATAGATTGCACAGAATACCATCTCTCCTACAATTCTTCTGATGTTTATCTTTGGCTATATATATCATTTTTAGGCATTTTCTGCTGCTTTTCTTCTTATTTGGAAATCAACCCCTATAAAACACAAAATGCAAATATAAGAATATTTAAATAAAGTAAAAGAGTAATTAAAGACTTATTTTGAGATATAAAATAACATGTTTTGTACACTTATCACCTAATCCATTAAATTTTAAAAAACGATATTACCCTTATATGAGTCATGTGCATTAAAATAATAAAACCCCCTACTCCTATAAAAAAATCTCATAAAACTTTCTTATACTAAAAAATCAACCAAATTACCCTAAGTGCATATATAAACATGTTTATTTACATGTACTAAGTGCATATATAAACATGGTCGTGTGCGTAAAGGTTGTATTCATATACTGGGAATGGGAGTGGTGGGACGTGAGATTTATATATTGTATGATGGATGCCAAAGTTATGAAAGGTGTGCATTTATTACACAAATGAAACTTTATATTTTATTTTTGGGTTAAAATATAAAAAATAAAAAAAAGCCTGATTTACTATAAAAAAATCTCAAATAACCCCCTTAAATGACGTCGTCTTATGTTTGGACACATCTATCCTTCTAAAATAATTAAAGGGCACATCAATCATTTATAAATAACTTTTTATGAATTTATTTTATAAATTTAGAGAACGATATTTTGGTAATTTCAAAATCAAACTAACGGAGCCGTTTAAATTTGTCCTTATATGAGAGAAATTGGTAGTAGACATGGGTTATTGGAAAGTCACGAGAGTATTTGAGAATTTTTTATAGTACAGAGGGGTTTCTTGATTTTAACTCCAATTTTATATATTTATGATAAAGTTTCAAAAAATATGTTTCAATGAGAGGAAAAAGAAACATATTCCTTTAAGACTTAAAGAAGTTATTTAAGATATGTATAACGTTTCTAAGACTAGAATTCATATGACTGACCCAGTTTTAATATGGGTATGTTTGGAGGGTTACTCTCAATTATATATATCTATGATAGAGTCTCAAGAAACATGATTTGGAGAGAGAAAATAACATATTCCTTTAAGACTAATATAAGTTATTTAAGATATGTATAAAGATTTTAAGATTAAAATTTCTGCTATATGTGGAGAGACAAATGATTTTCTCACAAGAGTAAGATTACACCGAGGTTCGACATTAAGTCCATTTTTATTCACCATAATTATGGATGAAATAACAAAAGACTTACCAGAACACCTTACATGGTGCATGTTATTTGCGGATGATATTGTGCTTTTGGATAACTTTAAGTCCATTTTGCAGATTTTAAATTTTCATGTTTAACACCTATTTCTAAGTCCTAAGCCCACCAAACTTCAAAACATAGTGTCCTCACTCACATACCTGTACTATGTGATGTCCTTATCAAATCCCCGATATCGAGACACCTTCCATTCAGCTCCGAATATCGCAACACAAGATCAATCAAAAATTACAACTCGATCAACAAGTTTTGATACCGAAATTTTCCAATTACAATTATATATCTCACTGCGGTAAGCTTTATTCACTATGGAGGTACAATGAGAATATGAGGAGACTTTTTACTGTGGGTTCTATCTTGACTTGGCAGATTTGGAAGGGGGAAATAATTTGATGGAACAACAAAACATTTTTAAAATGAGATTTTATGGTGTATTATTTTTGCCAATGATATAATGTTATTAGATACATCAAAAGAAAATGTAGCAATAAAAATAGGAATGAAGAGAAAAGCCTTAGATTGAAAAGATTGAGAATTATTCAAACTAAAACTGAGTATATCAAGTGTAAATTTAATAAATATTCAGACATTGATAACATAATGATAACACTTCAAAACTAAGAGATTAGGCAAAACAATCACTTTTGTTACATAGGACCGATAATACAAAATAATGGATAGATAGACAGGGATATAACAAGTATAACTAGAACAGGTTGGACCAAATGAAGACAAAGTAGCAAAAAATTATGTGATAAAACAATAACATATAGGCTAAAAGAAAAGTTATATAGAATCGTTAATAAACCAACTATGTTCTAAAGTACAGAGTGTTAGATCCTAAAAAGAAACAAGAATAATACATTCATGTAGTTGAAATGAGAATGTTAAGATTGATAAGTAGAGTGACTAGAAAAGATAGATCCACTAATGAAAATGTAAAAGAAAAATATTGGGTGACGCATATAAGGGAAAAAATTACAGAGAGTCGACTTCGATGGTTTGGACACATATATCAGAGACCTAGTGACATCCCAGTCAAACGAGAAAAACTAATTGTTATAGACGGTAAAAGATTGAGAGGACGACCAAAAATAACATAGGATAAGGTTACTAAAAATGTATTTACAAATTTAAATGTAGTAGGCAAAATTGCATGTAATAGAACTGATTGGAGACAAAAAATTCATATGGCGACCCCATTCAAATGGGAAAAAGGCAATGATGATGATGAGAAATAGTTTGATGTTTAATAAGATTGGTTGGGATCTAATTTTTATTCAGAAAAGGCATGGTTTTATTTTCATGAATTTCATAATTCAGTTGATAGATTTAATGTGGTAAACCCTTGTTCATCATCTCAACAGAGTGCAAGTTGTAATAACTAGTCGGTTGTTCCTCATTTTGGCAAATTTAAACTTAATCTGAATACTGCTTTTGATGTTACTTCTGGTAGGTGTGGGGGTGATTTGGTGCTTAGAAATAAGTTGTTAAGGTGATATCTGTATTTTATAGTGCGATTTTCAATGTAGCTTTGGTTTTAAGAGGTGGTTTGAAGTTGCTATATCAATGGGACTATGCTAGTGTTGCCAAAAGTGTTTAATTTGTGTCCTTCTATTCCTCTCTTTATGGCTAGTGAGAGATTGTTGCCTTGTAACCTAGGTTTTAAGCTTTTATGGTAATCAAGTTGCTCATGAAATGAGTAATTGGGCTCTTCATCCAAGAGAGGGAGACTTGCACAGGAAAGTTTGGTTTTCATGACTTTTTAAATGTACTCAGTGAGGAGTTATCCTATTTGATTAATAATATTGCTTTTTTGCGTTAAAAAAAATTCAAAGGGCACTAAATCTCTTTCTTATTTCAAAACATTGAACAATATCCCTTTATACTATTTTTAAAAACAATGAATTTCTTCAGTTTACAAGTAAATTGCTCAAATTTGGTTAATTAAATATTAAATACCCACGTAAAATTACATAAATACTCTCACAGATAATGAGATAAGGTGATGGAATATTAAATACCTATGTAAAATTACATGAATACTCTGAGAGATAATGAAATAGAAAAAAAAAGAAAAAAAATCAAAGGTTTAATATTTGTTCAATCTCCCTCTCTTGAATTATCAGAGACGGTCCAAAAAGAAAAATAGTTCCCTTTGCTATGATTGTGTTCGAGCAATCATAGGCTTTAGGTGGTTAAGCTTGTTGGAAAAAATATACGTATATGATGTTATTTAAGATATAAAACAATTGTAAAATATATAAATACTAAAAAACTTATAAATCGAGGCTAGAGTTAAACTCTGTCTTTAAGATAATTATCGCCCCACAATGGTGTTGAACGGACCATTGGCAACGATCTACCAATATACAACCATCTTCCTCTCAATTGGTAGCAACACTACAAATCAATTGAGCTTCTGCAAACCACCTTTATGTTAGTACTCTCTTGGACTTGACTTTTCTAAACCGTTGGTTTAGACTGGACTACTAAAACTCACTGGACTACAACTTGGTTAGACTATATAGGTTTTGTAGGGAGGAAGACTTCCGACGTAGAGAGAAGAAGAAGTCCGAATTGTTATATGTTTACAAATAAGGGCAAATGACCTATTTATAGGCATACTGATACCCTTTCAAAAGTACCCGAATAGCCATGGGACATGTCCTTTAGTGTAAAAGGTTGCAATTCGTATTGTTTCAACTTTTAACAGGACTAATTGTGTCTATTCGATACTAATAGACACTTTTGGTGTCTATTGAGTGTGAATCACATTGTTTCACCTTTAACCAACGCTAAAAGTGCTTATTTGCTTTGAATTAATACTTATGTGTCCGTTAAGTAATATCCTAACCTAACTCATGTAATATAATATTCAATTTTCATTCAAATTTTCTAACAATCCCTCACATGAATGAAAATTAATATAATTTAGAAAATAAACTTTGATTTACAATAAGAAAGTACAGTTGAAAAATTATTGCCAGATAGTTTTTGACTTTGAATCTTCCCTAGTGTAACACTATCGGATCTACTTGGCTAACTAGTGACATAAAGTCTTAAACTATTCAGTCATTTGTATAAAACTAGATAATAGTATACATACAACACCTTTTCGCATAAAGTTGGTTCTTTTGGTTGTGTTCATTTCGGCCCTAAACAAATCCTAGTATTCATGAGTGCTTTAGAGAACTTAGCATTTTATTTTCATAGAAGCGGCCCACTTCACAATCATATAAGTGATTCTCTATTAAGAGTATCCTGCCGTACTCCACTTAAATTTCTAAGATATAGGAATCACTAAAAGCATTTGCTTAACCTGATACCCACAACAGGCAGCACTGTGTCATCATAGGAAAGGTAGAAAATAAAATCTTCCAGTGCTACTGGCGTGTCACTCAAAATTTTAGTTGTCTCTTTGAATCTAAATCTTGGGATCTCTAGTTAGCTAGATAGGGTTTCCATTAAGGTGACTCGGTAGATATAGGCTCTAAGCCTATTCCCTTTGATGACATCGTCACTTGCTCTCTGGTTCAACCTTTTATATATGTGGCCACCAGGTTGTTATTTTATATAATGTTAGAGGGGCTAATTTTGTCCTATATCAGATCTGAATGAGAAAAGGCTTGGGCATATAAGGGTGGGTATACAGCACTACCTAACAGTTTAGGCTTTTGGGTAAAGAGCAAACGCCCGACCCATTACATTCCACGACTACACCTTTAACATTAAAGACATGTCCATTCTTGGATTTAAAGTCTTTTATATCCTTTAATTCCAATGTCAATTATTGATAAATGCAATCATTAATTTCAAGATGGATCTCAACCACCTCAATGCACTTAGTATTTTCTCAGATTGCTTGTATATCAAGTTATGTGCAACTTGTCATTTAGATCACAACAACATAGTTAGAAAATATATCCATCTAGAGTATCTTTAGCATGTATCATACTCATTGACATGTAACCACCTAACCTATGTCATTGATTTAGTGTTTGTTTCAATCTACACATAAAATTTTCAAGTTTGCAATATTGCTTTTCATGATCTAAAACTATGAATCCTTATTAGTTATTTCAAATCAATTTTTCATTAATAGAACCTCATTCTATATTTCTGAATTATGCTCAAGATATATCCCATTAATATCCTAATAATTTTAGGATTTAAATATTATCACATTATATAGACATCCCCATATTTCTAAGTATTTATAGAAAGATATAAGGTCTTTCTATATATCAATCAATTGGTGTCTTAACAATTTTTTTAATGAAGTATAAGACTAAATTTGAGGATAGTCGAGCTTCCCCATAATTTCTGGGTAATCCAGAATTTATCTACAAATCATTTGTATTTTATGGTTCTTGTATTTTAGCAACACCATTTCATTTAAATCGCTAAATTAACTCTCAACTTCATTATCAAATTTTGCTTTATAATATCTTGTGTAATTCCTATCAAAGTATTAAATACTTTTTCCATCTCTCATGTGCACATATATTATTGTGATTTAATGCTAGAGGTACAACACTCTTTTGTACGGTTAAAAATAAACTCTAATTAATTTCCTTTCACACGTGCCAAATTTGAGTTAGGACATTCATTAATCCAAACAAGTAGGAAAATGAACTTGATTTCAGGTTTATGATATATCTCTTACACACCCTTGGATTTAATCCATACTAATTAATATAAAGACCAACCAGAACTTAATGAAGAACAAGTTCTCTCCCTAAGGTTATTTATAATACAACCTTATTTTGGTAGTAGAGGATTTTCTTAAGAATATTTAACATTTATATTTGATAAATAATACAATCCTCTTATCGGAGAAGTATAATGAGGAATATTGACTCATCACCATCTGATTTGACTATCAGGTTGATTTTAGAAATCATGATAAACATCATTTATCACGTGTATTCTCAATGGTCTTATATGGTATATATCTCTTTCATACCCCATTATTCCTCTACACAACATGTGCGCCTTGGAGAATTTTTCAAAATTTTTGCTTATTCTCGACAAGAATACTTATCTTTATTACACTTGTCATTCGTTACATTATAGAAATATTGATAAATATAACATTAATTTAAATGCAACACTAGATTAATATTTCAATAACATGTATTATACTTAAACTTATCACCAAGATATAAGCACACTATCTTAAATAGTAACATGTATACAATTGCAGAGCACAATAATTGTTTTAAAATTGTTGAAAAATAAATGCGTATATAATACTATTTAAGATATAAAATAATTATAAAATACATAAATACTAAATAATCTGTAGATCGAGGCTAGAGTTAGATTTTATGTTCTTAAGACAATTATCGCCCCGCAATAGTGTTGAACGGACCATTGACAACTGTCTCCCAGATACAACCATCTTCCTCTCAATTGGTAGTAACAATACAAACCAATTTTCTGCGAACCAGCTGTGTGTTAGTACTCTTTTGGACTTGACTCTCCTAAATTGGTTAGTCTATATAAGTTTTGTAGGGAGGGAGAGGGAGACTTCAGACGTAAATAGAATAAGAAGTCTTAATGGTTATATGTTACCAATGAGAGTAAATGACCTATTTATAGGGATACTGATACCCTCTCATAGCACTAATTGTGTCTATTCGATACTAATAGACACTTTTGGTGTTTATTCAGTGTGAATCATAGTGTTACTTCGAATTAATACTTATGTGTCTTTAAGTAATATCTTAGTCTAATTCATGTAATATAATATTCAATTTTTCATGTAATATAATATTTAATTTTCATTCAATTTTTCTAATAGAGATTTGAACAGTGGTGGAGCTTGGTGAAGATCAAAGGCAAAAATGATGATTGTGCTTGGCAGTGGGTCTTCTCGACAATGGCTCGTGAAAGACAAAGATGGAGACTATTGTTGTGGCCATGGCAGTGACGGTTGTTTTGGGCGTTGAAAACGCTTTGGCAGTGGTGGGTCGAGGTACCAAATGTTGAATTTCTTTTTCTTTTTTTTTTATTTTATTTTATTTCTTTGTTAGTGAGAGTGTTTATATAAATTTACTCCATCACCCAAATAGAGGCAATTTGTTGAGTAGAATTTGTTACTTCTAAAAAAATTACAAGGAGAGATTGTTTTGAAACGATATGAAATATTATAAAAAGCAAAACAACCAAATCCTTTAAAAAAAAAAAAAAAAAGTACGAGACATTGTACAACCTTTTGAAACGACATGAAATGTTATAAAAAACAAAGCAACCAAATACATGAATGATTCATCATAATCATCAGTCTTAATCTTATATTAATGGGATTCACCACACAAAAATTATAACGATTATTTTGTTTAATCCCATTATTTGAGATGAATAATCCCAATATTCTGACATGGATAAAAGATGTTACATTACTCAATACATTGTAAGAGTTTGACGCATACTCATTTCTTTCCCCTTCTTTTCCTTGAAACACACAAGGTGTCCCACAAATGGTCACCATGAACCCAAATTTAAATTGCACAAGATCAAAAAATGTTCCAAGAGAGGGCATAAGGCCTTGTCGTTTTGACGTTTTAATTTTCGTACAATAAATTGCTTTGGGGGTCACAAGATGGAAACTGCGCCGGAAAATTTAGAACTTTCCCACACCTCAATCCCTTCGACATTTTCTCTAGAAACAAACAGCCTATTCCCACCACCTTCAATTTGCTTTATGATCCCTCTCTCTGAGTCCTCAACTTTGTCCACATAATTCCTCCTATATGACCCTTCACGTAACTCTCTCTCTCTCTCCTCCCCGCCAGACCACACCTCTAACCCACCGTCTCTCCCTACAAACACTTGCTTTCTATAACAATGTATCACATAGTTATCCCCGCCACCCACGTTCCTCATACTCGGGTTCTTCTCTTTCAAATACACCCACGGATCGTCACCTAAATTACGTAAATCTGCCATTGCCAAATCGCCCGATTTGGTACAGATCTTGAACAGAGTCGACTCGTCCGTGTCCACGTCCACGTCAGCGAATGAGTCCCCGAATCTACTGCTTCGGCCCGACCCTGGCTCGATCGTCTCCCACACCATCGTTCCGGACCTAGGATCCCACAACCGGATGTAACCGGAGTAACCAAACGCACCAGACGTGACGGCACTTCCGACCAGCAAACCGGAGTCCGGTAAGAACGTCAGCTTCCCGGCGACCATGGATTTGAGAGAAGCGCCAGATTGCCGGCCGAATTCTGACACAATCTTGAGATTTGATTTGTCGATAACGAGAATACAGTTCTCTCTGTGAGGACAATCGAAGGACGCGAAGACTTGAGAAGGTGAATCGGCGATCGCCATCGCTCGAGCTTTGTAGATCCTTGGATCCGACTTGTCAGTCCAGTGCGCTGACCCGACCCGACTACAGTTAGAAAACCCGTAGAAGTGAAGGCCGGCGGAGATGTCAGACCCGACGGCGGCGATGTCCGGCCAAACGCGGCGAATGGAGGTTATATCCTCGACATGTGTGCGAATTGTACCGACGTGAGTCAGATTCCAATCGTAGACGGTGATCTGACCTCCGTGCGCGGCCCAAATCGATCCGTCTTCGTCGCCGGCAGTGAACGTTGAAACAATCCCGTCGGAGGCGGGCTTGATGGTGGTGACGAAAGAGGCGTCGATGCCGCTGAGCGTACTCGGCAACATAGCCGATTTGAGCTGTGACTCGATACCGTAGTAGGAGGCTTCGTCGACGAGTTCTTGGTTGGAGAATCGAGAGGCGGTGGATGGGAGGTGATTGGATCTGAGGAGAGAGAGAAGGACAGAGAAGATCTCGGGGTCGCGGTCGATAAAGATTGGGTTAGGGTTCTGCCTGGACCGGTTCGAGAGGGCGGCGAGGAGTGAATCCGGTCCGCCGGATCGGAGCGTCGACAAGGTGGTTTCGAAGAGTTTGCCGCCGACGTTGAGCTTGATGCGATCGGCGGGTTGGGACCCAAGGGCAATATAGGAATTTCCGTCCTCCATGGGTGAAAAAGATCAATTGGAGAGGTGGAGGGAGACGGAGAGAGAGAAGAGAAGGGTCACACCGTCACAGTCGTAGCTCACTATGATTTTTGTGTTTAATGACTGAAGTGCCCCTGATCTTGCTGAAAAACTATGAAATGGCCTAGTGATAATTGATAGAACATATGATGTAATGGAGGCTAAATTTTTTTTTTAACAAACGGAGGCTAAATGAGTAAGCTTAATTTAGCTATTTTCTTAATTCTTATGTTGTCTGTAGAAGAACAAAGGATATCCAGTGTTGTTTAGAGAGACAGAGATCATTGTCACAGCGTCTTTGGGTGACTGGGTGTCTGACTCTCTGTTGTAACGGAATTTGTTTTGTATATAAATACACACTTTTTTTTTATCATAAAACACAACTTATTTCGAGATGTAACATGAAATAATAATTTTACATTATGGATTCATCGTATTCCAACTTTGTGTTGCATTCTCAAATTATTTGTATTGTACAATCAAAATAATTGTATAGCATGTATAAAGTATCTTTGCTAGAGCACGTGTTGTGAACAAGGGAAGATCCAAACTCTTGTCGAAAATGTTTTGAAAGCCAAAACGCACAATTATGATGCTTTAAATTCAAATCGACACGCTACTTCAACAAATCTCCTTAAATTAAACTAAACCAAACCAATTAGATCCTTGTATTTAAAAAATAAAAAAATTTAGACCCTTGTATGAATAACTACAAAAATCTAGTATACCTTTTATTCTCTTGGGTGTCCAAAATGTCTGATGTTACCAATTCAAGTACCAGATTGCTAACAATCCAACCTAACTTACCCATTCAATCAAATAATTTGTACTACGATTGCATCTTTACGGTAAAAAAAAATAATAATAATTGGGTATTGTAAAGGGTAAAATTTAGCCCATACAAATAAGACATCTGAACATGAGAAAAGTTCATAACGTGATACAGGTCATTATTGATAAGAACGATATAGCAGCATTCCAGCGATATAGCAACATTCGAGGTATACACCTGACAATTGACTTGGTTGATTGCTCATTTCAAGAAGATCATGCAAAATGTGAAGAGATCAGCGATTAATCTGAATTGAATCTATCTTCTATTTGAATTTTGAGTTGGGAGAGATAGATGGGAAAGGTTACTATTTTCAACTATAAATATGAAATAATGAAGGAGACGAATGGAGGAGAATAAGAAATACAGGCTCATTCTGGTATTCAACTATGGTTACCCTGTTGAGATTAAAAGTTCAAGTCCTTGTAATATCTTATATAGATATAATAAAATCTCCTTTCATCCATGGATGTAGGTCAAATTGTGCCAAATCATTTAAATCGTGTGTAACTATTATTCAATTGAGTGTTCTTGGTTTATTTATTGTTCAACTTTACGTAGTACAATTTTTTACTGTAGGAAATTTTCAATTCTATCGTTAAAACCATGTTCAATCGCAATCTGGTTTGGCTCTGGATGAGAAAGAGATATCATATAGTCACAAGTTCCAAGAAACGAACATGAAAAGTCAAGCCACCCATTCGTCAGAGGTTCTAGATTTACATGAACTATACCTAATTTCATATTAGAAGATTCAGTCACATCCATCTGATAGAGCCTCAATCTTTAAGGCTACTGCTTAAAACAAGTCAAGGAAGGAAGGCTAATCTGTAGAAGGATGATCTCCCGAAGGCTGACCTCCCGAAACTGATCACCAGACTATCACCTTCAGAAAGATAAGTAATGCCACATCCATCGGACAGAACCTCTGTCTCTAAGGCTACTGCTTAGAACAAGTCAAGGAAGGAAGACTAATCTACCGAAAGGTGATATCTCGAAGACTCATCTTTCGAAGGCTGACCTCCCAAAGCTGATCACTAGCCTATCATCTTCAGAAATATAAGTAAAACCACATTCATTGAACAAAGCCTCAGTCTCTAAGGCTACTGCTTAAAACAAGTTAAGAAAGGAAGGTTAATCTGTTGAAGGATGATATCCCGAAGATGATCACCAGTTTATCATCTTTAGAAAGATAAGTAAAACCACAACCATCAGACAAAGCCACAGTCTCTAAGGCCTTAGAACAAGTCAAGGAAAGAATGTTAATCTCCCGAAGACTCATCTTTCGAAGGCTGACCTCCTAAAGTTGATCACCATACTATCATCTTCAGAAAGATAAGTAAAACCATTACTAGTGAATTATATTTATTTGGATACGTGTTATCAATTAAGTATTACAAATAATTCATGATGCACATAAATGACTAATCTCAAATTTAATTGAAAATTGCCCAAGTGGCATTAGAAAGATTATCGGTAAAGAAAAGACCGAACAGAAGGCCCAATAAGGCTGAATGCCTGAAGCCAAATTTAATCTAAAATTCAAAGTACTTTAGCTAAAGGCAAATGTCAGGTGACATCAGAAAATCGATTGCCAAATCAAGTAGGCAACAAGCACTAGAAAGTTGATCGCCAAATTAAATGGGCAACATGCACCAAAAGTCGATAAGTGGCATCTGAAAGCCGACCACTAAATCAAGTGGCAAGTGATATATGAAAGCCAACCGCCAAATCAAGTGGCAAATGACACCTCGAAGCCGATCGACACAAAGGCCGAACAAAATAAAAACATAAAAAGGCTAAATACCATTGACATATCCTAAGATTTGATGTATTGACACGCGGCTACAACTTTGTGAATATTTGTCACCAACAACCCCTATAGTTTGTGTCGCATATCATATATATTCCCTCTTGCCAAAAGTACACCGTGTCAGAGTACTTTTTGACGGTGAAATGACGATGTTTTCCTTTGACTTCTGACATAACCCATTTGAATACTAAATTTACCCATTTAACCCTGTTTAATGGACCAAAATACCCCTTTGAATATACCTATATATATACTATAATATATGTAATATATATAATTATTTATAACAAAAAAATGAAAAATTAATTAATTAATTTTCTCTTTCTTTTTCTCTATATATACATAGTCTATGAAGCACGGATACTTCCCCGGAGGCGCCGTGCCCGTATCGGATACGTATCCGATACGGATACGGCCAGGATACGGCCGGACATGTATCGGATACTCCCAGGAAGTATCCGTTTTTTTTATATAATTTTTTTATTTTTGGATACGGCAAGATACGACAAAGATACAGCAGGATACGACACGGATACTTGGGGATACGGCTAGGATACTTCTCGGATACATTTGATTTTTTTTTTTTTGTTAATTTTTTTTTAAAGATGGTAGCCATATTGTAATATTAAAATTTAAAAAGCTTAGTTAAAATGTGGGGCTTAATTTGTAATAAATCAAAAGATCTTTAATGTTGAAAAAAAAAGATCATTTAAGTTAAAACTTAATTTGTGTTCTATTAATTTTTTTGTATAATATAAAATATATATATTTGCTGTATCCCGCCGTACCCGTATCCTATTTTTTTGAGATTTGTCGTATCGCCGTATCCATATCGTATCGTATCCGTATCCGTGCTTCATAGTATATAGTATATTATAATATATATATAATTATTCATTTCCATAAATAATAATGTTTAACATAAAATAAAAAGTAATTAAAATTTTCTTTCTTTTTTTCTATTCATCTATATATATAGACTATAATATACATAACCTAAAATATATAATTATTTATTTTCATAAATAATAATACTAACATAAAATAAAAAATTAATTTAAATGACAATCAAGAAGGGTATTGTGGTTATTTTTCTATTATGATATTTTTATATTAAAATACATTTAAATAATCAGGGACAATCAAGACATTTCACATATAAAAAAAATGAAAAAGCTGATAGAGGGTGTTGGTGACAAAAATTCACAAAGTTATAGCCACGTGTTAATACATCAAATCTTAGGAGGTGTGAGTTATATTTACCCAAATAAAAAAATATTAAAGTCTCAAGCATTTCAGGAAAAAAAAAAACAACTTTAGGCTAACACAAAATTGATCAATAGACTGATCAGGGAGCACTCTTTGCAGGGGTCAGATCTTCTATGTAATATGGCGCCATCCTTTATAAGCCTGTGAATATCTATTACGCTGCTTCGGTCCCTACTAAGAAGATATTAAATGTTAGTGTATACACAAATTTTAAGTCTAAGAATAAGATCAAAACACGTAGACAAATATATCAAATATATTAATTTCAAGAAATAACGGTTTACAATTCTCTGTAGATATTTACAAAAGAAAGATAAATTTCTATGATTTAATCTCCTTGGTAATCCGGATTGAAGGTTGCTGGAGCTTGATTTTGAATTGGATTGAAACTTTGGTGAAAAATAGCACGTGGATGATATGCTTGTTATTCTTCTCCTTCATGGTTTAGATGCTTTGGAGCTTCAGATCTTGAGTGAAGAATCTTACAGAGTTTCAGCTTTCTCTGAGAGTTTTTTGGTTTTCCTTCTCCAGATTCAAGGGCTATTGGTGCTTGATTTTAAATCAGGTTGTTGAGAGTCTTCTTCAAGTGTTTGTTGTTGAAGAAAACTGGTGAGAATTTTTGATCGAGGGTTAAAGAAGCTTGACCTCGAACAGTCTTGTTGATGATTCTTTGAATTTGTTAAATCATGGAGGAAGAACGACATAACTTTGAATATGTTTGTTGTTGTTGTTCTTCAAAGATTTGAAGGTTGGATGAATATATATCTTCAGAGCTTCAAGTGTTAATTGAAGGCAGAGTCTAACAGAACTTCAATATTCTGTCAGAGTCTTCCCCCCTCTCCTTTACCTCTGAACCTTTATTTATAGGCTCACCGGAGGGATCTATTTGTAACTTTCTTTTCTTCTGATAATTATCCTATAATTATCTTTTATGATAATTGTGATAATTATCCAATATATACATAATAATTATATTTGGTGATAATTATATATATGTATATATTTAATTATCCATTTGACCTATTTTCAAGTGGGCTTAGATGTTTTTAGATAATTTGGATCAACCCATAACCCATTTATTTGTGGTGAGTCTGGGCTTCAAATTATCCAACTCATTGGACCACATTCCAAAGTGGACTAAACTGAAGAGAAGTCCAAATTATATTTTGGGTCCATCATGTAATTTTTTAATGTCTACCGTTAGTTATCATGACATTTCTTGAGTGAAAAAACAATTGCCAAAGTGCTAAGGGTGATCATCCCATTCATTTGATTGGCGAACATGGAATCCCAGTCAAACATGTAAAAATAAGCGCTTGGCTTGACTTCATTCTTTACAAAATGTGTGACAGTTGGACTTAGAGCTCCGGGCTGACCGTATTCCACATTCCTCAAAGTAACAGAAGAGCTTTTGTCTTGTTGCTAGTTGTTTTGACTAACTTGATTTTCTTGGGCAAACCATACATGCATTAGAGCCGAGAGAGGGATACTATTTTCAAGAGCCTGAAGGATGGGCTTAAGTGAGCTTCAAATAGGACTGGAAGCTTATCGTAATACATTCCCATTCCAAGTAGGATTGTTATAAAAGGGAAAAACATTGGTCACCAATCTGATCACATATGTTGAAGGCTGATCACCATACTAATAACCAATAAAAATGGCTCGAGCATATTTCGTAATTACAATGATCAAAGCATGTCATTTTTTCGATGTAATAAATATGGTAAGGGGCTGATCATCAACCAAGTGGCTATTGGGAATAATTCCTTAGACAGAATCAACAACCTAAATGACTTCAGTGGAAACAAGCCAGGGGAACCTAAACGACTTCAGTGAAAACAAGCCAGGGGTTGATCGCAAAACAAATGAAAGTAGCTAATAGCACAGAAATTCGAATGTTGGATAAGATGATGAAGTACTAAAAAAGCTGATCGCCAAAAAATAAAAGCGCTTAATGAAGCTCGTGGCTTGAAAAACCGAACAACAAAATACCTAAGTCCTTAAGAACCGCGACTCCAAGAGTCGAACATCAAAATATAGGTAAGACATTATTAGTAGGGTGACAATTCGTGTTCCCGTGTTGTGTCTGTGTCATGTCGATCTATGAGTATTCTATTAAACAGCTTAACCCTAACCCGATTCATTTAATAATCATGTCAAAGACCCTCAACATTAACCCAACCCGTTTATTAAACGCGTTACCTGTGTCAACCCGTGTAACCCATTTAATAAACATATCTTATAATGTCATGACTTGTTTAATAACATTTTTAATCCGTATAAGTTATATCATATGAATTTCTCCACCCCTAAAAATCTCTCGTAAGATTATATAAAAAATAAAGTACATATTAATACATAAATCATAAAATCAAATTATATTATAAATTTTGTACTTATATATAAACTCAACAACTGGGAAGACACTATAACAATCTCATATTTTTATGCCTACATCAGTCCTGTAAACAAACAAATGGATTACAAATAATTGCAACATCGTAATTATTTGTATAAAACCATAATTTATTAATAACTCATGTGACAATTATGTTGTAATCATGTCACGGCTTAGACAGCTTAAACTCAAACCCAACCTAATTTTTGCATGTCGTGTTCGTGTTAATCCATTTATTAAATGTGTCGGCTTACCTCAAACCCAAACTCACTTAACTCGTGTCGTGTTGTCGTATCTAATTTTGCCACCCATAATTATTGGTATCAGAAGAAGGCTGAACTGAAGCAAGAACATTTATAAAAAAAAAAAGGCTGAAGCAAGAACGTCTATAAAAAAAATGTTGAACAAAAGAAAGAACGTCAATAAATGGAAGCATTTGAGTTGAACATCACCAATAATGGTGTAACTTCCTTCAAGAAGAGACCTTCATCTCCAGATGACTTTGGGTCATAATTACCATCTTGCCTTTGCTAATGGTTTTGAAATGCGAATGAGCATAAATTCCCTCTCGTTAAGAGTATTACGTCTAATTAAAGGGATTGGGGATTGATTGTAGAGAGAAATTCTACCAATGAGAATAAAACATCTGAGTATAAGAAAAGGTAACATGGTACGCGTGTCGTGATACATGTCATTATTGAGAGGACGAAATGGCAACATACGAGGCATACAGAATGTGAAGAAATGGTCAATTGCCCATTTCAAGAAGATCATTCAGAATGTGAAGAAATCAGTGATTAACCTGAATTGAATCTATCTTCTGTTTGAATTTTGAGTTAGGAGAGATAGATGGGAATGAGTTACTATTTTCAATTATAAATATAAAATAATAAAGGAGACGAATGGAGGAGAAGAAGAAATATAGACGTATTCTGGTATTCAGCCATGACAAATCTGGTTAGATTAAAAGCTTAAGTGCTTGTAACATCTGATATAGATATAATAAAACCTTCTTTCATCCATGGACTTTGGCTAAATTGTACCGAAACATGTAAATCATGTGTGCCTATTATTTGATTTATTTATTGTTCAATTTTACGTAGAGCGATTTTTTGCATCTACACGTATTTTATTCATTATAGACTAACGAGTATATTTGAAAATCTCTAATTTGGATGTTTCAAATTAGATGGTGTCCTAGCTGTGTTTAGCACAGTGGTTCCAACACTTACAAGGCTTTCAATGGTGCTGTCCAAGAAATAACCAATGGGCCTTTTGAGAACCAAATCTGAAGCAGGTTGTGTTGTGCTGGGCTTCCTCAAGCTGAAACAGCGAATGGGCCATTGCAATGGAAGGATTAGTGGATATGAAAATTCCGTTATTTTCAATTTACAAGCAGAGCAATCATTATGTATATATTTTGCATAATTGCATGCAAAATATATACAAGTCATACGCTGTATATATTAAACAAATAGACAGTAAATTAAAATGTAAAATTTCAGTGAAATAATTAAACAACAATATGTCTTCAATCAAAGGGAATCTAACCCAATCATATAACTTATTCATTCTCAAAAATTTGAAGACATGGATTCAATACTCCCAATGTCCAACCTCCACATCCTCCAGATTAGGTGGGCCTTGAGCTCCCCCACCTCATGTAGAGTAGACCCAAACAGACCCTTATTTTCTTCAAATGGAAGGATTGATCCATTACAAGCCAGGCAAACACTATATATCCCAAGAAGTAATACTAATACTCTATTAAACTATATCTGCCTTGTCACATGACTCCAATCTAGACACACTTTAATTGTTGATTAATTAACCACTTAGATACGCCTCTCTATTTTAAGGACCAACACTTGTCACAGCTCATGTTTAGACATATTTGTTGAGTGAAAGATGTACAAAGGAGTTGAACTCTACTTTCATAAATTTTACTACTTTACAGAATGGCTTAAATTCATTAATATTACATGTCTCGCTTAAATAAAATATTATCAACATCGACCAAATAATAGGTTCACCAAGATAAACAAGTTTGTAAAATAAAAAATTATAATAATTTTGATAATCTAATTACCATGTCTCTCTAACAAATCTTTCATCAAACACTGCTAGCGTGGCCGAAATGACTCTCATTTTAAATGAGTCATACTCATATTGTTAAAATCACCATAATTTCTTTCATCTCCATATTATTCAAATCAGCTCTCTAAATCTTTTTAAATATATAAACAAAGGGTAAATTAATCTAAGACTCAATTTGGATGGAAAGAAATGGAAGGAAAAGAAAGGGAAGGAAATAGAGGGAAATGTTTCTTTGTGTTTGGTATAATTTTTTTAATGAAAATGAATGAAAATGGAAGGATTTGGAGAGATAAATTAAGAATGAATAGTAGCTTTTGTTATCTTTCAAAAATGGGAGGATATAAAAGGAAGGGAAGGAAAAACTAAAATTTTTTTAAAAAAACTTTGTTAATACCAACTTTGTTCTTATTTTGATCAAAGTTAAAATTTGTTTTTTAAATATAAAATGATATAATGTTTTTTTTTTTTTTTAAAATAATTTCATTTCATTTCTTTTTCCAAACATGTTAACTATCATTTCTTTTATTAATTAACCAAACACAAAAAAAGTTTAACGCAACCCCTTTCTTTCCTTTCCTTTCCTTTTTTATTTTATTTTATTTTATTTCATTACTAATGTTATCATTTCTTTTATTTTCCATTATATCAAACATAGCCTAACTTCTCCTAAGGTTTTGCTTAATTACTTTCGGTTTAAAGTTTTTAAAATATGGTAGTCAATTTCTCTTTAGGTTTGGTTAACTTTACTCCAAGTTAATTAACAGTTAGCTCCGTTAAAGTCAATTAATTTAAAAAATTAAAATATCAAAATTACTCTCGGTGGCGATAGTTCTGGTATGACATTGATGAAGAAAAAATATATCATGTTAATCTTAATTAAATGATTAGAAATCAAGGTTATTTTTACACAAAAAAATTATAATTTAAGAGTATTTTGTAATGATATATTAGATATGATTTTATTTAAAGGAACATTAATTTGATAAAAGTGTCGGAATAATTTTGTAAAATTTTTAATTTAAATGTACAATTAAACAAATAGCTTAACGTGTACTGTGAAAAACGGTGGTTTTACTAGCTGAATGAGATTTTTAACCATTGAATGAGACGAGAATTTAATGATTTAACCTTTCACCGCTGGATAATCCGATGGCGACAAGGTGGGCCACCATTTAAAAGAGTCCTCTAAATAGATAAATGCGGGGTCGAATTTAAGAGCCTTGATTTGATAAGGACAGTTTGGGCCTACAGGTACACGTACAGCAGAGTGCGGCTGTCGAACCACGTGCTCTTCGGCAAGAAAGGGGGAGTCCGTATTGAGGGACATGATCAGAAGATGAGCTGGTTGAATTAAGAAAGTAAGACCCACGGTCCCTCCACTGGCCCATTCAAACAGACGGACCTCTCTATTCCCCGGAACAAGATTTGTTACACCTAACCACCTAAAGAAAAAAAAAAAAAAAAAAAATTCATTTAAAACAAAAGTGTTGAGATACATGATTTAGTAAAAAAATTATCTATACTAATTATACAATAACTCTTAACTTTTATTTTATTTGTTAATGATAATATTTTATAAAAAATTGTTAAATAGCTTATTTTTTGCATATATAAAAATATAATTTATTATCTTTATATTGTTGTATTTTATTTGTACCGATATCCTTTTTTTTCAAATTTATCGTATCGCTGTACCGTATTATATGGTATCCGTGTGTCGTATTTGTATCCATACTTCCTAAATAGAGAGTATTTACCTTAAAAAAATACGACTCTTTAATATCCAGAACAAGCCAAGTTAATAGAGAATATTTATCTTATAAATATATGACTTTTTTAATATAAGTTTTTAAATTTACTTCTCATGTTTTTTTTTCTTTTTTCACATTATCATTATAAATTTATTCATACAATTCAATTACAAAAAAAAAAATAAACAAGCTGCACCTAGAGTGAGTGGGTTGTTAGAGGGGAATAAAAAAAAAGAAAAGGCTTATGGGGAGAGAGTGAAAGAATAAAATAAAAATTATATATATATATATATATATATATATATATATATATATATATATATATATATATATATGAGAGAGAGTGTGTGATGGTAGAGAGAAAATCAGGTGGGTGAGAAAAACAGAAAAAACAAAGAAAGAGAAAAGAATAAGGAGAGAGAGTGTGCTTAGCTGAGTGGGTAGGTGAAGTGGAGATGCCGATGCAAATTATTTACCCTTGAGGGCATAACGGTAAAAGAACCACAACCATTAGTTGATTTAGCAAAATGTTGACTGACAAGGGTGTGAGAGATAAAATGTCAAAACTTTAATCTACAAGTAATAAAGGAAACCTCAAAAGAGGTGAGGGTAATTTACCCTAATTTTAATATGGGGAAAATGGATACGTGAGCTAAATATTTATTTAATTGTAAAAAAATCACATCATACGTAGAAATATCCAAATTGGACATGGATTCTTTTGAAAGAAACTAGTATTTTTTTCTCTCGAAATATCTATAAATTCACATCCATAATTAAGATGACATGTTTTTAATAATTGAATTTAGAATTGTCGATGCTCAAAAAAAAAAAAAAAAAAGAATTGAAGAAGATTATGGGAGATGTTTGTCAAAAAAAAAAATAGATGTGCCAAATAATTTGTAAAAATCTTATTATTATTTTTGGATAAATACTCATATATCCACAAATGTCAACTATGGAGTTCCGAGTCTTCACTTTCTAAAAAGTTATACTAGGGCTAATGACGCAGTGATAAATTTGTTAAAAAATTGGTTTGTGTGTCGCTGGCACAATAAAAATTTTAAACAAATTTGAAAAATGCTTCAATGGTTAAAATTCATCTAATGAGGTTTTTCACAAAGTTGATTAGATAAGTATGATATATCATTTGCTACATTCCAATCATTTCCATTTCTAAAGAAGGTTAAATGGGATGGAACATTAATGGAGTGTTTTTAACGAAGTGTACCCAAATATACTTTCAACAAATTATGCTACCATTCCCATCAAAATTTCAAATATCATTTTCTAATCCTTTTCTCAGGAGGCATCAATAAAATAATTTGTTGTATAAAACAAATGGTTGGTTAATCAAGTGAATATTAATTGATTCCTAACACAATAACAAAGTGTTTGGTAATTCTTCTATCAATTGAATAAAACAATATTTGACTGAAAATAAATTGACCCCATGTGAGATGTTGAAAATCAGTAGTAGTAATTGAAACAATTAGGTGGGAAGATTTATTGTGGGCTTTTTTGTACACCCATCTGGAACCTAATACTTAATCGAAAAAAAACAGAAATCGTACTCTGCAAATGACAGTTGCGTTCTTTTCAATCTGCAGTAATAATTTATGGCTAGTGTACTCTCAGGGCATCCATTACCCGCTCTCTACCGCTTCAGGTGATGCTGGTACGGGGCTCACTAGCATACGGCCCCAACAGAGAAATATTTGCAGACTCGCTCTGCAGGTAGGAGGTGAGCCTGCTTGGTTTTTTTTTTTTTTTTTTTTTCTGCTGAGTCAAATTGTTCTGTGTCTTTTTTTTTTTGGTTTTTCAAAAAAAAATTCAAAGTTTATAATATATATATATCAAAAAATATTTTTGGTTCTTTGTTTAATTTTTTTTTTCAATTTAATTTTTTAGAACTCTTTAAAGTTTAATTTTTTCTCATTTGATTTTTTTTTAAGTTCGGATCTTTGGCCTATTTTTTTTTATTTAAAAATAACAAACAAACAATTGAAAAAAATATATTTTATTCATCACTAATATAAAAATTATATTTAATTCGATATTAACTTTAAACATCTTTATTACTAAATTTATTTTACAAATGTTCCATGAGATCTCTCCTGAGATTCATATTCTCGTTTCTATTGCGAATCTTATTAAGGCGAGATGATAAGTGTGCCGCCAAAATTGATGAGTTTCAATCGTAGTGTGGAACGGAGACGTCTTCATTGTCAGGAGGAGGTGCCCATTGCAAAATGTCGGTGCCGCGCTCATCTTCTATGATCATATTGTGTAATATGATGCACGTTCTCATTGTCTTGTTCAAAATTTTTTTTCGATAACGTACTGATCTTTGCATTATAGTTCACCTGATCTACAACACGCCAAACGCTAGTTCAACATCCTTCCTAGCGGTTTCTTATTTTTGAGCAAACAAATTTTTTTTTTCAGTAGTTAGGTGCATGATAGTCTGTATCAAAGTAGTTCACTTAGGATATATACCATTAGCTAGGTAATACCCAACGTACGTCGGTGCCCATTTACCTTGTAATTAACCGGAGGCATTGTACCATTGACATGCCACGCTGTGGGATAGTTCTTCCATTCCATAGAGCAAAGCATACCTGAGAATCCTCTCTCCTCCCCTTCTCGAAGAAAAAATGTAATGTCATCTTTGTTGGGTGAGCGTTGGTACTGCTCCGCATACAATGCAATTATAACATCACAAAATCTCTTCAAGCTTTGGATCACAGTGCGCTCGCCAACCTTTATGTACTCACCACAAAGATCTGCTGAAATTCCATAGGCGAGAATACGTATTGCAGTTGTCATCTTCTGTATAGGGGTGCACCCCAAACGACTAAAAGCATCTGGTTTCTGTCTGAAAAAGTCGTCATAATTTGTAACATCATTTAAAATGAGAAAAAATAACTCTCGATGTATCCAAAATCGTCTATGAAAGATCTCTGGTGGAAAAACAGAAAACAGGATTTTTAGCAAAGTAATCTTTCCATATTTGTTGGGCTGCCTGCTCTCGCTCACGCTTAATATATCGTCTTTTAGGAGGTTGAAAGAATGTTATCCTCTCAGGCGTGAATAAACTCAAAATCGCTTTTATCCGTTTCTTATGGCCTTGAAGAACTATCTCACGATCAGAATCTGAAGAAATATCAGAAATATCTGAATTGCTAGACTCAGACACCGGAATAGATCGTGATAATGAAACCATTGTATAAATGCTATAATGAAGATGATGATTTAAAGAAGACCAAATATGTAGTTTATATAGTCATTGAGAATATAACAGTTGGAATATAGTTGTTGGAATATAGCCGTTGGAATATATGTAACATCTTTTTAATTTATTTCTTTATTTATGGAAAAAATATGTAATGTCTTTTTAATTATGAATTTATTTGTACAAAAAATATGTGATGATAATTTAAATAAGACCAAATAGGTGGTTTATATAGCCAATGGGAATATAGCTTTTAGAATATAGTCATAGAGAATATAGCCGTTGGAATATATGTAATATCTTTTTAATTAATTTATTTATTTGTGCGAAAAATATGTAATGTCTTTTTAATTTATAAATTTATTTGTACGAAAAATATGTAATGTCTTTTTATTTGTCAATAAATATGTGAGAAGTAAACAATTAAAAATAATATTTTATTCATAACCAACAATTGAAATAAATAAGTTTTAAATTTTTTTGTGAATTGTTTTTTATATAAAAAATATTAAAATAATAATATAAAGAACTTGCATACCAATAAATTTAAATCTATACAATTGCATAGAATCACTTCAGCATATAAAAAAGCTGAAATGTCTCTATGCATTTTAAATGCACTATAATCCATGGCCTCACTTTGAAGGAACAAAACATGATCACTTTCTCCATTTATTTTACTGGGACCAAGTTCAACATGCAATTGAAACTGAAAGTCATCGCATTTTGTCCTTATATTGAGAAGAAGGTAACTTGGTTGATTAGAAATATAATTTGGGACCCATGTTATGTGCATTGTTCTTATTAAGTTTGATAATTCAATATATACATATGTATATATTGAATTATCAATAACTATTAAATATAATTTAAATACATATATATAAAATAATTGCTAAAAACACATAACAATTATATTCAATGATTATTATCAATTATTCAAAATATATGCGTACATAATCAACATTTAAGAATACTACTACTTGAATATGATTATTATCAATTATTCAATATATATGCCTACATAATCAACATTTAAGAATACTACTACTTAATTTGAGATGTGGAAGAAGCTTGATTAAGTTTGCAGTAGAAAGTAACAAATGGTATGACGCATTTAACTGTCAGAATTTTGTAAGTATATTCACTCTGTTAAATGGACTTTAATTGATAGGCATTTTGATGTGCAATATATAAATATATGTCTATATGTATGAATTTATGGCTTAACCACCACCACCAACCATCTATCACCACCGCTGCAACCACCAGGAAATCACGTAGTACTTCTGAGGCAAAAAAACAAAATTCCAAGTTTTTTTACCCAGTTACATCAATTTAATATTTCTATATATATCAAAGGGCAATTAATTACATGAATTATTATTGTATACAGTAATGAACATCTTGATCATAATCAATTTTATTGTTTTGATAGACTTTCAAAATATATGGAGAAAACAATAGAGAGAATCAATATTAGATTTTTCACTTTCTTGCTTTCTTTTCACTTCTCCTTTTCCTTTTCCTTGATGGTTGGAACACGTCCATCAGTTCCAGCGATCACTGCATACTTGTCCTTCCTAGTTAAATTAGTGCACTCGAACCCTAATGTCCCGGCCAACACCCTTTGAATATAGTTTGCAACTTCAATTGCAGATTTACCACCTTTGCAAGTGAGCTCAGTGGGCAGTTGATTCAAGAATGTGATCTCATAAGTTGGCATTGGATTCATGAACACAAAATAAGGATCCAAAAACTTATGCCCACGAGCTGTGGTTCCATAAAACACACCTTGCTTAGTGTTAATGGCGACCGGGACAATCCTATCTGTAAGCTCAGCAAAAAGTGCACTAAATCTCAGTAAAAATGGCTCGCGACAAGTAGTCCCCTCGGGGCATATGACCAAGTCACCTTCCTCGAGCAATTGCTTGATGTGGGCTGCATCTCTCTCTCTCTCCCTTGACAATGCCACGGCTTTGATGGGTGAAATTAGCTCTGAAAACTTGCTTATGCTATATGTCACACAACTTATTTTTCTTCCTAGGGCGACTGCAGTGACCACCGGGTCTAGGACGGTCCGGTGGTTGCAGACGAAGAGGACACCGCTTTGGCCTTTCTTGGGTGGCGGAGGAGGGTTGCCCTTTACGACGAGCTTAATTCCGAGGATCTTATAGTTGTACCGGACAATTCTCTCCGGCAAAGGAATGTTGAGGTAGACTCGGAAGATGGAGAGAATGATGCCTATTGGCATCCATAAGAAGGTCAAGAGGGCAACAATGGGTGTAGGTCTTTGAACCAAACGGCCCTCATGAAAGATGACAGGGCTTAGAAGCTTGTTTCTTGGCAGTGGCTCACACTCTGTTCTTGGCACCATGTATCCTTCCTGTGATTAAGAAAATTAACATGTGTATATATATATATATATATATATATATATAGTTGCTTTAAATAAAACGACCCTTCATATTTTTTTTTTAATGCACAACTAAATTTAGAAAAATGATGTAACAGACAGACGACATTCTTTCACCCGTCTTGGAGCTATAGGAAAAGGGAGCAAATTAAGAGGAGAGAAATTTTGAAAAAAAGAAAGAAAGAATATTTATTATTCTCCTCAATTTTTTTAGTGAGCTACAGAATCCAAGGCTTGGATTGAATGAAAAAGTGGGTTGGTCATGGAAGGTGTATGTGGGGTATCCATTGTCCAGTTGTGTTTTCACTTTTCAATGGAAAATGAATGTTCTTGTACTATCACATCTTAATTAGGGGATCTACAATTATTAGAGGATTTAATTTGAGTTAGTTAAGAATTATTTGAGAGAAAGCATTGGTACGAAAGAACTTGAAATTAAAAGACACCGTTGGGAAATCCAAGTGTACATATAACTGCCACTTGGACAAATAGAATCTGAAATTATTGAAAACATGAAGCTTCCATCAAGAGAGAGAGAGAGAGAGAGAGAGAGAGTTCATGAAGATAGCATTAAGCTCATAAATCTCTCACCAACCCTTGCCATTAAAATGTGGTATGACAAAAATTTTAATTGTTGTACCCAAATTGAGCTAAGAAACAGCTTGGCAGTAAAAAGTGAAAAGATAGATGTAGTTCATGGACAAATCATTACAACCATAAAAGCTTTCACATGTCTATCAAAATAAAAAATATATAAACATGTATGGGTACTATGGAGTAACTGCTCTACTTGTATATTGAACTACTAAGAAAATAAAAAGAACATGTATATATATATATATATATATATATATATATATATATAACTAGTTATATACTATACTGTATGGGAAATTATACCTTGCATATTGACATGAAATCATGATCAGTCTCTCTATCTCCCAGGCCTAAATCTGGCAAATTTGTTCCAAATTCTCTTATGATGGCTGCCTTTTTGTGTTCTCCTACAAGAACACCTGGTTTCTTGACAAACCCAGTTGCTCTCCCAGATTTTGTTACTTCCAACTCGGTCCCAAGAACCTTATCAGCGCCCAAAAAGTTCTTAGCAAAGTGTTCCACCATTATTCTAGGGTTTGCAGTAATAATATACCTCTTGCCAAAGGAATTGAACACTCTCCAAGTCTCGGGATGAACATCCTCGGAGTAGAATTTAGGCAAGACTGACCTCGAAACAAGCTCAATGTCACGGATTTTCAAACCCGCGAATGCAATGAAGATAAAAGTTTGGATAGCAATGGATTCTGAAACGAATAAGTACATGAAATATACGAATGGGACCGATGCAAGAAGGACTAATGCCCTAATGAGACAACCTGCTTCGAGAGCAACAAGCATGTAGTAGGGAAATGCACTTCTTGACACAACAAGTGTGCCATCTAGGTCTGCTGCCACTGTTTGATTGGATCGTCCCTCAGTGCAACATTTTCTAATTGGTTCGAAATGGCGATATTGAGCACCCATGAGAGAGAGAGAGAGAGAGAGAGGTGTTGTGTGGGTTTTTGGTGTGAGCTGTGTTATGTTATGGAGAGAGGAGGAGGGGGGGTTTAAAAAGGATTGGAGCAAGATGGTGATGTTGTTGCTGGTGAAGCTAGCATGAAAATATCATGTGGTTGTGAGAGAGAGAGATGGTAACAAATTTGTAACATTACCCTTTTTTGATGGTTCAATTGGAGGCAGTTGTGAAGAGGGGTCCAAGTAGTTGAAAGTCGATACCAACGCCTACGTTACATTCAATTAGCCTACATTTTAGTTTTTAGGCGCCGCCCTTGCTGCGCCATTATAGCTTTGGCTAAGTTATATATATATATATATATATATATATATATATATATATATATATATATATATATATTTGGCTTGCAAGAAGCTAAATTCGCTGAATAAATTAATACTAACCAAGTGATAAATATATGTATATACACACACGTGTATGATGGAGAGAGTGATCATTATTGAGTTAAGTATATATTTGAGGGTACGATACCAAGTGAATTCCATGTTGTTTTTGTCTATATTATATAATACATTCGAATGTGTGTGATCTTTGTGTGAATTAAATTATAGCTACTTTTATTGATTTGGACATACAAATGTTGAATTAAATATTGGGAGTATAATTAAATAAGTTAATCTTACGGTATATCACCTTATTCACCACACACCCTCCTCTTGATTAGTATATTTAGAGCAGGAATTATATAGATTATATACCAAGGGAGGTGAAAAAGTCATGGTTTTGCAATTTCGTTTTTGTCCTTATATTTGTGTGACCTCCTTGACTAAATGCACGTCAGTATGCTCAGTCACATAATTGCCATGCACACACATTCCATGTCAGTTAAACATGAGGAAGAAGATATGAAAAGGAATATAAAAATGGGACTGATTTCTTTTAGATTAGGAATTTAGGAATGGTCTGATAAGAAATATTAGAAGTCTTGTATACACATACACTAGAATGTATCATGCGATTGCAATCCATACTTAATTATGACTGTTAGATAAAATTATTTTAAATAGTAGATAAGAAAAGATAATTTAACTCACACGATTAATTTTTTAACAATTTTTTATTAAGAAAATGCTAAACGTCATGAAATTTTATCATGAATTACCATCATAAATGATGTGGCAGGTGATAATACTATTGAAATTCCGTGTATGGGGGGAATCCCATCAATACTAACTCACCATTTAATTGCCACATCATTCAAGATAAAAATTCGTGAAATATTTTCATGACGTGTAGCATTGCACTTTTGATTATTAGATTGACCTTTTTATCTTATTATACCAAACTTAAATGTAATATATATATATAATTCCCGGCAGTGGATGCCCTCAGTATGAATTCTTTTGACATCCCTTCTGAATTACATTTATTGCTTACGGGTAAAATTTAATTCAAAAACGTCATCAACCTCTCATATTTTCTCTTTATGTACTCTCTCTAATCATCCCAATGAGTGGCTAATCCAGTTATGATTTTTCATTAGAGTACCTACAGAAGGATACTATGTAGTTACTATAATGCCAGAAGGACTTCAACATTGGATTCTGGATACTGTCTCCAAGTAAACCAAATATCTAACAGGAGATCCCATAGCCATAAGTTTAAGAGGAAAACTATGAGGGTGGAACAATATTATTAAAATCTTTCATCTATATGAATCAATATTATTAAAATTCTAAAAATGGTATGACTAAATTTTTAAAAATATCCCATTATCTATTTTTGTCCCCCACTGAAAATTTTGGATCTTAAAAATGGTAAATTAGTTGGGTGTCTCTCATTTTCTCTCTTTGGTATCTGTCACTATAGAGAGTAATTTTTGCTATGAATATTATGAACAATTAATTGTGCAATTGAAAAAAAATCAATGGATGAGTCATAATTTGAGTGTATATATTGAAAAAAAGAGATTTGATAACTTAGATAATGAAGTTATCATAGGACATTCTCAAAATATGAAAAGTTGTCGAGAATAATTGTTAATGTACTCAAAATATTAATTAATGTTATTTTTTTGTTTGTTTATTATGACAGTTTGGGAAAAAAAAAACTTCTTGTTGTTGTTCAAACCGCCCCCTCTTATAATTTTCTTGATCGGCCATTGATTCCTTATGTCTCAGATATAAAAGAGAGCCCTAGAAGCTATATGATTAAGAACTAAAAGCTTTTTATGTAGTGAAAATAAAAATGCTAAGGAGGATGATTGAAGTGACCAGAAGAGATAAGATCCTAATGAGGGAGTGAAAGAAAAATTAGGCGTGTCATTCATTTGTAAAAAAATTAGATAGAGTAAATTGTGATGGTTTGGATTCGTATATTAGAGACTTAGAGATGTGATGAAGCAAGAAAAACTGGTTGTAATAAAAAATAAGAGATGAAGAGGGCAATCAAAAATAACATAGGATAGGATGATATTGTTAAAAATGACTTTAAAAAGTCAAATTTGATAGATAAATGACATGTAATAAAAAATATTGAATAGAGAGAATTCATGTGATCAACCCCATGTGAAACGTATTGAAGGTTATATATACTTTTAATCCTAATCCGTTTATTCTTTTTTTTTTTTTTTTATATATAATACTCTTTTCTATAAATTTTGTAATTTTGACAAACTTGTATTATATTTATTTATTTATTTTCCCTTCTCACATGTTATATATGGTTTGAGTTTGCACTTATTTCATGCTCAAATCTATTATTATTTATTAATTTAGTAAAAAAATACATTTACTAAACTTTTTTAATAAAAAGACAGCTTAAAATTCATAAATAGATCACTACTAGGGTTAAAAAGTCTTAAAAAATTCAATAAAAGTCACAAAAAAATAATTTTTATTGTATTATCTTGTAAAAAATAATGTATCGCTATATTTTTTTTCTTATATGTGAGGTGGAAAAATAATCACAAATACGATATTCAATTGCATAACATTACATTAATATACACCTGAGTTCGTTACGTCTCTGACTTCCGAACGATGGTCATGATAGCATTACAAATTATAAAACAATCATAACCCAACATTTCAAAATGGATCCCTTAAAGTTTCTTGAGTTAAAAATTTATACATTTTTAATCGATTTGACAGTTGAGCATTATATGTTAAAATAGACTACTAATGGATTCGTTGCCTAGTTTCATCCAATTGATCCTGACCCATGTATCAAGTTTAGACGTACACTCCTTGGATACTTTAATACCCAATATTAGTAAAAAATCATTTTTATATTTAGAGTAGATTACCTTAAACTCTCCTAAAATTCTACTTAATTACTTTCGAATTAAAGTTTTTAAAATATAGTGATTAACTTCTTTTGAAATTTGGTTAATTTTACTCTAAGTACTCTAGCCGTTAATTTACAGTCTGCTCCATTAAAGTTAATTAACATAAAAAATCAAAATGTCAAAATTTTTCTCGGTGGTGGTAGTGCTGATGTGGCTGGAGAAAAAATATATATAAAACATGTTAATTTTAGTCGAAGGGATAAAAATTGAAGTTATTTTTGCACAAAAATATTATAACTTGAGGGTACTTTGGTAATTGCATATTAGTTGTGATTTTGTTTAACAAATTATTAGTTTGGCAGAAATGTTAGAGTAATTTCACAAAAACTTTAATCTAAAAAGAATTAAATCAAATCTCATAAAATTCAAAGTAATTTACCTTTATTTTTACTTGCATTTGGTATAAAAATCATTTTGTCCTCCATGACCTAAATGCATGTCAGTGTGGTCAGTCGCATAATGGCCATATATGTACACACATTCAATGTGGATTCACTTAAATGCAAATATTTAATTTTTCTTGACAGTTAAACGTAGTACATTTTTACATGAAAGATTTAATGATGCAATTGATTGTAAAGATACAAAAATGAATAAAAAAGAAAAAGAAAAAGAAAAAGAAAAAGGAAAATTAAGAAGAGAATTGATTTCTCATGCATCAGGATTAAATTGGTAGTCCTTTCTCACAAATGTATAAAAGCCCGAGAAGAAGCTGTAAGAATTAAAAAGTCAATTCTTGTTCAATTATCATCTTGTCCTTCCTGGCATTTTTTTCCCAGGCCCATTGATTTTCATCAAGTATTACAGAATAACAATTCTGTGGACAGTTCACAATAAAAATGGCCTTTTTAATTTATAGTTGTAGTTATACTTCACTTTTAGATGCATGTGACTCACATTAACGTAATAGGAATTGCATATATATATATATATATATATATATAGAAACAAGGCCAAACAAAATTAGAGACTGTCTATCCTCTTAACCCCGATCCTCTCTCTTTCTCTCACTCATATATATATTATTACAGTAGAAACAATTTTTGTAACGAGGAATTATAAGGTAGTCCGGAGGTAACCACAATAATTAACGCACGCTAATGTTGAGCAACTATTTCCTATCATCAACTAAAAAAATGAGTGTATTCCAGAAATAGCCAATAATTCATCATAACCCAATATATCACAAAGGGATATCTTGAAAGCACCTTAAGTTCAAAAATTACACTTTATATATATATAAACATTTTTTTTGGGTTCTCTAATGAATAGTTGCATAAGTCCGACCATGCATGTATCTAATTTCTCGGCTTTACAATAATAGAAGACTCGTACACTAAATTAGTTTTTTTTTTTAATAAAGAGATGATAAATTATATATACATATATATCAACAACTCACCTTGTAACTTTATTTTTATTTTTGGTAAATACTCTAAAAATGGTATCTAAATTGTGATAAAGAGATGGTCCACAGTGGCTAAATAGTGGTTTGGTGGAAATACAATACTTAACTGCATAACCCCATCACCAGCAACCTATGAACAAAATCATAATAAAAGCACATGCAACTTAATTTCACCAGAAAGTTGAGGGTCAACATTTTATATATTTTCATAACTTTCTGAGCTCATTGTACGGTAACTAGGATAAAAATATACCTTTTGAACTGAATTCTTATGTATTGGATAAAATAAAATAAAATTGAATTCTTATGTAATGCTCCAAGAAGAAGAAAACTAGCTATAGGTCATGCACATATATAGAAATTAATGGTCAATTAATTAAATTGTATTTCAATTTTCAATCAAAAGCCAGAAAGCGAGAAGGTTTGAGCCAAGTGGGAGCTCGTATAGCCGAGTTGGATCAGTCTCGGCTCGAGTTAATGAATAGCCTAACTTAAATAGGTGATTGACTTTGATTAAAACCCGTGCATGTATGATACATAGTTTTCTATGAATGACTTTTGGAATTGCCTGTTGCCAGAGTTTCTCTTCAAACAGGTAGATATCAACATCAACCACCCTTTACACTCTCTCTCTCTCTCTCTCTCTTTTGTGAAGAAACTTGAAAATCAATCAAAACCATGTAAAATGGGAATATAGAAATATTGAAGCAAGTTGTGGATATTGAAGTTGAGGTTAGGAACTTCCTAGCCTGCTTCTCCAGAGTTTCACATTAAATATAAGATGTTGCCAACGAAACCCACGTGTACTTGTAATCCTTTAGCAAAATGTTGTTGGCTCATTTAATCTTCCAATCTTCTTTCCTAAAATCTCCCACACGATCAACCACTCTTTATATGTGTGTGTGTGTGTGTGTGTGTATATATATATATATATATAGTTGAGTTTGTGTATGAGCATGTATATATTTTAACATATATATATATGAGATCTGATTTTTATTTGCATTAAACAATTACATGGTATATATGCTACCTTTACTTGAATTATCTAGACTAAAACCACCCTTACTAATGAGCACATATTCACCCTATATATTTTAATTTTAAAAAGAGAGAATGGGTACAAAATTTCTAGCACAATTTAGAAGCGATTCGTCGTGGTCTGCTCATATTTATTCTTACTATATATATATATATATATATTAAAAAAGTAGTTGGATGCAGCGTCTATACTGGAATTAAGGACTCTACTAGAAGAATTTGAAACTGCCTGCCACCAACTAAGGTGGAAGAATATTATTATAGTAGCATGTCCATCCAATCTATATCAACAAATCATTAATCAAGTCAAACCAGAAAAATTAGAAATTAATGAAGTAGTTTGGAGAGAATCGAACCCTACTTGTGGATCAAGAAAGTCCACGTTTTTGTCGGCATGCTTTTAGGTTTAGCTCAAATCACTCGTTAAGAATAAAAATATATATATATATATATAATTAAATGGTAACTGTATTGATGAATATAGCTGTACAGCCCCACTTAAAAATTGACTAGAGAGAGCAATGGCTGTAGCCTAGCAGAGCTATATACTTAGGCCAGAAACACAAAAGGCCAGTATGGCCCAGGCCCAAATCCAAATTAGCCAAGAGCCGTGAAGATCTGAACTTGGCTCTGTTTGGCCACTTTTATATATATGTATAAAGTGTATGTGTACATATATAGTTTTTTATATAGATAGATTAGTACTAATCTCAAGTGTAGAACAAGTTATAAAGTGTCCATGTTCATTTGGGACACTTGTTTTAAGTCACGAGGGAGGGTAAGCAACAGCTACAGTTGAGATAAAGCTGCACGTACTCTCTCGATTGATCAGTTCGAAGTTGGAGGACCAAATTACTACAATTAACACCGCCTAAGGCTACTAATACCGTGGTCCCAATGCCCTTAAAAGTAAGGTGTCCCTCTACATATATAGATTGATCAAACTCATATATATATATATATATAGGAAGTGAGATTATTTTTCTGTATTTTTCTTTGGTATAGTTATGGAGGTCACACTCTTAACATCAATGGCCTCTCTATGTATAGCTGTCCATTATGTGGACTGAAAATTAACACAATGGAATTACTCAAGGCACATGCATGGCACTGCCCTTAATATGATCACCTAATTAGTCGGTCTGCTTCTTCATCTTCTTAAAGACAATTTCTTTCATACACACCTGGTCTAATCGACAAAAATACATTTGATTAAATATATATATATATATATATATACGTACAATTTTGGTTTGGCTGTATTAGGTTGGAAGATAAATCACGTATTCACACTAAATTGCTGACAATATTTAGAATTATTGCAAAACGTTTCGATATTGACACTAGCATGGGAAATGCACGACAATGACATGAAATCAATGTGATACATATAGCCCAAATCGCTACTATTGCCTCCATTTGATGCCTAATAAATCACTTATCTCATCATCACCATCACCAATTTCGGGTCTACACCAAGCAAAACCAGAGTATTGTTTTTTTTTGGGACATAAATTAGATTATTTTCATATTTTCATGTTCCTGATCACTCAAACCAGTTAACTTCTAGCAAAATATGAAAAAGAGGGTATTACTAATTTTATGATCAACTCATTTAAGTTCAAGAGGACTTAGTCATCAAGTGCTTAGTTGGTGTATTTATGTGGTTTGGGAACTTAAAATGTATAATTGTGCATGCATGTCTCAACCCCCAAGCCGAAGAGAATACCATCAATACATAGAGATGGAATTATATTTTTTTGGACTTGTGCAAAAAAAAAAAAAAAAAAAAAAAAAAACCCTAATGTATACTCCCATAAGCACTTTGACTCCCTATATCTTAAATTGTACACTCTCAGTTCTTATTTTTGAATTTTTTTTTTTTGCTAAATGTGACATACAGTAAATTCATAATTTCATTTTTGTCCCCTCTCTATACCTATTACTTTCCAATCTTCTCTTTATTATAATAATATTAAACTAAAAATTAAATTTTATAATAATAATTCTAAGCAATAATTGTTGAACCTAATTTATTGTTTAACTATTTAAAAATGTTTAAATTTTATTTCAGAAATTGAATTTTTTTTTCTTTTTATAATTTTAATTATTAAATAATTAGTCTTTTTCTAAATGAAAAAATAGTCAATTTTTTAATTGAAAAGAAATAATAATATTTTATTTAATTTTATGGTATGTATAGTTTTTTGGAGAAATATTTTAAAAGTTATAATGTAATTTTTGTGCAAGAGGTTGTCTAACTTGAATTTGAATTGAATTAATTAATTATAATTTAAATTCATAATTTAGTATTCATTATTTCACTTAAACTTAAAAATAAGATTAAAAATAATTTTAAATTTAGGAATAGAACTAAAAATCAAATATAGTAAAATTATAATTATAAATTACAAAGAGTAAATCTTGAAATTTGAGAGATTGAAAATTAGTACGAAAATATTTACTAAGAGCAAAACTTACAATTTTTATTGAGATTTGATAGGATATATTTGTGATCAAAAAGAAAATTTTAAATTTCTAAATACTTTTTCCATTCACTTGAAAAATATTTAATCAATTTTAAAAGGTAAACAAACAACATAAATTAAAGACAATTTTTTTTTGGAGATATCGATTATTGTTATTTTTTGGCAAGATATACAATTGTTTAATTAAGGATTGCATGACATTAATTTATGAGATTTTTAAACTTGAGAGAGATTTATTGAATATCAGGGTGTATATGCACTATATTGATAGCATAGGGGTATTTTGTGGACTTAATATTTTTAATGCGGTGCAACCGTTCCAACCACCACTCTTTACACACATGATTACAACAATACAACGTAAATTCATAGCAATCCTGAGGCTTTAACATGGAATAAAAGTGAATAAAGGCATGTATATACATATACGTGGGTACATACTTGTACAAGTATGTACAATCATTGACATATCAATCTTCTATATATATATATATATACAACAATACAACGTAAATTAATTGCAATCCTGAGGCTTTAACATGGAATAAAAGTGAATAAAGGCATGTATATACATATACGTGGGTACACAATTATTGACATATCCATCTTCTATATATATATATATATATATATATATATGTCTGTGTGTGTATAACATTAAAGATAGACTTAGATCTTGTCAATGAGGTAGTTAAGAAGAATTTATCAACTTAAACATGCTACTGTAAATCATATTGTAGGTGGCAGCTTTTTCCAATCTGTGGGACGAATATATTTCAAATCATGAGTGGGAATAATTATTACTCTTTGTTGGCATTAATATATATGCAAAGATTGATATATTTAACAAGAAGCATAGTTTCCTTCCAACACCATTGTCTGTGAAATTAAAGCAGATTAACAGAGAAATTTCATTCAGATTAATAGATAATGATTCCAAGTGGACTATAAATCCAAATTTGGAAAAATAATAATGCCATCATTGAATGCTCTGATGCATTGATCATTTGTCAGTGACAATTACCTACTTGAACTTTTAATAAATAGATTTGACAAAGTCATTTTCAGAAATTAGGAGAAAATTAATGCCGAGTACTATTGATTCAAAAAAATTATTCGCATTTTAAAAAGAATAATGATTTGTAGGCGGATCGGATTAGTCAGATTTTATTTTTATGTGAGTGAGATGGTGGGTTTCATCACATAATATAATGATAATGTCATATGATAGAATCCACTACTCCATTTATATAAAATTATTATCGGCTTAATCCGATTCGGACTCTCTATTATTACTCTTTAAAAAATACTATGTTGAACAACATTGATCAAGTAATGAATAGGAATAGGGATTAATAAATACACAGAGCAGACTAAATCAAACTATTAGGTTTTAATAAATACAAAATAGTTAATAATCCCATCAACGTGGTTGATGGAAAATACGGAGTACTACAATGTGTGGAACTGAATCTGAAATGAGCCAATATGTGTGGGCTTTCCAGTCTCCTACAGTAGCCATTCATGCCCACTGAATCTACGTGCTTAGCCCAACATCTTGGACCCATTTCGAATCCAACCACGGGCCTGAAATAGGATTTTCATGGTAGAGACCAACCCAAACCAACCTCAAGTTGATTCTTCATAAGTCGAATGCAAAATTGAATTGAAGAAGACAAGTAGGACCAAATGGTCCAAATCGGATTATACCACCAACCCTTTCTTAACCTAAATATGGCTTTTTAAGTAATTAAGTCTGCAAAATTCAAAAAGATAAAAAAATATATATTTAGTTTTTAGTTATCACTTAAAAACTTCAACATTTAAAAATTTCAGAACTTAAATTTTCAGTTTTATCAAACGCTAAGCTACGAGTTGAATTGGTATTGTCGGTTGTAATGTAATTTTTTAATCAATTCTGTTCAATGGGTGGAGATAGATTTGAATTTCTTATATTTACAACCGGACCACTGGATTATCTAGTGTTTCATAACTTGACGGGATGATTGTATATGATTTTCTGTCACAATAGTTAATAATAATCCCGGGTTAATGGAAAATACTACTATAATCCGTGTGTTTAATCCGCCGTTTCATTGTACAGTAACTACCAATTGACGATCTTTGTCTTGTGAGAGTCTGATTTACAAAGATCTGAAATAATTAATGACCCCATACTCATGTCCACTTAGTCTATTTGAGTCCAACCACGGACCCAAATAGGCTTTTCTTGGTAGAGACCAACCCAAACCAACCTCAAATTGACTCTTCACAAGTCAAATGCACAATTGAAGAAGACAAGCAAGACGAAATGGTACAACATCATACAAGTAATGTTTTTTTTTTTTTTTTTCTCTCTCTTTTTGGTTGTAAGTTTCTTCTTATTTAGATTATATCAAGAATAAGAGAATGAATGTTATGATCAAGAAATATCACTAAGCTTGTGCGCTTTGTAACTATTGGACTGCAATCTAATGAGAGTGAAATATAAATATATATATTCGAAATATATAATACAGTATTAATTTTCTATATTTTTAAAAATTTTAATTACATAGTACTACTTTGCCCTCAAGCCGAGAATTTTTAAAATATTCCAGGTCAGTTTGCAACTTACTGTATTTGGAATTAGAAGGAGATTGATATGTATGTTAATTTCATCTTCAAATGATCAATATTATTGCTGTTAGATTAGCCAAACTCCATTGAAGATGGATCTTCCTTAATTCCAAGCTTGCATGCATCATGACCCACCTGGTGGTTGGTGGTGGGGTGACACGGTGAGTATGACAGATCAATTAAGGCAGTTCCGCGTATAAGTAGAAATTACACAGGAAATGTGGTTGGCCCGCGGCATGTCTTTGCTTGCGTGCAGAAACTCGTAGTAACAAATATATATATATATATACTTTTCATTTAAATTACATCCAACATACAACTTATACATATTGAATCAAACTAAAATAAAATGGTGGAGAATGTTGACCATGGATAGTAAAGATTAACGGCGTGTATTTTTGAACAAGATTTCATTAGAGAATGTTGACCATGGATAGTAAAGATTAACGGCGTGTATTTTTGAACAAGATTTCACTGATTATAATTTGATTCAATATGCATAAATTATGTGCGCCGTTAATCTTTACTGTCCATGTTCAACATTCTTTACCATTTCATTATAGTTTGATTCAATATGCACAAGTTGTACGTTCGATGTAATTTAAATGAAAAGTATATGTTGCAAATTAAAGTTAAAGTTGATCGACGCATGCAGTGCGTTCAGCTTTATGCATGCTTTTTTAGCAGCTAACAATTTCTTTTCACATCAGTCTGTCACTAAATTTTTTGTGGACTTACTTCAATCTCATGCACGAAATTTCCTCTTAATTATTTTACCTGCCACCAATCTAATCTCTATATATACTTAGTGCATGCCCAATATTATCATAGTAACCGTTTAATAAGGTAATTTTAAATTGTAGAGAGCAAAAGCTAATCATTTGATAAAGTAATTTTAAATTGTAGATAGTAAAAAATATTTTTTAATTTTTTAATTACTTTTAACAATTAAATTAAAATTTTTTATTTTTATTATATCAAGCTTAAATGTAATATATATATATATATATATATATATATGTCATTCTTTACATTCCATATGCAGTGCGCTAGCTATCTCCGTGTTGAAGAAGCATATGTAGCTGAGATATAAAATCGCATGATCGAGGTACCTATATATTTGGGTTCAATTTGATCACCCTATTTTGATATACATGGTACTTCTAGTAATGTACTGAGTATTATATATTAACTTCAAGCTTAATACTAATGAAAGGAATGTGCTTTATTTTATGACACAAGGCTGATCCGTAGCACCAACAAGAAATAGAATGTTGCTCTATCGTATGGCAATTGAATGGTTCCGTTACTATATTGTCTTCTCAAGGAGGCAATAGAAGTACCAAATCAAGGTGCCGTTTGGGGAGCTTTCTAGGAGATTGAAATGAGCTTCCAAACAAAGTTCTTCTAAAAAAATATTAGTGTTTGGTAAATAAAAAAAATTAACTTCTAATAAAAGTCGAAGTCCTAAAAAGTCTATTTAAAGGAAGCCGAAAAACTTGTTTTTAGATGGAAGTCAGAATTATTTTTAGTAACAAATTTTATTGACAATTTTGTCGTCTTTTATTTCTTAAAACTTGTCCATTGAGAGTAATTATTAAGGATAAATCTGTCAACTTAAAATTGTGTTAATTGTGGAAGGAATTTAAAAAAATGCATCCACCAAACAACTTTTTTATTTTAAATTCTTTTTATTGAAGACATTTTCAAAGGACTTTTAAATGAAAGGAATTTTGGAATCGAGAATCTCCTCCAAACAAGACCCAAATCATCTTAAGCCCATCATTGTTATCCAAGATGCCAAAGACGATGCAATATCCAAAGAAAGGGAAAAGACACCCCAAACCAATCGTGACATATAACAAAAAAATTGCAAAAAATTAAGCGATTCACTCAAAAACTTGAAATACGTTCATGGTAAAAATTTGAAATTTTTTTTTAATATACAAAAATTAAGAGATTACAAGTTTTGGCATCAAACCCTCACTTGATCTCTAACACTCTCTTTATGCAATTATCAAAGTTGTGTCTCAACACTCACCAAATTCTACACCCTTACATAATGGACTAAAAGAGAATTTTAGAACTAGGTCCATAACCTACTAGAGAAAATGAACAAAAAAAAATTAAGCCTTCACAAAGCCTATTTTTTGGAGTCATAAATAGGCCAGAATGCGACCGAGGCTAGAACAAAATTCCACCCATAACTTCACATAATGGAGAAGGAATGAGAGAGAATTCTACTTCTTTCATGTTAATATTATAACAGAATTCACATTAGGAAAATCTAATGGTGGTTTAAATTTCTTTTTCATTATATTAGTTTTATGTAGTCCTTAACAAGAAATTAAACAAGTAACCCCATTATTTTTGTAGGGATTGGTACTACTATGGCTTGGTGAGGTGGTTCTAACTCGTAGAACCAATGTTTGGTTATTTTATATGGCAATGATGCTAATAACTTTGGGTATAGTCGGAAGAGATGGCTCTTTGAAAGCATTTCTAGCAGATCGGTCAGTTAAGGGAGCAAGAACCAAACTCAAACATAGATGAGGATGCCAAAAATTTGTATACACAAATTTTGAGTCCAGAAACAAGATGAAAACACGTAGACAAATATATCAACTTTATTAATTTCAAGAAATATAGGTTACAAATCTCTGTAGATCTTTACAAAAGAAAGACAAATTCCTCTAATTTTATCTCTTTGGTGATTTGGATTCAAAGGCTGCTAGAGCTTAATCTTGAATTAGATTAAAATTTTGGTGAAGAATGGTACTTGGATGATGTGCTTGTTGTTCTTCTGGATTTTAGATACTTTGGAGCTTTGAATTTTGAGTGAAGAATCCTATAGAGTTTCAGCGTTCTTTCAGAGTTTTATTCTTCAACAATTTTTGTGAGATTTTTGATTGCGCGTGCCATAATTGCCAGTTGGTCTTCCACCGAGGTTGTTCCAGTCATCATATTTGTGATAACATTCGAATAGAAAAGACTTTAAGAGCCAACATTCTTTGAAGTGACCGATTGATCTGAAATCTCAAGTAACGATTTGGAGAGCGAACCAACACTAGATTTGGTCAGAGACGGAGTAGGGTGAATGTGGTGGCGCTGACTTTTCTGAAACAACGTTAGAGTTCTTTACCCCTTGAGGATTAATGGTGTTAACATGTTGAGTTTTCATATCCATTGGTTTAGCAGGATTGATTTTCATCAAATCTTACTGATTCTTGAACAAAAAATTCCTTTGGTCTTGTTACATGCCATAAGACTTGTTGAGGTGCTGCTAGCACTTGACGGGTTCCTAGTGCTCTTGCCACTACTTGCGACAACTTTGATGTTAGTTAATGCAGCAACAGTGTCTTTTAAGGTTTTTTTGTTTGTAGTCTGAACCTTGGGAAGAGTCATAGATTTTGATGAACGAAATTTTAGATGTATAATGTAGGAGACAGAGATAGTCCCATCGGGTGTGCCAGAAATTTGTACACACAAATTTCGAGTCATGAAACAAAATCAAAACACGTGGACAGATAGATCAACTTTATTAATTTCAAGAAATATAAATTACAAATATTTGTAGATGTTTGTAAAAGAAAGACAAATTATTATGATTCGATCTCCTTGGTGATCCAGATTCAAATGCTACTAGACCTTAATCTTGAATTAGATTAAAATTTTGGTGAAGAACATTACTTGGATGATGTGCTTGTGAATTAAAGTTTTAGATGCTTTGGAGTTTTGAATTTTGGGTGAAGAATCCTACAGAGTTTCAGTATTCTTTGAGAGCCTCATTATTTCTTTGGGACAAGTTCTGGACGAAAGAAACATTAAGATTGCTTAATTGGACATGTCCCATGTTTGATAACGAGATTATGAACTGCGATTTTAGGGTCAAGACCTGACATTTCCTTGTATGTCTAAGCAAATACAATATTGTATTCTAACAGCAACTGAAAGTAGTTATTTTCTTCTTAGATACTTAAGAATGAACTAGCAAAAATTGGTTTGGGCTGGTCAATCGTTCCCAAATTGAATTCTTTGAGCTGATCAACAGTAGCTTGCCCCCTGTCTTTAAGTGTTGAGGAAGCTTTCTTAACCTCATCATCTAATGGATCATAATCTGATTATTCTTTGACAGTAATGTGATAAGAAGTGGCATAAAATATTTCATTCTTCTTTCCCTCCATGTCGCAGTCCTACGACTGGGTGGTTCTCAGGAGCTGTAATATCCGCATTTGCATTTCCAGATGATTGGGGATATAAATTTAGGATATCAGCCATTGCTATGGGGGTCGCATATTTATTGTTGTTTTCAAGCACCACTTTTTACTATTACAAAAAACCAATAGGTGTGAGACCCTTTACCATTGCCGCTTCTATTTTGAAGCAACATCTTGACTACTCAATTAGGCCTGAGTAATTCTTCAACAATGATGGAAAACAATTATGCTTGTTGCCTCAAATTCCATTCTTTAGTGTGTGTGTGTGTATCATTTAAACATTTGCCTTATAAGCTAGGGCTTGGTTGGTGCATATATTGTAGGTAGCTGGACAAAGCTGTAATTGTAGAGACATCTTCTGTCATTCAATTAGAAGAAGAAGAATAAAAGAAATGAAAGATTTGTATAGTTGCATAAGTGAATAGAGTAAAAGTTATACTTAAAATGGTGCCTATGTGGACAATCTTCCTTGCATACAGTCTTGTTAAGGCAACATAGATCACTATTTTTATTGAGCAAACTACTAACATGAATGATAAAATTAGTATTGGCAAAATAATATTCACTGTCCCAGTTGAAATATTCTTTATAACGAAGTCCTTTTCAAGATTAATCGCAATCTTTTATATGTGTGACTTACTTGTGGGGTGGAACAAATCGACATCGTACTAATTAAGCTTGTGAGAATTGCTAGTGGGATGGTTTGTTCAACATTATGTTGCATTAGTGCTTGACAAGTTAAGTTCCATAAGTTGCATTTAGTTAGGGTTCATGGACTCGCAGACATCGACAACTTAGAGGAGACCATTTTCATGAGCATCTATCTATGCTCTCATTACAAAATTGCAAGGTTACTCCCTATTCGCTCCAATACGTTTAGCTGAATTTTGTTTTGGAAACAAAGCTGACCATTTCGATCTTAATGTAGCAATTTTAACTTGCGATTTTGAACTACTGGATCAATCCCTTTTTATTTGTATATCTTATTTTATGTATTAAATGATCTAGGACAGTTTAATTCATGATTGGGTTAAACATTATTTGCAGTCTTGTTTATAATCTTATAAGAGCACATCATGAAATTATTTTATAATTTGTATCACAAATGATGTCCTTGTATAATTGAAAAAAGGACTTACATATGAGGAGTGAAATTTGAAAAGTTGACATATTTGAGATATTGTACGTATTAATTAGCTACATGACATGATGTGTCCATGGTAGCAATATGATAAAATCTTAAATTGTTCCATTTGTTTATGTACGTACACCCACCCACCTTACGTACCTTTGTCTTGCGCTTAGGCATCACTGACAGTTCAATTCTACCATTCAAATCTCAACAAAGGAATTAATTATATTCGTACATCTGAACTTTGGTTTCTTTTTTTGTTTTATCATGGCAATAAATGTACAAAGATTACATGTCACGCCCCAAAATCCGGACCGTCAGGACTCCCCCGGACCAACCCGAATCTCGGGTGTGAACCTGTTCATTAAATCCCAATAAACCTCCTCATATCTCTTGATTTACCGCAGAAGCTAATCATACGTGATCAGTATTGAATGTTACGCATTCTAGCCTCTTAATTTGTATATTTTATTCTCTTAGTAATAGTTTATTTGTGATTTTACTCTATTTTTGTGTTTTGTCTTTTTCAGGGCCTTAATGATTATTTCAGATAAAATCATGATTTTGGGCTTTTAAAGATGATATCCAAGAAGGTTATACGAAGCCTATATCTAATGGGTCCATTCAACTCCACATTTAAACTCAAATCAGCTCAAGGAAGAGATTCAACAGAATTATAACTACTTAAGGAGATTATGGGCCTAAAGCCCAATTCTGCACTAAAGTCTGAATTTTCAAGTGTCAATTCGACTTAATTTTCACGTGAGTTGAACGAAATTCGATTCTGGACACTTTTGTATTTCACGAAAATTTTGTGAATCGGATTTCTACTGGATCAAAACTTGGGCCGAAAGTCAGTAGAAAAATCTACCTATTTAGGGCGACGGAAAAACCTTAATTATCTCCTAATTGGATTAGGACTTTATCTCCTAATTGGATTAGGACTTTATGTATTCTCTTGGGGTATAAAGAGGTGAATTGGAGGCTGTTTTGGGGGAGAAAAGAAGTGGAGGCTAAGACAGAGAAGACAGAGACAATCTGGGTTTTATTTACTTATTATGACTTTTATTTATTTGTTATCTTCTTCTTCTATCATGTGTAACTAAACTCCTCAACTAGGGTTGAGGAGGAAACCTCCATTAATGAAGTGAAGTTATTTTGTTCATTAATTGATTCCCATGTGTATGATTTAAATTCTTATGATTTTCGCTTCTTGTGATTAATTATTTTATAATTCTTTCACCATCTATATCATGTATATGTGGTAGTTAGAAAGTATTATAATTAATCTAAGCTTGGGTTTATATTTCTTAAAAGTGATAATATTTGATCTTATGTTTTTCATTAAATTGGATACATAAGATGCTTAGAATTTTACACTAGTGAAACGAAAGAAAATCTACTTTTTTTATATATTTTTCATAGTGCTTTATTGTTATATTTAGAGTAGCAATCAAGAAATCAATCTATTGCTCACTCAAGATTTAACAATAAAGCACTATGAAAAATACCTCACTACACATCAATCCATGAGGGTACCTTGACTGAAATACCTCATGAGGGTTACCTTTACCGAAATACCTCACTGTTTTACCGAATGGATTCCACCATTCATATTGCTTGCCTCCCTTACCATACCAATAAAGATGAAGTGATGAACCCCACAATTTTATCAAATGTACATTCATCATTTACAACTAATGAGGCATTTAGCAATCACACTTAAACAAATTCCAATTTTGGCATCATATGTATTTACAATGAACATGCTTCACACCTCCACATTTCACATAACCACATATCCTTCACAATGTTTCTAAAGCAATTTATCAAACACATGAAGTCACCCTCACAATTATACATGAATCCACCAACATAAATTCACAAATCAATCCCAACATTCTCATAAATTTCTCTAAAGCATTTATTAACATACCATCATATCAACTAACATTATTAGCACATTTAATGATATAAAATAACATGCTTGAACATTGAGGAACATCTATTTACTCCACATAACCAATTGGTTGTCATAGACAACCAATATACTCACAAAAATCCCAGATTTTATGAGTTAAACATCCCTACCTCAAATTGGAAGAGCTACCAATTGAATTCTCCCAAATCTCACCCAAAAGATCAACCTTCTCCAAAAATGATTTTGGACCGATCAATCTCAAGCTCTTAATGTGTAGATTGTTTCTTCCTTCTTCGGCGAAATCAAACCCTCACCCAAAACCCCTCAAAATTCATGAAGAAAGGAAGAAGATGAAGATACTATGTATATATATGTATAGAAGCTCACACGGCTGGGAGAAGAGAGTGAGAATGGCTGAGTTCTTAAGGCTATTTATAGCCTAAATGACCTACACATAATTACAAGTATGCCATCACTTTTTTCCTAAACCTTCCCGGGCTCATTTCGGAGTTCTGTAACTCCAATTGACACGAAATCGATTTCGTTGCACGTCAAATATTTTATTTAAGCTACTTTCAAAATTTGAGGTCATTCTAAGACTTTTGAATTTTCTGGACCACGGGCCCGCGCTCCTAGGTTGACCGAACCCAAAAAAGTTAATTTTTGCCAAACGCTCCGAAAACTTTTTCAAACTTTAAATAAGTTATTTAAACATGTATTTTACATTTAAAACACATATACATTCATTTAATGTCTTAATATGACAATTAAATAGAAATTTAAGAAAATCGGCCAAAAATGGTCACGGTCCTTCCAACCTACCCAACTTAAAAGAATTTCGTCCCCGAAATCAGGACGTACCTGGAGAAAAATAAGTCGGGATACTTAGAACAAACTTCCTGCTCCCGTTCCCACGTAGCCTCCTCAACATTGTGATGATGCCACAAAACCTTGACCAAGGGAATGGTCTTACCCCTCAAAACTTGCTCCTTAGTATCAAGAATCTGTACCGGTCTCTCTTCATAGGTGACATCCTCGTCGACCTCAACGTCTACCCAACTTAGAACATGTGATGGATCAGGTTCGTATTTCCTCAACATCGAAACATGGAACACATTGTGAACCTTCTCCAACTGTGGTGGTAAAGCCAATCTGTAGGCCACCTCACCGACACGCTCGAGGATCTCAAATGATCCAATATACCTCGGTGACAACTTGCCACTCCTCCCAAAGCGCATCAATCCTTTCTGTGGTGAAACCTTTAGGAACACGTGGTCCCCCACCTCAAAAGATAATGGTCTCCTCCTCCGATCGGCATAGCTCTTTTGTCGACTCTGAGCTGTCAACAGTCGCTGCCTAATCAATTTAATCTTTTCAGTAGTCTCTTGCACAATGTCTGGTCCTAAGGCTACGGTCTCGCCCACCTCAGTCCAACAAACTGGAGATCTACAAGGTCTGCCTTACAACGCCTCAAATGGTGTCATCTCAATACTGGCCTGATAACTGTTGTTGTATGCAAACTCCACAAGTGGTAAATGGTCCTCCCAACCACCACCAAAATCAAGTATACAAGCATAAAGCATATCCTCCAATATCTGTATAGTACGCTCCGACTGTCCGTCAGTCTGAGGATGAAATGCTGTGCTAAAATGCAACTCGGTGTCCAACACCGTCTGGAATCCCTGCCAAAATCTCGAAGTGAACCGTGGATCCCTATCCGACACAATGGATACTGGAACCCCATGTAATCTCATAATCTGCTTCACATACTGCTTACTGAGCCTCCTCACATCACCATTTAATCTCATAGGCAAGAAGTGAGCTGTTTTGGTCAACCTATCCACAACAACCCAAACTGTATCATTGCCCTTATTCGATCTCAGGAGATTCGTAACAAAATCCATGGTGATATGTTCCCATTTCCATTCTGACACTGGCAATGGTTGCAACAATCCAGCCGACTTTTGATGTTCCACCTTCACTTGCTGACAAGTAAGACATCTCGCTACAAATTGTGCCACATCTTTCTTCATACCTCGCCACCAATATTGGCACTTCACATTGTGATACATTTTGGTACCACCAGGATGAACTGCAAAATGAGAATGATAAAATTCTCGTAATTCGTCATCACGACAATCCAAAGGAACTGCCATGAACCCTTTGAATTGTAGACCCCCATCAGAATGCAAGGTCCAACCCGCTATGGTACTACCACTAACGATCTGTGAGTGAATAGACTCTAACTCACTATTTTTCTTCTGTGCCTCAATCACCTTGCTCACAAGCATTGGTTGAGCTACCAAGCTAAACAACGTAACTGGTTCACTATCATCACTGAAATATAATCCCAACTTTGAGAAATCTTCCATCATTTTTCATTCCCGAATGACTATGCTAGCTAGAGTCCCATGAGACTTTCTGCTCAACGCATCTGCCACCACATTTGCTTTACCCGGATGGTATTGTAAATCAAAATTGTAGTCCTCCATGTACTCAACCCATCTCCTCTGCCTTATGTTCAAATCCTTTTGGGAGAAAAAGTACTTGAGACTCTTGTGATCCGAGTAAACCTCGAATTTCTCACCATATAAGTAGTGTCTCCACCCTTTCAAGGCGAAGATCACCGCTGCTAACTCCAGATCATGCGTAGGATAGTTGTGCTCGTGAGTCTTTAATTGTCTAGACCCATAAGCAACTACTCCATCACATTACATCAACACACAACCTAGTTCGCTCCCTGAAGCATCACAATAAATCACATAGCCCAAGCCACGCTCGGGTATTACTAAAATAGGAGCTGTAGTTAACCAATTCTTCAATTCACAGAAAGCCAACTCACATCCTTCATCCCATACAAATTTCACACCTTTACGAGTAAGTCGTGTCATAAGTGCTGCAATACTAGAGAAGTCCTTCACAAACCTCCTATAGTAGCCTGTCAACCCAAGAAAACTCCGAATCTCAAAGATACTCTTCGGACTCTCCCAACTTATCACAACCTCAATCTTAGATGGGTCTACTGAGACTTCACCTTCGGAAATAACATGCCCAAGAAATTTCATCTCTTGGAGCCAAAACTCACACTTTTCATACTTAGCATACAATCGGTGTTCTCTAAGGATTTGCAAGACCGTCCTCAAGTGAAACTCATGCTCCTCCTCTGAAGGTGAGTACACAAGTATATCATCCACAAACACTACCACAAAAGTGTCACGGTACTCATGAAATGCGCGGTTGGTCAGCTATTTTCTTAAAATAACTTCTTTTTAAAAGATACTTCATTGGAGATTTATGTCGTAGTGGTAGCTTCGAACACATCCTGAAGGTAATTTTTTCCTTTTGTCTTAGATTTTCAATAATTCAAGTTTTCTTTTCTTCCATGCTGAATTAAAAATAGATTTTTTTTTTCATTGATCATTTAAGCCTTCAATACTACTCATACAATATACTCTAGTCAATTTCACATTAGTTTTTAATCAATTCTCTTAGAGTTGGACTAATGCACAAATTGTATGGACTCAAAAGATTCACCTCTAAAAAGAAATAAATACGACACAGTAGTTATCAATGCCTAGATCAGAAACTCAAATACTTCATTTATTGATAAACTAAGTGTCTCAATCATGCATCCACAAGTCAAAGTGACTTAAACAGAAATATAGAGAATTCACATTATTTCATAGAAAAATATGATTTCAACATTCACATGATTATCATAAAAAATAAACAAAACCTAACCTAATTTAAAAGATATGGTCCAATGAAAAACATGTAATGAACATAAGCTCAGTCCATGACCATAAAAAGTCCTAATGACCTAGTTAGGGAGTTTTGCACCCAAAGACCTATTACGAATAAATCTCATAGTATCAACAAACACAAACTTTTCCAAATATTCTATTTTCATCCAAATTGTTTTAACATGCAATCTATTAGAAAAATAATGTGGAGAAACAGAAACATTTTTCTTTTTATTTGAATTTTTTTAGCTTGAGAAATTTTGAGTTTGTTCCAATAATATGGCTTTCTAGTATGAACTCTATTATTATAAAAAGAATTATGCACATGAAAATCAGAATTAGAATGTTTTCGTTTCTTATAGAAATAGTGTTGATTATATCCATTCGTACCACAAAAGTATAATGAAGCACATTGGATACAACATTAACATGAAAAGACTCAATTTGAAGCTTATGTTTGGGTGTAGACATATTCAAGTTCTTGGATTTAACAAACACAGTTTTACCCTTAGATGATGACCCAACAAAACCTAGTCCAGTCTTATCTCCTACAGACTTACCAACACTAATCATGCTATGAAGCTTAATCTGCCCAGAAGTAAATGCATTCAATTTCTCTTGTGATTTTTTCAATTCAGGCTCAAGAAAATTAATTTTAGCAACAAAACTATCTTTGATAGAGATAGTTTGACTTACTTCTCTTTCGAGAAACTTGACTTTACTTTAAAGATTTTGAATATCAGCTTTGTTTCCTTCAATCAACTTCAATTTCTCTTCATTTTATTTCTTCAAAGTTTTCTTTTTCAGTATCCATTTGCTTCAACTTTTCAGATTTCTTTTCATAAGCTTCTAGCAAATTCTTAAAGAGTTTTGGCAACTTACTCTCACATGGTTCTACACCAAACTGCTCAACTTCTGAATCATCAGACCCCACTTGACTAAGAGTAGTGTACACATTTGTTTCACCTATATCAGAAGAAGAATCATTAGCAGTATCATGACCAATATGAGCAATAAAAGCAAAAACATCATTCTCAATTGAAGAATTACTATAAGAACCATAAGACTCAGACTCAGAAATAATAGCTTTCATGACTTTCTTTTTATTTTTTGAAATTTACTTTACACTAAAGTTATTTTTATTAGGACTTTGACATTGATTAGATGTATAACATTTACCACCACATGTCCAACAAGTGAGTTCAGACTCCTTAACGTCATCCATTTTTTTTCTTTCCTATCTATACCTTTGGATGATGAGTTTTGATTCCAGAATTTAAAAGGATTTCATTTTCTAAGATTTCTATCCTTTTCATATTTAAGAATCTTTCTAAATTTTCTAGCTAGGAGTGCAACATCATTATTTGAATCATATTCAAAATATTTAACTTTTTGAACTTCAGATTTTGAAGAATTTGAAATATTTGACAAACTTGAAAACTTAGGAGTCTTTAAGGTTTTTAAAGCCAAATTTTTTTATTTATGAATTTTTGGATATTTCATCTCAAAAGTTTGAATTGATCCAACTAATTCTGCCACCTCCATAGAATCAACATCTCTGCTCTCATCTAAAGCTTCCAACTTAGCTTGGAACCTATCAGACAATGATCTCATGATTTTTCTGATTATCTGAAAAGAAGGAATTTTCTCACCAAGGTTAACACTACTTTGAACAATATCTTTAATCCTAGAATAGAAATCAGAAAATATTTCATCTTTATCCATTCTAATTGTTTCAAAATTTGTAGCAATTATTTGTAACTTTGATTTCCTTACCTTGGTGGTACCCTCATGAGTTACCTGTAAAATATCTCATGCTTCTTTCAAAGTGAAATAAACAGACATTCTAGCAAATTCAAAAGGAACAACATAATTGAATATATCATATAAACCTTTGTTATTATTTGCATCTTCATGCTCAACATTAGACCATATTACTTTTTTCCTTATCTATAGTCACAACAGCATCACCAGTACCAGTAATAGTGGTAGAAATTTTATAGCCATTCTCAACAGCCATCCAAACTCTCTCACCTTGAGATTTTTAAAAGGCTTTTATGCGAGACTTCCAAAAAGTATAATTTGAACCATTAAACAAAGAAATTCACTGAATTGATCCCCCTTCTTTCATACTAGATTCCATTGTGATTTTTGAAAACAAAAATAAAATTTGATTTTAAAATTACCTCGCAAGGAACTACTCACAAATTAGAGAACACTACTCTGATACCAATTGTGAGTTGTGTAGTACGAGAGCGGGTGCGAAAGTTAGATTTAAAACCTAGAGGGGGTGATTAGGTTTACTCATTTTTTCTTAAGTATTCAGATTATTCAATTGTAAGTCCAATTAAAAACTTAAGCAATCCCACTGAGCAAGTAAATAAAATAAAGTGTAGTAAAGTAAAGTAATACGAATGCACTAGATATACATGAAAAACCTAAATAAAAAAAAAATGAATAAGACTTTGTAGCCCCGTAGAAGCAAATCCATTATCGTCGAAGCAAAGTACAATAGACTCTGTACCAGACTCACACCCATTCCACTCTGACAAGAACTCTGATGCGGAACACCTCAGGCTTATAATTGTGACTACTTCGTCCAACTGTAGCAGATTTCTGGCTAACGTCAAAATCCTTTCAGAAGGGTAACTGGAAGAACACGAATACTCAACAAGTATTCTGTCCCATTCGTAGCACAATCTTCTTCTCCTTCCTCACCAACGTAACAGTTGTAGAAGACATCAATCCAATAACTTGATCACAAAGAAATCTTCAATGCAATTTTCAAACAGTTGATCAAGCAAATAGAGAACACCTTAAATTACTCTGTGAATATGTGTGTGCTCTCAAAAATATAAGCAAAGAATTTGAGAAAAAAATTCTCTGCTTAGAAAAATATCTCAATGCTTTCTCTCTTTAGAAATATGATTTTCTAGTTATGTACAAAGCTTAATGAGAGAGAAATCATATAAGGTTTTCATAGAGATTAGAAATCCTAATTTTTCTTGAAAAACAAGATAAAATCTAATAGGAAACAAATCACCACGATTTTAGAAAGTTCTGGGTTCATTTCGGGTCAAAATAGGGCAAAATTGGTCAAAATTCGCAGACCAGATAAGTTGGACGAGTCCAGCTCAAACTTGGACGGGTCCAGCTCCTACAACAATCTCATATGAGATGCTGAGACCTCTTGGACGGGTCCAACATTTTTTTGGACGGGTCCAACTTTGAATATTTAAACATTTTGCTTAAAAGTTCTTTTTTTCAAGGTCGGAACCTCCCGGTTTAAAATATGTGTTTTCATCACTTTACCTAGATTACGTGACTCTCATATATGATCAATGATATCCTCATGCACTATGAACTATCTCAAAACTTCAATCCTTGTTCGAACTATTGATGACTTCTTCCGAAGATTTAAGCTTCATTGTTTGAAGAACATTTGCGTGATTGGTGTAAAACTTCATACTCACTTTAAGATTTCAATTACATGATCAAAGATAAAAATATAACACAAATAATACAACTCGATCATGTTTAATTTTGACACCATAAATTACCAATAACAAAAATATATGTCAGAATTACCCTCACTATTAATATTAGATTTCACTTCCTTTTTAACTCATGTCAACTGATCATCTATCTAATTGTCCATCGAGTTTTCAAACAGTATTAGTTCTGTTGTACAAAAAGTACAAAAATTTATATATTCAGGATAGGCAATAATAGCTCCGCGTATGAGAAAGTGACAGTACACAGCCTAGTCTGGCAGAAAATTCAACTCGTACAACATTAGCTCCGCGTACAGGAAGGAGACGGGAAAGTGGAACTGGGCCCTACTTCGGTGTTGAAGAACCATATGAGATGCAAAATTGCATGCTGGAGGTATATATATATATATATATATATATATATATATATATATATTGACCTGAAGCTTAATAGTATCAATGAATGTACTGTGCTTTATTTTATGACAGAAGGGTGATCCGTAGGTAGCAGCAACAAGATGGAAGTGGAAGGCATGAGTAAAATGTGTGCAACGTCCAAGCTCTATCGTATGGCAGTTGAATGGTTCCGTTACTATGTTGTTTTCTCCAAGGGGGCCTGCTTCATTTTTGGTTGGTAATCTTTCTCTACATTAATTTTAATTAATATATATTTTTAGTCCCCAGAGATGGAGATGATTAATTAATTTGTGTTTTTAATGAATGATAGGAGTGATTTTAAGCCAAGGCTTAGTAGAATATGCAGTGACCGCTGTTTTGATGAGTTATCTGGCTGATATCTGGAAGAGTGAGCATCTGAACAAAGCCGCAGCGGTGATTAATGTGAAAGAAGGGGTATCGACGGTTATGGTGATTGTTGCGGCTCACATATCAGATGCCTACGTAGGGCGTTTTCTTATGCTCCTCTTCACCACTGCTGCTTATATCATTGTAAGTTTTCCTATTAATTTTTTATTTATACAAATACCCAATTCTTAATTTTAGAACCTTAATTACATCATCATCATCATCATCAGTGTGTTTTCTGACATCCTTTGGGAAAACAAAAGGATTCTACTTTTCTCTCTAAATTTAATATCTAAAACCCCAATTTAGAAATATTTCTTATCATTCTTAACCACGCACCACCGTCAAACTCCCTCTTTATACATACATCATTTCTCACCCTAGAAACACAAACAATACTCTCTCTCTCTCTCTCTCTCTCTCTCTCTCTCTATATATATATATATATATAAATCGTGAAGCTCCTCTGTGGATTCAATCCCTTGTAATCTTTGTTGGTTTGGTTCATGAGTGTATTGTCCAAGAGCTTCTTTTGTTCTATTTGTGCTTTTGTACGTTATTGATGAGCATTTGGTGAATTACTGAATTCATTATTCAATCTATATATTTGTGGGTTTGATTCATGACATACCCCGGAACAGAAAAATGAGTGAAGCTCTGAATCCAACAGCCCAAACTCTCTGTTCTATGCCCAATCCCCAGAAGTTTTCTTAATCTTTATATACAGTTTTATTAAACAAAAACTTACATTTTTGTACACAACATGGCAAATAATGTGGCATAATGGGTGATAACAAATCTTAGGGCCATTGAGGATTTGGATCCTTTCATGAATGCTTTTAGGGCTGCATAGATGAATATGTGCATGACAGCACAAGTCCAATCACCTTTATTCAATACTGTATTCCCAAAATATTGCCAAATTCAGGTTGTTTTTATTGGTTTTTTAATTTAAATAAGTTAGGGTGTTTTCGAGCTCCCATTATTTGAACCGCGTTGACTGACCAAGAAGGATAATTAATTGTTGTAGGAGATGATTTTTTTTTTTTTAAGGTGAAGTACACCGCTTTTGTCTTTAACCTTGTAGGATAAATTTTGGTAAGGGCATCCACTATGGGTTAGTTAAATTTGGTTCTCCAAATTTGAATTTTAGTTTCCCTTTCAGTATTTTAGCCAGTTATATCATCATATCAAGATATCTAAATTTTGACTCCACAACAGGTTTTTAGATTTGCATTTTAGCCAACCACATTATAATCTTTAAATTTTGACTCTATAACAGATTCTCTAGATTTTTACTACCCACATAATTAAATAATCTTACACAATTAAATTAATCTAAAATTTTATGTATATACATATTTATATTAAATTTTATTATACTTTTTTAACTTGAAAAATTCATAATTTTTTTGTTTTAAGTCAAAAAAATAGCCTAAGTAGTACTCAAATTAAAGCTCTCGAAATTATCTTTCTAACAGAATTAGTTTCATCAAAAAATTCAATTTGTAGTATGCACAGACTCCTATAAAGGTGAGAACAAAAAAATAATATAATAAGCCGTTGGTTCGTTATATGGTTGGCCAAATCCAGCCATCCATTAAGCGAACCAACTATGGGTCTCGCAAATTTAGCGAATGTGTTGTTTGGCTACAGTAATTAGACTTGTGTTTGGCCAACCCATTGATCATGCTCTAAGAGAGTTAGAACTCTCGTGAGTTTAAAAAGATGCAATAAACATTTTTATGTTATATTTTGAATCATATCACTCGAGAACATTTGTAAAAGAGAGTAAACTACCATTTTTTTTTTTTGTACATATTCATCTTTTCTATGATCATTTTACCATTTTTATTATTATAAAAAATAAAGAACAATAGATAGAAGAGATATTTTTTTATTATTTAAGAGGAGTTTTTTTTGAAAAAAAATTTCAGAAATAATTTACGGGGAAAAAAAACTAAATATGCACAACTGCTTAATAAAAAAATTTCAATTTTTTTTGTTTTTTGGAAATTGTTTCCAAAATTCCATTAGAAAGAGAGAAAATTTATGAAAATAAATTTTTTTTTGAAAAAACAAATTTTTTTACTATTGTGCATATTTTGTTTTTTTCCTGGAAAAAAACTCTTGTTTTTTTTATTAAAGTAAAGAAAAACTTAATATAAAAAAAATCTCTCTTTCTAATGAAAAAAATTTTGGAAAACAAAAAAAAAATCCCAAAATTTTTATTATGTAATTGTGCATTTTTAGTTTTTTTTGGGAATAAAACTTCTATTTTTTTTATTTAGGTAAAAACAAAACTTAATATACAAAAGCCATCTCTTCTCTCTATTTTTCTTTATTTTTTTATAATAATAGAAATGGTAAAATGGTCATAGAAAAAGAGAAAATTTGCAAAAAGGGTTACTTTGACAAAGGTGAGTGTGTGATATAATCCAAAATATAGCATCGGGGTTTATTGCTCCTATTTAAAACCACATGGGGTTTAAATAAATTGAAGATTTGTCATTATTTCTTTTTTTTGCACAAATTAAAAAATGTAAAGGATTTTGCAAACAACAGAAATCTTTGCACATTTTCTATACGGCAAACGTTTTTTTTTTTTCACCTTATCTTTATTATTATTGTAAATAAAATTAATGGAATTTAGTAAAATCGTGCCGTGAAAGTCATAGACATTTGGAATATAATAAAAGAACCAAATCAAATCATCTTAAACCATCATTCTCATCTTAAATATTGATACATCTTTTCCACATTACACAGAAACTACATGGAGAGGGTATTCAATCTGTACTAGTGCATTATTAATAGAGAGAAGTGGATCTAGCTACATCTTTTCTAATGAAGGAGGAATGAGATGAGAGAGAATTCTACTTAATTGTTTGCTGTGAACGTACATTATAACGGAATTACTCACGTAATTAGGAAAATGTAATGGGTGCTTTAAATTTCTTTAATTTCCATGCATTACATGTAGTCCTTGCCAAGAAAAAAGTTTAATTGGATGTTAATTAGTTTAACAACGTACGTACTGTATTTAATTTTGTAGGGATTGGTACTACTCTGGGTTGGAGAGGTGGATCTAAGTCATAGAACCAAAGTTGAGTTATTTTATGTGGCAATGCTGCTAATAGCTTTGGGTATAGCAGGAATAGATGCCTCTTTGAAAGCATTTCTAGCAGATCAGTTAAGAAAGCAGGAACCTGCAGACTCAAATATAGATGAGGAACGAGTGGAGGCTCGCAGAAAAGTTTGGTGGCGCTTCGCATGGTTCTCAGGAGCTGCAATATCTGCATTTACACTTAAAGATGAAAATTGGGGATATAAATTCATGATATCAGCCATTGCTACAGGGGTCGCATATCTATTGCTGTTGTCAGGCACCACCTTCTACTACCGCAAAAAACCAACAGGCAGCTTCCTTACCATTGTTTATCGAGTATTCAAGGCCGCTATTCTTAAGCAGCATCTTGACTACCCAATTAGGCCTGAGCAATTTTTCAACAATGATGGCAAACAATTACGCTTGTTGCCTCACATTCCATTCTTCAGGTGCATATATATATATATATATATAGATATAGATATAGATATAGATATAGATATAGATACCTCTGATCATTTAAACACTTGTCTTAGAAGCTAGGGCTTGGTTGGTGCATATATTGCAGGTGGCTGGACAAAGCTGCAATTGTAGAGACATCTTCGATCAGTCAATTAGAAGAAGAAGAAAAGAAAGGAAAGATTTGTAGAGTTGCACAAGTGAGTAAAGTAAAAGTTCTACTAACAATGGGGCCAATGTGGACAACCTTCCTTGTATACAGTCTTGTGGAGGCAACAGGGAGCACTTTCTTTATTGAACAAACTACTAGCTTGAATGATAAAATTAGTATTGGCAATAAAGCATTCACTGTACCAATTGTCACATTCTTAGCAATCAAGTCCTTTTCAAGCTTCACAATCTCTTATATGTATGACTTACTTGTTCCAAAGCTGTGGGGTGGAGCAAATCTACAGCGTACTAGGCTTGTGAGAATTGGTAGTGGGATGGTTTGTTCAATATTATGTTGCATTAGTGCTTGGCAAGTTGAGGTCCACAGGTTGCATTTAGTTGCGATAGAGGGCCTCGCAGACGACGACAACTCAGAAAAGACCATTTCCATGAGCATATTTTGGTTAGCTCCTCAGTTCTGCCTATTGGGGCTTATGGAAGGCCTTGCTGAAGAAGGGCTTGAAGAATTCTTCAACCATCATGTTGATGAATCGACGAGGAGCTATGGGCCACCATGCATAATGGGCATTGGAAAATTCCTAAGCATACCTTTTGTGCTTGCTTTTAGAGGCTGGTTTAAGGACACTATAAATAATAGTCATTTGGATAGGTATTACGAAATGTTAGCAGTGCTAAGTGTTGGGAACCTCTACTTTTACTGGTATGTCTCAAGAATGTATGCGTTTTATAAGGAAACTACAGTAGAGGAGGTGGAGCTTGATCCATTCCTGGAAGAATGTTTTACAAGCTTAGCAACAAAAGTAGTTGTCCCTGTTGAGACCAGCTCTCACCATAGATATCGATCCTTGAGCTGGACTACTGGAATTCTATCATCCTGCAATCCATGCTCTCGTTACAAAGTTGCAAAGGTGCTCCCTATTCGCTCCAATACGTTTAGCTGAAAATTGTACGGAGAGTATGGAAACAAAGCTGATGACCATTTCTATCTCAACGTACCAATTTTAGCATATCCCATTTTTGAACTACTGGACCACTCCCTTTTTAATTCAATATCTTATTTTATGTATTAAATACTCTATCTAGAACAGTTTAATTCATGATTGAAAACTTGTCAAACCATTTTCTTTTCACAATCAAGTTTCATCATTCGTTTCGGACTTCATTTTTTGAAATATTTTTTAGATCAAGGTCGAATTTTTTTTGGAATTACCAGCATATATATATATATATGTGTGTGTGTGTGTAGTGTAGTGCGGAGCATATCCATACAGTATTACAGTTATCACTTATCAATAATACATATTCCAGTTTTTCTCTGCAAATTGTAATTCTCATTATATTAAATATAATTTTCCATTTAACTTTGGCTTCGTCATTTTACGTACAAGCATAATAATATGGGTTTAGTTATTGTTCTAAATGTACTTCGTAATGGGGATTTGTGAATAGTATAAACATTGTTCCCACAGTCACAGTAATTTGACATTCATCTACAACTCCATATTACCACCAAATATTAGCCTTCAAGAGTTCAAGTCCCCCGTTCTCACAACGGGGGGTTGTGTGACTGAAAAATTGGGCTCAGCTTATAAGTTAAAACCCAACACAGTAATTTAGAGTGTATTGCTCTTGGGCCCCTATCAAATTTAACTCAAACTATTAGGTCCAAACACGCCTCCTCCCATGTTTGCTAGATGATTAATCCTTCCTTTAGATCACTCCAAACTTTATTCCCTAACACATTTTATACAACATTTATGGTGAAATTTTTTGTGCTATGCATTTTATGTCATTTTTTTTTATATTATTATAATTTTTATTATTATTTCTATTATTATGTGTAGTTTATTCTAGAACTTTAAATTTTATGATACCTAGGAAATGGCAATTTGTGCTGTCCCCCATTTGCCCCTCTAATGGGATGGGTTTGGAGAGAGATTAAATGTGATGGGGGCAGAAATAGGGAAGGAGTCCTCCACCCTGCCCCGTTGATGTATAAAAAACTAAAATAATATCATTTATTTTAAAATTTATTAAATACATTTATTTTAGAGTGTATTGCAACTGAATCTGAAATACCATATGTTTTTGTCACTTGTTTGGGCCATTTGGACTCCTAGTTTACTTGGCCTTTTTGTACAAATTTACCTCATCAATACATTGCTTAACTTTTCGAAAAAAAAAAAAACATATATGGGCTTCTCAGTTTCCCACAGTCATGTCCACTTACTCTACAAGCTTAACCCAACATCTTGGACCCATTCCGAGTCCAACCACGGGCCTGAAATAGGTTTGTCATGGTATAAACCAACCCAAACCAACCTCAAGTTGATTCTTCACAAGTCAAATCCACAATTGAAGAAGACAATTAATCAGACCAAACGCTCCAAATCGGATTACACGACCAACGCTTTCTTACAGTATATTACAGCATCGGTAATGCTACTCAGGCAAAATTCGCATGTAGAATTCATAGGCACAAAGTTTTACATCCATTGGATGCATGTGGTGAGTGTATGTGATGGGGCCTGCCACATGCATCCAATGGATATAAACATTCTGCCTAAAAATTCTGCCTAAATAGTATTACCCTTATATTATTTTAGAATAATTAATTAATTAATTCGGACATCGATCTTAAAACTTGTTTTAAACGTATGATGATAGTATTTGACTCTGGCATAGCATATATGCATTACTCTCACTATTAATATTCGACTTAACTTCCTTTTTAACTCATGTCAACTGATGATCTATCCAATTGTCTATTGAGTTTTCAACATTAGTCCTTGTTATACAAAAAGTACAAAAATTTTCGTTCTCAAACTCTAAAGTAAATCCCGATGAAAACAAACCCTACAAATTAAATACAAAAATTATATATAATCTAAATAATAAGCAACGCACAACCACAGAAAAAATAAGGGTGAATAACATAAATAAATAAGACGAGAAAACTAATTAATATGAAAAACACCTAAAAAATGGGAGAAAAATAGTTGTCAAGTGTCAAACAACCTTTTTTTTCTATGTTAAAATTCATATATTAATAAATATTAGGGTTAAGTGCATAAAACATTCCGCTATATATAAATATGTGCAAAAAACACCCTCCAATTTAGTATGTTCATATCACCCCCATTAGTTATCTCCGATGTGCAAATACCCCTCCGACTAGTTGACCGGCATATTTGACTTAAATTTCTTTTAAAATTCCATAGTTGACCGGCATTTTTTTTTTAACCTAGCAATACCACTGAGCTACCATTACAGTAGTCATTTGATATTTATCAAATTTCAATACCAGAAACGGTTAGTTCAAGCCCCGTGCGCACAATGGGTATGTGACTGGGAAATTGGGCTGAGCCTATACTCGATCATTAACTCTCTTCCTAAGGAGTATAAGGTCATATTACAAAATACATGAATATGGCCCAGCTTAATCCACAAGCCCAATGGATTAGACAAGCCTAAAGTCTAGACTTGGGTAAGTCCAATTTAATATATAGCCTTATTCTCCACAGTCCCACACATATATATGCACAAATTAACATACTTAATAGTTTTTTTTTTTAACTTGATGGAGCTTATATATATGGGCTTTTACAAATTACTAGTAGTTTGACTTTTTGAGTCGTCAAAAAATTAAATCTGAGAATGTGGACGCAACTTGAAACATGTGATGGTGGGCGAATCCACTAAGCAATTTCTTGTGTTGACTTTGCTTGGAATCTCCCTTTTCTGTATACAAATTTCGGATGGAGTTTCGTATGGATTTCTTGATGTCTTCCACAATCTCTACAATCCCACTCATGTCAGGGGAAAAAAGAAGTCCTTTCTAAAGTGAAAAGACAATAAGGAAAAGAAATTATAATGGAGGAATACATCCTATATATATATATATATATCTATATATATATATAGAGAGAGAGAGAGAGAGAGCGCATGAAGCTCAGTTTCATTCATTAAAATACAAAAAACCAAAACCAATAAACATGAAACACGAAAGGAACTTCCCATTTGGCTATTTTTAATTCCAAACATCTGTTTCATTTTTTTCACAGAGACAGAGAGAGAGAGAGAGAGAGAGAGAGATTCACATGTACATGCACCATATATGTAAAGTAAAAGTGTAGTAGGCCATCCCCCACAATTTGTTGATAGCAAATGTGAAAGACAATCACTAATTCCATTTTGTCAGAAAGCTAAGCTCTAAATTAACTAACCCTATAATTAAAAAGAGACAATCAGGATACTAATTTGCAATCAAGGATGGAATCCAAGGCATATGGAACCCAATTTGTACACTCCAATTCCACACTTTTCCAAGAAAGCAAAACCAACTCTTTTAAAGTCAATGAAATAGAAAGTGTATACTCGTATATAGAAATTAATATTATCACCAGACAACAATAATTCAATTACAAAACCTTCCTCTCACACACTCTCTCTCTCTTAGAGAAAGTCTTAGGTATATTAGTATCTAATTTTATGCTTTAATGAACCAAAATCAAGAAAATAAAAAGCGGATCGAGGACCAGGTGATCAATAATTTGGAGTGACTGGAGTCATATATATATATATACACTACTACACTTACGATGTAGAAGGATAAATCTAAAATGAACGGAAAGCTAGACGAAAAGAAAGGAAAAGGGAAAGAGGATTTGGGACTGCACGTGTAAAGCTAAAGAAAAGTTTTTTCCTTCTCTTTTTTTCTTTCCTACTTTTGTAATCATATTTTTGATCTACTTTCAATTCTCTCTGCTAAATTGAAGCTCCATAGCAGTAATAAAGTTTCAGATTCTCAAGTTTCCGATCCTAAGGAAACATAGAAAAAATTAAGGGTGGTTAGACCTACAACAACTAGCTAGCCATATAAAGCTTTTCATTAGTGGTTCACTATGTGGTGTTTTAGAATATGCTTGCCCAATGTGCATGCTATTTTCAAAGGCCATGTAATCAAAACACTCGTATAACTATAGGATTTCTCCATAATATGCTTTTCACTTGTCTCTCAACCATTTCCAGATATTTTGAGAGCCCAAATACCTCTTTTGTGAGGGGGTATCGGCCGTATCACAAGTTCAAAAGCGCTCATATATATATATATATATGTATTTTTTTTTTTTTTGTCTTTAGCATAATACACTTGTTGTCTTTGGGAGTATCGAATCGGTGCTTTAAAAGAATAGGAGATACCACTAGACGAAGTTCAAGGTGACGATTCGATACTACCAAACATGACATTAGAAGACTCAAAGTCTTTATCTTTTACTTTGAAAAAGGAGAGGAGATACTATTAAATTAGCGGCAAGGTGGTCAATTTTTTGTGTAGATAGTATTGAATGTGATCCTTTAGATAGTCTAACACGATGAATGATTCATTGGATCAAGTTCATATACCAGGCCTATCCAATATGATTTGCTGGCCCAATCAACATTCGTTTGGAAAACTGTGGTGTTCCAACTTGAAAGAAAAGTCTTGTTTGAAATGTGAGCACGTACATGTTTAATGCATTTTATTTTTTTAATTATTAACAGTTTAATACCCAATTCTCTAACCTAACTTTTGAGGAATTATTTTATTAGTACATCTTTTACTGTTGCCTACTGCAACTGTTGAAGAACCTAATTGAATCGGGTATATTGCAATTCAAACACTTATGCTTAGTAAAATAAAAATTACGACCACCTAAATCCTTTGATTATGTTAGCAATTGAAAAAAGAAATTGTGTTCAAAATAGGTACCTAACCAACCTGCTAAAGCTAATAAAAACAAACAAGTAGATTCTAGTTTTCAACTTTCAACAGCCATAGCACCAAATCATAGAAAATGAAGCCTCTTCCATTTGAATTGTGATAGGTCCCACCATGCACCAATTTTTCAAGTTCTTGAGGAGAAAGGCAGTGAATTGAGACTAGTCGTGGTGAGTCCATTTTCAGTGGAATGCATTATCACGTGGTTGGATCCAATTACATGAAATGTGAGAGCACAGGAGGAGCCCAGAGAGAGTAGAGAGTAGAGAGAGAGAGAGAGAGGATTAATTTGTTAGGCAGCTGTCTTTTGTCATAGGAGGGGTAGCACGTGACGTGCACGAGGGTCCCCTTAGAATGTCTGTCTTCGATGCCTCCAAATTTAAGAACTCAACCCACCTCCCTCTTTTATCTCCTATGATCATCAGAAGTTCCATTTTCATCATTAATGGTTGAACAGCTTCGGTATTTCAATACCCGAAATTGCCCCCGACAGAATACACAAAATTACCCACAACCCACCTCCCTAATACAGCAACTGCAATAGAGAGAGTGGACAAAGCTGTAATTTAATTTAGATCCTGTAGTTGGCATTGGGTCCTATGAGGTCGAGGGTGGGCTACCCCGCTTAACAGCTGCACACACACACACATGACACAAAGAAATAGCCCTTATCTTCCATATCTAAGTGGGTCCCTATTTATTTGGTAGGTCCATCCTATTTCCTACCACAATCAACATGCCCCCATGCTTTGACAGTGGCCACACCCTCATTCATTGACCACTAGCCCAAAATGGGGTCTTCATATTTAATCCTCCTTCCATCCCTCCTAAACCTAAACCTATGTTTATGTTTGGAAGGACTATATCACATACTATAAAGGATTATGGCCACATGATTTCAAGAATTTCAATGTGTCCTTCCTTGTATGGTGAATCAAGTCATCAGGGCAGGTACAAACTTTAAAAGATTGATGCAAACTCAAATCTGACTGTTTTTCTTTCAAAACACAATGTTACTATCCAATTTATTTTATCTATTTAATAATGTGGATGTTAATATGAGATTCACCTTTTTGAAAAAATATTCATACTGTATTCGAATCAATGAAAACTTTCAATTTATCTTGATAATAAAAAATAACAATTTACTTTTGGCTAGAGTTACTGAAGTTACTGTACTCGTGTAAGTGCCTGTTGAGAATAAATCAAAAATTAAAAACACAAACAACAGAGAAACAATTACACAAAACACACAAATTTACACGATTAATTTGACAAAGAACTTTGCCTACATTCATGGAGCGAATTGAAATATTCACCGTCAACAATAATTGAGATTTACAATGGACAAACTCTTTGAAACTTCATAAGAAACGACTGTCTCTCTCTACATAAATAAAACCTATATGTCTATATACATACGGCACTAAAAATTATAAATTTGGACCTAAAAGTCTACAGAACAGTATTTGTGCCACAATAAGAATTCTGATATTCGTAAAGTGACAACATAAATCGAACTTAGTGACTAGACATCACAACCTCAATAATACCTGATAACTTTTTTTTTTCTTCCTCTTTCATCCCTTTAATCCCAGACTTGAAGAGTCATGTTCAGATTTAGCTTTTCTCACCACCACACAAACTGATCCACTCTCTCCACTGAACAATAAGGTGCAATGAATTCTGCTCTGAGTAGACAGGTGAGAGACATATGCTGCTGGTTTTTCAAATTTTCCAGCTGAAGGTGGAATGTGTTAGGGCTTAGATTTACACCTTGAAAGGAACACGAAACTAATACAACCTTTCTTGTAGGGACTATTTGTTCCCTGAGGTTCCAAAGCAAGATAAATAACATGCGGTTAATTAATTTTACATTAGCATCCATTATGTTTCCTAGACTATTTTTTTGAATTCATGTTATATTTACAGTTTGTATGTTATCAAGGATCAAATCCTATAATTTTAAAAAACTTTTAACTTCGAAGTAGTAAGGGCCAAGTTTGTATGTTATTAAGGATCAAATCTCATAATTTTAAAAAACTTTTTAACTTCAAAGTAGTAAGGGTCTCCTCATTAACAACAAACCTGTATCATGCATGTGTGTCCTGCACACACACACACATATATATATTTATGTTTTGCTACATGTAATGCTCAATCATGAGCAATATATCTTAATGCCAACTCGATCATATAATAGATACATTCAGTAGGTAAAAGCGATTCAATCCTACTACTTTAATAAATTAAGTTCTGCATGTTAGTAGCATAATTGGTTTAGCTAATTATGAAGCAATAATAATATTAACATTAAGGCATAACTAGTCTCTACTGTATAGATCATAATTAGTCTATTCATCAACTGTACGGACATGTGATCAGTATACACCTAATTTCATATTTAAAGGTATCCGAAGTTCTGTCAATCTATATGCTACAGTTTTCTGTTAACATGGTGGATCAATTTAGGATTTTCTTAATTGACAGAGACCATCTAACAAGGACTTCCAGATATTTTGTTTTTCTTTATGCAATTCAAAATCGTTGTTTGCAAATAAAAAATAAAAATAAAAAAATCAAGCGAAAACTGAATTAATTTCTGGCATTGGCTTCATGGCCATTATTTAATCAATAATCAGGATTGGACAATTTGCATATCATTATTTAAGATAAATTAACATCAAAATCTCACATGCATGCTTACATTGCTTGATGAAACAAATATATATTGTATCTAAACGGGATCAAAGATGTGCGAATATGTCAACTTACATAATAATAATAATAATAATAATAATAATAATATATCTACATGCTACTATGTATTTTATACTTAGTTTTGTTGGTCTTGAATTTGGTGATCTGACTGTCATTTAACTGAACTTTTTGGTTTTAGCAAGATTTGGAGTGAAGCAATCTATGATTCGATGGATTGACTTGTAACCTCTAACTCTGTCAACTACGAGAATACAGATTGTAGAAAACATATTTCGTGTTTTTTTAGTTGAATAAGCATTTATATATATAATCATTTTAGGATAATTTTTTTTCCCAAAGTGCACTATACTTGTCAAATACTTGATCCATTATCTTTAGCTTACAATAATTTTTAACATACATAAAATGTGGTGATCCCACTTTGCAGAAAATTAAGGGATAAATATATGTGTCATCTTATCAATGTCTATTATTTTACTTTACTACTAGTATTTAATTAGTTCAGAAATTTTCCTTAATCATTTGTTTACATTATTTGAATGCATAAAAGTAAACCTATTAACGGATCGGTTTGAATTTGGACCAGATTTGGCCTGATTTCATTCGATTTGAATCCAATAAGGAATATATGTGATCGATTGGATCCCATACTCAGATGGATTATCTGTTATTCAATTCATATCTGATTATCTGATAATCCTATTTTTTAAAGTTTGTAATTTTTCATTAAAAATTTTAAAATATAAATTAGAAAAAAGTGACAGAAAGAAAGAGAAGACCAAAAAAATATGAACAAGGAAAGAGAATAAATCGTATTTGTTAAAGTTGTAATTTTTGTTAAAAATTTTAAAATATAAATTAGAAAAAAGTGACAAAAAGGGAGAGAAGACCAAAAAAATATGAACAAGAAAAGAGAATAGATGTCAAACATTTACTTTAAAGAAAAAATAATAAAGAGTGAAAAACACAACATAGGGAAGAAAATAATTAAAAAGTGAAGAAAAATTGAAATAACAAAAAATTTCAATTCTATACGTGATATACATGATGAATTCTCAATTGATGAGAATTTACGTGGCGGACTCTATTTATATGATATTAAGATAAGGATGATGAAATAATATATTTTATTATTTTTATGAAATGCACACCAATTGAATGAAAGATGATATATGTATAGCAAATTATATATTATATTAGTTTGGTCGGATTTGATTGACCATCATTAATTTATATTCGATTTGTTACCTAAACAAATTATTAAATTTTCAATTATTAATAAATTATCGAATTAAATATCAAATTCATATCGAATCATAACCAGATTATAATTCTATTGATTAAGAGGTGTACCTAAAAGTTGAACTATCATACTTGATCATGAGATCAGAGTGATATATGTTCAAAATAAAATAAAAGGCTGTTGGGTAGATTCTAAAGACCCACATGGCTTCGGAAGTGAATTAAGCTCATAGATGAAGACAATCACTGACTGAAACCTCCATGTCCTATGTTTCACACAAGAACAAGGGAACACTTGAAGGTTGCCAAGTTGTGGCAGCCCCTTTTTCGGCGTGCAACTAGGGCCAAACTTCTCTCTCTATTCCCCATGCTTCCAAATGAATTCTCTTTCTATATATATATATATATATATATATATATATATATACTGTATACATGTCTATGTATCATCTCTGTGCGTGCGTGTAAAACTCTCAGTGACTCATAAGCAGATGGTATGTATGCCATACGCACCCCAAACAGAATTCACATGCCAATGTATCCATAAAGCCAGGCATCTGACATTTCCCTCAACAATTAAAGCCCTCATTATTACCTTTTCACTCATCCAAAGATAAATGTTTGTCATCACTTCCCATATGTAATTCTCTTCACTCCAACTCAAAGCTAGGCTTCAACCAGTTTTGACAAACCTCAATACCCTAATCTTGTCAAGAAAGTCAACTTTCTCCATGCACGTTACTTTTAGCAAGTTGCAATAGTAGATTGCAATGTGAGCGCAAGCAAACTCATCGTGAGAGCGCTCTAATCATAGTACTACTTTAAATATATATTATATAACAAAAGAAATAATATCTATGTGTGTGTATATATATATAAATATATGTGTGTGTGTGTGTTTGGCTCCCCAAGTAAAACTTTCGGGGTTCACCCTGAAACACATCCCATTCTCTTGTAGAAGAAACGGGACGTACTGTTTAATTTGATGCGTGTTAAATAGGGTTTTGGGTTTTATGTGGAACCACCTTATCATATCATCTCACCCACTGTGGAACTGTTGCCTTTAATAATCACCAGATAAGGATTACATATTCTTCCAATACCAATTTTCATACATGACTCATCGATACGAGCTAAGCTAGCAGTGGGCCAAGTCCTAGTTTATTGATGTGTACGTGTACGTGTACGTGTACGTGTATGTGTATGTGTATGTGTGTAGTGTAGCCAGTTGTGATTGCAAGTATTGGAGCACTATATATATATATATATAGACACACACACACAAATTGTATTGTGTCATCACCTCTGCGTTGAATTGGTGGTTGACATAGCTGCCTGTAGTTTGACATATATTGTGCACAGTTGAAGAGGAGGCCCACCAGAGTGCATTTGATTCATATATATCAATGCATGTGTGTTGCATATGTACTACTTTGAATAGCAGCACCACAGCCTCAATGGTTCCCAGCTCCTACCACCAGACAAGCTCCTCATAATGTTGTGCTAATGGCCCCTCTCTCCGTATATATGCAATTTGAGTCATAATAACTTCACATCTAACCAGAAACTTCACAGAATCCGTACGAGCGATCTCAAATATTCTCACTATGTATTCATATGTTCACAAGGCCCAGCTACTTTAGTTGTACAGTACAAGATGCGACCTTCAATATTATGTAAAATAGGACACTATATATGACTAATGTAACAAGATAATTAATTATAACAAAAAACTACTTTAAGAGAACTCCTATTGATCATTTTGGATGTTAGACTGCTTTTGATTACTTCCAAAAGATTGGTTCACTCCCTTGCCAAATAGGCAAATATATATATATATATATATTAGAAATTGGTTTCCAGAATTTGGTTTATTGTAGTTATATATGATGAACAAAACATGATTGCTCTTGAATGAATGTCCAACTAATGGCTGCTAAAGTTTGACAATACTTAGAGCGCTAATTTAATTAATATCATTGGAAAAAAAATAATGTTCATGATCTTTGTGTTCGGTTTCCAAGTTGGACCATGGCAAGAGAATTTAGAGGTGAAATTAAAATAAAAATAAAAATAAAGTAGTGAAGAACAAGAAAAGGCCAATAAACTAATAATCTATCCGTAAAATCCAAATGCTTGAAGGGAGTCAAAGTTTAAGACTTCACTCCAACATTGGTAAATTAAAATACCTTTGAAATAAATATCAATCAAGAATACCAAGAAAGATTATATGCGTTAAAAATCGTTGCTTCAATTTGGGGAAAACCACAACAGGTTTTGTCGGTCTAGTTTTCCGGGAGGGGGAATTTCATGGATTGGTGGTTACACTATCGATGGCGTTGCCGCCGTTGGTGGTTTAGGAACATAGGCAGCGGAGCAGGAGGCATTAATCATTTCCACCCCCTCGCCCTCCTTCATATTTTATATTTTTTAAAATTCAATAAGCATTTGTTTAAGTAAGCTTTGAACTTACATTACATATATATATATATATATATAAACACACACGCACCCCGTACCATTTTTTAAGTATAATACAAGTTGTTTGATGAACTTCTCTTCCAATGAACGTTATGCTTTTGTCACATGCTATTTAAAGCATTATAGGCATTACGTTTGGTTAGGGACACGTCATAATAGTTCTGTCACAATTCTATTTATATATATATATATATATATATATATCAAAAGCTAATAGTAATTACTTATTAGTAATTAATTAATTTGCTACACTAATCAGTCTAATCCTGAATAGCAGCAGTCCATCATTTTGTTGGGGTGGCTTAGTGTGAAATCATGTCCTAGAATTCCCTTGAACCCCCCACTAATCACAAGAGATTCTAAAGAAGAGAGAGAGAGAGAGCTAGAGGGGAAAAAAGCAATGGGAAGTAGCATAAATATATTGTAAAGGAAGACCCTTGGCTCGCTCTTCGCTTTTGCTTTTTTTTTTTTTCTCATCTCTTTTATTTATCCAATACCATCATATGATGATTTTTGTTCTAGTGATAAACCTTAGTAGCTTTTTAGGATATGGATGCCCACAATTTTCACCTTTTTCATTCCACTTAGAATCTTGTTTATGTATTAATAATTTATGTTGTATAGTCATGATTTCACTTCTTAATACAATTGATTTATACAAGACAAATTAAACTAGCTAGCTCCCATATGTTATCCCAAACGTCATGCTGACATGGTGTATATATACACAATATATATACACACATACATATATACTAGGATTCCATAGAAATGGTGGAGAGTATATACTTTTTTGGACTGGCAGTCACATGGGTTGATATGCATGAGGGATTTTGGACCCACCATGGATAGTTTGGCATGGATTAAAGTGGCTTCTTCTTTAATTGCAAAGCATATATCTGTAGTAATAATATCATACCTATTATTAACAACACTATTCTCCTTAAGAAATTTTTTAACATGAAAACTTTGCTGAAATGATAATTTTACTAGGACCACTGCTCAATTTAGCTACATTAAACTCAGGTGATGACATGCCTGCTAAAGATTGGAGTGCTTAAAATGTTAACTTTAGCTGTCCACTTGCTATAAGTAGTCCTTTTTTTTTTTTTTTTTTTTGTCTTCCACGCATTTCTATGCATGTGAAAAGAAGTCGGTCATAATTAAGGATTTCCTTGACTCGTGCAAAGCAATAGAAAAGCGGGAACGCAAAATTCGTAAATTCTATGTTACATAAAAAGGAGTGACGAAACAAGAGAGTTACTCATTTAAAAGAATTACGTGACTTAGAGTTTTACCTCTTAAAATCACTTAAGAGCTAAAATTTGTTTATTTGATTCAGTTTTGTAAACCTAGTTTGTTTTCAAAGAATAAAAATAAAAAATTTAAATGATTAGATTGAGTGATTGGCAGTTTTTTTCTCTTATTAAAAACGAAAATATATAGTCTTAAACATTTATTTATTAGGGTTTTGCTCTAAATTATATCTGTAATCTAGCTAATTTTATGTTCATAGGAATTTATACTAAACAAGGCGACACACGCATGAATCCAAATTAGACAAAATTTAAGGACACTAAGCATTAAAACCATGTTTTGTAGTAGCTCAATGTCTCAATCAAACACGAAATTAAGGTTATGCTCACACTGAAATTAATTTAGTGGCAAGCTAGCAACTTTGTATTCAATTTTAGAGCTTGATGGTACGAGTCCAAGGAGTGGGGACTGTGACTTGACAGTTTGCTATAAATAATATTCGGAGCGAATTTTTTAGGGGTCCATTTGGCACTGATTCGTCCCTTGTCCAAATTCCTTTTTAAGTGTCTGGTCATTTATCACCAACTATTAAAGAGTTACTCCTAAGCTGTAAAATAAGGCTAGGACACCCCTCAAGGATACAAGATAGATAGATCTATGGTAAAGCGAAAGAACACCTTTTTTTTTTTCTTCTCTTTTTTTCTTTTTAAACTCTGTGAATTTCATTGTACTTGTATATTTCCTTTTCTGTTCATATATTAATTATAATTTATTAATATGGGTGCATATATACTAATATATTTCACAAACTACGTACAATCTAAGGCAATTTTTTGTTCCAATATATTAGAGTTGATATATACTAGCATCGAAGTATGAATGGTGGGTTGTACTGACTGCGCAAGTCATGATCACTACAAAGTGGATGGTAGAGTGCAAATTGATTGTATTAGGGCTTTCTCTTTTGAGTAATTTTATTGGGTGTAATACCCATCTCATAAACATTACTCATAATAATTTGGCTAATAATTTAATCTAAATGATAACCCTTAGGCTTCGTTTGGATTGATGGATTTGAAAGGATTAGGAGAGAAAAGAAAAGAAAGGATAATGATTTTTGTGTTTGGATAACTAATGTGGAGAGAAAAGAAAGGATTGGGAGAGATTTGGAGGGATAACTTATCCCTCCAAATCTCTCATTTCTTATTCCTTCAAAAATGAGAAGATTTGGAGAGAAATGATAGTTGGTAAGTGATACTTTTATAATACCGAAATTACCCATAACATTTTAGAATAAAACTTTTTTATGATATCTGAATCTTAACTTAAGATATTAGGGTATATCAGTAAATTAGTTAGAATAGTTTCTTTTCTTTTCTCTCCTTTAGCTTATCCAAACAACAATGTTATCATTTCTTTTCTTTTCTTTCATAATTTATCCAAACACAAATACATGTTATCCTCTCATTTCTTTTCTTTTCTTTTCTCTCATAACTTAAGTTATCATTTCTTTTCTTTTCTCTCTTCGTTATCCAAACAAGTCCTTAAGGCAATAAATTGGTGTAATACACATCTCATATAAATGTTCCCTAAAGATTGATACAATATCCCCTGGATTCTTGAAGTCATTACCATCAATTTGGCATGTTTGGCATTCTTTACAGTACTACTTCTTTTTTATTATATACGGAGTACCATTTATCTGTCCTAGGAGCTAAAAGAACTTGCAGTCCATGAAAGTCAATATATCTGTTGTTTGTGATTAAAGTGAGTCCAATCATTTGGAAATTTTATTTATTGAAACTAAATTTGCTACTCATAAAAGAGTGGTGCAGAGCTCAAGTCGAAGGAAACCTAGTTCTAAGAAAGTTATTCAAAAATACTTTTAATAAATAATATTAATCAGTCAAATTTGTAGCGGTTTGACCACAAATAGACTATGTGATTGTGAGTTGCGCGGTACATAAATGGTTTCAAAAGTTTGATTAAAATCACATAGAGGGCATAAATAAGTGTACTAGCCCCCGTTGGCTGGATTTTTCATAATTTTTAAATTTTACCAAAATAAAAATTGCATTATACAAATAAAGTAATAAACAAATAGAGTAAGAGATGATATCAACATTTTACATGAAAATCCTAATAGGAGAAAATCATGGTGAGGCTGTAATTTCGAAGCAAAAGATCCACTATCTCGATGTAAAGTACAATAGACTCTGTATTAGTCTTACAGTTAGTCACACTCTACCATGAACCAGTTGCTAATCGCCTCAAACTTACTCTTGCGACTTACATCCAATTGCTGTAGACTTCAAACTTGCTATTCAGTCTTTGTAAAAGAGTTGCTAAAAGAAACAAATGCTCTGTGAATACTCTGTCCCTTTCGTAGTACGATCTAATATATCTTCCTCAAAAACATGAAGTTGAAAGGAATAAAAATAAATCATGTAGAAAAATCAATGGAGAAAAATCTACCCTAAAAATACTCTCAAAAACTTTCTCTTTCTAAAAATAATAATCTTATCAAACATAATTTGTAAAAACATAGAACAATATTTATAGATGAGAAAGCTTATTCTTACCGGACAAATAAGTAAAAAAAACTAATTCAGGAAGTTTCTCAAAGTTTCAAAGCAAAAGGAAACAAAAATAAGTTTGAAAACACTTTTCCTTTTCATACTAGAAAAGTATGACTGGTCAAACACTTTTATTTCCGCAGTTGGAAACCAGAAAGATTTTCGACCAGTCGTGCATAGTGTATTGTGTACTCAAATACTATACCAGCTTTGAATGATGTTCTCATTGAATCGATGGTATCCATGCACTTATTTATCAACTTCAAGATTGAGACTCAAATTAAACTGAAAATTATAACTCGATTAATCAAGTTTTGACACCAAAATTTGCTAATATACAAACAATATATCTCATAGCGTTGAGTCCCAACTAAGAGTAACTAGAGTGGAGTTGAGGAAGTGCCCCAGACTTAACTCAATACAACCTAAGTCCAACTTAACACAACTTTCAACCGAAGTTCAACTCGTGTTTAAAATTTTGAATTCAAGTTAAGCTTAGGTGAAAAAAAATACTAAAAATCAGGTTGATCAAGATTCAAGAAATCAGGATTTCAAGAAAAATAAACTTGAAAAAAGAAGATTGATTACACTTATAAATACATACATACATCATTTTTAAAATTATAAAATACAAAAAACTATAAAATAATGTTATAATATATTCAGATGCAGGTTAAACTTGAATTGTCAACACCTCAACCTGAGCTCACTCAAACTAATTTGATTTATAATTTTGCAACTTAAATCCAACCGTGGTTAAAAATCAATCTCATCTTAGTGCTTATTCCAATTGATTAAAAAGGAGGTTAGACTCGGGCTAAGTTAGGATTAGCTCATCGAAATTGCACCTCTACCCATAACCATTGAATTAATACTATTTCTAGAGGTTAGCTCATGTGGAAGAGGATCTACTCCTCTGCGTGCCCGTGAACCAAAATGGTGCACATCCCACACAAGAGGGAATTCGGATCCTATTTCATGTGGACCCACATTACTGGCATGAGAAAAAAATTTCATTTGCAAATGGACCACCATCGCTATTGTTCATTTTAAAATATTTAAGTCGAATGAAAACGCCTTTTTTTCTAACGCAAGCAAACTTTTACTTGCATAGTTCATTATTAAGTTGACAAATTGAATAATTTTTTTTCTTCCCTTGGCAAGAAACATACTTACATATCTATTTTGTTTTTATGAAAATTTGAACTATCCATCTTTTATTTGTGAAAACAAAAAAGTATTACTAAACTACAACAATTGATAAAATTGAATAATTTAAATTTTAAATACATACGTGTATGAGTTGAGGAAGGTTTTAAAGAATAAAAAGAGAAAAATAAGGTGTGAATGATTGAATTTGAGAATTCGAAATGCGCGTGAGAAATGAAGATGCAGATGAGATCTCAAAGTGGAAGCGGTGATCGCGGGGCCCTCGTGAGTGGCATTGATGTAACATTTTCCGAGTTTTGATGGATGCAATGCCAATGCCAATGCCAATGCCAATGCGGGACCTCAAAAGCAAAATTAAATTACATCCTTAATCATTGCTTCCCCCACTAAGCACCCCAAAATTAAAAAATCTAATTTATTGTTGACACTTGACCATATCTAAAAGCCCTTCTCTTCTCTCATTGGCTACTACCACTTTCATTGTAGTATTCATCCACAAAACACGTAAGTGAATTCTAGAGACAATAGATAAAAAAAGAAGGGTATTTTTGAACATTTCCAAGTGGAGAAATAAGAAGCCGGCAAATCCCGGTTTCAACGGGACAACTTGGAGTTTTGTACGGAATATAATAGTACTAAGAACTAAGGGGCTTTCTTTAGGGAAATTTCCTTTTCTTTTTTTTCTTTTTCTTTTTCTTTTTATACTTTCTCTCCTTTTTTTTTTCTAAGTCAAAAGTTCCACCGGAAATCGTCCGCCGTGCGGCCGCCACCACCTTTCTTTTTAATGGTGACTTTCACCACTATATATATATATATATATATATATATATATATACACACAAATTGGTGAAGTAAATGAGTCAATTGGTCATCATGGGATGCATGATCAATAAGCATCGATGCATGCGAATAGGCCGGTCACTTTCGTGACTCTATCTTAATATTTAGAACCCCATTTGCCATTTGTCTTTTACCTAGTTTTGATTGATTTTGAAAGGATATGAGGCAATATAGTTTCATTCAGAAAAATATAGAAATTGTTATTCTTTTCTTATAAATTTGATTGATTTTTATTAAGAGTGTAAAGTAATATGGTATTGGTTTCGAATTGACTAAATGATACTATCCTGCATATCACAGAGTCAAACTGTGAAATATTAAATTCATGATTTCCAATCAAGTTCGAACAGCAAAATAATGAAACAGTTTAGAGGGTGATTTAAATGAGCTAATTTCTTTTCCTACATATAATTATATCCACGTTCTCATGAAAAATACAATATGATATTTTCTTTCATCTTTTTTATTTTTATACATAACTTTTTTAAAGTTTTTAAATTTCAAATTATTCTGTTTTTGGATTAAACAATTGAAGAAGACCTATCAGTCTATAGATTCTTTCTTTTCTTTTCTTTTTCTTTATTTTGTCTTTGTTGAGATGGTCTTTTTCTTTCTTCTTCTTCTTTTTTATTTATTTTTTATTTTTTCATTTATATCTTTTAGTCAGTTCCAATTTTCCAAACTAGCGACCCAAGTGGTCTTCAATATTATTATTATTTTCTAAAACGAGAAAGAAAAGTGAATTTGCACGTTTAATTAGATGAGTGGGACCCAACGGCCACGTCCAGCCGTTCGTTAAAAAGAGTATCTTTTCCCTATTGTGAGCCGGCGGTGAATGGGATTAGGGTTGATAGTGCGCGTTTTTTACCTTTTGAAGCGTGCTAAAGATTGTGGCCGTCCGACTTGTATTGAAAAGACTCAGGATTATCATAATGGGCCTCCAATCTTAACGACTGCTTGGATTGGCAGGCCCACAATACACAAATTCTTTTTCTTTGTTTTTTTCTTATTTTTTTTTTAAGGGCGGGAAGGGCTTTTTTACCCCCCTCTTTAATGCCGTTCTCCCTGCTGCGTTTTTTTTCATCACATTTATTTTGGAAATTCATCATGTAGTGGTAAAATTCTAAATATAAAATAATATCGTTTTGAATTTTGATAAATGATTGGTGTGATGTATTGTGGACCGTTTGATTTGCACCCTTAGAGGAGATTTTGATCTGTATTCTTTTTTTCCTTCCTTCTATCCACTTTTTTTATTCCTGTGCCTAATATAACAAATTACACCATTCGCCTCCAAAAAATTGTGTGAACAAAAGGAAAAATAAATTGAAACTCTAAAAAAAGTGAGAGGCGCTTTAGTTCTTAAATCATATGTCATAAGTAAAAATAAGAAGTAAAACAAATATTTTTTATGTTTAAATTAAAGGGAAATCAAATTCTTGAGACATGAGTTGTATCACACACACACACACATATATATATATATAGAAAATGGAATAGGTAATGAATTTTAAGTACTCCTCTTAAGTATTAGCATGAATTCTGTTCACTTCATCTTTAAAGAGAATGTTGAAATTAGATAAAATGAGTTGTGTAAGTATCTTCTTTCCTGTACAAAGAAAATATGAGGGGTATTAAAGCAAATTCTTAGGATAAATAGATCAAGGGCTATAACTTAAATTGTATTTTTCGTTACCTTTTAAAGTAAAAAAGTGAAAAATTCAAGCCTTCATAGATAAAGTGGGTATGTGAGTGTCTTGTTTAGAAAAAAATCTATCCCTACCAAGAAAAAAAAAAGTTATTTGAAAAGAACTAATAATCCTATAATCATCATAGAATGGATTAGTCAAATGAATTTTTTCATTATTTTCTATTTATATACTATATGTTTTCTAATATTTAATTTTTTAAAATTATTTTTAATTACTTGAGTAATTTTTAGTCCGCATCTTCAAAAAAAAAATGTAACATGGAGTCTAAACAATTTCTCCTTGCGTTGTATTATAAATGTTCTTCATTTATTTTGACATGTACAATACAAATATCCCCTTCAAAAGTTATGGATTGTATTTTTTTCCATGAAAAATATCGAGTTTTGTAATCTATAAATTAACAATGTAGTATATTTTTAAAAGTAATTTTTAAAATTAAAAGGAGATATATTAATCGAATTTGGCCAACTTATATATATATATATATTATTGCAAAAGCATGTTTAATTATCTATTTTTTTCCTTAATCAATTTTTTAAGACTTAATTATGTTGGGGCCGTTAAGAGTGTTATTCGCTCGATTGCTTCTATATAAAGGAGCTTCTCTATCGAGTCCTTGGTTACAGATAGATGAGAACCAAGTCTCTGTCAAAAAACCTCTTGATTCTCTCTCTACCAGAAGAAGACCCAAGAATCGAATTGGTAGTGGAATACAGTGAATTGGATTTTTCTTCTTCCTTAAAGCGAGTGGAATTTCAAAAGCCAAATTGAAAAAGGATATATACATACACACACATACACATCAGTATAAATATTTATTTGCTTATATATATATATGTGTGCTTGAATAGGTGCGAAAAGGGTTCTTTCAGCTCAGTCTGTAGTTGTTGCTCTGAATATTTATCATTGAAGAAGCTCTGAATTTTGCTACTTTCGAGGTGTCGCCGCCTTTGAGTTTCGGCACTGCCTTTTTCTCTGCAGAAAAAAAAAATGGGGTTCGGGTGGGCTAGCTAGGTGTGATTCGGCAGATTTGCTAGCTGAGCTCTTGCAATTATTTCTGGGTGGCATTCAATGCTCTGTTTCTCTCTCTAGCTCTGCCAAATCATGGAATGAATAATTCCTGAAGTACTTTTACTTCCTTGTTTTTGCCTTGCTTCCAAAAACAAAAAGGAAAGATCAGAAGAACTCGCTCACTCTCACTCAAGGACTATTTTCAGAGATCTGGATTCGAGAAAGAGACCTCTCTAACAAGGTAATAGTACTATTAGAAATTTGGAAATATCCAAATAAGTCTCTTTTCTTTGTTTTTGACATTTTGTTTTCTTGTTTTTAGTTTCTTTGATTTGTTCTTGGATCTGGGTTCTCATTGTCTTTCGTTTTCCGAAGAAGGGTTTGGTTTTTATATAGATTTGTCTCATTTAGTGTCTTTTTTGTGTCTCAGATCTGCCTGAATTCAAACTTCGCCTTTAGAGAAAAACGAAGACAATGTTGCCTCAAAAGCAAGCAGAGGAAGCTATTGTCTCCAACTTCAACGAGACAGAGCATGAAGGGAAGGAAGAAGAGAAGCAAGAAGATCATTCTGTTTTCAGTGTCAAGAACGTCCTCTGGCATGGTGGTTCAGCCTGGGACGCTTGGTTCAGTTGTGCTTCTAATCAAGTATGTATATATATATATATATATATAAACAACCACAAAAATACCCATTTCAAATTCTAAAAATCAAGCCATTCAGTAATTATCTAATTAACCATCGATTTATTGATTATGTTCATTCATTTCAGGTAGCTCAAGTACTGTTAACACTGCCATACTCCTTCTCTCAACTGGGTATGTTATCAGGCATTTTGCTACAGATATTCTATGGTCTGATTGGTAGCTGGACAGCATATCTCATCAGTGTTCTCTATATTGAATATCGAAGCAGAAAAGAGAAAGAGAATGTTAGCTTCAAAAATCATGTCATACAGGTAATTTAATTTTCTTCTAATTAGTTACCACCATTACTGATTCATTAAAACCAAAACTAAACCCATTTTGATTGTTTTTTGAGTTGCAGTGGTTTGAAGTGCTTGATGGGTTACTGGGTCCTTACTGGAAGGCAATGGGTCTAGCCTTCAACTGTACTTTCCTTCTCTTTGGATCTGTCATACAGCTTATAGCTTGTGCCAGGTAAGGTTTATGTTGAGCTTTTCACACTTAAATTGGAAAAATATGAAATGGGTGTGTGTTTAATTAGATTGTTATGGTTGATTCTTAATGAGAACAGTAATATATACTATATCAATGACCGATTGGACAAGAGGACATGGACATATATATTTGGAGCTTGCTGTGCTACAACTGTTTTCATACCCTCCTTCCACAACTACCGGATTTGGTCTTTTCTAGGCCTTGGGATGACCACTTACACTGCCTGGTACATGGCCATAGCAGCTTTTATTCACGGTCAGGTAAAACAAACATCAACAATTTTTATATAAATGTGTTATATATATATATATATACATATACACACACACACACACTGTTCAATTACTTTCTTGGGTTTCTCTGGATGTAAGCCATTAGTATGAACTTTTTGTTCTGTTTTGGTGAGTGTTTGTTTTCAGTGAGTAAAGTTAATTTGTCCGGTGGTTGTGTTCTTTTGCAGCATGATAGTGTGTCACACTCGGCTCCGGAGAAGCTAGTTCTGTATTTCACCGGCGCCACCAATATACTATACACCTTCGGTGGTCATGCTGTCACTGTGTAAGCCTTTTCTGTGTGTATGTATATATATATACTGTACATGTAAAAATATATATATGTATGATATATGTACTGTACTGCTGTGTATGCATGTATATGCCGTATAATATCTTCTCTTCTTTCTACGCGGCTTCTCTTTGCAGCTTTTGCCGGCCACCTCGGGTTTGAGACTACTGACAGAATCATGGAAATCATTTCTGTTTGTTTGCCTGGAAAATAGAACATTACCCCCACATTTCCCTTAAACAAAAGTAACAGTAAACTGGCTTTCTAGTTTCCTAGGACCCTTCTCTCGGTTCATCTTGATTTAGAACTTGATCTTGTTCTCCATTATTTAATTTTTTGGCTCCACCAAAAATTATTGATTATTTGGTACTTTGATGATACCAACAATATAGGACCTAGTAAATAAACTATTTTTCTGGTGCTAACATAAATAAATAAAATAAACTATTTTTCTTGTTAATAAAAAATAATCACTCCCCTATTTGAAACACTACATTATCATACCTTGGGCATACTTAGATAATTTCTCCACCTCCAAATCATTTTAGTGCTACCGGAATTCAATTGTCTTTACAAATTTAATCCAAGGGTATTTTGGTCATTAATATGTACCTTCCAAGCATCCAATGCCCCTGAGTATTCAGATCATTTAAAACATCATATAATACATACTATTGTTGCAGTTTTTAAGTAACATACTCATAATTGACCAATGTAATTGTTAGACTGATTTTTGTTAGTTTCGCCATTTTATATATACAATTGATAGTAATGTTTGGAAGCAATAACAAAATGTTACTTTTTTTTTATTTTTTTGACGCAGTTAATTTAAATCTATTTATGAATTGAATTCTGATCAATGGAAGCTCGTGGAAAATGTTACAGGGAAATTATGCATGCTATGTGGAAACCCCAAAAGTTCAAGTACATATACTTAATAGCCACACTCTATGTCTTCACACTAACACTTCCGTCAGCTTCAGCCGTCTACTGGGCATTCGGTGATGAGCTCCTCAACCACTCCAACGCCTTCGCCCTCCTTCCAAAAACTCGTTGGCGTGACGCCGCAGTTATTTTAATGCTAATTCATCAGGTTGGTAAATGTATTTTAAGTTCAATAAATTAAAAAATAAAGCAGCGAGAAGTGACATCCAAATAATTTTTTGCCTCACTTACCCAAGGAAGAAAAAAAAATTGTTACATCCATATTACAAGTAGCTTATTTTAATTTTTTTTGTGGGTTGTTTATGATAGTTGAAGTACATAAATGTCCTTGTTGGAATGACATTTTTATTGGGGGATTGTGTGGATTTTGGTGCAGTTTATTACATTTGGATTTGCGTGTACTCCTCTGTACTTTGTGTGGGAGAAAGTTATAGGGATGCATGATACAAAGAGCATATGTTTGAGAGCACTTGCAAGGTTGCCCGTGGTTATACCAATATGGTTTTTGGCCATTATCTTCCCATTCTTTGGGCCCATTAATTCGGCAGTTGGGGCTCTCTTGGTTAGCTTCACCGTCTACATCATTCCAGCTCTTGCCCATATGCTCACTTACAGAAAGGCCTCTGCCCGCCAGGTCTCTCTCTCTCACTCTCTTCTCTCTATTCATACATAATAAGCACATATACATACATATATGTCTATCTATATATATATATCTATCTTTCCAGCATTATAGCATTATCCTGGTCCATCCATTGAGACACATTTTATAAATAACAAATCTTCATATATATGCCCTCTAAGTTTATTTTCGTTTAGTTACAACAATATCCTTGCATGCTTGATTTGCCACTCTATCATGTAATGGTATCTTGGCAGTTATGTTGACATGTTAGTGGCATATTGGTCATTGGAAATTATGTGGGAACCCCACGACCTTGTTGGAGAGATCCATATTCCATCAGTGGTGATATAGAGTAGTATTTATAGGTGAGGGGGTACAAACTTATCCTAGCATTAAGGAGGGGGGGGGGGGGGGGGGGGGGGGGGGGAGAGAGATTGCTGGATTGGTGGAATGTCCATTTCATTTAGTTATATGCTGCAGTCATGGTGTGATGTTATGTCTGAAATGAGCTGGCTTCTTGTTGACTCATTTGTGTCCAAAATTGATGGGGTCTATAATCTATTTACCATATTCTCTTATGATCTCCATCACATTTAACAACCTTAAATATCAAACCTATTTGGACTCACTTGTCAACTCAGTCACTAAACATTGCTTATTTTGCAGAATGCGGCTGAGAAGCCTCCGTTCTTTATGCCGAGCTGGACGGCCATGTACGCGTTAAACATCTTCATTGTGGTTTGGGTGTTTGTGGTTGGGTTCGGGTTCGGTGGATGGGCTAGCATGACCAATTTTGTGAGGCAGGTTGACACATTTGGGCTATTTGCCAAGTGCTACCAGTGCAAGCCTCCAACACCGACTCATCACTGAGTTGACTCGCATAAACTCAGTCAGATTTCAGCAAATAGTCACCCAACTCTCTCTTTCCCCTTTTTTTTTTTTTTGTATCATACAAAGGGGAGGTAGCAATATTTTCCCTACATGCATGTGATGTGTGTTTCATTTCCCCTTTTACATTTTCAATTTTTTTCTTAATTTACTAGATATAAGTGTTGTGTTGAATTGTGATGATTCCTTTGCTATACCAAAGCATAGGCTAATTAAATCATTATATGTTTAGTTTTAATTTTTTTATTTGACCCTTTTTTTGTTGGAATATTATCATAGTCACATTCATGCTTCTTGTTGTTGTTAAATATGTGTATATTTTAAAGGGCTACATAGCTTGCAATGCCATTATTACTAGCATGTTTCCAAAGTATTATCCTCTTATAGAAATGCAATGGTGTGGGTTGCTTGTGTTATTTAATGCAATGTGGGCTTGATCTATCTATAAAGTTGGATGTGGACATTTCCGAATGACCATTCTGACCTAGATTCTCTTTGAGGAAGTGGGCCGTGGACACTCCTTCATCTGTTCACATGGGCTGCACGTGAGTTCATCCTCTTTGCCACGTGACACTCTTTCCTCGCACTCTTTCACTAGATGCATGTATATAAATCCCAAGACCTTTGACCCTATTTTCCTAATTAATATTTGATTTCTCTCCATCACATGAAGCTAGTTAGTATTAGGGCGTCGTGTTGCTGTTTCTTGATACACTAAAGAAATAAAAGTGATTTAATGTGCCCTTTCATGGTGCTGACCGACTAACGAAAGTTGGGACAATGTATGTTTACACGAACATATATATATATATGTATATTTATATTTATATTTATATTTATATATAATTATATTTCAGTGAACAACTGCATAGAAAGAAATGTGGAGTAAAATTTGTTTATTTCATTTGACCGGTAATTTGATTTTCAATTATATTTCAGTGAACAACTGCATAGAAAGAAATGTGGAGTAAAATTTTTTTATTTCATTTGGCCGGTAATTTGATTTTCAATCAGGGTAATGCTACTCAGGCAGAATTCATAGGCAGAATCATTTACATCCATTGGATGCATGTGGTGAGTGCATGTGGTGGGGCCTACCACATACATCTAATGGATGTAAATGATTCTGCCTATGAATTCTACCACATATATCTAATGGATGTAAATGATTCTGCCTATGAATTCTGCCTGAGTAGCATTACTCTTTCATGGAGTAGAGTAATTAAGGTTAAAGGAATTTTATGATTGAATATAATAGTATTTGGATTTCCTTGCATAGAGCCTTTTTTTTTTTTGGTCCAACACGTGTTTCAATTTTTAATTAGGGTGACGGTGAGATTCGAACTCAGGACCTTGCCTACGGCAGAAACCTGCTCTGATACCATGTTAACAATCATCTACTCTAAAAGCTTAAACTGTTAATCATCTACTCTAAAATCTTAAGGTGTTAGAGAGGGTGCAACTTAAATATTTAAATCCTCAACACATACCACCATTAGTAACCATAACATAATCATTTGATTGATACCTTTTGGATGGTTGATGCGGCCGATTTGATCTCCTTCTTGGTGGCAAATTTGGCTCTTCAAGCTCATTTGTGTCTTCAACACCACCCTTATCAGAAGATGATGAAGAAGGTGGTGATGATGGAGGTGATGGAGATGGCGGGCTAGCATCTTCACTTGGTTCTTCCAGTTCTTCGTCAAGCAAAATTGGACTTTACTTTTCATTTTCATTCCACTTCCAATATTCTTCTTCATTGAATTTCACATCCCGACTAACAATGATTTTGTTAGTTAGAGGAGGATTGAATAACTTGTATATATGCTTTGGATTTCTCACTATATATATATATATATATATATATCCAACAAAAATGCATGCCACAGCTTCTGCCCAAAATTTGTTAGGCATTCGTTTGGCTTTCAACATATATACTTCTAGCCAACTCTATAATTATTCTGTTTTCCCCTCAGCAACCCCATTTTGCTGTGGGGTGGACAGTAAAATGATGCCTGATACCATTTTAATTCTTTCAAGAAAAAAATCAAATTCATCACACGTATACTCACCTCCTTGGTCAGAATGCAAAGTTTTTAATATGTATCCACTTTGCTTTTCAACTAAGGCCTCGAACATTTTGAAATGTCCAAACACTTGTGATTTATGCTTGAGAAAATACACCCATGTATTTCTACTATAATCATCAATTAAAGTGAGAAAATAACGATTACCTCCAATTACACAAAGATCATCCTCAAAATGAACGCCATGCCCTTTTCGAAGAAGCTGGCCAACACTTAAGAGATTGTAATTCAAATCTGGAACATAGAGCACATTGGAGATCCGCTTTCGTTCTCATTTCTTTGAAAGAAAGAGAATTTCACCACATCCTCTGGACAAAAGTTTTTATCATCACCGATTTTGACTTGAGACAGAATCATTTTATCAAGATTGATAAATGCTTCTTTGTTTCCAGTCATGTGGCCTGGCTGCTGTAACCACTATCAAGATACCACATGTTACCTTGAGAATTTTCATTCACACGTTCACTCTAGATCTCGATCATTTGGTTGACAAGAGAGATTACCCGATTGAAATAATCTTCAACCGATTCGGACTCCTTCATTTGCAGCATGTCAAATTCTCCTAGAAGAGTTGCAATCTTGCAGTTTTCACTTTATCTTCTCCTTTGTATGAAGCCTGAAGTGTGTCCCAATCTTGTTTTGCCGACAAAGCTGATGAAATTCTCTCAAAAATAAATTCATCTACTGCTTGGTAGATGAAAAACAATTCCTTCTTGTCTTTTCTTACCATTTTCTTTCAACTCATTGAGTTGTTGTGGAGTGAGAGTTGTATGATCTGCTAGTTCTGTATAACCAGTTTCAACAATATCCCATAAATCTTGGGATCCATACAACACTTTCATTTGGATGGATGCTCCATTGAGATCCATATATACAACACTTTCATTTTAATGCAGGATGCTCCATTGAGATCCATACAATACTTTCATTTGGATGCTCCATTGAGTATATTTCTTTGCATTGAATCTTGGAAGTTGGGGATGCATGCAACATGTTGTTGGTAGCCATTAATCTTGAAACAGGCTCTGATACTACTTTGATGGATAAAACTCAATAACAATGGAGCTTTTAAGAGAGAAAAAAAAAAAATGAAGGCCAACTATATTATGTCTCGAAGGGTTTGATTTCACTTGTACATCTTGATTTTGAAAATGGATACAAGCCTCTATAAATAGGCTACACCTTTAATATGAATTTACTCAGATTCATCTCCCTTAACAAGGTTCATCTCCCCTTACATAATTCATTGAACAACCATTATTGTAAACCAGAAGTCTCAACTGAAAATACATTAACCACACTCAAACATGCATGTATGTAGGAAAATTAACAAAGGGAACTAGCTTAACTCTGTAACACTACTTGCTTTGGATGCCATGATCACGAAAGATCGATCTCAGGCAGGAGGAAGAGGAGGAGGACTAGTTTTGGTTGGGTTTGAGCACTCGCTTTTATCTTTTATGAACATCGATCCATCAGCTGGGCTAGCTAGCTGTGGTGCTCATCACACGTCATAATTCATTCCCTCTTAGCTAGAAACAAAATTCGATCTAGAAATTTTAATTTGGGAGAGCTCAAATTTGTGGTATATAATTAAAATTTGAAAATTTTATAAACCAATTGTAATATATATTTTTTTAAGTATTTGTAATACTGTATATACTTTGAAAAAATTCAAAATTGAGAGAAATGTAGCTCAAATAATTAGACGAAAAATTAATATGAGAAAGAAAAATATTGTGAAGAAACAATCGGTTACAACTATGAAAATTAAGATGAGGTAAAGAAAGAAAAAACAATTAATTTTTCAGTTTTTCAAAAATTTATTTTTTGAAAAAAAGGTTTTGAGTACTTTGATTCCACTTTGAAAAATATATATTATTCTTACCTAGACGAAAGATTACCAAAAAAATAATGATTTTAACTAAAAAAAATTTCACAAAGTTTTAACAAAAACAAGATTATTACTTAAGTAATTTATACGAGTAGTCATAGAATTTGTTATTTACCACACTTAAAAGTATTATCGCGCATATATGATAAAGTTACAACACTTGTTTCTCCTTTAGCCACATTAAAAGTATTAGCATATATGATATCATTATTGTTGTTGATAATCTCACAAGTTACGACACTTGTTTCTCCTCTTGCCAGATGCTTCCGTGGCTTGTTAGTAGATATTGATATATAATTCTAGATATTTTTCTCGTAAACACTATTTTATAAAAAAAAAATTGACTAAAAAAGTTGATGCATTTTTATTAAACATGAAATCACTGCCTATCGGATGATAACCATTGTTGAAGGCATGGCGAAGTTCCATGTCCATAAACCAATCTGCAAGTAAGTGAGTACTGTTGTATAACATTTAGCTAAGAAGTACGAACTTTTCGAATCTGTTAACCTTTCTTCAAAGGAATTGAAAAGTATATGTCACAGCTAAGATGTCTGATCCATTGACTTGAGAAATTAAAACAATAATTGCATTATACAGATTGGATTTATAGGCTGATTGAAATCTCAAACTGTAGTTTCTGGTCTTTTTTTTTTTTCTCTCTCGAAAAAAGACTTTGCAAGGAGTAACCACACAACTAAAGTGAGGGGAAAAGGAAAACAGAGCAAGCCAAAAGGCTAACCAACCAGAAAACACTGGGAAAACGCCTAACCCCCCCTCAAAGGCAGAACACAGAGGGTCACTATAATCTGAAAGTCGATCATATGGAAGCCAAACAAACAAAGGAGCAGACTGTGACGTTATGGCCCCAATTTTGTTTTGACTTGGCTCGCAACACCAATAAGTTGATGTGAAGGGCTGAATGAGGGATGAGAGAATGAAGCTGGATAGAAAGACCTTTGATTGGATCATTGGATTTGAAACCCACGATCAACTTCTTTTTCTTTCCATCTAACAAATTTAATTTCACAAGTAAAAGAAAATTAAATAAAAATAAAGAACAATGCTACAATTCATGAAATTATTTTTTGATATTGTATCATGAATGATATGACAGATAATAATTCTATATTTGTAGGAATTCCACTAACAATAAATTTCTATTTTTTATTATTTTAGGAAATAAAATTAAATGGTGAATTAGTATTGATGAGATTTCTCCCGTGCACGGAATTTCAATGGTATTATTACATACCACATCATTCATGATATAAAATCATAAAATAATTTCATAAAGTGTAGCATTTTTTAAAAATAAAAGGTTTACGAGACCATTTAGCCATCTTTGACTTCTTTTAAAGTTTTATACATGTGTCAAACATTTATCGGTTCGAATCTCATATTAGAAGCAACTTCTTTCTTATATGGTGTGTGAGAAGTATTTTCCAAATTGAGGGCAATGCCACCGTTTCTATATTTCTAATGCCACTATAACAAATTTGCCAGTTTTTCTGTGGCCATTCTAGCAAAACAATTCTCTAATAGGGCTCTTCTGTGTGACTTTCATCGCCAGCTTTAGCTCGAATTCAAACACATGGCCGACTCAAAATTTTTGAAAACTTAAATCTGCAGCTTAATGGCCGGAGAACAAAGAAAGAAAGAAAGAAAAGTGTTCTTACATCAAGACAAAATATCTACAAGAAGTTTCTTGTTAAAATAGAAGGTTTCAAAGAGTACGTATTGATAATAAAAATCATTCAAAGAATGGACAACACAATTTATTCGGAAATGATATGAATTTTAAAAGTGTAAAGTACATAAAATTTTCCTTTAGTTTAAAAAATGTGTTAAAAATTATTTTCATATTCCCTTTGCATCCATATAGTTTATATTTTGTACAAATCAACCATTCTGAGCTAAAAACACTCTTTAAATTTCAATTTTATCCTTATACCAAATTTCTTATTATTTTCAATAATAGCAAATTTATTGTTTTTTATATTTTTAAAATATTAATTTAATTATAAATTATTATCATTTCGTGGCCGAGCCAAAATAAAATAAAATAAAATCTTCGTTTTTAACTTTTTTTTGGCATTGTTTAAAAAAAAAATGCTGGCAAATGTTTTTTTTTTGAAGTGAAGATTTTTTTTTAATTTTCGGCTTGACCACAAAATAATAATAAAACAAGAATATTTAATTTATAATTAAATTAATAATTTAAAAAAAGTATATAAAAATAATAAGATTTCTATTGTTGGAAATATTAAGAAATTTAGTAGAGGGGTAAAATTGAAACTTGAAGAGTGTTTTTAGCTCAGAAGAGTTAATTTGCACACAATACAAACTACATGAGTGCAAAGTGAACATGAAGGGTGAGTGCAAAGTGAATATAAATGAAAATTTTTTTTTTCCACATTTTTAAAACTAGAGAAGAGTTTTATGCACTTTAATCCTATTCTAAAATGAACAAAAAACCATAAAAACAAGGATAGACAATATCGAGAGATATATTTTTTCTTACATAGAAACATACATGGAATCACAATATTCAGAGATATATTTATTCTTACAAACAGTAATACGATTCTAACACGATCAAGGGATATTTCAAATTAGAAAAATGTCTGCTATCGGGAGTCTTTCTCATAACTTGACGAGTCCTGAACTCTCTTTCTCTTTATTTGCCATCGAATTCATAAATTTATTATAACTTTTTTTTTTTGATTTTTATTTCCTTCTTTAAAAATAAAAAAAAAATCATAATTCTCTGAACTTGTTTCAATCTAATGATAAATAAAGAAGAGAGCTAGATGCTTGTAATGAGAGAGAGCATTAGAAAACCAAGACATGGTCGTCCACATTATTATTGCATACCTGAAGTGAAATGATGATATATGGTTGGTTAAAAAAAAGGACGCATGGTGTAGCTAGATGGTCTGCAGGAAGGTGAGGACGAAAAGAATTGCAGCCAAGAGAGAGATTCCTGTCCATGAGATACGAAACTTCAAAGGAATTGAAAAGTTTCTGTCACAACTGTGATATGTGATCCATTTATATGTATATCTATCAAAGATGAATTTTTAGTAAAAGGGAAGAGCTTTTGTTTTTGTTAGTTGCTTAATTAGAAAAAAAATGAATAAGGAGAGAGGTTTTGCATGATTGGATTAATGGTTAAAAATCAAGTTTTATTCATTAAAAGAGTGTGACGTATATTTTTGTAATTGATAATCTTTAGTGCCAAAACTAAACATGATCGAGTTGTGCTCCTGAAGTTAATTATATTCTTGTCATTGATCATGTAATTGAAGTCTTAGAGTGAGCATGAAATTCTACATCAGCCATGTAAGGGTTCGTCAAATAATGAAGCTTGAATCTTCGGCAGAAGCCATCAAAAGTCTGAAAAAGGATTCGATCGTTTAAAGTTTCGATATGGTTATGGATGCATGAGGACATCGTTGTTCACATATGAAAGTCACGTAATTCAGGTAAAGTCGTAAGAACACATATATTTCAAACTGGGAGGTTCCGACTTTGAAAAGAGGGGTTCTTAAGCAATTAAGTGAAACTTTCAAGGTTGGACCGGTCCAAGTGAAGGCTGGACCGGTCCATAGGGTCTCTAGATCTCACACTGAGATTGCTACAGGGCATGGACTAGTCCAACTTATCTAGTTTGCGAATTTTGACATGTTTTTACCCGAATTTGACCCAGAACATTCTAAAATCGCGGGGACTTGTTTCCTATTAAATTTTAAATTATTTTTTTTAAAGAAAAATTAGGATTCTTAATCTCTATAAAAATCTTATATGATTTTTTTCTCCTTACGCTTTCAATATACAAGAAATTAATACTTTTAGAGAGAAAGAAAATATTGAGATATTTTTCTAAGCAGATAATTTTTCTCTCAATTCTTTTTTTATATTTTTGAGAGCACACAAATATTCAATGAGTGATTTAGGGTGTTCTCTATTTGCTTGATCAACTGTTCGAAGATTACATTGAAGATTTCTTCGTGATCAAGTTACTGGATTAGTTTCTTCTACAACTATTTCGTTGGTGAGGAAGGAGAAGAAGTTCGAACTACGAAGGGGACATAATATTTGTTGAGTGTTCGTGTTTTTTCAGTTACCATTATGAGAGAATTTTGACATTAGCCGGGAATTTGCAGTAGTTGGACGAGGTAGTCGTAATTGTAAGAATGTGATGTTATGCATCAGAGTTATTGTTAGAGTGGAGTGAGTGTGAGTATATGATAAAGTCTGTTGTACTTTGCTTCGACAATAAGTGAATTTACTTCTCTGGGGCTACAAAGTCTCACTCGTAATTTTTTTCGATCTGAGTTCTTCACGTATATCTCGTATGTTCGTATACTTTACTTTAGTGCTCTTTATTTATTTACTTGCTTTGTGGGATTATTTTAATTTTGAATCAGACTTAAAATTGAATAATCTGAAAGATTAAGCAAAAAAACGAGTAAACTTAATCACCCCTTTAAATTTTAAATCTAATTTTCGCAATCGTTTTTGCACCGCACAACTTACAAAGACATCATCCCCCTATGTCCATAAAATATAAGAATTTGGATGTAAAAGTTGCTCATTAAGCAAGTAGAGGTACGTTGCATTTAAAGAAATTCAACGAGTTTTGAATAAAATCACAATTACATAGTAAGGGTTGATATGGTCGGGAATCAAACAATAATGGTAATAAGAGTCATTCAAATGTTCTATAATAAAGACCTTGTATTGGAATGACAAAGTTGGTTCTTTTGTAAATGACAAATCATAAATACGTCACCTATAATTTTTTTTTTTTATCTAGACTACTCATGAGACAGATTAATAGGAACCCAAACCTAGTTAATAATAAGAAAGCATGGTGCAAGTGTAAATGGTCTGCAACAAGGTGAGGACAAAAAGGATAAAGACAGTAATGACTGATAAGCCTGTCCGTGGACTACCAAAATAATCATCTGAGTTTTGTTAAACATTTTCGCCACCTGCTTGCACAGCTTAGTGAAGTAGAAAACACCTACCGAAACATTCTTGCATTGCAGAAATATGCCGCCTCTTCATTGGAACTCAAATAATTACGAATCACTCCGACTTTTACAGGCAGATCAACATCCTCTGTAGAGTTGATGAGTTTATCACGAGAAAAGAACGAAATTTGAAAAAACAAAAAGTAATTTACTCGGGAAAGTTGAAAATTGTGGCCAGCCGATCACCATGGTGCTAGTTGAGTTTCTTTCTTTTAATTATTTTATTATATAAAATATTATTTGCTTAAATAGTGAAAGAAATATGATAATTAAAAAATAAAAAGCAAGTGAAAAAGCATCAAGAAGAGGGACAAGAGAAAAATGAATGGCTGTGTGATTTGCTACAGGGGTGCATACGGTCTGGATCGGTCCAGTTCTGGCCTTTTTTGAAACCAAACCGTATGGTTCGGTTCCATTAAAAATGAAACCAGACCGAACCGTTTAACCGTATGGAACCGGACCGAACCGAACCGTGAAGAACCGGTTTGGTCCGGTTCGTTTCCACGGTTCACCAACCTGTATCAACATATTTTAAGCCTTAATTTTAAGCCTACTGCAAACTAATTTTAAGCATCAATTTTAAATCTTTTAAAGCTACTATTCCTCAAGTGTCAACCTAATTAAATCATGATATAATTTATTTAAAGAACTACTAAAAACTAACACAAGAAGTACATGATATAGGTACACAACTTCACAACCATAAAGTGAAATCATTTCCTCATAGCTAAGGACCTTAAAGGTTGTACGTGTCCCACAGGGCCGGCCCTGAAATTCAAAAAATGTTGAGAGGCCTTAGGCGGACTTTCAAATGAGGTTCTTTCTACCTAAAGTTTCACGTGCGGATAAATTCTATAAGAGTGCAAAATTTTTATTAAAATGAGACGATAAGCAAATAAAATATATTAATGTTGAAAAAAAACCCTGGTCTTGGTGCTTTATAAATAGCACGATCTAGTTCACATAAAAAAATTAAAAAAAATATTCAATACACCTTAGCCACAAAAATTAAAATTGAACTTCATATCAAAGTAACTGTGATCGTCTTGTATTTTGAGCTGCAAAATTATCAATTAAAGTGCTCACAATCCCTAAAGAAAAGTTGTTGCCTTGCTACCTACTGCTACTCGTTGTGAAGATAGAAGAATAAAAGAAAAGGAGTTCTAAAAAAAAAAAAATGCCTAAGACAAATAGTTAGTAGTAATTTGTTTTTTTTTTTCAAATGAGGCCCAGACCATTGTATTGGACTATTGTCATTATTTTTTAAATGAGGCCCACTTTGTTACTAAAGTTTGGGCCAGACTAGTGTATTAGATTGTTAGTTACTATTTTTTTTAAATAACATCTAGTGGGCTTGGTAGAAATTTGGGCTCTCAAAAAATAAAAAATTTGGGGGCTCTAGGCAACCGCCTGGGCCGCCTAGGCCCAAGGCCGGCTCTGGTGTCCCATAAGACCCACATATCACTACCCTGTATTATCAGTTCCTTAATATTTCTTCTATGCTCAAGTTAACAACTGCCATGCAGAATGTAAAAAGGAAATAAGGGTTAAAAAGAAAAAAAACGAACACCAAAAAGAAGTAACATGCATCATAAAGATGTGTGCCTGTAAGCCTGTCTTTTACAATGTTGAGTGGAATAGTGGATGATTAGCTATTTTAAGTTTTTAACATATTGTAGTTATATTATAGTGGATGATTAGCTAATCTGATAAAACGAATCAACACAGATTGGAGTTATATTATAATTATAATAATATAAGTATATTATAAGTATAATATTTAATATTAAATATAATATATTTTATATTTATATATATAGAAACGGTTCGGTCCGGTCCTGAGGGACCTGAAACCGTAACCGAACCGTTACTACACGATTCCAAAAAATTGGAACCGTGTCGAATCGGACCTCGAAAAAATTGGACCGAATTGTCCGGTCCGGTCCAATTCAGTTTGAATTTTTGGTTTGGACGGATTTTTGTGCACCTCTAATTTACTATACAGAACTAGCTCTCTTGCCAGCCTTTGGAGCTAGCCCACTTGTAGCTAGCTCCATGGACCCAAATGCTGACTACATTCAGTGGGTAGCTGGCCCAAACGTCAGTAGCTAGCTGGCCCAAACGCCAGTATAGCTCTTGTTCTTAGTTGATGTATCGGTGAAAAGATACTTGACATGGAGAAAAGAGAAGCACAAATTAGAGCCTATTGCTATTTTCAAGGAAGTGGGGTGGGTGGATTGGGTTCTGAATAAATGGGTAAGTAGCTTAATGGATTGGACACTCATGAAGCACAAATCAGGCCCTAGCTAATATCATGGAAGTGTCTGACAAAAACTATATATATCATGAAACTGGTTGGAGAAGTTACAAAACATGAGACACTTGTCAAAAAGTTGAACAGTTTAATTACTTAATGGGAAAACAAAGCAGTGGAGTTGTCACGTACCCAAATTTAAATATAAGGAACTTTAGTCCAGTACTTGAATTTGGTGTGCGAATTAAAAAAAAACATTCATCATACCATACATTTATCCAATATTTACATATTACAATCAAAATATGATCATCTATTACAAAAACTTCATCCAGAGACCTCATCCCTCATCTTGAGCACATCTACATATAATAAAAAATATAATTACTGTCCTGTCCCGTGCCTCTATTCACTCGGTACCTGAAAATAAAATGGGGTGAGCTCAACAATCTCAGCAAGAACTGCAAAATACTATCATTGCTCAACAAATTAACGTAATTAAAAAGGTATAGTCTATAAGTTCTCTCTTGCTGCAACTGTCTACAACATTTGGCGTGAAAGGAACCGGCAAATCTATCAGAAGAAATTTCTTAACTTGCATGCAGTCCTTCATAGAACTATTCAGTCCATAAGACTAAAATTATCATCAACCTCTCTCGTTGATTCTCTTAGTGCCAGAATTATTGCCTCTGACTGAGATCTGTTACCCTGCGTTCTTCGCCCTCCAATAAGACCACTCGACTGATCGATTGCAAGGATGGATGATCCTTGCTTCTTATTGCTACCAGATTGATTTGTTCGTTGGTGAAAGCTAACAGTCGAATTTGCCTTGGGGCTTTTGATTCCTCTAAGAATGATTTAATGCGGGGTGGGCTGGGTTGGGCCTAATTGGTATGTTATGTTTAATTTGGTTTGGGCCCTCTATTGGGATTCAACATAGGCTTGCCTCTTTGGTTAAGCTTGACTGGTTGACTTTCTAAATTTGCCCTTATGGGGGCTATATAGTTTGTTACCTATATATTTATACAATTAAACTTTAACCTTCAAAAAAAAAAAAAAAAAGTCTATCGGCCAAATCATAGAGACATTTGTTTGACATCCTTTCCGTCTACTATAGACTTTGGCCCTATAGATTCTGACACACTTTTTGATGGACTCCTTCTCAGCCTTACTCATTCACTCAAATGACTCTTAAGATGGTTGCCAAGTGGCGCCATATTTGGGTGCCAACACTCGTGTGTCACACTTTATTTTTTGGCAAGACTCTGTCCCACTTTCATTCTTCCATGTTCCAAGTAATCAATATATAGTCAAACAATATGCTCCTTATCTTGCCAAACGACTGTGAGAGTTGGAGTTGATCAATATTTGAGGTTAAAACAAGTATAGAACGAAAAAGTTGAAAAAATAGAAGTGGTATTAATTAAGTTGGGGTGAAGCTAGATCTACCCATTTGATCAAATATAGGATGTAAATGTCAGTTATTGTGGAAATGATATTCCACAGCTGTTTGGGCTACTTGGAGAGAAGGGAATATGAGAGAATGCAGCAAGGCTGTCATCAGGATGCTTTACAGTTGCTAGATCCATTATGTTTTGAGAGTTATGGATAATGGGCTGCTTGCTATTTAAAAGGTTAATGATCCCTGTACTCAATTATAGACTTGTTTTCTTTTTATCCTTAGATTTGCTAGCTTCCATGTCTATTGGAAGTCGTCCTTTTTCAATATATCTTTGGCTTCAAGTTGAAGTAATAGGGAGGGTATACGTATACCCTCTTTTTTTCAACAAAACAAAATGTAGTCCTAATTCCTATTGACTCGTGTCCTTCACATTGGAAGTGCCATACATGCATGCTTTTTCATTATTTTCGCTGCACCATTTGTTAAAACCATGTTGTAATGCTTCAACAGCACAAAAACACATGAAAACATGTGCTTCACATTGTGTCCGAGCGAATCAATTATATTCTTTGCCTCAATCAGTGTACACTAAAAAGAAATTCCAACACACACCTTGCCTCAATTTGTGTAAAGTAAAAGGAATATCGAATGTACTTTGCCTCAATCAGTGCACACTAAAAAGATAACCAACACATACATACCTTGCTTCAATTAGTGTAAAGTAAAAAGAAATATCATAATGTACTTTGCTTCAATCCGTGTACGCTAGAAAGAAAATCAAAATATACCTTGCCTCAATCACTGAATAATAATAAAGCCTTGAATATGCTTACACTTTGCACATTAACATTTTCTGCACAATAAGTGCTGATACCAATTTATTTGTAACTGTAATCTAGCTACGTTAATTAGATGAACTATACGAGTTTTGATTGCTAAGTGTTTTATTTTTTTTGGTAACTGAGTGCAAGTGTTTTTCATTCTAAATCTATCTTAGGATACGAGGTAGACTGATTGAGGCAAATTACATTCTAGTTTTTCTTTTACTTTGGTCTGGGCCGGGCGAACCATACCCAATGTCTGAGCGTGGGTTCGAATCCCTCCACTAGACAAGTTCGAGATTAATCTACATGTTTGAGGAAAAAGTGCGTGAGATATACCGAGTGAAGATTGTATTTTAAAGGATTAACCACTGAGAATAATCTTCCTTGAAGTTAATCATTTCTCTCATGATACAAGAGATTGAATTTGAATAGACAAATTTGCACAATAATTAAATATTTCATATGTTATATAACAATGTAATGCAAAATGTTATTATTTTTTAATGATATTTAATTCAAATAAAATGAGATGTTGCGAGAAAATGGACTTTTATCAAGGGTGGAACCCTTCAAATTTTAGCTTTTCTTCTCCTTTTGTCATCACATTCAGAAGATCAAAGATGTTTGGCTTGGGTTATGCATGTGACAGATATTTATGAATAGCAAAGTTATGTTTTATTAAACAACTTAAATTAAGATATATAACTAAACTCTTTGAATATTAAGGATTAATGCGAAGAAAAATAAAATACTAAAGTAGAAGGTTAATGACTCAAGTTTCCTAGAGGTAAAGTGTGTGTGAGTTTCTAGCATGGAAAAAAAATCTCATTGATATGACATAACAATTCGTCCTTCGGTTGGCAATTAAAATGTATTTTATTTCTTTTTTTCCAAAAAGTAGTTGACTAATTAACTTCAACTATTAAATCCAAGTGTTTGTCACTTTCCTAAAGAAAAAATGAGAGTTCAATTCTTAAAGAAATAATAATATGATGCATGTGTCAACGGCAGAGCTGTAAAACGTAGCTAGCCAAGGAGCAATGCTCTCACATTTCTCTTGCTCTCACAGGTGGCAACCAGTTTAGGTATTATTTACAGAGTTTTAAACCTTAAATAATGAGTACTTCTTTAACAAGAAATTTTCTAAATTAACAAAATAAAAGTCTAAAATAATAGAATTAGAAAATTTTGAAAAATTACAAATACTTGTACTTTTGGAGGGCAAATTAAAAATACATGTAATCAAAGTAAACGATTTTCAAAATATTGTATTTGACCCAAAAGTTAAAGTGGACATGGAAAAACATTGTTCACTTTTTCAAATAATCCTTTTTATTTTGACAATTTGAACTAAATTTTAATCACCGGTAGTCAAACTGAATTGCACAAAAATGTCATTTGTATAACAGAAATAAAAAATAATTTGACCTGGACTCAAAGAAAACATATCACCTTGATATCTTACTAAAACATTACATATCTATTTTGAAAATATGAAAAGGAAAAGAAATGGCATGAAAATGCTCAAAGGGAGAAAAAAAGACAAGAAGTATGTGAGGCAAAAACTTGTTATATAATTATTGATTTATTATGTTCCATAATTCTTCTGGACACACAAACTCAAACAAAGATAACATTTACAAATTTAAAAAAAAAATTTAGTTCAGGTATTAGTTTGTGCAATAAAATACTATATTTATACATCGGAGTATCACTTTTTGTGGATAATGTACCAGTTTTTGTGCACACTTTTGATTACCCGTGATCAAAATTTAGTTCATTTTTTTTTATTATCGGTTGTCAAAAGAAAAAAAGGACAATTTGGGAAAAGGAAACATTGTTTTTTCATGTACACCTTAACTTTTAGATCAAATAAATGATTTAAAAAATCGTTAACTTTAATTTTTAATCACATGTATTTGTAATTTTTCCAAATTCCTCACGGTGGTTTTCCATATTTATTAATTAACAGGGAGTAGCTCCATCGGCTTTTGGTCTATCTTAAAATTTTAAACAGGAAAGGTAAACTAATATAATATAAAAGAAGTTAAATTAAGGAGCAATGCTACATGTCATGAAAATATTTCATGAATTTTTATCTTGAATGATGTGGCAATTAAATGGTGAGTTAGTATTGGTGGGATTCCTCCCATACACGGAATGTCAATGATATTATCACTTGCCACATCATTCATGAAGATAATTCATGATAAAATTTCATGACATTTAGCATTTCCCTAACAGCTCCAGAAGAGCAATGCTACATGTCATGAAAATATTTCATGAATTTTTATCTTGAACGATGTGACAATTAAATGATGAGTTAGTATTGGTGGGATTTTTTCATACACGGAATGTCAATAGAAAGATGTTGCGGAACAGCATTTTTGCAAATACCGTTGAAGATTCGCAACACGGAATCACTGGGGAATCACTGGTACCCAATTGGTTAGATATGACTTGTGCTTTTTCAAGCAATTTAACGTCCTCCACCGAGTCCATGAGGATATCCATAAGGAAAGCGTGTGACGTGAAACAACTCTCTAAGAAAGGACAACACTGCTCAAAAGCGATGACGTTTCTCAAGAATGAGTCGGTGAAATTACCGACCGAGAAACGTGGGATTTCAAGACAAACTCTCCAAAAATAAGCATAACTATCACAACGCTTAAAATCCACTTCAAACATATATGTTGGATTTATTTAGTTTCCGCAACTTGACTCCTTCGTATCCCGCGGGTGGTTGCTGCTGTATTACAGCATCAGCACGGCGTCGACAGTCTGCAAGAGGTTGGTAGCAAATGTGTAACAGATGGAGTAGATGATAAGGATCGGAGTAGGAGCCCCTTCCTTTCTTGTTATGTCAGTAATATCTTCTTCTAACCCCATTATATATATATATCACCAAAGAATGGAGGGAGACATCCAATATTTGTTTTCTCTGTGAACAGGCCCTATAGATACCACGTAGCTAGCTCTTTCATTTTCTTCACGAACCATATTTGGGACACTTCTTATCACAGGGTACCTTGGCCACCATTCCCCGTAACTTCTCCGGAACTGATCATTTTTTTTCTTGTCTTCAATCTTCTTATCTAGACAAATCCTAAGCTCATCCGCCATTTTCTTCTCAGATATCATGGAAGAACTAGAACCTACTTCGCTCTCCAACCGCATCTCTCTCTCTCTCTCTCTCTCTCTCGTTTTGTGTTTGTGTAACTGTAGAAATTCACTGTGAGAACATATATGTTCATATATATAATCGAGTTACTGTTCTGTATACAAGTAGTGGCGTATTATCAACAAATTATCTATATATATCAATACTGAGAACCTGGCTAGCTAATAAAGTGTACGTGACACCTTTAAGAACTAATACGCAAACAAGGCATGTCATTTTCGACTCTTATTACACTGTTTATTGCTAACTTAATTTAGGGAAATGTTAAATGTCATGAAATTTTATGATGAATTATCTTCATGAATGATGTGACAAGTGATAATACCATTGACATTCCGTGTATAGGGGGAATTCCATCAATACTAACTCACCATTTAATTGTCACATCATTCAAGATAAAAATTCATGAAATATTTTCATTACATGTAGCATTGCTCTTTCTATTACGATCAACTCTGGAAGGAGATGAAGGATTCCCGCAAACCTTGGCGACAAGAAATGGGAATTGTCAAACGTAATTGTGCTGGTAATCTATGGATAGTCTTATCAATCATTGGTGCATTTGTCCTTTTTGTCCTCACACTTTTGCAGACCACATACACCATGATTTCCGTACATCATCCTAAACCTTAATTAATCATCATCATCATCCTCATCCTCATCCTCCATCTATTCTGTCCTCAAAACTGCTTCATTTGTTATCCCCTAGTTCTGTGTTTTCTATTCCTATATATTCCTTTGCTTCTCATGTTTTCTTATCATCATTATCATCATCTTAATTATCATGGTTTCTGCTGGAGTGTGCAATAAATTAATTTGGATGCCCGATTGATGCCTTAATGATATCTACTGTGTAGCCTCATATCGATCGGTCTACCTAGATCAGCATCAGTAATCTGTCTGCATCGAGTGGAGTGGAGTGGAGTGGAGTGGAGTCTTTAATTACACCATATTATACTACTACCTACTAATTGGATCACTACTTGTGTTATCTACTGTCGACATCTTTATGCATGATTTCTCCTTTGCATTACATTGGCCTAGCTTTTTTATCTGTGTATCTCTATATATTGTGTGATTTGTCACCCTGCATTAAGACCTTTAATTGTATTATCTGTATCTCTATTGTCTTAGTGTGATTCTCATTAATTATGATTAGTCTTTGATTATCCACTACTCATCTTTATCCATACTTTCTACATCATCTTTTATTCCTTCTTGAGACCGCAAAAGCTAAGTGGTCATTCGGTAACATTTCTGTTTATGTGTTTACTATTTACTACTCCGTATTTGTGTTTACGGGCTTTTTGTTTATTTTATAATTCTCTGAAAACAAAATCTGCTTTTGGTATGTATATTTGTTTCTTGAATTTTGTAAATAGTAAACAAAATAAAATATGTTTGGTAATGACATGTGTTTAAAGTTGAAGTACTTCAAAGTTTTTATGAAATATCAATATTAATTATACGGATTGACTTAATTCTGTTACTCATCCATTCAGATCCGATTTCATAAACTGTCAACTTTATTAAAGTTCAGATTTCATAAACAGAGAACCAATCCGTATCAAATATTTATAATATATATACATGTGGTTTAGGCAAAAACATAAAATAGTGGTCTTATTTGGAAGTGTTACAGCACCAAATGAGTCAATAATCAGTAATTCTTGTTGGATTTGGGAACTAGACATGTACATACAGTGATGCTATTAATCTCTGGAAAAATTTTGACCACGTTTGTTTTTTGGTGTGTAGTAGGTGAACTAAATGAGATCACTTCCTAATAAATGAACATATTTATAAATATAGTCTTGTTTACGTTCATAAACAAGTTAAAACGATCTTGAACATGAGTTCAAATTGAGCTCGAACAAATTTTGTATTTAACAAGCTGAGTCCGAACATTTCAAAATAACGATGAGCTGTGTCCGAACTTAACTTTTCCAACTTGTCACGAGCCCAAGCCGAGTTCACAAACAAACAAGTTCGAACCAGAATAGACTCAAATCCGGCTAAGCTCAACTCGGTTCATTTACTACCCTAGATCCATTGACTTAAGAAATTAATTAAAACAATAATTGCATTATACAGATTTAATTTATAGGCTGATTGAAATCTCAATCTGAAGTGGTCTGGCAAGCTTGAGGTAAGTAGTTTTCTGGAATATAGTAACTAGTTCGGAGTAAGTTATTAATGTGAATTATCCATTGACTTAAGAAAAAACAATAATTGCATTATACAGAATGAATATTTAGGCTGAAATCTAAAACATAAGTGGTTAATTAAGTGAGAACACAAAAGTGGGTTTTTTTTTCTTTTTCCCAGTAATTGAAATTTATTGAACAAACAGGCTATGTACAAGGAGCAAAGCCACACAAATAACATCAGGCGAAAACAGAGCAAGCCGAAAGGCTAACCAACCTGAAAACAATGGCAAAAGGCCCAATCCACCTCAAAAGCAGAAAACAGAGCATCAGTATAATCTGAAACGCATATGGAAGCCAAATGTTAGAGGAGGTAAATTATCACCGATCGGATTCAGATCAGGAAGGATTTGAGCATAAAAGGGTGGATATGCAACACTATCCAATAAATTAGATTTTTGAGTCATTGGTAAAAGTCTGGCCCGTTACATTTGGTATCATAGCAAAATCTATGTCATACCCCGGACTTTTGAAGAGAAATCCGAGATGTGAAAGACGAATAAAATAAAATAAAAATAAAAATAAAAGAAAGGAAAATCTAAAGTTTTCAAATAGTCCCTTAAATACATAAGTCTTGTACAACTTCTTTCATCGGAATGAAATGTTAAATACAATTATTCCTTACAAATTTTCACAATAAATAATTTGTCTCATATATTGAGCAGAAAATAAATATTTAATGAACCAAAAGAAATACTAATGGATCAACTGTTACCTCTTCGACCGATACTATCATGTCCCGTAATTGTCCTCATGTCAGCATCCTAACCTGCAAAGTTTAGGAGAGAGTGAGCTCAAAGCTCAACAAGAATATGCTGAACAATCTTCTATTGTTGCAAGTTGACTTTTGTGTCATAATCTCAAAGTAATTTAATTTATATTTAAATAAGTAAAACAATCCAACATTACAATTTAATCATATAACATTTAACATTCAATGAATTTAAATGGACAAAAACATATCGGCAAGTACAAGCAACCGTGTGCAATTTGTGCACATAACATGATTTAAATGCACCAATTATACATCCACAGATACAAATATCAATGACCATTGTATACATAAAATGATTCAATTTAAATGCACAATTTAATCCACGAGCACATTTAATTGACAAGAAAAATTAACAAGTACACACACACATCAACAAATAATGCAGATACAATAATACACTAATTACACTGAAATATAAAACACGTATATAAATTACAACACAATCACATTTATCAGTCACAATTTAAATTGCAAAACATAATCTCAGATAAAGCAAGTTAAATCACCACGTCCATAGTCATCCATATATACATATATATATATTCATACACATAATTATTTATAATATATATATTATTATATATATACATTTAATGCAAGTATTTAATAAATGCAAACACATCCAATTTATATATACATTTATATATATAAATTTATACCCAATAATTCACGTATGCACAAATATATAAATACACTTAAATTAAATATACGAATAAAAGAAAAGAGCAGGTATCAACTTGCCTCATGCTTTCGCTTTTAATGAGTCAGAGCCAGCAAAGCGGCCAAATTTCGATCCCGACCATCACATTTCCTTTTAAAATGACAATGGGCCTATTTTTAATTTTCAGCCCAGTCCATTATCAATACCCATAAGAAAATCCAGATGGCTCAAATTAAATTTGTAACTCAATCAAATTTAAAGCCCAGTCAAAGTTGGCCCAAATCGAAAACCATTAACACACAATCCAAACATCACAATGTAAGTTTGTTAGTGTTAGCAATTAGTTGGGGAGGGGGAATCGGCGGGCAGCACAAATGTGCAAGCTCCTAATCACTGGGGCCACAAAGCCACGCCTCAAATATCAACTGTCTAGCCCATGCGAAGACTATTGCCTAAGTCATCAACACCGATCAACCAACCAAGACTCAAAACAGCAACAGCAGATGAAGCCTTGTGAAACCACCACAGACCCATCTCACTCACCTTCACTATTGGCACGAACCCAGTAGCCGAACCACCTAGCCATCGTAGTCCACCATAAGTGGCCGAAACGGCGAAACCACCATCACCCAAGCCACACCATGGCAGTAGCAACATGAAGAAAACCCACAACTGCTACAACATCACAACCATGAAGCCAGCACAACCCAGCACATAAATGAACCAACTTCAATTTTTAGCCTTTTAAACCGACTGTCCACCATCATAATTCACATAAAAAATATTTTTACTACTTTATTGATATATATATATATATATAAATTTATATATCAGAACTTTCATACAAATATCCCATCAAAACTCAAACAATAACCAACCTATGAAACAACCCACTAGCTTCTGGCCACCACAATCGTTGCCGAAACCATGGCCACCAACCTTAGCCATATTGCCATCCACGCAAACCGTGACCATGCACCAACATGAAGACCCACCAACACAAGCTTCTACACCCAAACCACCTTCATCTTTATCAAACAGTCACCACCATGTATCATCGGGCAACCAATAAAGACTCATGAATGTAGACCCAAACATTTTACCACTGCCATGCACTGCCGACTCAAATGTATGCCACCATTCCCGACACGGCGACACCTTCCTGGCCGAAACTCTCCTATGGAAGCCATGGATGCTGCCACCATGGTAGCCTACTCTTCAAGATGTAAACTCCATCATGAAGATCACCTTCTTAAACCTCAACACGGTGAAGTCTACACTGCCACCTTGGAGCCAATGCCATGGCAGCCACCACAACCTTTCTCCCTCTACAGTTCTTTCACTCTCTCTCTCTCTCGGCTGCTCCACTTTCTCTCTCTAAAACCTCTCTCTCCCTCTCTCGCGAGAACCCCCAAACCCTATTCCCTTTTTCTCTTTTTTTTTATTTTTTATTTTCCTTTAGAGAAAAACAAATAAAATCTTAAAAAGAAAAAAGAAAAAAAAAGACAAATAAATAAATACATAAAAATGTACTTAGCCCACTCCAAATAGATCTACAAGCCCAAATTTTAAAAAATTATAATAGAACATAATTCAGCTCAACTCAATAATCTAATTCAAACTCAAATTAAAATTAAAATTAAATAAATCTCAAAATTAAGAGGTATTACATTCATGTGTTAGGAGGGAAGTGTTACAATCTAGTTGAGAAGGGCCCGGCCTGCATGAAGGAGGCATTCTAATGCTAGATCATTCATAATGAAAATTGTCTGCATCATTTCTCTTTATACTAGCATCGCCCAAACCACATTTTATTCTGATACCACAAAACACAACTGCACCTTTTTCGTATCTTATATCACTATGGAATGACTAAACTCCCGCAGTTGTGCATCTGTGACATGATGGATTCGCTCTCGAGGAACTCCATTGCTTTTAAAGCAGTGTACGTAGGAGAGGGGTTTATGATTCAGTTGGTACAAAGGTCAAAAATTGGATAAAAAACATAGGGGAGATATATATATATATATATATATATATTGTTAGAAATAGGGAAGAGCATTGGTTTCTGTTATTTGCTTAATTAGAAGGAAATGATTAAGGAGAAAGATTTTGCATGATTGGATTGTTATAAACTAAATTTCATTCATTGAAAAAACATCTTTCAAATATAAAAGTCAAACATGTCCGACTCTCTAATTCAAATGAAGGATGAAGATGAAAATTAATCCCAATCATATTTCATTATATGGAGTTTCTTCTGAAAGTTTATCATCTCCCCATGGGCAGTAAATGTAGGCATTTGGATCTAAAAGTTGTTCAATAAGCAAGTAGAATGTTTCATGTAAAACAATTGAGCGGGTTTTCAATGAAATTACTTCCTTGTTAGGGTTGAGCAGGGATTAATCAAACTATAATGGTAATAAGAGTCAAACAACTGTTCTATAATAGACCTTGTATTGGAATGACAGAAAGGTTCTAGCGTAAATGACAAATCATAAAAGATCAGATTATATATTTGTGATGATCTAGACTGATGAAACAGATTGATAGGAACTTAAACCTAGTTAATGATAAGAAAGCATGGTGTACATGGTCTGCAACAAGGTGAGGATAAAAAGGATAAAGGCAGCAATGACTGATAAGCCTGTCCATGGACTACCAAAATAATCACGTCTTAGTTTTGTTAGACATTTTGGCCAGAATTGCTCACAATAATCACTCACCTGCTTGCATGGCTTAGTGAAATAGAAATCACCTACATAAACATTCTTGCAAATATTGTTGTAGAGATGTGCCACCTCTTCACTAGAACCCAAATAATTCCCAATCACTCCGGCTTTTACCAGCAGATCAACATCCTCTGCGGAGTTGATGAGTTTATCCATGAGGAAAGCATGAGATGTGAAATAACGAAAAGTAATCACACGAGAAAATTGCTCGAAAGCAATGAGATTTCTCAAGAATGGCTCGGTGGAGTAAGTAATGCGGAAAGGTGGGATTTCAAAACAATCTCTTCTACACAGCCTGAAACAAGAACGATGTTCAGTAGTACTAAACTTCACGTCGAGTAGATTCACCTTGTTACCTGCCTGCAACTTGACTCCTGCCAAGTCAAGTTGGGTTGCGGAATATTTGAATCCGGGCTCTTCTGTGACCTCCAATGAAATACCTGCCTCATAAGGCAGGTAGCAATCGTGTAAAAGATGGAGTATATGAAAGGTAAATGTGCTGCTCTTATTTTCTATACTAGCTTTTCCTAAGCCCATCATGTCTCCAAAGAATGAAAGGACACACTGGGTCAGGGAAATTTGCTCGCTATTTTCAGGAATCCAATGCACTGTTAGGCTGAACAATCTTTGAAGAACAGGAAAGGGGATTTGGTTCTCGAGTCGTAGCAAGTCATGTTGCACTGCAGACATCATGGAATGGTTGTCCAAAATGGGGTCTCCAATAAAGCCACTGACACTCCTTTTGAAATTCCTGTACATAAGTTCAATGATGAAGCAAGCATCAATGAGCATCATTTCTGCAAACTCGATCTTTCTTGCATAAGAATTGTCATTTCCCAATTCCACACATGACCCTGAATAAGATGACCTAGCAAAGCATTCCATCTCTAACATAGCGGTGACACAATCATCTCGTGTGCGCTCAAAGTTGGGTGTTCGATGAAATAGGAAATGCATGTAGCTCAATTTGTCTGCCTCCATTGCTTGAAGATTTTCCTTTCCTCTGTGGAGAGGTCCAATGGATACGAGGGTAGGGGTATAGGCGCCTTCATTGAGCTCACGAGTCTCATCAGGAACCCTGAAAATAAGTGAGGCCCAGGTATGCCAGTAGTTCTTCAGGGCCTCAATCTTGTGTGTGTTGACAACTATCTTTAACTCTAGGGACTTCAATAATTCAGACTTTGCATCTTCAATTGGGGCACCAGTTTCTTCATTAGCCATTATCAAATGCTTTCTTCAACTCTAATTGCTGAAATTGAAGAATAATGGCTTGATTAAAGAAGAGAAATGCACAATATTTTGCAGGGAGTAAAACAAAATTTGAAGAAGAGTAAAAAAAAGGAATTAGACAGAACTTTAGACAGTAGAAATTTTACGGGGCTTTTTTAAAATATTACATGCATAAATGTAAAAATAAAAAAAATTCATAAAATACTGTTTGAGTAAATGTTCAAAAACTTATGTTTCTTGGGAAGTATTTGTTCTTAGGTATAAAAACAGAACACAAAAAAATAGTAATGTTTTAATTATGGTGAAGGCCAACATGACACTTGTGGGAGCTTGACGATGTATGTAACCTAACTGTGTTGATTTCATAATAAAGTCTAATTTTTGCTAAGTAAAAGAAATTATAGTTAAGGCCATGCGACATTTAAGAACAAAAGCTCCAGTTTGTTCAGACAAGGCTTCTTTTCCTTTTTTTCTGGCAAAGTAGAATGATATATTTTACTAAAATCATCAAAATCCATAATATTTTTTCAATTTTCAATTTTTCACTTCGCATATTTTTTCCCACCTAAATGAAATACTAATTGGGAGATAGTATTTTTTTTAAGGGTAATTGGGAGATTGTATTGATAACGATCAAACAACTCTGTAAATTAAATAAGCAATAATATTTATTGTGATAGAAACGCATAGCTACGTCTAGCGCTAGAAAGTAATTAAGTAGTTGAGTATCATGTGAAGCATTTCTCACTTTAAATGAGCAACTTTTATTGTGATAGAAAGGCATAAAATCATCTTCACCGGTTATGTAACACGAGATTCTTTAAGGAATGTGATCCTCCTTTGCAGTAATGTGATCCTCTGGTTGTAAAGATAAAAAAAATCCAAATCAAACTCACACATTGGACAAAATTGATTAAGAGATTAAGTTACAATTTAACAACAACGCACGTGAATACAAAACACAATTATGACATAGTGATAAAAATTAATTAACTAATTGAGCTATCATGTCAAGCATTTCTGATTATGGTGAAGGCCAACATGAAGAATGTCTGAGAAGTGTCGGAAAAAAAAATGTCAAATTATGATACAAATACAACACCCTTAATAAAATGTCCGATACTTATGATAATACAGTAGACGAGATCAACTCAACTATTAGTCAAGCAATTGTCTCCACACTACAGGTGCTACTTTTGTGTTAGGTAAGAGGGGTTCTCTTCGAAAACATAGGTCAAGGGTTATGCCAATGGTTCTTTAATTTTGAAATCGAAACCGTCAAATTCGGTTCGATTCTTTACAGTTCTAGTTTTATATTTTATATTTGAAATATAATATGAAATTCAAAAAATATGCATTCTCATAATATTTGGTTGACATTTTATGTGATATTGTTGCATGATTACATGAAATCACACTTATTCCAAGTGTCATTCTTATATGTTAACATTGTATAGGAGCTCTTATTATTATATGTCAAAAACTTAGAGAATATTTATTAATATATATATATATATATATATATATATTCTTCATGGTTCCGATTTTTGGACTAATAACCGAATTGTAATGAATTTGAAACTGAAATTAGAATAGTAGTAAATATATATTATATATGTATATATTAATGGGGCCTCGTTTTGCCAAAATGCATCAGATTACATAAGTTTGATTGTTGGGCCGTAATTTGGCACGGAGCATGAGAATTAGTGGTCATACAATGCTATATTTTATTTTATATTATCTTCGAATATTTACAAGCACACATCTAAAGTACCATATTATCATTTTTATTGAGATAAAATTGTGTATAAGATTATAAAACAGCTACAAGACAACAAGTTGTGACATAACACTTTTTGGGATCCATTTCCTCAATCTTTCTTTCTGAGATAATTTTGATTAATGGGCCACGTTTGGGTGGGATGTATGAGCATGAGAGTCTAAAGACTCAAACTTAAAAATTGTCCTTCTATTGGACCAATTAGGGTGCAATATGTGTCAAGTAGAGTCCAAGCTTAGAAATTAGAACCCTAGGCGCAAGCCCAGCCCACATCATTTTGACGGGCTGAACAATAGCATGATTTGATGGGCCAGGCTAGGGTTGGTTTTGCAGCGTCATGCTTTCGATGAAGACTTTTGCCTGACTTGTATCATCATCGTTACCGTTATTTGATTGTTTAGATGTTTAGCTGTCTTCAATTGTTTACATGTCTGTGACTGTGACAATGCATTATGGTTTAAAAGTAGGGCATTTTTTAATTTTTTCAAAATATTTTATGTTTTATTGAGAAGAAGAAGAAGAAGTTTTTGTAATCCAACTAAGCCTAAACCAATCAATCGAAAATTAACCTGAGCTTAAAATAAGATTGTGCTAGAGTGTTTTAGACACTATTTTTCTATAAACCCATTGCAGAAAATTTGGGCAAAGAAACCACGAGGCGGAGAAGGCAAGATAAAGTGGTAGATGCCATGGTTAATTTCCAGCCTTGTGTTTCATTCTTCTCCACCTAAATGTTGAGATAAAGTGATGCTCATTTCAATCATGGTAATGCAAGCCATCGTCATTATCAAATATCACAGTTACACCACTTCATTGACGACCCTACTTGAGTTTCCAACTCTCTCTTATGTCAATGAACATGTATGCATACTTCATTTACTTTATCCCTTGTTTTTCAGTCATTTGCCAATTTGCCTCATTCATGTATTGGATGACTCTTTTCTGTCACTTGAAAGTGTCACAAAACCCTCCCTAACTAATAAATAATTTGACCTAAAACTCCTCTCACTATTCAATTATTGCAAAAATTCCCCTGGCATTTGAAAATTACCAAAACCACCCGGACTTGTTGAAATAAAGTCCATGGAGATTTTATGGACTCTGTCCTAATAAAATATTTTATAGAATTGAAATTTACAAAGAACTTTAATTAATATCCATCGACGAAACAATGTTAGAATTATTTTTCAATAATAAGATTAAAATTAATACAAATGGCAAATCGTAAAAAAACTCATCTCGTCCATCTCTGATTAGCAAAAAAAAATCCTCTTGCGTATTTTTTTGGAATCAAACCTCCCTCAACTAATAAAAATCTCGTGAGAAGGTTATTATGACAAAAATGCCCCCTTCACTAGCAAAAAATAGAAGAAAATATAGAAAAAATAATTACCAAACTTTTTAAATAAATATATGGACTTATAATTTACATTTATCATAAAAAAATATATGGACTTGCAATTTATAAATTAATAATTACTTATGCTAAATGCTTGGATGTGATTGGTGAATAAGTTATATATTATTATGCAACGAAATATAATAAACAATATAAATTTAACTCAAGCTACTCACCTCCAGATTTTCTACAAGTCATTTATAATTTTTGGGACTAATGTAACCCACCCACCACCATAAAAAAATTGTGTGAAGCATAAGAATATAAATTAGTTTGGTTTGGTTCGTTAGAAAAAAAAAAAACTTAGTTTGGTTGAACCATATTGATAAGTGTACAAAGTTTGTTATTTTATATTCTAAAATAAGTCTTTAATTACTCTTTTTATTTTATTTAATTGCTCTTATCTTTGCATTTTTTATTTTATAGGGGTTGATTTTCAAATGAGAAGAAAAACAACAAAGGCAGAAAATGATATATATAGCCAAAGATGAACATAAGAATTGTTAGAGAGATGGTATTATACACAAAATACTCCAAAAGAAGGGTCTTAAGTTTAAAACTTTAGAAAATAATTATTTACATAGCCACGTCAGCAATCCAGAATTCAAATTGAAGATATAGAGATCAAATCTTAGATATTCAAATTTTGTATTTTGAATTTTTCTTTTTAAAATTTTGTATTTTATTTTTTTTTAAATTCTTTTTTCCACCTAAACCATTCCCTTATAACTCTATAAATAAGGGATCTTAGGGGTTGGTGAAGGAGCTAGAAATTTAAGAAAAAAATAAAGTATAGTAGAAAATATTTTCTGGTATTCGTTTTTTTTTTTTTTTTTTTTGTAAACACTCCTCTCAAGGGAGTGATAAAGTTACTATGATAAAAAATAAGTAAGTTATTTTACATTATTGTATAATTTTTCTTTCCAAAAAGGATTCTTTTATTCTTCTATTCTGAGTTTTTATTTTCAAAAGAAAATTAGAGGGAGGATTCTTCGTGTTTACCAAATAATAGTAATTCGAATAATGCCTACCTCTATTTATCTAGTAAATGTACAACATATTAAGCAAAAAAATGCTTTCTCATATATAATCAAGTTTGCTTTTTATACCATATTTTTCTTCATCTTCTCAAGTTGTAATTGGATTGGTGAAGTATATTGTTTATTGGAGAAAAATAATATAAGAATAATAGAAGATTTATTTATCTGGATCCGTGGTGGTGGATTCCCTTCCCTTGAGATTTATTTTATTAGTGTTAGTTTTATTTATTCTATTATAATTCTAAAATAAAAAAATATTTTAAAATATTCATTTTTATCCCATAAATTAGTGTGTGAATTCGAGCTCATTCGAAATCTCACTTGAGAATGGTTCGACCCTGTTTATGACTATAAATTATTTTTAGTGAAGTATTTGCAGATTTATTATTCTTATACGAAGTATAAAGAAACAACAAATATCCACAATCATCTGAATCTACATTCGTCGCATATATTATTTTTAGAAGAGTAAAGTGCAAACAAATCTCGAAAAATTTGCAAATATCATACTATTGTTCGCAAAATCCCTTATATTTTTAAATTTGTACAAATAAGGACAAATCTTCAATTTGGAATAAATTAATCAATAAACTTACTAAAGTGCCCTTACTTTATAAAAATGTTAAATGATTATTCAAAAAGAGTGCTTTTAGTTTTGAAAAAATTCTGACAATTACAACTTTAAGAAAATGACAATCACAATTTATATTGCCACAATGGCCAGTTCGTGGCTTTTTGCCAAATGGGGGATAGACTCAATATGACCACTTTCTAAAGCAGCCAACAACAAATTATGGAGCAATATTATCTGTCATTTTGGTTTTGCCAGAATCTATTATTATGGATAATGTCAAAATTTTTAATAATCAATCAAAACATAGGTTCTTCAAAGAATATGGGATCAACCAGAAGTTTTATCAAGATCGTACCTATAAGGGAATAGCCAAGTAGAGATAACAAACAAGACCATCTTTGGATGTATCCGAAAGAAGTTGGAAGCTCGAAAAGGAAAATGGTTGGAGGAATTGCCCAAAGTACTCTGGGCGTCCTGAAGAACCCCAGACAACCAACTAGAGAAAGTATGTTCTATCTGGCCTACAGATCTGAGGTAGTGATACCAACTGAACTCTCTACTTCAACGATTAGGCCAGAAGTGTTAAAGAGGGGGGCATAACAATCAACAACTAGAATAGAGCCTAAACTTGTTATAGAAAAAAAGAGAAATGACTCAAGTTGGTTTCGTATCAGTGAACGAACGAAAACAGCTAAAACAAGAAAGTAAAGCACCGAGTGTTTAGAGTTAGAGATTGGGTATTAAGAAAAGTCACTGACAATACAAAAGAGCTCAATGCTGAAAATTTTGGAGCAAATTGGAAAGGACTGTATGAAATCACTAGAGTAATTGAAAAGGGGGCATACAGGCTCTGCAAAGTCATCAACAATATGTCAATTCATAAGTCTCAAAACACACACTGAGTGCAAAAGAAATTAGTAAATTAGGATTGAAAACAATGAATACAAGGATCAAGTTTTGAGTTGTGCACATGAACTCGAATGCTTGAGGGTGGTACCTAAGAATTGAGTTTAGTTGGTTGCTTAGAACAAGCTTTTTGCAATTCATTATGGAAATGGAATATGGATTATGTAGTTGTACTCAATTGTTGGAATGTAATTAATGCTTAAAGATGATGAAATATAATTATTTCAGCACTTGGTTAATACTTAATTCGGGATAATAAGTGTTTTGAGTTGTTTGATTATGGAGCGCAAATTTCATGAATTTTGAATTAATTGAATATTGATTTCATGCATGTTTTGATTATATAGTGTGAAGCTTCTGAAAGTAATTGAGCTGTCAGACTTGGTTAGGATAGAAAAGAAAAGATAACAACAACTTTAATTTATATTTATGTTTGGATAAATTAAAAAGAAAGAAAAATTTTTGTAGTATTTTTGTTTAGAAAAAGAAAAATAAGAGAAAAGAAAATAAATTATTTTAATCAATTTATTATCATCCATTTTGTTAAGATAGAATTCAAATGTCCTTTCAATTTTTTTTTTCTCTTAAATGTTAAAATTATTTTCGATATTATGGAAGTTTTACTCATCGGTTATCATTTATCTCCAAACTTATACTTTTGGAAGGATTACAAAGGAGCAATTTGGAGGGTTAAGTTATCAAATTCCTCTAAATCTTTGCTTATCCTTTTTTTTCTCTCATTTGTAGTAAACTAAACATGAAAATCATTATTACTCTGTTTCTTTTCTTTTCTTTTATTTTTTCTAATTTCATCGATTCAAACGAGGCTTGGAGATGCTTCAAAAATGTTTTAAGGACTTTGAACAACTCTATTGAGCCCCTGTTTGGATTGACTTTTGAAAAATGGGAGAGTGTTTCGATTGGTAAGGTGAAAGAGTTTTGGAGTACAAAAAGAACGTTTAAAGGAGCTGGTGGGTACAAGTTTTTTCATTTAAATTTTGCTTCTCATTTTCTACTGCATAAAAGACGGAGCAAAAGTTCTGTCAAAGAACACCTAAGAGTCACTAATAAACTAATAATTCTTGAAATCCGCCGCATAATTTTATTTCTTTACTATCACTAGGCTTATCCGAGGCCAATGAAGTCGGTGGAATACCATTGATAAAAAATTCAATTTGAGGCTGGTTAAACCCAAAAATACAAGCTGTCCAGAGGTCCTATCTATACCTAATAATTGAAACAAATTAATATAGACTTACAGACCATGAATTTATATTATATGCTCATCCATTGAATCTACCTACTGTCCAATTGTAATCAGCGACTGTAGTTGAAGTGGATGTTCCTGTCTTTAAGTGTCCAGCATCTTTGAATGTAGACCAGTGTTTAAGAAAAGTGCAACATCGATCCATTCAATAATTATAAAATTTATCCTACTTGCAGAACTAAGTACGAATGGGAGAGATGCAATGTGCGAGAGTGTTTCTTCAATATAAATTGATTTAAGTAATTCTTTATTTGTATAGAGGGGTAGGCGAATAGATCTACATACTGTTTAATGACTGATCCTCAAACTTCCGGTACCAGATCTTCAACGGCAAAGCCATCACCTTCTTTTGTCCCTGCAATGTTGTGCCTCATCGTGTCACCATCGCTGATCTCTGTAACCTCTTCTCTAGCCATAGTTTTAGCCGTCGATTGGTCTGGTCATGGCATTGGCTATGTTAGGGCTTGGGAAGAGCATGAAGGGAAGAGAGATGCGTGTGACAGAGGAGTTGGAAAGTTAAGTTTTGAAAATTACGTAAATGTGCAGATTTTTATGAGGTGACAGAGTTTAGTGAAGATATTTTTATACAATAAATAAAATGTGAAAAGAATTGCTAACCTCCAATTCTTAGTTGGGTGAGAAAAAAAATTTTATTCATACTTTGATTATTGATCACTAGATTAAATCTAACTGTCATTAAGCAAATTCACTTATCTGCTTTATTAAAACTAAAAAATTACTATGTTTTAAATTTTAGAATATTAATATTACACCAATTTTTTTTCTAATGTAAAAAAAAAAAAATTGTAATTCCTTTTCTAATGTAAAAAAAAATATTTAATATACTAAAACAAGTAAGTGGATTTGTTTAGTAGCTGTTAGATTTAATCTAACGGTCACTAATCAAAGTGTGGATAAAATATTTTGCTCACCACAAGAGATTAGTACTATATATATATATATATATATATGAGAGAGAATTAAAATTCACTTATTTTAAGATTTGGCATAATTAAGCGGAGGAGCTTCTTTATAGTTTTATCTTTCACACCACCTGATCTCGTCTTAGTGGAATCCTTTAGTTTCTTTTAGAAAATTTTGTTAACCTACTATTTGACCCTCTCCTTAAATTTGAAATAACTTACCATTATCTAAATATAAATGATACTCAAATTGATCTGATTTATTGTACTTAGTAGTTTTTATAATTATGTTTCATCTATATTTTTTTTCTTAATTTTTAGAGATAGTGTGATTTTGAACTTATTTTTAGATTTCATTATGCTTTTTTTTAAATTATAAATAAGAATAACATTTCACTATTCATTTTTTCCTAAACTTGGTGATTCAAAGTTGTTGCTTAACAGCCTTTGAAAAAAAAAAAAATTAATAATAATAATAATAATAATAATAATAATGAGAGAAGGGACTGTACTGTAGTTGTGAAGCTTCGTAATCAAAATGAACATACAGATTACAGACACACTAAAAACGAGAAGTAAGATGCTGTAATAATTAACGCGAATAAGAAAGCATAACAATAATCACATTACATTACTGGTGACCCATTATTACAAGTACTAATATGTTCCAAGTAGACGCAATATTTATTCCATGTTGATTACTGATGGTGATCTACCGAGATGGACGAAGGAGAAAGATGATTCTGGCAGGGTAGTAGTGGATCTAGGCTTTACGAGGTCGATGATAAGAAATCATAGCGTAGAGGGTCTGCAAAAACGTAAGGACAAAAAGCACAGTAGCAGCGAATATTGTTAACCTTATCCATAGATTACCTGCACAGTTACGTTTCACTGTTTCAATTTCTGCTCGCTGTGGGGTGCAGAAAAGCTCCATGGTATTAAATAGCTTATTGTAATAAAAATGATGTGGAACAGCATTCTTGGAAATACTGTTGAAGATTTGCACAACCAATTCAGTTGAACTCAAATGGTTATGTATGATTCCTGCTTCTTCAAGCAATTTAACGTCCTCCACAGAATCTATGAGGATATCCATCAGGAAAGCGTGGGACGTGAAATAACTCCCAATCCAAGGGCAATAATGCTCGAAAGCCATGAGGTTTCTCAGGAATGACTCAGTGATATTAGAAACGGTGAAACGCGGGATTTCAAGCCTACCACTTCTCCAATCCATAACAAAAGGAGTCCTAAATGTCAAATAGAACAGGTTCCCTATTTCACGTTTCCTGAGCTTCACTCCTGCAATCTCGAGTTGTGTTGCTGTGGGTTTGTAGCTGCAGGGATGCTCTTGGTCACGTGGAATAAATCCTCCTAATTCTTCCTCATATCGTTCAGCAGGTTTGTAGCAATTGTGTAGGAGATGGAGTATATGAAGAGGAGGTTCGCGACCTTTTTTTGAGATGTCACCATCTTTTAAGCCCATTATATCACCAAAGAAGGAAAGGACACATTGAGTAAGGGTGAGCTCGAGGGTGGATCGACGACGTTGGCTTCTATTTGCTGCTGCTGGGGTAGGCAAAGGACGTTCCACATGATGATGATGATTATGAAAACGTTCCACCGTAAGCGTAAACAATTCTTCAAGAGCAGAGAAGGGAATCTGGTTCTCGAGTAACAGCAAGTCGCGTCGGATGGCAGACAACTTCAAAGAATCCCCCAAGATGGGGTCATCTGCCACTTCCCCTGTGGAATGCCTATATAGAAGTTCGATAATGAAACAACTATCAATAGCCACTGCAGGAACGACATCTTCATCCGGCCCCACTTCTGGGTAGCATCTCTTCAAAGTGTTTTCCATCCTACGCAGAGCTGCCGTACATTCTTCTTTTGTTTGCTCGGAATTTCCTGTTCGTTCAAATAGTTTAGACATATATGTGAGTTTTTCCTTCTCCATTTCTGTCAGCTTATTTGACTTCTCTCTGTGAAGAGGCCCGATTGATACGTCACTAGGAGTATAAGCTCTTTCATTTTCTTCACGAAGGACACCGGGGACACTTTTTATGACTGGGTTCCGTGGCCAGGCATACCCGACCACTCTCAATGAGTTGCTCCTTTCTATCCAATCACTGAGAGTATGGGATCGGTATCCACCAATGATTGAGAGAGACTCCTGCATCAATTCCCACATTATTTCGGTAGTAGCACTAACTAAGATTTCCATTTTGGCCTGTTATTAGAGCACTGACCTTTGAATTTCTATTCGAACACGATCCAGTGGGCAATCAAGTCTGGATCAACAATGAAACTCTGAGATTTTATATGTGCTTGCGGGATATCACCATATATATATATATATACCACCACCACCAATATATATATATATATATATATATATATATATATATATATTGGTGAATGTATGTTTTATGGGTGGTGACAAAAAACTAACAAAAAATATTTTAAGTTTTTCAAGATTTAAGGGTGGTGAAATGTAAATTTAAGAGTAGTGAATGTATGTTTTAAGGGTGATGAAATATGGATTAACAGTGTTGATAAAAAAATTTCAAGTTTTTCAAGATTTAAGGGTGGTGAAATGTGAATTTAAGGGTGGTGAATGTATGTTTTAAAGGTGGTGAAATATAGATTAACATTGTTCACAAAAAACTAACAAAAAGTATTTCAAGATATAAGGGCAGTAAAATGTGAATTTAAAGGGTGATAAAATGTAGATTAAAATTAATAAAAAATTGAGGCACAAATAAGACCTTGAGCCGATAGGACAGAGGGTCCTGGCTGGAGATTCCTGTAAGAAGCATTGTACATTTTCTTATCACGTCCAGTCAATTCTTTCATGTCCGATGAGCAAAAAATATTGAGAAATGCTAAACGTCATGAAATTATTTCATGAATTTGTGTCATGAATGATGTGGCAGGTAACGTGCAGGATTAATATTGGTGTGATTTAGTAATAATATTATGGGATTATATGTATGAGGGGAATCCCACCAATACTAACTCTCCACGTTACCTGCCACGTCATTCATGATACAAATTCATGAAATAATTTCATGACGTGTAGCATTGCTCAAAAATATTATGATTAAAAAGGACATATGTACAATTACTGATGCCAGCTATACTTAATTATGTCAGTTAATTATGATCCGTAAAGGGAAATGCTAAACGTCATGAAATTTATCATGAATTGTCTTCGTGAATGATGTGGCAAGTGATAATATCATTGATATTTCATGTATGGGGGAAATCCCACCAATACTAACTCACCATTTAATTGTCACATCATTCAAGATAAAAATTCATGAAATATTTTCATCACATGTAACATTGCTCATCCGTAAAATACCATATTATTTTATTAACATGACATCCCAATCGTAGGTACGGGAAATCCATACCAAGTCCATTCGTTTGATTTGGTTCACATTCTGTGCATGAATTTGGCATCCTTCCTAGTTGTATTCCATCTTGTGTGTGTATTAGTGGTAAATTACAATAATTGATTACTTGTTGGCAAATTGACTTTTGTCGGCATGTATTATTTTTTCCATTTTTATATTATTCACGCCCAATCTCGAATTTTCAGCTAACCTCAACATGACAATTTGTAAGCTACAAATCAATAGTTAAATCCAACCCTTTTTGGTATAAAAATAGAACTGTTCTCATAAACTATCTCTTTGCACAATAATTTTTGGTATAAAAATAGAACTGCTCTTGTAAAATTAAATCAAGCAAAACCTTAGTTTTTACTTTTTTTGTCCCTATTTCTTATAATAAGTGATTTACAATTTTACTCTTATTACTCACAAAATAAAATATTTTTTCTTTTCTTCTTTCTCCGTTATCTTTTACAAACCCGATTTAAACAAAATAGAATAACAAATGAATGAACACTATTCTTTTCTTTTTTTTTCTTTTTCTTATAAATACTGTTTTTTTTTTCCTCATATACAACCTGAGAAAAATATAATGAAAATTGGAAAAGTAAATACTATATATAATATATATTATCACTTAATTTCATATTCCTTAGACATGTGAAATGACCAATTAGCGAGTAAATATTGTTTTCCTTCTACTTTTCACAAGAAGCTATCCATTATTAGTTGACGGCTATATGAAGCCATTCATCTATAATTAAGGAAAGGTTAATTTAATTTATGATCACTTCTGGTGGCCTAATGGCACATATGCATTAATTTTTAAATAGTATATAGTCAAAAAATAATTTTTTAGAAGTAATTACAAATATGACAATTTATACTATTTGGATCTAAATTTCTCTTAAGAGCTTTTTAAACCATTATACAAATACCCTTCACATATCAGTTTAAACTAAAACTTTTACGGTACAATGTAATTGGTTTACTACATTTAAATAATACTTTAACTGTATGATGTTATAATTGTATTATACAAAACATTAAGCAGTGTACCATTTTTTGTAAAAGTTTCATTCATTATTAATTGATGAGACCATACAATGCAGACCTTCTAGAGATGATTAATATTTGATTTCTTTGATGCTTGAGATGATTATACATTGAAGATTTAATAACAATGTAAAACTTTTACTGCACAGTGAAAATGGTTTTATTGCATGTAAGTATGCAAACCCTTTCAAATAATATGCAGTGGGCATATTTTTTAATGTGTACGTAATTCCTTTGCTTATGAATTTTTATACATTTTATTATATTATATGATTGACAAAATAAATGAATAAGTAAATGTTACCAAGTGGCACACACTACACTGAGAAGACAATTGAATGTGCACAAAATGTGCAAAAACTCAAGTTGTTTTATTAGATTTTTTGTTTTCACCGAACAAATGTAATGCTTTAATTACAGTATGTTAAACTGTCACCGCATAAATATACAAATTTTACTATATTAATTTTTACTAGATATAATCTGAAACATTTTAGACCTAATTATATAATCATACGTATAGATCGAGAATTTTGATGCACCATTGTTAAATGAACTAATATTAGAAACTTTTTATTAAGGGTGCACAAAGAACCGGTGAAACCGGAACTGGAACCGTAAGGAACTGTACTTGAACTGAACTGAACCATTCACTACGGTTCCGGTTTCAAATTTTAGGAACCGTTCACTACGATTCCGGTTACTGTTCCAAGTCAAGGAACCGAAACCAGAACCGTCAAAAATATATATATATATGTAATATATAATATATAAATGAATAATAATAGCGTCTAAATTCTAGTGTTTTATATAAATATATAATATATAAAGTATAGAATATATAATATATAAATAAAAACTAATTAATACCTTCGAAATTCTAATGTTCTATTTATATATAAAGTATAAAATATATAATATATAAATAAATATATTTAACTTCTAAGTTCTAATGTTTTATATATTTATAAAATTTAAGATATCTAAATAAATACTAATAACTTTTAATCTATTGTTATAACTAGTGTGTATCTTGCAAATGTTTTAAAAGAAAAAAAAAATTAACAAACCGAAATTACAAAGAACCGGAACCGAACCGAAGTCAATAGTTCTAGTTCTGATTCCAAAATTGAGGAATCATTAGGAACGGTTCCGGTTCAACCAAGAACCGTACCGTGTGCACCCTTACTTTTTTATTACCAATAGTTCAGCAGCTTCACAAAATTGGTATATGTTGGCATGTGTATGAGCAATCCAATTGCATGTGATATCTGAGTTTTAGCACACATGTAAATAGTGTAGATTCCTTTTATTCGCCTAGTTATAACCATGCATCTATGTTTAAATATGGCAAACCACTTTGCACTTTTAGATAAATCTGTTTCAATTTATAAAAATGTAATACTTTGACTACAAAATGTGAAAGTTTTATTGCACTGTTGTAATATTTTAACTGCATTAAATTAAAATTTTATTGCACAAAATTTGAAACGTTTCAGTACAATTTTATTTCTGAGGGCAATTGAGTAAACTCATAATGAGCTGCAGAGTGATAATTTGGTCACTGTGTATTGAAAAACACAAATACGTAAATACTTTTATAAAAATTACTTTTTGAATATATATTATTTAAAACTTGATATATTTATAATTAGGCCATCAAAATGGTCATAAATTAAATTAACCCATTAAAGAATGTATCACCATCAAGAAGTAATTCTTGCTCGTCCTTTACCTTTTACTTTACTCTCTTTTTGATTTTGAACGAGTACCCCAGTAATAATACAGCTTTGAATATGCGAACTATTTTTTCCTTTTCTATCATTAAAATGTGAGATTGTTGCAGTACTAATATAAAATTAACATTTACATTTTTTTTAACCTCAACACTTTACGGTTAGACTTGTAAACGGATCGGATTTGAATCGGATCAAGTCTGATTCAATCCGAACCCGATAAAGAATATATGCAATTCGATCCGATAACCTGATAGATTATATATAATTAAATCTATATCCGATTTGTTATTAATAGGATATCTGATCTGGAAAAAAAATTAAAAAAAAAAAGTAATTTCAAAAGAGATTAACAAATAATGAGTTAAAAAAAATAGAGAAGAAAAATAAAATATAAGGAAAAAAGTAATAGAAATGTAAGTATTTGACTTTTTATTAAAGAAAAAAACTATAAAGAAACACAAAATAGAGAGAAATGACTAATTAAAAAGTAATAATGATAAAAAGAATATTTAAATAGTATGTAAATATTAATATTTTATGTGTTATAACATTAGATAATATATTTAAAATAAATTATATATTAAATTATTTTGAATCGGATTATTATCGGATCGGATCGAGCAAAATTCATATTCGATTTGTTTAGTTAACAGATTATCGGATTCGAATCGCTAATAGATTATCAGATTGAATGTCCAATTCATATCCTAATTATTGGCTCGAAATGAGATCAGATTCGGATCAAAATCCTATCCATTGACAGGTTTATTTACAGTTTGCATATTATCTTTTTCTGCACAATATATAAGTACCGATACAATTTAATTTTGGACAAATTATACTTAACTTGTGTTTGATAGCACATAATTTGCGCTTTGAATTTAAAATTAGAGAAAATTCAGTTCAAACTTTAAACTAAATTTTTTTCAATTCTAAATCCAAGACACCAAACATAGTGTTACTTTTACTTAGATTTGTCAATATTAGATGAATTTTTCTTCTTTTTTAATAATAATATTGACCTCACTTGTCAATTATATTTTTGCAACTCATTTCCCGGAGCTCTAATGATGGACGCCATCCGAATTTGCCAATGCCATGGTCAAAAAAAATTTAAATCTCAGTTTTGTACTTGTTATACGTGAAAAGACATTCGTCCCCACAATAATCAAAGTAAAAGTACTTAGTACCTTTCTTTTATACAGTTAACTAGACCAAAAGACCCTAATTCGAGTACAAACATAGAGGACAAAGTACACAAAATTCCTTTCTAATTTTAAAACGTTGCACAATACTTTTCTCTTCTTTTTTTTGAATGCAACAAATCTACTTTAATTTATAAATTGTTACAATTTGTCCCTATTTAAATTAGGGAATGACGTAAAATGACATAAATACTACCGAGTGTTTAGAATTAAAGATTGGGTATTAAGAAAAGTCACTGACAATACAAAAGAGCTCAATGCTGAAAATTTTGGAACAAATTGGAAAGGACTGTATGAAATCACTAGAGTAATTAAAAAGGGGACATACATGCTCTGCAAAGTCATCAACAATGTGTCAATTCATAAGTCTCAAAACACACACTGAGTGCAAAAGAAATTAGTAAATTAGGATTGAAAACAATGAATACAAGGATCAAGTTTTGAGTTGTGCACATGAACTCGAATGCTTGAGGGAGGTACCTAAGAATTGAGTTTAGTTGGTTGCTTAGAACAAGCTTTTTGCAATTCATTATGGAAATGGAATATGGATTATCTAGTTGTACTCAATTGTTGGAATGTAATTAATGCTTAAAGATGATGAAATATAATTATTTCAGCACTTGGTCAATACTTAATTCGGGATAATAAGTGTTTTGAGTTGTTTGATTATGGAGCGCAAATTTCATGAATTTTGAATTAATTAAATATTGATTTCATGCATGTTTTGATTATATAGTGTGAAGCTTATGAAAGTAATTGAGCTATCAGACTTGGTTAGGATAGAAAAGAAAATATAACAATAACTTTAATTTATATTTATGTTTGGATAAATTAAAAAGAAAGAAAAAAATTTATAGTATTTTTGTTTAGAAAAAGAAAAATAAGAGAAAAGAAAATAAACTATTTTAATTAATTTATTATCATCCATTTTGTTAAGATAGAATTCAAATGTCCTTTCAATTTTTTTTCTTCTAAATGTTAAAATTATTTTCGATATTATGGAAGTTTTACTCATCGGTTATCATTTATCTCCAAACTTATATTTTTGGAAGGATTACAAAGGAGCAATTTGGAGGGTTAAGTTATCAAATTCCTCTAAATCTTTGCTTATCCTTTTTTTTCTCTCATTTGTAGTAAACTAAACATGAAAATCATTATTACTCTGTTTCTTTTCTTTTCTTTTATTTTTTCTAATTTCATCGATTCAAACGAGGCTTGGAGATGCTTCAAAAATGTTTTAAGGACTTTGAACAACTCTACTAAGTCCCTGTTTGGATTGACTTTTGAAAAATGGGAGAGTGTTTCGATTGGTAAGGTGAAAGAGTTTTGGAGTACAAAAAGAACGTTTAAAGGAGCTGGTGGGTACAAGTTTTTTCATTTAGATTTTGCTTCTCATTTTCTACTACATAAAGGACGGAGCAAAAGTTCTGCCAAAGAACACCTAAGAGTCACTAATAAACTAATAATTCTTGAAATCCGCCGCATAATTTTATTTCTTTACTATCACTAGGCTTATCCGAGGCCAGTGAAGTCGGTGGAATACCATTGATAAAAAATTCAATTTGAGGCTGGTTAAACCCAAAAATACAAGCTGTCCAGAGGTCCTATCTATACCTAATAATTGAAACAAATTAATATGGACTTACAGACCATGAATTTATATTATATGCTCATCCATTGAATCTACCTACTGTCCAATTGTAATCAGCGACTGTAGTTGAAGTGGATGTTCCTGTCTTTAAGTGTCCAGCATCTTTGAATGTAGACCAGTGTTTAAGAAAAGTGCAACATCGATCCATTCAATAATTATAAAATTTGTCCTACTTGCAGAACTAAGTACGAATGGGAGAGATGCAATGTGCGAGAGTGTTTCTTCAATATAAATTGATTTAAGTAATTCTTTATTTGTACAGAGGGGTAGGCGAATAGATCTACATACTGTTTAATAGATCTATATAGGTCAATGTACACAAAATTCCTTTCTAATTTTAAAACGTTGCACAATACTTTGCTCTTCTTTTTTTTGAATGCAACAAATCTACATTAATTTACAAATTGTTACAATTTGTCCCTATTTAAATTAGGGAATGACGTAAAATGACATAAATACTGTCACAAATAAATAAATAAATAAAGGGAGCTGATATTGGCACTCCACCAATATCCTCTGGCACTCCACTTCCACCTTTTTGTAAAGTACAATTACAAAGGTGTCCCTCTACTATACAATATTTGATTCTTATATTTTTAATACCCTAATAGCCCTTATTTGATAATGTTAGAGTTCTTAACTCCAAATTGCAAATTCTCTTTCACGTTCTTTTTTTTGTGTGAAAATACTTCTTAGTTGATTTTTAAAATATTATTTTTTCATGTTCAATCAATTTATCAATATTTATTTTAGAAGTAAAAAAATTTATGATTCAATATAATGATTTAGAGAGTATCAATCAAATGTATGTGATTCGGATAATAAAAGTTACATCATTAGATAAGTTGGGAAGAAGTTATTAATAATAGATTACCTAGAAAAATATTAAAAATGTATTTGAGTTGGAAACAAACATTATATCAATGAATAAAACCTATTTCAAAAAAAATTAATTATATTTAAAATCAAAAGAAAGTTTAATTTCACTTGAATAAAAATTATGATATATAGTTCTTTAAAAAAACTAAGGAAATCTTTTTTATTTTAATAGAGAACTTTTAGAAATTAAAAGATGAAAAGAGAAAAACATGACTCTATGAAATATTCTTTCAATTGTAGTTGTCTTAATTTAACTAAGGAGTCTTTGCACCAAAATTTCAAAAGATAAAAATAAAAAAATTAATTTGATATTTTTCTTGGTTTGCCTTTTATTTTCTCCTCCTTCCTTTCTATTTTGTTTGTTCACAAATTGATGGTATGTTTCAAAATTTTAATTTATGTTATTTTATAAATAAGACACATGAAAAATAAATTACACGTTTGGTGAGTAAAAATAGAATATTTCAAATTTTGGATTCTTTGAGTTATATAGGATAGTGACACGAACAACAAGTTTTAATTGAAAAATGTCTAAACTATAATATTTGGGTGGTAATAAATGAATTGTTATATTGTAAACCTAAAGTAAAAAAGTTAAAAAAAACTTTTTTTTAAGAAAAATAAAATAAAATAAAAATTGAGTCTTGAATTAGAAGGACAATTAGGGTACTAAAAATATAAGAATCTAAAATGATATAACATAGGATTACTTTTGTAATTTTACTTTACAAAAATATAGGAGTGGAGTGCCAGAGGATATTGGTGGAGTGTCAATATCAGCTCCCATAAATAAAAAGAAAAACATTAATTTACTGAAGAAAAAAAAAAACTTTAATTTATAAAAAATATATAATAAAAAAATTAATTCATTAATTTTTTTGTTAGATTTTTTTGAAAAAACATTTTTAGTATTTTTCGACAAATTAAAGTACACTTCAAGTATTCAGCGAAATTAATTGCATCTGTTGGATGCATTTAGGTTGGACATGCACCTAACAGATGCAAGGAACGATTTTAAATTTCTTGTTGTTGAGTCAAGTTATGACGCATTTATTATTATTATTTTTTGTTAGTTGTAATGTATTCGGACTCAATGTATGTGGTGAAAAATTCTTGTTGCCAGAAGGCATGAGAATGACGTCAACTTTTTACGTCACTATGTTATAATAACCAACCTTATACACAATTAATGTGAACAAAAAAAATACCCAACAAAGTAAAAAAATATTGTACTACTGCCGTCCAATTAGTTGAAGATGTGACGTGACTAAGGGGGTTCGCCATTATCCTATTTTTTTCGAGTTGAACCACATACTTCTTTGGATAACACCAAATTTTTTTCCCCTAAAAAATAAGATAAAGAATCAATATACAAACAAATTAAGGCCAAATTGCGTTAAACTTTCCTCTAGTTTTAAAAAATTACAAAATATCTCCTCAATTGAAAAGTTGTGTTAAACTTTCCTGTAGTCCTTAGACACTTAGGTGGAGGAACAACCACCTCTGTCTAAACGGCTTCAGATGGAAGTTTCCATTTTGCAGCTTTGTCTTGAGCGAACTTCTTTTGCAGTGAAGCAATAACCTCTCTCTCTTACTCGGTCGGAGGATCACTGAGCTCGATCTGCTTCTTACCCTTGGGACGTGTGGTATTCGATAAGTTCATCTCTTTTACTCCAGAAACTTTTCTAGAGATAGCCTTCAGCATATGAGAATCGAGCAGAAGGGAAGAAGTCGGAAGATCGTTCCACACATTATCCTTCAAAGTCTGCGGATGAGCTTTAACTTCAAAACGGGGAAGCAGATCCCTAACTGCACCAAGGTAAATACGGATATGTTTAAAAGGCAAAACTTCACAAATCACACAATTGCAATGAAAGTCAAGAAGGGAATCAAACAAAGGTATATTTAATCCACTGAACTTTTAAGGGATCAAATATTTGTCAGAAGAGGGAACTTTCTAGTTTTCCCCAATGACCACGAGCAGTTGTTTCCAGCCCTTATCTGAGGTCGGATGACTAGAGCGCAGTGATTTGGTCGGTCGAGGATAAAAATGATAACGATTCTTCTCATTCTTTGTGGCACATACTTGGTAACAGGTGAGAAAATCGTCAAGTCCCAACTCAATCCCTCTGGTGTGGTTGAGAGCAAGAACGCTAGAGATAACTCTGAAGAAATTATGGTTAACTTGAAGAGGGGCCAGATTCATCTGGTAGAGGGCCATTTGGTAGAAAGGATGAAGGGGAAAATGGAATAACATATCGGCAATACTGGAAAATGCTTTGCCGAGAATAGCATATCATCTTTGCCCAATCCTTCCCCAGAGCGAAAGTTCAAACCCGAAGGGTAATTCTTAACGGTAATATCGGCAGGGATTTCAAAATCTAACCTAAGCTTCCCCAAATTCCTTGGAACCCTAGTTGAATTAGTAGGGTCAGCTTCCTCAAAACTTGATTCAGAAGGCATTCCACCTTCCGAAGCCACAAGCTTAAAAGGAGGGACGACGATAGAGATCGTCGAAGTAGGAAGACCCTCAGAGGAGGCAGAATCATCCTCTCTTATTAAAGAAGTCATCAACAAATTAGTAAACCCCCATGGCTCTAAAATCGTCAACGATCTCCACTCTTCTCGTTCTATTCATGCTTAGAAGTGAAAACTACAAGGATGAAGATCACGGAAGAACTAAAATCATCCGAATGAAACAACACCATAGAGCAAGGAACGTAACCAAAGAAAAGAAAATTTTGAGAATTTATGGAGACCTAACATTTCAGCGGCCGCAAGGGGCACGAAACCTAAAAATCGAGAATCGTGCAAACATAACCGTCGCTCATTTCAAAAATTCCTTTCAACTTCCTGGAAGTTGAAAGAAAATTTTGGGGCAGAGTTTGGGCCTAAGCTCGCACGATTTTGTGAGTTGCGTGGTGCGGAAGCGGATGCGAAAATTATTTTATAACCTAGAGGGGGGTGAATAGGATCACTTGCTCGTTTGTTTAATTTTTAATTAATTCAATTTTAAGTCCAATTAATCAAACAATTAAAGCAAACAAATAAAATAAAGTGCAAGTAAAGAAAAGAATGCACCAGATATACGTGAAAATCCAAGGTGAAAAAAATCACGGAGGGAGGCGGCACGCCTCAGAAACTAATTCACTATGATGAAGCAAAGTACAACAGACTTAGTCTCAGTCTCATACACTCGTCACTCTGTCAAGGATCTGATGCGGAACACCTCAGGCTTATGATTGTGACAACACGTTCAACTGCTGCAAACTTTCGGCTAACGTCACCACCCTTACAGAAGGGTTGCTGGAAGAACCAAAATACTCAGCAAGTATTTTATATTTGAGGTGAAATTTTTTAACCAAAGTCCAACTCTAATTGTAAAATTGTTCCTAAAAAATTGCAAGGATTCGAGTTGGTCCACTCAAATTGCGCCCACAAATTAATGCACATACTTATTAGTATAAGAATAATATAGTAAAATTAGTAATAAAAATATCTCCATTGTTACTAAAAAAATTTAAGAGTGCTCTATGTTTTAAAAATGCTTTATTTGTAAAATATATCATCGGGATTCGGAACACCTAATATATTTTCCACTCACCTCAATTTTATGACACTTTAACTATAAAAGTACTTTACAATTGCCAACCCCAAAGCACCACTTCATTGATGACCCTACCTGAGATTCCAACTTTCTTTCTCCTATCACTGATGTGCATGCATGCTTCATTTAAACGCCACTTGATGACCCTACCTGAGATTCCAACTTTGTCTCTCCTATCACTGATATGCATGCATTCTTCGTTTTCTTACTTTATTCCTTTTTTTTCAATCAATCATCAATTGACAGTTTGCTCAATCATGTATTGCCTGACCCGGGAGACTTCCACTAGAAAGTAGAAACCTAAAAGGCAAAGCCAAAAATCCCAGGCAGAGTGAGTAGAGTGAGAAAGAAAGAAAGAGAGAAGTATGGGTGTGGACTAAGAAGTGTGGACACCGATACAATACGATACAGATATGGTGACACGATAAATTTTAAAAAAATAGGACATGACACGGCGAAAATACGACTATGAAATAATATATTAATATATATTCAACAAGTTAACCAATATCTACAATACCATAAATTTAACAATAAAAAAATAATAAATCACACAAATACTTCAATTTATTATCAAGTAATTAATGTATTTTCAAAAAGGATGTTCATTATATTAGCTTTTTTATTTTTTTTGTTTCTAAATTTATTATTTAGGAATTTTATCTAACTATTTTTTATTTTTAAAATTTTTTGTTTTATAAAATACTATATTTATATAGAAAAGGACATAATAGTCATATTAAATGGTATATGTCATTATAGTTATTTTAAGGGGTCAAGATGTCAATTTTTAGAAGATGATGGGCTGAAATGCTAAAAAAAATAGTTCAAAGGGGTCTTTTGTAACTTTGAAAAAGTTCAGGGGTTTTTTTGCACTTTTAAAAATTACAAAATGTACCCCGCCGTGTCCCCCGCGTGTTCTTGGCGTGTCCCTGTTGTGTCCTAAAAAAAAAAATTTTTAGGACACTTCTAAGGAGTGTCCGACACGTGTTCGAGGAGTGTCCGACAGGGACACGGCACTCCTATACGAAGTGTTCGTGCTTTTTAGGATGTGAATTACTACAAGATTCTTCAGGTGGACTGAAACGTCAAAGACGATGACTTGAAGAAAGCGTATCGAAAGCTCGCCATGAAATGGCAACCGACTAAGGGCAGTATTACACGCTATGCCTTTAAAATTTGAGATATAGATATAGAGAAAATACTTTATGATTTTCAAAAATTAGTACAATCAGATGTTGGACTTTAGTATGATGGTAAGTGTCTTCGTCCAACAGTGATAGATCTTAAATTCGAGATTTAAAAGTAATATCTCCAAAAATGAGACTAAAATTAGTCGAAATCTACTTCTCTCAAATTTCACTTAAATGAAATCTTGTGCATCGAAGTGCGAGCTGCGTCCTTGTGCACCGGAGATTTGATGCACGAATTTGCTGACGACCAAAGCTTGGGTTAAGGCCAAGTCTTCTCTATATTTTCTCACCACCAGCGAGTGATGTGAAATCTGAAATAAGACAAACTAAGAGGAAGTTAGAAATATTAACCATTTTTTTTTTCATTACATGATTATTTAAGTAATTTAACGGCTTTGCTAACTTAGGTTGACTGTAGGTCCTTTTTTGCACCAAATCTTTAGGGTGGGGGTATTTTTTTCTCTTGAGGAGTGTGATGGGCACTATTTAATGCATCGTATAATGATGTTTTTTACAATTAAACCTTTATGACATTTCATTCAAAAAGAATAAAATAAAACATGTGAAAAGCAAGAGTACTTTTATATATTACAAAGATCATTTTCATTTAAAAAATTCCGCCACCTCTATGTTTAAAAGACGTACATTTTTTTATACAATTCAAAGTCATATTCCAAATGCCTCTTTCAGACCCATCCATCTAGATGGAATGAAATCATCAATTGGACTTCATACCATTGGAAGTGATCATCAAAGAATTACAAAATTAGGGTATGTAAGCTTGCTCTTGTCATCTAGGATGATAACGGGATAGCTATGAGACGGATTATCCTAAATTTTCTCGCACCCCATTGGAGAATATGGCAGCACATACCTGTCCTGAGATCTTTACTTTATTTTATTGTTTTTTTTTGTGATTGACGGATACATGTTTAATTGTTTATAAATATAGTAATTTAATTGATCACAAAAATCAAATAACAAGAACTATTCACCCCTCTAGGTGGTAGGGATATCATCATCATCAACATCTTTGCATTTATTACGTACAAACGGGGTTGGCCACATAGATTCGCTTTTTTCTTTTTTATAATGTGCGATTGAAATTTGAAAAAAGATTGATATGTAATTTGAGTTCATCAAATGAAATACTTTATTATCCTCGCTCTTTTCTGGAATATTTGCACTACACAATAGTTTTAGAAAATATATCATAGGTTATCCATTTTGTATTATAACTACTCTTTGAGCCATTAGTTTATTTCTACGCAAAAATAGAATTCAAGAAAAAAAATAAATAAAATAGGTTAAAATCAATAAAAATTTATAAAAATTCATCATAGTCTCTAATAGAAGTCTATACAAATCAATAAAAGTATGTAATAAAAGCCTATAAAAATTTATGAATTCAAATAAACTTGTTATTTAAAAAAATATCTTTCAAAATTCTTTAAAATTCAAATTGACTACATCCTCTTTAGACATTACATTGTAATGGATGGTGCAGAAATGGTTTGACCATTGTAATTTTTAACCTTGTGAGGTTTAAGGCACGACTTTAATTTGTTAATCGAAACAAATGTGGATTTCAAGTTGGCTTTTTTCCTTAGTTCCTGAAAGACCTGATGTGTAAATGGCAAGATTATTCTGCAATTCCATTGATGGGTTGGGTACCAAACTAGACCCTAAACTCGAATTTGGGATTTTTGCAAAATTACCCAATTTTACTGTCAGTCCATTTGGATTCAAACCCTCCTTCAAAATCCTGGATTGACGCCAAAAGTGATCTGACACTATAGTTTTATCTTCTGATACGTTGATGGGTCTTGCATTGTTTGCAATCAAATAATTGCAAATGAAGTAAAAGAATTTAGCCCGACAGATTCGCATATAAACATATTGGTTGCAAATTAATTGAAAAACAAAAAAAAAAATTTTATGGAGTTGATCTTCAAGAATGACAACACATTTAGGAATTTGTCTTTCAATGGTGATTCTGAAACCTTAGATGGAACAAATGGTGTTCGAAATACAGAGAGAAATAGAGAATGTAAAGACAAATGGAATGGTAGAGTGTAGAGACATAACAATTCATTTGGGTGAATATCTCTGACCTTTCACGAGGTGGTTTGCCTTATTATTTTTTTTAGAAGAAACTTTTTACAAAATTACCTGTCTTGTTAGAAGTTAACCAGATGTTAAATTAGGTTAAATTAGGGTCTGTTTGATAACTGTTTGTGTGTAGTGTTTATTGTTGAAGTGTTTATATAAGAAGTGTTTGTGTTACAATTTTGTTTATCATAAACTTGACTACAGTTTGATATCGAAAAATCGTTTGACTTATTTTAAAAACTATAAACAAAAAAATATATTTGTTAACCTTAAACTATTTTTAAAAAATTCACAATATACTGCATAAAAAGTTAAGTTTATGCTCCAACAAATCTATATAGCAACAATATAGCAAGAAATATACATAAAAAAGAAACCAATAATATTAGATATCATATATATATATACAATGCAAATTATATTATAAAACTAGAATGATCCACAATCCAAAAGGCCCCAACAAGATCAATATATATATATATATATATATATATATATATATATATATATTGAAAAGTTGAATGTTTTATAATTTTTATGGGGTGAGAAGAGGGATTTGGAGGGCATGCTCTTGTTTTTGAATTTCTTTTCCTACTATTTTCTTTTTATTTTTTGGTTTCTATTTAACTTTCAACACTAAAAATGAATGAATGATATGAGTACATTTTTGTTTCTTTGACAAGGAGATAATTGGGACCACTTTGCTCTTTTTTTCTCATATAAGTTTTTCTTAGCACGAGTACCCCCAAGTAAATATTTTTTATTATCAAGTAAAATAATAATTATTTATATTGTATCCAATATTTTTTCCCTCAATGCAATTGATACTCTTTAATTCTGTCTACACTTAATAATTCTAATATTTTTATTGTTATATCAACCAATAGTCTTTTATAATTTTTTTTCTTTTCATTTTCTCACTTTTGGCTTCACTTTTTAATTAAAATAATATAATCAACATTTTAGATAAAAAAGAAAAAAAAATTAATAAACATAAACACTAAAACACCATTTTGATGTTTAAGATTTGAAAGCTTAGTTAAAATGTTGTTTTAAAAGTGTTTTGAAAATTTTTAAACAAAACAAAATTAATTAATCATGTTTATCGTACAAATTTATTTTTATAAACATTAGACATAATTAAAAAACTAATATATTGATGTCATCCCGATGAAAAGGTCTATTTACATTTATATCCTCTACACCATTATTCTCTCTCTCTGGACCTTAGCCTCCACTAGGACTGCCCACTCTCGTCGGACCCTGTTGTGTGTGTGTGTGTATATATATATATATACTGTATATATATTAGGCAAGAATATAGTAGTATGGTGTGATGGTTCCAAATTGCTTACACAAAATATATGCATTCATGAGTAATCTTCATAGTTGTAACATTCAATACTCCACTCAAAAGATAAACCTTCAAAAAAAAAAAAAATACTCCACTGAAAAGACACACTGATTGCAAAAGAAATTAGTAAATTGGGATTGAAAACAATGAGTGCAAGGACCGAGCTGAGCACGTGAACTCGAACGCTAGAGGGTGGTTGCTAAGAATGGAGTTTAGTTGGTTGCTTAGAACAAGCTTTTTGCAATTCATTATGGAAATGGAATATGGATTATGTAGTTGTACCCAATTGTTGGAACGTAATTAATGTTTCAAGATGATGAAATATAATTATTTCAGCACTTGGTTAATACTTAATTCGGGATAATAATTGTTGCTTCTTATTTAAAGATTTTGAATTTTCAGTAGATGGTTAAGTTATTTGAAGTCGGAGTTTAAATCTCGATAGAATTTTCTCTAAGTGTTTCGAATTGTTTGAATATGGAGCGTAAATTTCATGAATTTTGAATTAATTAAATATTGGTTGCATGTTTTGATTATATAGTGTGACACTTCATGAAAGTAATTGAGCTAATAATTGAAACAAATTAATATGGAGTTACAGACCATGAATTCATATTATATGCTCATCCATTGAATCTACCTACTGTCCAATTGTAATTAATTAGTGAATATTGTAGTTGAAGTGGATGTTCCTATTTTAAGTGGCCAGATCTTTGAATGTAGAGGTTCTTGGACCAGTGTTTAAGAAAAGTTCAACATCGATCCATCAATAATTATAAAATTTATCCTACTTGCAGAACTAAGTACGAATGGGAGAGATGCAATGTGCGAAAGTGTTTCTTCAATATAAATTGATTTAAGTTATTCTTTATTCATATAGGGGGGTACGTGAATAGTGATTGATTTTTAATTTTTATCATCAATTCAATCATAATTGTACCAACAAAAAACATAAACAAGTAAAAGAAAGAAGTCACAATATTTTTATGATTATCAAAAGTATTTGAGGCAAGAATATAGTAGTATAGTGTGATGGTTCCAATTTGGTTACGGAAAACAATGCATTCACGAATAATCTTCATATTTGTAACATTCAATACTCCAAAGTAATATTCATATTTGTAACATTCAATACTCGAAGAATTTTGAAGCATTCTTGATACCCATTATTGTAATCACGAGGTACATACAGCTAGTGGGACAGTTTAAAATAAGAAAATTAATAAAAAGCGCTCCAGTCACATTATTGTGATATCTTATCTTATCTATATAATATTTAAGATTAGTTCAAAATGTCTTTCTCTATTTACAATTTAAATTAATTTATTTAACAATTTAACTTCTTTCTATATTAATAGTGTCATAAGTACGGAGATACACTAGTACTAGTATAAATTTACGCCAGAACTCTACATATTAGACAAAGTTATGGTGGGACACTTTGTAAATTAGTCCCCATTCAGAAGCAGTTTCGTCACTCATGAGACTCCATTTTTGCCGTGACTAAGGACACCATTGCACGTTGTGGCTTTGAAATTATATATATATATATATAGAAAATACGATATGATTTTTCAGAAATTAGTACAACCAAACCGATTTGATGCACCGATTTGCTATTTAAAACTCAGACTGTTGTCACTCAAAACACACACTGATTGCAAATTAGATCTCTAGCTACCCTAAGATCAACGTACTGTAAGTGAAAAATTATGGTGTTTGCCATGACCAAAGCTTGGGTTAAGGCCAAATCTTTTCTATATTTTTTCACAGAATGATGTGAAAGCTTGGAGTTTAATGATTTTGATTGAAAAGCGGTAGGTTAAATAAAGAGAAGTTAGAAAAACAAATTTTCTCAAAGAAAAAAAAGTTAAAGGGTAGTATTGTTCAAATATAATTAGTTAAAATTGTCATTTTATTATTTTAAAGATAGTTTCAACATTTAAAAAGTATTAACTGAGGTGAGGGAAGTTTGGAGATATTTGGATATCATTTAGCCAAAACGTTTGAGCCAAACAAAAATAAGACAAATCTAAAAGAAGTTAGAAATATTCATCATTTTTTTTTTATTTACATGATCATTTTAAGTAATTTAACGGCTCTGTTAACTTAGGTGGACTGTAGGTCCTTTTTTGCACCAAATCTTTAGGTTGGGGGTATTTTTCTCTCTCTCGAGGAGTGTGATACATACTATTTAATGTATACTATACGGTTGTTTTGTACAATTAAACCTTATGTCATCTGATTCAAGAACAATAAAATAAGGCAATAGTACTGTTTTATAGTACAAAAACATTTTCCTTTAATAAATTCTGCCACATCTATGTTTAAAAGATGCACATTTTTTATACAATTCAAATGTATTATCCAAATGCCTCTTTCAGGCTTATCCATCTAGATGGCATGAAATCATCAATTGGACTTCTACCATTGGAAGGGATATCTAAGAATTACAAAATTTGGGTACGTAAGCTTGCTCATGTCATCTAGGATGATAACGGGACATATATGAGATGGGTTAGTTTAAATTTTGTCAGACCTCATTAAAGAATATGGCGACACATACCTGTCCCGAACCCGTGATGGGTTCGGTATCTTTAGTTTATTTTAGGGTAAATTACTCTGACCATTACACCCAGCATCAAATTATTGAATTTTGTTACAATGACTTCCCTTGAGGTTTGCTCCGTTATGACACAGACCTCCTCCGTCCAAAATTTCGTTAATTTGGTCAAAAATTTTAGTTGAAAAGACTAAAATGCCCATCAACTTATATATATATATATTTTAGATTATAATATATATACATATATATGCACTATTCCGGTCATCTTCTCCGGCGATGTGCACTATTCCGGTCATCTTCTTCGACGAATTTTCGGCGACTTTCATGGGTTCCGGTCATCTTCTCCGGCGAGCTGCACGGTTCCGGTCATCTTCTCCGGCGCATTTCCGGCGAGATGCGCTGTTCCGGTCATCTTCTCCGGGGAATTTCAGGCGAGTTGCTCTGTTCCGGTCATCTTCTCCGGTGAATTTCAGGCGAGATGCACTGTTCCGGTCATCTTCTCCAGCGAATTTTCGTCCACCTTCATTTTTCCGGCAAACTTTCCGGGAAGTCAATTTTGGTCATTTTTTACCAACTCAAACTGGTTCCTAGCTAAATGGACCATTCCGGACGCAACTGTGAAGTCTGTTTTTTAGAATTCAGCTTCGATTTGTCAGATTTAGCATCCAAGTGTTGTGATATTAATAAAATATATTAATATAATATTAATAAGGGTATAATAGACATTTCACCCAAAAATTAACCTCTGTTAGTCAATTTCTGTTAGAGGGGGGGTCATTGTAACAAATTTCTTTAGTTTAATGCTGGCTGTAATTAGGGCAAACCTCAGGGGACGTCAGTGTAATTTACCCTTTATTTTATTGTTTATTTTGTGATAGATGGATATATGTTTAATTGTTTATAAACATGGTAATTTAATTTATCATAAAAATCAAATAACAAGTATTTATCTCTCTAGGTGGTAGGAATATTATCATCATCATCATCAATATCTTTGCATTTATTCCGTGCAAACGGGATCAATTACATAAATTTTTATTTTTTTATTATTCTCTATCATACGTCATTTCTTCTACTAGATTTAATTTTTTGCAATAATTTTTTATCACTTCATTCTATATTAGTTTTGGTCGACTTTTTGTCTCTTATTCTCTATGCAAATCAATCTTTCTCTTCTCACGAGAATATATAGAGGTCGGCGTTGAATGTGCTCATACTAGCTAAGTCTATTTTCTCTTATTTTCTCGTTAATAGGTGTCACACCTAGTCTCTCTCTAATTCATTGATTATTAATCTTATCTTTCGTAGTTACTCCTAACATCCATCCTAACATTCTCATTTTCACTATATGCATGAGTTGTTCGTATTTCATTTTTAGAGTCCAACATTCCGCTCCATATAACATAGCTAGTCTAATCATTATTTTATATACTTTGCTTTTTAGTTTATTTGGCATTTATTTATCACATAAAACCTTACTAGCATTCCTTCCTTTGTCGAACCTATTCAATTTCTACTAATTACATTATCATCCGTCTCTCTATTCTTTTGTACAGTTAATCCTAAGTATCAAAAATGATTACTTTGAGTAATGCATTATTCTTGAAGTTTTATTGCTATATTATCATTTGATTCATTTCCTATGATCCTTTTGGTGATAAGAATATCTAATTTCATTAAATTAACTAACCATGTCCATAACGCCAAACTCACACTCTATTCTTCACAAAAGAATTCCCCTCAACAATTATAATGTCAAATATTGCAAATGACAGTTATCATCTAGTTAAGGAAAAGAGAAGCAATGGTCCATGTTAATGTTGTTTTAATCTAACACACATCTTTGTGGTTATACATGGACTCTGAAAAAACAATTTTAACGTACAATTCAACCCGTATAATTGGTTTCCTGTGCTTCTCTACTGCACATTCACACGCGCAGAGAGAGAGAGAGAGAGAGAGAGAGAGTGTGTCATTATGATGATTAATTTCTGCCTGCAACTCGTGTGCATGGATAAGTTTAAAAGAGTTCATGAACAAGAGACGACTAATCATATACTTTTAAGTAGTACTTATTGAATTTAGGCGGAGTCTTACAATCAAACTTACCCACCTCAAAATACGTACATAAAGCCCATTCTCGATCGACCAAGCTTTTCTAGCTTGATAGAGTAGCAGAATTATATTATTTTGGTTTCCTAACTGACTCGATGCTCTTATCAAGAAAAAATAATACAAAAAAGTATTTCTGATCTAACCTCCTCTAATTTTAATATTTCTGATTATATTTTGATTACTTAATTTTATTTTTTTATCATTAATATATTAAGGTCAAATATATCATTTTATGAAAAATGATCATTTCTTACTTCTGCTGCTGTCTAATCGGAATATTGCATATTTACTTTTTTCTGTTTGAATGTTGGTGTAGTTCTTCAAAAGTTTTTTTCAGATCTTGAGTTTTTTTAAGCATCTCATCAGGAAACTTGTCCAACTAGGAATCTGATTTCTTGAGAAGCTTCAGAAGAAATATTATTTCAGCAATTTTATCAGCAGACACAAGTATTTCATCGGCAGACACAACTGCTTCTCTGGTCAATTTCTTCAAGCGTTTGCTGATGGTAGGAGCACGGTCCCTGAGTTTGTTAAAAGCTTCGTAGTCGAAGCTCATGGCACCTGATAACAAAAGAAAGAGATGCAAAAGAATATTAAGGATTAGCTCTAATGTAGTACCCTTGTGGATGAGTGTGAGTGGACGGGTGCGAAGACAGACACTGGACTGAGCTACTACACTGACAGGGTACAGGATGTTCAATCTCACATCACTTGAAAATGAAAATATTATACTATATATTGGAGCGGGATATTACAGTTAAGTCATTTATAAAAGAAGAATGATTGAGCTTTTGAAAATGATGCTCCGATCCATTCAGTATGTCGTTTTGGAAGGCCATTTGGAACAAGTTGAATTAAACCGGCAATTATGTAGTAAAGTCCTATATAAGAAAATGAAACACAGTAAAGTCCTATAAAAGAAAATTAGTGTTTCATTTTTTACAGGAAACTTTCCTCCCTGTAACTCCAAACTTATCTTTTCACACATTTCTTTCAACATTCTTCTTTTATGTATGCTTTATCATTTATGCATTATTTCATATACAATGAAAATTTACTTATCCTTCCAAGTACTAGTTGTCCGCTCTCCTTTGCTTTCTTTTCTTGATGGGAAGAGTTTAATCACTAAGGCCTCCAGGGCACTACACTGAAGTTTAATCACTAAGGCCTCCAGGCCACTATACTGAAATCGAAGATAGGGCTCGAATGAAGAAGCCAAGGGGTGACGGAAATATAACAAGGAAGAGGTGGTTGCGCTTATGGCAACGAAGGCGAAGCTGCCGGCCTCGTGTTTCATTTTTCAAAATTTCTTCTCTTTTAAATTGTCTCAAAAGTCGTCAGAAATGATGTTTTCAATTGAAGTCCCAAATGCATGCCCTCAGGGGCTGGCCAGGCGGTCACCTAGGGCTCCCAATTATTTCAATTTTTGAAGGGCCCCCAATTTTGCTAAGCCCAATACTATTACTGATCTTATTTTTTTTAAAGAAAATTATTAACTATACCCAATACTACTGGGCTAGCAGGCATCATTTAAAAGATAAAAGTTATAAACCAAGCCCAACAGCGTCTGGGCCTAATTTCTTTTAATAAAAAATACTAATTATTGGTATAGGGTTTACTGTTCACCTTTTTTATTTTTTCTTCTTTCCTCACAGATACAAATCGTTTCCTTTTCTTCTTCTTTCTTCGCGGCGAGCAGGCAACTGGCTACGAGCAAGATTACTTCAGTTAAAGATTGTGGTCCATCGTTCAATTCATCTCTTAGGTAATGCTTCTCTCTCATTTCTAATTTTCTAGTTCTATACTTCTAGAACGAGAGTTTTGATCATAATTTGATTTGGGGGTTTAGGGTTTGAAATTATTTTTTTTTCAGAAAATAATGGTTTGAAATTTTCAATCCTTTGATTTGGTTCGTTTTTAATTACATTTTCTTTAATTTTGTTGTCATTGTGCAATTGAAATTATTGAATATGCATGCATATATATATATATATATATATTAAATTTCATCCACAGGTATCCACCTCATTTACTATGTGAGTCATTGAGTGAATGCAATAATGTATATGACTTGAAAAGTGAAAACAGTGTGAATGCAAGTTCAAAATCTATATATATTAAATTTCATCCACAGGTATCCACCTCATTTACTATATGTGAGTCAGTGAGTGAATGCAATAATATATGACTTGAAAAGTAAAACCAGTGTGAATGCAAGTTCAAAATCTGGGTATATTTAGAGTATTCTTTGAAAAGTGAAAACAATGTGAATGCAAGTTTAAAATCTGGCTATATAAGTATTCTTTACATTTATAAACTATATTTAGAGTACTCGAGACATGATTAGTCAAGGACAGAGCTGAACTATGAACTTTGAATTTAAAATCATTTATTAAAATAAAAAAAATTAAAAAAAAAGTATTCATCTAGAAATCACAAGTTCAAAATGTTATTTTGTGAACCTGAATATTGAGCCTTGATATTGCTTTTCTTTTGGACTCATGGGTTTAACATTTGGAGTTATTGCTTTAGTATGTGAACTATATCGTGCTATTTATGAAGCACCAAGATCAGGGGTTTTTTTTTTTCAAAGTGCTTATCGTCTCATTTTAATAAAAAATTTGCACTCCGATAAAATTTATCCGCGTGTGAAAGTTTATGCATAAAGGGCCTTCATTTGAAACTCCGCTTAGGGCCTCTCAAAATTTTTAGAATCTCAGGGCCGGCCCATCATGCCCTTGTAACAAATAACAATCATTTGCTCCAAGCCCCTTAAATAAAAATGAGGATGTTCTCCACTGTAATGTACTATTCACTATAATATTTAAATTGGAAATGCAACTTATTAAATAAATTGTGATGTATAAATTTATAATTGACAATATTTGATGTCAAAACTTAGTATTATTGAGTAGTATATATATTCTTATACTTGATTATACATTTGAAGACTTAGAATAAGCATAGTATTTTACACCAAACATAAAGATGATCTTCAAAGGTATGAACCTTGCAACTTCGGAAGAATACATCAATGTATTAAACAAGGTTTTGATCGTTTGAAATTTCTGAGAGGTTTCAATTGCATGTGGATATCGTTTATCAAATATAAGAATCATGTATTCCAGGTAAAGTTGTGAGAACACATATAAAACAAGAAAGTAAAGCACCGAGTGTTTAGAGTTAGAGATTGGGTATTAAGAAAAGTCACTGACAATACAAAAGAGCTCAATGCTGAAAATTTTGGAGCAAATTGGAAAGGACTGTATGAAATCACTAAAGTAATTGAAAAGGGGGCATACAGGCTCTGCAAAGTCATCAACAATATGTCAATTCATAAGTCTCAAAACACACACTGAGTGCAAAAGAAATTAGTAAATTAGGATTGAAAACAATGAATACAAGGATCAAGTTTTGAGTTGTGCACATGAACTCGAATGCTTGAGGGTGGTACCTAAGAATTGAGTTTAGTTGGTTGCTTAGAACAAGCTTTTTGCAATTCATTATGGAAATGGAATATGGATTATGTAGTTGTACTCAATTGTTGGAATGTAATTAATGCTTAAAGATGATGAAATATAATTATTTCAGCACTTGGTTAATACTTAATTCGGGATAATAAGTGTTTTGAGTTGTTTGATTATGGAGCGCAAATTTCATGAATTTTGAATTAATTGAATATTGATTTCATGCATGTTTTGATTATATAGTGTGAAGCTTCTGAAAGTAATTGAGCTGTCAGACTTGGTTAGGATAGAAAAGAAAAGATAACAACAACTTTAATTTATATTTATGTTTGGATAAATTAAAAAGAAAGAAAAATTTTTGTAGTATTTTTGTTTAGAAAAAGAAAAATAAGAGAAAAGAAAATAAATTATTTTAATCAATTTATTATCATCCATTTTGTTAAGATAGAATTCAAATGTCCTTTCAATTTTTTTTTTCTCTTAAATGTTAAAATTATTTTCGATATTATGGAAGTTTTACTCATCGGTTATCATTTATCTCCAAACTTATACTTTTGGAAGGATTACAAAGGAGCAATTTGGAGGGTTAAGTTATCAAATTCCTCTAAATCTTTGCTTATCCTTTTTTTTCTCTCATTTGTAGTAAACTAAACATGAAAATCATTATTACTCTGTTTCTTTTCTTTTCTTTTATTTTTTCTAATTTCATCGATTCAAACGAGGCTTGGAGATGCTTCAAAAATGTTTTAAGGACTTTGAACAACTCTATTGAGCCCCTGTTTGGATTGACTTTTGAAAAATGGGAGAGTGTTTCGATTGGTAAGGTGAAAGAGTTTTGGAGTACAAAAAGAACGTTTAAAGGAGCTGGTGGGTACAAGTTTTTTCATTTAAATTTTGCTTCTCATTTTCTACTGCATAAAAGACGGAGCAAAAGTTCTGTCAAAGAACACCTAAGAGTCACTAATAAACTAATAATTCTTGAAATCCGCCGCATAATTTTATTTCTTTACTATCACTAGGCTTATCCGAGGCCAATGAAGTCGGTGGAATACCATTGATAAAAAATTCAATTTGAGGCTGGTTAAACCCAAAAATACAAGCTGTCCAGAGGTCCTATCTATACCTAATAATTGAAACAAATTAATATGGACTTACAGACCATGAATTTATATTATATGCTCATCCATTGAATCTACCTACTGTCCAATTGTAATCAGCGACTGTAGTTGAAGTGGATGTTCCTGTCTTTAAGTGTCCAGCATCTTTGAATGTAGACCAGTGTTTAAGAAAAGTGCAACATCGATCCATTCAATAATTATAAAATTTATCCTACTTGCAGAACTAAGTACGAATGGGAGAGATGCAATGTGCGAGAGTGTTTCTTCAATATAAATTGATTTAAGTAATTCTTTATTTGTATAGAGGGGTAGGCGAATAGATCTACATACTGTTTAATGACTGATCCTCAAACTTCCGGTACCAGATCTTCAACGGCAAAGCCATCACCTTCTTTTGTCCCTGCAATGTTGTGCCTCATCGTGTCACCATCGCTGATCTCTGTAACCTCTTCTCTAGCCATAGTTTTAGCCGTCGATTGGTCTGGTCATGGCATTGGCTATGTTAGGGCTTGGGAAGAGCATGAAGGGAAGAGAGATGCGTGTGACAGAGGAGTTGGAAAGTTAAGTTTTGAAAATTACGTAAATGTGCAGATTTTTATGAGGTGACAGAGTTTAGTGAAGATATTTTTATACAATAAATAAAATGTGAAAAGAATTGCCTCCAATTCTTAGTTGGGTGAGAAAAAAATTTTATTCATACTTTGATTATTGATTACTAGATTAAATCTAACTGTCATTAAGCAAATTCACTTATCTGCTTTATTAAAACTAAAAAATTACTATGTTTTAAATTTTAGAATATTAATATTACACCAATTTTTTTTCTAATGTAAAAAAAAAAAAAATTGTAATTCCTTTTCTAATGTAAAAAAAAATATTTAATATACTAAAACAAGTAAGTGGATTTGTTTAGTAGCTGTTAGATTTAATCTAACGGTCACTAATCAAAGTGTGGATAAAATATTTTGCTCACCACAAGAGATTAGTACTATATATATATATATATATTTATATATATGAGAGAGAATTAAAATTCACTTATTTTAAGATTTGGCATAATTAAGCGGAGGAGCTTCTTTATAGTTTTATCTTTCACACCACCTGATCTCGTCTTAGTGGAATCCTTTAGTTTCTTTTAGAAAATTTTGTTAACCTACTATTTGACCCTCTCCTTAAATTTGAAATAACTTACCATTATCTAAATATAAATGATACTCAAATTGATCTGATTTATTGTACTTAGTAGTTTTTATAATTATGTTTCATCTATATTTTTTTTCTTAATTTTTAGAGATAGTGTGATTTTGAACTTATTTTTAGATTTCATTATGCTTTTTTTAAAATTATAAATAAGAATAACATTTCACTATTCATTTTTTCCTAAACTTGGTGATTCAAAGTTGTTGCTTAACAGCCTTTCAAAAAAAAAAAATAATAATAATAATAATAATAATAATAATAATAATGAGAGAAGGGACTGTACTGTAGTTGTGAAGCTTCGTAATCAAAATGAACATACAGATTACAGACACACTAAAAACGAGAAGTAAGATGCTGTAATAATTAACGCGAATAAGAAAGCATAACAATAATCACATTACATTACTGGTGACCCATTATTACAAGTACTAATATGTTCCAAGTAGACGCAATATTTATTCCATGTTGATTACTGATGGTGATCTACCGAGATGGACGAAGGAGAAAGATGATTCTGGCAGGGTAGTAGTGGATCTAGGCTTTACGAGGTCGATGATAAGAAATCATAGCGTAGAGGGTCTGCAAAAACGTAAGGACAAAAAGCACAGTAGCAGCGAATATTGTTAACCTTATCCATAGATTACCTGCACAGTTACGTTTCACTGTTTCAATTTCTGCTCGCTGTGGGGTGCAGAAAAGCTCCATGGTATTAAATAGCTTATTGTAATAAAAATGATGTGGAACAGCATTCTTGGAAATACTGTTGAAGATTTGCACAACCAATTCAGTTGAACTCAAATGGTTATGTATGATTCCTGCTTCTTCAAGCAATTTAACGTCCTCCACAGAATCTATGAGGATATCCATCAGGAAAGCGTGGGACGTGAAATAACTCCCAATCCAAGGGCAATAATGCTCGAAAGCCATGAGGTTTCTCAGGAATGACTCAGTGATATTAGAAACGGTGAAACGCGGGATTTCAAGCCTACCACTTCTCCAATCCATAACAAAAGGAGTCCTAAATGTCAAATAGAACAGGTTCCCTATTTCACGTTTCCTGAGCTTCACTCCTGCAATCTCGAGTTGTGTTGCTGTGGGTTTGTAGCTGCAGGGATGCTCTTGGTCACGTGGAATAAATCCTCCTAATTCTTCCTCATATCGTTCAGCAGGTTTGTAGCAATTGTGTAGGAGATGGAGTATATGAAGAGGAGGTTCGCGACCTTTTTTTGAGATGTCACCATCTTTTAAGCCCATTATATCACCAAAGAAGGAAAGGACACATTGAGTAAGGGTGAGCTCGAGGGTGGATCGACGACGTTGGCTTCTATTTGCTGCTGCTGGGGTAGGCAAAGGACGTTCCACATGATGATGATGATTATGAAAACGTTCCACCGTAAGCGTAAACAATTCTTCAAGAGCAGAGAAGGGAATCTGGTTCTCGAGTAACAGCAAGTCGCGTCGGATGGCAGACAACTTCAAAGAATCCCCCAAGATGGGGTCATCTGCCACTTCCCCTGTGGAATGCCTATATAGAAGTTCGATAATGAAACAACTATCAATAGCCACTGCAGGAACGACATCTTCATCCGGCCCCACTTCTGGGTAGCATCTCTTCAAAGTGTTTTCCATCCTACGCAGAGCTGCCGTACATTCTTCTTTTGTTTGCTCGGAATTTCCTGTTCGTTCAAATAGTTTAGACATATATGTGAGTTTTTCCTTCTCCATTTCTGTCAGCTTATTTGACTTCTCTCTGTGAAGAGGCCCGATTGATACGTCACTAGGAGTATAAGCTCTTTCATTTTCTTCACGAAGGACACCGGGGACACTTTTTATGACTGGGTTCCGTGGCCAGGCATACCCGACCACTCTCAATGAGTTGCTCCTTTCTATCCAATCACTGAGAGTATGGGATCGGTATCCACCAATGATTGAGAGAGACTCCTGCATCAATTCCCACATTATTTCGGTAGTAGCACTAACTAAGATTTCCATTTTGGCCTGTTATTAGAGCACTGACCTTTGAATTTCTATTCGAACACGATCCAGTGGGCAATCAAGTCTGGATCAACAATGAAACTCTGAGATTTTATATGTGCTTGCGGGATATCACCATATATATATATATATACCACCACCACCAATATATATATATATATATATATATATATATATATATATATTGGTGAATGTATGTTTTATGGGTGGTGACAAAAAACTAACAAAAAATATTTTAAGTTTTTCAAGATTTAAGGGTGGTGAAATGTAAATTTAAGAGTAGTGAATGTATGTTTTAAGGGTGATGAAATATGGATTAACAGTGTTGATAAAAAAATTTCAAGTTTTTCAAGATTTAAGGGTGGTGAAATGTGAATTTAAGGGTGGTGAATGTATGTTTTAAAGGTGGTGAAATATAGATTAACATTGTTCACAAAAAACTAACAAAAAGTATTTCAAGATATAAGGGCAGTAAAATGTGAATTTAAAGGGTGATAAAATGTAGATTAAAATTAATAAAAAATTGAGGCACAAATAAGACCTTGAGCCGATAGGACAGAGGGTCCTGGCTGGAGATTCCTGTAAGAAGCATTGTACATTTTCTTATCACGTCCAGTCAATTCTTTCATGTCCGATGAGCAAAAAATATTGAGAAATGCTAAACGTCATGAAATTATTTCATGAATTTGTGTCATGAATGATGTGGCAGGTAACGTGCAGGATTAATATTGGTGTGATTTAGTAATAATATTATGGGATTATATGTATGAGGGGAATCCCACCAATACTAACTCTCCACGTTACCTGCCACGTCATTCATGATACAAATTCATGAAATAATTTCATGACGTGTAGCATTGCTCAAAAATATTATGATTAAAAAGGACATATGTACAATTACTGATGCCAGCTATACTTAATTATGTCAGTTAATTATGATCCGTAAAGGGAAATGCTAAACGTCATGAAATTTATCATGAATTGTCTTCGTGAATGATGTGGCAAGTGATAATATCATTGATATTTCATGTATGGGGGAAATCCCACCAATACTAACTCACCATTTAATTGTCACATCATTCAAGATAAAAATTCATGAAATATTTTCATCACATGTAACATTGCTCATCCGTAAAATACCATATTATTTTATTAACATGACATCCCAATCGTAGGTACGGGAAATCCATACCAAGTCCATTCGTTTGATTTGGTTCACATTCTGTGCATGAATTTGGCATCCTTCCTAGTTGTATTCCATCTTGTGTGTGTATTAGTGGTAAATTACAATAATTGATTACTTGTTGGCAAATTGACTTTTGTCGGCATGTATTATTTTTTCCATTTTTATATTATTCACGCCCAATCTCGAATTTTCAGCTAACCTCAACATGACAATTTGTAAGCTACAAATCAATAGTTAAATCCAACCCTTTTTGGTATAAAAATAGAACTGTTCTCATAAACTATCTCTTTGCACAATAATTTTTGGTATAAAAATAGAACTGCTCTTGTAAAATTAAATCAAGCAAAACCTTAGTTTTTACTTTTTTTGTCCCTATTTCTTATAATAAGTGATTTACAATTTTACTCTTATTACTCACAAAATAAAATATTTTTTCTTTTCTTCTTTCTCCGTTATCTTTTACAAACCCGATTTAAACAAAATAGAATAACAAATGAATGAACACTATTCTTTTCTTTTTTTTTCTTTTTCTTATAAATACTGTTTTTTTTTTCCTCATATACAACCTGAGAAAAATATAATGAAAATTGGAAAAGTAAATACTATATATAATATATATTATCACTTAATTTCATATTCCTTAGACATGTGAAATGACCAATTAGCGAGTAAATATTGTTTTCCTTCTACTTTTCACAAGAAGCTATCCATTATTAGTTGACGGCTATATGAAGCCATTCATCTATAATTAAGGAAAGGTTAATTTAATTTATGATCACTTCTGGTGGCCTAATGGCACATATGCATTAATTTTTAAATAGTATATAGTCAAAAAATAATTTTTTAGAAGTAATTACAAATATGACAATTTATACTATTTGGATCTAAATTTCTCTTAAGAGCTTTTTAAACCATTATACAAATACCCTTCACATATCAGTTTAAACTAAAACTTTTACGGTACAATGTAATTGGTTTACTACATTTAAATAATACTTTAACTGTATGATGTTATAATTGTATTATACAAAACATTAAGCAGTGTACCATTTTTTGTAAAAGTTTCATTCATTATTAATTGATGAGACCATACAATGCAGACCTTCTAGAGATGATTAATATTTGATTTCTTTGATGCTTGAGATGATTATACATTGAAGATTTAATAACAATGTAAAACTTTTACTGCACAGTGAAAATGGTTTTATTGCATGTAAGTATGCAAACCCTTTCAAATAATATGCAGTGGGCATATTTTTTAATGTGTACGTAATTCCTTTGCTTATGAATTTTTATACATTTTATTATATTATATGATTGACAAAATAAATGAATAAGTAAATGTTACCAAGTGGCACACACTACACTGAGAAGACAATTGAATGTGCACAAAATGTGCAAAAACTCAAGTTGTTTTATTAGATTTTTTGTTTTCACCGAACAAATGTAATGCTTTAATTACAGTATGTTAAACTGTCACCGCATAAATATACAAATTTTACTATATTAATTTTTACTAGATATAATCTGAAACATTTTAGACCTAATTATATAATCATACGTATAGATCGAGAATTTTGATGCACCATTGTTAAATGAACTAATATTAGAAACTTTTTATTAAGGGTGCACAAAGAACCGGTGAAACCGGAACTGGAACCGTAAGGAACTGTACTTGAACTGAACTGAACCATTCACTACGGTTCCGGTTTCAAATTTTAGGAACCGTTCACTACGATTCCGGTTACTGTTCCAAGTCAAGGAACCGAAACCAGAACCGTCAAAAATATATATATATATGTAATATATAATATATAAATGAATAATAATAGCGTCTAAATTCTAGTGTTTTATATAAATATATAATATATAAAGTATAGAATATATAATATATAAATAAAAACTAATTAATACCTTCGAAATTCTAATGTTCTATTTATATATAAAGTATAAAATATATAATATATAAATAAATATATTTAACTTCTAAGTTCTAATGTTTTATATATTTATAAAATTTAAGATATCTAAATAAATACTAATAACTTTTAATCTATTGTTATAACTAGTGTGTATCTTGCAAATGTTTTAAAAGAAAAAAAAAATTAACAAACCGAAATTACAAAGAACCGGAACCGAACCGAAGTCAATAGTTCTAGTTCTGATTCCAAAATTGAGGAATCATTAGGAACGGTTCCGGTTCAACCAAGAACCGTACCGTGTGCACCCTTACTTTTTTATTACCAATAGTTCAGCAGCTTCACAAAATTGGTATATGTTGGCATGTGTATGAGCAATCCAATTGCATGTGATATCTGAGTTTTAGCACACATGTAAATAGTGTAGATTCCTTTTATTCGCCTAGTTATAACCATGCATCTATGTTTAAATATGGCAAACCACTTTGCACTTTTAGATAAATCTGTTTCAATTTATAAAAATGTAATACTTTGACTACAAAATGTGAAAGTTTTATTGCACTGTTGTAATATTTTAACTGCATTAAATTAAAATTTTATTGCACAAAATTTGAAACGTTTCAGTACAATTTTATTTCTGAGGGCAATTGAGTAAACTCATAATGAGCTGCAGAGTGATAATTTGGTCACTGTGTATTGAAAAACACAAATACGTAAATACTTTTATAAAAATTACTTTTTGAATATATATTATTTAAAACTTGATATATTTATAATTAGGCCATCAAAATGGTCATAAATTAAATTAACCCATTAAAGAATGTATCACCATCAAGAAGTAATTCTTGCTCGTCCTTTACCTTTTACTTTACTCTCTTTTTGATTTTGAACGAGTACCCCAGTAATAATACAGCTTTGAATATGCGAACTATTTTTTCCTTTTCTATCATTAAAATGTGAGATTGTTGCAGTACTAATATAAAATTAACATTTACATTTTTTTTAACCTCAACACTTTACGGTTAGACTTGTAAACGGATCGGATTTGAATCGGATCAAGTCTGATTCAATCCGAACCCGATAAAGAATATATGCAATTCGATCCGATAACCTGATAGATTATATATAATTAAATCTATATCCGATTTGTTATTAATAGGATATCTGATCTGGAAAAAAAATTAAAAAAAAAAAGTAATTTCAAAAGAGATTAACAAATAATGAGTTAAAAAAAATAGAGAAGAAAAATAAAATATAAGGAAAAAAGTAATAGAAATGTAAGTATTTGACTTTTTATTAAAGAAAAAAACTATAAAGAAACACAAAATAGAGAGAAATGACTAATTAAAAAGTAATAATGATAAAAAGAATATTTAAATAGTATGTAAATATTAATATTTTATGTGTTATAACATTAGATAATATATTTAAAATAAATTATATATTAAATTATTTTGAATCGGATTATTATCGGATCGGATCGAGCAAAATTCATATTCGATTTGTTTAGTTAACAGATTATCGGATTCGAATCGCTAATAGATTATCAGATTGAATGTCCAATTCATATCCTAATTATTGGCTCGAAATGAGATCAGATTCGGATCAAAATCCTATCCATTGACAGGTTTATTTACAGTTTGCATATTATCTTTTTCTGCACAATATATAAGTACCGATACAATTTAATTTTGGACAAATTATACTTAACTTGTGTTTGATAGCACATAATTTGCGCTTTGAATTTAAAATTAGAGAAAATTCAGTTCAAACTTTAAACTAAATTTTTTTCAATTCTAAATCCAAGACACCAAACATAGTGTTACTTTTACTTAGATTTGTCAATATTAGATGAATTTTTCTTCTTTTTTAATAATAATATTGACCTCACTTGTCAATTATATTTTTGCAACTCATTTCCCGGAGCTCTAATGATGGACGCCATCCGAATTTGCCAATGCCATGGTCAAAAAAAATTTAAATCTCAGTTTTGTACTTGTTATACGTGAAAAGACATTCGTCCCCACAATAATCAAAGTAAAAGTACTTAGTACCTTTCTTTTATACAGTTAACTAGACCAAAAGACCCTAATTCGAGTACAAACATAGAGGACAAAGTACACAAAATTCCTTTCTAATTTTAAAACGTTGCACAATACTTTTCTCTTCTTTTTTTTGAATGCAACAAATCTACTTTAATTTATAAATTGTTACAATTTGTCCCTATTTAAATTAGGGAATGACGTAAAATGACATAAATACTACCGAGTGTTTAGAATTAAAGATTGGGTATTAAGAAAAGTCACTGACAATACAAAAGAGCTCAATGCTGAAAATTTTGGAACAAATTGGAAAGGACTGTATGAAATCACTAGAGTAATTAAAAAGGGGACATACATGCTCTGCAAAGTCATCAACAATGTGTCAATTCATAAGTCTCAAAACACACACTGAGTGCAAAAGAAATTAGTAAATTAGGATTGAAAACAATGAATACAAGGATCAAGTTTTGAGTTGTGCACATGAACTCGAATGCTTGAGGGAGGTACCTAAGAATTGAGTTTAGTTGGTTGCTTAGAACAAGCTTTTTGCAATTCATTATGGAAATGGAATATGGATTATCTAGTTGTACTCAATTGTTGGAATGTAATTAATGCTTAAAGATGATGAAATATAATTATTTCAGCACTTGGTCAATACTTAATTCGGGATAATAAGTGTTTTGAGTTGTTTGATTATGGAGCGCAAATTTCATGAATTTTGAATTAATTAAATATTGATTTCATGCATGTTTTGATTATATAGTGTGAAGCTTATGAAAGTAATTGAGCTATCAGACTTGGTTAGGATAGAAAAGAAAATATAACAATAACTTTAATTTATATTTATGTTTGGATAAATTAAAAAGAAAGAAAAAAATTTATAGTATTTTTGTTTAGAAAAAGAAAAATAAGAGAAAAGAAAATAAACTATTTTAATTAATTTATTATCATCCATTTTGTTAAGATAGAATTCAAATGTCCTTTCAATTTTTTTTCTTCTAAATGTTAAAATTATTTTCGATATTATGGAAGTTTTACTCATCGGTTATCATTTATCTCCAAACTTATATTTTTGGAAGGATTACAAAGGAGCAATTTGGAGGGTTAAGTTATCAAATTCCTCTAAATCTTTGCTTATCCTTTTTTTTCTCTCATTTGTAGTAAACTAAACATGAAAATCATTATTACTCTGTTTCTTTTCTTTTCTTTTATTTTTTCTAATTTCATCGATTCAAACGAGGCTTGGAGATGCTTCAAAAATGTTTTAAGGACTTTGAACAACTCTACTAAGTCCCTGTTTGGATTGACTTTTGAAAAATGGGAGAGTGTTTCGATTGGTAAGGTGAAAGAGTTTTGGAGTACAAAAAGAACGTTTAAAGGAGCTGGTGGGTACAAGTTTTTTCATTTAGATTTTGCTTCTCATTTTCTACTACATAAAGGACGGAGCAAAAGTTCTGCCAAAGAACACCTAAGAGTCACTAATAAACTAATAATTCTTGAAATCCGCCGCATAATTTTATTTCTTTACTATCACTAGGCTTATCCGAGGCCAGTGAAGTCGGTGGAATACCATTGATAAAAAATTCAATTTGAGGCTGGTTAAACCCAAAAATACAAGCTGTCCAGAGGTCCTATCTATACCTAATAATTGAAACAAATTAATATGGACTTACAGACCATGAATTTATATTATATGCTCATCCATTGAATCTACCTACTGTCCAATTGTAATCAGCGACTGTAGTTGAAGTGGATGTTCCTGTCTTTAAGTGTCCAGCATCTTTGAATGTAGACCAGTGTTTAAGAAAAGTGCAACATCGATCCATTCAATAATTATAAAATTTGTCCTACTTGCAGAACTAAGTACGAATGGGAGAGATGCAATGTGCGAGAGTGTTTCTTCAATATAAATTGATTTAAGTAATTCTTTATTTGTACAGAGGGGTAGGCGAATAGATCTACATACTGTTTAATAGATCTATATAGGTCAATGTACACAAAATTCCTTTCTAATTTTAAAACGTTGCACAATACTTTGCTCTTCTTTTTTTTGAATGCAACAAATCTACATTAATTTACAAATTGTTACAATTTGTCCCTATTTAAATTAGGGAATGACGTAAAATGACATAAATACTGTCACAAATAAATAAATAAATAAAGGGAGCTGATATTGGCACTCCACCAATATCCTCTGGCACTCCACTTCCACCTTTTTGTAAAGTACAATTACAAAGGTGTCCCTCTACTATACAATATTTGATTCTTATATTTTTAATACCCTAATAGCCCTTATTTGATAATGTTAGAGTTCTTAACTCCAAATTGCAAATTCTCTTTCACGTTCTTTTTTTTGTGTGAAAATACTTCTTAGTTGATTTTTAAAATATTATTTTTTCATGTTCAATCAATTTATCAATATTTATTTTAGAAGTAAAAAAATTTATGATTCAATATAATGATTTAGAGAGTATCAATCAAATGTATGTGATTCGGATAATAAAAGTTACATCATTAGATAAGTTGGGAAGAAGTTATTAATAATAGATTACCTAGAAAAATATTAAAAATGTATTTGAGTTGGAAACAAACATTATATCAATGAATAAAACCTATTTCAAAAAAAATTAATTATATTTAAAATCAAAAGAAAGTTTAATTTCACTTGAATAAAAATTATGATATATAGTTCTTTAAAAAAACTAAGGAAATCTTTTTTATTTTAATAGAGAACTTTTAGAAATTAAAAGATGAAAAGAGAAAAACATGACTCTATGAAATATTCTTTCAATTGTAGTTGTCTTAATTTAACTAAGGAGTCTTTGCACCAAAATTTCAAAAGATAAAAATAAAAAAATTAATTTGATATTTTTCTTGGTTTGCCTTTTATTTTCTCCTCCTTCCTTTCTATTTTGTTTGTTCACAAATTGATGGTATGTTTCAAAATTTTAATTTATGTTATTTTATAAATAAGACACATGAAAAATAAATTACACGTTTGGTGAGTAAAAATAGAATATTTCAAATTTTGGATTCTTTGAGTTATATAGGATAGTGACACGAACAACAAGTTTTAATTGAAAAATGTCTAAACTATAATATTTGGGTGGTAATAAATGAATTGTTATATTGTAAACCTAAAGTAAAAAAGTTAAAAAAAACTTTTTTTTAAGAAAAATAAAATAAAATAAAAATTGAGTCTTGAATTAGAAGGACAATTAGGGTACTAAAAATATAAGAATCTAAAATGATATAACATAGGATTACTTTTGTAATTTTACTTTACAAAAATATAGGAGTGGAGTGCCAGAGGATATTGGTGGAGTGTCAATATCAGCTCCCATAAATAAAAAGAAAAACATTAATTTACTGAAGAAAAAAAAAAACTTTAATTTATAAAAAATATATAATAAAAAAATTAATTCATTAATTTTTTTGTTAGATTTTTTTGAAAAAACATTTTTAGTATTTTTCGACAAATTAAAGTACACTTCAAGTATTCAGCGAAATTAATTGCATCTGTTGGATGCATTTAGGTTGGACATGCACCTAACAGATGCAAGGAACGATTTTAAATTTCTTGTTGTTGAGTCAAGTTATGACGCATTTATTATTATTATTTTTTGTTAGTTGTAATGTATTCGGACTCAATGTATGTGGTGAAAAATTCTTGTTGCCAGAAGGCATGAGAATGACGTCAACTTTTTACGTCACTATGTTATAATAACCAACCTTATACACAATTAATGTGAACAAAAAAAATACCCAACAAAGTAAAAAAATATTGTACTACTGCCGTCCAATTAGTTGAAGATGTGACGTGACTAAGGGGGTTCGCCATTATCCTATTTTTTTCGAGTTGAACCACATACTTCTTTGGATAACACCAAATTTTTTTCCCCTAAAAAATAAGATAAAGAATCAATATACAAACAAATTAAGGCCAAATTGCGTTAAACTTTCCTCTAGTTTTAAAAAATTACAAAATATCTCCTCAATTGAAAAGTTGTGTTAAACTTTCCTGTAGTCCTTAGACACTTAGGTGGAGGAACAACCACCTCTGTCTAAACGGCTTCAGATGGAAGTTTCCATTTTGCAGCTTTGTCTTGAGCGAACTTCTTTTGCAGTGAAGCAATAACCTCTCTCTCTTACTCGGTCGGAGGATCACTGAGCTCGATCTGCTTCTTACCCTTGGGACGTGTGGTATTCGATAAGTTCATCTCTTTTACTCCAGAAACTTTTCTAGAGATAGCCTTCAGCATATGAGAATCGAGCAGAAGGGAAGAAGTCGGAAGATCGTTCCACACATTATCCTTCAAAGTCTGCGGATGAGCTTTAACTTCAAAACGGGGAAGCAGATCCCTAACTGCACCAAGGTAAATACGGATATGTTTAAAAGGCAAAACTTCACAAATCACACAATTGCAATGAAAGTCAAGAAGGGAATCAAACAAAGGTATATTTAATCCACTGAACTTTTAAGGGATCAAATATTTGTCAGAAGAGGGAACTTTCTAGTTTTCCCCAATGACCACGAGCAGTTGTTTCCAGCCCTTATCTGAGGTCGGATGACTAGAGCGCAGTGATTTGGTCGGTCGAGGATAAAAATGATAACGATTCTTCTCATTCTTTGTGGCACATACTTGGTAACAGGTGAGAAAATCGTCAAGTCCCAACTCAATCCCTCTGGTGTGGTTGAGAGCAAGAACGCTAGAGATAACTCTGAAGAAATTATGGTTAACTTGAAGAGGGGCCAGATTCATCTGGTAGAGGGCCATTTGGTAGAAAGGATGAAGGGGAAAATGGAATAACATATCGGCAATACTGGAAAATGCTTTGCCGAGAATAGCATATCATCTTTGCCCAATCCTTCCCCAGAGCGAAAGTTCAAACCCGAAGGGTAATTCTTAACGGTAATATCGGCAGGGATTTCAAAATCTAACCTAAGCTTCCCCAAATTCCTTGGAACCCTAGTTGAATTAGTAGGGTCAGCTTCCTCAAAACTTGATTCAGAAGGCATTCCACCTTCCGAAGCCACAAGCTTAAAAGGAGGGACGACGATAGAGATCGTCGAAGTAGGAAGACCCTCAGAGGAGGCAGAATCATCCTCTCTTATTAAAGAAGTCATCAACAAATTAGTAAACCCCCATGGCTCTAAAATCGTCAACGATCTCCACTCTTCTCGTTCTATTCATGCTTAGAAGTGAAAACTACAAGGATGAAGATCACGGAAGAACTAAAATCATCCGAATGAAACAACACCATAGAGCAAGGAACGTAACCAAAGAAAAGAAAATTTTGAGAATTTATGGAGACCTAACATTTCAGCGGCCGCAAGGGGCACGAAACCTAAAAATCGAGAATCGTGCAAACATAACCGTCGCTCATTTCAAAAATTCCTTTCAACTTCCTGGAAGTTGAAAGAAAATTTTGGGGCAGAGTTTGGGCCTAAGCTCGCACGATTTTGTGAGTTGCGTGGTGCGGAAGCGGATGCGAAAATTATTTTATAACCTAGAGGGGGGTGAATAGGATCACTTGCTCGTTTGTTTAATTTTTAATTAATTCAATTTTAAGTCCAATTAATCAAACAATTAAAGCAAACAAATAAAATAAAGTGCAAGTAAAGAAAAGAATGCACCAGATATACGTGAAAATCCAAGGTGAAAAAAATCACGGAGGGAGGCAGCACGCCTCAGAAACTAATTCACTATGATGAAGCAAAGTACAACAGACTTAGTCTCAGTCTCATACACTCGTCACTCTGTCAAGGATCTGATGCGGAACACCTCAGGCTTATGATTGTGACAACACGTTCAACTGCTGCAAACTTTCGGCTAACGTCACCACCCTTACAGAAGGGTTGCTGGAAGAACCAAAATACTCAGCAAGTATTTTATATTTGAGGTGAAATTTTTTAACCAAAGTCCAACTCTAATTGTAAAATTGTTCCTAAAAAATTGCAAGGATTCGAGTTGGTCCACTCAAATTGCGCCCACAAATTAATGCACATACTTATTAGTATAAGAATAATATAGTAAAATTAGTAATAAAAATATCTCAGGAACATTGTTACTAAAAAAATTTAAGAGTGCTCTATGTTTTAAAAATGCTTTATTTGTAAAATATATCATCGGGATTCGGAACACCTAATATATTTTCCACTCACCTCAATTTTATGACACTTTAACTATAAAAGTACTTTACAATTGCCAACCCCAAAGCACCACTTCATTGATGACCCTACCTGAGATTCCAACTTTCTTTCTCCTATCACTGATGTGCATGCATGCTTCATTTAAACGCCACTTGATGACCCTACCTGAGATTCCAACTTTGTCTCTCCTATCACTGATATGCATGCATTCTTCGTTTTCTTACTTTATTCCTTTTTTTTCAATCAATCATCAATTGACAGTTTGCTCAATCATGTATTGCCTGACCCGGGAGACTTCCACTAGAAAGTAGAAACCTAAAAGGCAAAGCCAAAAATCCCAGGCAGAGTGAGTAGAGTGAGAAAGAAAGAAAGAGAGAAGTATGGGTGTGGACTAAGAAGTGTGGACACCGATACAATACGATACAGATATGGTGACACGATAAATTTTAAAAAAATAGGACATGACACGGCGAAAATACGGCTATGAAATAATATATTAATATATATTCAACAAGTTAACCAATATCTACAATACCATAAATTTAACAATAAAAAAATAATAAATCACACAAATACTTCAATTTATTATCAAGTAATTAATGTATTTTCAAAAAGGATGTTCATTATATTAGCTTTTTTATTTTTTTTGTTTCTAAATTTATTATTTAGGAATTTTATCTAACTATTTTTTATTTTTAAAATTTTTTGTTTTATAAAATACTATATTTATATAGAAAAGGACATAATAGTCATATTAAATGGTATATGTCATTATAGTTATTTTAAGGGGTCAAGATGTCAATTTTTAGAAGATGATGGGCTGAAATGCTAAAAAAAATAGTTCAAAGGGGTCTTTTGTAACTTTGAAAAAGTTCAGGGGTTTTTTTGCACTTTTAAAAATTACAAAATGTACCCCGCCGTGTCCCCCGCGTGTTCTTGGCGTGTCCCTGTTGTGTCCTAAAAAAAAAAATTTTTAGGACACTTCTAAGGAGTGTCCGACACGTGTTCGAGGAGTGTCCGACAGGGACACGGCACTCCTATACGAAGTGTTCGTGCTTTTTAGGATGTGAATTACTACAAGATTCTTCAGGTGGACTGAAACGTCAAAGACGATGACTTGAAGAAAGCGTATCGAAAGCTCGCCATGAAATGGCAACCGACTAAGGGCAGTATTACACGCTATGCCTTTAAAATTTGAGATATAGATATAGAGAAAATACTTTATGATTTTCAAAAATTAGTACAATCAGATGTTGGACTTTAGTATGATGGTAAGTGTCTTCGTCCAACAGTGATAGATCTTAAATTCGAGATTTAAAAGTAATATCTCCAAAAATGAGACTAAAATTAGTCGAAATCTACTTCTCTCAAATTTCACTTAAATGAAATCTTGTGCATCGAAGTGCGAGCTGCGTCCTTGTGCACCGGAGATTTGATGCACGAATTTGCTGACGACCAAAGCTTGGGTTAAGGCCAAGTCTTCTCTATATTTTCTCACCACCAGCGAGTGATGTGAAATCTGAAATAAGACAAACTAAGAGGAAGTTAGAAATATTAACCATTTTTTTTTTCATTACATGATTATTTAAGTAATTTAACGGCTTTGCTAACTTAGGTTGACTGTAGGTCCTTTTTTGCACCAAATCTTTAGGGTGGGGGTATTTTTTTCTCTTGAGGAGTGTGATGGGCACTATTTAATGCATCGTATAATGATGTTTTTTACAATTAAACCTTTATGACATTTCATTCAAAAAGAATAAAATAAAACATGTGAAAAGCAAGAGTACTTTTATATATTACAAAGATCATTTTCATTTAAAAAATTCCGCCACCTCTATGTTTAAAAGACGTACATTTTTTTATACAATTCAAAGTCATATTCCAAATGCCTCTTTCAGACCCATCCATCTAGATGGAATGAAATCATCAATTGGACTTCATACCATTGGAAGTGATCATCAAAGAATTACAAAATTAGGGTATGTAAGCTTGCTCTTGTCATCTAGGATGATAACGGGATAGCTATGAGACGGATTATCCTAAATTTTCTCGCACCCCATTGGAGAATATGGCAGCACATACCTGTCCTGAGATCTTTACTTTATTTTATTGTTTTTTTTTGTGATTGACGGATACATGTTTAATTGTTTATAAATATAGTAATTTAATTGATCACAAAAATCAAATAACAAGAACTATTCACCCCTCTAGGTGGTAGGGATATCATCATCATCAACATCTTTGCATTTATTACGTACAAACGGGGTTGGCCACATAGATTCGCTTTTTTCTTTTTTATAATGTGCGATTGAAATTTGAAAAAAGATTGATATGTAATTTGAGTTCATCAAATGAAATACTTTATTATCCTCGCTCTTTTCTGGAATATTTGCACTACACAATAGTTTTAGAAAATATATCATAGGTTATCCATTTTGTATTATAACTACTCTTTGAGCCATTAGTTTATTTCTACGCAAAAATAGAATTCAAGAAAAAAAATAAATAAAATAGGTTAAAATCAATAAAAATTTATAAAAATTCATCATAGTCTCTAATAGAAGTCTATACAAATCAATAAAAGTATGTAATAAAAGCCTATAAAAATTTATGAATTCAAATAAACTTGTTATTTAAAAAAATATCTTTCAAAATTCTTTAAAATTCAAATTGACTACATCCTCTTTAGACATTACATTGTAATGGATGGTGCAGAAATGGTTTGACCATTGTAATTTTTAACCTTGTGAGGTTTAAGGCACGACTTTAATTTGTTAATCGAAACAAATGTGGATTTCAAGTTGGCTTTTTTCCTTAGTTCCTGAAAGACCTGATGTGTAAATGGCAAGATTATTCTGCAATTCCATTGATGGGTTGGGTACCAAACTAGACCCTAAACTCGAATTTGGGATTTTTGCAAAATTACCCAATTTTACTGTCAGTCCATTTGGATTCAAACCCTCCTTCAAAATCCTGGATTGACGCCAAAAGTGATCTGACACTATAGTTTTATCTTCTGATACGTTGATGGGTCTTGCATTGTTTGCAATCAAATAATTGCAAATGAAGTAAAAGAATTTAGCCCGACAGATTCGCATATAAACATATTGGTTGCAAATTAATTGAAAAACAAAAAAAAAAATTTTATGGAGTTGATCTTCAAGAATGACAACACATTTAGGAATTTGTCTTTCAATGGTGATTCTGAAACCTTAGATGGAACAAATGGTGTTCGAAATACAGAGAGAAATAGAGAATGTAAAGACAAATGGAATGGTAGAGTGTAGAGACATAACAATTCATTTGGGTGAATATCTCTGACCTTTCACGAGGTGGTTTGCCTTATTATTTTTTTTAGAAGAAACTTTTTACAAAATTACCTGTCTTGTTAGAAGTTAACCAGATGTTAAATTAGGTTAAATTAGGGTCTGTTTGATAACTGTTTGTGTGTAGTGTTTATTGTTGAAGTGTTTATATAAGAAGTGTTTGTGTTACAATTTTGTTTATCATAAACTTGACTACAGTTTGATATCGAAAAATCGTTTGACTTATTTTAAAAACTATAAACAAAAAAATATATTTGTTAACCTTAAACTATTTTTAAAAAATTCACAATATACTGCATAAAAAGTTAAGTTTATGCTCCAACAAATCTATATAGCAACAATATAGCAAGAAATATACATAAAAAAGAAACCAATAATATTAGATATCATATATATATATACAATGCAAATTATATTATAAAACTAGAATGATCCACAATCCAAAAGGCCCCAACAAGATCAATATATATATATATATATATATATATATATATATATATATATTGAAAAGTTGAATGTTTTATAATTTTTATGGGGTGAGAAGAGGGATTTGGAGGGCATGCTCTTGTTTTTGAATTTCTTTTCCTACTATTTTCTTTTTATTTTTTGGTTTCTATTTAACTTTCAACACTAAAAATGAATGAATGATATGAGTACATTTTTGTTTCTTTGACAAGGAGATAATTGGGACCACTTTGCTCTTTTTTTCTCATATAAGTTTTTCTTAGCACGAGTACCCCCAAGTAAATATTTTTTATTATCAAGTAAAATAATAATTATTTATATTGTATCCAATATTTTTTCCCTCAATGCAATTGATACTCTTTAATTCTGTCTACACTTAATAATTCTAATATTTTTATTGTTATATCAACCAATAGTCTTTTATAATTTTTTTTCTTTTCATTTTCTCACTTTTGGCTTCACTTTTTAATTAAAATAATATAATCAACATTTTAGATAAAAAAGAAAAAAAAATTAATAAACATAAACACTAAAACACCATTTTGATGTTTAAGATTTGAAAGCTTAGTTAAAATGTTGTTTTAAAAGTGTTTTGAAAATTTTTAAACAAAACAAAATTAATTAATCATGTTTATCGTACAAATTTATTTTTATAAACATTAGACATAATTAAAAAACTAATATATTGATGTCATCCCGATGAAAAGGTCTATTTACATTTATATCCTCTACACCATTATTCTCTCTCTCTGGACCTTAGCCTCCACTAGGACTGCCCACTCTCGTCGGACCCTGTTGTGTGTGTGTGTGTATATATATATATATACTGTATATATATTAGGCAAGAATATAGTAGTATGGTGTGATGGTTCCAAATTGCTTACACAAAATATATGCATTCATGAGTAATCTTCATAGTTGTAACATTCAATACTCCACTCAAAAGATAAACCTTCAAAAAAAAAAAAAATACTCCACTGAAAAGACACACTGATTGCAAAAGAAATTAGTAAATTGGGATTGAAAACAATGAGTGCAAGGACCGAGCTGAGCACGTGAACTCGAACGCTAGAGGGTGGTTGCTAAGAATGGAGTTTAGTTGGTTGCTTAGAACAAGCTTTTTGCAATTCATTATGGAAATGGAATATGGATTATGTAGTTGTACCCAATTGTTGGAACGTAATTAATGTTTCAAGATGATGAAATATAATTATTTCAGCACTTGGTTAATACTTAATTCGGGATAATAATTGTTGCTTCTTATTTAAAGATTTTGAATTTTCAGTAGATGGTTAAGTTATTTGAAGTCGGAGTTTAAATCTCGATAGAATTTTCTCTAAGTGTTTCGAATTGTTTGAATATGGAGCGTAAATTTCATGAATTTTGAATTAATTAAATATTGGTTGCATGTTTTGATTATATAGTGTGACACTTCATGAAAGTAATTGAGCTAATAATTGAAACAAATTAATATGGAGTTACAGACCATGAATTCATATTATATGCTCATCCATTGAATCTACCTACTGTCCAATTGTAATTAATTAGTGAATATTGTAGTTGAAGTGGATGTTCCTATTTTAAGTGGCCAGATCTTTGAATGTAGAGGTTCTTGGACCAGTGTTTAAGAAAAGTTCAACATCGATCCATCAATAATTATAAAATTTATCCTACTTGCAGAACTAAGTACGAATGGGAGAGATGCAATGTGCGAAAGTGTTTCTTCAATATAAATTGATTTAAGTTATTCTTTATTCATATAGGGGGGTACGTGAATAGTGATTGATTTTTAATTTTTATCATCAATTCAATCATAATTGTACCAACAAAAAACATAAACAAGTAAAAGAAAGAAGTCACAATATTTTTATGATTATCAAAAGTATTTGAGGCAAGAATATAGTAGTATAGTGTGATGGTTCCAATTTGGTTACGGAAAACAATGCATTCACGAATAATCTTCATATTTGTAACATTCAATACTCCAAAGTAATATTCATATTTGTAACATTCAATACTCGAAGAATTTTGAAGCATTCTTGATACCCATTATTGTAATCACGAGGTACATACAGCTAGTGGGACAGTTTAAAATAAGAAAATTAATAAAAAGCGCTCCAGTCACATTATTGTGATATCTTATCTTATCTATATAATATTTAAGATTAGTTCAAAATGTCTTTCTCTATTTACAATTTAAATTAATTTATTTAACAATTTAACTTCTTTCTATATTAATAGTGTCATAAGTACGGAGATACACTAGTACTAGTATAAATTTACGCCAGAACTCTACATATTAGACAAAGTTATGGTGGGACACTTTGTAAATTAGTCCCCATTCAGAAGCAGTTTCGTCACTCATGAGACTCCATTTTTGCCGTGACTAAGGACACCATTGCACGTTGTGGCTTTGAAATTATATATATATATATATAGAAAATACGATATGATTTTTCAGAAATTAGTACAACCAAACCGATTTGATGCACCGATTTGCTATTTAAAACTCAGACTGTTGTCACTCAAAACACACACTGATTGCAAATTAGATCTCTAGCTACCCTAAGATCAACGTACTGTAAGTGAAAAATTATGGTGTTTGCCATGACCAAAGCTTGGGTTAAGGCCAAATCTTTTCTATATTTTTTCACAGAATGATGTGAAAGCTTGGAGTTTAATGATTTTGATTGAAAAGCGGTAGGTTAAATAAAGAGAAGTTAGAAAAACAAATTTTCTCAAAGAAAAAAAAGTTAAAGGGTAGTATTGTTCAAATATAATTAGTTAAAATTGTCATTTTATTATTTTAAAGATAGTTTCAACATTTAAAAAGTATTAACTGAGGTGAGGGAAGTTTGGAGATATTTGGATATCATTTAGCCAAAACGTTTGAGCCAAACAAAAATAAGACAAATCTAAAAGAAGTTAGAAATATTCATCATTTTTTTTTTATTTACATGATCATTTTAAGTAATTTAACGGCTCTGTTAACTTAGGTGGACTGTAGGTCCTTTTTTGCACCAAATCTTTAGGTTGGGGGTATTTTTCTCTCTCTCGAGGAGTGTGATACATACTATTTAATGTATACTATACGGTTGTTTTGTACAATTAAACCTTATGTCATCTGATTCAAGAACAATAAAATAAGGCAATAGTACTGTTTTATAGTACAAAAACATTTTCCTTTAATAAATTCTGCCACATCTATGTTTAAAAGATGCACATTTTTTATACAATTCAAATGTATTATCCAAATGCCTCTTTCAGGCTTATCCATCTAGATGGCATGAAATCATCAATTGGACTTCTACCATTGGAAGGGATATCTAAGAATTACAAAATTTGGGTACGTAAGCTTGCTCATGTCATCTAGGATGATAACGGGACATATATGAGATGGGTTAGTTTAAATTTTGTCAGACCTCATTAAAGAATATGGCGACACATACCTGTCCCGAACCCGTGATGGGTTCGGTATCTTTAGTTTATTTTAGGGTAAATTACTCTGACCATTACACCCAGCATCAAATTATTGAATTTTGTTACAATGACTTCCCTTGAGGTTTGCTCCGTTATGACACAGACCTCCTCCGTCCAAAATTTCGTTAATTTGGTCAAAAATTTTAGTTGAAAAGACTAAAATGCCCATCAACTTATATATATATATATTTTAGATTATAATATATATACATATATATGCACTATTCCGGTCATCTTCTCCGGCGATGTGCACTATTCCGGTCATCTTCTTCGACGAATTTTCGGCGACTTTCATGGGTTCCGGTCATCTTCTCCGGCGAGCTGCACGGTTCCGGTCATCTTCTCCGGCGCATTTCCGGCGAGATGCGCTGTTCCGGTCATCTTCTCCGGGGAATTTCAGGCGAGTTGCTCTGTTCCGGTCATCTTCTCCGGTGAATTTCAGGCGAGATGCACTGTTCCGGTCATCTTCTCCAGCGAATTTTCGTCCACCTTCATTTTTCCGGCAAACTTTCCGGGAAGTCAATTTTGGTCATTTTTTACCAACTCAAACTGGTTCCTAGCTAAATGGACCATTCCGGACGCAACTGTGAAGTCTGTTTTTTAGAATTCAGCTTCGATTTGTCAGATTTAGCATCCAAGTGTTGTGATATTAATAAAATATATTAATATAATATTAATAAGGGTATAATAGACATTTCACCCAAAAATTAACCTCTGTTAGTCAATTTCTGTTAGAGGGGGGGTCATTGTAACAAATTTCTTTAGTTTAATGCTGGCTGTAATTAGGGCAAACCTCAGGGGACGTCAGTGTAATTTACCCTTTATTTTATTGTTTATTTTGTGATAGATGGATATATGTTTAATTGTTTATAAACATGGTAATTTAATTTATCATAAAAATCAAATAACAAGTATTTATCTCTCTAGGTGGTAGGAATATTATCATCATCATCATCAATATCTTTGCATTTATTCCGTGCAAACGGGATCAATTACATAAATTTTTATTTTTTTATTATTCTCTATCATACGTCATTTCTTCTACTAGATTTAATTTTTTGCAATAATTTTTTATCACTTCATTCTATATTAGTTTTGGTCGACTTTTTGTCTCTTATTCTCTATGCAAATCAATCTTTCTCTTCTCACGAGAATATATAGAGGTCGGCGTTGAATGTGCTCATACTAGCTAAGTCTATTTTCTCTTATTTTCTCGTTAATAGGTGTCACACCTAGTCTCTCTCTAATTCATTGATTATTAATCTTATCTTTCGTAGTTACTCCTAACATCCATCCTAACATTCTCATTTTCACTATATGCATGAGTTGTTCGTATTTCATTTTTAGAGTCCAACATTCCGCTCCATATAACATAGCTAGTCTAATCATTATTTTATATACTTTGCTTTTTAGTTTATTTGGCATTTATTTATCACATAAAACCTTACTAGCATTCCTTCCTTTGTCGAACCTATTCAATTTCTACTAATTACATTATCATCCGTCTCTCTATTCTTTTGTACAGTTAATCCTAAGTATCAAAAATGATTACTTTGAGTAATGCATTATTCTTGAAGTTTTATTGCTATATTATCATTTGATTCATTTCCTATGATCCTTTTGGTGATAAGAATATCTAATTTCATTAAATTAACTAACCATGTCCATAACGCCAAACTCACACTCTATTCTTCACAAAAGAATTCCCCTCAACAATTATAATGTCAAATATTGCAAATGACAGTTATCATCTAGTTAAGGAAAAGAGAAGCAATGGTCCATGTTAATGTTGTTTTAATCTAACACACATCTTTGTGGTTATACATGGACTCTGAAAAAACAATTTTAACGTACAATTCAACCCGTATAATTGGTTTCCTGTGCTTCTCTACTGCACATTCACACGCGCAGAGAGAGAGAGAGAGAGAGAGAGAGAGTGTGTCATTATGATGATTAATTTCTGCCTGCAACTCGTGTGCATGGATAAGTTTAAAAGAGTTCATGAACAAGAGACGACTAATCATATACTTTTAAGTAGTACTTATTGAATTTAGGCGGAGTCTTACAATCAAACTTACCCACCTCAAAATACGTACATAAAGCCCATTCTCGATCGACCAAGCTTTTCTAGCTTGATAGAGTAGCAGAATTATATTATTTTGGTTTCCTAACTGACTCGATGCTCTTATCAAGAAAAAATAATACAAAAAAGTATTTCTGATCTAACCTCCTCTAATTTTAATATTTCTGATTATATTTTGATTACTTAATTTTATTTTTTTATCATTAATATATTAAGGTCAAATATATCATTTTATGAAAAATGATCATTTCTTACTTCTGCTGCTGTCTAATCGGAATATTGCATATTTACTTTTTTCTGTTTGAATGTTGGTGTAGTTCTTCAAAAGTTTTTTTCAGATCTTGAGTTTTTTTAAGCATCTCATCAGGAAACTTGTCCAACTAGGAATCTGATTTCTTGAGAAGCTTCAGAAGAAATATTATTTCAGCAATTTTATCAGCAGACACAAGTATTTCATCGGCAGACACAACTGCTTCTCTGGTCAATTTCTTCAAGCGTTTGCTGATGGTAGGAGCACGGTCCCTGAGTTTGTTAAAAGCTTCGTAGTCGAAGCTCATGGCACCTGATAACAAAAGAAAGAGATGCAAAAGAATATTAAGGATTAGCTCTAATGTAGTACCCTTGTGGATGAGTGTGAGTGGACGGGTGCGAAGACAGACACTGGACTGAGCTACTACACTGACAGGGTACAGGATGTTCAATCTCACATCACTTGAAAATGAAAATATTATACTATATATTGGAGCGGGATATTACAGTTAAGTCATTTATAAAAGAAGAATGATTGAGCTTTTGAAAATGATGCTCCGATCCATTCAGTATGTCGTTTTGGAAGGCCATTTGGAACAAGTTGAATTAAACCGGCAATTATGTAGTAAAGTCCTATATAAGAAAATGAAACACAGTAAAGTCCTATAAAAGAAAATTAGTGTTTCATTTTTTACAGGAAACTTTCCTCCCTGTAACTCCAAACTTATCTTTTCACACATTTCTTTCAACATTCTTCTTTTATGTATGCTTTATCATTTATGCATTATTTCATATACAATGAAAATTTACTTATCCTTCCAAGTACTAGTTGTCCGCTCTCCTTTGCTTTCTTTTCTTGATGGGAAGAGTTTAATCACTAAGGCCTCCAGGGCACTACACTGAAGTTTAATCACTAAGGCCTCCAGGCCACTATACTGAAATCGAAGATAGGGCTCGAATGAAGAAGCCAAGGGGTGACGGAAATATAACAAGGAAGAGGTGGTTGCGCTTATGGCAACGAAGGCGAAGCTGCCGGCCTCGTGTTTCATTTTTCAAAATTTCTTCTCTTTTAAATTGTCTCAAAAGTCGTCAGAAATGATGTTTTCAATTGAAGTCCCAAATGCATGCCCTCAGGGGCTGGCCAGGCGGTCACCTAGGGCTCCCAATTATTTCAATTTTTGAAGGGCCCCCAATTTTGCTAAGCCCAATACTATTACTGATCTTATTTTTTTTAAAGAAAATTATTAACTATACCCAATACTACTGGGCTAGCAGGCATCATTTAAAAGATAAAAGTTATAAACCAAGCCCAACAGCGTCTGGGCCTAATTTCTTTTAATAAAAAATACTAATTATTGGTATAGGGTTTACTGTTCACCTTTTTTATTTTTTCTTCTTTCCTCACAGATACAAATCGTTTCCTTTTCTTCTTCTTTCTTCGCGGCGAGCAGGCAACTGGCTACGAGCAAGATTACTTCAGTTAAAGATTGTGGTCCATCGTTCAATTCATCTCTTAGGTAATGCTTCTCTCTCATTTCTAATTTTCTAGTTCTATACTTCTAGAACGAGAGTTTTGATCATAATTTGATTTGGGGGTTTAGGGTTTGAAATTATTTTTTTTTCAGAAAATAATGGTTTGAAATTTTCAATCCTTTGATTTGGTTCGTTTTTAATTACATTTTCTTTAATTTTGTTGTCATTGTGCAATTGAAATTATTGAATATGCATGCATATATATATATATATATATATTAAATTTCATCCACAGGTATCCACCTCATTTACTATGTGAGTCATTGAGTGAATGCAATAATGTATATGACTTGAAAAGTGAAAACAGTGTGAATGCAAGTTCAAAATCTATATATATTAAATTTCATCCACAGGTATCCACCTCATTTACTATATGTGAGTCAGTGAGTGAATGCAATAATATATGACTTGAAAAGTAAAACCAGTGTGAATGCAAGTTCAAAATCTGGGTATATTTAGAGTATTCTTTGAAAAGTGAAAACAATGTGAATGCAAGTTTAAAATCTGGCTATATAAGTATTCTTTACATTTATAAACTATATTTAGAGTACTCGAGACATGATTAGTCAAGGACAGAGCTGAACTATGAACTTTGAATTTAAAATCATTTATTAAAATAAAAAAAATTAAAAAAAAAGTATTCATCTAGAAATCACAAGTTCAAAATGTTATTTTGTGAACCTGAATATTGAGCCTTGATATTGCTTTTCTTTTGGACTCATGGGTTTAACATTTGGAGTTATTGCTTTAGTATGTGAACTATATCGTGCTATTTATGAAGCACCAAGATCAGGGGTTTTTTTTTTTCAAAGTGCTTATCGTCTCATTTTAATAAAAAATTTGCACTCCGATAAAATTTATCCGCGTGTGAAAGTTTATGCATAAAGGGCCTTCATTTGAAACTCCGCTTAGGGCCTCTCAAAATTTTTAGAATCTCAGGGCCGGCCCATCATGCCCTTGTAACAAATAACAATCATTTGCTCCAAGCCCCTTAAATAAAAATGAGGATGTTCTCCACTGTAATGTACTATTCACTATAATATTTAAATTGGAAATGCAACTTATTAAATAAATTGTGATGTATAAATTTATAATTGACAATATTTGATGTCAAAACTTAGTATTATTGAGTAGTATATATATTCTTATACTTGATTATACATTTGAAGACTTAGAATAAGCATAGTATTTTACACCAAACATAAAGATGATCTTCAAAGGTATGAACCTTGCAACTTCGGAAGAATACATCAATGTATTAAACAAGGTTTTGATCGTTTGAAATTTCTGAGAGGTTTCAATTGCATGTGGATATCGTTTATCAAATATAAGAATCATGTATTCCAGGTAAAGTTGTGAGAACACATATATTTCAAACTAATTGTGGAGAAAATAGGAGAAATGCTAAACGTCATGAAATTTTATTATGAATTGCCTTCATGAATGACGTGGCAAGTGATAATACCATTGACATTCCGTGTATGGGAGAAATCCCACCAATACTAACTTACCATTTAATTGCCACATCATTCAAGATAAAAATTCATGAAATATTTTCATGACGTGTAATATTGCTCGAGAAAATAGTGGTGTCAGTTATTAGACATTGTGCTTCTCACACCCCGTAAATTGACGGACAAGCACGAATTAAGAGATATTTTGTATTTAAAAAGAGTAATATTACACGTCATGAAATTATTTCATGAATTTGTATCATGAATGATGTGGCAGGTAACGTGGAGAGTTAGTGTTGGTGGGATTCCCCCATACACAGAGCCCCATGATATTATCACCGAATTCCACCAATACTAATTCTTGACGTTACCTGCCATATCATTTATGATACAAATTCATGAAATAATTTCATGACGTTTAGCATTTCTCATTTATAAATATATTAAAATAACAAGAATAAAAGATAAATTTTAGTTGTACCGTGAACAAATATTAACTCCCTTCACTTTGAGGGAAAGGGTGTGATTTTTCACAACTGAGCAAAGGGAAGTGTAATTTATCATATGTTATATAATAGGGACATAGGGTGATATATAATTGAATATAAATTGAAAATTTCCAATCCAAAACCAATCTGCAAAATCAAAATTAATAATAATAACTGTCTAAATCTGACCAAAGACAGTATTAGGATTGGATGTTTTGCAATCCTAATATTTAGGTAGTGAATTAGTTGCAAAAATATCACTGATGAAAGGAGCCAACACACAAGGAGGGAGGAGGACCAGGAGGGGATTGCAACTATAACAAAGGTGGAAGCCTTGTGCTAACCTACATTAGATTGAGTGGTAATTTCTTTACATTTGAAAGAGGAGGTTGGAGGTTCAAATTCCAACTAAAATAAAGCTTTTGAATGTGTACAAGACACTAAAGATTAAGATTTCTTTGTATCACTGTCCATAATATGGTTTAGAACAATTAATGTCAGATTAATATTTGTCTTTATTTTCTTTTTAAAATAAAATAAAATAGTATTGTTTGATGAAATATATACAGATACAAGAAGAAGAGCAATGGAATACATTCAATTGAAATCAACACAATTATTTCAATAACATGATATCCCCATTCGTTTGATTAGGTTTCATAAAGCAGTGCTAGCTCAATTCGTGGTACGACTCTTGCCTCCCTTTTCCGAAACAATGATCATTGATTTGGACAAACCTTAGAGCAACGACAAAGATATTTTGGTTGTTGTGCTACCTTTTGGTACAATTATCAAAACAGGATGCAATGGCTGCCAGCAATAATGATATTTTGTGTGATTTTGACACTGATTTTTCAATATTGAAGAATTGAGTTCAAGCTTTCTTCCACTAAATTCTTCTTCTCTTCTCTTCCCTTTCCTCTCCTTCTTTAATTTCTCTCTCATCTCTTTAAGCTCTGTTTTACATCAATTTGGTATCAGAGTAAAGGCCATAGCATCCATACCCGGACAAACCCTAACCAAATTTCAGTTAACTCGCCGGAGAATCAGACCCAAGCCCTTCGCCGATCAGAGGGAAAGAGAAGAAAAATAAAGCAAGACGAACAGAGAAGAGGCCCAACGGAGAAAAACAGAAAAGGGTAGCTGCGCTCTTCGCCGAAACCTCTTGTCGTCGCCGGATCTTCTTTAGTCCTCGCCTTACCAGATCTCGCCGCCTACTTCTCGTCAGTCACTGTTAGAAGAAGTCAACACAATCATCGCGTCACCGCGGCTGCCTTCTCCTTTGCCGCCTCAAAGCTTTCATCGTCACGGTCTATCTCCATCTCTCGAACGACTTGGGAAAAGAAAATCAAAGGCGGTCAAACCGACCCATTTTTTAACTTAACATATAAAGCCCTGCCCAGTTTTACCCAATTCTTTCAAAAGTCGACCCGTTCATATTGAACCCAATGCAGCTAAGGCTGCAGTACACTAACAGGAATATTTGTTGTTTTTCAGTTTCTATTCTCTTTAAAAACAAAAACAAAAACAAAAACAAAAACAAAAACAAAGCGGAGCCACTTTTATTATTTTCATTGGTGAACACTCAGTTTCTCTTCACTATTCTCTCCCTATCTTCTTCTTTCTTTCTGCTTCTTTCTTTATTTGACCAAGATTGCCGTCTCATCTATGTCGACGACGACCCAATAAGAGACAACAACCGGCCGAAAGTTGCATATCTCTTCTTTTATGAAAAGGTGTGTTCTCTCTTTTTTATTTTTTCTCTCTTTCTCTCTCATTTATTCCAATGTTCAGAGTCCCAAATCTCTTAATCTGGGACTTGATTTGTTGCTTTCTCTTGATTTGCTACCATTTGACAATTTGCTAAAATATTGATCTTGGTCTGTCACTGTCTCTTCGGTATTATCTTCTCTCTTTATTCTTGAACTTTATCATGAGTTGAATAGTTTGTGTTGATTTGCTTCCTCTAGTTCTTCTGATGTGGACTATTAATGGTACAATTAATTGATATACCTTCCTCTTGTGTTGATTTCAAACGCCTATTACGTTCAGAATTGTTAAATATAAATATGTAACAGGAGGATTCAATAAATCTTATACATATACAATATGAAGTTTGACTTATGTTGATTTTCACTGATGCAGATTGGAACTGCAAATTTGTATTAATATAGTAGACACATGTGTATGCATACTCGTTAAATGCATATGATATCAACATGATCATTGTAAAGCTACAAATCAATAGTAAAATCCAACCCACTAACCTCTTGCACAGTGATTTTTTGGTATAGAAAAGCGATCTTGTCATTCCAAGACAGAAAATGAAGTGAGGAGTTATGATTAGTATAAAAGGATGGAGAAAAATGGAAGGATATGAAAAAAATAAAAATAAATAGGGAATCACTTACTTCATGTACAGTGATCTTCTTATGATTCCAAAAATAAATTAAAAGGAAAGGAAATGATAAGTAAATTAGACCGAGCGGTTCAACATAATTTGAGGCCTTAAGCAAAAAATATAAGAGTAACCATTTAACGTGTAATATTTTAGTATCAAATATTAGATAATAATGTTTATATAAAAATTATTCTTATTGAAATTGTTATATTTAATTGGAACATTTTTTACTAATAAACTTCTTAATTTTTTAACAATATTTTTTCAGTACATAAATATTTGTGGGAATAGAATATGATTTTTGAATAAGATGTTCATTTTGTTTTACTTGGTTCATTTTTTTTTTCTTCATGTTATTTGTAAACAATTTTCTTATTACACATTTGATTATCATTACGAATTTAAGTCGCTAATATATTTTTCTTTCATTATTGTATTATGTTTTAATTCTTTTAGATGATTTGGTTATTCATTCGTTAATTTTTCACCTAAATTTCTTGTTGTTTTATTATTAATTATAACAAAAAATTGTTGTAATGAGATAGGAGAAAATGTGAGCAATAGAAAAAAAAAGATAAAAGTTAATAGGAGAAGATGGAAAGTTTTATAGTTCCTAATTTTTTACAATTATTCCTTAAGTATATATATTCAATAATTCATAAAAGAAATCGTGAAATGAGGAGTAAGAGAGAAGAAAAAGGAAGATTTTGAGATAAGGATACAAATTAGAAGTTTTAGAAGAATTATATTATTTGGCCATAATATTATTGGTTGAGGCCTAAAAACAAAAATTTTAGGAAGTCTAATAATATTAGAAAATAAAAATTTTAGGAAATATAATAATTTGAAGGCCTTTTATTGGCTGGGGCCTTAGGCAACCGCTTAAGTCGCCTAGGGGTCCAGCCGACCCTGAAATTAGGAATGCTTGGTTTAGTTTCCAGTTTTCTAAAAACTAAAAATAGAAAATTGTTTAAAAATATGCTTGGTTGACAATTTTTGAAAATTATTTATGAAAATTTAACTTAAAAAAACTTCATAGAATTGTCTTTTACTCTTTCATGACCATGGCAAGTGCCAACATCCAAAGTGATTGGTCTCGAGTTCAAGATTTGAGAACAGCCTCTCCAAAAGAGTTCAAGATTTGGGAACTGACATTTCAAAAATAAGGGTGAAGTTAGTCGACATTCACCTCTCTCAGACTCCACTCGAATTAAAATCTTGTGTACTGAGCACGACCTTTGTAGCTCTACGAGTGACAAACCAAACAATTAAATACCTGACGGGTGTAGAATAGTGGATGTTTGTCGTTGCTTTTCTACACTTCGTACAAAAAATAATAAAACCTGCAAAAACTTTACTAAAAACTGTATAGTAGTAAGCAGGGTCGAACCACTCTCAAGTGAGAATCAATAACAAGTCTAAACTTCAAAACCTAATTCTCTTGAGATGAAAAATGAATATTTAAAAAAATAAAATTCTGATTTTTTATTTAATAATAAAAACTAATATTAAATGTCTTAGATCAAATGATGGAAAAAATCTCAAGGAAAGAGAATTCACCACCATGGATCCATATAAATAAAGTTTTTTTTTTATATTCTTATCTAGTTTTTCCTCCAATAATCAATACACTTCACCAATCCAATTAGAACTTGGAAAGATGAAGGAAAATATGGAATAAAAAAGAATGACTTGATTATATATGAGAGAGACATTCTTTTACTTAATCTGATGCACATTGGCTAGGTAAACAGAGGTAGGCATTCTTCGAATTACCATTATTTGGCAAACACGAAGAATCCTTCCTCTACTTTTAGAAAATAAAATCCAGAATAGAAGAGTAGAAGAATGCTCTTGGGAGGAAAAAGTAGACAAGAAAATAAAACAACTTACCTATACTTCAGCCATGGTGGCTTCATCACTCCCTTGAGAAGGATGTTTACGCTTGCATATTAATAAAAAACAAACAAATATAAATGAAACTACTACTCATCATTGAATCAATAAAATAAATACACTATTTTTTTCTATAATTTCTCTACAATTTCTAACTCCCCTCACCATCCCCTAAGACCCCCTATTTATAGAGTTAGAGGGGAATGGTTTAGGTGGGAAAATTTTAAAATACAAAATTCAAAATACAAATTTGAAATTCAAAATTCAAAATTCAAAAACAAAAATTCAAAATACAAAATTTTGAATTTGAATATCTAAAATTTGATTTCCATATCTTTAATTTCAATTCTGGACTGCAGATGTGGCCGTGTACAAAATATTTGGCAAAGTTTTGAACTTGAGACCTCTTGTGAAGTAGATTGCACAGAATACCATCTCTCCTACAATTCTTCTTATGTTCATCTTTGGCTTTATATATCCTTTTTAGCCCTCTTTTGCTGCTTTTCTTCTTATTTGGAAATCAACCCCTATAAAACATAAAATGCAAAGATAAAAACCTTTAAATAAAATAAAAGATGAATTAAAAACTTATTTTAGGATATAAAATAGCAAGTTTTGTGCACTTATCAAATTACCCCCAAACGAGCTTTTGCTAGTCCTCTAGCAAATACAAGCAAAAGAAATTAGTGTACAAAACTGCTACTTTTATTTAACTCCTAACTAAAGATGTGCCACTTTCGCAGGCTGTTCTCGATTGCATTTACCATATGCAATAAGGCCTTAAACCCCTAGGTTACCCCTAGTGGACGAGCTATAGCCTCGTGAGGGTTTGCAGTGAAGGTACCCACAAACTTTCTAACTATTACAAAGAAGAGTTGTTTTAAGGCAGTAATTTCCCCTATTGTTCAGAGAATCTCCTATATATCCATGAAACATGAAAAATAAGAAATGGAATTGATAAGTTCCTCATATACAACAAGCTACTAGGGTGTTATAATAATAAACATCAAGGAAAAATCATCCATAAGTAACCTAGAAGCAGAGTGAATGTGTGTGAAGTCGACAAAAAGCCATCCTCAAATTCAAGTAATGTAATTCCCAAGTCAGTAGAAGAAAAAGACGTTTTGACTTCAAATCTCACAGGTAAATATCTCTCTAAAAGAACAACTCCCGGAGATTTGGCTAATTGTTTCTCTCAGTTGTATGTGAGTAGAAACTCTGTTTCCAAAGTAAAAGCAAGCTCACATACTAATATGAAAACCGATACATATAAATAGAAAAGTCTCATGATAGGAATGTTGATCACTTTTGGGAGAATGTCGAGTTACCCACTATAGCGCCTGCTTACTTATTACCCACTATCATATCTTTCCATAAATCTTACAGGTGGTGATTAGGATGGGGCTGTAAGTGAATATTTTTGGAAGTGATGAGTCTTCAAAATATCTCAAAGGGAAAACTTGTCTTCTTCATTTCTTTTTTTTTTTTTTCCTTCTTCTTCTTTTTTTTTTTTTTTTTTCTTTTTTTTTTTTTTTTTTTTTCTTCTTCTTTTTTTTTTTCTCTATCTTTCTTTCTTTCTTTCTTTTTTTTTTTTTTTTTTTTCATTGAAAAAAAAAAAATATATGATGATTTTTTTTCCTTTTTCACAAGAACATCCGTATCACTTTTCAGAAACTAACAACAGAAAGAAGGATTATGGTAGGATACGATAGTAGAAAAATAAATTACAAGGCCTATGTTTCTCTTAACTCTAAGTGATTTAATTCTCAGTGATCAACCAAAATGAAAGATAATGAGACTACCAACGATTTTTTATACGGTATCCAAGAAAATTGAGTCATCTTTTGACTCGGAGTTAGCAAAACCGTGCGGGCTCAGGCCCAAAGCGGACAATATCATACCATGTGTTGGAGCGGGGTATTACAGTTGGTATCAGAGCCTGAACCCAGCCGGAAGAAATGTGCCGACGAGGACGTCGGGCCTCGTAGGGGGGTGGATTGTAGTAACCCTTGTGGACGGGTGTGAGTGGGCGGGTGCATAGACAAACACTGGGCTGAGCTACCACACTGACAGGGTACAGGGTGCTCAATCCCACATCGCCTGGGTGTGGAAAAGGGGATGTGCTTATATGTAGTATGTTCTCTTCAAATGGTACGAGCAGGCCCAAAGCGGACAATATTATACCATGTGTTGGAGCGGGGTATTACATTTAATATGCTAATTATGCCACTACTTGTATATTGAATAGTAACTCTAACAAAATGTTACCTGTTTCGAATAAATATTTTGAAATATATCTTGAATCTATATGGCAAATGTATTAGACCACCGAGACTCCTGTATATGAGAGAAATTCTATCAGTACTAACTCACCATTTAATTTTATCTCATAAAATAATGTGCTATGTCATCTGTCACATAGATTTAAGATATATTTCGATATATTTATTCGAAACGTGTAGCATACCTCAGAACTCTATTATGAACATGTTCTCACGGTAAATTTCTATTCTCAGACATTGAATCAAGAGCATTCGATCAATGTCGCTGGACAGGGGAGAAAGTTGTAGTTCTACCATGAGGATATCAGCTTTCAAGTTCTCAAGAGAAGAGGATGGCCGATCAGCTTACGATTTCTGTAAAGAAGAAGATCGAAGACAACAGGAAAAAAATTGAGGCCTTGAGATATTTCGCGTTTGCCTGGCCAAGGATTCCCTTCATAATAAGTGTCCCCAATATGCTTCGTGAGGAAAATGTAAAATCTTATACCCCTAGTGTGGTATCCATTGGACCTCTTCACAGAGGAAACGAATTTCTGCAAGCAATGGAGGCCGATAAAGTGAGCTACATGTGTTGCCTGTTCAAACGAACAGAAGATGAAGAGAAAACACGTAAGAAATGTGAGGCAGCTATGTTAGAGATGCAAGACACTTTGAGGAAATGCTATACAGATCAGGTCATCAAGCCGGATGATGATGATGATGCCAAGCTTGTAGAAATGATGCTAATTGATGGTTGTTTCATTATTGAACTTCTATACAAGCATTACAGAACAAAAAAAGACCCCATCTTGAGTAATCCTTTCAAGTACTGTGCCATCCGACGGGACTTGCTGCTACTCGATAACCAGATTCCCTTCTCTGTTCTTGCAAAGTTGTTCGACCTAACGGTGGGATGTATCAATAGCGGATCCTCAAACCCTCCTGGGCCTCCTACCCTTGTTGGATGTGTCCTTTCATTCTTTGGTGATATAATGGGCTTAGAATATTCTAGCAGTGACATGGAATTGAAGATTAGAGTACCTCTAAATTCTCTAATTCATATACTCCATCTCTTACACATTTTCTTCCGGCCAAAAAAGCGCCCAAGTCAGGAATTTAAAACTGAGAAGGGTAGTATTAGAGGAGTACTTGGTGCATCTTGCCAATCCAGAAGATGCGAAGAAGATGATACTGCAGAAACACGACTCCAAGTAGAAGTAGTAGATGACTACGAAATTACATCAACAGCAACAGAAATAGCAACAGCAAGTGCAGGAGGAGGAGGAGGAGGAGTGGGATATGAAGGTACAGCAACACAACTCGAAGTTGCAGTAGTCAAGCTGCGGAAAAGCAGTGAAGCAGACAACCTGTTCGATGTGGAGTTTAGGCCTCAGGATAGTTCTTTTTATTTTTGGAGAGGTTGTCTTGAAATCCCTCGTTTCTCTGTCTATAATCTCACTGAGTCATTCTTGCGAAACATCATTGCTTTCGAGCAGTGCTATCCTTTATGTGGGAGTTATTTCACGTCGCATGCTTTCCTTATGGATATTCTCATGGACTCGGTGGAGGACGTTAAATTGCTTGAAAAAGTAGGAATCATATGTAACCATTTGGGTACTAGTGAGTCGGTGCTGCAAGTCTTCAATGGTATTTGTAAGAATGCTTATCCACAAGATTTCCATTATGATAAGCCATGGAGGAAGATGAAGGATTGCTGCACCCCTTGGCGAGAAGAATTGGGAACAGTGAAACGAAATTGTGCTGGTAATCTATGGATAGTCTTATCAGTCATTGGTGCAATTGTCCTTTTTTACCTCACTCTTTTGCAAGCCACCTACTCTATGCTTTCTTATTATCATCCTCATGAACCATAGACTCTTCTGCCTCTCTCCCGCTCACTGACCCTAATCCCACCCCCCAATTTCCACTAGTCAATATTCTCCTTCATCTTCTGTCCTCTAGCTGCTGCCTCATATCAGTCTACCTAGATCAGCATCAGTAATCTGCATGGAATGTCTTTTAAGTACAACATGCATTTTATATAGTAGCTAGCTGTAATAACTGGGCAAGTATTTGGGTACTTTCATCTTTATGATTAATTTGTCTTTCTCCTTGCCTCTATTGTGTGATTTGGCATTCGCATTAGGACCTTTAATTGTAATGTCTGTATCTCTAGCTATTGTATGATTCTCATTAATTATGATTAGTGTTCGATTATCCCCTACTCATCTTTATCCATTCTTTCTACATCATCTTTAATGTAATTTCTTTTTTTTGAATAATTAATATATTATATTATTATTTTATAGCCGCATCCTAGCTTGTCGTGTTCGTGTCTTCTTTTTTTTAGAATTTCCTGTATCGTCGTGTTCGTATCGTGTTTTGTGTCGTACCCGTATCTCGTGTCCGTGTCCATGCTTCCTAGCTTATTGATCATTTGTATGACTCATTATCATCAATGTTAAGGCATTTATGCCATAATTTATCATCTTATTCTCAAATGGCCCTATGAATATTACTAGTTCATGGTCAGACACAAGTAATCTTTATGCTAGAAATAAAACACAATCAATCTTAGTTTATGGTTAAGCATATAAAATTAATTGTATTAAAACATGCATTCAAATATTGAGAAAAATATTTTAATGATCAATAGACATCCAATAAATTTAACAACTGAAAACATAAAGTTACAAGACTAGGGCTTCCTCTCAGCCTTTGTTGAGAGATTAAAACCCTATAAAAAATAAAATTACAACTTTCACACTCGGAATCATAAGTGGAAGATTGTCTTTGCTTTCTTTGTTAGTTGCACAAGCCTCCCATTTTGTTCCTCAGCTACCAATCAATTCTTCTATCTCTCTTTCCCTCTTCTACTCGTCTATTTCTATTATATAATGGTCCTCTAGGATGTTCTCCAATTAAAAGAAAATAGAAAAGTGCTGAGAAAAATCTAACAGTATTTTCTTCAACTTGTAACCCAATACGTGTTTTTCACAAATTTTTCGTGAAATACAAGAGTGAGAGCCAAGTCTTCTTTCCACAGTTGCTGAGTTTGCATCCTTCTGATATTCGAGTTGAAAGTTATGTCCCAAATAGTAAGATATGTGCAAAGTAGTCTTGTACTTTATATTTGTTTGATTTGAACCTTTTTCACAAAAATCACCTATTACCTACAAAAAAAAAATAATAATAATAATTTAAAATAAGATAGTAAATCATATAATTTTGGAAGTTAATTATGTACAAATAATGCACTTATTATCTAACTTACAACCTCTAGATACCACTTGAGTTTGGAGTTCAACCAGATACCACTTGGTCTAAAATGGCCAACTTGGCCATTCCCAATCATTTTTTCAAAGAATAAGGCTTTGAATGGTTAAAGGCAATGGAAGAAAAAACAAACTCAATTAAGGGGAATGGAGCTTGGGAGCTAACCAGTTGTCCTAAGGTATGGAAAGAGGATGTTTTAAATGATTTTTTTCTCTCTCTCTACATATATATAAATGTGTATGTGTCTCTAAATAATAATATATATAGTATAGATCTTATTTGATTTGATTGACACAGTATGTGAAGCTTGTATTGCTATCATTTGGTTAACATTCTTGCTGGTGATTAATTCTTATTGCTATTGCATTTTTAATATATTTTATTCCGATTCAATGTTTCATTGCTTGCCTGAGTTCTATGAATTAATTCTCAATCACTGTCATTTATTTTGCATAAACAATGTCTTTTTAGCATACTTTTATTTTTTCCTTTTCAGTAAATAAAGTGTATTAAAAGAAGAGCTGTACAAAATTACAGGTATATATATATACAGGGTGCATACCCGAGGGCCCAAACAAAAAACAAGGCCAGCCAGTCCAAGATGGCAAAGAAGCAGCCATGTAAGGCTGCACACGAATACAAAACACACCAGAAAATTGCCATAGCAGAGGATAGGAATTAGGAAGGAACAACCTGAGAGGAAAATTTCATCATTAATGAGATAAATGCATAGGTAACACTTTTGTTTATATCAAAGCTAGCCAAATGGAACAAGAGTTCCTGTCCAAAGACGGCTTGATTGGGATTATACATCTAAAATTTGGATGATCAAACTGTTATGGAAACTACAAGCTTGTGCTTCAATTTTTGGATGATCAAACTGTCAAAGAGGCCAGCAGGGGGTTGCGGTGTAAGAAAGAAGAGGTGGTGGAGGTAGGCATAGAGAAATTACAATTTTTCACTTCAATTTTTCTCTACCTAAATGGTAAATTAAAAAAAGTAGGTAAATATTGCCAAAGCAACTAAGCAAGAGCTATGTCCAACTAGTACCTAACACTAGATATATAAGCAACATTTATTGTAATAGAAAAACATTCATTATATGATGTTTATGCATTATTATATGTAAAACACTAGATTCTTTTTGTAATATAATCATTCTAAAATGTTGAAATTAAGCTGACACAATTGATTTAGGAATTAAGTTTTAACAGAGCTTAATTCGTAGTTTGCACTTGCCTCCAATTACAAATGCAATTAAGATGAACAAGTATCTTAGGGCAAGGACGAAAATTTTGGTTGTCACAAATTTATCAACATGATATTTCATTTTATAAATATAATGAGCAGTCGTAATTTTGAAAAATATGTAGCTTTGTGGATTCATCTGAATGCTGAATAGTAAAATCACGATTTCTACACAACATGTGATGATCAGTGGTCACATAGAAATTGAAAATTCTTTTTCTCACACAAGCTGTGGGCCCAACCCACCATAGCAATGTGGTGGGGCCACAGGAATGTCATTTTCTTCGGCCTGTATCTTAATTTCTGTCATAAATTTCCACAACTTCTATACCATCAGGCACGGTCATATGGTACAAGGACAGTGATGTAATAGTACTTTCATCACCGTTTAAAGTAGAATGATGAGGGTTTAACTCTTCACCGGAGTAAAGTAGATATGTGAGAATCAGTAGTTCTACCATTTCATTTTTTTTTTTTTTACTCTCCAAGTATTTGTAAGCACGCATCTAAAGCACCATATCATCATTTTTATTGAGATAAAATTATAATATAGTGATAATTAAACATGTGATGAGATGACATTGTTTTTAACCGTTGCTTATAAGTAGTTTGAAGAGAAGAATGCTTGGTGAGGATCCATTTCCTCAATCTTTACGTAATTTCTGATCTGAAATAACTTGGTGATGGGCCACGTTTTGGCGGAATGTGCGATAATGAATCAATGATAGTCTACTTAACAATGCTCCCACTATTGGACCAATTAGGGTGCAAATGTGTCAGGTAGAGAGTTTAAGCATAGAATTCTAGGCGCGAGCCCGACCCACTTCATTTTGTTGGGCTGAACAATAGCATTATTTGATGGGCCAGGTCGAGGTTGTTTCATCATCATCACCGTTATTTGATTGTTTGAGATTGTTTACATGTCTGTTGTGACAATGCTTTTATGGTAAGTATTTATTTATTTTTGTTTTCAAAATATTTTATGTTTTAATGAGAAGAAGAAGAAGTTTTTATCATCAAATTAGGCCTGATCCAATCAATAGAAGGCTAGATATAGTGGTGATGCTCGTTTCAATCATTGTATGCAAGCCATCTTCGTTTCAATCAAGATATGTTTGCAGTAAATTCAAATAACCACATTTGAAGGGTCACTGTGAGTTGAGAATTTTTTAATCTCACATGAAAACTACCAGTAACTATGAAGTCTAGATTAATCATAACTGGAAATTAAAGAATGTTTTGTTCACATGGATCTGTGAACATAATAAGCATAATTCAGAATGTGGAGACACTGGTATAAAATTAAAGGGCAAATCGATTACACAGTTTGAAAAGAATAGCATATTAAATAGTGAGTGTTTATGTTAATATGAAGCAGTGCAAACACTAGTGGAAAATCCTCATAGAGCTTCTATGGCCAATTATAATCCTCTAGGATTCGTTTTATTTTTCTCTTTTTCGTTCTTATTTATTTATTTATTTATTTCCAACGGAGGTAGAAACCGCTCGAGAAAGATCTGTTTTTACTTTGAGAAGAGAATAGAAGGAAAAAAAAAAAAATTTGGATACCATTCACCGCTAATAAAAAGTCCTTTATTCTCTGTGTCTAATTATTATATTTGTTCTGATGTGTGATTCACCGTCAACTTTGACCGTGCCATGTGATCAAATGTTAAAGTGTTTTGAATAAAATTATCTAAGTTAAAATTCAAAATCAGGGTAAAATATGACTTTCTATAACATCAGATAAGACACATAAATAGTAGATAAATTTTCAGAGTTTTACTTGGTTGACTCACTTGCATAAACCGATAATTTTAAATTAATTTGATAGGTTAAAGGGCTCATCAACAGGAATTCTAATTTAGTGGAACTTTCTCACCTTTTAAAGTAGAAGGTCTAAGAGTTCAAGTTCTCCTAGAGTCAAAATGGATGTGTTTTGTGAGAAGGTGAAAAAATAAAAAATAAAAAAAATTATATTTTAATCAAACCATTGCAGCAAATTTGGGCGAAGAGAGCAGAATGCGGATTAAGGGGATATAAAGTGGTAGATGCGAGGGTTCATTTCCAGCCTTGTGTTGATATAAAGTGATGCTCATTTCTTTTTTGGGCAAGTAAGTGATGCTCATTTCAATCAAATATAACTGATGACCCTACCTGAGATTTCAACTCTCTCTCTTCTGTCAGTGAATAGCATGCATGCTTACTTTATTTCAATCATTTGTCAATTTGCCTCGATCATGCATTTCCTGAGTCCCTGACCCTTTTCTGTCTCATCTCTTTGAATGTGGCTTGGTGTTTATGTTATTTTTCTTCAATTTTATTTTATCACTTTATTTTTTTTATTTTGAGAAGAGAATAATTGGAATTTGTATATCCTCTCTCTTTGTTAGCTATACATCCACACATTCTCAAATAAAAATAAGAGAGAAAATGACTTAGGATATCATAAACGACCAGTAAAAAGTTTTCAATTCAATTCTCTTTGTTTTTAAATTATATTGATCGTGACGTGGACTCACTATCAATTTTGATCGCATCATGGAATCAAATGTTGATGTGTTTGAGTTAATTTATACAATTCTCACCATATACGGTTTAATATCTTAAAATTATAAAATATGACTTCTATAATTTCAGAGAAGACAAATAATAGTAGAAAAATGTACAGAATTTGACTTGGTTTACTTACTTGCATAATCTTTAAGAAAGATAAAGTAAATTATATATTATTAATCACATAATTTCAAATTCATTTGACAGGGGAAAAGGGGTCATCAACACTAAATTTTTCTTTTCATTTTTACTTTACACTGATTAAGGCAACGTATAAGCTCATGCCCGAAAAGCATTCATTTGAAATTAAAAAATGTTTTAGACACACAGTACCACATGAAAGGTTGGCTATTTAAATTTTCAAATATGAGATTGACAAGCCACCAAGGCAAATTTAACTCTTCAGACATTGGTATTTGAGCACAGTAATACCGGATTTCGTTAGTTTGATGTTCTAAAACTCAAAATATTTGCCAGATATAACAATATTATATGAACTCAAAAAGAGTATTGAGTGTGGGTTTAAGTCTAAGATTTTAAATCTCAATTTTTTTAAAGAATAAAAATGAGAAGATTTGGACCTGATATGTGTCCAAATATAAGGAGTAAGATACATAATTACATCCTCCAGCTTTAAATACATTACAGTTATGTTTGTGAGCATTTTTAGGTACCTTGAAATCAAGAAAAATAAAAATAAAATCAGTACTTTGAAATTAAAATTGAAAAAAAATTAATTCAAACTTTAAACTTATTTTTTTCCCCATATACGTAATATATATGTTATAAAATAGTGTGAAATATAATTGAGTAAAAATTAAAAAATTTCAATCCAAAATCAATCAGAAGAAAATCATAACAAATACAAAAGTGAAAGTTATTACATTTCATTACGCTTCATCTAGAGTAGATAAGATTTAAATATTTATTTCACTTTCACTATTCAATAAATATAAAAAAATTAGACTTTTAATTCAGAGATAACTTTCACTATATTTTGATCATTTTCTAATCATAATTAATAATAATAATAATAAGTTTCCAAATCTGACCGAAGACCATACTTGATTGGAATGCCTCAGGTCGAACTGTTTTGCAAAAATATCACCGATAGAAATAAGCCTTGGGTCAACAATATGAGCCGAGTAGATATTATATATAATAAAAGTGTCGGCGGTTGTTTTGATATATTTTATTAGTTCTAAAGCGCTCTATAATATTTTATTATTGTTGTCAATTATAATAATAAATATAAGCATTAGGTCAATATTATGATGAGCCGAGTTGATATTATAGAAAAAGGAAGCGCCGGCGGTCGTTTTGATATATATTTTATTAATAATATATTTTATTAAATAACAATAATAATAATAATATATTATAGAAATAAACCTTAGGTCAACCTTAGTATGAACCGAGTTGATATTATAGAATAAGGAAGTGACGGCTTGATATATTTTATTATTGCTAAGGCGGGTGTTAAATTTTGAATAAAGAAGAGTTTAGGGATGATAATGGAATAGGTATGGAGCAGGTGTTATTCTCTATTTTTGTCTCGTCTCGTCTCTGTTTAGAAAGCCATCTCATTCACATTTCACCCCATTTAATAAATGGGGCGAGGTGAAGCGGGAGAGACATAAACAGGTTCGATAAATTTTTTTTTGTTTTTTTAAAACTTTTTTTTAGCGGATTAATTTTGTAATTGTACTCTTTCTAATTTTTACACTCTTATGTGATAAAATCTTTGATAATTTATATATGCACCTCCATAACATTTGAATTAATAAATCTTATATATATAATTATATAAGTGTAATTTTGTATGTATATTATATTATATATATATATCAGGGTAATATAGTAAATATAAAATATAAACGGGGTCGGGAGGGGCGTGGGGAGGCGGAGGTGTCTATCTCCATCCCCAGCCTGCAACTTTGTAGATTTTTTCCTCTTACTTTATAACCGTTCTAAAACCCTCCTTTAAAATTGATTTAAACGAAGTGGGACGAAACAATTTTTTGCCGAATCAAGTTAAATTATCATCCCTAGAAGAGCCGATAATGGCAACCAAGAAATAAGCCAGAACAACAAAACGACTACGTTAATTTGCTCGAAAACACGAGAACTTGCTTTGAGATATAGAAATTAACCTCAAATCTGTGTTATCTCAAGAAGTTTTCACACTACATATGTAGTGGCCTAGATTGTTTGCTAATTTCGTCGTAAGATTGAACTTCCTCAGCAAATTGATCTGATTTTTTACAGTAGTTTACACACATGTTCTATTCCATTTTATAAAAGCTGACCGAGTAATCTCAATGTAGCTCTTTCCAAACAAACCTCTACCGACAACTTTAAGGGCAATCCCAAGGCTTTGGATACCATTCCCCACAACTAAAAAGTTCTCCATTTTAAAATTATATTTGCTCTAATGTGTGATTCACCGTCAACTTTAACCTCACCATGTAATAAAATATTGAAGTGTTTTAATTGATTTATACAATTCTGATTATCCTAAGGTTGTGTATCTAATTTAATAAATAAATAAAAAGAAGTTGCATGAATATCAATGTGATTTAATGTCTTAAAATTTAAAATCGAAGTTAAATATGAATTCTATAACACCAAAGAAGACACACGAAGAGTAAGAAAATCTACAGAATTTGAAGTGGCTGACTCACTTGCATAAATCTTTAGAAAAGGAAAAGTAAAATATATAATATCAATCACATAATGTCAAATTTATTTGACAGGTGAAAGGCTCATCAGCAGTATATCTTTCTTTTATTTTTACTTTACACTGATTGAGGCGATGAATAAGCTCATACCTGAAAAACATTCTTTTGAAATTAAAGAATGTTTAAGGCACACAACACCAAATGAAAGGTTGAAAATTTAATTTTCAATCAAACAATAAAGAGTATGTGTGTGTGATTTATCTATAAAAAACTTCAATTAATATAATAAGAATGTATTTCAAAACTTGAAGGCACTTCCAAGTGCGCAATAATTGAGTGGATATTGATAACTTTTGCTAACGTAAAATTAACTGTTGAGGCATTAGTATTTGCTCGCAGTGGATGCTTGATTTTGTTAGTTTGAACTTGATATGTTTCCAAATTAATATAAGGGTAATATAAATAGGGGAGCTGATATTGGCACTCCACCAATATCCTCTAGCACTCCACTCTCATCTTTTTGTAAAGTAAAATTACAAAGGTATCCTTATACTATACAATATTTGATTCTTGTATTTTTAATACCCTAATTGCCTTTATTTGATATGGTTAGAATTCTTGGCTCCAAATTGCAACTTCTCTCTCACATTCCCTTTCTTTTTTGGCATAAAATACTTCTTCGTTGATTTTAAAAATTTTATTTCTTCTAGTTGAATCAATTTATCAATCTTTATTTTAGAAGTAGAAAAGTTTAAGATTCAATATAATGATTTAGATAGTCAATCAAATGCATGTGATTAGAATAATAAAAGTTACGTGATTAGATCTAAGTTGGGAAGAAATAGTTAATAATAGATTACCTAGAGAAATATTAAAAATGTTATTGAGTTTAAAATAAGCATTATATGAAAGAATAAAACCTATTTGGAAAAAAATAATTATATTTAAAATCAAAATAAAATTTAATTTCACTTAAATAAAAATTATGATATATAGTTCTTTAAGAAATCTAAGGAAAACTTTTTTATTTTAATAAAGAACTTTTATAAATTAAAAGATGAAAAGAGAAAAACATAACTCTATGAAATCATTTTTCAATTGTAGTTGTCTTAATTTATCTAAGAAGCCTTTCCACCAAAATTTCAAAAATAAATAAATTAATATGATGTTTTTCTTCCTTTGCTTTTTATTCCCCCCCCCCCCCTATCTTTCTTTCTATTTTGTTTGTTCTCAAATTGATGGTATGTTTCTAATTTTTAATTTATGTTATTTTATAAATAAAACACATGGAAAATAAATTACACGTTTGGTGAGTAAAAAAACAATATTTCAAATTTTGGATTCTTTGAGTTATACAGGATATGGACACGAACAACAAGTTTCAATTGAAAAATGTCTAAACTATAGTATCTTGGGGATAATAAATGAATTGTTATATTGTAAACCTAAAACAAAAACAAAATCAATCACAAATTATTTGGGATAACAAGGATGTGTTGAAAAAACTTTTTTTAAAGAAAAATAAAATAAAATTATAATTAAGATTTGGAAGAGCAATTAGGGTACTAAAAATATAAGAATCTATGATGGTATCACATAGGACCACTTTTGTAATTTTACTTTACAAAAAACAAGGAATAAAATAAAGATTGATAAATTTACATCTTTCACTTTTAAATGCATTATACGTTATATAATAAAGTGATATATGACTTGAGTATAAATTGAAAATTTTTGATCCAAAAATTAATCTAAAAAAATCAAAATTAATAATAATAAATATTCAAATCTAAAGATCATATTAAGATTGGATTGGCTTGAATTGAAAAAATATTATTGATGAAAGAAGTCAAAAACACAAGGATTGAGGATGTGTTTGCAAACATAACAAAGGTGGAAGGAAACCTTGTCGCTAAACTTTTGATTGAGTTGTAATTTTTTTATATTTAAAATAGGAGGTTGGAGGTTCAAATTCCAACTAAAATGAAGTGGATGTGTCCATGTTTTTTACTTTAAAAAAGATAAGAGAGAGAAGAGAAAAAAAAATAAAGAAAAAGAAGGTATAGAAGACACGAGAGATTAGGACTTCCATTATTAGACACAATTATTGCACTTTATGTTTTATAATTCAATTTATTATCATGTCAATCAGTTCTTTCATGTCAGACGAGCACTATGTGCTATGGTTGAAAACGGCATATACAATTACTCAATTATGTAATTGGATTAAGATCCGTAAAACCCTAGAAGATTCTAATAACATGATATCCCAATTGCAAGTATGAGAACTTCAGATTATGTCCCTTGTTTTAAATGGCCTCCATTTTCAGAAGCAATTGATCACTCATTTGTATACCACTTCAGTAATGGGAAATGGATCCCCTCTCTGTTTTGTGTGTGAAATGACATTGTTTTGTTGTGCAGCATGATTTCCAACATGGAGACTTTCCACATTGACTCTAGTTGAGCACATAAAGGCCCATAGGTCCGTTCCCCCACTGGAGGGAGGGGATCCGGGTGATCCAATTTGAGATTTTAAAGATATCATTTAGTTCAGTTTTCTATTTTTTTTAAACTAAAAATTAAAAATTGTAAAAAAAATTTACTTGATTGATAATTGTTTCTGAAAACTCAGTTAAAAAATTTGACAATTTTTACGTAACTGTTTTTTATGATTTTTTTAATATTTAAAAACTATGTTTTTACTTGTTTTATTCTTTTTTTTTTTTTGTAATAAGTGAATGAAAATTTCACACTCATCACTCACAAAATAAAATAATTTTTCATTCTTCCTTTTCTCAAAAATATCTTTTCTAAACACGATAAAAGGTTAATTAACAGCATTTTCTTTTTTCTTTGTTTTTCTTCCGTAACTAATGTTATTTTTTTTTTATTATTGTTATTATTTTATTTTTTTAAGATTTGGAGGGTTGTAGTTTTGTGGTACTTTTTTACATGAAATGTTAAATATTAAAGTTTCTGTAAAGACAAAGTGAATGTCTGACACTTGAACTAGTATTGTGGGAGTTTATTTGGCATTAAAAAATTATTTTCTTTCTTTTCTTTTTGCTTTTTTTGAAAGGCTAACACACTTCAAGTGTGACTCTTGAACTATTAAATCGAAGTGATTGGCACTTTCCTGACCATAAAACGAGAGTTTATTCTATAAAAAATTAATATAACGCATGTGGCAATGGCATAGGTGTAAAACAGATGCTCTGTGAGGTAAAGCCATTAAGAAAGAGCTTCATTGATAGTATAATAGCTCATCAATTTATATTTCTCTTGTCAGGTACTATTGAATATTGATAAGTTTTTAAACCATAAATAAGGAGTACTTTTTAACCAATTTTTTTTTTTTTTAAATTAACAAAATATCAGTCTAAAATAAAAATCTAATTGAATTAGAAATTCGAAAAAATAATAACGACCTTCTTTGTGGTCGTTTTCCATTTTTATTAATTAATACCTCTAATCCCTTCTTGTCTATCTTAAAATTTTAAACAGGGAAAGCGAACTTATAATAAAAATATAGAAAAGTTGAATTTAATTAGATATAAACAGTCTAATAAGAGTCGGACGGAACTTTTTTTTAACAATAGTGCTACATGGTTCAATAGATCTTACCAACAATCGTATAATTGGCCAAATACAAAGGCAGTTTCGAGAACAAACAACACTAAAGTATTTTCAAGGGTGCAGGATGCAAATAATTATTTCACTTTTATTGTATTGGGTTATTCACTTTTCTTTATTTGTATTTTTAAGTACTCTTTTTTTCGTGCAATAGTTAAAAATTAATATATGTATAATATATTACTTTCTATATTAAATGTTCGTCCTTTTTTTGCCTATGTATGAATGGTGAGCTTCTACCATATAGACTAGAGGCTACTTGTAATGTTAGATATTCCTCTCATGTATTCCTCTTAATACCCTGTACAACCTTAACACACTGAACAATCATGCTCTTTTAGCTAATCACACGATTTGGTCTAAGTAATTGGTGAATTAATGTCACCGGGTTATATGACCTTGGGTCCCGGTTAGATTTTTAAATTATACAAATGAGAATTGCTCTTGACATTTACCGGATGACTTTCAACAAAAATACTATCCTTTTCTTTTCTGTTCATATATGCTTTTGATTTATGTATTAATGGACTGAATAGGGAATTATTGCTCCGACTGCTACTATGAAAAAAATATTCAATATTTCAAAAGTAACATAGACGCCTAGACTGATTAATTAAAAATTTTCATTTCTCTTAATAATAAAAAATAACAATTCATCATTAATATGAGGTAGTTAGAATATGTAGACTCTTTATTTCTCTTAATAATAAAAAATAACAATTCATCATTAGTATGAAGTAGTTGGAGTATGTTACCTAGCTACGACCCCAAATGGACTTAAGTTGTTAAAGCTTTCTTCAAAAAATATTTTCTTTTACAGCACATGACTAAAGTCAAGTCGATCAATTAATGATATAATTATACATTTTATAATTATAGTGTATTTGTTTGTTGTATGGTTGTAACCAATTGGTGCAAAAATTATGTCTTGTATGTGTATCCATTCTTAATGGTGGCACTTAGCTAGGTTCTCATTATTTACATGCAGATGATTTTTTAATTGATAAAAAAATTAATACTCTAATGTGATGGTGATTAAATATGGAGAGTTGACAACTATTGTCACGAGAGTTCATAACTCTATTACGCGGCTACTTGTATACAGACCAGCATGCTCTCATGGTGAATTTCTACTCTCAGCCATTGGATCATGAGCATGACATCACGTACAATGCTAAAGATGATTGTGATTAATCTATTTTATACTTGCTGATTGTCTCAATTAGTTTATCATATATCACTGGTCATCTTGCCAAGCCTTTCTTTCATGTCCATGACCGACATAAAGAAAAGCAATGTGAAAAACGCAGAAGTCCTATGGAAAGTAATTAATTTTCCCAAATATTAAATTATTGGCAGGAGATAAGAGCCTATATATGGAGCCTTGGCTTGCTCATCAAAAACAAAAAAATCCTGAAATCTACACAAACTAGTACCAAGGGATCAAGAGTGAATTAAATAAGTATAGATATATAGTGATGGAGAGAGGAGAAAGTTTTAGCTCAACGAAATTTACTAAGCTCAAGTGTTCTCTAGAGGTTAAGATCGAAGACAACAGAAAAAATTTTGAGGCCTTGAGTTATTTCAAGCACAATGCGTGGCCAAGGTACCCCATCATAAAAATTGTGCCCCATATGCTTCGTGAAGAAAATAAACAATCTTACACTCCAAGCATTGTATCTATTGGGCCTCTTCACAGTAGAAATGAGTTTCTGAAAGCGATGGAGGCGGACAAATTGAGCTACATGCGTTTCCTATTTGAACGAACAGAAAACTTGGAGCAAACGAGAAATGATTGTGTGAAAGCAATGTTAAAGATGGAAAAAACATTGGAGAAATGCTATCCAGATCTAGCTAAGCAAGTGAAAGATCATGTCACTGGTCTTATAGAAATGATGGTGATTGATGGTTGCTTCATTATCGAACTTATATACAGGCATTACACCAAGGAAAAAGATCCCATCTTGCAGGATCTTTACAGGTACTCTGCCATCCTCCGTGACTTGCTACTACTCGAGAACCAGATTCCCTTCGATGTTCTTGAAAAATTGTTCAGCCTGACGGTGCAACGTATCCCAACCCTAGGTGGTACCTCATCTTCATCCTCTACCTCTACCCCTACCCCTACCCTTATTGGATGTCTCCTTCCATTCTTTGGTGATATAATGGGGTTAGAAGATACTAGTGACATCAGAAAAAAGGATAAGACCCCTCATCCTTATCATATACTCCATCTCTTACACATTTGCTACCAACCTGATCCTCTTGTTCCTGTTCCTGTTGAGGATATTGATACATCATCTGGCCAAGACCAAGACCAAGACCAACCCCAAGGTGAAAGTGGTAGAACCACTACAGCAAGTATTCAACCAGTTGAATTAAGTTGATGACATTAATAATAATAATAATAATAATAATAATAATAATAATAATAATAATAATAATGCTGCAGCAGCAGTAGCAGCAGGAAGAGGAGGAATCGGTTCATACCAGGGAGAGGAGAAACCTGCAGGATTGGAAGGTAGTACAGCAACACAACTCGACATTGCAGGAGTCAAGCTGCGGAAACATAAAACAAGTAACCTGTTTGATGTGAACTTCAGCAGCACTGATCAGGATAATACTACTTTTTATTATTTTCGGATTGGAGGTCATCTTGAGATCCCACGCTTCTCTGTTTATTATTTCACTGAATCATTCTTGAGAAACCTCATTGCTTTCGAGCAATGCTGCCCATTGATTGAGAGCTTTTTCACGTCGCATGCTTTCCTTATGGATGTCCTCATAGACTCCGTGGAGGATGTTAAATTGCTTGAAAAAGCAGGAGTCATATGTAACCATTTGGGTTCAGATGAATCGGTGTTGCAAATCTTCAACGGCATTTCCAAGAATGCTTTTCCGCGGAATTTCCATTACCATGAGCAATCGAGGAAAATGAAGGGTTGCTGCACTTCTTGGCAAGTACAATTGGGAATACTGAAACGTAATTTTGCTGGTAATCTATGGATAGTTTTATCAGTCATTGGTGCAATTCTCCTTTTTGTTCTCACGCTTTTGCAGACCATATACACCATGCTTTCTTATCATCGTCCAATGTAATCTATATATCTCTCTACTGTGTGATTTGTCATTTGCATTACGCCCTTTATAATCTCTGTATCTCTATTGTGTTGTATGATTCTCATTAATTATGATTAGTGTTTGATTGTTCATTATCTTTATATATCCTTACTTTCTACGTCATCTTTTCTGTGTTCTGTAACTTGTTATGACTCAATATATTCATGTTGAAATATGCCATCTTTTCTTCTTATATATATTGTTAACTAGGTTATCCATTGAACTATGCAATAAAGTAGATGACTATGCCTTTGTCCTTATATTTCAATCTAGTGCATGTATCAGCATAGATAATCTGGAATTTTCATAACTTCTAGTATCATTTTAGTAGTACTTGTAACAATTAACCATCTATCCTTTGTGGTTCACAAGCTAATTCTGATCAGTGCATCAGTTTACTTCATTTGGTTGGATAGAAACAATAGAGCATTTAGAGGCAAATCACTCTCACCACAGGTCATTATCAACACAATCAGGGTTCAATTAGATGTAAACTAGCTACTATCAAGTTCAAAGACAATCACTTTCAAGGAAAATATATAGTTGCAGATGGGACATTTGTTCTCTACACTTTTAATATGGTTTGCTGGTGTTGATGGTAGATGAAGTTTGGACTTTTGCTTGACCTAACTTAATTTTGTCTACACTGTATATCATGGTTTATATTTGTACTTGCAGTTAGTTCTCTCTGTTTGATATGGCTGCATTTTTTTTTATCACTTTTTTTTTTTGGTGAATAATTTTAGAAACAAAGCCAATGATCATTATGACTTGTCACTTGCATTGGAACCTCACTCATATTTCTTTGTAAGCTATATTATTGATCAGGTGTATGGCTCTAATTATCATCAGTGTTTGATTCCCCAATCAACCCTTATGAAGTCAATTTCATTGAAACTTGATCAATTTGTTTAAATGCAATAATGTGGAAGGACTAGACTTCATTCCTTCCAATCTGTCCCATCAAGCTAGGTTGGCATTAAGTGATCTGGAATTTCTTTTAACTTTGTTAGCAGTTGATGTAAAAATGTGTCTGAAATTAGCTATCTATTCTAATTACTAGTTGTTGTATTGATGCATTTGAGTAAGCTATGTATTCTGTATCATTTGTATGATTCTAATTAATTTTTGTTGTATGACTTCCTATATAACCACCCCAACTGCGAGGTAACTTTTACTTGTAATATCAAACTTAACTGACCAGTTAAATTTGAGAAAACAAATTGGTTTATAGTTTAGGTCTCTAAGGGACAGCTCTTCTAAAAAATTCTGAAAAGCAATCATCAATTTGGTTAATTTTCATTGAAATTAAATCTCTCTTAAAATTTGTATATATGGAAATAATATCTTTGGATTGTGAAAATTTAAGAATCTTCTACTGTAAGATTGTGCTGGAGTGTTTTAGACATTATTTTTTTGATCAACCAGAAGGTGGAGAAGGCGAGATTAAGTGGTAGATACCAAAGTTAATTTCCAGTCTTGTGTTTCATTCTTCTCCACCTAAATGGAGAGAGAAAGTGATCTTCATTTAAGTACTCTATGATACATGAGCGTGTAAGTTTTCTCCTATTATAAGAAAACTTGAATTCTCTTCCTTTTCGTTTGAAAAGAGAGGACATACACTATGCTATTAGGCCTTTGACATTAATGTGGCCTCGCTTTGCCAGAATGTATAAGATTACATAATTTTGATTGTTGGGACGTAATTTGGCGCGGAGCATGGGAGTCACTGGTCCTACTTTTGCTACATTCTTTTTTCTGCTAATGGGTTCCTCTAATTTTTTTATTTTTTTTTCGAGTATTTACAAGCACGCATATAAAGCCCCTTTCTAAGAGAAAAGGACTTGGAGAGGATATATTTTTCCAATCTTTATGCAATTTATGCTCCCAGATAATTTCGGTTTATGGGCCACGTTTTTCCGAAATGTATGACAATGATGGTCTTAACTTAAAAATTTTCTGGACCAATTAGGGTGCACCATGTGTCAGATAGAGAACAAGCATAGAAACCAAGGCACGAGCCCGGCCCACCTCATTTTGTGGGTGAACAATGGCCTGATTTGATGGGCCAGGCCAGCGATGGTTTTGCAATCTCATGCTTTCTATCAATACTTTTGACAAACCGTTTTCTATCATCCTCATTACCATTACTCCGTATTTGATTGTTTCGGTGTTTGGTTATATTCTGATTGTTTACATGTCGGGATGGCAATTTGTCCCGCCCCGTCGGGTACTCGTCCCGCTCCGCCCTGTTTAAAACCCGTTTACGAAATCGTTTAAGGAAACGGGATGGGGATGGGGTTAAAGAAAATAACCCGCGTTTAAACGGGGCGGGGACGGGGGTAAGACCCTACCCCGACGGGTTCCCGCCCCGTTTAAGTATATATATATTTATACTTTTATATATATAATATATAGAGAAAATATTAATAATGTATAAAGAAAATATTAATATTATATATATCATACAACTATACAAGTTTATTATATATGACTCAATATTATCCATTGTATTGCAAGTTCCTAAATGTGTGTTTTTGGTGTATATGTATCAAAATATCATATTTATTACTATAAAAAATTTTGCATTAAAAAAAAAAAAAGTATAAACAAGGCGGGGCGGGGTAAGTTAAACGGTTATGGGAATAGGGAAGTCAAAACCCGCCCCGTTTATACACGGCTGCGGGGCGGGGACGGGGTGGGGAAAGTTAAACGGTTTCGGTTATAAGGAAGGCAAAACCCGCCCCGCCCCACCCCGCCCCGCCCCGTTGCCATCCCTATTTACATGTCAGTGACAATGCTTTATGGTTTAAAAGTTAAGTATTATTATTATTATTATTTTAAATATTTTCTGTTTTAATGAGAAGAAGAAAACGTTGTTATTATCATCCAACTAAGCCAACCCAATCAATCGAAATTTAACCTGAGCTTAAAATAAGATTGTGCTGGAATCAAATAAGATTATTTTTTGACCAACCCATTCTAGCAAATTTGGGCAAAGAAACCAGAAGGCGAGATAAAGTAGTAGATGCCAGGCTTAATTTCCAGCCACGTGTTTCATTCTTCTCCACCTAATTGAAGAGAGAGAGAGTGTGTGATACTCGTTTCAATCATGCACCATAAAGCACAAACATTTTTCCGTACTGTGCCCCACTCATCTTTGTCTATTTTTTTTTTTTTTAAGTTTATTTTATTCTTAATTACTTAATAATGAATTGAAGTATTTTTGTAATGTAATTTTTGTTGTAAACTCCAAACACAAAGCAATTCACAAAAATATCTGAATAAATGTTACTAAATTCAAAACAAGCTGTTGGCTTATATAAGCCTTACAAAGAGATAAAATTGGAAACAAACAACCTACATTATACTTGTTCTAATAACGTGGTAAATGGCTAATGAAATAATCAGACTCTACCTACATGTCCTAAATAATAGAATTTATTAACTAAATGAGCTTTTGACAACTTCAACTATAACTCTAACATCCCCAACAATTTTTTTTTGTGAAATAATGAATATATATTAATATATTTTATTAGGGTAAAATGCTCTGACACCCCCCCAGGTTCTGTTTATTACATACGGAGAATACTTGTACCTTTGACTGAGGTCAACCTCCCCCATGTTTCGTAAACTATACCCTGACACCCCAAATGTTAGTTGACTGAAGTCAACTAATTTGAAAAGTTAAAATGTCAAAATTACCCTTCCTGTTTGAATGTACAATTTTACCCTTAATTAGTTGAACATTTATACCATTTTTGCATCTTACTTAAATCTCACCCATTTGCTTTAATTAATACTAAATACATTAATTAATATTAAAATCAAATTATATAATCATACATAATAAAATTTATCAATTAAAAACATAATTTAAAATTAAAAATATATATAACTTCATATATACTATATTCAGTAGCTTTATATATATAATTTATTGATAAACCAATATATTGACAAAAAAAAATTATATAGATTTAGGGATTCTGTAATTTATATATAAATTTATATATATTATATATGTTTTCTGTTATATATATATTATATGTTTTCTATTATATATATATAGAAAGGTAATATATATATATATATATATATATATATATATTATATGTTTTCTGCTATATATATATATAGAAAGGTAATATATATATATATATATATATATATTATGTTTTCTGTTATATATATATATAGAAAGGTAATATATATAGAAATATACACACACTACCCACCGCCACAACCACAACCTTCCACCGCTGCCACAACCCACAATCTCTTCCACTGCTGCCACAACCCACAACCTCTCTTTCTACTTCCCACGACCATCTATTTGTTTTCTCTTTCTCTCACACACGCAAGCACATAGATTCTCCTCTTACCCCTTTCTACTCTTCAAACCCTAACCCTAATTTCAGTTCATCACTGGCGCACACTGAGCTCACCAATTATGAATCAGGGTTGGGCTTTCTTCAAGCATATATGTTTTATGAGATGATCAGCGGTCTCATTTATGATATGCCCCTGCATCGTGTTCGTGTATCTTTATTAAGCTTTCTTCACTTCAGCGCCATGGGAAGGTCTTTCGCTCATTTCTTCAGACGTCTACAGAAGGATTGATAGCAAATAAAGGGGAAGTGGATTAACCTCATTTCTTAGCTGACTCATTTATTTCCCTCATTTCTTCATCCACCATTGAATTGGAAGTTGCAGAATCACCCATGATGGTCTCTGGCGCACCCCCTAGCCCCCCACAACACTCCCACTCCAAGCTACGCCTGCTGAGCAAAATGCATTGCGATTTCCTCTTCTGTGGACGCACCGGAGTATGACCCGGGACGGGATAGAGGGGAAGTGGGTTAACCTCATTTCACTCATTTATTTCCCTCATTTCTTCATCCACCATTGAATTGGAAGTTGCAGAATCACCCATGATGGTCACTAAAATAAAATCAAAATGGTGGTGACATGAAGTGCTTTCTTGATAATGGTGGTGATTTGGGTTAGGAGTTACAGAAATTTGGTCGTGACTGTGGCGGTGGCGTAAGTTTGAGGGAAGAATAAAATGGGCAGTGTTAATTAAGGGTATTTAGGACATTTCGTATAGGAGAGGTCTACGTCATCGATTACGTCAACAAGTTCAATTATAAAATTATTAAATATAAGAGGGTAAATTGGTAAAATCATTTGAACCGTCAGTTTTTAACGGGTGTTAACTCTGACTGGGGGTGTCAGGGTATGGTTTACGAAACTTGGGGGAGGTTGACCTCAGTCAAAGACACAAGTATTCTCCGTGGGTAATAAACGAAAACCTGGAGGGGTGTTAGAGCATTTTACCCATTTTATTATTATTTTATAATTGTATCCTCGACATGTCCTTGTTTTGTTTTTTTAGAATTTCCTATATCGTCATGTCCAAGTCGTGTCATACTCGTGTCCGTATTCATGCTTCCTAGATCTTCATTATCAAATATCACTCTTACACCACTTCATTGATGGATGACCCTACTTGAGTTTTCACTTTCACTCTTCTGTCGAAATATGCATATATTATTTAAAGTGAGACTAAAATCATCTCCTGTAAAGGGTTTCTGCAATTTTGTCGAGTGACAGCATTTATAATAATTAGTGGTGACTCACGTTGTTATAATGTGTAACATCAATTACTAGTAAAATATGTTATAAAATAGATAACATTGACATCACCTACTCTAACAACGTGAGTCAACACTAATTGTTATAAACATTGTCGAAATGAAATTATAAAAAATCGCTAGTAAGAAATAATGCTCATTTCAATAGTTTGCCAATTTTCCCCAATGATGTATTGCCTAACCCTTTTATGTCTTATCACTTTGACATGTGAGAGTGCTAATGCATGAAATTAGATATGTAAATTAAAATCACACTTGTAACATCTCCTTAATTTTCACATATAAGTGATATATAGAAATTAAGGAGACCAACACCCGCTAATAAACGAGTACAAAATACAAGATGCAATAAAAGAAGAAATAAATATAAGAGAAAACTAATAAATAATAATTCTCAACTCCATAATATTCTATAAATCCTCATTTATTACAAATTGGAATTTTCGTAAAATAATGACTCCTAAATCCAAAATCATAATAATTAAGTTTGAAATTCGTAATAGGCTATCTAAAGTAATAAAAAAATCTTACTCTGAAAAACTAACGAGAGTGGATGATTACGAGCAACAACGATAAACCAAGTCCTCAACCTTATAGTTGGAACTGTTTAAGACTTGAAATATCAACAAAATGAGATGAAAAAATACAATTGGTTATAATTTAGACTATATAGTACTGATTTTATTGTACAATTGAAAATTTTATAGATCAATTGTAATATAATTTTTATTATCATTTTAGTCTTTGTGTGTATGTGTGTGTGTATATATATATATTTAGAAAAATACAATCTAAAAGAGGAGAAAAATACAATTTAAATAAATGGAGATTAAAAAATCGATACAAGAAAAGTGGTAACTACGTCCACCGAAATAAGTCACCATTTCTATCGGTTGTATGCGGCATCCCTTGGGTTTGATTTGGGTTTCAGGCTTAGGCTTGACTTTATCTTGCCCTATTAGCGTTTGAATTTGTTCTCCAACCCATTTATTGGGCCCGTACAGTTTCTTCAATTTATACAATAACCATACCTTTCGGGAAAAAAAAAATTCACATATTGTTAACTACCATCATTTCCCACAACTTGTAACTTCAATCTTGCACACAAAAAAAAAATCTTACTTTAAGAACTTTCACCTATGTACTATTACTACGACCCAGCTTGATTTAAGGTCTTTCATTCAAATAATCAGTTCTTCGTCACTCTTCGATTGAATGTCGACATCTCACTCTTGAATTGAGATGTCACAATAAAAAAATTTACAATACACTCAGTGTAAATATACCGGAGATAATACAACCAGTATAAATATATCGAATAAATCTGGATCGTGCATGTCATACACACACAATAAAATATACTATGTGTATAGTACATGCACGGTCCAGATTCACCCAGTATATTTACACTGGGTGTATTGTAGACGTACTCGTCACAATCCTCCTACAAAACATTGTTTGTAACCACTGAAAGTTACTCAATCAATCAAACCTTTAAGGCTCCACCTTACCTACTCAAGCTCCATGTCATGTAACCCATTACAATTTTTTGACCATTGTGATCAAACAAGCCAATTGTGTGTAATTTTACCTTATGTAACTAAAGGTGGCAATTTCCTCCACCCCCGCGGGTTTCCACCCCGCTCCGCCCCTAATGGAAGGGATTTGGTCCACCCCTAATAGGAGTAGGGGCGGGTATGATTTTTTTAAGAAAACCTGCCTAGTACCTGCCCCGCCCCGATTATATATATATATAATGACATAATTATATGAAGTGTGTCATTTCTTTTATTATTATATTATTTATATAAATATAGTATACTAGATATATGACGGCCACTAGGGTTTACCTTGTTCTACTCTATTCATCTTTTTATTTTATGGCTAAAAGAGAATTCTCTCTATCTTGTGTATATAATAAATCTATAATAAAAAAATTCTTGAAGACCAAAACTGTTTCTATCTCCATCTACGTATATATGTTTGTGTCATTTTCTTTGGTCTTTTATATTGAGGCTTTGACTGTAGGAGTGTTGTATCATCGTTTGGGTACATTTAGCCCAAACATCGAATTCAAAACAAATAAAGCAAATAATTTTAAGGATTTTGTTATTTCTTTCTTTTTTTAAATGGAGCTGTGGTGGTATGCTTACCACAAACCTGTTAGGTTCTTTAACGGGAGATGGATTGAGTATTTCCTTGATGGGGTGAGGTAGGGTTTTGGCATTCTCGCCCCATACCCGCCCCGTTGCCATCCTTATCTGCAACTGAAACTCATTGCAATACTTGTTGAGACTTTTTCTGTTTTCTAGATCTCCTTCACATTTGGCTCTGAAAACAAATTAACCACTATCTATTCTAAAAGCTTAAATTATTAGATAATGTGTAATTTTACTATTTAAATCCTCTAACATTTAGAGTTTTGTAGGAGGGTCGTGATGTCTTGGCATTCAAGAGAAGAGCGAGGATGAACTAGCTCATTGGATGAAACCTAAATCAGACTCGATTGTAGGAACTATTCGTGGGTGGGTAGAAGTCTCTAAAACAAGATTTGGTTAATGTACAAAATTGAAACTCCAATTTGTGGAAAATGATGGTTGTTAACATGATATCAGAGCAGATAATGTCTTGAGTTCAAACCTTATATATTTAAAATTGAAACAAGAAAAATATAAGTCTCTTCAACCCTCCTCTTCTATGATTTTATCATTTTCTCCAACAACATTCACTTCAATATGCTCCGTACATTAATAAAATAATAATAAAACTTGGAATCTAAATATTTGAAACAACAAATGAATACTATATCCTCAATATTTGATCTCAAAAAGGTAGAACAATTAAACAATGAAAAAATAGATTTTCTCGTAAACATAAAAAAAATGATTCAAGTTAGTTCATAAAAAATATGTGTAAGAATATATGTGACGTTTTTTATTGGTTTTCCATAAATGTAAAATACAAAAAATGAAAAAGTTTTACTTCACGACTACGATGATAGATTAGTTGAAGAAGAAAATAGATAAAGTTCACAAATCCTAGGAATCATTTGGAGGATAGACTCGTTATTTTATTTTATGAAAACATGAATTGAACTGCAAGAGGTATTTTGTGGAGCGCGAATAACACCACCCAAATCAAACAGAAAAAATTAGCGCACAAATATGTGTTAAATCATATCCTCTTTTATATAGCACATATATACACACCAATACGACTCTAACCCAAATCAAAAACAAATTAATTACTTTTTTTTTTTCCTCATAGACTCGGTGGAGGGTGTTAAATTGCTTGAAAAAACAGGAGTCATTTGTAACCATTGGGTTCAAGTGAATCGGTGGTGCACATCTTTAGCGGCATCTTCAAGAATATTGCTCATCCACGACCTTTCCATTACCTTGTTCTATAGAATAAGATGAAGCGTTTCCGCAACCCTTTTCGAGAATAATTGGGTATAGTGATACGTAATTTGGGTGGTAATCTATGGATAGTGATATTAGTCATTGGTACTTTATTTTGTGGAGGACTAGCAAACGCAAACCTACTTTGCCTACACACACACACACACACATATATATAGTAGCTATATTGTATAATTGGACGGGGCACTACTTATGTACTGTGTGGATCGTCTTTATGATTTTTCATTCGCACATTAGAACCTTTGTTATCTCTCTATCTCTATTGTGTGACTTGCAGTTGTATATTCGCATTATGATCTTTGTAATCTTTGTATCTATATTGTATGATTCTAATTAATTATGACTAGTGTTTGAATATCCAGTGCTCTTTTTTTTTCCTGATGAATCGATTATCCAGCCTTCATCTTTATAGGTACATACTTTCTACATCATATATATATATATATATATATATATATATATATATATATTCATGTTGCTACTATGGATGGAGTATAATATTGTTAACTAGGTTATCTATTGAATTAAGTATGCAATAATGTAGATAGTATATTGTTCCAATATCAATTTGTAGGAGCATAAATATACTAATATGTACTAGCAAACTTGTCCGACATCTGTTTGGGAGTTCAACCAGATACCAATTGGTGCAAAATGTCCAACTAGGCCATTCCCACTCATTCTTTAAAGAATATGGCTTTTATATGTCCATTTATAAATTCACAATTAATTATACATTAAGCATGCTCAAACTATAATTACACTATGACCATAACCATCCCAATGACTGATACCACAATGTAAAAGCATGGTTCTCGAAGGGACAAACCAAAACATACAAATATAATAATTTGACAATTTCATACGAAAAGTGACTATCCCATACTAAGAAATTCCATAAATCAAACCCTTTTTTTTTCCAGTTCTAATGCAGATTCTAATATAAGAAATCGCTTGAGTGGCATCCTACAAATCCAAAATGTGGATTGGCATAATATTTAATATTTATCTTGGCCTTCCATCCATTTTATGGAGCTCTAAATCAGATTCTTCCAAATTTCTCTAAGAGAAAGTCACCTCTATAAGACAATTTGATGTTCAAAGCGCTGGTTGCGAAGTAATGATCAAGTCAGTTATCTCAATTCTCCCTAATTATGTCATGCAATGCTTTAATACAATTTGCTAAGAAGTCATCCAATAAATTTCTGGTGGAATGGGAAAGTCAAATCCTCTATAATCAAATGGAATAGTTGGGATAAGCTCTGCCAAAAGCAAGAGGATATGGAAGCCTGGGATTCAAAGAATTGGAAGCCTTTAACTTAACCCTCTTAGCAAAATTTCCATGGAGATTGGAAGTGGACGATGGATTTCTGTTTACTAAATTTTTCAAAGGAAAGTATCGGACTCTGCAAATTATGTGGTACTATGGAGGAATATGAAGATCACATGTTCTGTTTATGCCTAACAATTCAAACAGTTTGAAAACTAAGTCCAATGAGAAGTAATTTTGCAGAGTCCAAATCCTATGTCATGGCAAAAATGTTGGTCAGACTTGTTGAATCAATGGAAATGGAGCAATGGGTACATAGATTGTTTGTGTTTAGCTTCTCTAATATGCTGGCACATTTGAAATTATCGCAATGCCTGTGTATTTGAAGATAAAACATTTAGAACCACACGTAATTCTGAAAAAAGCTATGCTTGACTTCTCTAAATTTTCAATAGTCCAGAGGCAAAATAGACTTTTGCCATGGCAACAAATCCCTCTTCATCCTTCCAAGATTGGAGGCCACCTTCAAATGGTTGGGTGAAGATCAACTTTGATGCAACTTTTAATTCACAGTCCAAAGAGTGTGGTGGAGGCATAGTGCTACACAATTTAAAAAAATGTCTGCTTCTCGTATCGCCTCTGTTTTCCACCGCCACATATCACAATGGGACCTTCACAATGTGGTAGTCTAAGGTGAATGCCAAACCGTTGTACGTCTCATTGTCTCGGAATAAAGCCTTGCTTGGGATATTGAAGATTTCAAGGTTCTTCTGTGATCTCGACGAGATATCTCCCTCAACAGCTGGGTAGCCTGAAATTGTAATAGAGCAGCTCATGAAGTGAGCAAATTAGTTTTATCATCCAAATCCACAAATGCGGATTAGAGTTCTGTACCATTTATTGTTAGGGAAGCTCTGGCCTTTATTTTCTTTTCTTCCTCTTAGCTTTCATTCTCTTTTGTCATATTAAAATAAAAAATAAAAGATAAAAAGTTTTCCCAAACTTAATTTGGCTTTCTGATTCTAACAATTGCATAACGTCTCTCTCGTTTGGTGATCTCAGTAGCTTGGCAAGACGATAGTCCCTTGGACTATTTTACTATACCTTTCCATTGGACTTTTGAAGGCCCAACATTACCAGCTACTTGTTTTGCATCAATATGTTACCTTTTTAGAGCCCAAGAAACTCACCCTCTATTTTACTCGCAAGGCATTACAAACCACAAAATATTCTACCTATTTTTAGAGCCCAAAAAAACCTCCAATGAGATTACAAAATTTTCTACCTTAATGGTGGAAGATTTAGAATACATTCGGTATAAATGCACCGCGTGAATTTAGACCGTACATATACAACACATGTGATGAGTCCAACCGCACATGTTGTACACGCAAGATTGAAATTTACCCTGTGCACCGGTTGCATTGTAGGCATACTCATTAATGGGTGTTTGAATTGGCCCCACACAGAAAAGACAGAAAAAGGCAATTAGGTCATCTCAAACCACTCACATGGGATCCAAGAATCAATAGCTAATGGTCATAAACAATGTAGTTGTTAGGATCGCACACACACTATTGGTAAATAAAACAGATAAAAAAACATACACAAATAACATGAGATTTAAGTTGTTCAGCAAATTACCTATGTCCACGGACGAATAATGACTTTCTTTACTTCAATACTTTGGTTACACATTTTTTTCTCTCTCTACTCACCTTTTCTCTCAACAATTATCTCTCTATTTTCTCTATCAATTCTCTTCTCAACCTCACCTCTATTTATAGAGTCTTGAACCCATTTTCTTGTTGAACAATGATTACAATTACTTCAAGACCAAGTCTAACAAGAAATTAATAAATAAATTACAACTCTAAAATAGAAACCTAATTACAATAGAATTTTGAGACACAAATCCTAACAATCTTCACATTGGCTTAAATTTTATCTTCACGCGCTCCTCCATAACTACATCTTGAATGAAAATCTCTCCACATTAAACAAAACACATTCTTTCTTCTTGTCGTTCTTCGTCATTCTATTGCATTCACCTATTGTAAACAAATTCCAAGTTCAAATAGTCGAACTTGGAATCTACTCTCATATCATCAAATTGAGTTCTTCTTGCGTTTGGAATAAAGGTTGGTGTTCTTGCAATCGTCAAGACTTCTTCCTTCTCTTGCCGCTCTTGATTAGACACTCTAGTATATCTCAAAATAGGCTTCCATTTTGTTTTTGCAATTACTCTACCTAGTATGGTATTTTCCAACAAAACATAGAGATTATTAACCTTCCTTCCCAAAATCATAGCACGTGACCCCTTTTTAATCTTCATTAATACATTCTTTTCTTTATACCAATAACCCTTAGAATCCAATGCTTTCACAAAAATCACATTTCATCTTATACATGGAATATGGCGTGCATTCATTAAAATTCTTACCAAACCATTAGTTGTCTTGATTTTGATTATTCCAATAGCCATAAAATCACAAGAAACATTATTCTCCATAAATACCTTACCACTTACAGGTTTGTATGTAGCAAAGTACTCTTTATGAGGATACACATGAACTAAACAAGCGAAATCAAGTTTTTACTCCCTTGTTATCAATAATTGATAATGTTTCATCGTTAACACTCTCTTCTTTCATAGCCTCAGATGCAATAATAGCAGTAGATGCACTCTCCTTCTTTTATGGACAATACCACTGAAGATGTCCCTTTTTTTCACACCCGTAACATCTTTTCTCTCACAATGACACAAAACTTCTTGAAGCTCCAAACATTTTCTTATCTTGAGTAATAAGAGCTTGAGTCTGATCATTGTAACTATCTTCATCATTCAATTTTTCATTAGAGAACAAAACATTCTTAATTTGCTCTACTGAGATAGTATCTCTTCAATTTAGTAAAGTATTGAATAAATGTTTATGAGTAGAACGTACCGATGTCACCAAAATAATTGTTTTATCATCATCACTCAACTTGACATCAACATTAGATAAATCACAAATAATCTTATTGCACTCACCAAGATGTTCTTACAAGCTTGCCCCTTCTTTTCTTCAAAAAGAATACAACTCTTACTTCAAGATTAATCGGTTGGTGAGTTTCTTTCCCAGAAATAGATTCTTCAATTTCTTTCATATATCCGCTGTTGAAGCTTCTTAAATCATATCATACACAATATCATCCGTCAACGTCAATCGAATTGCACTCATTGCCTTTGAGTTGATCTTCACCCATTGTTCGTCTTCCATCCTTACTAGTTTCAAACCCAAAGTCTCTTCGAGACCATGTTGAATAAGTAAATCTCGCATTCGAACTTGTCAAAGACTGATGTTCCTTCTTCTATCAAACTTTGTGACTATGTATTTTTCATCTGTAATAGTTGTTGTCATAGCTCTGATATCAATCGTTAGGATCGCACACACACTATTGGCAAATAAAATAGATTAAAAAAAATACACACAAATAACACAAAATTTACGTGATTTAGCTAATTGTCTACATTCACTGGTAAAAAACGACTTTCTTTACTTCAATGCTTTGGTTGCACATTTTTTTTTTCTCTATTCATTTTTCTCTCTCTACAATTATCTCTCTCTTTTCTCTACCACTTTTATTCTCAATTTCACCTTTGATAGAATATTTGACTAGAATTATGAAACGTGTAACATGAAGGATGAGTTCGAAGTGATGTGGATAGGAAGTCTATTTTAACCAGGACTTCATATCTCCAAGAGCCAGTCTCCTACTAGGGTACGGTCTCACTTGACCGCTACATGGATAAGAAGTCTACTTTAAGAGGATTTCTCTATCTCCAGGAGCCGGTCTCCTACTAGGGTACGGTCTCACTTGACCGCTATAAATACAGAGACGGTCCATATACCAGGTACACAATTAATACCCCTGAGTTCCTTTATATCTAAAAAAGCCCTTTCGATTTTTGACTTGATTGTCGGAGCGTAGTCGGCCGGCACCACGCCGGTACCCTCTCGATTACCCTTCTCTTGTCTTTTTTTACAGGTTGGCATTTGATCAGTTCGGGGTGGATTTTTGCTTCATCAGTTGGCGTCGTCTGTGGGAAACAATCACAAACTTGATTGTTCTACACGAATAATATACGAAGCATGATGCACCTACGATCTGGGTTAGAGACTACCATTGTACAGGACCCTCCAGCGCAGGGCCCTCCTGCTGGCCACAATCCCCCAGCACAGGACCTTCCTGCCGGTCACAATCCTCCAGCCGCCCAGGATCCTCCTGTCGGCCATGACCTTCCTGGCGGACAGGGCCCTCCAATCGGACAAGGAGGCATGCAACCCCCTGGAAAGATGGACTTCCCTGGGGCACGCCCCGAAATCCCAAATGACCAAGGACAGATCGCAGCGTTGGAATGTCAAGTCCGGAACTTGAATCAAAGTCTGGCCCAGATACTCCAACAGAATGAGACAATTCTGCAGCGCCTCCCTCCTATGGAGCCAGTACCATCGCCGGGTCACCCTGTTGATCCAGAAGAGGATGGTGTTGGGCGAGACAGCGAAGTCCCAACGGACGACGCAGCTCAGAACCAAGTAAGAGGTGGGACGAACCCCAGTTACCTAGTCCCACTCGAAAGAAACCAACCCCATGGAGACTCAGGGTACCCAGGGAAAACTACCTATTATGATATGGAGATGCAGGACCTCAGAGCTAGGGTAGAAAGCATGGTCCACGCCATAAGGGGGAAGGATCCTGCTATAGTAAAGGAGTTGGTCCAGCAATCTAACCTCCCTTTCTCCGCTGGGATAATGAGTTGTCCTTTGCCCAACAAGTTCAAGATGCCCACCCTTGAAAGCTTTGATGGGACCAATGACCCGCTAGATCATCTGGAGACCTAAAAAGCTCTGATGCACCTCCAAGGAATACTAGATGAAATCCTATGTAGAGCTTTTCCTACTACATTGAAGGGTTCTGCCCGATCATGGTTCAACAACCTAAAATCGACATCTATACGTTCTTTCAAGGAACTGAGCCAATTGTTCGTAGGCAATTTTACTACCGCCCGAAGGCACAGAAAGCCAGCCACTTATCTCCTGAACGTAAGACAGAATAAAGGGGAGTCATTGCGAGACTACATTTACCGGTTTAACAGAGAGATGTTGCAGGTCGATTCTCTGGACGATAAGGTGGCAGTTACTGCATTCATACGGGGGCAACTGCCTTCAAAATTCTTGTACTCAATTTTCAAGCACCCTCCAGAAAGTATGTCCGAGCTACTCATGAAAGCCCAAAAGTACATGAACGCAGAGGATGTCCTTGATGCGAGAAAGGCAGACAGGAAAAGGGAGGGACATTCCAGTGAGGAAGATAGAGACCCCAAGTGTGACAAGATGTCACGGGGGTCGACCGGTAAAGTATCACGTCATGAGCAGGGAGGCAGGAGGCATATTGACTAGAGACATTAAAAGGGAGGCAGTTGGCCCATCCTTAGATTGCTGAGCATTTGTGGAAGCACCACCAGTAAGACTTTCTTTTAAAAGTTACATATACTTTAATTATTCTAGTTGAAGCTAATTTAATATCGAGCCTTTGGGCGATAGCTCCGAGATTTTTGCTTGAATAATTCTCTGTTTGTTACTCAAATATCAATAGTAATCATTTTGTTTCAAAATTTGTTGTTATAACTAAAACAAAAAGTACACCTCCAAGGAGGGCCTTTAATGAAAAAGGCGGGATGGATGAATCCCGAGAACATTGTTTAACAGCCCTACGGGGGCACAGCCCTACGAGGTCACAGCCCTACGAGGGCCACCCTACTGGGATACACCTCCAAGGAGGGCCTTTAATGAAAAAGGCGGGATGGATGAATCCCGAGAACATTGTTTAACAGCCCTACGGGGGCCCAGCCCTACGGGGTCACAGCCTTACGGAGGCACAGCCCTACAGGGGCCCAGCCCTACGAGGGCCACCCTATGGGATACACCTCCAAGGAGGGCCTTTAATGAAAAAGACGGGATGGATGAATCCCGAGAACATTGTTTAACAGCCCTACGGGGGCCCAACCTTACGGGGTCACAGCCCTACTGGGGCCCAGCCCTACGGGGTCCCAGCCCTACGGGGTCACAGCCCTACGGGGTCGCAGCCCTACGAGGGCCACCCTACGGGGATACACCTCCAAGGAGGGCCTTTAATGAAAAAGGCGGGATGGATGAATCCCGAGAACATTGTTTAACAGCCCTACGGGGGCCCAACCTTACGGGGTCACAGCCCTACTGGGGCCCAGCCCTACGGGGTCTCAGCCCTACGGGGTCACAGCCCTACGGGGTCGCAGCCCTACGAGGGCCACCCTACGGGGATACACCTCCAAGGAGGGCCTTTAATGAAAAAGGCGGGATGGATGAATCCCGAGAACATTGTTTAACAGCCCTACGGGGGCCCAACCCTACGGGGTCACAGCCCTACTGGGGCCCAGCCCTACGGGGTCACAGCCCTACAGGGGCGCAGCCCTACGAGGGCCACCCTATGGGATACACCTTAAAGGAAGGCCTTTAACGAAAAAGGCGGGATGGATGAATCCAGACAGCCCTACGGGGGCACAAGCTCAGCCCTACAGGGGCCTAGCCCTACTAAGGAGACACGACCACACTTTTTCAAGGGCCTTTAATGAAAAGTGTGGGATGATTAATCCAAAAATATTGTCAACATACCCTACGGGGGCACAACCTGTTAAAAGAGATTTTAGCAAAAGGCAGGTAAGTCCCGCCAAGGTGGTCACATGGCTTTATCAAGAGCCGCGCTATTAAGCTTATTAATTAGAGTTTATTAACCAAGTGAGTCATTGGCATAATGGTTAGGGTGAGACCATCATAGCTTATTAGCTAAGATTCGATTCTTCAAACTGACAATTATTTTTTATATATATATATAAACCGGGTTCTTATATACCAGCCAAAGGCCGGACCCAAGAATAAATCGCCCGACTAAAAACCAAGCCCAGGAAGAAACTGGCCCGACTAAGGACTGGCCCACTGGACCAGACGCGACCGGGCCCGCCGGGCTGGCCTGGCTAAGCGTCGGGCCGGGCCCGCCTTGACAAGCGCCTGGCCGGGCGCGGCCTGGCCAAGCGCCGGGCCGGGCCGGGCGCCGGGCGCAGCCGGGCTCACCTGGCCGAGCTTCGGGCGCGGCCGGGCTCTCCCTGGCCAAGCGTCTGGCGCCGGGCGCGGCCGGGCCCACCTGACCGGGCTTCGGGTCGGGCCGAGTGCAGTTTGGCCAAACGCCTGGTGCTGCCGGGCCCACCCGGCGCGTGCTGCGCGCGGGAGAAAAAGAAAAAAGAAAGGAAAGGAAAGGAAAAGAAAAAAGGAAAAGGGAGGAAAAAAGGTATTTATTTATATGCCAGAGACGAATTCTAATGAGCAGTCCAAAGTGTTCATAAGGCCCAGCACTCGACCCTTATGAACAGGGGGCATCTGATAGAGTATTTGACTAGAATTATGAAACGTGTAACGTGAAGGATGAGTTCGAAGTGACGTGGATAGGAAGTCTATTTTAACCAGGACTTCCTATCTCCAAGAGCCAGTCTCCTACTAGGGTACGGTCTCACTTGACCGCTACATAGATAAGAAGTCTACTTTAAGAGGATTTCTCTATCTCCAGGAGCCGGTCTCCTACTAGGGTACGGTCTCACTTGACCGCTATAAATACAGAGACGGTCCATATACCAGGTACGCAATTAATACCCCTGAGTTCCTTTATAGCTAAAAAAGCCCTTTCGATTTTTGACTTGATCGTCGGAGCGTAGTCGGCCGGCACCACGCCGGTGCCCTCTCGATTACCCTTCTCTTGTCTTTTTTTACAGGTTGACATTTGATCAGTTCGGGGTGGATTTTTGCTTCATCAACCTTTATTTATAGAGTCTTCAAACCCAATTTCTTATTAGACATGGATCCCATTACTCCAAAATCAAGTCTAATAAAAAATTACTAAATAAATTACAACTCTAAAATAAAAACTTAATTACAATAGAATAGCAGCACATGCCCAAGGTTGATTAATTCTACATTGCAATTGGCTTTTATGGATTTCAATTAACTTTCAATGTAATAGCTTTCGAGAATGGCACACTTACAGCCTCTGTAAATTAATGCCTTTTAAGGTTGATTAAGCATATAAAAGTTAGAAAAAAATACAATTCTTCACTCGGACTCGGGTTGATAAGAAGTGTGGGGTTTGAGGCTTGTCCATGACCCGAATTGTTTGTGGCGGGGGTATATATATACCACTGAACAGGGACAAACCCATGTTGATTTTTTTTCCCCTCTTATATTCTCTTATTTTTTAAATTATATACTTATGTATAACACCTTACCCCTCCCTAAAACTACAAAAAAAAAAACCCACTAGGTCCCCCCAATTTTTTTTAATCTTTCTCTCTCTCTCTTTTCCCCTCTCTCTCCCCAATATTTCTCTCTCTATCCCTCTCTTTCTTTCTCTCTCTTTCTTTTTCCCTTTCTTTCTCTCTTTGTCCCCTCTCTCTATCCGATCTATTTCTCTCTTTTTTATTCTCTCTCTTTGAATCTTTGTCCCCTCTCTTTATATCTATAAAAATAATTTAAATTAAAAAAATAATGGAGTAAATATTTTTTTTTTAAATTTTTAATAATAAAGTAAATGTTATCAATGAATAATGATAAATTTATTCAATAGAATTATTATGATGGCTTGAAAAAAAAATTAGTGTTAAAAGTTGCCCCTTCACAAAAATTCCTAAGTCCGTCACTACCACTGAAGGTAACAGATTTTGAATGAATAATGTAAATTTGTGCGTGTGTGTGTATTTTTTTTTATTGCTGTGTTGGCTTTCTGTTTTTATGTTAATTTTGGCAACACCCATTTTTAGTCCAAGCAGTATCTAGAAGGTGGAAAGTTGACAAATTGGTGCATGTAGCTATGGTGGGTGGTGATATTCTGCTGCTACTTTATAGTGCTCTGTTCTTGCTCCCCTCAGCTCACTTCTGGATATTGCTTGGTTGATTCATATAAATTTTATTGTACCCACCATATAGTGCAAATCATGTTTTTCCTTATAGTCTCTTTTACTTTCTTCATTTTTTTTTTTCTTAAGGGATGCTTTGTTCTTGATTATCAAATTAACTTACTTATAAAAATAAAAAATAAAAAACTTTATTCTATATTTAGAAATTTGTTTAAAAACTTTATCAAATCCGAACCCGATAAAAGTTCTAATCAATCCGATCCGATAACTCGACGGATTATATATAATTAAAATCGTATCCGACTTGTTGTTAATTGAATATTCGATCCGATAACCCGATTGGAAAAAGAATATAATTTTAAAAAAATAATTTAATTTCAAAAGAGATTAGCAAATAATGATTAGGAAAAAAATAGAGAAAAAAAAATAAAATTTAAAGAAAAAATTAGTAGAAAAATAAGTATTCGCCTTTTTATTATAAAAAAAAAAATTATAAAGAAAGACAAAATAGAGACAGAGAAAAAAAAAAGGAAATAATGATAAAAAATATTTTAATAGTTTGTAAGTTTTATATGTTATAATATTAGATAATATATTTATAATAAATTATATATTATATTATTTCGGATCGGATTATTATCCGATAGATCGATCATAATCTATATCTTATTTGTTTATATAACGGATTATCATATTCGAATCGCTAATGGATTATCAAATTAAATGTTCAATTCATAACAAAATTATTGGCTCAGATCAAAATTCGATCCACTAACATGTTTGTTGATGTGGCTGAGTAGTCCAAATAAATAAGCTAACTGATTTTTTTATTAAAAAAAAAATTCTTATATATTTTGAAAGTCAACTGGAATTCACTTGTAATGTCAAACTTTACTAACCAGTTAAATTTGACAGAATAAATTGACCTATAGTTGGGGAAAAAAAAAACCTATAATTAATGTCTCTAGGGACAACTCTTCTAAAAATTTCTGAAAAGCAATCATCTATTTGGTTAATTTTAATTGAAATTAAATTTCTCTCTTAAAAATTGTATATATGGAAATAATCCATTTGTATTGCGAAGATTTGAGAATCTTCTACTATAAGATTTCCTATTGACTTGTATCCTTCACATTTCCAATGAGCCATGCTTTTTTGCCACACCGTACTGGCCAGGGCGGACCTAGGATTACCAATTTATACAAGTTTGAGGGCCCAAATGTAAAATTTTGTAAAATTTAATACTTAAAGAAGGACTATTTAGTATAATTTTTTTAAATTTTAGAAAGGTCATGGTGCCTTGTCCTCTCTTACGTCCGTCTAGAGTTGGAGAAATTATACAGTACTAACGGCACCAAAAAAAACAATAGAACATGAGCTTCATATTGAGGAAGGACGAATCAATTATATACCTTGCCTCGATCAAATATAAAGTAAAAGGAAAATCAACATATACCTTGCCTCGGTTAGGGTAAAGATAAGGAAAATCAGGATGTACTTTGCTTCAATCAGTATAAAGTAAATGGGAAAATCAACATATACCTTGCTTGACTCAATAAATCAAAATACAATACTTTTATGGGTAAAGTGTAAAAAAAAAAATTCAGAATTATGTTTGAATTTGTAAATAATTCCTCAGAATTATATTTTGTATACAATACATTCTGAAATATCATATTTTATTACGAAATTCTCCCATGTCTTTCATGTGATTGACTATTTTCATTAAATGACCATAATGCCCCTTTCTATTCAATTGCATTTAACCCATTTTTTATTAAAATAAATTATGAAAAAAATCATATTATTTTGATGACATATTCTCCATCATATTTGCATAAATTTACCTTTAATTATTGAAATTAATTATTTTACTAAAAATCTTAAGTACAAAATTTTAAAGCAATTTTATTAATTTCTTAAATTTTCAAATATATGCTACATTAAAAAGAAGGTGTTTTTTTTAAATTTTTCATGAATATATTGTATTAAAAAAATGGTATTTTTGTAAGGTAAAATTTTTTAAACTGGGTATAATAAATTTTATTATAAATAGTCAAATTAAATTGTAATGGCTAAATTTGATAGTAGTTACAACTATGTATTTCTTTTCTATTGTTATGATAAATTGATGCTAGTAATAAAAAAATTAATATTTAAATGAGAGAAAATATAATAAAGATAAGTTAATAAGACATATTTAATAAGAATGGGTAAAATTGTCTTTTGTGATAAATATGTCTTTAATTACAAAAAAATATTAATTTATAGGATAATTCAGAAAAGTTATTTGCAAAAGGGTAATAAATAGATGAGAAAATAAGAAATTGTGTCGGTGTTAATTAGCTTTCCAAATTTTTGTGTCTTGTGCAAAAGGGTAATCTAAAAAACTGCTTTTAGACTACACAAGGCTCGCAAGTCATTGTGCGTTTGTTCCACATAAGAGGTTTAAGAAAGAAAAAAAATTATCCATATATATAAATGCCAAGTTCGGTTTATGGGATTGGGTCCCAAGGGGCACCGAAGTTTGTGGAGGGGAGGACCGAGTCAAGTTTGTGTCCAAACCCATCAAAACACACACGTGCACGATTGGGTTTGGGCTTATTGATCTTCAAAACGGTCCAAATATTTACGGGTCAATCAAACCGAAACCATACCTGATACCCCACCCGAACCAACACCTTTTGGTCTATAAAGAGCGCTCATAGGCTGCCACTTTAATTCACTCATTTCAGTTGATTTCTCTCTCTCTCTCTCTCTCAATTTTCTCTGCATTTCTTTCTAGTGTCAGCTTTGAGAGAGAGTAAACACCAACTCACCAAGTCTGGTTCGCTAGTTCCTTTGGTGTGTTTCGGAAGACATCGTTGTAGGAGACAGTGCAACAGCTAGCGGGGTGACTATTGTTAAGGGCATATAATCAAATTTTAGTCTCAATCTACAGGTTGTTTTATTATTCATCTTCTTGTTTGCTTTAGTATCATATAATTAAATTTTAGTCTCGGTATTTTATTAATCTTCTTATTGTTTACGTTAGTAATTTAGATTTCGCATATATTTAAATTTCTATTTGTCATTATCTTATTTAAACAGTAGCATTCGTAGCATATTTTACCTCACACAACTAACTTAAGGGGAAACGGAGCAAAGGGAGGCGAAAGGCCGAATTAGCTAAAACGCAAAACACACAGGCTGATTAAAGCATATATATATATATATATATATATATATATAATTGGTATAATAAGACAAAAAAATCTATCTAGTTAAAAAATTATTAAAAAATTAATCATGTGAGTAAAAATAATTTTACCAATCTATGATTCAAAATTATCTTATCTAACAATCAAAATTAATGACGCTTGAGAATGTCATAAACATAAAAATACACTACTATATACATACACATAAGAAAAATAAATACACTTCTCCTATAGTTTCAAAGTTATTTATGACAAGTAACAACCCTCTTAAAAAAAGTACAGCTATGCTCTATAGGTCAAAATCATAGGTCGGCTAAAAACCTCATAGTTTTACGCAGAGTAAGTAGGTCATGTTACTCCTCTTCTTTTAAATCCAAAAAATTAAGTAATTATTAAATTAATTAGTTGACTCTTTCAGATCACTCAATTAACGTCATTTTAAAGCATAAATACATGCATAATACTCTCGTCCATGCCTAAAAATCTAAGTGCGTGGCTTATATGTCACGTCCTCATCAATTACTTAAACCATGTCTATCACAATGAATTATTTACTACAATACATATATATATGCAACTTCACAAAAATAAAATTCGTTAATAAATATCACAAAGTTTCTTTGGTTAATCATGAGTCCTTCCTTTCTTTGTTGATAAGCCATCTGATTCGAGTTATGGTAGAATTGTTTACTTCGGGTTCGGTCTACTATCCAAAGATTCAGTGGGTTTCTATTATACTCATTTTTTAACTTCTTTTCAATCATCTAAGCTGGACATGCATACTTAGATTTATTTTGAACAGTTCTCTGGTTGTTTAGGCTGTGTATTTTTGTTTCTTTTCTGGCGTGTGCGCTTGAGGTCTTGATGCACATTGATCTTTGTACATTCTTTTCTTTTCTATACAATTTTATTTATCAAAGAAAAAAAATAATAACATGCAATGAGCTAGTCTCCATCTCCATCAATTGCAAATCAACGTGTACCTTAAATATATTAAGAGTCCACAAGTTCAGCAAAAAAATTGATAAACACAATCATCGTTCGGCAAGTTAACCTTATCTTATATTATCATACATATAGGTTAATTAATTCTCATTAATTAACACATACAGATTTATAATATCAATTAAACTTTTGTTATTACTATATCTGCAACCTCTTACACATAACATTCGAACTTGAAAAATCAAGTATAAGATAACTCCATCATTAAATCAACCATTAATCACTAAACCAAAGCACTAATTATAATGCTACATATTTTAATTCAACAATTTTCTCAATTATTGATCATAAATTAATTAACCATCTCGATTAACTAATTATGAACTTCTCACATATCTCACATGAGTCCCAAACTCAATTCCAATAGTTGTGCATCATATGGTCCCGGACTATCGAAGATCATACTTGTGGCTGAGTTTATACGTCTACTCACCCAATTGGTCCTAGACCATGTCCACACAATAAGGGCACACTCCACCCAATAACGATAAAAGATAGGGTTGTGCACTCCCATAGACAAGTCCTGACCATACATAATGAAATCATTAAACAATTTTCATAATTTTCCGGCTTTTAAGGTTTATCAAATGTTCCTAACATTTAATAAATTAAATCAACTATTAACATATTCTCTAGACACATTAATAACACATGGAATTCAACATATAGATCTCTTCTAAACTTGGTTATTTCAACATAATTAAGTTCATTACGATGAAATATATCATTACATAAATTTTGGCCCATATCATGTCTAGTGCATTATACATGGGTCTCACTCTCAGTTACATTTACCCCCATTAGCAGTATGTTCATCCTATCACCTTATTATAATCTAACATTAAAATAGACATCCTGTTACATACATATCTAACGGTATATCCATTTAAGCTTTGATATATATATATATATCTTGGTATATTTAAGGTCTTGTGCACATAGTATATCAATCCACTAACCAAAACCATTCATTTGGCTCCCCTAATATTAAATACTGAGATGTTATGCTACAGATTGCTCAAATACATTTGAAACTCTTATACATAACCAATACATACCAAACCAATTCATTTCAGTCCCATGCAAATAATTTAATTAATTCAAAAGAACATAAGAATTAATTCTCCAACAACGATAATGTATCAGCATGTTATCTTGATATATCAATCCACATGCATCAAAACCTCCCAAAATTCACTTGTATTCACATTCATATATACCCATAATAGACTTTTAAAAAGAGTTAAATTTAACTAGAAAAATTATAATTATAAAAGAATAGGGGCAAGATTAACTTGCCTTGAGATCCAAGATCCTTGATTTTCCTCCACCTCTTATTTACTCTGCCAAGGCCTCTCTCTCTCTCTCTCTCTCTCTCTCTTTGTTTTTCGTTTTTTTCTCTTTTTACTTATTCTTTTCTCTTGGGCAGAGTTTGTCTCCACGTGTCAAGTTTCACACACCTATACAACATGTGTCTTTCTTTACCCATATTTATTTCTAAATAATTAAAACAAAAGATATATATATATATATATAGCAACCAGCCACATGTTATTTAATAGGCATTATAATTTATACCATTTACCTTTCACCTTTTCTTTTTCCCACTTTCATTTCTTAGAGGCCCACCTATGTATCTAAGAAATACATGTTAGGCCAAGTGTCACACAATCTTGTACATGTGTCTCATGCACTATCTTTGCAATAACAAAATAATTACGGACATATGCCCACTTAATGACTACCCAATTAAAATTCAGGGTGTTACATGATATATGGAGGAATGTTGACTTAATCAAACCCACAGCTACTAAGCTCTCAATTAGTAACACACACCCCGACCTGATGGAGGGGCGGAGAATGAAAGAGAGCTTGCCGGAGCCACATGTTTGGGAGAGTGAGATTGGTGGCGAAAGAGAACTCCGGGATGCCCTGAGTTTTTCCCAGTACAGGCGGTCCTCTAATCATGAATACGTGATTCCCTGTATTCACCGTATTCCTGATGAGATTCGTGAACTGAATGAAACCGCCTACAATCCCATCATGGTATCTATTGGGCCTCTTCATAGATCAACGTATTCTGTGTATGAAATGGAGGATGTCAAAAAGAGCTACACAACTCGCCTATTTCAACGAGCTCCGTTTAATCAGCAGGAACTGGATAGTTGTCTGGCTGCTGTGAAAAATTTAGAAGTTTCAGGTCGGGAATGCTATGCAGAAGAATTAACACAACTGAATGGAACCATGTTTGCAGAAATGATGGTGTTTGATTGTTGCTTCATTATTGAACTCCTACTCAGGTTTCATGATAACACTCCTGACCCCATTTTGCACAACACTTTCAAGCACGTTAGCGTCAGGCATGATCTGCTCCTACTAGAGAACCAGATTCCATTCTTTATTCTTCAACATTTGTTCAGGCAAATGGTGGAACTCCGCCATCTGGACTATCCGTCCCTTACTCAATGTCTACTTTCATTTTTTGACGATATGATGGGCTTAGAGAAACTAGTCCAAACTGGAAAGAAGGGTCAGACAAACTACTGTGCATTCGATTCCAACCTCATGCCGTCTCAAACTGAGGCGGCGGCGGCTGCTGCTTCTGCTGCAGGGAAGGACACAAAAAAAAGGAATGACAAGGAGAAGGAGAAGGAGATCAAAGAGGAGGAGTATGCGGAAACGGCCGTTCGTCACATACTGGATCTTTTACATAAACGCTGCTTGATGAACACTTGTCATCACGTGAAGGCGCACACACCAGAAGAAAAGAAGGATACAGGAACAAAGGATGATGATAGTCATTGTATAGTAGTACAAATTTCACAAAAGCATTCTGCAGCAAGTGACAAGGAAGCTGCAGTAGGGAAAGACAAAAGTACAAGGGAGGAGACGTGGGATGCCTTTAAATATTCTGCAACACAACTTGACATGGCAGGAGTCAAGTTGATGGCAGGTAATGGGAAAGACCTATTCGACGTGAATTTTAGTACTGATGATCGTTCTTGTTTTTGGCTGTGTAGGAGAGGTCGTTTAGAAATCCCGCCTTTCACCGTCGATGACTTCACGGAGACATTCTTGAGAAACATCATTGCTTTCGAGCAAACTTGCGTTGATATACAACGTTACTTCACATCACATGCTCTCCTCATGGATAAACTCATCAACTCTCCAGAGGATGTTAAATTGCTTGAGGAAGCTGGGATAGTATGCAACAATTTGGGTTCTAGTGAAGAGGTGTCCCTTCTTTTCAACCGTATTTGCAAGAATGTATCTCCATCTGTTTTCTGCTTCCAAGATCAATGCATTAAGGTAATCAACTACTGCAAGAAAAGCTGGCCAAAATTTCTAGTGAAACTGAGACTTGATTATTTTAACAGTCCATGGACACTCATATCAGTAATTGCTGCTTTCATCCTCTTTGTGCTTACATTCCTGCAGACACTCTACGCCATGATTTCTTATTATTAACTATGGAAGTAGCTGGATTACTACAGTTCCTACCAATCTGTCTCATTGGTCCGGAATGTGTTTAATTAAAATAGCATTACTATGTGAAAAAAGATGTATCTGAATTCGCTATGTACTGATCCAGTCATGATATATATATATATATATATATAAGCTCTGCTGTTGTATGATTATATAATTAGTGTTTAATTACCCAATCACACCGACTACGAAGTTAATTTTGGTAGAACTTGCACAATTTGTTTCATATATAATTGCAACATTTTACTAGCATAAGCAAGAACTTCAATAGATCCACAACATTTTTTTATTGCCCAGGAGCAGATGATAATTAACCTATAAGAAATAGAACACTAATCTTTTGTCTTAGCTGGTTTGTTTTTTAATTGTGATGATGACCAAATAGTTCAGTGAATGAACCTAAATAGTTTCCACCTGTGTGTTGAACATTTTTATGTTGAGTTTAATTACTTTTACTTCTAAAATAGAGAGCTATCTCGTTCTCAACTGTGCTAATAACATCCATTAGGTCTCCAAGGCTAGTCTGATTTTGTTTCCCATCATTAATCTAAATCAACACAATATATATATATATATATATATATATATATATATATATATATATATATTCACAATTCGGATCGTTGATTCTCTAGTTATACATTAACCATGCTCAAACTACCATTACACTATGTCAGCTGCGCAACCATCACTATGATTGATACCACAAAGTAAAACCATGGTTCTCAAAGGGACAAACCAAAACATACAAAATTACAGGTAAACAGGAGGCATACCGGAGGGCCCAAACTGAAAAAAAAAAAGGCAACCCATTTAAATGAGAGAAATGCTAAACGTCGTGAAATTATTTCATAAATTTGTATCATGAATGATGTGGCAGGTAACGTGGAGAGTTAGTATTGATGGAATTCAGTGATAATATTATGGGACTCTGTGTATGGGAGAATCCCACCAATACTAACTCTCCACGTTACCTGCCACATCATTCATGATACAAATTCATAAAATAATTTCAAGACATGTAGCATTGCTCTTTAAATGATTACAGTCCACCATTTGACTGAACCAAAGAATAAAACATAAATAGGGTTGGTCACGAGGTTAAAACAATGGCCCTGTATAACGTGTAATATGCTTTCTATCTTTGAAAATAACTGTTAGAAAGTATTCTAGATTAAAACACGTCACTTTCGAATTACATTCTTTCCTCTTCAAATGAGAGATATGTAGGCAGCTTAAAGTTACTCTTGGGTTCATAAATATGTTAGATTTATCTAATTTTAAGTTACCATTAGTTTAATTATGCATCTCTCACATTTAAACACCCAATTCATTTATGAATGGGTCAGTTCATGTCGTTACTGTCTGAGTCAACTCATAAGATAATCAGATATATTTATTGTGTTTAAAAGACATGGATTTACGTATTTTTAAAGCTCTACATTAGAGTCACATTAAATCTTGACAACCATGCATAAATATGGATAAATGGGATGTTTAACACAATTTCCATGTACAATCAGATTTTTGAATTCATTAATCTAATTGGTTAAACTATATAGATGTCATCACATAAGGTTATTACATTAAACTCATAATTACACACTTTAAGTGACCTTACAATCATAAATCAATATTAGGTGGCAATTTCATAAATTTTTGGCTTTATCTATATTTTGTTGTATTTAAACACTACAACAAAATTTAGTATTTACAACACATTAGTGACCACACGCATAAATTACAAGTTGTGTTAAATATTTTGTTTTGGGTCCATGTTGTAGGCACTTTGTTAGACATTAAAAATACGGTATGTATAGTCACACCTTGCACTTAAATGTCCATTTAATATTCTTTCAAGGACGTATATTTTTTATATTAAAAAATAATTTAGAGATGGATCGGAGAAGTTTAATTTTATTTTTATATGAACAGAGCAAAACTATTCAAAGACCTAATTTGATTCGAAATCTCTATGATTACTCATATTTCTAGAACACTTGCATGTCTCCTTGTTCTCTCCTCACAAGTTTATTAACGCTCTTCGTACTCCAGTGAAGATGCCCTAATTCTCTCCAATTTGTAAACCTACCAAGCCAAGTGACATATTTTTGTCTGTGCAACAACCCTATGATGAAGCGACCATAAGAAGCCCTAATTCAAAAGATTGAAGTTGGAACCCTATGATGAATCCATTAAAGTTGGAAACCTCCGATGTTACCCCGAGTTCGCACTCTCTCAATTGATTGCTTGAAATTATTCAGTCATAAATATATCTCTGAAGTTCGAACCCTTCGACGATACATATTGAAGGTTAACCTGACTCCATTAAATTGAGCTTTCGATCAGGTATGTATAATGGTTCTAATTTTATTTGAAAAAATCTTTATGTGTTCTTCATATTCTCCCTAATAAACAGGGATAATGAATACTCCAGCTCCAAGCATAATGAATTTTCCAATTTAGATATTTCCCTCAAACAGGGATAAAGAATACTTCAGATTCTCTACTTCTAGGCCTTGTTGGTGTGAACACTGCACAAGCCTGTTTGGAAGGTATTTCACTCAAACGCAACTTAGTGTTAGGGCTCCAAAAAAATTTTACATCTCATGGTAAGGGCTACTGCAATTGTCGATTGTTTTGACTAAAATTGATCTATATGAGTGATCTATTCATTAAAATTGTTATTCTTCTGTTTATATAATTTTTGTCTTACATATGCATCTTTAGCGATTGGATTGTCAGTATTAACATACCCTCCTTGATACTCATTCAGGTATACTTTTTTTTTTCTATTGTAGAAATAGAGAAATGGATTTCAACTCGGTTAAATCGACTAGCATTTGGAAATGTAATGGTAACAATAACTCTTTATTATCAAAAGGTATTTATTAAATCATTTTCTCAACTTCTCTAATTTTGTAAATACTTCCCTATTTTCTCTTTTTCATTTTTAACCAATTTGATATGTATTTTATATGATCCAACATCATTCTAATTTTTAGTCTTCTCAGTGTGTGGTATAAATCAGTTAAATCCTTTTGAATTTGCATGTCTAGAATATTGTTTATCTCATTTTCTTATTCCTGTGAGCCAACAGGGGGTTGTCTAGAACGTTGTTTATCCTCTTGAATATTGTCTAAAACTTATGCAGGATAATGCCAGTTTCTCATTTGGTAAGATCGAATATGAATGCTAGTTATTAAAAAAAAAATGGAGCATTTAAGGCACATATGGAAGACATGAGGTTGACATGAAAGAAGTGAATCAACAAAAGGAAGCATTTAAGGCACAAATTATGCTTGAAATAAATTAGTTGCATTTGGCAGTGGTAAGTTTCTTATCACAACAAGCATTACTCATTTACTTTTAAATCAGCAACTTCAAGGATATTGTATTTGTTTTAAATCAACAATCCTCCTTAAACTTTTTTCTTTAGTGGAGACGAGCTTGACCATAGGTGACAATGTGGGGTTCTTTTTTTTTTTTTTTTTATGCTCTTAGTTGGTCATTGGAGAGTCTGAAGTGGGTTTCACTATGATTATTTATTTGAAGAAATGATAATTGATGGTCAGTCCATTCTTAATCTTTTATTTTATTTTTTATATATAACAGTATTTTTTAGTAAGTTTACTTATATGATGGCTAGAATATGTTTGTTTTTCTAACATAGTGGAAATGATAGCTTGTTTGTAATGAGTTGAAGTGATTCAATCAACTAGCTTTCATGAATTAGCTATATTCAACATTGAGCACCTGGAAGTTTTCGTAGACACATGAAGTGGTGGTGAAATAAGCAATTTTCTTGAATGGTGGTTGGCTACTCTAGGGACTGCCACCGGAAGATATAAGCATATGTGTGGAGTATGCTTACATTTTTCTTAAAATATATAGATTGCTAATTTGATGTAGCAACTGATTATTATGTATGCAATTTGTAAAGATTATTGTGAAAGATATTAGAAAGTTCGTGTATTAATAAAATGATTAATGTGACCAAGTTAATAAAGAAACAAAAATATGCCTAAGACTGGACTGACAAATCTAAAAAGGTAAATTAGATTGCATAATTAAGCCATGTATGTGTGTAAAATATTTAGGTATTCTACTAGAGAGTAGGGAGTATTTCGTCACAGGATATCTCATTTGGTTCTTACATAGACAGTTTCATTCTGCATGGTTAAACTTGTTGGCCTGCACTTGAAGATTTGGAATTACCTAGAGCTGATGTAGATCTTTCTTTCTTAATTACTATGTGATACAATATCAACACAAACGGTTCCTATTTCATACATTTTTTCCTCTGCCACTCGGTAACCAATAACACACCTTGTCTGTTCTAAAATAACTGAAAGTTGACTATGGTTCTCAAAACCATAAGGTAAATTGTGTAGTATTAATCAGTCATTTAATTTTTATATAACTATGTTCTTTGAAACCATGAAGTCATACTTTAGAAAGAGCAAAATGATAAAATTGGAGTAAATAAAGAGAGAAGAAAACATAAAAAAAATATATATATAGTTTTTAAGTTTTCATCATTACAGGAATTTGTCAATACATCATTGTCTAAAATTGCTCTATGTATCTATGAAGAATTTCGAGTTTAGAAGCAGAAACATAATACTTCCGCTATGTGATCAATTTTATATAGTTCAAGTGGGTGTGTGTATGTTTAAGTAAAGTATGTTTATACATGTCTCTTATTATTTGATTATTTTTTTTGTAAAATTGATATTCTTAAATATAATATATTTTTAAATTTTTTGCAGAATGTGATTGAACAAGAGACTATCAAGGATATGGCATGTATTAAAGAGGGGAGATGAGATTATCTTCAAATTTGATATTTATTTATTGTCGACTAATTTTGTTAAAATTTGATATTTATTTATTGTCGACTAATTTTGTTAATTAAATATATGTATGCAATCTCGCACGTTCAAAGTCATATTTTTCGGTGCACATCCACCCTTATATGTTCAAGAAACTATTCCGATCCGTTGTGGGACAAAGTTAGTTGCTCTAACAATCTCCCTTACCCAAATGAGTCGAGCGCCCTTATATGTCCAAATCATTCCCTATCCAGATCCGATGTGAGATAAAGTTAGATTCTCTAATATTTTTTTTCTACATGAACTTGCAATGCTTGCAACCCACACTTAAATGCTCAAGTTCTTTCCTATCCGGATCCAACGTGGGACAAAATTAGCCCATCTAACACTTAGAATATGCATATTGAAAAACATACAATAAAGAAAACGAGAAAAATATAACTTAAATAAATAGAGATAAAAAAAATTTGATATAAGAGAGATGGTAACTGAGGCTTAGTTAGGTATCAAAATTTTTAATTTTTTTTTCAAATTTAATTTCTGATTTTTTTTAAAAAAATATTCTTTGATTTTAATTTCTCATGAACTTTAACAATAAACATTTATCAATAAAAAAATAGAGAGCACTTTCCCTGTAAATATCATTTCCCTATTAAAGTTGTCACGCCACTTTAATTTAAAGGATTTTCTTTTATATATATTATCATAGTCCAATACTAAAACAAATTTATGTCACCATTTATATTGCATTTTATCTTCATCCATGCACCTCTTTCGTTCCATGGATCATGAATGGATGAGGTTAAAAAACACGAAATAGTGATGAGTACTTTCTACATATCAGTTGCCAAATAGACAGAAAGAGTACTTCAATCCCACCCAAATTCATTGCATCTGCTACATGCATTTAGGTGGGGGCATTCATCTAAGGAGAGATTACTAGGTGATAACATGCCCCTTGGGGCAATAGCAACACTCCACGTACGCACGATACAATTCAAGACAAGTAGACCCGGAAGTGCATAATAATTTCTCCCATCTAACAACATATGTAAGGAACTCGGCTGAAGACTTTGGGTCAAGTCTTCTCTACACATGTAACATGATTCCACCTTTTTTTTTTCATTTTTTGAGCCACAGTGTATTTATTCTGACACAATGTATGTGGTTGAAAAATTCTTGTCGTTGGACAACCTATTGACACAAAACTATTTACGTATTTATTCTGACACAATGTATGTGGTTGAAATTTTCTTGTTGTTGGACAACCTTTTGGCACAAAACTATTTACGTTCTTGATTTTTTTTCTTTTGTTTTTTTAAAAAAGTTTTCATGTTATCAATCTATAGAAAATGGATGGTCTTCAGCCAATTACTCTCTTAAACTCTGACTCTAATCATGTAGTTCAAATTCAATTATGTTATCTTCTTATTAAATTTAATATTAAAATTTATATTAGAAGTGAATTTATAAATGATAAAGTTGAATAAGATGATAATATGACTGAATTTAGACGATAAATTAAAATCTGTAAAATTTAGAAGAAAGATTTAATTGAAATAACCGTTGTTAATTAAGTAGTATTCACATGCTAAAGCACAATCCTGAGGGCATTGTATAAATAAGTTCATTTTATGATAAAATGACAGCAAATGTTTCAAGGCCAGTTGATGAATGACTTGATTAACATCGGCTACGTATCATTATTTAAATTTATAAAATAAAATAAAATAAAAAAATATCCGAACAAAGTTAATCAAAGTAATGTTTTTTAAACATGTCACATCATTTTTTTATTAAAATGGAAAAAGGGGTTGGGTAATCTATAAAATCTTGTTGCTGTCAGCCTCTTAATTTTTGGATGACTTAGATGTTTATTATTTGATGTATATTATATATATTATGTTCTTGATTTATATTAGTTGTGCATATATGACTTGATAGACAATTTGTCAAGATGATTGTTTCAAGAAAAGATGGTTTTTATTCTGTAAAGACATAAATTTGATAGGAGATATTTGGTCACCTGTTTGTTTTAATTTTGTACAAATTTACATCATACTTGATTTTTATTCATGTAATTACTTGAGAGAAAAAAATCCCATAAAATACCATTTGAGTAATAGTTTAATATTTTGTCTTTGTTGAGAAATGTATGTTCTTAGGTAGTATAAAATTAAACATAACAAAACAAAAGTAATATTTTAATTATGGTGAAGACCAGCATGACACTTGTGGGAGCTTCAGTTTGTTCAGGCGAGGGTTTTTTCTTCTATTTTCTGGCAAAATATAATGATAGCATTAAAATCATAAAAACCCAATACAAATCATTCTCAGCTTTAAAACATACAAAAATAATATCTCGTCCATAACCTACGGGTAAAAGGTTTATTAGCTTTTTCTGCACAATATATAAGTACTGATACAATTTAATTTTGAACAAATTACACTTAGCTTGTGTTTGATAGCACCGAATTTGCACTTTGATTATTGTGGGCATGAAAAGATATTCATGCCCACAATAATCAAAGTAACCGTACATAATACCCTTCTTTTATATAGTTAATCAGCCCAAAAGACCCTGAATCAATTACGAGTACAAACATCCAGGGCAAAGTGCACAAAACTCCTTTCTAATTTTAAAATATTGTGCAATATTTCACTTTTTTTTTTTTTTTTTTAAGTGAAACAAACTCATCTCAATTTACAAATTGTTATAATTTGTTCTTATTTAAATTAAAGAATGACGTAAAATGACATAAATATCCTCACAAATAAAAAAAATTAAAAATAAAAGGAAAAAAATATTAATTTATTGAAAAAAGAAAAAAACTTTAATTTATTAAAAAATATATAAAAATAATAATTTTAATTCATTAATTTTTTTTTGTTAAATTTGTTTGAAAAAATATTTTTAGTACTTTTCGACAAATTAAAGTCTGACTTCAACTATTCAGCGAAATTAATTGCATCGGTTGGATGCATTTAGGTTGGACATGCACCTAACAGATGCAAGGAACTCTACAGTCTCTACTCGAGACTTCGGTTGATGTCTTCCACACATGTAGCACGAATTTAATTTTTTTTGTTGTTGTTGAGTCACTTTATGATGAATTTATTATCATTTTTTTGGTTAGTTATAATGCATTAATTGGGACTCAAGGTATGTGGTGAGAAATTCTTGTGGCCAAAGGCATGAGAATGACGTCAACTATTTACGTCATTGTGTTATAACCAACCTTATACTCAATTAATGTGAATAAAGAAAATAGGTAACAAAGTAAAAAAAATATTGTACTAATGCTGTCCAATTAGTTGCAGATGTGACGTGACTAAGGTGGTCGCCATTATGCTATTTCTTCCGAGTTGAACCACATACTTGTTTGGATATAATCAATTTTTTTTTCCCCAGAAAAATAAGATAAAGAATCAATATACAAATAATATTAAGGCCAAATGGCGTTAAACTTTCCTATAGTTTTGAAAAATTGCAAAATATCCCCTCAATTGATTGAAAATTTGCATTAAACTTTCCTCTAGTCCTTAGAGACTTAGGTGGAGGAACAACCACCTCTGTCTGAACGGCTTTAGACGGAAGTTTCCTCTTTGTAGCTTCGTCTTGAGCGAATTTCTATTGCAGTGAAGCAAGAGCCTCTCTTTCTCTTGCTCCATCAGAAGACCACTGAGCTTGGTCTGCTTCTTACCCTTGGGATGCATGGTCATCGATTGGTTCATCTCCTTTACTCCAAAAGCTTTTTTGGAGATAGCCTTCAACATATGAGAATCGAGCAGAAGGGAAGAAGTGGGAAGATCGTTCCACACATTGTCCTTCAAAGTTTGCACACGAGCCTTAACTTCAGAACGCAGAAGCAAATCCTTAACTGCACGTATATGTTTAAAAAACATAACTTCACAAATCACATAATTACAATGAAGGTGAAGAAGGGAATCAAACAAGGGTATACTTAATCCACTGAACTTCTAAAGGATCAGATATTTGTCAGAAGAGGAAACTTTCAAGTTTTCTCCAATGGCCACGAGTTATTTTTTCCAACCCTTATCTTAGGTTGGATGAGCAGAGCACAACGATCTGCTCGGTCAGGGATAAAAATGATAACGATTTTTCTCATTCTTTGTGGCACATACTTGGTAACAGGTGAGAAGATCGTCAAGTCATAACTCAATCCCTCTGGTGTGGTTAAGAGCAAGAACACTAAAGATAACCTTGAAGAAATTATGGTTAACCTAAAGAGCGGTCAGATTCATTTGGCAGAGGGCCATGTGGTAAAAAGGATGAAGGAAAAAACGGAATGCTGGGAAATGCTTTGCCGAGAATAACATATCATCTTCATCTAATCCTTCCCCAGAGCGGAAGTTCAAACCGAAAGGTAATTCCTAAGGGTAATATCGACAGGGATTTCAAAATCGAACCTAAGCTTCCCCAAATTCACTAGAACCTAGCCGAATCAGTAGGGTCAGCTTTCTCAGAACTTGATTCAGAAGGCTGGTGTTGTTTTAAAAGTATAAAATAACTCGCAAGTGTACAAATTTATTGAAGTATAGATGGGCAAGAACGAGGTCGAACCCAAGGGAATGCTTTGAGAAGAAAAACTAATACAAATTCAAATTAATTTAAAACTAATCTAATTTAAACAAAAGTTAGATGATTTAAGAGAGATTAAACTAACATGCAAATAAAATAACACAATTAAAATCAAATAGAGAAAATAACTACGGTGTCGGATTCCACTACTATTAAATTCATGAAGTTTCTAATATTCATTTATTAATCCCCAAATTTCGAGTAGCAATCAAGAAATCAATCTATTACTTACTCAAGATTTAACAATAAAGCACTATGAAAAATATATTAAAAAGGTATATTTTTCTTAACTTCATTAGTGTAAAATTCTAAGCATCTTATGAATCTAATTTAATGAAAAACATAATATCAAAGATTATCACTTTTAAGAAATACAAACCCAAGCTTAGATAAATTATAATAATTTTTAACTACCACATATACATGATATAGATGGTGAAAGAACTATAAAATAATTGATCACAAGAAGCGAAAATCATAAGCATTTAAATCATACACATGAGAATTAATTAATAAACAAAATAACTTCACTTCATTAATGGAGGTTTCCTCCTCAACCCTAGTTGAAGAGTTTAGTTACATATGGTAGAAGAAATAACATATAAATAATAGACATAATAAAATAAATAAATAAATAAAACTTGGATTGTCTCTGTCTTCTCTACCCTGGCCTCCACTTATTTTTTTTCCTCCACAACCCTACTTATCTCTTTCTCTTATATAGAGGTCCTCGAAGGTATTTTCCAAGTAAAAGAAAATGGGAAAGTGTTTAAGAGAAAATCTGTCAGAATATTTTTCTCCGAATTGAAATCTAATTTTAACTTTGAATTAGTGCGATTTATGAAATTTTCGTGAAATGAAAATATCTCCAGAATTGAATTTTATTCAATTAAGTAAAAAATAAAGTCAAATTAATGCTCGAAAATAAGACTTTCGGGCCGTTTTCCAAAACGAGATTAAAACTGGATTACACGCAGAATTGGACTTCAGTCCGGAATCTCCTTAAGCAGTTGTAATTCTCTTGGGCTATTTTGAGTTAAAATATGGAGTTGAATGGATCCATTTGATGTAGGCTTCATATAACCTTCTTGAATGTTTTCATTAAAAACTCAAAAATCATGGTTTTAATTGAAATAATCATTAAGGCCCTGAAAAGACAAAAAACACAAAAATAAAGTAAAATCACAAATAAATTATCACTAAGAGAATAAAATATACAAATTAAGAGACTAGAATGCGTAACATTCAATGCCTATCAAAGACATTTTGCCCTTCGAAGCAACAGGCTCAAAAGAAGGGACGGCAATAAGGATGGCTGGAGTAGGAAGACCCTCAGAGGAGGTAAAATCATCCCCACTTTCATTTAATGAGTCATCAATAGATTAGTAAACCCTTATGGCTCCGAAATCATCAATGATCTCCACTTTTCTCGCTCTACTCATGCTTAGAAATGAATAAGTGAAAACTAGAAGGATGAAGACCACAGAAGAACTAAAAATTTTCAAATGAAACAGCACCACAGAGCAAAGAACGTAACCAAAGAAAAGGAAAATTTGAGAATTTATGGAGACTTGACATTTTGGCCTCCACAAAAGGCACGGAACCCAAAAATTGGGAATCATGTTAACACAACCGTCACTCATTTAAAAAATTCCTTTCAACTTCCTGGAAGCTGGAAGAAATTTTTGGGGCAAAGTGTGGAGGAAAAAATCTCTACTAACAGAAAGGTGATACGTGGAAATTCTAGTAAGTCAATGATCTGGCAACCACGTCACTAGAACAAGTCCATGTGACCCCCATCAAAACATTAATTCAGCAACCTTTGGAGTGGGAGCGACTTGACTCATGTGTAAGGAATCACTGTAAACATGGAGAAAATCATGCTCACCCCAAATCATGGAATAGATACAGACTAATTACTTGTAATCAAACACAATATAAAAGAAGAGGCAAATACACAAAAACATATATATAATTTTTGAAATAATTTCTCTTGAATGTTGCGTGCATTAATCTATTTTTCTCAGTAGTAGATTTTTTGCATCTACACTACATATGTGAATAGTATAGATTCCTTGTATGGTCTAATTATAAACATCCATGTTTAATAATGGCAAACCACTTTGCACTTTTAGATGAATCTGTTTCAATTTATAAAAAGATAATACTTTAACTACAAAATATGAAAGTTTTACTGCACAGTTATAACATTCTTACTACATTAGATTAAAGTTTTACTACTCATAATTTGAAATGTTTCAGCACTAATTTTGTTTTTTAAGGCATTTGGGTAAACTCATAATGAGTTGCAGAGGGGTAATTTGGCCACTATGTATTAAGGAACAGTGAAAAGTGTCAAATACGTAAATACTTTTATATAAGTTATTTTTTTACCATATATTATTTGAAACTTCTCATATTTGTAATTAGGCGACCAAAATGTTCGTAAATTAAATTAACCCATTAAAGAATTTATCACCATCAACAAGTAATTCTTGTTTGTCTTTTACAGTTTACTTTTACTCAGTTTTTGATTTCAAACGAGTACACCAATAATAATACAACCTTGAATATGCTACCTATTCTTTCCTTTCTCAATATTAAAATGTGAGATTGTTGCATCGCCAATATAAAATTAACATTGGGAAAAAAGTATATAAAATTAACATTTACAGTTTTTTTAAGCTCAACACTTTAAAATTTGCATATTAACATTTTCTGCACAATGTATAAGTACTAGAGAAATTATACAATACCCCATGGATACTGATAATGTGGCACCCCCAACAAGTGTAAGCCCTCCATCTCTTTTGAAAACTACTAATTTCTCTACAATCAAGGAGAAATAGAGGACTTATAAGTATTTTTCAAGGATACTACATCATCAGTATCCTTGAAGTATTGTATACTTTCTTACAAGTACTCATACAATCTAATTTTGAAAAAATTACACTGAACTTGATTTTGAGAGCATCAAATCTGCGCCTTGAATTTGAAATTAAAGGAAATTCAGTTCAAAGCTTGAATTAAATTTCTTCCAATTCCAAATTCAAGACACTAAACATAGCACTACTTTCACTAAGATTTGTCAATATTAGACGTATCTTTTTGTGAGTTGCGCAGTGTAGAAGTGATTGCGAAAAGTACTTTAAAACCTAAAGGGGGGGTGAATAGGTTCACTTGCTCGTTTGCTTAATTTTTTTAAATTAATTCAATTTTAAGTCGAATTAATAATTAACCAAACAATTACAGCAAGTAAATAACTTAAAGTGCAAGTAAAGTAAAGAATGAATCAGATATACGTGAAAAGCTCAAATTGGGAAAAAACCACGGGGAGACAGAAAACTTCAAGAAACTAATCTATTATAATGAAGTAAAGTACAACAGACTATGTCTCAAACTCACACCCCTCTTCACTCTGTCAAGAATCTGACGTGGAACACCTCAGACATATGATTGCGACAACACGTCTAACTGCTGCAGACTTTTGGCTAACATCACGATCCTTACAGAAAGGTTACTGGAAGAATAAAAATACTCAACAAGTATTCCGTTCCCTTTGTAGTGCGATGTGGTCACCTTTCTTCTTCAGCAAGTAAAAGAAGAATCACAAATTCAATGTTCTGATCAACGAATGATTTGATGCAGTCTTTGAACAACTAATCAGTAAGCGAACACTATCCTAAATATCACTTGTGAAATATAGATATGTGCTCTCAAAAATATATAACCCTAATTATACTGTATATATTTTTTCTCTAAAAATATTGATTTTTCAGGCATAAATGTAAAAAAAAAATATAAATACATATATATAGGCAAGGGAGTCTTAATTTCACTTGAAAAAGAAATTGAATACTAAAATAGAATTCTCCTAAAGGTTTCAGATCCAATAGGAATCAAAATTTTCGTCAAAAGTTATTTCCTATTTAGAACAGGCTAAATGGGACTGGTGCCAAAATAATAGGACCGGTGGGACCGATCCTATTTTGAAAAATCTTAATATTTTTCCAGAAACTTAGTTTTCCCAAATAGGCTCAAAAATATAACGTGCAGAGTGTCCTCACATTACTTACCTGTACTATATGATGTTCTTACCAATTTGAACTGTATCCATGCATTTGAATATCGGCTCGAAGTTGTCGAAGATCAATTACATAAAATAATACAAAAATTACAACTTGATCAATCAGGTTTTGATCATCGAAATACGCCAATTACAATATGTCACACTTTCTTCTTATTTTTATAATAATGTGTTGACCTCACTTGTCAATTATATTTTTGCAACTTATTTCTCGGTGCTGTAATTGACATTGATGTCATCGTCAAAAAAAATTAAAACGACATTCGTGCCCACAATAATGAAAGTAAAAGCATATAGATACGTTTCTTTTATAATATCAACCAGACCAAAAGACCCTAAATCAAATATGAGTATAAATATATAGGCCAAAATTCACTAAACCCTCCTCTAGTTTCAAAACGTTACACAATACTTTTCTCTCCTTTTTTTGAGTGCAATAAACCCGCCTTAATTTACAAATTGTTGCAATTTGCCCCTATTTAGGTTAAAGAATGACATAAATACCCTCATAGGTAAAAAAAATTAAAAATAAAAGAAAAGCAAAAGAAAAAAACATTAATTTGCCAAAAAAAAAAAAAAAGAACTTTCATTAATCAATTTTTTTCCTTAAATTTTTGTTGTTAAATTAAATCGGTACTTTTTTGTGAAAAATGTTTTCGGTATTTTTTGACAAATTAAATTTATATTTTTCTTTTTCGGTATTTTATGGTAAATTAGTGTTTTTTATTTTTATTTTTAATTTTTTTATCTGTGAGGGAAGTTATGTCATTCTTTAACTCAAATAGGGACAAATTGCAACAGTTTGAAAATTGAAAAGAGTTTGTTGCACTCAAAAAAAAAAAAAGAAGAAGAGGTATTGTGCAATATTTAGAAACTAGAGGTGGTTTAGTGCATTTTGGCCAATTATATATTATATATATCATCTGCCTGGTGAGTATAGAAAGTCAATTTTGGGCATTCGATTCCGCAAGAGGAAGTGAACAGCTTACACTGTTCCTTACTGTAGCCGTTCGGAGTATCAGGTACGCTTATGTCTCTCTCTATATATATTTATATATACACATATATCATCTCTTGGCATCTATGAATTTTTGGCACAAAACTCACCAGCGTTGAGGCCTCAAAGCGTCTCTATTTCAGCGTGTCTTGTTAAATTCCTTTGCACTTGTTTCTGTAGTCTTCTTCTTCTGTCATCATTTGTTTTATTGAGTCTCATACTTTAACAGATTGCCTCTTCAATTTATCAGAAACTATTACTATCATTTTTTCCGAAAAAATACCATTTTTGCATTGAGTAGAGCTCTCTAATAATGGTTTCAAATGGGCATATATGCAGGGAAGCCCAACTCTGTGAGCGTAATAAGAAAAATAGTAAGAAATCGCTGAAGACGATGTGAAGTGCTTGCAAGGTGTTCCGAACGACGTGGGTCCATCTACGTAGAGAACGACAAAAGACTTAAAAGGTACTTTGTTGAATACAGGCTTTTTGGTTTTTTTAATATTGCAACAAATATACGTATTTTATCAAAACTCGTCCCGCTTGTTTAACTTGAAATATTAAATCATAGTGATTTGCAGTTTCCTAACAATAAAATGAGAGAAAAGCCGTTAATTTGGCTACCCACATAAATAAAATGAAATGAAATATTCATTTCGATCATTTCTTTATTTGGGTGATTTTTAAAGTAAGAATGATTCTTTTTTTATGATAAAAATTCATTTTCAAGAATAAAATCTACTTCCTTCATCCCATAATTTTAGTCCACTATTTCATTTTAGGATATCCCAAAATACAAGTCTATTTTTTAAAATGGATATGCTATCTTTTATATGATTCTTAAACTACTATTTTCAAACTCCATTATCCTAAAAGTTAGTCCACTATATAATAATAATACTAACTTTTAAATAATGACTAATATGTAAATTCATTCATTACCACTACAAAAAGTGAATTCCACCATAAAAACTAAAAAAAAATCTTTCATCTCTGCCACCACCACTTTCACCACCACGCCAGCTCTACCACCTCCACCATCACTACCGCCGACTCTATCACCACCTCCACATCGCCACATTTCTCCTCTACCATACCACTACCTCCATATCGCCACATTCCTCCATCACCACCACACTGCCTTCGCCACATCGCATCGCCACCACCTCCAGAGCCACCTTCCACCACCACCTTCACATCGTCACCATCGCCTCCACTGCCACCACCCCCACTACCTCCACATTGCCCCCTCCCTACTCTAGTACCATACCACCACCTCCATATCGTCACTTTTCTCCACCATCGCCGTCACCGCCACCGCCACCACCACCACCACCACCACCTTTGCCACATCGCATTGCCACCACTTCCACAATTACCTTCCTTCACCACCACACCACTACCAACACCTCCACATCACCACCCCCACTCCCACCCCCACCACACCATCACCACCTTCCTCCACCACCTCCACATCGCCACCTTTCTCCACTACCATACCATCACCTCCACTACCACCCCCACCACACCACTCCACCGCCTCTACATCGCCACCTTCCACTATCACCGGCCACCACCGCATTGCCGCTTTCCTCCACCACCACGCCACCACCTCCATATCGCCATTTTTTTCCACTGCCATTTTCCTCCACCACACTATCGCCACCAAATCTATATCACCACCTTCTTCTACCCCCACACATTTATTGGTTTAATTTATTTGTCATTAGGAGGGCTATTTTAAAGAATTTGAATTAAAATTTATTTCATTCATACTTCATTTCATATTTGTAATCAAACAATATAATAAGAATGATCATTCTACTATTTCATTCCATTTTCATTCTTATTTCATTTCCACCAGCATTCCATTTCATTCTCGCATACCAAATGCAACATAAGAAATTCACTGTCTCATCAATTTATATTTCTCTTGTTCTCCCATATCGCAACAAGAACTTAGGTACTATTGACAGAACTTTGTACGCTTAATTACATAAGGAGTACTTTTTTAACAAGAAATTTTCTAAACTAATAAAATATAAGTTTAAAATAAAAATCTAATTGAATTAAAAATTTGAAACATAATAACGACCTTCTTCATGGTAGTTTTCCATTTTTATTAATTAATATCTCTAACCCCTTCTTATGAATCTTGTCTATCTTAAAAATTTTAAAAAGGAAAAGCAAACTAATAAAATATAGAAAAGTTAAATTAAATTAGCTATAAACAATCTAATAAGAGTCGGATGGAATTTTTTTAACAATAGTGTTATATCCTTCAATTGAACTTACAAGTTTTTTTTTTTTTTCTTTTTCAAGGAGCTTATAATTTGAGGATGTGGATTATTTGAGTCTCACAAATTCACAATAGTTACTTTATATAAAATTTTATCAAAAGTTAGAGAAATGCTAAATGTCATGAAATTATTTCATGAATTTGCATCATGAATGATGTGGCAGATAATGTGGAGAGTTAGTATTGGTGAGATTCAGTGATAATATCTTGGAATTATGTGTATGGGGGAATCCCACCAATAGTAACTCTCCACGTTACCTGCCACATCATTCATGATACAAATTTATGAAATAATTTCATGATGTGTAGCATTGCTCCAAAAGTTAAATATTCTCTAATCTCTTCCTGTTAACACCCTGTGCAAACTACACAATAAACAATGCTGATCTTTTAGCAAACCACAGGATTTGGTCTAAGTAATCCGTGAATATCACCGTGTTACATGAACTTGTTAGATTTGTAAATAAATAGTAATGAGAACATTTTTGAGTGATTGTGTGTGTGTCTATATATATATATATATAAAGAATGAAACTATTATGCTGTGTTTGGGACGCATAAATGAAACAAAATGAAATGGAATAGAATGCTCATTCCAATTATTTATTTCTTGGTATGAATTTTAAGGCGAGTGTTAGAAATATAAGAAAAATATATATATTGAATTGATATTGATCTTGATATTATGAACAATACATAAATGCCTATTTATAGGCGCATAATCTAGGAAACTAAGTAAACTTAGGAGACAAGAAATCCTAGTCCTAGATGTAGGTGAGTGGGGAGCAAGTTGTCTGCAATCACAGGAATTCTAATTGGATAAAATGATAAATATAAAATATACTAATATATATTAAGAGTGAGAATGGTTATTCCCTTGGAATGAAAATTTATTTTTAGGAATAAAAATTCATTTCATAGTTAAACTTATGGAATAGACATTTCATTTCCAGTAAGATTTAAAAAAAAATTCATATGATCAAAAAACTCTTCACCTCTACCATCACCACCACCATTTTCACCACCACACCGGCTCTACCACCACAACCACCACCTCTATCCTCACATTGCCACCTTCCTACTCCACCACACAACTACTTTCATATCGCCACATTTCTCCACCACTATTACTGTAGCCACATCGCATCGCCACCACCTTCACCGCCACCTTTCTCCACCACCACACCACTACCTCCACTGCCACCACCTCCACATCGCTGCCACCACCCGTACCGCACCGCCGCCACATCGCCACCTTCCTCCACTGCCACCCCAATCACACCACTCCACCACCTCCACAACGTCGCCACCACCCCTACCGCATCACCTCCACATCGCCATCTTCCTCTACCGCCACTCCCATCACACCACACTACCACCTTCATATCGCCACCTTCTTCCACCGCTACCACCTCCACCATCACACCTCGCCACCACCTTCACAACGCCACTTTCTTTCACCACCACATATTTGTTGGTTGAATTTATTTATTATTAGGAGGGATATGTTGAAGAATTTCATTTAAATTTTATTTCATTTCTATCTTATTTTATATTTGTAACCAAACAATAGAATGAGAATGCTCATTTTATTTTATTTTCATTCTCATTTTATTTCCATTATCATTTCGTTTCATTCACGCATAGCAAACAGGGCATTAGTGGACTGCTAATGTTGCACCCAAACGTACGTACTTCCCTTGCTAAAACTTTCTTTGAAATCTATTTCCTTTGGGAGCACATGATTAAAGTTAAATTAATCTATCAATGATATAATTCGTGCGTAAACGATTGCCTTGTTTGCGTATCCATTCTGAATGGAGACACTTCATTATCTAGCTAGGTTCTCATTATATATATATATAATTTGTAAAAAATTAAATGCTCTGATTACGCCACTACTTGTATACAGAACAGAAACTCTAGCTAGCTATAATGAACATCCATCCTCTCTCTGTGAATTTTTAATCTCAGTCAACCAGCCATTGGATCAAGAAGTACACAAATTAAAGCCAGCCAGCCAGCGAGAGTGAGAGTGAGAGTGAAGTAAGCTAGCTAGAGATGGCGCAGCAGGAGGGAGAAGGTTCTAGTTCTACCTCAAGGATATCTAATCTGCTTGCGACTTCTCTAGATAGGAAGATCGAAGACAACAAACAAAATTTTGAGGCCCTGAGTCAGGTGGTGGTTGCCTGGCCAAGGATCCCTGTCATAAAAAGGGTCCCCAATATGCTTCGTGAAGAAAATAAAAAAGATTATACACCTAGTGTCGTATCTATTGGGCCTCTTCACAGGGGAAACGAATTTCTGCAAGCAATAGAGGCTGACAAAGTGAGCTACATGCGTTCCCTATTCCGACGAACAGGAAAAGATTATGAGCACCAAACAAGAAAAGAATGTGAGGCAGCTATGTCAAAGATGAAAAACACTTTGAGGATATGCTATGCAGATCAATTCGTCAAGATGGATGAAAATGTTATCTCCAATCTTATAGAAAAAATGCGAATCACTTGGAAGAAATGCTATCCAGATGAAGTCAGGCTGGATGAACATGTGATCACCAATCTTGTAGAAATGGCGCAAAACACTTTTTCGAGTACATGCTGTCCAGAACAAGTCAAGCTGAATGAAAAATTCATCACCGATCTTGTAAAAGTGGTGCTAAACAGTTTGAGGACACGGTGTCCAGAACAAGGCAAGCCGGTCAGTGAGGTCACCAATATTATAGAAGAGAAATTGAAAGACACTTTGACGAATCAGGATGAAAATGTGATCACCAATCTTATAGAAATGTTGCTGATTGATGGTTGCTTCATTATTGAACTTGTATACAAGCATCACAAAAATGAAAATGACCCCATCTTGTGTAGTCATTTCTGGTACTCTGCCGTCCGACGTGACTTGCTGCTACTCGAGAACCAGATTCCCTTCGCTGCTCTTGAAAAACTGTTTAGCCTCACAGTGCAACGAATCCCAGCAGATGCAAGTAATAGGAACATCCAATCCTCATACCCTACCCTTATTGATTGTCTCCTTTCATTTTTTGGTGATATAATGGGCTCAGAATATACTACTGGTTACATGGGATTGAAGAGTGAAGTACCTCCTCTTCATATTCTCCATCTCTTACACATTTCCTACCAACCCGTTAAGGATGGTGCATCTAGCCAAGACCAACCCGTAGGACTCCAAGGTACAGCAACTCAACCCCGCAATAATAATAATAATAATAATAATAATGCAGCAGCAGCAGCTGCATTTCCCGATGAGCAAACCGGAGGACACCAATGTACAACAACGCAACAAAGAGTACTCCTAAGTGCAAATCTTTGTTTTTGTAGCTTCAATTGCTCACTCATTTGCTCCCAGTCTCATAGTGACCAACCCGCGGGATACCAAGGTACAGCAACCCAACTCCACAATGAAGGAATCATGCTGCGGAAACGTAAAAAAACAGGGAAGCTATTCGATGTGGAGTTTAAGCCTCATGATAGTTATGTTTTTTTTTGGAGAGGTCGACTTGAAATCCCATGTTTCTCAGTTCATCATTCCACCGAGTCATTCTTGAGAAACGTCATTGCTTTCGAGCAATGTTGTCCTTTCGTGGACACCCGTTTCTCGTCCCACGCGTTCCTTATGGATGTCCTCATGGATTCCGTGGAGGACGTTAAATTGTTTGAAAATGCAGGAGTCATACGTAACCATTTGGGTACAAGTGAATCGGTGTCGCAAATGTTCCACGGTATTTGCAAGAATGCTGCTGGTCCACGACATTTCCATTACGATAACCAATGGAGGCAAATGAAGGGTTTCCGCACCCGTTGGCGTGAACAATTGGCAACAGTGAAACGTAATTGTGCTGGTAATCTTTGGATAGTGCTAACAGTCATGGGTGCAACTGCCCTTTTTGTCCTCACACTTTTGCAGACCATCTACACTATGCAATCATGATTGAATAGCAAGCTGGCCCGGTATTAATTAATTAATTTGCTGGAGTACCATGCAGTAATCTATCTGGATGCTTGCCAAATGTTGTCTTGTGAATTTCACACACATCAAAGGGACTGAGATTAACATCTCTCTGTCTTCAATCATAACATATTAAGTATATACTAGTACGTTGTAATAATTGGATCACTCATGTACTGTCATCTTTATTATTTCTCCTTCCCATGCATTAGAGTGACCTTTGTAATGTAATATCTGTATCTCTATTATGTGATTTGTCATTCGCATTAGGGCCTTTAGTTGTAATCTATGTCTCGCTTTCTCTCTCTCTATCTTTTACATCTCTATTATGTAATCTTGTTCCTCATAATTTTATTGCTGGATTGCACTATAAACCCTGATAGCAATTGTTTAAAATTCTGAACCTGGAACCCATTCCACTGCAGAATATTAGCCAACCATCTCCATAAAATTTGAGCATAATATAATAACAACTAAAAAAATAAATGTTCTATTGTATCATCCCCATTCAAGCAGTTATGGCATATGGAAATCAACTGAATGCCTCTATTTTGTATAATCAAAAATAGATTGTGTACCCTCCTGAAGGTCTGCCCTTATTTCACACCAGCTTCGATCATTACACTATAGAATTAATCCTTCCTCCTGCAGACTTGCCAAAAGGATTTCAATCTAAGATTTCCATATTTTCATATCATTTCCCTGTTATACTTGCACATTAGATAGCTGAAGCCAAATCTGTGTTGCTTCTTCAGCGAAGTGAACAGACCTCTTTCACGTTCCATTCTGAATTAAAGCACTAATGTTAGAGCTTCTAGGAACATCAAACATTCTAGCCACTCTATGTCCAAACACTTGAATTAGAGTCTCACCATTCCACCATGGGTCCAAAAACAATTTTATGTCATTACATTACCAACTTTAAATTGCATATTTGCAGCCATTAACTCTCTGATATCAAGCACCTATTTCCAAATCTGGAACGTTAGAGCTTAGGAGAACAATACGATATTGATTTATTCTGACAATATCTAGCTTTACACTAGGTAATCCGTAGGCTTTTTCCTTTGGAGGAAGTCCTAGAACAAGCAGCATTTAGAAGTGTTAGGTTGGCTCAAATTTCTTTTGTGATTAAGTTTCTATTATAGAGTTGTGTCTTATTAGGTAATTTCTTAAAAGACAAGTCTTAGTCTCAAGGAAGGAAAGTACTTATTAGGCAAGTCTTGGGCTTTAAGGAACTGTAATCCTTGTCCACCAAGGAATTAGATTTTGGGCTCTATAAATGTTACCCATGTTATAGGTTGAGACAAGTGAGAAGAAAATAGGCAATACTCTCATTGTATTTGAGAGGTTACTCTAATTGTTTTGAGAGGTCAACTTTTGCTTAGAGGTAATACTCTCATTCTTATTGAGATGATACTTGGAGAGAGAATTCTTGTTTATAATTTGTGATTTCCTTTGGAGTGAGATTGAGTGTATATGGGTCAAGGGTTGAGAGTTAAGTGTACTTTTGATACAATTCTTCAACTTGTACTGTTACAATCTATATAGTGAAATTGGACTCTTCATGAACGTAGGCTTATTTAGGCGAACCACATATAATTCTTGGTGTGTTATTGCAAATTTCTTCGTGCTTGTATACTTATCATTACATCGTAATATTTGGTGGTTCATGATTGGGGGCTTATTTCTCAACAAGAAGCTTTATCCATATTAGCTATCATTCTAATTCCAAAGCCTCCATTTTTTGGTCTAGTCACATGCATCCATTTCATAAGATGAAGCTTCTTGGACTTTTTTTACTCCCTTAAACATAATCTTTCATCATTCTTCAACTTCTCTAAAGTACTTACAGTACCATGATTATGATCAGGGATAATAGGAATCTCTTCAATTGCATTCTTTTCTTTCTTGATGTTAGCAATGACATCTTTCTTCTCAGAGATTCGTGAATTAGCCTCCAAAATTGAAGTTTCACGCTCCTCAATTTGAACAAGTAAAATCTCTAACTCATTTTTATCATTGAGAAGATCTGCTTGAAGTTTCTGAATGTGTGCCACATCTGCACTATCTGAAGAAATATGGCCTCGTTAAGGCGTGAGTCAATATGGGCCAAGCGTTGGGAGTGTATTTCTTCAGTCAAGGCCTGGGCATACCTTGACTTAACATCATTATATTCCTTTACACTCTGTAAATATGAGTTGACCCTCTCCTGAAACTCAAAATAGTCCATGAGAAGTGAGAAAATCTCATCAAACATTTCTCTAACTCTTGATCTAAGTAATGGAGCTTTAGAAAACTCTGTCCTCTTTAGCATCCTCTTGAGGTTGTTTCCCAATGCTAAGGCCGATTGACGTCTGATTCTAGAAATCATACTCGTCACATTATAAGTGGGCGCTTCAGAAAATATGGCCTGACATGATTCTTGAATATTCACTTGGGTATCACATGCCCTCCTACTGTCTCCACACACACCTGGCCTTGAGTCTTGTATCCAACAGAAGAATTATGACGATGAGGGTCTACCAACGCTTGATCAGAGCCTTGAAGGGAAGATGTGGCCTCTACTAAAGAAGGCGGAATGCTTCATTTTTTGGTTGCCAACTCAAAGGCGAAAGGTTCATAAACAGACTCTTCACCACCAAGATGATTTGCACCATCAATTGCTCCATTACCATCTTCCATCTTTAAAAAATAAAATCAAATAAAAGGTGTGAGTACATGTGCAAATAAATAAATAAATATCTGCAAATCTTCAACCTGCATTGGTAAAGAACCGCTAGAAAGTTCATCAAAAAAGTCCTCCGTACTCGGAAGGGAAATACCATTTTTTGCTGAAGAGGCACAGTCTGACACCTTTCTCATGTGCTTCCAATTGTGTTCACTACTAGCTCTTCCACCCCCACTTCGAATCACCATAGATCGAGGATGCTTCTGGATGTTAGAAGGATAACTAGATGGGTTGAAAGGGGTAGTTGAGCTATTAACAAAATTATCACTGCTCTGAGTTTTTGAGGTTCTCCAATTATATGTTGCGATCTTGGTTTTTGGTTCAGAGTCTCGCCCTTCCTAGACTTTGCTTCTTTGTTTTTGGGAAAGGCTGGACGTTTATTTCACGATAAGTTCTCCGTTACAGTCATGAATAGATCAACATGAACCATTGACCACTAATTAACATAAGCTTTGGTGACTGAAAACTCCTTCAAACTCGTAGTCTCTGGCATTAATAATGAAGACTTGGTGTTATGGTGAGTACATGATTTCCAATATTTGAAAACCTCGTCTAACGACCCACTGCAAATATCTTACTTCAAATTTTCTAGAACATCTTCGTGAAAACCAGATTGCCTGCTGAATCTATAGGGGCTATAGGGTTCAAGGACATAGTAGTCACCTTGTCTGAAGGATGAAAAATTGGAGCGGAGACTAGCCAAATACTCAAAGTCAATAATTGTCATCTTATCATCAACTTTAGTTTCCCTTTGGTGAAACTTCATTGCTAAGTGATTTAGCACAAGACCCTTACAAGATTTGAACAAATCTTGCATCTCCAAATTGTTAAAATGCTTTGCCGTCCCTTCTCCTACATATTTGGAGAACGAAAATGTGTTTGAAAATATTCTACTAGCTAGACATATACATAATAAGTAGGAAATACAACTGTAGAATTTGGAGATTCTGGAAGTGAGACGATTTTGTTCAAACCCCTATAGATGCTTGCAAGTACTGGAAGAATAAGACAAAATATTTCTCCATGTGCCATCTTGCTTGCAATCCTAAACACTCCAGGCCGAGCAATGTTTGTAGGACTAGAAGGAAACATAAACTTGCACAACCAACATGCTAAAAATGCAGCCAAGTAAGTCTTCTCTTTAACTTCATCACTTACACCGAGGTCAACAAACACCTTTTCTTCTGATGGGGTTCACTTGTAAATGGAACCAATAGAACCAGATGGATTGTGAAGCTCTCTTGGTCGTTGGGTTTTGTTTATCGACTTTCTACTTGGAGGTTTAGGATGCTCCAACGAACCCTTGTACCAAAAGTTCACCTAGTCAGAGATCTTTACAACCCCTTTAAACTCCTGCACAAGTCAGTGATAGGCTAGAAATAAATGTTGACTACGCATTGGAAGAAAAAAATTTCCACCATTGGTCTTGTCTGATAACTCCTTTGCTTTAGGGATTATTTGTCATAGAATTTCCTGCTAAATGGAAGACCACCTATCTCATGCAAATCCCAAAGGGAGAGAAACCTCACCAACTAAAGTATGAAGGATGTTAGTTCCATGGGACCAAGATTCGAAGAATGCCTTTAACACATTTGAGTGTCGATCATATGAAAAAAGTTAGGCAAAAATGGCATCATATAATCTCGCTACCTTGAGAGAATTACCATTACGACTCAAAATGTCTTCTGACCATTCCCAATACTTCTTGGTGTAAGTTAGGTCACACATCATTTTAGGGGAGAAATTCATCATGCATATCCATTATGAACTTTGTTGCCCAGAAGTAAGAATTTATTAGAATTGTCCACCTGTTCATGTAAAGCTGACTGCAATAACAACACTCGTCAAATTGAAGTATTCTTTTCGGTTTCAAAAGGACCAAAGGTCGAAAGCTCACATGAAAGTTTCTCGGACCAATCAGACAAGTCAAGTGAATATCCAAAATGAGGCACAAATGCAACAAGTCGACCAATTAGAGGTTTGTGAGCATCAAAGGTCATCCCTTTTTCTAGAGCATCACCTTATTTTTAAACAATGGTTAAAGTGCCTTCTTGGAAACACCAAAAGAAAACCATGATCGATTTGAATCAAGAACTGAAAGAAAAAGAAAAAGAATTGTAACTGTTCAAAAACAAAAATGTGACGGTAACATGTGTGAAATTAAATGTGTAATTTTGCTTTCATGCAACAAACAAATACATAGACAAATTTACATGAAATATGATTTTAAGATAATTGTGGTGGTTCTGGCCAAGCATTGTTTCCAAGACTAGTACACATGCAAGAGTGCAATTGTGCACATAGCTAGATTCACCACCAAGATTGGTACACAACAACGCAATTATGCACACAGCTGGATTCGCCTCCAATACTGGAGCACAAGAGCGTAATTGTGCATGCAGCTGGATTCGCCTCCAAGACTGGTGTACAAGAGCGCAATTGTGCACGAAGTCGAATTCGCCCCCAATACTGGTGCACAAGAGCACAATTGTGCACACAGTTGAATTTTCCTTCGTGACTGATGCACAAGAGCGCAATTATGCACACAATCGAATCTTCAAAATGCAGAACAAGCACATTTGCGCAAACTGTCAAATCACGCCTCCGAGAGTGGTACATGATTGTGTGATGAGTGTATCAATTAAAATGACCACATTTCGTAATAGAACGAATTCCTTGCAGAATAGGGCTATCGAAAGGGGCGTCGAACATCAGGAAATATGGTCTGAATGAGTTGGTACAAAATTAATTCTAATTAAATTTTAAAGAAAAGAATTCTGAGTTTTATATTTAACTAAATTAAAGAAACAACTAAAATAAACAAAAGAAATAGAGAGTGTAAAAAGTATGAGATGAATCTAGGGTTATTGACTTCATCACTAACTTCACAATCAATGGTCAATTGAATTAACTATGGAGAATCATATCATGCATAAGTGGTGTCGGTGGCTACAAGCTCATCTTCATCCGTCAAGAAGATAACATATGATTAAGACTAAGTCATGGACTATCTTCGATTGACATGGGCCATCTGCTTAACTACTTTACTCTAGGGTGCAGTATGGTCCATCTTTTCTAGGCATACTCCATCAAAACTTTTAATGATATATATATTCAGTGATTACCATTGTGTAATAATCACTCTCATAATCTCAGAAAATAAGAGAGATTGAGTTCAATAACAACAACTAAATATCTAAGACAAGATAAGAAATTATTGAAACTGAATTTATAAGACTTTTATAGTTCAATTTTATAATAAGAATTCTCTAAATTACATAATCTATGCATGCATATAAAAATCCCCAATAATTAAAACAATCAAATCATTGATACTTAATTAAGGCTACATCAAAACCCTAGTGGATGAACTACCCGCTCATGGTAGAAGAAGCTTCAACGGTTGAGGAAGAAAGCATCATCTTCATGGAATACGCGCAAGACTTCGTTCTCCAATGGTTCTCAACTCCAAAGCTTTACAAAATATGTCTTCAATGGTGTCCAAAAACTTTTCCAACTCCCTCCAAAATAGCCTCCAATTCGCCACTTTATGCACTAAGAGAGTACATCAAAGTCCTAATCCAATTAGGAATTAATTAGGTTTTCTCGCAGCACTAAATAGGTGAATTTTTCTACTGACGTTCGGCCCAACTTTTAACCCACTAAAAGTTCGATTCACAGAATTTTCGTGAAATACAAAAGTGTCCAGAATCGAATTTCATTCAACTTAATAGAAAATTAAGTCGATTTGAGGCTCAAAAATATGACTTTTAAGTTGTTTTTCAAAACGGGATTAAAACTGTATTAAGCGCATAATTGTGCTTCAGGCCCGTAATCTCCTTAAGCAGCTGTAATTCTTTTGTACCTCTTCTTTAGGCTGATTTGAGTTGAAATATGATGTTGAATGGATCCCTTTGATGTAGTCTTCATCTAGCCCTTTTGGATATCATCTTTAAAAGCCCAAAATCATGATTTTAACTGAAATAATCATTAAGGCCCTGAAAATACAGAAAACACTAAAATGAAGTAAAATCACAAAATAATCTATCACTAAGAGAATATAATATACAAGTTAAGAGACTAGAATGCGTAACATTCAACGCTGATTAGTGCATAAGAGCGCAATTGTACACACAGTCAGAGACTTCAAAGATAGTCACACAAATGCACTTGTGCAAACTACGATCACATCTTCTTCGTGATTGTTACACAAGTGCACATTTTGGTCTGCAAGTTTGTCATAGAGGCATATTACAACAGAAATTTTTTATTTTTATTTTATTTTTTTTTCTTTTAAAAAAAATTGGGCATACCCATGTGGCTTAATGATGAGAGTTTCTTCCCTTAAGTTAGCTGGTTGCCAAGCTTCTGCAAAAAAATAAATAAATAAATAAGACAGATGACTTTTGGTGATGGAAGCAGATGACTCAAGCAATTAAAAGGCATGCGGATATACAAATAGTGGGGTAGTTTTGGGTCATACATTAATAGAATTTATAAAGTGGTCTCATAAGAGACAACAAGCCATTTTGGCAATCAAAGGGGGCTACGGGTCAGCCCAAGAACAATTGAATCAGAACAAGCCCAATTAGCAAACAAGCCAATAGATAAATAACCAACACACTCATAACAAATCTTAATCTAAAGCAAACCAGAAGAATATCATGATGCATCAAGCAACTCGAATGAAAGAATGAAGCATCACCATCATAAACCAATGATCACACCAGATAGTAGGGTCATGCATTACTAAGAATGCGTAATCAAGTTAATCTATTCGTGAGGTGGTCTTTATGTGCAATAGGGCGACTGGTGAATCAAGACACAAGGGAAGTGTGCAAGAAATATGTGTATACATGAGACATAAGAAAATGCTAGTTCAAGAATATATATATATATAAAGATGTGACAAAGGAAACCATGGTGCAAAACAGTGTTGAAACTGATAAGTTATGAGAAAGAAATCTACAGTGACTAGAATGTGGGAGAAAAAGAAATAATGAGTTTACCTTCTGAATCAAGGGATGTTTGCTTGTTGAAAGTATGGTAATAATATGTAGCTTTGTCCTTCACTACTCCAATGACAGTCTTTAAGGATCTTAAAGTATGAAAAGCCAAGCTAGTCTTTGGAAAATTGACTAGTCGTGGGTGAAGATTTTGTCCAAGAAGTTGGCCACAACATCAAATGGAGGGGATTGATGTTGAAGAAGTGCTCCCTTTGCCTTGGTTTATAAGGTGGGATGGCTGACTTGTTTGCCAAGAAAAAAAAATTTTAAACCATGAATATGCCAAGAAAAGAAGGAAAGAATCAATTAATGATAGTGTTAAGCAAGGAGTGATTATTTCCAAATTGCGAAGATTTGAAATGGGTCTAATTGCCTTATGGTATCAAAAGTTTCTCGTGATGGTTCTTACCAAATATTTTGGACCCTATTTCGGTCTTCTTCCTATATAAGATTCAGAACTTTATTTATTATTCTTTTCTTTTCTTCTTTTCACATGTTCGCCCACTGAGCCTCTTTCTTCCTGTTAGGTTATTTCGTATGACAATGGAAGTTCACAATTCCAACGTCAAGGGGTTCAAGGCATGGTAACGTGGAAGTAAGAAAAAAAAAATTGGTAAGTTGTGGTTAGAAAGGCCAAGGAAAGACAACGTATGGTTTTTGGTTGCAAAAAAAAAAAAATCATACAAGGTGGTCTGGTCTTGCCCATTTGAAGTTTGTCAAGGTGTATTATTTTTGGCTACCCCACATACCCATCATTGCTCATGGATGCACAAATCCAACCATTCTGTCCATATTTGTTATACACCAGGATGTTCAATTTCTTAGATTAACAAATGTATTCTTGCATGAAAATATGATCATTTAACATACCAAAAAAAAAAAGTGTATATATTTAAGTTTTGCAGTCTTGCATGGCGAGCTTGCATATTGAAGTTAAAAATCAAAAATAAAAACTCAAATTAAGTCATGTAATTTAAGACTCTTTTCAGTGCATAACAAGCATGCATGTCATAAAGTCTTGAAGTGGGGGCAATTTGTAGGCACGTAAATTTGTGATAGTCTTATCACTATTCGATTGGTCAATAAGTCAAACACTCTTGGTCAACTAAATTTCATGATTGAGGATCCCATCGACGGACACGTGTCAAAATCCTGAACGTTCAGGCCTTTAAAAAAAATGTGTGACAATTCAAATTTAAATTTGAATTTATTTCCATATAAAAGGAGGCAAAATCTTTTTATTCATGTAAGTTGGCATAATTAAGGGGGAGTTACCAAATTAAATCCCCACCTTTTGACCTATAAATACAAGATCACCCTACACATTTGAGGCATACACAAAGAGCCTAAGAGAACACCTAAACTCTGTAAAACCTTTGCCTCAACCAAAACTCAAAATTCCGAAGACGAAGAACATCAAGCACGTCACACAAGTGACGTTCTTCTTCGAAGACCTTCAATCCACCGTCGAGATTAAGCTCTATCAGCCCTCGATCGAAAATTCAGTCAAGTCTTTCTCAATCTTGAAGATTTGACGAAAGCTCATCACAATCGATTCAAGAACAAGCTTTTGAGGCCCTTGCACCAAACATTAAGGAGATTAAATCAGAGAAATATTCTTTGTTGTAAAAGAATCGACCATAGAGAATTGTACCCATTTTTCTGAAATTAATAAAATTGATTATTTGTTATTCATTTTCGTTCCTAAATTTTCGGATACGAAATTTGTGTGTACAGTATTCTTGCATTGTCTTTTTTTAAAAAAAAATAAACAAATCAACTTTTGTTAAACTATTGAAATATAGAAGCTATTTCTTTCTTATCGCATTTTTTTTAATGGGAGTTTCAGCCATCTCAATTCCTTCCTATAGAGTTCCCATGTTCTTCTTCTATGCTTTTCAGCTTGTGTGTAAAAATTATTCTTTTTCCTATAAATTCATCCACTACATGTATTAAAATTCTTTGGAACATAATGGCATCAGAAATTATTGAAGAGAAAGATGAAAGGCCATTTCCATCATGGACAAAGAAGCTCAAAAGGACAAGATCAGGCAGATCATAAAGTACCAGAGATCTCTGGATCCATCATCTTCGTTTGTCTAATAATTTTAGAAAATAATTTTTTTTGCAAGTCTTATTAAGACAATAAAAAAAATTTAGGGGTCTTCTATTGGCTAGGGTCTTAGGCGACTACCTAAGTCACCAAGGGCACCAGCCGACCCTGAGTGTGAAATTAGAGAGAGAAAATTAAGAACCGAAGAGAGATTAAAGACCTAATGTGCGTCAGTGTGGAGTGTAGCTAACAACTGCCAATTCTCTATCAAATATCATAGTTAGAGTCCGTTTGGGATTGCTTCCCAACCATTCAAACAGACTTTCAATTTAAAAAATTGTGTTGAGAAGTGTTTGGTATGAAACAAAGCGCGTTTAGAAAGTAGAGTTTTAATTCAAAATGTGATTTTTGGTGAAACTCAAAATTAGAGCTTTTTAAATTGTGTTGAGCTAAATCTATGATATTTTAGGTCATTTTATTTTTTTGGACAATATTGTCCCTATTTAGTTTTTATAAATACAATATTAAACAAACGTATTGACTCTGAAAATCTTAACAACAACTTTGTATCACCGATTTGAATCATTGTCATTATTGTCTGAGACTCTATCGTCAATCACTACCATTGTTGTCTGAGATCTATCGTCAATTACTGTCATTGTTGTTTGAGATTTATCGTCGATCACTTTGTATTCCGTAATTGTTGAAGTATTAGGTATGCTTGTGCACCACAGACTCCTCTAAATTTTGTGTGAACTTGTTTTACTGAAATAATGATAAAAAAAAATTCAAAACTTGCTAAATTCACGTTGATAGAGGAGCAATTCAATTTTGATCACTTGAGAAGAATATGTAATAATTATGTAATATGTATATATACATATATTAATCACAAAAACATAATACTTGATAGTACATATTTTATGTATATTTTTACCTCCTATAAATTATATTAGTTAGTATCTTATTTCATTTTATTTTAGTCATTAAATACATTTTTATGTTATTAGTGTATTATTATTAGTTATTTTCAATATTTATTTTATTTTATTCAATAAATTTTGTCGGAGGATTTGCAGGTGACAATACTGTTGTACAATTCTCAAACAAGCGAGAAGTTGGCCGTAGAAAGGAAGCATAAAATTTATTAACAGCCAAAAGATGGCAATGTGCCTCAACTCGTCTTCAAAAGGTCCTGAATTCTAGTCCAACGCATTGCAGAAGAGCTTTTGGGATGCGCCGGGCGCACTCAGAGAGAGTGGGAAACATAAAGAATAAAAAGAAGGAAAGGAAGAATATGTCAGCTCCCCATGCTTCAACTTGTCATTTTATATCACCATGCCATCCTCTTGTTCAAGAAGATTTTGCCTATAAAACGAGATTGACATACACATACCAGGGGGAGTAGGCCTTCAGGCAGTAGCCTATAGCTTACTTAGTCTTGCAATATTACATTTTCTTTCTGGTTCAGTGTTAAAGAGTGTGATATACAGAAACATTACAACATTGTAGTGACAGCAGTGTATCTGTTTATCGTTCTAATTTTATTTTCAAGTGTTTAATATTTTAATTTACTTTAATTGTAATTTTCAGTACTACAATTTCTTTTAATTGTATTTTTAATTCTTGTCTCTTTAAATGCTTTCATTTAAATTCATGCACTTTATTTTCTGCTCATTAATTTTATTTACATTTTAGTTTTAAACAAACTCCTTTTCAAAATATTTGTTTTAAACTCGGATTCATATTGATTTTTCTAACGTTCCACGACTCTAGTTGCCGCTATACAATCTTTTGTATTGTGGTTGTAGGTTTTCTAAATTTCTTTGCCCAAAGTGTAGAACCAACAACGACAAATATCCCTTTTTCTGCACTTATCAATACTAATACTAATATTATTATATTAATCACTGTCTTTTGTAAATTTTGTGTTTATTTGATTCCTTTATTTACAACCGATATAAATATTATAATGCATGCATTATTTACTATTCCTAATTTAAAATATATATATATAATATAATTTAATTAAAATACAAAGTATATTAAAGTTTAAATTGAGCTCGTGTTGTTATACTTCAACTAAAGTCCAATCTTAATTATAATTGAGTGAAAAAATTTTAACCGAAGTCTAACTCTAATCGTAAAATTATCCATAAAAAATTTCACAAATTCAAGTCGGTCCACTCAAATTTTAATGCACATATTTATTAGTATAAGAATAATATAGTAAAAGTAGTAATAAAAGTGTCTGGGCAACATTGTTACTAAAAAATTTAAGAGTGCTTTATGTTTTAAAAATGCTTTACTTTAAAAAGTGGTTTGTAAAATATATCATCGGGACACCTAATATATTTTCCACTCACCTCAAATTTATGAGACTTTAACGATAAAAGCACTTTACAACTGCCAACCCCAAAGCACCACTTCATTGATGACCCTACCTGAGATTCCAACTTTCTTTCTCCTATCACTGATATGCATGCATACTTCATTTGAACACCACTTCATTGGTGAGCCTACCTGATATTCCAACTTTCTCTCTCCTATCACTGATATGCATGCATTCTTTATTTTCTTACTTTATTCCTTTTTCAATCAATCAATTGACAGTTTGCTCAATCGTGCATGTATTGCCTGACCCGGGAGACTTCCACTAGAAACCTCAAAAGGCAAAGCCAAAAATCCCAGGCAGAGTGAGTAGAGAGAGAAAGAAAGAGAGAAGTATGGGTGTGGATTACTACAAGATTCTTCAGGTGGACCGAAACGTCAAAGACGATGACTTGAAGAAAGCGTATCGAAAGCTCTCCATGAAATGGCAACCAGACAAAAACCCTAACAACAAAAAAGAAGCCGAAGCCAAATTCAAACAAATCTCCGAAGCATATGATGTATGTATATGCTATATCTATACATCTTCAAAACACATACTACAATTTTGGTGATTTTTTATTCAATTAACAAATTCCACAAATCTCAGAAGCATATGATCCATGTATATAATATACTAAATCTATAAGTGTGTAATCTCCAAAATCCTAATTAAAATTTAGTATTTTTTTGATTCAATCAACAGATTGTGACATGTATGTTTTCTAGGTTTTGAGTAATCCACAAAAGCGAACGGTCTATGACCAGTACGGTGAAGAGGGGTTGAAGGGACAGGTGCCGCGGCCTGGTGCCGGTGGCTTTACCGGTGCGTCGGATGGCGGTCGTCCGACGATGTTCCGGTCCAAACCTCGGAGTGCTGACAACATATTCTCTGAGTATTTCGGGTTTTCCAGTCCATCAGGAGGGATGGGGGACGTGGGAGGGTCACGTGCCGCCTCGTCGGGGTTTCCGACGGGTATGTTTGACGACGATATATTTGCGGCGTTTCGGGGTGGAGGCGGTGAGCCGTCCAGTAAGGGGGCAGCTATAGAGAGGACGTTGCCGTGTAGTTTGGAGGATTTGTACAAGGGGACTACTAAGAAGATGAAGATCTCGAGGGATGTTAATAATGCTACTGGGTAAGCTTCAGTTTGAGTCTTCATATATTTCGGTCTATGTTTCTCTTACGTTAATTGACTCTAGGATATAATTATTATTAGACAATATTTCAGATTAAACTCTTCTTATTTCATTATTTTTTATTATATTCTGAATTTTGGTTTCACATATCTATTTCTCCCATGGTTACCACTAGACAAACAGAATCTACAAAAAAAAAAAAAAAAAGGGTAAAAATTGTCCATTTTGCGTGTGATCAATTAAATCTTAATTAATAATTATGAATAAAATCATAAAATCACCAAGAGTGTAGTCCAAATATTGAAATCATACACGTTTGATCGAATATTACCAGAGAAGGTATAAATGGTAATTACCCTTAATTTTAACCAGGTTGAAATGAGTTTCAAGTGGAATTGGACCTTTCTGATTGGAACATATTGATGCTATATTATAAATTAATAGATTGCCAAAGCTGTTAGTTTCATAAATGAACCATAACACATAACATGTCAAGTCACTATCTTCGACACTTGCAAAGTATGTAACTTTTTTTTCTTACATTTACAATTGTTTAAGAACAAGTTTGTTATGTCATTTTTACTGTGGACGGTAAAACAAAGTTTTTTTGCCAATATATATATATATATATATCAAAGTTCATTTATTTGTCATTAATGTACTCTTTATGGGTTTTCACTTGCGTGCAAAAACTTCAGCATGGACTTTGTATGGTAAATATAATACACACACCTATATAGTTGTGTTACTGTGTATAGGTTTTAGGATCTTTTTGTGTCTCACACATGGACATGTTAAAAGGGTAGTACGTTCATGTGTCAATCTTTTTGTGTGTCTCCAAGGCTTGGTGTCTTCACTCCACATACACAAAATGAACCCAAGACATCTATTTATAGATGAGCTCACCGACTTTGCGAAGTCTGTTAGAGCAATCTAGATAGGGAGAAATCTTTTAGAGAGAAATGTCTAGAGAGAGGTATTGAGAAATTTCTAGAAGGGGAAAGATGGGAACTCTCTAGAGAAAATATTTAGGGAGCGGCAGTGTTGACTTCAACACTCCCCTCAACACTGACTCTCTTTAGATTCTTCCTTGTAATCATGCCAAGTTGCTTCAATCTCTTTTTCCATTGTCGCAACTCATTTGTGTTCTGAAAGGCTTCTTCATGTGTGACTAGCTCATTGACTTTATTTACTTCGGTCAAAACAATATTAGCATACTTAAGGCTTGGCTTTCTTTGCTTGCTCAATCTTCTTAGCTGCAACTGTCGGCTTTCTTCAATCTCTTCTTCTTCATTGGAAATTGCCTCATCTGGCAATCTACGATGTGTACCAGTTTTCTATGTGCTTTGTGTCCTTGATGGACCGTGCTTCAGTTTTTCATTTCCCGCGGACTCGTCAGCAACTTCTGGAGTTAGGTGATTGTCATTCTCTTGGTTGCTCCCCCATCATCTCATGTGTCTTATCTTCCAAGTCCTTATTATTCGACAATGCTGCTACTAAATCCCATGTCTGATTTTCTGTCAGTATTTCAAAAAAAAATTTCTACCTTTACTATTATTGGCTCTTCATTCTTCAATTTTGGTTAATCTGTAACTTCCTTATTCACAACTTGGCCTCGAGCTTTGACTTCGGGTGTGACTAGTTCATTAACAGCTACAGGCTCAGTTGTTGTTCCCTTCGGTTCTTCAGCTGTGGTTGGTAGGGCAACCACTACTTCTTCTGTGTGTGGCTCTTCTTTGATTTCCTCAACAAGAAGTTCAGGCTTCATTTCTTGAGTTTCTTCTTTCACAAAATCGGCTTGCTCAAACACCGAACAAGATGCTTCAAAGTCCCAATCACCTTCACTATTAATTTCTTGGCTATTAGATGTCATTAAGAAAGATACTTCAAAGTTGCACTCTTCTTCGGTGGATTCAAACACCAAGAAAGATGCTTTGAAATCCCATTCTTCTTCATACTTGATTTCTTGGCTATTAGATGTCACCAGATTTCTTTCTACTGCCAGCAGTCCCTGGCATAGTGGCCCCTTTTTGCCATAGTTAAAGCACTCGATGTTATGCCTCCTGGAATACTCAGAGCATTGCCCATCCTTTTGTCCACTTGGTTGGGCTCCCCCTTCGTGAGAGTTTCTGTTCTGTTGCCATGAGATTCTTTCTTTCTGACGTGAGCTTTTCTCTTCATTCGAACTTTTTGCTGCATTTTGTCCTTTGACTCTGCCTCTTGTATTATTGCTAAAGAGTGCTTCCTCGTCACCCTTTAGCGAGTCCCCACTCATCTGTTTGTTTAGGGTCTCCTGATTGGTTAACAAGTTTTCCAACTCAACGAAAGTGGGTTGAGTTGGCCACCCACGTATCGCCTTAATAAATCCGTTATATTCGGGCTTTAGGCCTCGAATAATTATCCTCCTCATCCCTTGCTCGCTACTTTTTGATTCCGGATCCAATAATGATATTTCACAACATAAATCTTTAATTTTCTTAAAATATTGAATAATTGAGTAATTGACATACCTTAGTGTGTGGTGGTCATTAACTTGTTCTCCAACATTTGAAGGCAAGCATCATTCGTCTTCGAGAAGAGCGAGGTGAGAGTGTCACACGTGTCCTTTGGTGTCCTTGTATCTTTAATGTATCCCAATAAATCGGGCTAGTTTGATATCTTGAGTGCATACATCGCTTTTCCCGCTTTAATTTTCAAATTTAATAATGCCTCGGCATTCTCACTGGGAGGTGGTGTGGTGTCGCTACCACCAACTATCTCTCACAGATCTTGTCCTTCAAAATAGGAGATACAAGTGCTCTATATTTGGTAATTGGTGTGATTAAACTTTGTAATCCCACCAACTATGTTAGTCAAGTCTACCATAGTGATCACGTACCTTATCGAGCTGTTCCAGACCAGTTGGCTCCTCATAGTCCCAGACTGTGTGTACTTACGATTTATTAGCAACACTTCGTCTAAGTATCCCGACCACTTCCAATCTTCTGGCAGCACCTTCTCTAGCTGGTCCCCATCTGATCTCAACAGTACTTCCAATAGGCAGTCTGTGACCGTCTAGCTCTAATATCAAATTGTTGACCACAATGGAAGCCCTGAAACCAAATTGTTGAATTTAAAATAGTGGAACTTGGATACAAGGAACAAAATATTTTAATAATACACAATGATACACAAAGATTTGGACACTTTTACAACTCACTCATACTCAACGGTTTGTATACAAGTCTCACACTTTTACAACTCACTCATACTCAACTGTTTGTATACAAGTCTCACACAAGACACACTCACTGGCACTTTATACAACACATCACTTTGTCTGCCTCACCCACTCGTACAAGAGTTGTTCTCTTGTTTCTCAACCTCACAACACATCACACTTGTTGTTAGCTCACTCACACCAAGGCTTGGTGTCTTCACTCCACATACACAAAATCAACCCAAGACATCGATTTATAGATGAGCTCACCGACTTTGCGAAGTCGGTTAGAGCATTCTAGAGAGAGATGAATCTTTAAGTAAGAATTGTCTAGAGAGAGGAATAGAGAAATTCTAGAAGGGGAAAGATGGGAACTCTCTAGAGAGCAGCAGTGTTGACTTCAACAATATTTTCCTTTTCTTTCTACTTATAAATTTATATCTATGTGTTTTTCCTTTTCTTTCCTTTTTTGTCTCCCAATTTGTTTCTTCTTTCATTCCCAAGTATTAGTTGTGTCGGTGAAGGAGAGGGTGGTTGTAGCATCAGAAGATGTGTTAAGAGTCGAGGGAAAGAGTTTGGTGCCTTTTAAATTTGGTATCCACAATTGCCAAATCATTAAGCGGAACAAGTTCTTTTTGGCAAGTTTGGAAGCAGCAGGAGTGTCATATATTGTTGATGAGGGAAAGAGTTGCAATTTATAGGTTTATGCCATGTCTGGGAATTTTTAGAGTTTTTGGCACCTTCTAGGCTTAGGATAAGCAATTCCAAGGTGTGAGCTTTTTGGTTGGTGATTGACAAATTTTGTGGTTTTAGGAGGAAAATTGGTGTCGACGCATTCCATGATGCTAGATGTTTTTGGCCTTCTTTTAGATCACTCAATGAAGGAACTTTCATGTGCCATTTCATGACTAATTACAAATATGATGTGGGTTGTGACTTTGTACACTTCTAGAGGACTAAATAGTATGTTTTGAGTGAACATATAAGAGAGGCCAAAATCTGGTCATAATTGACAATTGCATGATATATTTGATGGCATATATATCATTGTATGATTGGAAAAGTGACTGGTGAACACTAGTTATTCTTAACTGCCTGGCAGGCATCGGAAGCGGGTAATTTCACTGTTCAAAAGATATTGGGCTGTGATAACATCAATAACATAAAGGGGAGTAGAATCTTACTCACAGGTCATTTTATATAGGAGCACATCTGCTCTTTGAGCAGTGTCTGGTCTAAAATTGCCTGAAACTACTGGACAAGCAAGCACTTCAATAATGAAGAATGAGTACATACATCCATGGACAATGGTGCTGTTAGAATTTTTCTGGGCATATCCTGATTCATTGGTAAAAGGCCATTATAATTTATTGGTGGTGGTCTCATCAATTCAGGGTGCTGGAAATCCAACTTTGTAGCACAAAGCAGTTACCCTTATACTTGAAATCTGTGTTCTCTCGCTCGTCAACTCAGGTTTTATTACCGGACCAAGCCCTAGCTCTTAACGAGTTTCAGTAGTGAACAATTTAATTTGGTTCCCTGTTGTAGAGCAGAGGAAGGTGTATTCAGTATACTGACTCTTATGAGTTTCAATTTCTACAATAAGTGATTAAATTTATATGATGCGAAGAAAATCTGCGACCTTATAAATGAAGTTGTGAGTGGCCGAGAGATTCCCAGTGTTCAATCTAGATATAGTTTAGACCAAAGTTATAATAGTTTGTGTTTCTATGGCTTTTTGCTATCTAATATTTATTTTCTTGTGCAGGAGACTCACCACAGTGGAGGAAATTCTTACAATTGAGATCAAGCCAGGTTGGAAGAAGGGAACAAAAATAACTTTTCCAGAGAAGGGAAATGAACAGCGAGGTATCATCCCCTCAGACCTTGTCTTCATTATTGATGAGAAGCCTCACAGTGTCTTCAAGAGGGACGGGAATGATCTCATCGTCACGCAGAAGATTTCTCTTGTGGAAGCTCTGACAGGTTACACTGCACAGTTGACAACCCTTGATGGGAGGAATCTGATAATTCCAATAAACTCTGTCATTAGTCCCACATATGAAGAAGAAGTTGAAGGAGAGGGAATGCCCATCACCAAGGAACCTTCAAGAAAAGGGAACTTGACAATTAAATTCAACATCAAGTTCCCTACCAGGTTTACTTCAGAGCAGAAATCTGTTATTAAACGAGCTATGACTTCTTGTTGAACACTAGTGATACAACTCTACCAAACTCATGTAAGCTTGCATTTATCTTCTTTGCTAGGTTTTATTGTAAAAAGGAAAATTCACGTGTGTTGCTGAATTTGGAATTTCAGTAGAGAAGTTGTTTAGTTGATGAACATTATTCTCCATGTTTATTCTCCATAATATATTATTTTCCATGTTGTGTTGCTTTTATATCTTGTGTGAATTGATATTTTTCTTGTTTGGATGGGGTTGCAACATCTCAAATTATCCCTGCCTCTTCTAAAATTTGAGCTCCTTTTAGGGGCCAGTGGTAACAGATCACCTTATAATAGTAAAATGAATTACTATACACTTTTATTTCCCCCCCCCCCCCCCCCCCAAGCAAATACAGAGCAATGAGAGGCATCCCCTTAAAACAAACAACCAGAGCCAACTAAGAAACTCCATTTCCAAAAGTTTGGCTAGGGGTTGAGGGAGATGGTGATGGATCTGGTTTGAGTTCGCGGTTCGGTGAGAAGGTTGTGAGATGGTGTTGATGAAGGAGGAAATGGGTTCGGCTAGAGAGAGAATTCTAGAGAGAGATAGAGTGATGCCGAGAGAGAGAAGGGTGACGGCTTGGAAACAAATTGGGTGTCTCATATAGGTCAGGCGGTGGTGGCCGCTGACCGTGGGTATGGTTGTGTATGGCAGCAAGGTTGTCTCATGGTGGCTTGGTGGTGATGGGAATGGTGAGCTGGGTCTTTCTTCTTGTGGCAGTTGGTTGATGGCTGAAGGTGTTGATGTGGGTTTCGGCTGGGGTGAGTTCCAAGTGGAAGTTTTGGGTTCCATGGGTGGAGCTTGTGGGCTGAATTTGGGTTGTGTTCAGTTTCAAATTGGTTCTATTTGGTGGCTAGATTGTGGGCTTTAGGCGAGGCTAGCTTGTGGATGCATGGCTTGGTTTTCAAATTGGGCTGAATTTGAATGTTTGGAATTTAAATTGGTTATGGTGATTGTGGGTTAGATGATGGGTTTTTGTTGGGCTCAATATTTGTGGGTTGAATTGATTGAAATGGGCTGCCATCTTAGAGCAAGAATTGGGCTTATTTCGGTTGGGCCAAGTAAATTTAATGAACATAGGCCTTTGAGTTAAGATTGGCATTAGACTCAAAGGCATGAATGGATAGATAGATATCTAATAACAATCAATACCTGACTCTCTCATGAGCAACGTGACTTTCCTATGCAAATTTATTGAGTTTATACCACAAAAAGTATAACTTTAAAATAAAAAGGATATGAGTATTTGTCACACCCGCATTATCTGAATTTTTATTGAAATACATCCCAATGTGACTAAGTTTGACCACTAAAATATATACCAAATCATGGAGAATATATGATTCTTGAAGAAAGAAATGAAGGAAAACGCTTTTTGGTTTTGCAAAAGCATGTGATTTGTTATAACAATTGCATTTTTTACAAAATAAAAAATAAAAAATCATTCATTTCAAAGTGTATAAATAGAACACAAATTAATTATTATTTATATAAAAGAGTGGAATAGAGCACATATATATAAACATTGCATTGTATATAACTTTACAGGAACATGTACAGTTAACCCATTACAAAAATGTACCCAACATCTGAAACCAAAAAAGAAAAATCAGCGGCCTTAACTCATTAATATGATCTATTCACTTAACAAAATACAACATCAAAAGTATCAAAAGTACATCTCTCCAAAACCCTTCCAGCATTTGGAAGAAGTCCTGTTCTGCAAGAGTGGTTCACCCATGTGCTGCCCTGCCCGTGCATATATTTTTCCTTCACATAAGATTTCAAGATTGTAGTTAATCACAATACACTAGAAAGGACAAGCAAAGCCCAACAAGACAACCCAACCAACCAATTGAACTATAAAGTAGCTTAGCCGAGAATTGAAACAAATAAATTCTTGAATAAAAATACCATTGATTAAAAATTTTGAGGTTTTCTTTATTCCACAACCAAGAAATTCAAGAACCAAAACACCAATTCAGTAATCCAGGTTTAGCATATATTCATGCGACCATCATCAATATCCAAGAATCTTAATTCCCATGTAGAAATTTCTATAAAAGTTGAAAACCCATTTGTGAAAGGAAACATGGTGGGCTCCTGGTTTACCATCAGATTTTGTCTTTAAAATAACTAACAAAGGAGTAACAAGTTAAATACAATACAAAATCATCCTTAAAAGGAAAACCAACTCAATCTAAATTGAATGTTACATGTACAAGTCGATAATATGAAACTATAGAGTGAAAGAAAGAGTGAGAAACAGAGGAACAATGATGAAATGTGGTGACCTAGATCTTTCCACAAAATATGTAATAATGGACAATTCTATATTTGTGAAGATTTACAACATGCATAGATGAAAGTGAGAGGAAAGAGAAAGTGAGAAGCAAAAACCTGAATGATCTCGCGCTAGAGGAGAGAGAAAGTGATGAGCCGAAACCTGAATGATCTCGCGCTAGAGGAGAGAGAAAGTGATGAGCCATTTCTTCTCGTCGGAGGAGGAGTTCACGGTGAACAATGGAGGAGATGCGGCTGGCGATGGTGAAGATCGGCTTTGGGGAAGGTTGATACGGTTTTAATTAGGACACAAACGAAAAAAGCAGAATATTGAAATTGGTTGTTTGGCACAAAAGCTCTGCTACAGTGTGTTCACTTACCGCTACAGTGTTCAGAGGCTTCTGCGTGCTACAGTGTGTACAGTGTTTGTTTAAGTGTGTTTGAACTTTTTATAAACAAAACAAATATTATCAAAAACATGTTTTTGATGCAAATTTGTTTAAATAAATAATAAACATAAATGGTTATCAAACGGACCTTAGTCTATTATTCATTAACTTGGTTATGATCTTGTAGACAATAGAGCACAAGGAAATAGGCCTATCTGGACCAAGGCTCTTGTCTGGACCTAATCGATCCACCATATTCTTCATTTACCCTGCAGTCAATAGAGCTTCCAGTCTTTGAGCTTCCCTCTTGTGTAAACAGACCCTAGGAGTAACAGGGATTTCTGTAACACATTGTTGGTGATTTGCACCAAACATTTTCTGATAGTATTCCACAAACCAATTTCTTATTTGATTAATAACATTTGACCATTCCCCTTTCTCATTCTGTATAACAGAGATGGCATTAAAAGCATTGGGTTGAGCAACTTTCTGGTAGAAGAAACTTGTGCATCTATCATTATTCTGAAGTCAGTGAACTCTAGATTTTTGAGCCATCAGAGTTTCCTCATTTCTTAAGCCATTAACTAAATCAATTCTGGCTTGATTATCTTCCCTTACGGCTGATGAACCAGGCTCTGTTATCAGTGTGTTTCCATCCTGGTTCATACTTACACTCCTCTACTATATTTATTGAAACGAGAGGCAACCTAATGATGTTCACCATGTGCATCTTCAGGGGATATACCGATGAACTAGTTTAATCATTCAATATCAACTAACTTTAGGTTTGTTTGGCTCAATTTTCTGAAACGGTTATCTTGAAGTATTGTTAATAAAAGACTCAATTTCTAAACACTCTTATTAAGTTATTTGAAAACTTCCTTCTTTTTCTTTCTAATATACTGCTATCTGATAAATAAACCAAACAGGTCCTTTATGTCCAAAAATTTTGCTATTTGTTAAATTGTAGGAATTTTTTGTCAAACCTGGTGCCAATAATTAAGATCCATTATGTCATCACCAATGATGTAATAATTCGTACCCTTATTCCATCATATGGGATCTCTCTTCAGTACTAAAAAGAATATTAGGGACAGCCATATAAGAAAATGAAACCACCTAAGGTTGAAACTTGAAAATAGGATTTATGAATAGCTATATGTATTATTCAGCTAATGATCGTATCCTAAATCTCATTATTTTATTACATTTATGTTAATATTAAATCCAGCAGTACTATGTTACTTTATAGTATATATAACAGATTTTCTACTATTCTTACTTAAGTATATATAGCATGGATATGTCTCAGTGAGAGGTTGGAGAATCTACAATGTTTTTGTCAACATTAATGTTCTTGTTTTTTCCGTTAATTCTTTTTTTAGATGTTTCTTCTTAGCGCAAAATGTATAAGAGGCTTCCCCCAGCCATGACATTGAGTATAAAACACAAGAGTAAACTTTGAAGGTATCTAAGTTTTGGCTCATTTGATAAAATTTCTTCATGTAATTAAGTCAGATTAAATTTGTTCCATATCCGAAGTTGTATAATCATTGTATAATCATGTAAATTCTTGTTCGACAAATCTGATATAAAACACACTGACAGTTCAAACCACTTTTTATCTGTACTTGACAGAGATTTCCATTCTGAGAGAAGATTTTAGGAAAGCAGGCATTTCTTGCTTGTTGCATACTTTTCTTTCCTTTCGCTGTTTGTAAAGATAGTTCTGAATTCTGATTCCTCTCCGGGCCAAAAATAAAAAAATTAACATTAGTAGATGATCCAGAGAAATAGTTCCCAATTAATGTGGATATGCATTGTCTATAAAGTAATAGTCCATACCTTGAATGGCTAATGTATTCTTGCATTGTCTTTTTTTAAAAAAACAAAAAACAAATAAACTTTTGTTAAACTACTGAAATATAGAAGATATTTCTTTCTTATAGCCGGCTTGGCATTTTTTTAATGAGAGTTTCAGCCATCTCAATTCCTTCCTATAGAGTTCCCATGTTCTTCTTCTATGCTTCTCAGCTTGTGTGAAAAAATTACTCTTTTTCCTATAAGTTCATCCACTACATGTCTTAAGATTCTTTAGAACATAATGGCATCAGAAATTACTGAAGAGAAAGATGAAGAGGCCCTTTCCATCATGGACAAAGAAGCTCAAAAGGACAAGATCAGGCAGGTCATAGAGTACCAGAAATCTCTGTATCTATCATCTTCGTCGTCGTCCTCCTTTTCTTCTGCAGCTGCTTCCTGTTCTTCGTTTGCTTCCTTGCGCAAAAGTAACAGTTTGCTAGAATTGATGAAGGGAGGAAGCACATCTTTGAGAAGATTATTTGACATGGAACATACTACTTTGGCAACCCATTTAAATGATTACAGTGGCTCCCCGGTAATCAAACCTATTTTACTGTGGGGCAGTGATACTGATGATGGAATTCATGATGATCCTTGGATGACCATTAAGCAGATTGAACCGGTCATTGGTTCTGGAAGTCATGGTCAAAATGAGTTGGCTTCAGAGGGTAGCTTCATGGATGGTGAGTCTGTCTTCCCAAATACAAAAACAAGAATTAGCAAGCATAAGTTGACTAGAAAAAAGTCATTTAGGAAATTGCCTAGATTCAGGATATGGAAATTCAGACGCTTCTGGTTCCGGTTAAGGTTAAGAATTAGGTTGAGGATTATGATCTGTGGTAGAAATTTCTGATATCAATGTACAGACTTATGATTAAATCGAAATTCCTCTGTTAGGAAACAAACAATTTGCCATGTATTTATATTCACAGTAATGAATATCAGTTACAATTTCACATAATGAACAATTTCCTATTTACATTGGAAAAGTGTGTAAAGCTTATTCAAACAAAGCATGAACTGATTTGAATCTGAATAAGAGGATTCTATATGCTCTCTGTGTGCCTCTTCGCGACAAGCAACTCCACTTAGCTGAAGAAGCTTTGCAATTCAGCTAAGGGGTTGAAGGGGGGTTTTGTCAAGAACTATACATGTGATTGCAAATGACACAGTGATCTGAGATTAATCTGCCTATGATGCTTCCCTCTTCCATTTGCAATCTGCTACTTTCTCTGTTCCATAGATGAACTCCATATGTCTCCCCACCTAGCTGAAGCAGCTTGGCTTCCACCCACTTGGACTGAACCCGATTAATCGGCTTTCTGAAAAAACTAGCTATCCGACTCCAACTAACCGGGTAAAATGACATAGGAGGCAAGACTGTGAGGTTGTACTCTGGCCTTTTTGCCACTCTTTCAACCACTCTAGAAACCAAGTATGGTCCATTGTGTCCCCATTTACTTCCATCAAAAGTGAAGGCAAATTCCTTGATGAATTCATACAGAAGTGGATGATCCTTGTCAAAAACCAGCACTGCGTTGTTTAATCTTGTCCAGTTACCGGAGACATCCACGCTTTGTGCTCCAATCGAATTCCTCAAACCCGAAAAAGGTCTCAAAACTATAAAATCTGTATCCAAGTAAACTCCTCCATACTTGTAGAGAACTGCAAGTCTGATGAGGTTGGATAGGTTCTGTGCCAATGGAATTTCACCAGGGTCCTTGTTCCCACTCTTGATGTCATCAAACCACGCTTCAGCCGGCGTGTTCTTGAACAGAAATGACAAGTCCGGCGTGACTGCAAGAACCCTGAATCCGCGGTCAACAAGGGGTTCCAAGATTCTATGCCCATGTGCAGAGTCCATAGTTCTTGATATAATCATCAAACATCCACGAGGGTGGGCTTTGAAAAGACTATCCATGGCCAGAAACTGTCTTACCCTGAATGACCTTGCCGGTGATATCCATGTCATGAAGAACTGAACCTCACACCCATTACCAAGAAATTCCTGAACTCTGCTGTCAAATCGCCCTGTCAATCTGGTTGTCTTGAATTGCTCCAACTCTGGCAATTTTCTCTTCAACCAAGCAATTCTTTCTTCATTGGTGGCATTCAATGGAGTCGCCAAATGGGTATGATCTTCAACATATGTTTCATTAACATCTTCTCTAACCGAAAGCAACGGATTGTGTATGAATGAAGATGGCTTCAATTGTGAGTGTTTGATATGACTCTGCCGTTGGTGGTGAGTTCTTTTAGGCTTGAAAACAACTGAATGGAGTGAAAGATTGGAGATGAAACTGACGGCGAGTATGGTGACGAAGAAAACGGCGGCGAAGGAGATGGTGGAGAAGATGGAAAATTTGGGAAGGCTGAGTCTCCGGGAATCAAACATTTTGCAGGAACTTTTTTTCAATATCAGAAGAAATCGAAGGGAAGAGATGGCATGAGATGGAGTCATGGGTCAAGAAGACTTCTAATAGGGATTGGAGAGTCCAAAACAAGTAATACAAATACAGAGCGAGAAGGAGGAGGTGTATCTACTATATATGTGATGTATATAGATATCTTAATATTTGTGTGTTTATTTAGTCTGCATTCTGCAGAGACTATGTTGATCAACTTTGAACTTTGAATCTTCCGAACGTGTTTTTGGAGATAAATGGAAAAGTTGGGTATATTCAGCATCAGCCGCCAGTCTCGACTATCCAGAAAGAGAGAGAGAGAGAGAGAGGGATGGGAATAATGTTAGAAATAGCTTACCGGTGGGACGATGTTGGTTAATACGGTTAGGCCGTGTTTGTTTGGCCAGATAGGAGGACCTCATAGTGTAAGGGTTATCGTTTCCGGTGTTTGGTTCCTTAGAATGATGCGTATAACTTTATTTTTGCGTTTGTTATATTTCACATTTCCAGTTATATTTGAGAGAGGGAGAGAGAGAGAGAGAGAGAGAGGGGGAGGGCGCTCTATTATATGGTTTGCATTATGTTTGAGTATTCCTTTTTTTTAAGTTTATCATTTTAGGGAAAATGACAATTTGTGTTCTCGTACCATGTCGATTTATGAGTATTCTACTAAACAGTTTAAGTCTAACATGACTTATTTAAGTATCATGTAATAGAGATTATCAACATTAAGCTAACCCGTTTATTAAACGTGTTATCCATATATATCAATATAACTTGTTTAATAAACATGTCATATAATGACATGACTTATTTAATAACATTTTTAATCTATTTAACTTATATCATATGAGTTTTTTCATCATTATAAAATCTTTCTGAAGCTCATATAAAAAATAAAGTACACATCAATACATAAATACTAAAATCAAACTATATTATAAATTTTGTATCTATATATAAATTCAAAAATATACTAAGGTGATTCAACAACAGGGAAGACATTGTAACAATCTCATTCTTGCATTTTATGGCTATATCAGTCTTATAAACAGACAAATAGATTACAAACAATTGCAATATATATAACTATGTATGTATATATAAGTTTGTATAATTAATCGCGTTGTAACATGGGTTAGACAGCTTAAACCCAAATTCAACTCAATTTTTGCGTGTCGTGTTCGTGTTCATGTCGACTCATTTATTAAACGTGATGACTTACCTCAAGCCCAAACCCACTTAACTTGTCTCTTACCCAATTTTGTCACCCCTAATTTTATGTAAAGTGAATTTATGATTAAAACAAAATAAAAGAAGGGTTATTTGCAAAAGTAGGCCCTTATACAATTTTTTGCAAACTACTCTCCATTATAATTTGTTTTCATTCACTATTAAAAATATTGGAAGATACTCTCTTTGGATGGGACAAATTGCAACATTTTCAATAGTTGAAAAAAAAATTGCAATACAGGAATCAATTTTGCAAAAAACTTGTATAGTACAAGAAGGTTTTTTTGTGATTATCCCATAAAAAATAAAAAAATAAAAGACTTATACCCAGTACAATCCATATGCATTCAAAGTCCAAACATTAGATTGAAATATAAATTCTTATTGAGGCCTTAATCTTGTACTTTGTCGAACAGTTCTACAAATTAGTACATACATTTGTTGAATGGGTCTGCATAAAACGATCTATTTAAATTAGCAAGTGATGACAAGGGGTATAGAATTCCAAGTAGTTCCTAATGTGCTGACTTTCAGTTCCGTGCACATCTAACCATTTGCGAAGAAGTCTGACTGGTGATCGTGAAGTTTAGAAACACAGAAAGGAAGAAGAAAAAGGAAAGCAAAATATATATATATATATATATATATATAAAGATGTTAGAAGAACCAGATGAGATTGGACAATTATCATAATCATGACTGCCCAAAGCAATCCCTTAAAAGTAATGCAAGGCTAATTACACGAAAGATGTAAGTTCACTTTATTGCACTTACTTTCTTACCATTTATTTATTAGTTTATTTTATTTGGTGATGGTTTATTGGTCTTTTTCAAAATACATGATCCCATAACTTCACCTATTAAAAAAATAGTTAATATGAAGATATAACTCTTACTTTCTTACCATTTATTTATTAGTTTATTTTATTTGGTGATGGTTTATTGGTCTTTTTCATAATACACGATCCATAACTTCACCTATTAAAAAAATAGTTAATATGAAGATATAACTCTTACTTTCTTACCATTTATTTATTCGTTTATTTTATTTGGTGATGGTTTATTGGTCTTTTTCATAATACACGATCCATAACTTCACCTATTAAAAAAATAGTTAATAAGAAGATATAACTAGGAATGGATAATAATAGACTTCATGGAAACAACCATGCTTAATGAGTTTAATAACAAGATTTGAGGTAAACGTGCAATTTATATATATATATATATATATATATATATATATATATATATGAATGATGAATGATTGAGAGAGAATAATTGAACATAGAGATGTATGCATTCTTATACAGCTTGGCCACATGCCGGGTCCTACAAATGTCATTTTCCCTTTCTGACCTTTCCTTGTATGGTTGGGTGATGTCTATTGTCAAATGCCAGTGAAATAATGGGAATTTGATAAGAAAGATTGCAACTTAGAACGTTCTCATTTCTAATATATTCATTTAATATCCATTTCAATATCTCATCACCCATTTTTGCTGCACCCTACATGATATCTTCTTAGTATAAAAAAAATTGTATAGAGGAAATGTCTTCTACATTCCGGATTTCCGTACATAAATCAAATATCTTCTTTTAAAAAAAAAAAAAAAATTGATACCATGTAGATGATTAGAAAATATATGATAAGCAATGTTTAATAAGCATTTTTTAATAAAAAAAAAAAAACGATCTGTGTTTGTTGTTTCTAAACTCAAAATTGGTTTGATTTTGTTTAGACTGAATGATCGTTTATGAAAGTTTCTACTTCTTGTAGGTGGCCAATAAAATCATATTTCGAGAAAGAATTGTGTTATAAGATAAATAAATTATAGTCTCTTTGAATTAACTGATTGGTCGAGAAATATCACAATTCACAAGTAGAGTTCATTTGACATATAAAATATACAAAAATGCTTTAATTTTGAAATCAATTCTTCGTTCTTAACACTAATGAGTCAAAGTGATTGGCATTTTTATTTCACGAAATGTAATTAATACTTCTACAGAATTTAACAGAAAGAAAGGATAGAAGTTCTATGTGTTTTTTTAGTTTTCGTTTTGGTTACCTGAGTTTTTATATGTTTTATTTGGTCAAATTGTACCAAATATTAGTGTGCGTTTTAAAAATTGGCAACATATACCTTTGTGCTATTTTTGTAATCAAATAACTCCCGTGTTTTCAAAAATTACAAAGAATCTATTTTTTACAAAAATGACCTTTTACATGACCATTTTAACCCTCTTCACTAAACTATCTCATCTTTCTTCGTTTCTCTCTCTCTCTCTCTATAAACAATCACTCAGTAGATTAGAGAGAGCTGTGCCTATTTCCCCAACCATGCTAATTTCCTGAAGAGGTCCTTCAACCATGGTAATGTTGACCATTTTGCCACTCTTTTTTTCATACAGGAAGAGGTCTTTCAGTCTCGCCTAATTTGTGAAGTCAGGACCGGCTCAATATATATTGAGGTCTAAGCCAAAAAATTTAAAGAAAGCATTTTTTTTTTATTTTAAATATATTACTATAAATAATATTAATTAGGTTTATTTTTCAGAAACTTTACTAATTAACGAATTAAAAATAGTGTAGAAAAAGAAGAAAATGGATTATAAAAAGTTAGAATAATTATAGAAAAGCAAGAAAAGATTTTGAAAAATAAATATATTTCGAATTATAAGTGTTTGAGATAATTTACCTGGTACTTCAATTCAATCTAAAAAATAGAAGATAATGTAGACGTTGAATACACACTATTTATATCACTAAGAAAGGAAACCATTAACAAAAATTAAATTAAATTAAATTAAATTAGAATCTAATTAACCATATCTATATAGTCTTTCTATTAAATCTTATCTAAATGGTTTTATTTTATTAAAGAGTAGTTTTTCTACTAAACCTTCTTTTTTTTGTAAGACATTTACGTGAGGCCTAAGCTAACTGCCTTTGATACAATAGTATAAAGCATTATTTACTCTGTCAACTTTCGCGAGCTTGTTTTCACAATTGGCACCGGTTGGATTTAAATAATTTTCTTGACACTTGCTAGTAATTTCTTGCAGTACGTAGCATGAGCAGAAATATGTTGTTGAGAAACAAGAGAACAATGGTAACTCTTAACCTTTGATTCAACATTAAGTATGAATCTGGTTGATTTTAAAATAAAGTCCCAAAATTTTAAAAATCCTTGAATTTTTAGTCTGCAACTACAGTGAATATTAGTGCTAAAGATGCTGAACACGTAAAAAATAAAAAAGAGTTCCTGCAGAAGCTTCCTTTGGCCAACGGAAAGGATTGGGTATGGAGTTGGCTTCTATATTGTATTGACTACTTCACCCTTAAAGAAATATAAGAGAGTTTAGTGAAGAGGGGTAAAATCATCACACAAAATATTATTTTTGCAAAAAGAGGGTTTTCTTTTGTAAATTTTGAAAGCACAGAAAAGTTAATTGGTGGCAAAAATAGCACAGGAGTGTATTTTGTCACTTTTTGTCTAGTTTTTAATGAATGAAAAATTTGTAAAATAAGCGTAAGAAACATGGGGAATTGTACTTTTTTTTTTTGTCAAACAATTAACAATCCCTTTGCCTCTATCATGGCCTCTCATGTAATTTTGGTAAACCTCACATACCTTACCGGGATCAACCTACAAAACAACAGTTTCCATGGTGAACTTCCTCAAGATTTAGGCCGCTTAAGCCTGCAGCACCTCATTTTGAGCACAAATTCCTTCAGTGGAAAGATACCAACAAATCTTTCTCATTGTAGCAACTTGAGAGTCCTTAATGTGATTTCAAATGAGCTTGTTGGATCAATCCTACACCACCTTAGTTCACTGTCAAATTTGTTATATATTGGTCTCGCTGCAAATAACCTGACAGGAACTATTACAGCTTGGGAGGGTTTGTTGCTTTGTTGAATGCGTCAATGTCATCTACAATTTTCTCTCTCTTTAACCTCATTTATATATACACTGTGATGTGGTGGTTGTGATGTTGTAGCTCCAATTTTATTTTATAGAAAGGCTTTTAGAGTTTGAAAGGTGAAAAGAGGGAATTTTAACGTGTCATGTTTACTCTCTCAATTGTGTTCTTCGTTCGCGATATTTGTCATAACATATATATATATATATATATATATATATATATATATATATATATATGTCTGTATACAAAAAAAAAATATATATATATATAGAATAAATTACACTGATCTCCTCTAAAGCAAGTTTTAATTACCCAAACTTCTCCTATAATTTTTAAAATGACATTAACCTCCCCTGAAAACGAAATATTTTTAGCTAAACCTCACTTTCTCTCTCTTTTCTACAAAATATGTCTATTTTAACCCAAACAAAAGACATTCCAAAATTTCTCATTGACCCGCTATCTGTAGTAGATTCAGCATACACACATGTTCAAGCAATGAAATTTAACATTCACCCATATACATACACACACATATATAATATATATATATATATATATATATACAGAGAGAGAGAGAGAGAGAAAGTGTGGTTGTATTGAAGATTGGGTTTGCTCATCACTGAACATGAGTCATTCACATATGATGACATCACATTTGGGTTTAGATCTTACAGAAAGAAAAAAAAGACATTACATTTGGGTACATGTGTGTATGTATATATATAGTGGTTGTATTTGAAGAATGATTTTTTGTATGTAAGTGTGCGTACAGTGATTTTCTAAAGGTCATAGAATTGACTAGAAGTAAAGTGATCTACTTAGAATCAAACCATCGACTTTAGGCACGAAATTGTCCACTGTCCACTGGATCGCTTATCGGCTTCCTGTTCCACAACCACGTCTTCGCTACCGATTTCATCGCCAACAGGTGATACTCATATTGATTCTTATATATATTATAGAATTAAACTTAAGTTTAATTTTGTATATATATAAGTTTAATTATGTATCTTGAGAGAGAGAAGTAACAGAGGAATGTGTGTTTTCTCTCTCCTAATTTTGCCCCCAAACCCTAACTGTCAAATTAACTCATAGTAATTTTTTTTTTTTGCCCTTTTGCTTATATATTATATAGGGGTGCACACGGTCCGGATTGGTCCGGTTCTGGCCTTTTTTGGAACCAAACCGTATGGTCCGGTTCCACTAAAAATGGAACCGGACCGAACCGTTTAACCGTATGGAACCGGACCGAACCGAACCGCGAAGAACCGGTTTGGTCCGGTTCGGTTCCACGGTTCACCAACCTATAATTATAATACTTATAATTATAATACTATAAGTATATTATAAGTATAATATTTCAAACAACAAAGATTGTAGTTATATTATAATTATAGTATAATTATAATACTATAAGTATAATATTTAAATATTAGATATAATATATTTTATATTTATATATGTAGAAACGGTTCGGTCCGGTCCTGAGGGACTGAAAACCGTAACAGAACCGTTACTACACGGTTCCAAAAAATTGGAACCGTGACCGAACCGGACCGAATTGTCCGGTCCGGTCCGGTTCGGTTTGGATTCCCGGTTTGGACGGATTTTTGTGCACCCCTATTATACACACATTTCCTTCTTATTTTTTCAGGGAGGGTTTGTTGCTTTGTTGAATACTTCAATTTCTCCATAACTGCATTTATATACATACTGTGATGTTGTGACCCGAATTTTATTTTATATAAGGGCATTTAAGATTTGGGGACTGAAACTTATAATCTCCTATTTTGTTTTGAGAATTTTGATAGTTGCAGAAAGAGAGTGTCAGAGAGAAGGAGTTTGGGGACCGAAACTTATAATCTTTTTTTTTTTTTTGTCTAGTAAAAATTTTCGTCAAATTTTTACCATGGACATAGTCACTACACGCAACCACATAATATGTGTCATGTTTATACCAAGCCCTTTGGCTACATGCTCAGTGATTCAAACATCCTGTTCCTTTTACATTTCTAGAACCTTCTCTGCAGACCCTAACTTATGTTTTATTTCAGCTTCTTCTCCATTGACAACTTTTTGCCATTTTTCTACAACTTTCAAGTTTTTTATTGTATTTTATCTCCGGTTCATTCATTTCTTATTCTCTCTCTCTATCTGTTTGTCTCTCTTTACTATTTGGTTTATTTCATTTTTTGTTGCTTCTTTTCTTTCTTTTTTTGTCACAGTTTATGGGGATTTTTTTGGGCTTGGGTTTTTCACGATTTCTTGGTTCTTTTCCTTCATTAGCTTAATTCCCAAAAAATTAATGATTTTTCTCATCTGGATCTTGGAAAATTTCTCTAAATGTCCAGTTTGATGAATTTCAGCATCTTGGATTTTGTGGGTTTCTCGTATAGATTCTGTCTTTGCCTTCAATTACTTTATAATGATTTCATTTGTATCAATTTATCTCTGTTGCACACAATGCATGTATTTTGCTATAAATTGGGCGTATGCCGCAATTTTGCATGTTGTATAACTGCTTGTGTTAATCTCTGTATCCATAATTTATGACTTCAAGTATGATCTTCTTAATTGAATGCGACAAAACGCTAACTCTGGGGCAATAAGGCGATTAGGGCTTCCTACTGTGAACCTCATCTCTCACGATGAAAGAAGGATCCCTCCTCCGGCGAGCCAACGGGAGCTTGTCCTTCTCACATAGGTTCACTAACTAGAATTTCTTGGAGCAAATTGGTTTAGGAGCAGTCAAAGGAGCTTTTCTCGAACCTCCAGTTCCTTCCTGAATGTTGATCTATACAAATGTCCACATCGATGTTGAATAAGAGGTTAAATATTGGCAAAACTCATTGATGGGCTACGTTATGGGTAAGAGACCCTATTTCCCTTATCTTAAGGCCTTTCTATTAAAGGTTTGGAAACCCAAGGGTGAAATCAAAATGAATACATTACATGAAGGTTTTTTTCTTGGTCCAATTAGATTCACAAGAAGATATGGATCGTATCTTGTCCAGAATTCATACCTATGAAGGACGGCCAATTATTTTGAAGCGCTAATATAAGACCATGAATCTTAAGAAATATGTTCTTGGCTTAGTTCCCATTTGGATCTGTTCGGGGTACAAAACGCGATTAAATAATATGTAATAATGTCATTGTTGTTTTATACCTCGATAAAAGAGAATTTATAAATAACTACAAATACTCTACTAAAATTACTAAAGTGATGAGTAGGGGTCGAACCCACAGAGACTGCGTTTGACTAGTTTGTTAAGTTGTCAAGACTTCATCTAGTTCAATTTAAAAGAATTTCTATTTGTGTTTTTATGATAAAGTGCTGAAAATTAAATGACATAACTTAAATTAAAGATAGAAGTTAGAGAGATAAAGAGTGGTTCAAACTTCACCACTAGCCTTATAAACATCTAAGACTTATAATAAATAGGGAAATTTATGTAAATGTGTAATAAATGATGCGTTTGGCAAGTACCAGCTACAACGACGTCACCAAGAGAATACATACACCTTAATATACTATAATTCATCTGCGATAAATGTGATTTTCCTACCTACCTAATTACCTAAGTGTAGCAAAATCACCGTCTCTTGATTTTCCTACCTACCTACTTACCTAAGTCTAGCGAAATCACCGTCTCTAAGCATGGACTATGCAAATCTAGCTATGCATGTTATAGTGAAAACTAGTCGCAAGCCATCACTTGTAGTACTTTTGAAACTTACAAGTGTTTGAAGATCATGTGAGGAATTTAAGCATTCTAAGACAAGAAAATAAATCACAACACATGAGCATGAAGAATTTGTAAACTTATATTCAAATAAGGCTCAAGGCAAGAGATATATACACAACAATACACAAAAATCCCAATTTACTACAATTATAACATATTTACATGACTAGGGCTTTGTTCAAGCCCTAGAGAAGGCGTTGGTTGATCATGGTGAGGTAGAAGAACTATATAGACAGAGGCAATCCCAACTCCATCTGATCTTCAAGGCTTCGTCACAACATTTTTTGAAGCTTTCTCTCTCTAGACTTCTTTTTCTCTCTCCACAAAATAATAATACTATCTACATATATCTATATCTATTACAAATGTGTATCAATGTATCACAAATGTGTCTCAATATATCTCCTTACAAATGAGCTCTAAGCTCCTTTTATAAGCAAAATAAAAAGCATATCCAGAGCATATTCCATAAGATAAATAATAATAATAATAATAATAATAATAATAATAATTATTATTATTATTATTATTAAAATAAATAATAATAAATAATATAAATAATAATAATAATAATAATAATAATAATAAAATAAAAATATTTATCTCATGAAATTACGTATGAAGCTTGGACTGCACATGGAAACATCATTGAAGTCCCGAAATTACCAGATTTGATTGAATTTTAGGAAAATGTCCTGAAATCAACAAAAACAAGAAAATAACATAAAAATATCAATATAAATACAATTAAGGAATTAACATATGTAATTAAAGAGGTTTAAATATGCAACATTTAGCGCTTATCAGGATTAAACTACATGGTCTTCCAATCCATTGTCAAAGTATTAAGGCAATCTCAAAATTCTATTCTACCTTTTCTAAACCTATTTTTATGGATGAAATTTTTTTGTCAAGAGATAGAGGATCGTTTGTTCGAGTTCTAGTTGAAGTCGATGTGCATGACCATCTCCCAGAGGAAGTTGGGTTCGTCCTTCATGATACTCTTGCATTACAAAGGTTGAATATGCGTGAAAACCTCAGGTTTGTATGATGTGCCATGTTATTGATCATGATGTAACTTCATGCCCAAAAAAAGTTGTCACTAAAATTAAAGCGGACAAGGTAGTTTGTAGGATGAAGCAATATTGGAAAATTACTACTGTTGTTGAATCTAATGTCCATAGTAATCATGTGGAGGCTCATAAGGCTTCCAATAATATCGAAGACACTCAAGATCAGAATATGGGAAAAGTTCAAGAGATTGCTCTTTACGTAGATTCGATTGATCAACATTCAAATGGGTCACCTGTTGTTTGTCAAAATGCCTATGTGGGTCAATTTTCTCCTTCTTCTCAATTATATTGGACGGCGAAGCCATTAAGTGCCGGAAGACACGTTGTCGGACGTAGTCCTCTTCCAGCCCCTCTACCTTTAAAAATTCATTCAGTATTGTAGCTAAACTGGAGGAAGAGTTTAACAATGTCAATTTTTCTGATGACGAGATGTCTCAATCTTTGAAAGAGAAGACCAATTATTCAAATGCAAATATAAAATGTTTTGGTGAAAGAGCCTCATCTCCATCAGGTAATCTGTCTTCTAAGAAGAAAAAGAAAAAGAATAAAAAGAAGAAAAAATAAGTAGAGGTTGATCCAACCAATGTCAGTCTGACTAGGGTAATGATCGCAAGTGGAGCGAATCCACCAACCACGTCTGATTAATGACTGGTTGTTGGAATATGAGGGGCTTAAATTGCCCTAAAATGTAGAGGGAAGTTAAATACTGGTTTTCCTCTGCCTCCTTTAGTCTTGTGTGCTTACTTGAAACCAAATTTAAAGAAGTAAGGTTTGATTCCATTTCAAGGAAATTGAATAATCAGTGGCACTGAAAAAATAATTATGATCATAGTCCTCTAGGTAGAATTTGGCTAGGGTGGAACCCATTGCTAATTGACACAGTTGTCGTGGACTATTCCGCCCATCTCATTCTTCTGCAAGTTACTTCATTAGCTTCCAAATATATTTTTTATGTTGTTGTAATTTATGCTACTAACTTATCTGTGGACAGAAGGCATTTGTGGGCTGGTTTGAAGAATATTTCTCAAAGCATTCAAGGTCCTTGGATGGCTCTTGGGGATTGAAATTCTATTAGATTCAATGGTGATAAAATTGGAGGTAAGCTAGTACCTCAGAGGCTTATGAATGATTTCAACTCAGTAATTGATCACTGTGATTTTTCTGATATTCCTACGATTAATGGGACTTGGACTTGGTCAAATAAACAAGTTAGAAGGATATATGTCAAGCTTGATAGGGCATTAGCTAATGGGGATTGGTTCTCAATTTTCCCTAATACTAAAGTTGCTTTTACTCCAGCTAAGCTTTCGAAACATTATGCGCTTTTAGTCAGCTTTGATTTTGAGGTTGCTGGTGGGCCTAAACCTTTTAGATTTCTAAAGGTTTGGGGCATTCAAACTAATGTTAAAGCTATTGTTCAACATCAATGGGGAAATAACATTACTGGAAATCATTTTCAAAAGATTACGCAAAAACTCAAGAAGGTGAAGTTGGCTATGAAAGACTGGAATAAATCTTTTGGCTCAGTTCATCAAAATCTTATGGTTGCGAGGGACAAGTTGGATGTTGTCCAAAAGGACTTACTCTTGCAGCCTTTGAATTAAGATCTCATTCAAGCCGAGAAGGATTGTAGATGGAATTTAGAGATTGCTTTGTAGAATGAAGAAATCCTTGTAACTCAAAAATCTAGAGTTACTTGGATTATGAATAATGATAGAGCTTCAAAATTCTTCTACCAAAAAATTGCGCAACATAAATCAATTAATGTTATTGTGGCTCTTGAAGATGATAATGGGGCTTGGTTTACGGATCAAGTCAAGGTGAGGCAAATGTTGGTGGACTTCTATAAGCATGTTTTTTCTCCCCCTACTATTGTATCTAGTTTTTAAAACATTCTCCAACCCAGAACTACCATTTCAAACTTGAAAGCTTCTTCTTTAGCAGTGGAATGTAAGTATGAGGAGGTTAAAGAAGCTTTGTTCTCTATGGGCCCTGATAGATCTCCCAGTCCTGATGGGTATCTAGTGAGGTTTTTTCAACAACATTGGGACTTGGTGGGATTAGACCTTACTAGGACTGTTAAGAATTTCATTCTATTAGTTCGTATTCATCAAGGCGTTGATTATATTATTTGGAAAGATGGCCAATTCAGCTTTAAGTCAATCTAGAATGCTTGGAGAATTCATAGGCCAAAAGTTGATTGGTATTCTTTGTGCTGGAATGGTAGCAGACCAAGGATGTCTACCACTTGTTGTATCAACTTCCACAATAAATTGCCTTCTTTGTGCAACTTAAGGAATAGAGGTTTAATAGTTACCTCAATTTGTCATCTCTGTTATGGTGCAGAAGACTCTGTTAGTCACTTATTGATTCGTGTGTGAGTGTGACTCAAAAAGTATACCAATTAAAATTTTCCACACTTCGCAATAGAACGAATTCTTTGCAGAATAGGGCTATCGAAAGGAATGGGTATCGTACCTCAGGGATTATGTTCTGACGAGTTGGAACACAGAACTAATTCTAATTAAATTTATAAGAAAAGAATTCTGATTTTTAACTAATTAAAAAGATAAAATAAAATAAATCAAAGGTAAACAGATAATGAAGATAATAAGAGAGAAACCTAGGGTGTTTGACTTCACCACTAACTCCACAATCAATGGTCAATTGAATCAACTATAGGGGAATTACATCATGCATAAGTGGTGTCGGTGGCTACAAGCTCACCTTCATCCGTCAAGAAGATAACATATGATTAAGGCTAAGCCATGGACTATCTTCGATTGGCATGGGCCATCTGCCTAACTACTCTAATCTAGGGTGCAGTATGGTTCATCTTCTCTAGGCATAATCCATCAAAGCTCATAACAATATATTCAGTGATTACCATTGTGTAATAATCTCTCTCATGATCACAGAAAACAAAAGAGATTGAGTTCAATAACAACAACTAAATATCTAAGACAAGATAAGAAATCATTGAGATTGAATTTACAAGACTTTTATTGCTCAATTCATTAATAAGAATCCTCACAATTACACAATCTATGCATGTATATAAAGGTCCCCAATAATTAAAACAATCAAACCATTGATGCTTTGTTAGGGCTACATCAAAACCCTAGTGGATGAACTAGCCGCTCATGGTAGAAGAAGAAGCTTCAACTGTTGAGGAAGAAGACATCATCTTTCTGAATTACGCGTATGACTTCGTTCTCCAATGGCTCTGCAATATGTTTCTGTTCTCTTCAGCCCTCTCAGACTCTCCAATCTCTGTGTGTAAGCTCCCTCTCTTCAGCCTCCAAGTCTTCCTTTTATTCCCCAAGAGAATTCACCAAAGTCCTAATCCAATTAGGAATTAATTAGGGTTTCCCGCAGCACTAATCAGGTGGGTTTTTCCTGCTGACTTCGGCCCAACTTTTGACCCACTAGAAGTCCGATTTACGGAATTTTCGTGAAATACAAAAGTGTGCAGAATCAAATTTCGTTCAACCCCACGCGGAAATAATGTCGATTTGAGGCTCGGAAATAAGACTTCTGGTCCGTTTTCCAAAACGGGATTAAGACTGCATTATGCGCAGATTTGGGCTTCAGGCCCGAAACCTTCTTAAGCTGTTGTAATTCTCTTGGACCTCTTTCTTGGGCTGATTTGAGTTGAAATAAATGGTTGAGTGAATCTCCTTGATGTAGGCTTCATCTCACCATCTTGGATGTCATCTTTAAAAGCCCAAAATCACGGTTTTAACTGAAATAATCATTAAGGCCCTGAAAATACAGAAAACACTAAAACAAAGTAAATTAACAAAATAATCTATCACTAAGAGAATAAAATACATAAGTTAAGAGGCTAGAATGCGTAACATTCAACGCCTATCACACCCCCAAACTTACATATTGCTAGTCCCTTAGCAATAGAATAAAACAAAACTAAAATAAAGAAACTAACAAATACTAACTAAACTACCAAACTCCACTTTCGTGGGAGAAACGATTGCATTTAGCATATGCAACAAGCCTTTAAACCCCTAGGTTCCCCCTAGTGGACGAGTATAGTCTCGTGAGGGTTTCCAGAAATGTTACCCACAAACATTCAAAATTCTGTTTCAACATTAATTCAATAAGAAGATTACAATACATAGTTAAAAACTTGCATTCAAGAATAATTTCAAACTTTCAAATTCCACAATTCAAATCAATGGTTCCCATGCATAATTCACATCAACATATATCAAAGTAATCAACTCTAGCTCCCTCGTGTAAAGTGAACTAGCAGTCCTCTCATGTAGCATAACCAAGTTCTGAATCTATTAAGGCACATACCCCTTCAACTCACTAGCTCCCCTTATTGAAATCGTACTTCCCAACATGCATACATGACTTTTTCATTTTTTTTTTCATCATTCTTTTTTTTTCCATTGCTTTATTGGTTGTGCAATGTCTTGATCTATTAAGCTTTCTGAAAGATCCATGTAGCAAGCTTTCAGTCAGTGACTCCCAAACCAGATGGCTTTAGGGCACTAGGCTTTAAGATACCCTGAAGACCTAATTACTCGAATCAGTCAGGCTACAAATCAAGACAACCAATGCTCCTCTTTTCTCACCCTTTCACTTTTGACGCGAACACTCCGTGCTTCCTGAGGCATAGAGGCCCGGTTACTCATGAAAAGGATCAAATTGATTTGCTTATTCATCACATTCTTTTTTTTTCTTTTTTCTTTTTTTTTCTTTTTCATTGAAGTCAAGTAACACATTATCGGTACTCATTCTCAAGAGATACTAATTAATATCAAGCATATGTAACTCAATAACTCAAAACCAAAGTCTATACCCCATAAGACTATGCTAGTGTGTTTGTGCATGTAAGGAAACTAAAATTAATCACTTCAAAACATGTTATTGCAAACCATGATTCAAACCACTTAATTTAAATCACAGTTTTCAAAAATTTCAAACATACTCAAAAATTGCAAGTTAAGCACCTACATAAGGTATTAATCCTTTGAATCATGTCAAAACATTCTATCTAAAAACAAAACAAAATAAAATAAAATAAACAAACTACGAAAATAAAATAAAATCCTAATACAAAAAGAATTTCACACAAATTTCCCCCCATATTCCAATAAAGCACACAAATAGGCATCGCCTCACCCCCAAACTTAAACTGTACATTGTCCTCAATGTACTACCCAATTAAAGCATAGAGAAGAGTAAGAACAATGGTACCAGGACCAAGGAGTAGTGGCAAGAAAATAGAGCACATCACTAGCATGAAGGCAAGGCAAGCACACCCCCAAACTTGGATGATTCAACCTGTCAAAACAAACCACTATACCCCAAAGATCAAGTGAAAATAGTATGGGTGAAAATAAATATGAAAGAGAAAAATCCTAAAAAAAAAATAAAATTTTTTCATTTTTCAAATTTTTTTTTTTTTTTTTTTTTTTTTTTTTTTATAAACATCTAACTAAAAAACTAAACAGAAAAACTAAAAATAAAATAATATACAAAAGATGGTTACCTTCCTGTCAAGGATGTGGTGGTGACTGAGCATCCGGGTCTAAGTTTGCTTGGCGCATCAGTGCACGCATCATCCTCCGCATCTCTAGTTGCTCTTGGCGAGTGTCACGAAAGTGATCCGCCATCTCTGCTCTCATTGCACCAAACTGTGCGGAGACCTCTGTCTGTAAGGTGCCAAACTGAGCTGTCAGCCCAGCAATCTGCCCTTCTAAGTATTGATAATCATGGCCACCAGTCTGTGCATGCACTTCCTCTTCCTCTGCCTCCATCTCCTCTGGATCATCTACCGGTGGTGGCACATCTACATGCTCTCCTCCTTGGGCCACCCGAGATACCTCACCAGGCGCTGCTATGACTCTCTGGTGCATATGAGATCGACTCAAGTTCCAGTCATGCGTGCCATAATGAAGATCATGTGGAAAGGCAAGCTCGTCCTCGTGGACTGCATACCCCTGTGTTACAAGCAACTGGTGAATAATAGTGGGGAATGGAAACTCCCAGTCACTTGCACTGTCTGGTACTTTGGCCACAACCTTGGAATAGAATTTCTCCATCTGGCCCCAGACAATCTGTGGGAATGACAGCCAATGCCCAAAATGTATGGCATATAAGGCTCTGAGGAACTCTTGACGTCTTTCGGTTTTATGTCCAATTGGACATACATTCTTGAGTAGCACAGCGTCAAGGAACCATAAATGATTTGGCATTGAAGACTTTGAAGCTGCATTCCTTTTCGGCCCGGAGAATTGGTTGGCACACAATCGTGCAACCACATTGCCCACCGACAACTCGTCGGGTAAAGGAGTGTAGATATGAGATAAATCAGCTGGGCATTCATGAGGACAACCCATGGCAATGGCAATGGATGACATGTCAACTCGAACTATTGTTCCATCTATGGAAGAAGTAAGCACATCCCGCTCATCAGGTTTTGGTATTAAGTTTTGATAAAATACCTTGACAAGCCTCGGGTAAATAGTAGATGAGAGTGGAACAAAAATGGATGCAGACCGACGACGACGGATGTCGGAAACCCCCCATCGTGTCTCGGGAAACATACCATAAAGTTCGGCTATGTCAAACGTTGTTTCATAGTTCAACGCCCTTGGATGCCATCTCTCTTGAATACCGTCTCGGCGAGATCGTGAAGAACCTGTGGTCGGATCATTCCTCGCTCGGCGAGGATTACGTGAACTTGAAGCATCTTGGTGACTTGCTCTCTTTGGTGCCATAGAAGTAGAAAAAGTGTAGTTGAGGAATTAAATCGAACACTTGGTGTGCACAATTCTTTTGTAACCTTCAACCTCCTTTTTCCGGCAATTTTTCCACCCAAATCGAACAAGTAATTGCACCAAATTGATCCCCCAAACTTGGTCTTCAAAAGCCCTCAAAAAGATTTGAACAATTTCTTCAAGGAAAAACTTCACTTACTTTGATGTTGAACTTGAAAAAGTGTGAGCTTCCTTTGAGAACTAGTGATTTTTGATCTTCTTTGATGTTGAAGTTGATGTTGATCAATGTTGAATCCTTGTATAATAATCACTAATTGAAGAAATTAGTTTTCCGGATGATGTAGGACTTGAATTGGAGTTCAAAGAGGCTTAGGATGCATGTAGGAGCAATATAGGAGGAGTGGGTGTCCATATATAAGGAGGACTCTCGGCCAGCCCATGTTTTGGGCTTGGGCGATCGATCCCCCCTAGGATGGGCGATCGATCGCCCACCTGCTGGTGGGTGATTTCTTGAAAAACAATGGGGCGATCGATCCCCCTTAAATGGGGCGATCGATCCCCCTTCTGATGCCCTGTTGGACCCTCCATCGCCCAAGGTCGACCGAGACTTGATATTTTTGAGTCTCCATCGCCCAAGGTCGACCGAGAGCACGATTTTTCACCCGTCTTGAGTCCGAATACCTCGGTACACCTCTTGGCATCCTCCGGAAGCAACTTATACATCAAAAACTCAAAGAAAAAACATTAAAACACAACTAGAATTGAAGAAAAACCTAAGAAAACTAGAATCAAAAATTAAAATTAAAGAAAACTAAACGAAATAAAGTATAGAAATACATACAAAACCTACTATTTAACGTCCGTAGGAGACGATTGACTCTCCGAAGGGATTAAGTCGGATAGATGGGATCCGTCAAGTCGACGGACTCCACGTCTCTTCTTGGCACACATCCTTCCACACAATGCTTCAACCTTTGGCCATTGACTTTCATCAACGTGATTCCAAACAATTGCTCATCCGGGAATGAGTCTCGAATTGGTAGTGCATCGATCACCGGCTCAAACTCGATTCGAGATAAATGATCTGCAACCACATTCTCCGTCCCCTTTTTGTCTTTTATCTCCAAATCAAATTCTTGCAGCAATAAAATCCACCGAATAAGACGCGGTTTGGTTTCTTTCTTTGCCAATAAATGTCTCAATGCTGCATGATCAGAATAGACAACCACCTTAGACCCCAATAGATAAGAACGAAACTTGTCCAAGGCAAACACTACAGCTAGAAGCTCTTTCTCTGTGGTTGTATAATTGAGTTGGGCATCAGAGAGAGTCTTACTAGCGTAGTAGATGACATGTGGTCGTTTTTCTTCTCTCTGTCCCAACACGGCTCCTACTGCATAATCAGAGGCATCACACATGATTTCAAAAGGTATAGCCCATTTTGGAGACTGCATAATTGGTGCAGAGGATAACAGAGATCGAAGCTTTTCAAAAGCTTTCACACAATCTTCATCAAAGATAAAGGGAATATCTTTAGATAACAGATGGCACAATGGTCGAGCTACTTTACTGAAATCCTTGATGAATCTTCTATAGAACCCGGCATGGCCTAAGAAAGATCGAACTTGCCTTACCGAAGTTGGATGAGGCAGAGTTGCAATTAGGTCGATTTTTGCTTTATCAACTTCAATGCCCCTCTCTGAAACAATATGGCCCAATACAATACCTTCTTTCACCATAAAATGGCTCTTCTCCCAACTAAGTATCAGATTCCGTTCTCGGCATCTTTGAAGCACAAGTGATAAATTGCTCAAACAATGTTCAAAAGATGATCCAAAAACAGAGAAATCATCCATAAACACCTCCAAGAATTTTTCCACCATGTCAGAAAAGATGGCCATCATACACCTCTGGAATGTAGCCGGAGCATTACATAATCCAAAAGGCATACGACGATACGCAAAAGTACCAAAGGGACAAGTGAAAGTGGTCTTCTCTTGATCTTCTGGATCCATAGCTACTTGGTTATAACCAGAGTAGCCATCCAGAAAGCAATAATAGCTCTGACCAGCTAACCTTTCAAGTATTTGATCAATGAATGGAAGAGGGAAGTGATCCTTCCTTGTCATAGAATTGAGCTTTCTGTAATCAATGCAAACTCGCCAACCTGTGGCAGTACGTTGTGGAACAAGCTCTCCCATGGAGTTAGGGGCAATGGTAAGACCAGATTTCTTTGGAACCACTTGTGTCGGACTCACCCATGTGCTATCAGAAATTGGATAAATGATTCCTGCATCAAGTAACTTGACCACCTCTTTCTTTACCACCTCCTTCATGTTGGGGTTCAACCGCCTCTGAGCCTCTCTAGTTGGCTTACATCCTTCTTCCAAATGGATTTTGTGCATGCAAATTGAGGGATCAATGCCCTTAAGATCAGCAACACTCCATCCAATTGCTTCCCGATGTTGGTATAAAACCTCTACTAAGCTCTTCTCTTGAATTTCTGTCAGATCAGAGGCAATTATAACAGGAAGAGTTTTCTGTGCCCCCAAGAATACATACTTCAATTTGTCAGGCAAAGGCTTCAACTCTAATTCTGGAGGGGACTCCAATGAAGGCACTAAGGGAGTGCTAGAGAGAAAAGGTAGTGGCTCAATTGGAATTCTCCATGGTGGAGTATTCTGAATAGCATCCACTTCCAGCATAGCATGCACCTCTTCACATAAACCTTCATCATTAGTGTTTTCAAAGTCATCAAATGACTTACATACCTCCAGGGAGTTTCGAGATATAGAGGATGAAACAAATTCCTCCACACATTCATCAATATCATCCATGGAGAACACATCACTCTGATCTGGAGGGTGTTGGATAGCATTGAACACATTAAGCTTGACATTCATGTTGCCAAAGGAAATATCCATGATCCCTGACCTACAATTTATGCAAGCATCAGCAGTAGCTAAGAAAGGTCGACCAAGGATCACAGGAATGTGCCTCTTCGGATTGTGAACCGGCTCAGTGTCAAGTACAATGAAATCAACAGGAAAGTAGAACTTGTCCACTTTAATGAGCACATCTTCTATGATTCCTCGGGGTTGCTTTGTTGATCTGTCTGCAAATTGTAATACCACCGAGGTAGGCTTCAATTCTCCCAAGCCTAATTGTAAGTAAACTGAATAGGGTAGCAAATTCACACTTGCACCCAAATCAAGAAGAGCTTTATCCACATGGTGCTCCCCAATAATGCATGAGATAGTTGGAGCACCAGGATCTTTGTACTTGGGAGGAGTACACTGCTGAATTATTGAACTTACTTGTTGTGGCAGCATTACTTTCTTTGGCACATGGCTTTTAGAACGCCTTTTCTGAGTGCACAAGTCCTTCAAAAATTTTGCATAAGGAGGAATTTGCTTGATGGCATCAAGGAGTGGCAAATTAATCTTCACTTGGCGAAACACCTCCATCATGTCATGCAGCTTGTCCCCTTGCTTCCCCAATTTAGATGCTTCAAGAAAACGTTGTGGGAAAGGAGCCTTGGGCTCATAAGGAATTTCAGCACTTGGACTTGTGATCACTTTTTCTTCTTCTTTCTTCTCACCCACCTTATTGTCAATTATTTTCCCACTTCTCAAAGTGGTAATGGCTTGAACTTGCTCATGGTGTGGGTTGCTTGTGGAAGCTTGCATCCCTCTTGGATTAGCAATTGGTTGACTAGGGAGCTTCCCTTCTTCTCTTCTACTCAATGAAGTAGCAAGCTGTCCAAACTGAGATTCCAATTTGGCAATGGATTGAGAATGCGAGTGCACTAGCTGAACTGTAGATTGTACTGTTGCTGCAGTAGCTTGCACTGTTTCTATAAGAGAATCAAGCTTGTCAAATTTAGACAAGGTAAGAGTCAGCTTGTCTTCAATAGCAGAAATTCTTTGGGCCATAGGACTTTGTGTTTGATATTGTTGTTGAGGCACAAAAGTCCTAGGTTGATATGATGGTTGCATTGCTGCCCCTTGGTTACTGTAAGAAAAACCAGGATGATTCCTCCATGTGGGATTGTAAGTATTACCTCGTGGAGGATTCATTGGTCCAGTGAAAGTAGCTTGAACTTGCTCATGTTGAATATCAGAAAATTGCCCCATTGAAGGACAATTGCTCACATTATGCATAGGACTAGAGCAGAATTCACAAGGGCCTAGCAATGAAGAATTTGAAGCAGAAGGAGTTTGATTGGCAGCCATAATTGCTGCTACCTTCTGTGCAATTAAATCAATATCAGTTGGCATAGCTTCTGAAGCACCAACCTCAAAAATCCCATCAGTCTTCCTGGTAGTGGCAGGTCTGCTAGAACGAGTAGAGGACACATGTTGTAGAGAGTTGTCACTAAGATTTTCAAATAAGGTCCATGCCTCTTCTTCACTCTTCAACATAAAAGTACCTCCACATGACGCATCAACCATCTGTCTGTTGGCTTCTGTGAGCCCTTCATGAAAACTCTGCACTAGTTGCCACTTAGGAACTTGATGATGGGGACACTTCCTAAGAAGGTCCTTGAATCTTTCCCATGTCTCATAAAATTGTTCCCCCTCATGTTGGGAGAAACCAGTGATAGCACGTCTGAACTGATTGGTCTTCCCTATCGGAAAATACTTCTTGAGAAACTCATGTTGCATCTGAGTCCAAGTCGTGATAGAACCAGCCGGTAGGGAGTTGAACCAATACTTTGCTTTGTCTTTCAAAGAGAATGGAAAAAGTCTCATTCTGAAAGCATCTTCAGAGAAGTTGTGAATTTTTGTAGTTGAGCACACTTCAATGAAGTCATCCAGATGCTTGTAAGGGTCTTCTTGAGTCAGCCCAAAATAAGATGGTAGCATCTGAATAATGCTGGACTTGATCTCATAATTCTGTGCTGTGACATTGGGCAGTTGAAAACCTGCTGGCGAGGTATATGTCTCAGGAACATAGTAGTCCCTAAGCAATCTAGCTCTTTCTCCATCAGCATTAGGAACAAGGTTATTATTCCTCTCTTCTGCCATGTCTTCAATTATTTCTTCCTCTTGCACACTGGTGTCAACAGGGATGTTCCTCTGTTGTCTAAGAGTACGTTCAGGCTCAGGATCAAGAGGTATCAAAGGATCAGCCACAGAACGACGACCTTGCATATATTACCAAAAGCACCTGAAAAGAAAACAAAAACAAGAATAAAAATAAAATATAAAAATTTCCTAAACTAAAAATCCAATTAAAACTAATTCTGTAAAATCCAATCAATCAAATAGATAATCCCCGGCAACGGCGCCAAAAATTGATTCGTGTGTGAGTGTGACTCAAAAAGTATACCAATTAAAATTTTCCACACTTCGCAATAGAACGAATTCTTTGCAGAATAGGGCTATCGAAAGGAATGGGTATCGTACCTCAGGGATTATGTTCTGACGAGTTGGAACACAGAACTAATTCTAATTAAATTTATAAGAAAAGAATTCTGATTTTTAACTAATTAAAAAGATAAAATAAAATAAATCAAAGGTAAACAGATAATGAAGATAATAAGAGAGAAACCTAGGGTGTTTGACTTCACCACTAACTCCACAATCAATGGTCAATTGAATCAACTATAGGGGAATTACATCATGCATAAGTGGTGTCGGTGGCTACAAGCTCACCTTCATCCGTCAAGAAGATAACATATGATTAAGGCTAAGCCATGGACTATCTTCGATTGGCATGGGCCATCTGCCTAACTACTCTAATCTAGGGTGCAGTATGGTTCATCTTCTCTAGGCATAATCCATCAAAGCTCATAACAATATATTCAGTGATTACCATTGTGTAATAATCTCTCTCATGATCACAGAAAACAAAAGAGATTGAGTTCAATAACAACAACTAAATATCTAAGACAAGATAAGAAATCATTGAGATTGAATTTACAAGACTTTTATTGCTCAATTCATTAATAAGAATCCTCACAATTACACAATCTATGCATGTATATAAAGGTCCCCAATAATTAAAACAATCAAACCATTGATGCTTTGTTAGGGCTACATCAAAACCCTAGTGGATGAACTAGCCGCTCATGGTAGAAGAAGAAGCTTCAACTGTTGAGGAAGAAGACATCATCTTTCTGAATTACGCGTATGACTTCGTTCTCCAATGGCTCTGCAATATGTTTCTGTTCTCTTCAGCCCTCTCAGACTCTCCAATCTCTGTGTGTAAGCTCCCTCTCTTCAGCCTCCAAGTCTTCCTTTTATTCCCCAAGAGAATTCACCAAAGTCCTAATCCAATTAGGAATTAATTAGGGTTTCCCGCAGCACTAATCAGGTGGGTTTTTCCTGCTGACTTCGGCCCAACTTTTGACCCACTAGAAGTCCGATTTACGGAATTTTCGTGAAATACAAAAGTGTGCAGAATCAAATTTCGTTCAACCCCACGCGGAAATAATGTCGATTTGAGGCTCGGAAATAAGACTTCTGGTCCGTTTTCCAAAACGGGATTAAGACTGCATTATGCGCAGATTTGGGCTTCAGGCCCGAAACCTTCTTAAGCTGTTGTAATTCTCTTGGACCTCTTTCTTGGGCTGATTTGAGTTGAAATAAATGGTTGAGTGAATCTCCTTGATGTAGGCTTCATCTCACCATCTTGGATGTCATCTTTAAAAGCCCAAAATCACGGTTTTAACTGAAATAATCATTAAGGCCCTGAAAATACAGAAAACACTAAAACAAAGTAAATTAACAAAATAATCTATCACTAAGAGAATAAAATACATAAGTTAAGAGGCTAGAATGCGTAACATTCAACGCCTATCACACCCCCAAACTTACATATTGCTAGTCCCTTAGCAATAGAATAAAACAAAACTAAAATAAAGAAACTAACAAATACTAACTAAACTACCAAACTCCACTTTCGTGGGAGAAACGATTGCATTTAGCATATGCAACAAGCCTTTAAACCCCTAGGTTCCCCCTAGTGGACGAGTATAGTCTCGTGAGGGTTTCCAGAAATGTTACCCACAAACATTCAAAATTCTGTTTCAACATTAATTCAATAAGAAGATTACAATACATAGTTAAAAACTTGCATTCAAGAATAATTTCAAACTTTCAAATTCCACAATTCAAATCAATGGTTCCCATGCATAATTCACATCAACATATATCAAAGTAATCAACTCTAGCTCCCTCGTGTAAAGTGAACTAGCAGTCCTCTCATGTAGCATAACCAAGTTCTGAATCTATTAAGGCACATACCCCTTCAACTCACTAGCTCCCCTTATTGAAATCGTACTTCCCAACATGCATACATGACTTTTTCATTTTTTTTTTCATCATTCTTTTTTTTTCCATTGCTTTATTGGTTGTGCAATGTCTTGATCTATTAAGCTTTCTGAAAGATCCATGTAGCAAGCTTTCAGTCAGTGACTCCCAAACCAGATGGCTTTAGGGCACTAGGCTTTAAGATACCCTGAAGACCTAATTACTCGAATCAGTCAGGCTACAAATCAAGACAACCAATGCTCCTCTTTTCTCACCCTTTCACTTTTGACGCGAACACTCCGTGCTTCCTGAGGCATAGAGGCCCGGTTACTCATGAAAAGGATCAAATTGATTTGCTTATTCATCACATTCTTTTTTTTTCTTTTTTCTTTTTTTTTCTTTTTCATTGAAGTCAAGTAACACATTATCGGTACTCATTCTCAAGAGATACTAATTAATATCAAGCATATGTAACTCAATAACTCAAAACCAAAGTCTATACCCCATAAGACTATGCTAGTGTGTTTGTGCATGTAAGGAAACTAAAATTAATCACTTCAAAACATGTTATTGCAAACCATGATTCAAACCACTTAATTTAAATCACAGTTTTCAAAAATTTCAAACATACTCAAAAATTGCAAGTTAAGCACCTACATAAGGTATTAATCCTTTGAATCATGTCAAAACATTCTATCTAAAAACAAAACAAAATAAAATAAAATAAACAAACTACGAAAATAAAATAAAATCCTAATACAAAAAGAATTTCACACAAATTTCCCCCCATATTCCAATAAAGCACACAAATAGGCATCGCCTCACCCCCAAACTTAAACTGTACATTGTCCTCAATGTACTACCCAATTAAAGCATAGAGAAGAGTAAGAACAATGGTACCAGGACCAAGGAGTAGTGGCAAGAAAATAGAGCACATCACTAGCATGAAGGCAAGGCAAGCACACCCCCAAACTTGGATGATTCAACCTGTCAAAACAAACCACTATACCCCAAAGATCAAGTGAAAATAGTATGGGTGAAAATAAATATGAAAGAGAAAAATCCTAAAAAAAAAATAAAATTTTTTCATTTTTCAAATTTTTTTTTTTTTTTTTTTTTTTTTTTTTTTATAAACATCTAACTAAAAAACTAAACAGAAAAACTAAAAATAAAATAATATACAAAAGATGGTTACCTTCCTGTCAAGGATGTGGTGGTGACTGAGCATCCGGGTCTAAGTTTGCTTGGCGCATCAGTGCACGCATCATCCTCCGCATCTCTAGTTGCTCTTGGCGAGTGTCACGAAAGTGATCCGCCATCTCTGCTCTCATTGCACCAAACTGTGCGGAGACCTCTGTCTGTAAGGTGCCAAACTGAGCTGTCAGCCCAGCAATCTGCCCTTCTAAGTATTGATAATCATGGCCACCAGTCTGTGCATGCACTTCCTCTTCCTCTGCCTCCATCTCCTCTGGATCATCTACCGGTGGTGGCACATCTACATGCTCTCCTCCTTGGGCCACCCGAGATACCTCACCAGGCGCTGCTATGACTCTCTGGTGCATATGAGATCGACTCAAGTTCCAGTCATGCGTGCCATAATGAAGATCATGTGGAAAGGCAAGCTCGTCCTCGTGGACTGCATACCCCTGTGTTACAAGCAACTGGTGAATAATAGTGGGGAATGGAAACTCCCAGTCACTTGCACTGTCTGGTACTTTGGCCACAACCTTGGAATAGAATTTCTCCATCTGGCCCCAGACAATCTGTGGGAATGACAGCCAATGCCCAAAATGTATGGCATATAAGGCTCTGAGGAACTCTTGACGTCTTTCGGTTTTATGTCCAATTGGACATACATTCTTGAGTAGCACAGCGTCAAGGAACCATAAATGATTTGGCATTGAAGACTTTGAAGCTGCATTCCTTTTCGGCCCGGAGAATTGGTTGGCACACAATCGTGCAACCACATTGCCCACCGACAACTCGTCGGGTAAAGGAGTGTAGATATGAGATAAATCAGCTGGGCATTCATGAGGACAACCCATGGCAATGGCAATGGATGACATGTCAACTCGAACTATTGTTCCATCTATGGAAGAAGTAAGCACATCCCGCTCATCAGGTTTTGGTATTAAGTTTTGATAAAATACCTTGACAAGCCTCGGGTAAATAGTAGATGAGAGTGGAACAAAAATGGATGCAGACCGACGACGACGGATGTCGGAAACCCCCCATCGTGTCTCGGGAAACATACCATAAAGTTCGGCTATGTCAAACGTTGTTTCATAGTTCAACGCCCTTGGATGCCATCTCTCTTGAATACCGTCTCGGCGAGATCGTGAAGAACCTGTGGTCGGATCATTCCTCGCTCGGCGAGGATTACGTGAACTTGAAGCATCTTGGTGACTTGCTCTCTTTGGTGCCATAGAAGTAGAAAAAGTGTAGTTGAGGAATTAAATCGAACACTTGGTGTGCACAATTCTTTTGTAACCTTCAACCTCCTTTTTCCGGCAATTTTTCCACCCAAATCGAACAAGTAATTGCACCAAATTGATCCCCCAAACTTGGTCTTCAAAAGCCCTCAAAAAGATTTGAACAATTTCTTCAAGGAAAAACTTCACTTACTTTGATGTTGAACTTGAAAAAGTGTGAGCTTCCTTTGAGAACTAGTGATTTTTGATCTTCTTTGATGTTGAAGTTGATGTTGATCAATGTTGAATCCTTGTATAATAATCACTAATTGAAGAAATTAGTTTTCCGGATGATGTAGGACTTGAATTGGAGTTCAAAGAGGCTTAGGATGCATGTAGGAGCAATATAGGAGGAGTGGGTGTCCATATATAAGGAGGACTCTCGGCCAGCCCATGTTTTGGGCTTGGGCGATCGATCCCCCCTAGGATGGGCGATCGATCGCCCACCTGCTGGTGGGTGATTTCTTGAAAAACAATGGGGCGATCGATCCCCCTTAAATGGGGCGATCGATCCCCCTTCTGATGCCCTGTTGGACCCTCCATCGCCCAAGGTCGACCGAGACTTGATATTTTTGAGTCTCCATCGCCCAAGGTCGACCGAGAGCACGATTTTTCACCCGTCTTGAGTCCGAATACCTCGGTACACCTCTTGGCATCCTCCGGAAGCAACTTATACATCAAAAACTCAAAGAAAAAACATTAAAACACAACTAGAATTGAAGAAAAACCTAAGAAAACTAGAATCAAAAATTAAAATTAAAGAAAACTAAACGAAATAAAGTATAGAAATACATACAAAACCTACTATTTAACGTCCGTAGGAGACGATTGACTCTCCGAAGGGATTAAGTCGGATAGATGGGATCCGTCAAGTCGACGGACTCCACGTCTCTTCTTGGCACACATCCTTCCACACAATGCTTCAACCTTTGGCCATTGACTTTCATCAACGTGATTCCAAACAATTGCTCATCCGGGAATGAGTCTCGAATTGGTAGTGCATCGATCACCGGCTCAAACTCGATTCGAGATAAATGATCTGCAACCACATTCTCCGTCCCCTTTTTGTCTTTTATCTCCAAATCAAATTCTTGCAGCAATAAAATCCACCGAATAAGACGCGGTTTGGTTTCTTTCTTTGCCAATAAATGTCTCAATGCTGCATGATCAGAATAGACAACCACCTTAGACCCCAATAGATAAGAACGAAACTTGTCCAAGGCAAACACTACAGCTAGAAGCTCTTTCTCTGTGGTTGTATAATTGAGTTGGGCATCAGAGAGAGTCTTACTAGCGTAGTAGATGACATGTGGTCGTTTTTCTTCTCTCTGTCCCAACACGGCTCCTACTGCATAATCAGAGGCATCACACATGATTTCAAAAGGTATAGCCCATTTTGGAGACTGCATAATTGGTGCAGAGGATAACAGAGATCGAAGCTTTTCAAAAGCTTTCACACAATCTTCATCAAAGATAAAGGGAATATCTTTAGATAACAGATGGCACAATGGTCGAGCTACTTTACTGAAATCCTTGATGAATCTTCTATAGAACCCGGCATGGCCTAAGAAAGATCGAACTTGCCTTACCGAAGTTGGATGAGGCAGAGTTGCAATTAGGTCGATTTTTGCTTTATCAACTTCAATGCCCCTCTCTGAAACAATATGGCCCAATACAATACCTTCTTTCACCATAAAATGGCTCTTCTCCCAACTAAGTATCAGATTCCGTTCTCGGCATCTTTGAAGCACAAGTGATAAATTGCTCAAACAATGTTCAAAAGATGATCCAAAAACAGAGAAATCATCCATAAACACCTCCAAGAATTTTTCCACCATGTCAGAAAAGATGGCCATCATACACCTCTGGAATGTAGCCGGAGCATTACATAATCCAAAAGGCATACGACGATACGCAAAAGTACCAAAGGGACAAGTGAAAGTGGTCTTCTCTTGATCTTCTGGATCCATAGCTACTTGGTTATAACCAGAGTAGCCATCCAGAAAGCAATAATAGCTCTGACCAGCTAACCTTTCAAGTATTTGATCAATGAATGGAAGAGGGAAGTGATCCTTCCTTGTCATAGAATTGAGCTTTCTGTAATCAATGCAAACTCGCCAACCTGTGGCAGTACGTTGTGGAACAAGCTCTCCCATGGAGTTAGGGGCAATGGTAAGACCAGATTTCTTTGGAACCACTTGTGTCGGACTCACCCATGTGCTATCAGAAATTGGATAAATGATTCCTGCATCAAGTAACTTGACCACCTCTTTCTTTACCACCTCCTTCATGTTGGGGTTCAACCGCCTCTGAGCCTCTCTAGTTGGCTTACATCCTTCTTCCAAATGGATTTTGTGCATGCAAATTGAGGGATCAATGCCCTTAAGATCAGCAACACTCCATCCAATTGCTTCCCGATGTTGGTATAAAACCTCTACTAAGCTCTTCTCTTGAATTTCTGTCAGATCAGAGGCAATTATAACAGGAAGAGTTTTCTGTGCCCCCAAGAATACATACTTCAATTTGTCAGGCAAAGGCTTCAACTCTAATTCTGGAGGGGACTCCAATGAAGGCACTAAGGGAGTGCTAGAGAGAAAAGGTAGTGGCTCAATTGGAATTCTCCATGGTGGAGTATTCTGAATAGCATCCACTTCCAGCATAGCATGCACCTCTTCACATAAACCTTCATCATTAGTGTTTTCAAAGTCATCAAATGACTTACATACCTCCAGGGAGTTTCGAGATATAGAGGATGAAACAAATTCCTCCACACATTCATCAATATCATCCATGGAGAACACATCACTCTGATCTGGAGGGTGTTGGATAGCATTGAACACATTAAGCTTGACATTCATGTTGCCAAAGGAAATATCCATGATCCCTGACCTACAATTTATGCAAGCATCAGCAGTAGCTAAGAAAGGTCGACCAAGGATCACAGGAATGTGCCTCTTCGGATTGTGAACCGGCTCAGTGTCAAGTACAATGAAATCAACAGGAAAGTAGAACTTGTCCACTTTAATGAGCACATCTTCTATGATTCCTCGGGGTTGCTTTGTTGATCTGTCTGCAAATTGTAATACCACCGAGGTAGGCTTCAATTCTCCCAAGCCTAATTGTAAGTAAACTGAATAGGGTAGCAAATTCACACTTGCACCCAAATCAAGAAGAGCTTTATCCACATGGTGCTCCCCAATAATGCATGAGATAGTTGGAGCACCAGGATCTTTGTACTTGGGAGGAGTACACTGCTGAATTATTGAACTTACTTGTTGTGGCAGCATTACTTTCTTTGGCACATGGCTTTTAGAACGCCTTTTCTGAGTGCACAAGTCCTTCAAAAATTTTGCATAAGGAGGAATTTGCTTGATGGCATCAAGGAGTGGCAAATTAATCTTCACTTGGCGAAACACCTCCATCATGTCATGCAGCTTGTCCCCTTGCTTCCCCAATTTAGATGCTTCAAGAAAACGTTGTGGGAAAGGAGCCTTGGGCTCATAAGGAATTTCAGCACTTGGACTTGTGATCACTTTTTCTTCTTCTTTCTTCTCACCCACCTTATTGTCAATTATTTTCCCACTTCTCAAAGTGGTAATGGCTTGAACTTGCTCATGGTGTGGGTTGCTTGTGGAAGCTTGCATCCCTCTTGGATTAGCAATTGGTTGACTAGGGAGCTTCCCTTCTTCTCTTCTACTCAATGAAGTAGCAAGCTGTCCAAACTGAGATTCCAATTTGGCAATGGATTGAGAATGCGAGTGCACTAGCTGAACTGTAGATTGTACTGTTGCTGCAGTAGCTTGCACTGTTTCTATAAGAGAATCAAGCTTGTCAAATTTAGACAAGGTAAGAGTCAGCTTGTCTTCAATAGCAGAAATTCTTTGGGCCATAGGACTTTGTGTTTGATATTGTTGTTGAGGCACAAAAGTCCTAGGTTGATATGATGGTTGCATTGCTGCCCCTTGGTTACTGTAAGAAAAACCAGGATGATTCCTCCATGTGGGATTGTAAGTATTACCTCGTGGAGGATTCATTGGTCCAGTGAAAGTAGCTTGAACTTGCTCATGTTGAATATCAGAAAATTGCCCCATTGAAGGACAATTGCTCACATTATGCATAGGACTAGAGCAGAATTCACAAGGGCCTAGCAATGAAGAATTTGAAGCAGAAGGAGTTTGATTGGCAGCCATAATTGCTGCTACCTTCTGTGCAATTAAATCAATATCAGTTGGCATAGCTTCTGAAGCACCAACCTCAAAAATCCCATCAGTCTTCCTGGTAGTGGCAGGTCTGCTAGAACGAGTAGAGGACACATGTTGTAGAGAGTTGTCACTAAGATTTTCAAATAAGGTCCATGCCTCTTCTTCACTCTTCAACATAAAAGTACCTCCACATGACGCATCAACCATCTGTCTGTTGGCTTCTGTGAGCCCTTCATGAAAACTCTGCACTAGTTGCCACTTAGGAACTTGATGATGGGGACACTTCCTAAGAAGGTCCTTGAATCTTTCCCATGTCTCATAAAATTGTTCCCCCTCATGTTGGGAGAAACCAGTGATAGCACGTCTGAACTGATTGGTCTTCCCTATCGGAAAATACTTCTTGAGAAACTCATGTTGCATCTGAGTCCAAGTCGTGATAGAACCAGCCGGTAGGGAGTTGAACCAATACTTTGCTTTGTCTTTCAAAGAGAATGGAAAAAGTCTCATTCTGAAAGCATCTTCAGAGAAGTTGTGAATTTTTGTAGTTGAGCACACTTCAATGAAGTCATCCAGATGCTTGTAAGGGTCTTCTTGAGTCAGCCCAAAATAAGATGGTAGCATCTGAATAATGCTGGACTTGATCTCATAATTCTGTGCTGTGACATTGGGCAGTTGAAAACCTGCTGGCGAGGTATATGTCTCAGGAACATAGTAGTCCCTAAGCAATCTAGCTCTTTCTCCATCAGCATTAGGAACAAGGTTATTATTCCTCTCTTCTGCCATGTCTTCAATTATTTCTTCCTCTTGCACACTGGTGTCAACAGGGATGTTCCTCTGTTGTCTAAGAGTACGTTCAGGCTCAGGATCAAGAGGTATCAAAGGATCAGCCACAGAACGACGACCTTGCATATATTACCAAAAGCACCTGAAAAGAAAACAAAAACAAGAATAAAAATAAAATATAAAAATTTCCTAAACTAAAAATCCAATTAAAACTAATTCTGTAAAATCCAATCAATCAAATAGATAATCCCCGGCAACGGCGCCAAAAATTGATTCGTGTGTGAGTGTGACTCAAAAAGTATACCAATTAAAATTTTCCACACTTCGCAATAGAACGAATTCTTTGCAGAATAGGGCTATCGAAAGGAATGGGTATCGTACCTCAGGGATTATGTTCTGACGAGTTGGAACACAGAACTAATTCTAATTAAATTTATAAGAAAAGAATTCTGATTTTTAACTAATTAAAAAGATAAAATAAAATAAATCAAAGGTAAACAGATAATGAAGATAATAAGAGAGAAACCTAGGGTGTTTGACTTCACCACTAACTCCACAATCAATGGTCAATTGAATCAACTATAGGGGAATTACATCATGCATAAGTGGTGTCGGTGGCTACAAGCTCACCTTCATCCGTCAAGAAGATAACATATGATTAAGGCTAAGCCATGGACTATCTTCGATTGGCATGGGCCATCTGCCTAACTACTCTAATCTAGGGTGCAGTATGGTTCATCTTCTCTAGGCATAATCCATCAAAGCTCATAACAATATATTCAGTGATTACCATTGTGTAATAATCTCTCTCATGATCACAGAAAACAAAAGAGATTGAGTTCAATAACAACAACTAAATATCTAAGACAAGATAAGAAATCATTGAGATTGAATTTACAAGACTTTTATTGCTCAATTCATTAATAAGAATCCTCACAATTACACAATCTATGCATGTATATAAAGGTCCCCAATAATTAAAACAATCAAACCATTGATGCTTTGTTAGGGCTACATCAAAACCCTAGTGGATGAACTAGCCGCTCATGGTAGAAGAAGAAGCTTCAACTGTTGAGGAAGAAGACATCATCTTTCTGAATTACGCGTATGACTTCGTTCTCCAATGGCTCTGCAATATGTTTCTGTTCTCTTCAGCCCTCTCAGACTCTCCAATCTCTGTGTGTAAGCTCCCTCTCTTCAGCCTCCAAGTCTTCCTTTTATTCCCCAAGAGAATTCACCAAAGTCCTAATCCAATTAGGAATTAATTAGGGTTTCCCGCAGCACTAATCAGGTGGGTTTTTCCTGCTGACTTCGGCCCAACTTTTGACCCACTAGAAGTCCGATTTACGGAATTTTCGTGAAATACAAAAGTGTGCAGAATCAAATTTCGTTCAACCCCACGCGGAAATAATGTCGATTTGAGGCTCGGAAATAAGACTTCTGGTCCGTTTTCCAAAACGGGATTAAGACTGCATTATGCGCAGATTTGGGCTTCAGGCCCGAAACCTTCTTAAGCTGTTGTAATTCTCTTGGACCTCTTTCTTGGGCTGATTTGAGTTGAAATAAATGGTTGAGTGAATCTCCTTGATGTAGGCTTCATCTCACCATCTTGGATGTCATCTTTAAAAGCCCAAAATCACGGTTTTAACTGAAATAATTATTAAGGCCCTGAAAATACAGAAAACACTAAAACAAAGTAAATTAACAAAATAATCTATCACTAAGAGAATAAAATACATAAGTTAAGAGGCTAGAATGCGTAACATTCAACGCCTATCACTTATTTATTGGTTCTTCTTTTGCTAGAAGATTTTGGAATTGGTTCAATGGGCTCCTTAATTGGAACATGCCTTACTTTATGCATTTTTATCATCTAGCTGCTTGTTTTACTAATTTCAACAAAAATTTAATTAGATATAAGATCTATAGAAGGTTGTTCTCCACCTCCATTTGGTCTATACGGAGTAACAAAACATAAGATTTCATCAGAACGTAAAAAGAGATCCTGTGGAAGTGGCAAAAACAGTTTGGTGGGAGGTTATGACTATTTCTGAGTTATCTTTGGATTGCATTTTATTGACGTGATAGCCTCAACTCGGCTCATCTATGCTCATGGGCTGCTGTTGTTTTTTTTCTCCTCCTTTGATGATTTTGTATACAATTTTTCCTTTTGTTGCTTCTTTGTTTCTTCATGCCTTTCTTTTGGAGGTATCTTGTATCTCACTATCCTGTTATAGCTCTGCTATGCTGGGATCTATCCTAGTTTGTTTATGTACTTTAACGCTATTTTTAATTCATTTTTCCATTTATCTAGGAAAAAAAATTATGATTTCAAGTTGAATGAGATACTCATGTATGTAAATATAAATATAGGCTCTTGTTTTGACTTTCAGTCCTAAATCTGTTAAAAGAATGAAAAGAACCAAAAACAAAAGAAATAGTAATGAGAGTGTTGTGTTTATGTGTTTATTTAATTGGACAAATGTAAGATTACAATATTGCATATTAATTGACCAATATCACACGACTCTCAAACCCAAACTGTGGTGGATCTCGGGGTACAACGAGTCAACTTGATCCTTTGCCCCATACTCTGAGATGATCCAATAGATAAATTGACCTTTAGACGCTGACGGAGCTACCATACATGTCCCTACTCTGATGGACCTAATTGCAATGGCTTTAGATTATATTATACCTGAAATTTTGATTCATAAAAGCTTATTGGCTTGCATCCTGGAACCATTTAGAAGTTATATTCATTGTCTTACCAATGCAAAGCCATTTACAAGTTATATTCATTGTCTTACCAATGCAAAGCCATTTACAAGTTATATTCATTGCCTTATCAAATTGAGGTGTTGCATGTTAGGAATATATGCAGAAACACAATAAAAAAATAAAACAAACACACAAAAATACAAGAGATTTTCTTGGTTTACCCTAACAATGGGTTACGTCCAAGAAGGACACCGAACAATCTCACTATAAAAAAATATGATGGAGGATTACAATCACTCAAACTCTCTTCTCTCTTACTCTCACCAATTTTACAAAATTAAATTTCTTCGGCTCATAATTGTTCTCACAATTTGGTACATAATTTTAAGGTTACACAAAACCCTTATTTATAAAAAGAGATATCTTGGTCAATAAGTTATCTTGGTCACTAAGTCTTCAGGTTTCAGAAGAAAAGTTCAATTAGGAATTAAATTCTTAAACAAGTCTAATAATAATATAAAACAAATCTTTCAGCAGTCAACTTTCCAAAAATTATCGTCTTCAGGCTCCACAACCACAATAATCTTTCACTTGGAGACTGGAGGACTAATGAATCTTCTCCATTAACTCTCTGTGTGCATCGCAATGCACTTTGGTGTGCTCATCTTCTGTCTTCAAGCTAGAAGACCTACTGAAGCTGAGCAAAACTTTAGTTTCTCCATCATCACTGCTTTGGTTAACATGTCAGTAAGATTCTCGGTACCAAGTATATTTTCAAGTAATAACACTCTATCTTTTAATAGTGAGCGAATGAAGTGATATCGAAGTCCTATATGTTTGGTACTTGAATGAAATGCAGAATTATTCGCCATGTGTATTGCACTCTGATTGTCACTGTGCAAAACATTCTTCACTTGCTTGAATCATAACTCTGCCAACAAACCTTGTAACCAAATTATCTCTTTACTGGCCTCTGTGACTGTTATGTACTCTGCTTCTGTTATGGACAACACTACAATCTTTTGTAACTATGAAACTCAACTAACTACAGTAGTACCAACTGTAAACACATACTCGGTCGTACTCCATCTGTGATCAAATTTCCCAACAAAATTAGCATCTACATAACCATGTAGTCGCAAGTCGCTTCTTTTGAAGCACATGCATTTTTTTGTGGTACCACATAGATATCGTAATATCCACTTCATTGTTTCCCATTGTAATTTTTCCAGATCACTCATGAACTTACTCACAGCTCCCACTTTATAAGTAATGTCTGGTCTCGTGCACACCATAACATACATTAAACTTCCAATGGCTGAAGCGTACGAAACTTTAGCCATAAAATTCTTCTCTTCTTCTGTCCTCGGACACTGATCCTTGGATAAGCAAAAATGGCTCGCTAAGGGTGTGCTCACCGGTTTAGCATTGCTCATGTTGAATCTCTTCAAGATGCGTTCAACATATTTGGCCTGAGACAATTGCAAAATACCTTTCTGCTTGTTCTTTTTAATCTTCATCCCAAGTATCTGCTTCACTACACCAAGATCCTTCATCTCGAACTCATTCGATAATTGCTTCTTTAACTTGTCGATTTCTTTAAAATCAGAACATGCCACTAATATGTCATCAACATAAAGTAGTGGTATGATACAACTCGCATCAAACCTTTTGAAGTAACAACAATGGTTAGCGTTGTATTTGTTGTAGCAATATCTCTGTATAAAACTATCAAATTTCTTGTACCACTGCCTCGAGACTTGCTTTAAGCTGTACAAACTCTTCATTAACTTGCACACAAGTTTCTCTTTTCCTTTGACTGAGAAGCCCTCCGGTTGTTGCATGTAAATCTCCTCCTCTAAGTCTCCATGAAAGAAAATAGTTTTCACATCTAATTACTCAAGATGCAAATCCTCATATGCAACAATGCTCAAAATTGAACAAATGGTATTCAGTTTTACAACTGGGAAAAAAATGCCAGTGTAGTCAATCTCTTCCTTTTATTGAAAGCCTTTGACCACCAATTTAGCCTTGTATCTCTTAAAACCGTCATGTTCCTCTTTAACTTTGTACACCCATTTATTGTGGAGAGCTTTCTTCCCAATGGGTAATTCGGCTAGCTCCCATGTACGATTAGAGATAAGGCACTTCATCTCATCTCTCATCGCTAGCTCCCACTTGCTCAAGTCCTCTACTTCACGTGCTTCATCGTAGCATTCAGGTTCTCCACCATCTGTCAATAACAGAAAACTCATGTACTTTCGGTTTGGTACATGTGGATGAGCGGACCTTTTGGGTGCAGGTGTCATAGTTGGGCTCTGTGATGCTCGTTGTTCTGCAGGCTCTTCTGGCTAAGGACTCTCATCAACCTGCTGCGCCACACTTCTTACTAGATCATCATCCAACTCGACATACTTTGGATTTTCTTGTACCAGGCTAGTGGGTTGTGCAATACCTCTATCCTTGTACATCACTTTTTTTTATTAAAAATCACGTCTCTATTACGAATGATCTTCTTATTTTGGTAATCCTAGAATCGATAACCAAACTTATCTCTTCCATATCCAATGAAAGTGCACTTTAGTAATTTGGGGTCCAGTTTTTCCCTAACATAGTCGCTAATATGCGCATAAGTAATACAACCAAACACTTTTAGCCATGAAAGATTTACCTCCTTCTCACTCTAGAATTTTTTTGGTATTCGATGCTCTAACGGCACTGGTGGTCTTTGATTCACAAGGTATGCTGCTGTATTGACTGCCTCGGCCCAAAATTGTTGGGGTAGACCTGACTAAATACGCATACTTCTGGATCTTTTTATCAACGTTCGATTCAACCGTTTTGCCACATCGTTTTGTTGTGGGGTTCCTTGCACAGTCCGTTCCAAATGGATCTCATTCTCAAAACAAAATTTCTTGAACCCGGTGTCTTCATACTCACCACCGTTGTCTGACCTCAACCTCTTGATCTTCAAGTCTATCTCATTCTCTACCATAGCCTTCCACTTCTTGAACACCCCAAATACTTTAGATTTGTGTGCCAAAAAATAGATCATACCTTCCTTGTATGATCATTGATAAAAGTCACAAAATAGGACTTTCTACCAATTGATGAGATCGGCGCTAACCCCCAAACATCTATGTGAACTAACTCAAGCTTCTCACTCTTAAGAATTCTGTCACTCTTCTTAAAACTAACCCTTTTCGATTTTTCGTACACACAATTTCTCACAGAAGTCGATATCAATCGATTTTAGCCCTGGTAGTTTCCCCAACGAGTGCATGACTTTGAACCCATTTTCACTAATGTGACCTAGTCTCTGATGCTATAAGTTGCGATCTTCTTTGTTTTTAACAATCGCTATTGATACTTTAGCACTGACACTTGTGTAGAGAGAGTCATTCTTCTTACCACGTGATATGATTATAGCGCCTTTCGAAACTTTTCACAAATCTCTAATGAAGTTTATAGCATAACCTTCATTTGATAATTGACTAACAGAAATCATATTCTTCCTGAAGTCTGGGATATGTCTCACATCCTTCAGCTTCCAAACAGATCTAGTCTGATTGATCTGTACATCACCCTTGCTGTCTACATTGCATGGTTGATTATCACCAAGATATACCTTACCAAGGTTATTGGGTGAATAACTAGTAAATAGCTCTCTATTTGAGGTAGCGTGAAACGTGGCCCCAGAGTCAATCACCCATGACTCTGTCTTGCTTTTTAAAGAGCATATCAGCGCTTCATCTGAATCTTACGAGACAATGTTTGCTTCGGTCTTCTCTTCTTTTCTTTCCTTCTGGACTTTGCATGAAGTCCGGTAATGACTCATCTTGTCGCAATTCCAATACTCAATGTCTTTGAGATCTGAAGAATTACCTTTGGGATTTTGAGACTTTGATCTGTCATTCTTTGACTTAGAACGACCATGTACATTGCCGTCTTTCTTCTTGTTTTCGAACTTCTGCCTCTGCTTTTGACGTTCAACGCCGAACCATTAGTAAAAACGCCATCTGATTTCTTCAGTCAAAATCATGCTGACAATGTCATCGAAATCCAATTTTGATTTCCCTGCAAAACTGCTGATTACAGTAACTATGCCACTCCAACTCTCGGGTAACTGCTCTAGAATTAGAAGTGCGCAGACCTCATCTTTGAAGTCGATTTCAACATATTCTAATTGTCCAACGATCTCATTGAACACATTGAGATGCTCATTGAATCTTCTACATTCGGACATCTTTAAGTTAAACAACTTCTTTATAAGATGTACCTTGTTCGCTGCAGACGGCTGTTCGTACATATCAGAAAGGGCTTCTATAAGAGACGTCGTTGTCTTCTCGTTTTTGATGTTGAAGGTGACCGATTTTGACAACGTCAATCTGATCGTTGCAAAAGCCTTCCGATCAAGCTTGATCCATTCACCTTTTTTTATCTCTGCTGGCTTCTTTCCAAGTGGGAGATCTAGATCTTTTTGGATCAGATAATCCTCTATCTACATCTTCCAGAAACCGAAGTTTGTGCCATTAAACTTCTTAATCCTTGATGCTCTATCTTCTGACGCCATGCTCCCACTCAAACGAACAGATCTATGATGAAAAATTTTGCCATAATTTCATCAACCACCTGTCGTGCCCTTGATACACAAACTAAGGGTCTGATACTAGTTGTTAGGAATATATGCGGATACGCAATCAAAAGATAAAATAAATACGCAAAAATACAAGAAATTTAATTGGTTCACCCTAACAATAAGTTATGTCCAAGGAGCACACCGAACAATTTCACTATGAAAAATATAATGGAGGATTACAATCACTCAAACTCTCTTCTCTCTTGCTCTCACCAATTTCACAAAATTGAATTATTTATAAAGAAAGATATCTTGATCACCAAATTGTCTAATAATAATAATAGGAAGGAAACAAATCTTCTCCGCTCCGCGCCATTAAACTTCTTAATCCTTGATGCTCTATCTTCTGACGCCATACTCCCACTCAAACGAACAGATCTATGATGAAAAATTTTGCCATAATTTCATCAACCACCTGTCGTGCCCTTGATACACAAACTAAGGCTCTGATACTAATTGTTAGGAATATATGCGGATACGCAATCAAAAGATAAAACAAATACGCAAAAATACAAGAAATTTAATTGGTTCACCCTAACAATGAGTTATGTCCAAGGAGCACACCGAACAATTTCACTATGAAAAATATAATAGAGGATTACAATCACTCAAACTCTCTTCTCTCTTGCCCTCCCCCCACCCCCCAAAAAAAAAAAAACTGCATTCATTGCCTTATCAATTCCAACTGGCACCTTCTCTTGGTGGACCAATCTCTATTATTGTTTCTGAAAGATTATAAAGTCATCTTAATCAATCTTACATTATGAACCAGTAAACATATATCACAACAGCTATGAATTTTTTCAGGCTAATTCATGCATCTTCCTAGCTCATACATATTTTCTTTTCACCGAAATTTTTTATTAATTTTCACATTGGATTTAGTCCTCACACCAGCACTCTATTCCAAAAAAGAATGAAGCATTCTTGTTCGTGTTTTGGGTGGTTTGTGTTAATTTTCAATTATGGGATTCTTCTTTTGTGCATGATCTCAGGTCTGGAATCTGCAGAAGCATCCACGTCTGGAAATCAGACGGACCAGTTTGCTTTACTTGATTTCAAGAATCGGATAAGTCATGACCCACTTCAAATAATGAGCTCGTGGAATGATTCTCTCCATTTCTGCAATTGGGTAGGTGTTACTTGCGGCACCTCCACTGGAAGAGTCGTGATTCTCAACTTAGAATCATTAAGTTTAATTGGCTCAATACCGCCTTCTATAGGCAACCTCACATACCTTACCGGAATCAACCTACAGAACAACAGCTTCCATGGTGAACTTCCTCAAGATTTAGGCCGCTTACTACGCCTGCAGCACCTCAATTTGAGCACAAATTCCCTCAGTGGAAAGATCCCAACAAATCTTACTCATTGTACCGACTTAAGAGTCCTTGATGTGATTTCAAATGAGCTTGTTGGATCAATCCCAGATCAGCTTAGTTCACTATCAAAATTGTTATATCTTGGTATCGCTGCAAATAACCTGACAGGAACTATCCCAGCTTGGATAGGAAACTTTTCGTCACTATTGGCTCTCTCACTCACCAGGAACAATCTGTATGGTCGCATACCCCCTGAGCTTGGTCGCCTGCCACGCTTGGTATTTTTTCAACTTTATGGAAATCAACTGTCCGGTACTATTCCTTTGTCAATTTACAATATTTCTTCCATTTACTACTTCTCTGTTACTCAGAACCAGTTACATGGGCAACTCCCACTAGATGTTGGCCTTACCCTCCCTAATCTCGAAATATTTGCTGGGGGTGTAAACAATTTCACTGGACTCATTCCTGTTTCATTGCCAAATGCTTCTAGGCTTGAGTTGATTGACTTTGCTGAAAATAGTCTCACTGGGACTGTGCCAACAAATTTGGGAAGCTTGCAAAGTTTATATAGAATTAACTTTGATGATAACAAACTTGGAAATAGAGAAGTTGGTGACTTGAACTTTTTAACTTTCTTGGCTAACTGTACAAGTCTGGAAGTACTTGGTTTGGCAATGAATATTTTTGGAGGAGAATTGCCCAATTCCATAGCCAACCTTTCAACCAGCCTTAAAATATTTACTCTGGGTAGAAACTTGATTTATGGAACTGTTCCTTTGGGAATTGAGAACCTCATCAATTTGACCCTTCTTGGGCTAGAACGGAACAACTTGACTGGTGGTATCCCTGGTGCTATGGGGAAGCTTCAAAAATTACAGGGATTGCATTTGAATGTTAACAAATTTTCGGGCCCTATTCCATCTTCCCTTGGCAACTTGACATCATTGACCAGGCTGTTTATGGAGGAGAATAGACTAGAAGGCAGTATACCCCCAAGCCTTGGATATTGCAAAAATTTGCTGGTACTAAACCTTACTAGTAATAATCTTAGTGGCACCATACCCAAAGAGGTCATCGGTCTCTCTTTTCTTTCAATTTCTTTGGCAATGGGTCATAATTCTTTGACTGGTTCATTACCATTTGAAGTGGGTAACTTGGTAAATCTCATGGAGCTTGATGTGTCAGATAACAGATTGTCTGGTGAAATTCCTAGCACCCTCAGCAGTTGTCTTAGTTTGGAGCGCCTGCTTATTGGGGGGAATTCATTTCAAGGAACACTTCCTGAATCCTTGAAAACATTAAGAGGCTTAGAAGAGATTGATTTTTCGCGTAATAACTTGTCTGGTCAGATTCCAGAATTCCTTGGAAAGCTTTCATCTCTAAAGAAACTTGATCTTTCTTTCAATAATTTCGAGGGGGAAGTTTCAAGGGAAGGAATTTTTGCAAATGCGACTGCAATTTCAATCCTTGGAAATGAAAGGTTATGTGGTGGTGTCCCAGACTTGCATTTGCCTGCCTGCTCTCAAGATAAATCTCATTCAAGCAAATTTCTAGCTCCAAAAATAGTCATCCCCATGATAATCATTGCAACAATTTTCATAATAGTACTGTTGTGTTCGTTTGCTGCTTGTTATGTGAAAAGAAACTCAAGAAAGAGTCCTTCAACTGAATCCTCCACCAGGGATTGGCAAATGGGCGCTTCTTACCAAGAACTTTTTAGATCAACTAATGGTTTCTCCATGGAGAATTTGATTGGTTCAGGTAGCTTTGGCTCTGTTTATAAAGGAGCTCCCAATGATGATGGCATAATTATGGCAGTGAAAGTGTTAAACCTTCAACAAGAAGGAGCTTCCAGGAGCTTTATGGATGAATGTAGGGCTTTGAGAAGTATAAGGCATAGAAATCTGCTCAAGATCATAACTGCATGTTCTAGTGTGGATCATCAAGGTAATGACTTCAAAGGTCTTGTATTTGAGTTCATGTCCAATGGAAGCCTAGACCAGTGGCTGCATCCAATTGATGACGGGCAATATAGAGTTAAGAGTATGAACATTATCATGAGACTGAACATAGCCATTGATGTTGCTTCTGCGTTGGATTATCTCCATCATTATTGTGAAACCCCAATTGTTCACTGTGATCTAAAGCCAAGCAATGTTCTTCTCGATGATGGCATGACAGCTCATGTTGGTGACTTTGGATTAGCAAGGTTCCTTTTTCAATCATCAAAAAATCCCACCAAAAATCAAACCATAACAGCTGGGCTTAAGGGTTCTATCGGTTATATTCCTCCAGGTATGCTTTCCATTCAAATTGAATAATTCCATTTCGATGATTACCCATTGCAAGTTTAAACAAAGATGCTTTTGCAAATTGACCCTGTTAAGTTCAAACGAAAATGTGCATGGTTAAATAAGCAAGTGTATGTTGTGATCAATATTAATACATGTGCCTATTCAATTAAATTTCGGAAATGTGTATGGTTAAATATCCTTCTGACAGTTGATTATTGAATCTCAGAGTATGGTATGGGTGATCAAATCTCCACCCTCGGAGATGTTTATAGCTATGGAATACTGCTGCTGGAGATGTTTTCGGGTAAAAGACCAACCGATGACATGTTCAAAGATGGTTTAAACATTCACGAGTTCATTGCAATGGCTTTACCTGAACATGTCCTGGACACAGTAGATCCTTCATTGTTCTTAGAGGAAGAAAACAACTTAGATGAGAAGAAAGAAGACAATGAAATAGAAGAAGTAGCAATCATCAACAATGAATCCCAGGACAGTGCTAGAAGCGGAATGGAGGAATGCTTGGCTTCAGTGATGAGAATTGGAGTTTCATGTTCTAATTCATTACCAAGGGATAGGATGCCAATGAATGTGGTTGTCAACAGAATGAATGCAATCAGAGAATCATTTCTTAGGTTTAAGAAACAGAATGGAAGAAGACTTGGATAAGGCAGTGATTTTCTTCAATTTTTACTTCTTTCATCATTACATCTGCACAACTTGAGGTATTATGTAAGGAATGATAAGAATATTGATTTGTTGTATCTACTGACAAAGTTTATATCTAGCATTCTGAGTGGCAAAAAAAAAAAAAAAATTTGTTATCGTCTAGCATCAGCAACTACTTTAGCTATACTGTATTCTAAAAAGGATTTAGAAAGAAATTTGATAAAATTGAATTTTACATTATGCCTTACAATACCTTGAATGGCCTTTTCTTCGGCATCGAATTCCCTGCATTTGTATCACTCCAGCTCAAGAAGATCCAAATGCACTTTAAGATGTGTTTGGTTCAATACATCAAGTATACAAAAATCATCATGGTACAAACTATTTGATTTACATAATCGCTTTCCATTTTCTTTTTTTTACATCAGCATTTGTCAGTCGTTTGGTTGCTTGTAAAATGTTCTACAAAAATATTTCAAAAAATGGAAGAAACTTGCAAAAACTGAAATTACTTGAGGATTTCCTTTTTCTGCAAGTTATTGTCCAAATAGACACTTGAAACTCGATCATTTGCCAAATAATATACAAAAATACAATCATACACACACATTAGATCCATCACAAAGTAGTGAGAACCCATCTGCAGTACAGGATTTTATAGAAAGATCTCTTTTGCGCGGCTGAACCATAAACTCCAAATCACCATCATTTTCAAACATAGTATTCCTATAAGAAATTTATAATCAGATTTCTGCAGAACAAATGCAACAAACTTTAGTTGTAAATCGAAATGATTGAGTGCAATTCATTAGAGAACAATTATTAAGGAATTTTTAACCATTGCAATTATTTTGCAGAGTGACTGCTCTCAGACCTTGTCACTATACCGTGAATCAGCTGAGGCATGTTGAATATCATCCCAGAGCAAGAATAATGGCTCTGATCAATTGTAGTTCTTTGAGGACATCTGTAATCTCCATTCGCTCTCTAGGCAATTCCACTGAACAAGCAACTCCAATCCTAAGAACAGAAACCAAACAATCCTTTACTTTTTCTACTTTCATTTGTCCCATACTATCACTGTCCGCGCCAGTGATCTCCTCCTCCTCTTCTTCTTCTTCTCCTCCTCCTCCATGGGGAAGAATTATTGGATCTGAAATATCAGCTATTCGTTCAGTCAGTGCCATCTTCACAAAAGTATGGAGATTCAATCCATCACTGAACATTCCATCAGTGGGCCTCTTCCCAGTAAACATCTCTAACAGGAGGATCCCATAGCTGTAAATATCACCGTATGTTGACACCTTGCTTCCCATGCCATACTCTACAAAACTCAATTGTAAATTTGATTGTTAGAACATACTACACAACTGTTTAAAAGTATCCAATATTTAGTTGTAATTTATTTTAATGCACATTCAAGTACTATATTATGCAGCTAAGCTAGTCCAGTCATGTAATACCATTCATTTAATAGGCTAGGGTTTATAATCCTGATATTTAGAAACATCTAGCTTTTTAAAAAGCAAGAATGTTTTGTGGCAAACTATTGGTACATCATTAAATGAAAGAGAAGAGAAATAGAATCACCTGGTGCAGCATAACCAATAGTTCCCTTTAATCCAACCGAGCTGCTTTGATTCGGATGAGATCTATCCATGGCTTCTAGAATGAACCTTGCTAACCCAAAATCACCTACATGAGCAGTCATGTCATTGTCGAGAAGAATGTTGCTTGGCTTCAAATCACAATGAGCAATCGGCTTGTGGCAATGGTGATGAAGATAATCTAGTGCAGAAGCCACATCAATGGCGATATTTACCCTTTGGAGAAGGCCTAATATCCTCAGATCATCATTCAAGTTCTCTGTTCTTGTATTTGGATGTAGCCAACTCTCCAAACTCCCATTCGGCATGAACTCATAGACTAACGCTTTGAAATCATTGCCTTGAAAATCAACACTAGAGCATGCAGTTAGGATTTTCAAAAGATTTCTATGCCGGATGTTTTTCAAGGCTTCACACTCAGCCATGAAGCTCTTAAAAGCTCCTCTCTGCTGTAGGTATAGTACCTTCACTGCAACAACTGTTTCATCTGGATCAATGACTCCTTTGTACACAGAGCCAAAGCTACCAGTACCAATTAAATTAGATGAAGAAAAACCCCCAGTTGCTTTGAGAAGACCGTCATAGGATACCTTCAAAAGCAAGTCTTTCCTCGATGTACCCACTATAGAAGGCTTCTTCTCTCTCTTTGTTTTTCTTAACCGATAAATTATTAGAAGAGACATGATCAAAACAAGAACCAGAAGCCCAGAAAGTAGTGGGATCATTAGCTTGAGACCCCGAGAAGTGCCTCCTTTCTTAGACACACTCTTTAGGCACTCCGGCAAATGTAATTCTGGTATACCCCCACAAAGCTTACTATTTCCAGCTACTGAAACTGCAGTTGCATTTTTGAAAACCCCTCTTGTTGGTAGTTCACCATCAAAATGATTGAAAGACAAATTCAAATTCTTAATGGGAATGCGCTCCAAGTATTCTGGAACTGGACCAGACAAGTTGTTGCGTGAAAGGTCCAAGTCTTGAAGACCTCTCAAAGAACTAAAAGACAGAGGAATGGAACCTTCAAAGGAGTTACCCTCCATACGAAGGTGTTCCAATGTCACACAACTACCAATGCTATTGGGAATTTGACCAGACAATGTGTTCTCAGAAACATCCAAGTAACCAAGATTTTTCAATGCACCCACTTGCGAAGGCAGGGGACCAATCAATTGATTTCGAGCAAGGTTCAAGGTAATTGTTAGGGAGGAAAGCCCCATAACTTTTTTTGGTATGGTACCATTAAGATGGTTTTGAGAAAGGTCTAGCTCTTGCAAGTATCTGAAGTTCCCAAAACTAGTAGGAATGCTCCCAATTAATTGGTTCTTTTCAAGATGGAGAGCAAACAACTGAGTTATGTTAGACAGAGATGATGGAATGTGTCCTGAAAGCTCATTTTCAGACAAATCCAATCGTCTTAACATCTTTAGTTTACCAATACTAGTGGGAATACTACCTGTTAACTTATTTTTTTGCAATTGTAGTTCAGTCAAGTTAAAGAGGTTCTCTATCCCACTAGGAATGCTTCCTGACAATTGATTGCTTCCCAATCTTATTGTCAAAAGACTTGGTGACAAGTTTGCTACAGAATTAGGAATGCCCCCTCCAAACTGGCTATTACTTAAATCCAATACTTTCAGTTCTCTGCATTTAGCTAGGGACTTCAAGAAATCCAAGTCCTCAGCTTTTCCTTTCCCTAGGGGATTGGAAGAAAGAACCAACCACCAAAGAATGGGTAAGCCTCCAAAATCAATTGAAACCTTCCCGGTAAAATTACTTGTATCAATGTCTAATTCAAAAAGAGTTGAAACATTGGATAAGGACACTGGAAGAGGTCCAGTAAATCGATTATGACCCAAATTCAGAACTATCAAATTAGGAAGAGTGAATCCCAAGTCTGATGGCAAAGTCCCATGCAATTGATTATAAGGAACAGTAAATCTTGTGAGAGATGAAAGATTGTAAATTGAGGGAGGGATCATACCCGACAAACGATTCACTCCAACTCCAAGAAATTTCAGAGTTTTCAACCTGCCAAGCGAGTCAGGAATGCTTCCTTCAAAATTGTTGACAGACAGAGAGATAGTAATGATAGAGGAAAGATTGCCAATAGATTCTGGTATTGGCCCTGTGATGCTATTATAGTGAAGTTGAATTTTCTCTAGCTTTTGCAGAGAGCCAATATGAAATGGGAGCTTCCCTGTCAAGGTGTTGAAGCCCATACGGAGGAGAACAAGGCTAGAGCAGCCAGTAAGATTTTCCGGTATCTCACCGGAAAACGTGTTGTTGCTCAAGTTAAGGTGTCTGAGCCTAAATAGCCTCCCTATTTCTGGGGGGACTCTGCCATAGAAATTGTTGACTTCAATGTTGATAGCAGTGAGGAAGGTGAGGTTTCCTACATAAGGTGATAAAGTACCTACCAAGCCAAGGGACATTAAGTTCAGTATGGTGACTCTTTGGTGAAGGTGACCACAAGTGACACCTACCCAGTTGCAGAAATGGACTGAATCATTCCAGGAGCTAGTGATTCCAAGTGGGTCTTGGGTTATCTTAGCTTTGATGGCTAGTAAGGCAAGCCTATCAGTCTCATTACCAGGAAGAGTGGTGAAGGCAGAGGTGAGAGATGGTGCATGAAACAAGGTGATGGTAGTTGGTAGTAGAATTGAATAGAACAAAAATGAGCAGATTAAGATTGGAGTCTTGCATGGTAGAGAAGGCACCAACGCCATAGCTGGTTCTGAGAGAAACCAACTTGTAGAGAATGAGTATGTGAGAGAAGTGGGGGTGTGTGTGCCACTCGGAGGGTAAGTTATTATCTATATAAGATTTTCTTGTCAAATCCTTATATGTGTGTTCAAAGCTGAGTGACAATTTTACCCTTGTTCACAAATTATTAATCTCAATTAACAATTTCACTAATCTATTTCGTATTGTTATAAATCACTTTGGTTAATGGAGGAGGCCCAAAAAATTTTGTATTTCTTAGTACAAGCATAATGTAATTCTATAGCATGCGTTCACATATATGTAATGGATGTGATGCATATATGATATATAGGATGGGTGCCAGAATATAAAACTAAGAATATCGTATATAATGAATGAGCATGTTTAAGTCTAAAACTAGCTGTTTTAGCCACACCAAAAAAAAATTTGCACAGCTAGGTTGAGGTTGGTAATTAGTTGTAAAGAGAAGGGCATTTTCTTATTCCAATGTGAAAGCGGCGACTACAAAACGAATATGAAACCACCGGAGTGCTCAACTCCATTGTCTGTCCCACTATAGTTTGGAAGTTTACGTAGATTTTGAGCCCACAGTCGGTTCGCTACTTGATTCCTACGCTTCTCAGTTCTCACCATCCTTATCTACGATATTATAATCATTATATGCACAACTCTCTCTCTCTCTCTCTCTCTCTCTGAGTAAATGTTTGACTGATAATTCAACACATCAATGATAATTAAAGACCTCGTACTTGCAAGTTGCCAAGTTGATCTAACAAGGAAGCCACTGTTTGTAAAACACTAATTAAATCCAACCACCAAATCTCACCAACGGGATACATTGTTATAGTGTAGATCAAGTATAAATGAAATAGAATACAAGACAGTCAAGACGTACATGCACTAGGTCACTTGGTCCCACTAGCTCTAGCTATAATATAATTAACACCAACGTCAATGCCCAAATACCTGCCTCTCAAGTCATGAAACAATCCACAAGCTTAGTGAGGTCAAGTGGTCAACATTGTGTAACCCTCACGACTCCATCTCTTGATTAGAATTTAGATCAGTACATCTTTTCTCTAACAATAATTTTTCTAAACAATAAAATAAAATAAAAAATTTGAAATAAAAACCTGTTTGACATATCTAAATATATAGAAAAGAGACTAGATACAATAATTTTGACCGGAAACTAACTATATACTCTCTCTATAAATTTAAAATTAACAATTATGTTAATGAAGTCATGGCGCTCAAATAATACTAATTATGATTGATATATATTCCATTATGCAATGTATACACTCTCTAGTCCCATTTTCTGGTTCCGCGGCCATTCAATGATTGAATTGGAGAACATCGATCTATCTTCTCTGCGACCATCCTATCATTTATAATTGCAAGGATAATTGTACGTGAATGATCAAACAGAAACAGTCGACTAGGGCTTTTCAAACATCAAGTTGCCCCATGCTCTTGACACTAACATGTAAACCCACTAATGGTAGTTCATATAGAACTCTTACTCTTATGATGGATTATGTGAGCCCCATTTCAAAGCAAGTGGGTTATGGCATAACACTATAACAGGGACAGTGACATCTCTCACTATTCCCATGCCTCTATTTATGGCCCTTAAATAAAGGATATATATATATATATCCTAAACGTACTCTGATGTTGGAGGATCAAGTTAGATGGTGTTGAACTATCAGATAACACATTGATGATGCTGAAATATCTTGAGTTAACAGATCAGGGCAAAGAGGGCAGAAAGCCACGATCTTGTCCCTAATTGGAGCAGTTTTAGGCGCGTTTCGATATTTTGGTCATAACTTTGGTTACGGGTATCAAAATCGTCTTTATGACCCCAATTCGAAAAGCTCTCTTTGTCCCTAATTGGGATAGTTTTGGGTGCATATTTTTTCGAGCCTAAAATCCTCTATTTTCTCTTCCGAATTCCTATTTTTAGTTTTTCTTTCCTTTTATAGTAATATTTTCTTTTGTTGCTTAAGCAATGATTTTGAACTCGATTTGGACCAAATTTTTGGCAACTTAATTATTTTATTTCGTATTTTATTTTGGCGTGATTATTGGGATTTTGCTATTTTTGGTAAGATTCTGATATTTACGATTTTTTTTAACTATATAACCTGGCTTGTGGGTTGAATGGAGGTCAACTTTGATTTTGAATAATAATTTGAATACCAAAGATTTTTCTCTGAGTTTTTTGGATAATTCTCTTGCATTTTTTTCTGTGAATTGCCTATTAACACTAGCCTACGAAATAATCGCTATTCTGTCCGGCGTCATACTCCTAGTGCAGTGCAGTGCATGCCCTATATATACTTAGAAATGACAAAGATAGCAACATATGCAATGTGAAGGGTCTTTTTAACCAACCATAAGTTGGCGTAAATATTCAGCGACTTGTGCATATGTATCGG